>OY720426.1:9644645-10957979 GCA_963082815.1 Melanotus villosus | reverse complement strand
CGCCGCCTCCTTCGCCGCCTCCTCCGCCGTTTTTATGTGGTACCGTTTTAAAGCCTCCTTCAATACTACCACTACTACCTTCACTGCCACCTCCTACTCCACCGCCACTTCCTTCTCCACCGCCACCTCCTTCTCTACCGCCACCTCCTCCTCCAACGCCGCCGCCTACCCCACCGCCGCCGCCGCATTCACCACCGCCTCCTTCTAAACTATCATCTACACCACCACCACTTCGACCAGGTAAGCTCTTAGCAAATACATTATTTTTTCCCCGCAATGAAAAAAGTTGCCGATTTTATATAATTTGTCAGATTTTAAGGCAATTCCTTAAAGCACTGGGAAGTGGGCATGATATATCATTATTTGATCTACAGTGAGTAAAGTGTATTTACTCGTTGAGCATTGTTTGATTTCAATGTAATTTGATGTAAAGCGCGAGCAAGTGACAACCCTCGTATTTATTTTTTTAAATGTCAGTTTCAACATCTTTAAAATCATATCAAAATTCTCGTTGTAGTTATAAAATCTTATACATACATGTAGGTATGTAAAACATAAGTAAAGTGCCTTTTTTGAACCTAGATTTACATGTTTCTACAATTTCCCGCTCGTTGAAAATGTAGCACTTTATTCACTTGTTGCGTAAAAAACTACTCCACGTAGTTCCTGCGTACAAGTGGCATGTGCGCACTTTTTAGAACTCTTATAAACTGCAAATTTATTTATTAATAGTAAAGAATAAAACATAATTAAGAGTTTGGTTTCAGAAAAAGCACTTGTAATACAAATAAATGAGTTTTTCAGTGATACCTCTGTTATATACGCGTTTTCTGTTAAATAATAGCCTATCGTTCGGTAAATTATAACTTATAACTCACAGGCTACCCAATCACAAAACTATAGATCCCATTACTTATGGATTTCTGCCAATCGCGAAACTGCAAATCCTTTATTTCAGAGTTGCATTCATATCTAGTAGGCATGTATGGGTACCTCATTAGCTGTAGTTGTTTTATTCGTAAAACAAGATTGACAGCTATCATAAATTCTCGATTTTATACATTTCTAACATTTCCCAAAAGTAAATAGTCATGGGAAAAGTATAGTATTCTACTTGTGTGTAATGGTTATTACCTACTTGGGCGAATTATGACACTCGCCTTCGCCCGTATTTTAAACTTCACCTTCGTTCATATCTTAAACTTCGCCCTAGTTGGGTAATTACCATCATAGTAGGCTTTTATAAATAGTCAACTATTACTGCACAATCTTTATTACTTGCAAATTAATATACGTATTACAGCTTAATTGTGTGTTTCCCACTGTTTATTAAGAACCACCATGGGATTCGAAAGTGCCACTTATGGTAAACCCTAACAACGATGGCAAGATTACGAAGTATTCGGTTAGTATTTTACTCGGTTTGATTATCTGCAACTAATGTGATAATTAACATCGTAGTGTTCGCTTATAAAATTGGAGGTTCCAATTTGCAGCTGCGTTATTATAGCGAAGACTTTTGCCCTTTCTGCATGCAACTCTTGTATGAGAAGGTAAAAAAGGACCCCTAAAGTATCAAAGTGAAATATTAAGATTTAGAATTTTACAGTAATAATGAGATTTATCAACCAGAAGAATTCGAGGTCCGTTATGGACATTTAGAAGTTGAACGGGTTGGAACCAGTTTGAAAATTATAAGTCATAACGTTCGACGGTTACTTTGTCATCCAAAATGTTACACTGCTTCTCAACGGTACATACCTGTTAACGATGTCGGGCTAGTTCAGGTAAAGTATTTGAAGATGGAAATAGGAGATAAATAATCAAGAAAATACTGCGGCACTTGTATCGCTTCTTAAATACGAGGGCAGTTCGAATGTAAATTTTGATGTACCTTTTAATACGCTGATTGTGGTACAAATCCCGGAAGCGCGCTTCTCTAGATTCAAAGTATGTGAAACAAAAAACTACTTGCTTTATCCTTCGCTACTATATGCTGTGAGTTTCTGTACCCTGGTGATCGTGGTTTTGATACTAACAGCTTTGACAACCTTTAACCTCTTAACACTATGGGCGAATCTTCTTTTCTTTCTTCAATGGTTAGGTTGTATTCTGTAAATTGTTCTTGGAGCTATTTGGTTTAGAAGACCTCCTTTCACTTCTACCTATTGAGATTTTCTCTGCCCTACTAATTTAGTTTTTTTTCTAGTAATTTTAAATTTTTGATAAATCCATAACTTTTCTTGGAGATACTTTTCTCCTATCTCATTTGGCGTGGGTGTCACACTTTCCATTTTCAAGGAACTTAAGTTTGCTGCAGTTTATTGCACAAAATGAGCCCCGCAGTTTCTTTGGCAGCCCCACAGAGTCTGCATATTTCATCTTTAGCTTCAACAATATACAATTCAATTTTAGTGGAGAGTGACCTGTTAATAGACCTGCAAGTAGTCTCGGATCGGTCTCTTAGAGTTTGAGAAGCTTTTAAATTTTTTCGGAGCCTATAAACCCATAACAAGGTTCAGGTCCAACGAAATGTTGCGATGCCCCTTCTCTTACAAGAGCATCAGCAATCGTGCTATTTTCAATTTCCTACGGCTAATTGGTTTAGGGATTATATGCAAACCTAGACTTCCACAGCAGCTGTGGAAGGTTGCTCCCTTTATCTCTAAGTGTATGTAGTTTTGATAGCTTGGTTTGCACTACATATACTTTGCTCAGTTTTTGCCCACCATACCAAAGAAGCATAGGCGACAATGGGCCGCCATTTCATATGACCAAGATCATTTTTGGTTTTAGTTCTATCATCCACATAGCTTTTGGTACGTCCATAATGTCATTGTAGCAAGAATAGTTGCCATGTGCAGTTTCCAGTCAAATGTTTGATCTAGAATAATTTCCAGATACTTTACTCACCTAGAAAATTTTAGTTCTATTTAAATTGGTAGCTGTTAAGTTTAGCTTCCTCCTTTTAGAAAATGATAGAATCTGTCTTGTTCGGATTTGTACTAAGCTGTTCTTCCGAATACCATTGGCTTAGTTTATTTAATGCTATTTGCATGAGGTTTGATATGGTAATATAATGCTTGCCTCTTATAGTAACAACCATTTCGTTAGCAAAACCTTGAGTGTCAAGGCCGTAACTATTCAGGATTCTCAGAAGCTCGTCCTCAGCCAATATCCATAACAGAGATGTAAAACACCGTCTTGTGGCCATAATCTGGTTATTGAAATAGTTGTCGACTCACCTCTGATACTAGCCTCCTTTACCACCGCTTCTATCTACCTAATAGTTGGAGCTTCTATTTCTGTTTTTGTTCCAGCCTTGCGTATTGATTCGTAGTGGTGAATACATACATACATGGCTCCTTCTTTTGTCATGATTGTTTTACCTATGTCACCAATTAATCGCTGGAGAGTATTAATAATGGATTTTCTTTTTTGATAGGCAAATTGCTTAGTGTGAAGCGGTGGTTGTTGCAATAATTACTGACTTATTTTTAATAAGAAATGAGGTAAGATTAATGGGTTTGTAGGATTTTGGTTCTTCTGGTGGATGTCTATCGATTTTGGGAATAAACACCACTTTAACCTTTTTTCTAGCTTTTGGAATGTATTCTAGGATGTAGTTAATTCCCGAGATCTTGAATAGTGAGGGTAATAAGACTTATACACCATTGTGGAGAAGAAGGAAAATTTTCTCTCCTCCTGCAGATTTAAAGGGCTAAAAGCTATTTATGGCCCATTTGATTTAGTTGACATTGATATAGATGATTCTAGAAACGCTTCTACCCATTCTTGTCCGCCAAATTATAACCTCTCTTTGCTGTCTAATTTTTTTAGTAGTCCTATTCTCTTTGAGTACGTTAGCAACATAGGAACATGAAACATTAGAATGCTTTTAAAATGTGGTCAATTGGAAAACATCAAAACGGAAATGAAGGAGAGTTAGTGAAACAAGATGGTCACAAGCAGGGGGCTTTTAGTGAGAGGAGTACAGGATAATACACATAGAAGCAGTCCAAGGTAATGCTGGAGTAGCAGCAAATTTGCGTACTCGTCGGAGCAGTAGCTGGAAGCTTAATAGGAACACGAAGCAAAAGGGGAAACCATTTGGTTCAATTCTGCCATGGAAGTAAGTTAATAGTAGCAAATACAATATTTCAATATCATATGAGAAGACGATATGCTTGGACAATGCAATGGGTAAACAAAGGTGCAAATAGATTATGTACTAGTTAGGCAAAGACTTCGAAATGAAGTCAAAGACTGTAGAAGCTACCCCAGAGCAGATGGTGACACCGACCATAATTTGGTCATGATTAAAAGGAACTAACCCTAAAAAATGGAACATAGAAAAACTAAAATGCGAGGAGATTAGGAAAAAGTATGAAGGAAAGGTATTTGAAGAAATGTTACAGAGCGAAATTGAGATGAATTATATCGAAACAACTTTAAACTGCTGCTGCGTTGATCGCCGAGAACGAGGATGACTTACAGCGACTGCTACATAGAACTGTGCAAACAAGTAGGAAATATAACATAAAGGTGTTTTCAGCGAAAACAAAGTGTATGACAATCAGTAAGAAACCAGTCAGATGCAAATTAAAGATAGAGAGGACGCATAGTCAGAATAGCGAAAGACAAGTCGCCAAGAAGGAAAAGTGATGTAGGTAGATCGTGAAAAAGGTGGAGAAATTCCCTATAAAAGCAACTACTCTGGAAAAGAACAGGAATTATGTCTATAATAGAAGCAAGAAGAAGAAAGAAGAAGAAGAAGAACTTTAAACAAGAGTGATAACAGCAGCAAATGAAACTTTACAACCACAGAACTCAGCGAAACTGAAACCTAGGATCGCCGAAGAAATATCAGAGCTACTTAATTGAAGAAAGGAGGAAATATAGAACGCAACCACAGAGAACGGACAGCAGAAATATAAATAGGCAATTAAGGAACAGAATTAATGGAGAAGGTCAGGTTAGAAAAAAATTCACAGTCCTTCGCAAAGATGCAACCGGAGGAGACATTGAAAATGATGAAGTAGAACGCAAATCTTAGAAAGTCACAGTCTAAACAATACACAGTCTTAGGAAGGATCCGACGATAGTATGGGGAACTTTGTAGTCGCGCCGCGCACAGTCTAAGTTATCGGGCAGAGTAGAGCGCCGAACAGCTCCGAACACCGCTCGATCACTCTCAAAAAGCAGCATTTGCAACATGAAATTCTAAGAGAATTTAAGCCCCTATATACGTGAAACCAGAAACATTTTCGATGTTAAAACGACTTAATAAAACAACGCGAAGAGATACAAAATGACATAACAGGCAGAGATATAAAATTTCTCTAAGGAAAGGAAACCTGGAACACAAAAATAATAAAATAATAAATAGAGACGGATAGACCTTAATAGAAGAAAAGGAAGCAGCACATAGATGGAAATGTTATCTGGAAGAGTTGTACAGCGGTCAGGAAATAGGACAAGAATTGATAGAAGAAGAATACAAGAAAAGGTAGTGACACATAGATGGAAATAGTACCTGAAGGAGTTGTATGGCGATCAGGAAATATGACAAAAAGTGATAGAAGAAGATTCTACAGGGTGTTTCTTAATAACATGCTAATATTTAAGGAGGTTATTCTTGGGTCCATTTTGAGAAAAAAACTTCATATGAACATATGTCCTAAAGGTCTTAACTTTTGAACTACAGGGTGCTAAAGTTTTAAGAAAAAAATCTTTTTTTTATGATAACTCTGGTATGACCCTAGATATTTTTGTGAAACGTAGTACGCATCTTCTATGCATCAAAAGGCATTTTCTGCTGTACAACATAATTTTATAATGTTACCGTTTAAAAATTATTCTCTTAAATAAATTTTTGTTTAAAGTTACATAAATTGTTTTTTCTCGTAAGTGGTCTAGCGAGACGCAATTGAATGAATTTTATTTTTTTATGCGAAAACCGTACATCAAATCAAAAAAATCAAGAGACCAGATTTGCTCAGAAAGGAATGAGGATTTCAAAAATAATTTACTTTAAGAAAAAGCAGTGGCGTATCACTTTTATCTTTAAAATGATTCAGTGCAAATCCCGCACGAACGCCACTGGCAAGAATAAAAAATTATGTTGTACAGCAGAAAATGCCTTTTGATGCATAGAAGATGCGTACTACGTTTCACAAAAATATCTAGGGTCATACCAAAGTTATCATAAAAAAAAGATTTTTTTCTTAAAACTTTAGCACCCTGTAGCTCAAAAGTTAAGACCTTTAGGACATATGTTCATATGAAGTTTTTTTCTCAAAATGGACCCAAGAATAACCTCCTTAAATATTAGCATGTTATTAAGAAACACCCTGTATAGAGCCATAAAATAAAGGGGCACCAAGACTGATGGGAGTCCCAGCGTAGACAAAATCAGCACCGAAATTATAAGATCCCTCAATGCAAACACCATGGAGATACTATTTAAAATAGTTGGACAATTATGAAGCAGGTTTAATACCAAAAGACTTTACAAAAACAGGGATACATTCAATATCTAAAATAATTGCTGGTACTACGTGTGAAGAATACCGTACAATAAGTCTGACCACCTAAGCCTCAAAAATACTTACTAAAATTGTATGTGACATGAGTATTAACAAAAAGAAAGCTCAAGTTATGGTATGTGGAAAGAACAATGTAGATTATGCAAACATAGTCTTAGACGGTGGTCAACTCCAGCAAGTTCGAGAATTCATATATCTGGGCAATAACAGCACAATAACATCAGATGGAAGAAGTGAGAAAAATATAAAAAGTAGAATTTCACTAGCTACAAATAGGAACTTATTGACGTCAAGTGTATTCCGTTTAAGTCGATTCTAACCAAAAGGAAATTTCTGAAAACCAATATTTGGAGTCTGTGTTTCTGTACGGATGTAAAACACGAACTGTAAGAAAAAGCAGGGGGCAGGCTGAAGACTGAAGAAGAATGCTATTTGAGAAATCTTTTGCTAAGACTTTTAGAGGCGTAATTCTGGATTTAATTCTTTGATCCCTTCGAAAAAGCATCTACAGCTACGTATTTTGGATCTTCTTAAGGTTTTAGTGTAGTCCATTAAAACAGCCTTATATTCATCCTGTTAAAGGTCTTCCCGGTTTCAGGTTTCGTCTAATTCCTTATTCCAACAATGCACGTCTCTGGAGATCGCCTTTCGTTCAAGGGGACAACTTCTTTTATATGATGATATGATACTGCTTTGTAATTGTGTTGAGGCTGTTTCAAATTCCTTAACAGTATTCATGTCTGCAGTGTGCTCTTAGATCTCCGACTCTATTTATGTACTCTTTATATAGAGTCCACTCTAAGATTAAACTGGGTATTCTGCATTCTCCATGATGAACTATCTCTGCTCTCTGCCTCTATCTCATATCAGATTTGTCTATGGTGCGACATAGAGGGTTCTACCACAACGTGCCTGTTTTTTATATAGTTTCCTTATTGCATTTATAAAGGAGAGTTATTTATCTCTCTTACACTACATGATACGCATTTACATCACAGCCTATGATTAAATAAATATACAAATGTTTCTTTCTTCTTTGGCACCAAGCGATGAGGCTTTTAACTTCCTCTGGAAGTGGTAATTCGTGGGTATCACCAGGAAAGTAGGTTGACTCAATTATAATTTGCCTCTTGTCATGCTGAGATGATACTTTTGCTTCTACTACTACCAGGATCTTTGTTATGAACTCTAGTATAGGGATGAATAATTCAATACTATAGCTGAACAGTAAAGCTGCTCTTGGATTGTCATGACAACCTAACTGTCCAGAGTACGTATACAGGGGGCTCGCAGCACCAATAGTTACGAGAAATTTTAAATATAATATGGCGTTAGGGATATGTGCTTGAAATACAGAAATATATAAATACATATCCCTGGAGGTAGGTATTCTAAATCAGGCAAATTTTAAGTTTTGTACTCACAGTCAGCGTGTTTAGTATTGCATTCAAAGGTTTGAAATTATATTGGAACTCTATAGACTGCAGTCATAGACAGACATTCGTAAGGTTTTAGTATATATTAAAGCGAATTGATTAATAAATGTTGCTATGACAATTAGCAGTGTATAATTTGGTTTGCATGTTTGTAAAAAACCCGAGGGCGTTGTACGAGGGGTTTCTACATGTATCGTTAATCGGGTGTTTTCGTCTGAATATTACAATATATTCCGAATAATTCCTGTTATAGTTCGAACGTGATGTCGAGATACGTCCCAGAGATTTTGCAAAACTACCCAAAAATCAGAAATTCACGTGGGATTACATGAAGTACATCGATCTTTCCAACTTTAACGCTTATAACGTAAGTAAAATAAAAATAAAGTTTACTTCAATTGTTTCACCCTATTATCGAATTTGCATTTAGAACATGGAAGTGTTCACCCCGGATGCATCTTGGAACGTTAGAACAAAAGCAGTAAAGGCAGACTTTTGTCGTAAACTCTTGGGAAAGGATGCAATCGGTTTTACAAACCTGTGTATTGCTTATTTCCATTTAGGTGGTAAAGACAACTGCAGGGTATACGAATGATTTTCTTTTGTTTGAAGTAAGACAATTGAATGATAATTTTTCAGAGCGATATTGGCGCAGCACTTTCGGTCCAAAGTAAAAATACAGTCGCTGGTTTGCTAATAAACAAAGTTGGCTGTGGAAAGCCGCATTCTGTTGCTGTTTGCGTGAGACTTGTATATCATTTGAAGTGGATCAGGCAGCTAGTTACTATATATAGTCAAGGGCGAGAAATGGTTTAAATTTTCATTTATCATGCCAAATTTGAATCAACATAAAGACAAAAGATGCAATTTTTTAAGGGCTGCTTAATGGCCGTTAAAATCTGAATTTTACTAAAATCCCTCGGCATAAGCTATGTAATAAAATGAAAAGTTTAGATAATTTAATTACTTAATACATTTTGAAGGCTAATAAACCCAGTAACAATCAAATGTAAATGCAAGTTAATTAAAAAAGTTGTACTATATTAAAAAATTCATTAAAGAACAACTAATTAAGTTTACGTCCAACAAACGCCTCTGCGAGTCTTCATAAAACACCTACCCAACCTCAAATTACTGACATTAGAAGGAAAATGTTCCATCAACTAAATTTCGTTACGGTTAATTAAAACTTTGCTTTAATTTCAATTACTTACTTTATGAACATAAAGTTTCAAATTACCGTTGAAATAACATTTTGTGCTACAATAAAATCCGATTTTCACATATGTTTGTTGTGTAGTTAATGAGGAGGGGTTATTTTGTCTGTCTAAATTAATTAAATGTGAATGTTTTTGGAAGGTTTGTGTGGACGAAAGATTTATTTTATGGTTTTTAGGACGCATATAAATGACTTGCAAAAATTATTTATTCGTTGATGTGGTACTATAAACAACGTCGGCAATCCTAATCAATTATTCTTCTGTTCTGTCGTTTCTAATTTGTACAATAAAAAAACTATAACTCTAATTTGACCAACGTCATTATAAATAAGTGAGTTGCATAAGAGGGCGTGCAATTTCAAAAATAAAAAGAAAAGTTGTGAAATAACAGTCGACAAGCACTGCATTCGTACGCGGTAGGTCTTGTAAGATCATACCGGCTCCATTTTATATTTTAAACTTTAGGGATTTTACGTTAATTATTTATGAAAATTAGTGACTTGCTTCAGTAAGTGAGATCCCTTTAAAAACTGAAAGAGTTTCAAAGCCCGTAAACACATTTTATGTTCTGTAAAGTACGAGGTTTCAGTTTTTGGCGTATATGTGTGCAGCAAATATACTGCTCGCCATAAAAAGCGTATCACTCAGTGTAACTATTCCGATTTAAACAAAAATTGGTATAGGTAAATGTTTATTGTGTTACCAAATACATATAATCGATTACATTTTCATTGAAAAATACATTCAACAAACACAAAAAAATTAGTAATAGGTCGCCTCTCCACGTAAATTAGTACACTCTGCTACTCGCCTAGGCATGCTTCGAATAAAATTATCTATGACCTCTTGAGGTATCTCATCCCAAGCTCTCTGAACAGCATCATGAAGTTGCTGCAGGTTCATTGAGCGGCTGGGGAGTATGCCCATTGCCCAGTCTTCGACCTATGATATCCCATACTTTTTCTATAGACGATAGATCCCGTGACTTAGCAGGCCAGGGAAGGACATTAATGGTGGCGTGTTGTAAATACTCTATCGTTGCAGTTGAGCATTGTCTTGTTGAAAAGTAGTATTTTCAACTCCCCGAAGGTAAGGTACTGCAATTGGCTCCAAAATTTGTCGGATATTCCATCAGCGTTTAAATTCCTACGAAGAAATACTAGAGGTGTTCTGTCTCATAAACGTGTACCACCCCACACCATGATGCCCCTAGTAAGAGCTGTTTCCCGTTCAACTGAGACCTTCAAAAATCGGCGTTCTCTTCGCTTACGTCTGACACGTCTACGGCCGTCGTGCATCCACAAGCAAAAGCGGAATTCGCCCGAGAAAATCGCTCTATTCCATTCTTCATCCCAATTGGACCGTGTGTTGCACCATTCTAGTCTGAGGTCACGATGTCGATTTGTAAGAGGGAGTATTAGCCTTGGTCGATAAGAAATCAGACCAAAAGATCGAAGGCGGCGATATATTGAGCACATTGACAGTCTGGGGCCTACATCTTCCCAAAAAGTGTTTCCGACTGACCTTGAAGTGCTGTGTCGATCCCTGGAGGCAAGAAGTTTAAGTCGTCTATCTTTACGCTCTGTGGTACTTCTAGGCCGCCCGGATCCTCGTTTGAGATGTTGTCTCTCTTCTTCAGTCCATGCTCTCGAACAAAGAATAATTGTAGGAAGGCTTCTTTGCAAACGTCTTACAATTTCGCGAAAGTGAAGTCCTGCCTCGTGTTGGCCAATAATACGTCCCCTTTCAAAATCACTCAGTTGGCGATAATTAATCTGTCTTTGAGCTGTTGGCATTTTAGAACTTTTGTAGTTTACACTAATCACAAAAAAAATCAAAAAAATTGATAGGGTACAAGCAAAAATGAATTGATAAAGATATTTTGTTCAAATTTTAATCACTTTTTATTGAGACTTAAACAAGTCATTTAAGATACACTCGATTTGAATAAAATGTTGTATAGTGAGTGATACGCTTTTTATGGCGAGCAGTATAGCTACAATCGATTATATTCTTGTTCTGTAATACAAAATAGTACAGTTTTGCAGAACAAAGTATTATATGCATATGTAGGTGTAACCCAGAAAAACTCAATTATTCAATTATTGTTATAGTTAGGAGAAAAATTACGATATTTTACTATACCAGACGGTATTAGAGCATAGAAGTCGCGAGAGTGGCCTGGAGTGGCTGGGGGTCAAACCCAAGTCAGATGCTAGGAAAGGTTGTCGAAGGAGTGGTGCTTTCCACATCACCCCGTACGCATAGCGTGCGAGACAACCGAGTATGAAAACGGCTTAGGAGGCCTTAATGCTCCATGTTGCCAGCCGTACTCCTTCGCTGAGTGTAAATGCCGATACCTACCCGTTACAACATAAAATTGTCTAACATTTATGATATTTATCAGCTTTTAGGAATAACATCTGAAAGTAGCGAAAGAGGCGATTTAGGAGGCCTTAACGCTCCATGCTGTCGAGAGCTAAATTTGCAGATTATGTGATTTTCACTACCTTCTGTTTATTCCACTTCAATCAATTGAAGCAAGGAGGCTGCACTTTTAAAATGTTTATTTATTTATTTCTCAATTTTGCGTCAGTTAGACTACAAGCTGATATGCTGGCTATGGCTCTAAATGTTGAAGATTGTGCTAAAGCTGTAGCTCTCCTGGTTGGATAGAGAGACTGCAGCAATACATGGAGGCTAGGAAAGGGTAGGAAACTAAAATTACTGCTAACGATAACCGATATCTTAGTTGAGACAAAAACTCAATTTTATGAGTGGGTGGTTCAAATGTAAGTGCGTGAACCGTTTGGTTTGAAGGTTTATTTCCCGACAATTAGACCTAAAATATCGCCACGTTACCGAGTAAGGGGGCTATAACTCATTTAAACTGGGATTTGGTACCAAGGAGTTGGATCATTTTCATTGCTGAGTCAAGATACAATCTTCATTAATCAGATGGAAAAGAACGAGTGTGAAGACAAATGGGAGAACGTTTCACAGAAAGCTGCTTGGTTATGGTGTGGCAGCGAGTTCAATGATTGTCTGTACCGTTTTGGTTTTTATCGATGAAGGCTCGCTACGATAGGACAGTATGCGAGTAAGTTCTGGTAAATCATTTGGTTCAATTTGCCCAATTTATCAGCCATGACCTTGTCTTGACGGGCCACTGAATACCTGATGGAAGGTGATGTAGAGATTGGCCAGTACGTTAACTAAACCATTCAACTCTAGAGAAGAATTATTGCTCTCAAATGGGCGACGTATGATAAGTTAAGGGATGTGTTTAACAGTCTAAAGTGAAAAGTCTTCCACCAGGGTTTCCTAAACATCATGACGTTCGGAGCAGAAATCTTAGCATTGTCTTTTGTAATACAACACTTACAATACGCGAAAGAATTAGGGATGAATTGTTCCAGAAAACATGACGCACGGATATTATTCATTACCATACTGATGTTGAGTTGGATAGCCCATATAGCATTGGAACAGGTAATAAGCAAGCAGAAGACAGCTTTCTAGTTGCTAGTGATACGCTTAGAAAAGAGCCGTCACAAACTAGAGACAGGGATTTCCCATTCCTTTTATGGAAAGCCTTTGTCCAAAGCAAACAAAAACAGCAGGTTGAAGAAGATATGGTGATAAGGGTAATGCACTAATTTCCCCACAAACAGCATCATTCCTTCAGGAATATTTTTGGGAGGGATTCCTTTGGCGTCTCTTGAGTCACTTTCAGGCTAGGTGTGTATCATGCACTTACCACATCGACTAAAGTCGTGACCACCATGCCTTTTGATATCTAATTATTTTCAGTGAGAGTATAGGCCACCCACCAGGCTTTGAACCCAAGAACCGGAGAATATTCGAGTAGCTTAACCATTCGGCCACTATGGCCCAAAGTCGAGATTGTAGAACGACAAAAGGCAACACTAGTATTGACTTTTAACCATAAAACATTATTATTTTAATTATTACAGAATAAAATTTATCGAAAGAGTTCACTTATTACCTACACATATACACCATGCCAATATCAAACTGATATATTGCAATCAATTCAACAGGCCGCATTTGGTAGAGTTGGATAGGTAGGCCAATACAGTAGTGGAGAGTGGAGTGAATGTTTGCTTTGGGGCCAATTAAGATACTTGGTGAACATATAGTAGAGATTAATAGTAGTCGAAAAAACATGGATCCAAAAATGAACTGTTTGAGAGATATGGGAGGTTTTTCGTTAAATGTAGTCACTACTAAAGTTTTGCCCTCTCATCTTTCATAGCAAAAAGACGTGTGTTTTTACCATTTGTTTTGATCCCGATGGATTACTTTCTATGAGGTAATTTGAAGGGTTTGGTCTACGCTGAATCCATTAATAATCTTGCCGAATTAAGTCAACGAATCGAACAAGGTTGCCAAATCATTCGACAAATACCGAGCACCCTTGAAAGAGTTTTTGATTCATCTTTTGGGGATGTACCACTTATGTTAACATGGAAGGAACGCATTTCGAACATATTCTGTTCATAATTTATCGAACTGTTTTGTGTTGATTACGACGTTTCAGCTTATTTTGATCTATGTAATATATTCACCAAATTAACACCCTATAGAAGGATTTATTATTCACATATGGGGTTCAATACCTACTGCACGCATCGGATTATTAGGAAGACGTGGTGAACAAAATAGGGATAGATTGCGTGATAGATGAGACCAGGAGCCATGAGAACTATAAAAAAGAATTAAACTAGCTAGAGAAAATTGATTTCTACATATACTTGTAGTATTTGTATTTTCAACTTATTATACTTTTCAGTATCGCGGTCGTGGCTCAGTTGGTTTGTCGTCGATCGCTTCCCTCGGAAGGCAACGGCAAACCACCCAGGTATTTCTGCTTATAAGTCTTCTATGGCGTGGAAGCACTTTGGTTCAGAGCCCACGTTAAGCTGTAGGTCCCCCTATATCTGCAAGCTACTTGACACGCACACTACCTTACAAAGAGAGAACCCCGGCAACGTCCTGTAAAGGGCGCGCCACTTCGAGAAGAAGAAGATACTTTTCAGTGTCGAGGCTGATGCGTTAATTAATTTTTATGAAAGCAGTATACAACCTGATCTGTCTCTATAGGTTACATAGTTGGTTTATTGGTTTATACCTAGTACACATGGTGCTATGTATAAAGTGCAGTGTAACTATTGTGTAGGTCGTGTAGGAGTTTGTTTGTGTGTTAAATCATTCAGATCTAGGCTTTCGGGTACCAGGGATTTCAATGTGCGTCGACTACTATGGTCACTAACCGACTAGAATTTTATGGAACTCAAGAGATATCCAGCCTTGAAAGGGATCTTTATCATGCCAAACATTGCATCGACACGTGGCCTACGGCTTCGTTCTGAAAGAGGGCATACTTTCAGATATTTTTTCGTACAGGACGTTTTTACTTTAGCCCTTAGGTCTGCATTTTAGGGAAAGGGTGGATAGTTTGGTACCCAACAACAAATGATCACCAGGGTTCAATAGCATGTCTAGACTGTAGAGCAATTGCACTAATTAGGGAATTCGAATCAAGGGTTTGCGTAACGTAAGCCTACAGTCTATTTCGGCTTCTTGTATGCTACATATGTACCTAGAATCATGTGGGATGTTAAAAATATCTATTGGCGGGTCAACTAGGCTAATTCATTACTTTTTAGACAGGAAATCAATCTAATGGCTACCTGTAACCTGTAACATTGAAGGGACTCCATCTTTAACAAACAAGTTCGCTAAAACCATCTTAATTGTATCAAGTGATCCAATTTAGAGTCATACTCAGAAGGCCTTGAAATTAAAAGTCGTGTCGCACCTAGATGCAGGTATTTTAAATAAATGTGTTTGAAGCTAAGGAACTGTTGGTAGAAGTTTAGGAAATTTAAATTTAGTAACTAATTAGTTTCCATTTAATTAGCTTAAGAGTGCAGATGATATACACATGATATACAGGATGATTTAAAATTATTGTCATTAATTTTAAGGATAGGTAGAGCATATCAAATAGAACAAGTTTCCTCAATAAATCATGTGTCGCAAGTAAACGATAAGCTCAGAAAGAATTAAAGAGATCAATGCAAAAATTGGTTTGGAGTCTAACTGTATCAGTATGTCTCTCAGTATTCTTCGAACGTTTTAACGGAATGTCAACCTAACCTTTTAGCAACCGAATTAACTGATGTTAATTTAATTTACGGGGAAGTCCTTCAGAATGCTGCAGCAGTTTTGAAAGACCGTGTTTGTGTCTGTGCAGAAGTTAATGGAGGAACATTTGAACATCTTCTGTAAGTCCAGTTCCTCTTTATTAACAATTTTTTTTTAATATAACTTTTTAAACATGCGAGTAATTGTTTGATGCCAGTCTCAAGCCTGAAAAAGTGTGAGAGGAAAGTGAAACCTGTAAATTACATAATTGTGTAATGTTTCATTTATTTTTGCAGGGTAAAATTTCTATCGCGGGCTTTTTAAATGCATATTAGCCAGCGGTTCTCAAAAGTGTGTCACAAAATTTAAAATAAACAAAATGACAATACTTTGAATCATCCTGTATAAAGAAACGAGAGAGAATCAAATACAAAAATGTAAGGAGAAAGGACAAAGAGAAACACACAAGGAAAGAATGAAAAGAAAATGCAAAAAAGACAAAGAAGGAAACGATAAGCTGTACGGAGAAAAGGTGGTTAATATTCTTACATTGATACAGGTACTATAATACTAAATCAAGTGACCTTTTAATAGACAACAATTAAGACGTTGTTAAAAAGCAAGTTTATAAAAAAGAGTACTATTTGTTGAGAAAAATAGAACGCGAAGAAATATGTGTTAATTCACTGAGATTGATTCTGATGGAATATAACTGACCAGCTGTGCTTAACGTTACTTGTTCGGAAGCCTCTATAGATTAAGGTAGACGAAACATCGTCGATTTTTTACGAACTCAGCATAAGAAAAAAGTTTGTATAAGAAGAAAGCACTTGAATTTTTAGGTGAAGTTTTTTTCTACTGTTAAATTGAAGTAACCAATCACGATACTCATTTCAATCCCAACAATTTCTGAATATTACAAAAGATTCATTACGTTGATGCAAATGAAACTCGTTAAAAAATTAACAGTAAATTATTGCTAATTATGTAAATGGCTTTTTGATGAACAAAAGTGTCATAAAGTATTAAATGTTCTTTGTAGGAACTGCCGAGATACCTCCCGTTGTTCAGCTATTTCAGACGTACGAAAATACAAATCTTCCTACAAATCAAAAGAACCTCCTTTTTTGTAGATCTTGATATCAGTGTTTTTACAAACGATATGTAACGAATTCAGATGATCATATTAAAAATCTGAGTGCTAAAACCTTTCACAATGTAGACGACTCCGACGTATGTGACGCATTTCAAGGACCCACCAATTTCAAATTCCCATCGGGTAAAATAACAAAAAAGTTTCTGAATAAATTACCAAAACTACGAGAATGTGTCACATCTGTGCTGTTTCATTTCAAGTATTATTGGAAAGGATCTGGAATATATTTTTTTGCGGGTCGTATGCTGATATTGTTAGAGTCTTCTTTCAATGTTCCTTGAAGTTCATAAACTCATGATCGCGAAACTCTCTATAGTGTCTTGACTACGTACAGGTTTTCAGAATGCTCTCGCCTTTTTTATGTAAAACAGAATCGAAACCAGTAGTTTAAAATCTGAGAGGTAATCCCAGACAGCTGTGAATGACATACAAATTAGCAATATCGCCCGATAGTTCCTGTTTTACACACGTTTTACATTACGGAGTTAGCCGCAGAGCTTCGTTCTACGTACCTGAAATACGGGACCATTTCATATTTTAACGACGATAAAACTGAATTATTGCCGCCATTAAAAGTTAATAATATTATCTGCGAAAGGTTGCAGCAGTTCCGAGGGGAGAAGTTAAATCTTCTTTACAGAAATACCTGCAGCATTTATATTTGGTTGTCGATACTGTTTCCGGTTTACAACCGCTTTAACGTTGCTATGCAGGAATTAGCCGTAATTGAATTCGGGGCAATCGAAAACTAGAAACGAGAACAGTAATAATGACAATAAACGGAAATCCTCGCGTATGTGTTTGTTTGGATGTAAATTTTATACCCTTCTGCATTTAAATGCAAATAATGAAGGATTAAGTTGAATATATTGCCGCGTTAACCTGAATTATTCGCGTATTTCACTAAAGAAAAAGGACGCAAAGGAAATCTTAAGAGTTTTATTATATTATGCTGTTTAAATTGCTGGAACTCTGGAAAACTACTTTCGATTCAGTTGAATTTTAAATTTTATTGCAGCATTAAAGTATGCCGCATTGCCAATTTTTGCAAAATTTAGTATAATAATGAGTCCATCTCCATATAAATTTATACGAAGTACATGTTAGTACATGAAAGCGTAAAACTGTAGCCGTATTTGCAGGGTGAAAGAGTTGAATTATGTTAACTTAAAATTAAGTTAGGTTAGAGTAAGTTTCATATTTGGTTATTCTTCTTCGTCTTCTAATTTTTGGACTTCCCCTTGATACCCCTAGCTTTGCTTTTTCATATTTCCTTGTACCTTTGTTGTTCTTTTCAATTTCCTTATTCCTCTTCTTTCTGCTTCTACCTTTTTCTATTTCAGTTATTCGTTTCCTTTTTGCAGTTTTTTCCTATTCTATTTCTTCTTCGACTACTTCCTTATTAGTCATCTTCTCATCTTCCTCTTCTTCCTTCCCTTCCCTTTCCTTCTCTTTAGACTTGTCATATTTGCACGTGTATTTTACTGAAGTGAAAAGAATGCAAAGAAAATATTATGAATTTTGTTATAACTATGATGTTTTTTCGCTTGCGGTGGACTCCTCGTCCTCACATTATTTTTGAAGTTGATTCGTAAATTTTAATGTCGCAGTAAAGTACGCCGCATTACCAATTTTAGTATAATTTCGTATAATAAAGAGTCCATCTCCATGTACATTCATACAATGACCGTCTACATTAAAACCTAAAACTGTAGTCGTATTTGTAAAAGTAACAGATTATTTGCATATTTAGTTTACTGAAGTGAAGGGATTGCAAAATACATATTAAGATTTGTGTTATGATATCTATAGTGAATCAGGAAATCACGAGGCAGTTGAATCGTACGCTTAATCATATTTAATAACGAGTCCATCTCCAAATAAATTTATATAAAACCCTTCTACATAAAAACTTAAAACTGAAGCTATATTTACAACAGTGAAAGATTATTTACATATTTATTCTACTAAAGTGTAAAGTTCCCTTTTTTTACAAAATGTGCAGAATTTCCAATCGGCTTCCTTGTCACCTTTGATTAACAAGTACCAAAAACAATAAGAGATTGTATAACAAAGGATGTGAAAGTCTGCAGCTGGATCTTCCTGACATCATTGTTTCTAAAGGGGCTGGCTCGACGCTGGGTAAGTAGTTATTTAATGGGGCTTCTGCTACGGGAATGGTCACTGCAAACAAGGTTTCTAGAATTAATCCTAAAATATTTCGAAAATAAATAATACTTCAAAGATCAAAATCAAAGCATTCATTAAATTTACCAAATTAATGTGCCGTTAATTAAATACCTTATAACAATAACAAAACATGCATCTAAATGAAACTAAGAAAATTAGTTTCAATTGATAAAAACTTAACTATTGTAAATATTATACTAACCTTCCGTCGCAGTTGGTGCAATCGTTTGTGGATATGTAATAGTCGTGGTTTCTTTTTCTGCAACAATAAAAGAATAATGAGTACTGACCACAGAAATCGATGCAGCTAAGTCAACTGAAATAAATAAGTAACAAGTTGCGACTCCATTACAGACGTTGTGGTGGATCGCTCACTAACAATAGAGAGAACATTGGTTCAAATTTTCCCCATGCATGAATGAATTTACTTAGAGGCTAACTATATTAAAAAAAAGGTACAGATCTGAAAGTAGACATCAGCATGTGTTACAACTGAAAAAACATTGATTCGAATTTCACCTTTGGACGAATTCATATATGAAGAAGTAACAAAATTTAGTGGTTATTCACGAATTAAATTGTAATTGCTTGCTACATCAGCAGCAATTGAAAATAGTATATTCGTTGATAAGACGACACCAAGAAGTTTCTTCTCTGACGTAATAAAAATATTACCGACTAATAAAGAAGGGATGTAGAAAAAACTGAAAAGGGGCGGATAATTAACAGCATATAAAAGGTTTCGGCCTTATAAGCAGGCATCCCGAGTTCAACCCTGTTGTAATTTAAAGAACATCACATGCATTTGGAGGACGCTTTTTAACTCCATAATACTATGGATGGACCTTTCCCTTCCATTGGTAAGGTTAACGTACACCCAGTACTAAGTGCTAAAAGTAGGTACATAGAACTTAAACTGCAAGGTTAAAAGACCATTGGTATAGTATTCCATCAAGCAAGAGGGAAAGAAAAGAGAAGAAGAAAGGAAAAATTAATGAGAAGAGGAAGAAAAAAGGAGAAGGAAAGGAAATAGGAGACGAAGAAGGAGGGCGAGGAGGAACAGAAGAAGAAGGAGAAGAAGTGATTGAAGATATACGTTCGAATATTTTTTGTGGAACAATTTCTAAAAATTACAAACGGAATTTATCTCAGTAAGAGGAACTTATGCTTATTGATCATAGTAGTAGCTATCTAAAGAAGATAAAATCTAAAGATTCAATATAGTATGATCAAAAAGTCCTTGGATCGGTTACTGTGGATGTTACATTTTATGTATCTTAAACTTTTTGTATTCTTCTTGAAGCCTTTTTAATTGCAATCTACTCACATTCAAAGGATGGCAAGTAAACTTCAATGACATAAAAATAATAAAAATATATAATTTTAGAGATGACTTAAATTCCACGGCAACCGCTATCCTAAAAACCCTTTGATCATACGATATTTCAAAAGTTTAGGATTATGGTTCAAAAAGCTTGAAATTACCTCAGTAAGGGCAACATACCTGTACAGATCATACCAGTAGCTGCTTAAAGAAGATAAGAAAAAAATTTAAACCTCTAGATTTCAAAAGTTTAGGACTGTTGATCGAGAGGACGTTGGTTTGAATATTGCTTGTGGTTGCATGAATGCATGTACAAAAACCGAGCGTAAGCTCCAAGGTAACGCTGGGTAGTTTCAGGGAATTGTGAGTAGATAAGGTAATAGTCGCGTGTCTGTGGAGAATACCAAAACGATGTAAAAATGTCAAAGATTGAATACTGGTCATAGAACGAGCTGCCATGAGTAGGACGTTGGTTCGAATTTAGTTTGTATCCTAATTCTAATTTAAAGTAGGGATTCAAATTCCTAAATTAAAACAATAAACGAAAACGATTGTACCAGTAACCTATGAAGGTTAAAAAGTTAAATGTTTAAAGTGGATAACTAAACGAATTGCAATCGAGAAGACATCAGTTAGGATGTCAGCTGTGGTAAAAATAATAATTGTCTCGAATAAGACTTTAAGTTTTGTTGTTCGAATTAATAGGTAGGTTAACAAAGGGCAATGTTCATGGAAGATAAAAAAATACACTGAAAATCCTAAAAGTTCAAGACCGCTAGTTGAATTGGTTCTGTAAAATAATGAAAAATCATACAACTTATGTATATTGTAGTTTTTGAAAAGCTGTTTTATTTATGTCAAAAAATCCGAATAATATTATTTTTCAAATTGTTACAGTGTTACAATTAAAAGAGTCTTTATTAGAATTGTCTTGTTCGAATTTGTAAATTGACAATAGGGACTCCAACAATAAAGTGAAGATTAAAAAAATGGGGTAAAAATGTAAGGAACCCTTTAGGGTTGTTAATTTAAATGCTTTTCCATACATTTTTTCCACTAGTTATTAAAAATTAAAAACTACAATTTGGAAGACGTGGGTTCGAATTTTTTATCGCTTTTATGGCTCAGTTGGTTCAGCGTGGCCTGACCACTGAGATGCTCCGTACACCGAAAACACCCGACTGCTTCCTTCGGATGGCAATGGCAAACCGCCGACGTATTCTGCCTAGTGAGTATTTTCTGGAGTAGAAGTGCAAGCACTTACGTTGTTCGGAGCCACCGTAAAGCTGTAGGTGCCCTATGCCTATAGGCTACTTGACATATGGAAAGAAGATCGGCAAAGCCCTGTAAAGGGCACGCCACTACAAGAAGAAGGTTCGAATTTGGTTCTCTGCTGAATCTATATTTCTAGAATACTAATATAAATGTTGTTGAAGTATGCATGGCGACAATAGTCCATCTATATGGAAAATAATAAGAGAGAGAGTAAAATTAAAGGCTAGAAATGCTAAAGATTAAAGATGTTAGAATAAGTTGGACTTAAGAAGACGTTAGTTCGAAAACTATCCGTAGGTCGATTTATAGAATTTATAATTCTATTTGTTCATTTATTCTATGTAAACAACAACAAATTGTTGTAATCAATTGACAATGAAAATTGAAACTGTCGTAAAATTTTGGCAGCGATTGATGGCGTAATATTGGCGTAATATTGAGCATAGTTACCACGGCTAGCTAGACCAACCTAGACGAAATTAATAAGTGGAAATTTTTAAGTCAAAATATGACAGTTGACGTACAAGTTCCTATAGTTACGTTTCTAAAATTTAAATATGTACTGAATTATTATTGCTTTTAGTGGCGATGTCGTTACGATTTTCTTACCGAATCTGCACTCGAGCATTAATTCATGTCCGGGAAATTTTTAGTAGTGCGCATTTCAACAACGTAATCGGCCCTTGCGTTCCGCTCGGGTCGCTTAGTACGTTGTTGAAATGCACACCTAAAAATTTCCGGAAAGAATTAATGCTCTTACGAGATTATAAGTGAAAATTTTATCCGATGTTGCTTTATAAAGAGTCACAACACGAATTGAAAGCTTACCAGTCGAAGGGATTACTAATTAGTGATAGATAATTATCTGTCGGCAATAAAAAAATAAAATGTAAAGCGTTTATGACCACAAAATACGGTGCAGTTAATGGGAACTTGGTTGCAACCTCGGCGGAGGTGGATGTTAAAAGCTGAAAAAAGGATTTATATTCTGTTAGTACTTAATCTGTCTCAGGCTTTAGTAACAGCTGAAGACAAAAGACTATGTGTACATCTTAAACCTTGAGGGACAATATGTATATGGATTTCAATCAAAGGGACGTAGGTTCGAATGTCGTCCATGGTTAACCTTGTGAAAGGCAGAAAACAGCTAAGTTCCCAAATTGCTTGCAGGTGAAAGAACGTTGATTCAAATTCTGCTCATACAAACCCGGATCTGGAGCATAAATTTCCTCGGGCTAAAAATTAATGGATAACGATCTTCTTAACCTACAGAATTTTCGCAAAATTTAAAACGAAGTAGAAAAGAGTTGTGACTGAAAGGATGACGATTAGCGGTTTGATTTAATAAAAACTCGCAGCACGTTTAAATCCTAATACCCGATATTTATCGAAGTCAAAATAAAAAATCAATGGTTTTTAAGGTCTGAAAGTCTTTAAAATATCTCTTAATTGGCCAAACAATTCCTTTTCCCTTATGGATTAACTAAAACCGCTTTCGGCAATTCAAATACTAACTAATTTGAAAACAGAGCTACGTAAATACGAGATTTTAGTAGAATACAAGACAGACAACACATTGTCTAAAACAACAAAGCTAGGTTCGTTTACGGCAACATTGAAAATAATTGCTACATAAAGCACACATGCTCCAGTTTCCCATGTATTCACTCCACGTAACTGTAAATTTTATACATCATATTGGGACTAATAATAGTAAAAGGAAATCGTAACGCGCTACGCAACTATCACTAATGCCTCGTGGGAAGCTGCTAAATCGATGATAATGTTTTCTAGAATATTATACCGGGTTGTTATTTTAATTTTAGTATTCTGTGCATGTACAACGTGTTGTCTTAATAAAATTTAACAGTCTATGATAATATCGACAGATTTGCATTGATTTATTGCTTCGACATATAAAATATCTAGTTGGTAGGGAATGCGTTTTAAATCGAGTTGCTTGTGAAATTGTTGAGATTTCTTTGGTTTTAACGATTACAAAAAAAGACAGCCAATTAAGGTTACAGAACTAAACTATGTGATTAACAAAATTTCATCTTTAGTTGACCATATTTTCGACAATGCATATCCTTATCAATCCTCCAACATCGCTGAATACAACCACCATAATGACATATCAATATCAATATATTAGTTAGCGATTTTTTATAGATGTTGGTTCGTTTTACGTTTGCTTTGCCGTTCCTCGTCCACTTTTGACTATGTTAATCGCCAAAACTTAATGTGAAAGGTGAAAGGTAAAATGAAAACCAGCAGCCGCGAAAATTTTATGGTATAACCTCGAAATGTCATTATGGTGGTTGCATTCAGCGATGTGGGAGTATTCGTATGACGTACGAAAAACATGGCCTACTGAAACTTTGTTTATCTCAATTTCTTATCGTGACAAGTTCGGCTGAGGGCGAAGAAAAGCATTTCGTTTTGATTGGAGATTACTTAAATACGAATGATGCGCAATACAAAAGAGTAAAACATAACATATAGACCGAACATAGTATAGGCCGTTTCACTTTTAAAAAACCACCACCTGTTGAATTATGTTGGCAAAATTAAAATTACCCTAATATTGCGATTTTTGAAATAAAGGGTTGGCATTATCATTTGTCAGATTTGAATTAATTTTCAAATTCAGTTTGTCCAACATTTTGGAAAAATGGGACGTAAGAAACGCAATTTATTAGATCGAAAGATAAAAAATGCGTTAGTCAAATGCTTTGGTAACGAAAGGTCATAGCGAAAGATGACAGAACTAATAACATCATAACATCATAACATTCATAACTGATCATAACCTCTAAAAGTCAAGCTGAAATATTTCTCACTAAACATTGTTGCCGGCTGTATTTCTAAGGTATAATGCGACGTTGGTGGTTTTTTAAAAGTGAAATAGAGTATATTGTATCTTATTTTAACAACTGAAGATCTAAAGTTACGAAACAAAAATAACTTTTAGTGTCATGGTATCCTCAACTTATTTATAATCCATTCAGAAAACTCCCTTGACGTTTACGCTGTCAAATGAAAATTTGGGAGTGTACTTTATGTACAGAACCTATCAACTTTTTTAGTGAATGTACTTAACGTCAAACTGAAATGTAAGGTTATGATAAATCATTTGTCATTTTCGTAAAATTAAGTAGAACAAGGTAAAAATGGGTTTATTAATAATACAAGTATGCAGTGTAGTATTATGAGTATATGCAGCCTAAATGAAATTCAAAAATTATTATCTACGTAAAATTTCAATCAGTTAAAGGTGGCATAAAGTTAAAGAAAAGTATCATCAGAATCGTCTTCAGTATCTGAGTCATGTAAATCATCAATGGTAAAATGTTCATTATTGTGATGAAATAGATAAATTTTTCTTTGTAGTTCCTCCTTTAAAAATACCTTGTAATAATCATCAAAATTTGTAGATTTTCTGCCACCCTTTTGTGTATCTTCTAAATCTTCCCCATTTTCAAATTTTGTAAAAATGTCCTTCACTTGAGCTACGCTGATCTAATAAGAAAGGAGATGTAGGATTGGAAAAGTGGTTATAAAGGATAAAATGTAGGAAATCTTACTGAAAATATATATGCAGCCTTTTCAAAAATTGTATATTTATTTAAGTGAGGACTGATTTCTTGCCTTTCTAAGCAGTATTTGCATACAGCTTCTTTCTCTCTCTTTGATAATAAACTTTGTTGGTGCTTCTGTTCATCCATTTCTCTAAAGATTATGAATTATAAAACGTAACTTGAATAATAAATAATTTAAGTGTCAAAGTGAAAACAAAAAAAACAAAAGCATTAAATTTAAATTTAAAGGTGCGCCAATCTCAATTCTAAAAATTTTTAATAGCCTAATAGGGATTTTCATATTAACCAACACATGGTGACTTTTACGTCACAGGAGTTAAGTGAATGGATAATATGTTTCTGTTGTTCTTTGTAATAAAAAGCGTTAATTTTTTTTCGTTCCAGATTCGTACGATATTTTGAACTATTCACGATGGAAAAGTAACATTATTTTAAAGACCAAAAGCGCGGAAAATTTAAACCTCTAATTCAGTTGAAACAAAAAAGCCGAAGCGTTGTAAAATTCAAAGGAAATGACATCGTGACACGAATCCGTCGTTCTTGGTGTTTCCTTTGAAACTAAATCAGCTTTTGTGTTGTAAACTTGTGCAAGATTGCATACAAAGATCTGAATTTTACTCTTGTCTCCCCTTCAGCGAGACGGCGGTAACTTTCGATCAAAACAAGGAAAACTTTCTGCATTCTCTCAGTATTCGTATGTTGTACACATTTTAGGCTTTTGCATTTATCTTCCATATTCTGTTACTTTGTGAAAGCAATTTGTAGTGGATATAATTAAGTTTGGGGAGATTAAGAACGCCATTTAGGCTGTTAATTTACTTGCTTGAATATCATTCACCTCGTGATGTACACATATAAATAACGGCGCGTGTTTATATTGTGAAGATATTTTATGTGGGTTCCATTGCTATATTTATCACACTGAATAATACGGATAATTTAATTAGGTGAAGTTTGAGTGGAGTGAGTGTCTAAAATGGATTTGGTGCTGAGTAGAACATCAACAAAGAGGCGTAACTTACAACCCGAATAGTTGAAAATAGATATGGATTCTGGGCGATAGAGGTGTAATTCTAGGACAAGTTAAATGCTTTATCTAAAGCTTACCCAAGGTAGCCTCCTTACCACAAGAGTAATTTTCACAAAATCAATAACTGTTTGACTATTAAAGATAAAGGTAAATGACAGTTGTGAAATAACAATGTGCGAATTTGTACGTAAAAGTGCCAAGGTAATTATCCAGAGTTATGGCGACACCTTTAAAGGCGCAACATAGCGTTTCGTAAAATACACACCGTGTAAATTAGCATTTGTGATTGATGAAATGGTTTATTTAATTCGTTATTTAAGTTAGCTCAAATAGGCTTTGTCATGAAGAAGATAGGTTATTTAATGTTGACAATCAGCTATGCCACTTTGAAGGACTTCTAGAAGTTTTTGTTCTGTTTTTGCAATTGTTACCAGCTGTAGAATGTTTACAATTTATAAATATGTATGTTTAAAGTCAAAATCAAACCCCTTAATGTTCTACGACCGATTCGTTGCTGTCCATATTATTTCTTATTTTTGTATTTAGAACAGACTCCACCATGACTTTGCCTATCCTTCTTTTATTCTTTCGCGATAGATGTTTGTTCCACTACAAGAAGTTAAGCGCATCTACAGGGTGACATATAGGAAACGGACATTTTTAGAAAGGCTAGTACACAGCTGTAAGTGTTTTTAGAGAGTTGCAATTGGCAACATTCGCTTCAAACTGGCCTACCATTTTAGTTACAATGGAGCGCTGGACGATACAGCATCGCGTTTTCACGTACGATACATTTGTTTTAAACAGTGAGTCTGTCATTGCAACACAGCGAATATTTTAATATCGGTCGGAATGGCGCAGTTCCAAGCCGCAATACGATCCTGCGATGGGTTAAAAGTTACAGATTAACAGGACACATTGCCAAGAAAAAGCCGCCAGGACGTGAAAGAGTTGCGAGGACACCAGAAAACATCGCCAGAGTGAGAGAAGCAATCATTAGGAGCCCCAGTCGATCGGCACGTAGACATGCACGCGAGTTACGGATAAATCGTGAATCTGTGAGAAGAATTTTACGTTTTTTCATAAATAACTATGTCACATGAAATGGTAGATTGTAATCTTTCATTTTGTACAATAAAATAAATTTTCTCATCAAAAACAACTGAGATACTTTCATTTGAAAAACGTCCGTTTCCTATATGTCACCCTGTATAACCTTTCTAGCTTTGCTTTATCTCATCAGTCCCTAAACCTTCTTTAGTTATTGTCGCAACTAAGTAGTCAAAAGAATCTACTTGATCTACTTTCGCATTATCATTAATAAATATTTCGAATCCTGTATCTGAGTTTACCACTAGATATTCTGTCTTCTTTAAATTTACTTGAAGACCCTAGTTCTTGTATTCTGTGTATAGCCGTCTCATCATAAACTTCAAATCGAAGGCATCCTGTGCTGGCACGACTTGGTCATCGGCAAAACTTAATGTAAATAATCGATGTTCGTTTACAGGAATGCCCATTCCCTTACAAAGTCTCTTCTTCCTATTAACGCCACTTCTACGTAGACATTAAACAACAATAGGGAAGGACTACATCCTTGCTTAAGCCCTTTTGTTGTTTTTATAGGTTTTGATCTCCTGGTTCCGTTTTCAATTAATTTTAACTAGTGGAGGGTCGACGTCTATGATATTTAGTGCTTCCCATAATTTATTTCTCGGTCCCGAGCCATACACCTTTTCTAAATCTATAAAGGCCAAGTGCACTTCATCTCCTATTGCTATTCTTGTTTCTAGTACTTTCCGAAGAACAAATAAATTGGCGATACACGATCTTCCCGGCGTAAACCCACTCTTGTCTTCTATTTTTTCTTGGTTTTCTGCTCTTAATTTATTCTGCAGTATCTTTACAAAGTATTAGCAGACTGTTTGGAAAGACAGTGCCCTTCTTCCTTTTGACAAAAGAATTTTGGCTCATGCGTGCGGACACATTGAGTTGCCGTGCTCTTTTAGTGACTCCTTTTCCTACTGATGAAGCCCCTAAGAAAGCGGGCGAAACGTTGAGTTCTTCTTTATTAACAATAACACGGTCTCAACCCGGAAAACGTTCTTATAACATTGACACTGACCGTGAAAGTCTTCAAATTCATGTTCGAGTTTTGTGCACTTGTAATCTATGCAGTGTTCTTTCGAAGCTGTTTGGAATGCCATTTAACTTTATTATGTTCCAATCTTTATGAGAAATAATAAAGTATCATAAATATGAGAGCTAGTGCCCTAGTGGTATGTTGTACTTGATGAACTTTTCAGTTTTGACTTATCCTGTAACATTGAACAGTTTATTAAAATGGCCGACCGTTGACAAAATGTCTCTTAGCTTCAACAAGGTTAAAGAAAGCAGATGTAATAAATGTCCACTTTATTTATTGAAATGCGTGCGCAGCTTTCACACACGAATGAGAAGGTGTGATATTGTGAAAATGGTTTTGGCCAAATAGTAATTGGACAGGGGCTTAAGTTCTTTTGTTAAGAGCTGTGTCTTCAATTACTATTGCTTTTCTCATATTATCTTCACCGGGGGCTTTATGTTTTTGCTCTATGGTTAGCAACTCTTCAGAACCATCTGTGACAGTTAATTTTATTTATTATGTTTATTATAATTGCTTTCCTGGAGTTCGTTGTAGAAGTCTTCAGTCAGTGGCGGACTGGCAAATTTAAGCGGCCCGGGAAATGTGGTAGTGACCGGCCTCCTTCCACTATTATTAGGGTGGCCCATAAAAAAATGTCGTTTTTTTGTGGAAAACTTTATTTAATAATAAAACAACAAACATCAACTCTTATTCACTAAATTATAGACCATTATGAAGCAATGTCTTTGGCCATCTTTCTACAAGTAACTCAATGATGCGACGATATCATGCTGGATCTTTCCAGGTAAAGAATTCTCGGCATACAGCTTCAACTCTTGAAATTTCTTCCATGCAGGAAGTATGCCATCGATCGGAATAAGTGGTAATCTGAAGGTGCAAGGTCTGGACTATAAGCTGGATGAGGTAGAAGCTCTATATCCAACTCCCTAATTTTCTACCGAGTTTCAATAGCATTATGGGGTCTGGCGTTATCTTGCTGTATAATTGTGCGCCCTTTATTTACTAATCCAGGGTAGCGCCGACGTAGAGCCAAGGCTAGCTGAATTAAATAAAATATAGTTCACCTCAAATGGCGCCATCGTCCTTTCTAAATTGCGTCTTAGCTAAATGCAGTGGGTAGGCCTTAATATGTAATATTTAATTTATCTGGCCTTGGTAGAGCATCATTCATCCTGTCCAACTGCTAACTATATAGGTTGGCGTCAAAGGTTCTTCCATCAGGAACCAACTCAAAGTGAATAACGCCTTGAAAATTCCACCATACACTTAACGTGACCTTTTTCTGAAACCTTTCTCGTTTTGGGACAGGCAACGCAGGTTGTACGATGGTAATCCATTGATTCTCTTTGTTAAGATTATTAAAATATATCCATTTCTCATCGCAAGTAACGATCCGTTTAAAATAACGTTCGTCCTAATAAGGATTTGAAAGCAGCCGATTGCAGACCTCAATTCATCTTTCTGTCATTGCTGGTGCCAATTCATGTGAATCTTCTCTGCAGCGTATATTGGCCTTTCCAATTTGATGTAAATGACGCCGTATGGTTTCTTTGAAATAAGCAAGTTGTGCTGACAACTTACGAGTACTTGTAGATGGATTAACAGGGTCTCGCAGTTGGTTGTTACTCAACAAATTAAGCCGACCAGAACCTTGTTTTCCCTTGAGACGTGTATCTCGTTCATTAATTTTTTTGAATCAACGTTGTGCCAAGCGAATGTTCATTACTCCCTTTCCTTCCGCTTTACATATTTTCTTAACTGCGGCGGTTGCAGAAACGTTTTTTTTTTTCCAATAATGACGCAAAATTATCCAAATTTTGTAGTTTTCATCTGGCATTATGATGTTTGTTGTAGCTTAGAAACAAAAAATAACAAAAGTAAATCGGGCAGAGATATTCGCTTGACTAGTTTCGAATGGTGTACAAAAATAGCACATTTAATATTTTTCAAACGCGAGTAAAAGAGCTCTATAAAAAACGACATTTTTGTGGGCCACCCTAATAATTATAGGCTGTCAAAATATGACTAACAAATTGTGAAACAGAATATAGCGCGCTGGGTCTACTTCGTAATACTACGTCAACGACTAATATAAGCCTTACAAAGAAAACTAATAAATAAATGCTCGACGCACCTTCAATGTAGCAATTGTATTAATGTAGATACCAAACAAATAATATCAGGGGCATCGGCATGAAACATAATAAAGAGATAATAATTAGGGAAACAATAATAAATAAATACGGCGAACAGGTCTTTGAAGACGCCGGGTGCGGGAAAGTAAACGATTTACGTGCAGTCAACACCATAGGAACAATTTCTGATAATATTGACCGGCCTCAGTACTAGCGGCCCACCGGGAAAGTTCCCGGACTCCCGGCGGCCCAGTCCGCCCCTGTCTTCAGTCATCCGTAATAGCTCTTGTCTGTGCAATGTTCGTTTGTTCTTAAGTTCACATACCCCGTTTTTTTATGCGTAGCACTTCCATACATTTTGTTTTCATAGTTTGTTTTGCTTTGTTAGTTTGTTTAGTAAATTAAGTTATTAAGGGATGCTTTAGATACTAAGGAATTCAACACGCTTTGACTGCCATGGCTATCGATACTATCCGACTAGAATTTTACTGAATTTAAGGGAACCTGGAAGGGATATTTATGGTACGGAATATCGTATTGGCATGGGACTTGTGGTTTTACTTCACATCCGATAGAGAGCTTATTTTATCCGTATTAAAAATTACATGGTTTTTTCTCACATAAATATTTCGTTACGTAAATACATAACTATTCTATTAAAAAAAAAAGTAGTCGTTTGTAAACTATCATTTTGTCTATTTGTTAATTTGGCATAAGCCACGACCTGAAGATAAATTGTGATGAACGAATATTTTCTAGGATTTTTGTAAGAGATTATCTAATAATTGAAGAAATGTTTCCAATAACAATTACAGTTTTTCAGTAGTATATGTTTAAGTAGAGTTTAGCTTAAACCGCCTAAAATGATAACTTAAGCATAGCACGCATTCAGTTAAGCCATAATTTGAACTGCTTAAGTGAAGTGTGTATTGCATTGGAATCAATATTTTTTGCTAATAACGTAATAAAGAAATAGTATTCAACAAGACTGAAAAGCGATTTTTTGAAGACTTCCAATTTAATCCACCACAAGTCTACTTTTCACGAGACATGCAACGAAACACGTTATCTGTAGGCAGGAATTCGCAAATGATCTCGGTCGTTCGAAACAAGTCCCCTGTTGGAACTTTCTGGAAAGATCTCGCTCGCCATCGAATAAATAAGGAAACATTAATAAAGAAGAAAAACAAAGACAACTTTGAACTCACCAGTGGTTCTCATTTCTGTAGTGGTTGTAGTTGGAGGTTTTGTCTGTAGTTTTATTTCTGAAATAAACATAAAATAGTTAAATATTACAAATCGGTATTGGAACACATGTTTATTAGCTGAAAAGTAGAAAAACCTTGCAAGATAAAGACTTCTCAAAACTTTCTGAAAAGTTTTTTTGGCATTATAAATTTGAATAGTGTTGGAAGCAGAATGGATTTGCATGGCAGTCAACAGGGCCACAGGTTCAAATTTCTGTTGTACTTAAATTCAGAGTTGGTAATTTTATTCTTGCTGAGTTAAACCAGAAGCTTAGCGGTTAATGTAGTAGTTGATGTTGTAAAAGTAAAACTAAACTCTTAAGTTTCAAAGTTAAAATCTGTAATAAAACACCGAATTATCAAGAGCACCATATTTTACAGAAGTAGTACAGCGCACTCTATTTATTATGCCACCCTGAAAACGCAATCGACAATTTTCTGACAACCCTATATAAACTCAGATTAAGTTATTTTCCATCACCAACGAGCCCTGCATCAATATATGGATGTTTACGAATTATTCTATATGACATCATTCGAAGCTTCATCGTCGACTTCCAAGCTGATGTTTCACATTTTCGTCGGAAAAGCTTTACAGCTGGGAACCAACCACATACAAATTTGTCAAGTATAACTTGATTGACATTTATTTCTCGCCAAACTGACGTTATAGGTTGCTGTTTGATCTCCGGGAAAAACGTTTTCAATCACTCACACGGAAACAAGTTCACGCAAGCTTAAGGCTGATACGTTGCCATGACAACCTGTGATTATCAAGTTTGAAAAATGATAAATGTTTGGCTTATTATTGAACTTCGTATTCCTTTTAACTGAAGCATTAATTTGTTCGCTATGAGGACTACTTGTACTTCTTTTGTTCAGTACGTTAGTGGTCTGATACGTGCAAAAGCAAGAATCGATGACTTCGGGTTTTCATCTTTCAAATTTAAAATCGAATGAATTTTAGCCTCTCATTAATTTCTTTCAGAAATAATAGAAATATAAAAGTGTACAGGGTGTATCATTTAAAAACGTACTTTCCGTTATATGCAAATTCAAAACTGTTACACACTAGAAACAGCAGTTGTTTTCTATGCTAAAATTTTATAAAAGAAGGGAGAGCTCATTTTTGGTTCAAACTTGTATACCATACTCCCAACCTAGCTTATATGAAATCACTCTGTCGTTCTTACCAAAATTTCTATAAAAAAGGGCAATAATGCTTTACGGAGGACTACCTGATCTTCAGAGGGGAAGAATTGTTGTTCTTGTTGAGAAAGAAATGTCACAAAGACCCTAGCTGTTCCATAAGTCGATGGTTCAGAATTTATGCAAGGGCAGACTTAGACCAATTCCATCGAATGATAGCTACTGAGTCTGGCCTATAACAAAGCTTTTTATCTCGAGTCTGACCTATAACAAAGCTTTTTATCTCAAATAGTTAGAAAAAAATCCAACACCTTCCCATTCACAGATCTGAACACAATTGTTAGAAGTTACACGAATTTATGTTTCACTTAGATGTAACCAAAGTTGGCTTCAGATGATTGTTGAATTCGAATTCTGAAGGGTCTATGTAAATAAGTTAGACTCCAAAATATCAGAAGCATTCCAAAGTTAAAAGGACGAAGTGTAACTTTCTGAGAGGGTATTATATTCTTTGCTTCCAATATAGTACAGTTTAAATAGTCGCATGTATGTTAATTGGGTTTTATAATTAGTAGTTACACAGTGGTTAGCTCAAAGACATGGGTTGTTAGAAGATTGGAACTGATGATGTTAACATACTGTGGTATGTCGACGATGTCCCGTTGATGGCAAGTGATGAAGGTAACCTTCAGTAGCAGAAGAATGTTGTATGTCAGAAGCTGACAAAAATGGTTTAAGGACACATGAGAAAACAATACTGCAAAGAATTTATGCATTCATCAGAATAACAGAGGAAGCATGGAGAAAGAGAACGAATAAGGAGATGTGATTGAAGGACAACGTACTGCGAGGCAAGCCAAAAAAATACAACGAATTCGAGATACGAGTATATACATACATAAATATATATTAGCACAAGGTAGCGAGAATGATAACAAGATGAAGAATTGCAGAAGGAAGGAATCCTGGACGACCCAGAAGAAAATGGGAAGAATATGCGTATCACAGGCTGGTGTAATGGTCGATTTTCAGGTTTGGACCGTGTCACCGTCGAGGGAGAAGAACACAACGTTTCGTGCACTGTTGTAAGAGGCTTTACCAGGAATTGGGTAGGGTTTAAAAGAGTATGATAACTTAACGTGTCAACCACACCAGAGGCAAAATCCTTCTGCAGAAAATGGCAAAAACAGCAATGGCCTACAGGCAATAGAAAAATCTGGAGAGGCTAAGATTCATTGAGTCATAAGTCACAAGAAGGAGTAATACAAGAAAATACGAGATAAAATGGAAATCGGAATATTAAAAACAAAAACGGTGGTTGTAGCAAAAGAATCAGTGGGGCGTAAACTGGAACTAGAAGAGAAACGATTGAACAGGTAAAAAGTGCGTATAATACCAATAAGTGATAGAAACTTATCCTCTAAAACACACAAGCAGTTGAAATTGCAAGAATAACACCACATGACAAAATAAATGTATGTCAAAAGAGAGCAAACCAAGAAACAGTAATTAGACCCATTGTAACATATGCTGATGACACCAAACCAAAAATATATGTCAGTAAACACAAAGACAATAGGAAGATTGTCAAGTTATGCACAGGAATGCTGAAATACGAATATTGATGAAACCACAGCAAAAACACAAGTCACTAAACGTAGTTTAAAAACAGAGGTGGAAATACTACAAAAAATAACAGGAAGATTGCCAAGATACACAGTAGTCAAGTGTACAAAAACGCAAGAAAGCATGGCAAGAATACGTGGAAAGGACGAATAATAGCAGAATGAGCAAACAATGTAAAAATGATATACCATGAAGACAACCCTAAAGGTCATATAAAAGATGGCAATAGAGGTGGCAATCGTCATTGACGGAGGAGCGAAGCTAGACAAACAGGGCAGAGCCGTAGTCCAAAGGAAGATGAAAAAGAAGAAAGAAGAAGCAGAAGCAGAAAACGGTTAATGAACAAGTATATTTGAAACAGGGTGGCGTGGTGGTAGAGCGCCAGGCAAGCGTTACGTTAGGCTGTGTTTCGAATCTCTCGATGGGCAGGATTTTCCTGCAGTCTGAAGGGGGCGTTCGAGTCCTGGTGACAATTAGTCGATACCGAAAGATATAAAAAGTTGTCAATACAAATACAGTTGCAGATATTTGAGACAGGCCATAGGTTTCGAAGTAAACAACCAAATGAAAAAAATGCAATGAAGGATGCTGTACACCTAAAAATAAAAGCCTAAAACTAGTGCATCCTTCCAAATCCGGATCCGAAATTTGGTTACCAACAAAATACCAAATCCATATTACGTATTACCAACAGTGTTAAGAACTTATGAATTTATCTAGTGACATTTTTTCATTTCCGTTGCCTGGAAATCATTGTTTTGTTTGTTTTAAAAATCACCTAGACAAAAAACATTCTGTAAAAAAAAAAAACGTAAGTCAAGTTCAGAATTTTTCATATTATCAATTTTCTATAATTTTCTTGATTCAATTCCATAAATAATTGTATAAAGTTAATATACTTTGCAAATAGTAATTACCTTGCATTTATTATTACGTTGTCGACGCCGGTCTTGCAGAGAATTATTACCAAGAATCAGCAATTACATTTTCAATACCTTTACAAAACATTTTGGTCCTTCGGAGCACGAATATTTCAAGAGATGAATTTAGCAGAAGAATGAAAATTCAAGATTACAATTGCACGTGATGAACGTGTTTTCATTGGCGACCAGACGACGACGTTTCCCTGTTTGGTAGTGGTCAGGTCTATTTCACAACGTAAGGTCAGGTTTACTTCAAATATCTATTTTCCTTTTAACCCCCTTTACGTTAAATTTCATATTGCCTCCACTATTAAAGATTCCGACTTACTTACAATTTCGTTTACAAGTTACATACATTAACATTTGTATATTACGTTATGATTGCGTTTTGATTGACGTATATCGCCTTTCACGCCTACTACATATATTTCCGTATTATTCCAAATTCAGACTACTATTTACAATTTCTTTGTTGCGCAATCTTTGCCATAAAGTCCGAATTTGAATATTACTTACACGCGTTAAAAAAGGCTTTCAATTGCATTTACTTAAGTTACCTATTTACATTTGCATATTTACCTTTGTTGGTAGTCAGCAATTTCGATAAAAAAAAACGTCAAAATGGCTAAAAGCAAAGAAGAAAAGCTTTTACTTGCTACTGGCAAAAGCATGATTAATAAATTAAATAATTTTGAAACATTCTTAGAATCCGTATCTAATACTGTGACAGATCAAGAGGTTCTTGCGAAAATTCGTTTGCGTTGCGATGCAATTAAGGATTTGCCTGAAAAATATAATGACACAATGATCCATCTTAGCGTTTTGTCCGTTGTGGATGCTGAGATGTTAGAACCCGACAGTTTCTTTGACAAATATATTGATCTTAGCGCACGGGCATCCTTTTTATTAGATTCAAATTTATCTAAATCAACTGCAAGCAATTCTAATGAAAATTTCCATTGCAAGACAAACGGTTCAAATGCCACACAAGCTGCTTTTACAATGAATACGAAGTTGCCACGTATTTCACTACCATCATTTGATGGGAACTATATTGAATTCACTTCATTTTATGAAACATTCATTTCCTTAATTCATGATAATGCAATTTTATCAGATATAGAAAAGTTTATGTACTTAAAAACTTGCCTTCGCGGAGCCGCAGCTCAAACCATTGCTAACATTCAGCCATCTGCTGAGAACTACAAAATTGCTTTTGACATGGTAATTGATCGGTACAACAACCCTAAACAAATTATTTTAAATCATATTAAAGGCATTTTCGATCTAAAAACTATGAACAAACGTAGCGCATTTGATCTCAGAAAATTATCTGACGAATTTGTAAAACACATCAGGGCTTTACAAAATTTATCAGTGCCGATAGAACAATGCACTTGTTTTTTATATCATATATTAATGTCCAAACTCGATATTAGCACTAAAAGTAAATTTACCGAATTTAAAACCCGTTCAATTCCAAGCTTAGAAGAAATAAATGAATTTCTAAAAGGTCACTGCGAGCTCTTAGAAGAAATAGATTCCAATAATAAAGGTTATAATTCTAATAAGCTTTCTGATGCTAAAAATAGTTACAAACAAAGATTTAATAGTAATCAACAATCATTATTGGTAACACCTAATAATATATCTTGCTATAATTGCAAAAGCAATCATTATATAACGGAATGCCCAAAGTTTCTATCTTTATCTACCAAACAAAGGTTCGATAAAACGAACGAATTAAAAATCTGCAAAAATTGTTTACGGCACTCAAGTTACAATTCTTGCAATTCCAAATATAATTGTCGCATTTGCAATAAAAGACATCATTCTTTGTTACATTTTGAAATTCCAAAGAACAATTCTGAAGACCAAGTTGCTACTACTGCTACTAAAGAAACTTCAAAAACCGTTGTTCAAAATGATTCCCGAATTTCACTTTCTTCTTTCGATACATCTCCTAATGAGAATTTACTTTCAACTGCCATGGTAAAGATAAGAGCAAGGAATCATAATTGGTACACTTGTAGGGCGATACTGGATAGTGGTAGTCACGTAAATTTTATAACCGAAAACTTAGCCAAGAAGTTGCAGTTGGAACAAAATAAGTCCAAAACAAAAATCTTAGGTCTCAATTCTTGTGCTACAGAATCAAGTTCTATTGTACACATTCAACTATCCTCTTTGCATAATGGTTTTCAAACAAATCTGCAATGTCTTACAGTTCCAAAAATCTCGGAAAATCTACCTTGTAATTCATTTGACAAATCGCAGCTGGGGCTTCCCAGAAATATAAGATTAGCAGATAACGATTTTAACAAATCTTTGCCCGTTGATTTACTTATTGGCGCGGGTAAGTTTTACCACCTTATGTGCATCGGACAAATTTCCTTAGGCGAAGATAAACCCGTTCTGCAAAAGACTTTGTTAGGTTGGGTAGTTTCAGGTCCGTGCAGTTATGTTAAAAGTTTTCAAAATAATATATGTTTACATGTATCAACTGACGAAAATGATCGCAGTGATTCATTACAGAATTCCATTCAAGCGTTTTGGCAGATGGAAAATGTATCTTTAAAGAATGAATTATCTCTGTTATCTCGCGAAGAGCGATATTGCGAAGATTATTTTACGCGAACTGTGTCGCGAAAATCTGATGGTCGTCTAATAGTTTCAATTCCCTTCAATTCTAATATTATAAAATTAGGCGATTCTGAAGTACCAGCTACTATGCGATTTTTTCATTTAGAGAAAAAATTGTTAAGAAATCCAACCTTGAGGTCAGAATACTTAAAATTTATCCACGAATATCGTGACCTTGGTCACATGATTAGAATTACAAATTATGACAGGCCAAAAGTTGCAAATAATGAGCCTACTTTCGAAGTCTTAGATTCTTCAGTTTCACTTACTAGTATTCCTGCATTTTATTTGCCGCATCATGCGATAATCAAATCGAGCTCTCTAACAACAAAGCTTCGTGTAGTATTTGATGGAAGTGCAAAATCTGATTCCAATGTTTCCATCAACGATACTCAAATAGTAGGACCTGTAATCCAGGATGACCTGATTTCTATCCTATTACGTTTTCGACAGCATAAGATTGCTTTAACGGGCGACATTGAGAAAATGTATCGCCAGATTTTGATAAATCCTTTACAAAGAAAGTTTCAGCGTATCCTTTGGCGTGATGGTCCTGAGTTACAGTTAGATACTTACGAATTGCAAACTGTGACTTACGGTACTGCAAGTGCTAGCTATTTAGCTACAAAATGTCTGCAATATTTGGCCCAATTAAATTTTCAAACATTTCCTAAAACATCATCTATTTTGAGATCTGATTTTTATATGGACGATCTTATCACAGGAGCCGATACTGTAGACGAAGTGTTGCAAATAAAAGAAGAAATAACTATAATTTTGAGTGAAGCAGGTTTTCCAATTAGAAAATTCTTATCAAACAATTCAAATATTTTGTCAGATAGCGATCCTAGTGCGCAATTTCATACAATCCCTTTAGGTGAACGCGAGAATGCCAAGGCTTTGGGCATTACTTGGAACTCTCTTGCAGACACAATTCAATACAGTATTCCAATTACTTCGAATTTACAACAAGTATCAAAACGGATAATTCTTTCAACCATAGCACAATTATTTGATCCACTAGGTTTGGTGTCTCCAATTATTGTCACAGGCAAATTAATAATCCAAAGACTCTGGCAACTACAGTTAACTTGGGATGAACGTATCCCAGAATTTCTGAATTCAGAATGGAACATATTTAAGAATGAACTTCCATTATTAAGTAGCTTAAAGATTCCTAGGTGTGTTATTTCTAAAAACACTTCTACCATCGAATTACATGGTTTTAGTGATAGCAGTTGTAGAGCTTTTGGCTGTTGCATTTATGTCAGATGTATACATCCTGATAATACTGTTTCCATACAGTTGTTGTGCTCTAAATCACGAGTGGCCCCTATACGCACCACAACCATACCTCGACTAGAGCTCTGCGCGGCTTTACTATTGACACAACTTCTTCTAAAAGTTAAAACTACCCTCACTCTCAGTTTCAGTAGAACATATTTTTGGACAGATTCAACGATAGTTTTAAAGTGGATTAATTCTCCGCCTAACAAATATAAAGTTTTTGTTGCCAATCGAATCGCGGGCATTCAGGAAACTTCAGAGCCTTGTGATTGGTATTATGTTCCGTCAAAACAAAATCCCGCAGATTTAATTTCCCGGGGTACTTCCAGTGTTGATTTGTTAAGCAACTCTTTATGGTGGCATGGCCCATCTTTTTTAAATTTAACTCCCGATCAATGGCCTACACTTCCAACTATCAAAGCTGAAGAACCTTCTTCCGAAGTAAAAGCTCAATCCGATCTTATCTTTAATTTTCTAACGGTTCCAGCTTTAAACATGTTTCAGAAATTTTCATCCCTTTCCAAACTTAAACGAGTATTCGCTTGGATGCTCCGTTTCATAAAAAATGTGCAACTTTCCGTAGCCCAGCGAAGCAAAGGTAACTTACAAACTATTGAATTAGAAAGAGCCATGAACATTTTAATAACCATATGTCAGGCAGAAACGTTTTCAATTGAAATCAAACAATTAAAAAATAAGCAAAATTTAGAAAATAATTCTAGCATTCTGCCGCTAAGTCCTTTTCTTGACAAAATTGGTATTCTAAGAGTAGGTGGTAGGATACGAAATTCCGCTTACTCCTTTTACAAAAAATTTCCCGCATTGCTTCCAAAGGAGCACGCTTTCACTAAACTCATTTTTAAGTACTTCCATGAAAATTTACTACATTGCGGAGCTCAACATTTGTTGGCTGCCATACGCGAGTACTATTGGCCCATTTCAGGGCGAAATATCGCCAAAAAGACAGTGCATGACTGTATTAAATGTTTTCGTGTTAATCCTCGATCTTACCATCCTATTATGGGCGATTTACCTGCAAAACGTCTACAGGTTGGAACTCCTGTATTTTCTAACGTCGGTGTTGATTACGCTGGTCCAATTTTAATAAAGGACAGAAAGCTTCGGGGTTCCAAACTTATCAAGTCCTACATTTGTTTGTTCATATGTTTAGTAACAAGAGCTATACACTTAGAATTAACAACCTCCTTATCTACGGAATCCTTTATAGCAGTTTTCAGGCGGTTTATTAGCCGTAGAGGAAAGCCAATTACGATTTCTTCAGATAATGCAACTAACTTCAAAGGTGCTGCAAATGAGTTAAAAGAACTTCAAAGTTTTTTAAATTTAGAAACTACGAATAATTGTTTTTCTGATTTTATGGCAAATGAGCAGATAAAGTGGGAGTTTATTATACCCAAAACACCTCATCAAGGTGGAATGTGGGAAAGCGGTATCAAATCCGTCAAAACGCATTTAAAACGTGTCTTAGGAAATACTTCCTTAAATTATGAGGATTTTCATACTTTATTAACCCAAATAGAGGCAATATTGAATTCGCGGCCCCTGTCCCCATTATCCTCAGATCTTTCAGATTTAATTCCTTTAACACCTGCACATTTTTTAATTTCCAAATCATTTCATTCACTACCTGAAGTAAACTTGGATCAGATTAGTGAAAATAGACTGACGTTGTACCAAGGAATTCAACGCCTAGTACAATCCTTCTGGCGTCGCTGGAGTCTGGAAGTAGTCCCCGAATTGCAGCGAAAAACAAAATGGTTTCAACAGCTTCCTAATCTGATAATGAAGGATTCTTTAGCCTTGATTAAAGAAGACAATTTGCCACCTTTACAATGGGCTTTGGGACGTGTAACAGAAGTTCACATGGGCAATGACGGTGTTGTGCGGTCTGTTACATTAAGAATTTCAAATGGTCATACCATTAAACGATCTGTCCACAAACTATGTGTACTCCCAAATTCATAAACTCATTTATGTGGCAGAAAAGTGAACATTTACAAACAATTTATTTTCAGTTTATCGTCTTTTTCTATTTGTTATTGTTATTATATTTACTACTTGTATAACTTGTATTTCTAGATTTAAGTTCATTTTTACCGTATTTTTCTTTTTGTTATTATTGTAATTAATTACTTTGTTCCTTGAAATCATTGTGATTTCAACGCGGCCGGCATGTTAAGAACTTATGAATTTATCTAGTGACATTTTTTCATTTCCGTTGCCTGGAAATCATTGTTTTGTTTGTTTTAAAAATCACCTAGACAAAAAACATTCTGTAAAAAAAAATAACGTAAGTCAAGTTCAGAATTTTTCATATTATCAATTTTCTATAATTTTCTTGATTCAATTCCATAAATAATTGTATAAAGTTAATATACTTTGCAAATAGTAATTACCTTGCATTTATTATTACGTTGTCGACGCCGGTCTTGCAGAGAATTATTACCAAGAATCAGCAATTACATTTTCAATACCTTTACAAAACAAACAGCACACCAAGGAATGGAAGGGCTCATGTTGAGTATTTTAATTTGAGGAGTCGCAAGACAAACGGATGGGTAAGAAGCAAAACCAAGCATAAAGATGTGGTTGGAAGAGTGGCAAAACCAAAATGGCAGTTGGGTGGCCACATTATTTGTCTAGAAGAAAAGAGATGGACAAAACGATTAATAGAATGGTGATTATAGACTTCTTATTTGATTGCCTATTAACGTTATGGGAATCAAATTCTAAATATCCTCTTACCTTTAGTTTCGTTCACTGACTTGACTTGAGCATGACATTTGTTTTTTTCTACACCCCCCCCCCCCTGCGCCTCTGTTTCTCCTTCCAAGGTTAATTGCAGTCTTTTATACTTTTCATTTATAATCATATGTCCTGAGCGAGGAGTTTTTCTTTGTTTAATTGGCGTGAATAGTTCCAGATCTTTACGTATTCCTTTGGGCACCTCCTCCTGGTTGGTCATATCAATTGCGCCACTCTTAACAAACGCCACAGTTCGAAGGTTTGGATTTTATTGATTGTATTCGCTTGCATGGTACTTGATTCCACATCATATAGCAAAACAGAACACAAATAGAATCTTGTATAGCGAAAGCAAAGTGACGACAGGATATCCCGTCTTTTTCTCTTAAATTAAATTAGGCATGCTGCCTGTTCTTCTTCGTCCATCTATGGCGTGGAGCCTGTTGATGATTTCTGTCCATCTCTTCTGTGGTCTTTCTGGGCTTCTGTATCGTTGTGACTCCCAATCTCTTGCTATTTTGATTAGCTTTTCGTTGCTTCTTCTACTAAGATGTTCGTCCCAGTATTCTCTTCTCTGTTTTGCAAACTTTACAACATCTGTCACTTGGCAAGCTCTCACCTCCTAGTTTCTTATTATATCGCTCTGAGAGTATTCACCTCAGTTATCCTTAGTAATTGTTTTTCCTTCGACGTTTTGGCTTTTTTCTCGGCCCCATTGTCTTGTAAATTTGGACTCTGCTGTTTGTGTCCAGGTATTTATCCTTATCTTTCATAAAAATCTTCCTCGCATGTCTGTTGTAGTTTTTCAATCTCTTCCCACTCCTTCTCTATCCATTTTTCTTTTAGCTTTTCCTATTTTACCTATGACTAGTGTTTTTGGGTTTACGCCGTTGTTCCATTAGCTCTGAAATGTCTCCAATCACCACCATTCCACTTTCCTTGATATAGTTGTTTGTGATATTCTAATTTTCTTGTTGCAATGCTGCTGATTTTGTCTCCAATTTCCTTCCATAGTTTCATAACTGCCAATGTTGAACTGGTTCCTCTTTTCCCTTTTAGGTTTTCGTTTAATTTCGATTTTAGATCTATTTTTATATCTTCTCGCTTCAGTTTATCGACGTCCAGTTCTTGTTTACTTTGTTGTTCTTCAATTTCAAGTTTCAGTTTTAAATTCATTTGGGGATACGTCGGGTATGTGAGAGCTTTTGCTATGGATGTATCTTTTACTTACAAGAATGAAGTCAATTTGACTTTGGATAAGGTTACCATGCTTGTTTTGGAGAGACTTCTTGATGGTGGCGAAAAACCACTTTAACCTGTCCCTTTTGTAAGAATACTAAACGCCTATCATCTCTTCTGTCTATTTTTCCTAGGCTGAAAGGGCCTATTATTTTTCCTTTACTTATTTTCGAATTATGATCGCCTTCTATGATATTTAATTCATGTGGTTTGATGAGACTACTTTGTCTGACTTGGTGCATTTGCCTGCATTCTCAGCTCATCTCATCCAGTCTCTCTAGTCCACTGCTGAACATAGGCCTCCTCTAATGCTTTACAATTTTCTCTGTGTTGTGCTGCAGGTACCCAATTAGGTGCCATCCTTTTCAAATCATCCATCCAGCGGCTCGGGGGTCTGACCCTGCTTCGTTTATTTTGTTTGGGACGCCACTCGACTACTAGTTTCGTTCATCTGTGCGACGTGCCTAGCCCACCTCCACTTTATTTCCGTGACAGGTTCTACAATGTTTTCCAGTCCTGTTCTTTGACGTATGGTGGTGTTAGCTGCCTCATCTTGTGATATCTAGCATGTCTCCATCCATTGCAAGTTGCGTTACTTTTACCTTTTCTGTTGTTCTTTTGGTGAGAGTCAGCGTTTTAGCACCGTTTTAGTCTGCATTATGCTTACATTAATATGTTTTGCTTAGATTTTTATTAATATCACTCTATCAGAATAATGAGTAGACAAGATAAATAGGGAAAGTCCTATGATGAGATGGGAAACTTACCTGAGAAGGTTAGCAGGAAAGCGATGGAAGTGAGAAGTGATGGATAGAGAAAGATGGATGAGTTGGGAAGTTGTACGTCCAAAACTCGACAGACACGCGCTGAAGAAGAAGGTAGGGGGGAAAGAGGAAAAACGAAAATACTGGACGATTGTTCAGCAGTTTCGTTGGGTATGTGTGCTTGAAGAAGCATCACAGACTCTCCAGAAGACCACCGTCTAAATTTAAGAGAGTTACAACGAAGTTCATGACAAAGCAAGTCGTTTAAGAATGTTTTTACGGGGGTAAGTAAACAAATTATAATGAAGCAGCATCAAACTGAAGAAACATAATAAAGAAAGAAACTTACCATATAGACGAATAGTTCCGTTTACTTTTCCTAAGGAGTTGGTGGCCACACAGGTGTAAGTTCCTATATCTCGTCTTAAAATATTATGAATTACAAGGGTCATGAATACTTTGTACCCCTGACGTTCTTCTGTTATGGCGTGCTTCTTCCTGTAAAAAGCAAGAAAGTATTTAAGTTACATATTTTAGCAAATCAAGTGTGTTTTGGACGAAAAAACAAAAGTTAGTCTAAAATTGACTAACAAAGGAATATTTACTTTATTGGCTGGAATCGTTTATGGGTTTTTGCAGAAAAAAATGTGATGTCTAAATGTTAAACGAACATCGTTTACGTCAAATGTTTCAGCTTCAGTAAGTTTATCATAAATCACGCATGATTATAAGAGTGAATTTTGTCAATTTTAAAAGCAATTTTCCACTAAATTAAATCTTTTCAACTGCTTCGCCGAAATTAACTTTAGTTAACCTTCACTCCTGATGTTTTTTAACCGAAAGATGATTTACTGTGTTAATTTTAAACAATTTCAATCGTGAAAGGAAAAAACAACCAAGGAAACTCATTAGTAAGTCATTTAATGGATTAGATATATGGATGAGCTATTGTTTACGAACCCATTCATGAGCATTTCCCTGTTCTTCATCCAGTAATTTATGGTATTCGGAAATGCTTCAACGTAACATTCTAGTTGTACGTCCATATTTAATGGAGTTCCCACGAGTTGATTTGGAACTTTAACCACTGGAGCAACTGAAACAAGTAAAACATTCGAGTTGCTGGTCAAAACTCCTAAACATATTCACGGTCCAATTAACGATATTAAATTTTAAGTCCGTACTTTCGAGTGCTTTGTTAGGTGGAGAGGTGGATTTACGCTTGTGCAAGAAAAACAGTTTTAAAATATTCGGGACGCTCGGATTAAACGCCACTTCAAAAAGAATTTCGTGCAAATAAACATCAACAACCGTAATCATAACAAATTACGGCGTCGGGGCCGTTAAAGGATCAACTAGAAAAACGAGATCCACAAACAAAACCATTTTAAAATTGTTAGCGGTCAGAAAAATAGCCGTATTATACGGTCGGCGAATATAAGGGGAAGATAAAAAATTCACACCGTACGTGGGATTTATTTAGTAAGCTTCGGATGGAAAATAAAGGCCAATCTGCCTAATGCACGATCCGGGGACAAGCCAATGTGTTAGATAAACACTTGTTTTAACTCACATTTCTCGGCGTTTTATTTTGTCTGCCTGAATGCACGTTGCTTGTAAAATATACGATGTAACGTTCCAAACGATGCCACTTGATCTTGTCTTCCTTTTATTACATCGCCTCCATTTGAATGACATTACTCGAATTTTGATTCCGGTTTTCTAGGAAACCAAATTCGAAAGCCACCATTTGGGTTTAAAGAAATATTTGGTGCTATTTATAAATAAACTGGAATTTAGTTTGTTTTCTTCGTAAAGATAATGTTAAAATCCCGTAAAAATAAAAACGAGAATTTACTTTGTTATCAAAATATTTTTAAACTTGATATTAGCACATACAACGTAAAGTTAAATGGAGATTCCAAAAATGTAGAAATATACAGGGCGTTCCATTCAAAATAACGAAGTTGAGGTTAATTCCGGCGATTCTGTTACACAAACTTTTGTTGTACGTCAAGTAATGCAGTTTTAAGAGTATATTACGTGTACCAAATTTCTTCTTCTTCTTCTTCATCTTTTAAATAGGAATAATTTAAATTTCTTCATGCTTTGAACCTTAGGTAGATTCCGCCGACGATGTCATCCAGCCATCTGCTTATCTTCCCCTTGGTATTAATTTCTTTGCCACCTTTATAATCTTGTTCTCTGTGGCTCTTTCAACATGGTCATTCCATGTTCTTCTTCTTGTTCTAACAAACTTCACGATGTCGACCACATTGCATTGATTTCCGACGTCCTGGTTCCTTACCTTCTCTAGTCTCGTTTTGCCTACATGCTTCTTAGAGTGTTCATCTCAGCGGCGCGTAGTAGTTGCTTTGTTGTTTTTCTGTCGGTGTGGATGTTTCTGCTTCGTAAGTCAAGATGAGTCTCTACATTTAAATACTAAAATTTCATTTCCATATCTTAAAAAATAATAAAAATTTAGGGCTGTCCCATGTTTCGTTGACAGCCTGTGTATTTAAAATGTAAAATTACAGCAATTAGCTAAGCTTATTTACTAAATATATGAATTATTTAGTGTTTCAATCCTAAATAAAATGAGAATGTGAAATATGTATATTTTTGAAATATATAGTGTGTGCGAGTAATGGTTAATTAAATTTTAATTGTGCGAAATAATAAATAAATTGATTAAAATTGCAATTCTGTTGCCTTGACTTACCTCAGTATTTGATAATGACGGCAGGATAAACACGTGGGTTGAAACGAAAATGCGTTAACGAAACTGCGTGATGTGTAAGCGAAAGGGGTGAGAAGAAAGAATTTAGGAAAAAGAAGGGTTGCGTAAACGGAAAGAAGGGTAGGGGTTGAAGAAAAAGGCACCCAAATACATAAAAGAGAAAGACACTAGTGATTGGCCCCCCCCTAGCGAGTAAAGTTATATACCCAACTAAAATTATTGAATTCCGTTGATATTAAATAATAACTATAAATATAACCAACTACGAAATAATAATAATAGCGATAATCTAACATATAGTATGTTCAAAAATTGAAAGAAAAAAGATTCCCTTAGCGAAAGAAATTGAATGGACGTACTAACGGTTGGTCTTGTGCCAACTATGCGGAGGAATGCACGCTTTTGAGAACGCTCCTGAGTTTTCGTTAAAAAACGCGGTTCTTAAAAAAAATAATCGTATAAATAGCACGCGGGAGCTACCAGGGTAATGGTAATTATAATAAAAATAGTGAATAAATAAACTAAACGTGGGGTTTAGTCTAAATAGTGTATGTAAACAAGAAATTCCAACCCTTGTTTACACACGAGGCGATGAAAGCAGCAGGGCTAGACAAGACTAGGAAAAATCCGAGCACGCGTGTGTGCCTGACGCACACATGCAATCCCACGGCGAAATCACAGGTGCAATCAGAACATACACCTGAGCAAAGCTAGGTAACATGCAGCTTTTAGCAATAGATATGTAGGTAGTTTAGCCTAACATAGACTGAATAATAATAATTGTCCATATTATTAGTGCATCCAATTAGGTGTACATAGTAATTATAACGCGAATTTAGTAAACGTGTAACAATTTTTAATTAATTGTTCTTTCAATTTGTCTTTATGGTTAATAATTCAGAGTTTTGCTAATGGTTTATTTAACAGTTTAGGGCGAAAGCTTGGGAATGTTGTTTCTATTTCCTAATTTGAGTTTGTTGACATTCGAACTGATCCTGGTTTTTGCTTTGATATTTGACTGAAACAATTTAATCCAAGGATGTATAAGTCATGGGAAAATATTTTCAAAATTTGATACAAAAGGTGCTTTAGCAAAGTGATGCCTTATTTTTTTTTGTGGGGATGGCAACGAAAAATAAAAAAGCGGTTGTTGATTGGGGGTTGAGACAGCCAACGGACGTAATTTTTTTTGCGGCGTCCTAAGAGAATTTTGGTGCAAGAATGGAGTGTTATTGGTCTAAAGCCATACTTGGCTTAATTTGTAAAACGAATTAAGAAGAATGGTGCAGTAGCCCTTAGGCTAAATTTTGAATCCTGTTCAAGTGGTGGTTACTTTTGGATATTTGATTCCTGTAGAATTTGGTTCCACTTGGGTATGCTGTTTTGGTAATTTGGTTCTTCTTGCTGGCATCGAGCGTAGGAGGAGACGCCTGCCGAGGAATGATTTCTTAATCCAGTTCTTCGTTTAGCAAGGATTTGGTTAACTAGTTCACGTAATAACCGTTTTCTCAGTGGCTGAAGGTCAGATAGTTGTGAGTTGTTTAAAGTAACTTTGCATCCTGTACATTATAGTATTAATAATGAGACTTGTAATCAAGAAGTATTATTTATTTATTTAAAAAACTAATTTTATAATCAGCAAGTAATGTTTACAAAAGATATATGCAACTTGATTACGTTAAGTTGTTGATTTGGATCTTGGACATCTGCATAATTTTGTTGTAAGGAAGACGCAATAAGATAACTTTAATAAGAAATAATCCCTAGGGTTTGTCAATTAAATTCCGTCGTAGGGTAAGATCTTACCTAACACGAGAATTCCTAGTAAAGTTACCAACTATTTTTGATTTTAAAGGGAACTTGCGTGTTCTATAGTATTAACAAGGGGCCTTTTTTGTAAGATTACGATCTGCATCAGGATTCAGGAAATTTTATAACTGACTTGCGTGTCAATTTATTAAATGTTCGATGTTAACAAACTTGCGTTAATTTCGATTAAAATAAATATCTGTCAATTTATTGATGTTAATAAACTTGATTTAATTTTGATAAAAGTAAATATCTGTCCAATTTATTAAATTAATGTTTGATGTTAACAAACTTGATTTAATTTAGATAAACTTAAGTAACTATCCTATGTATTGAAGGTTCGATGTTTGCAATTTTGATAATATTATGAATTGAAAATATAATTATTAACCATATTTGTGACTTTTATTTATTTGTACCTGGACTCTTGCCCGACATGCATGCTCTTGGTATTAGTGACCTATATTATCGTACAAGTATATTTTAGTGTACATTTTTGAGGTTAAAAACGCAATCAAAAATGCTATCATGTTGTAAGCAATTTAGTCACCATTTCGTCCAACGGGTATTACTTGAGCCCGAGCAGGTAAAGAATCTGCCGAACTAAAACCGTCCCTTCCAGCTAGTTGACACGTTCGAGAGAAAAAGACCTGACCAATGCAAGTGTTTTCAATATTTAAAATATAGTTATAAGGTACTATAAAATATAAACGCATACGATTTGTACATATACATAGATCAAAAGTTCCTACAGCTTGGGAATTTTTAAGTTTTAAGTTGCAGTCGAGATCCGCATATAGGGAAGTGAAATAGAAAATGGAAAAATAAGCATGTAACTAGTTACTGACGTCAGAACTAGCCGCTAGAATCTGGAGTACACTCCGCGTAGCAAGTATTTTAAGAACGACGAAAACACGTGTTTTAAATAATGTACAAACCTAATAAATTATAGGCCTTCCCTTTTCTGCCTCTTCTTTTATAAACTGTTAGATATTTGCGATACTTTCCCAGCTCTGACTACTCAACCGCCTGTTTTTAATTTTGTAGTGAAATTCATATTGCACGCACCTTTTTTTCGGACTCTACAAGTAAACTCACTGAATGTACATTTACAAATGCTCTGCGACTCATTGCTGTCTCATATGGCTAACGCGCACCCGTTATACACCTGCAAAAAAATTCTCAAGCTGTTGCTAGTAAGTAAGCATGAATACAAGAATACCCAACGTAAACTATACTAGGAGCAGGGAGAAAGCAACAACCAACCCATCATAAAATTTAGGTAAAGAAAATAGCAGCTGACGGAAACTGCTTATTTATAGTAATAATGGACCAATTAACAGAAGGTAGAAGAAACAAAGTAGAGCTCAAGAAAGAAGTCATGGACTTAAGAAGGAAAATCGCAAATTATGTGAGGAAAAAACAGGAAGAAATACAACTGCAGCTGAGAAAATATCAAAGACTTAGCCCAAATATGATCATCTGGATCACAGCTTCGGCCCCGCCATGCAAATCGATGCCTATATTGAGGTGATATTGTTTTAATTGAATTTGGATAAAGTGAATGAACACCTTTTGAAAGTATGAAAATTTAGTGTAAATAAAATTGTAAATAGTTATAAGTTAGAAAATGAATATTGTAAATAAGTAGGATAGAATCTAGATAGTAATTTTGTAAATATGTCATAAAAATAATTTTGTAGAGTGTTAAAATTTAAGAAACTAGGGTAACAAATAAAAAACAAACAGTTGAATATTTTTTTTGGAAAAACGTAAGTTGAGTTTTTTTAAAAACTCTTGAAAACGTATTAAAGTACCAAAAGAATATTCTGAAAACAAATTGTAAACAAATAAAGATTGAAAAGAAGTTATATTATATCAAAATAATTTGGAATTTTAATTTAATAAAAGTTTATTTGGAATAAAAATTATTATTTTTGAAGAAGTTTATATAAAAATTTGGATATTACACAAATATAAATAAAATTGAAAGAAGGAAATTGTGTTATTGGTGAAGTTGCAGTAAGGTTGGTGGAGTTGCAGTCAGGTTGGTGGAGTTGGAGTCAAAGGGGAAAGTCTTTCATTGTGAAAAGGTTGGTTCAACAGTTGGATACATTAGAAGTCAAGCCAGGGAGTGTTGTTTGTTCAAGTTGTTTTTTTTAAAAAAAAAAGGGTAGTTTATATTTTTAATTTTTAGAAAATTGTTTAGTTTGTTATTAGAATTATTTATTGTTATTTCTTTGTAAAAGTTTATCATAATTTTGAAAGGTGTTATATTTTTTAAAATTTTATCTTGGTGAATTTTTATAAATTTTGAAATTCGTCAAAGGGAACCCTTTAAAGACCTTGATTTAGGAGATTCTGAAAGAAATTAATTAAATCTTATTATTGAGCTAGCCGGAAGAATAATTAAAAAATTGTATGTAATTCTTTTAAGTGGAAGAGCATAACAATAAATGGCGCCCAACGTGGTTGCTTTGTCACATCAATTATCTTAATAATAATTGGCACCAGAAACCTGGGGCTTTGAAAAGTGGTTATTCATATAATTAATGAGGCTATTTTAAATTTGACATTTATAAATTAAATAATTTGACAATCCAAAGTAGAACGTCAAATTATTTTAATAATAATTGATGCCAGAAAAGTGAGGTTTAATATTAGTTGTTATTAATAATTTTGAAGGAGTTATAAAACTTGGTAGGGTAAAGATTAGTTTAATAAATTATTAACAGAAAACAGAAGTAATAAAAATTTGGTAGGGTCATTCACAGTTTTGAATAAAAGTTATTTAGTAATTGAAATAATACAGATTTGAATCAATAAAGAAAAGTATAACGAATTTAATTGTAGAAGATATTTCCATAAATATTGAATTGTTTAATAATAAAAGTCAGTTTGAAGTTTATTAAATTTGACAAATTGATAAAATTGACAAACTTGATTGTTCATTGTTTTGTGTGAAATTTTTGCTTAAATATTCAAATAATAAAATTCAATAAAAACGAGATACAGATATTTTGACAAAGTTTTGAGATTGATAATATGAGCGAGGGCAGAAGAAATTTAAGAAGTTCTAGGAAAGATAAAGAACAGGAAATGGAACAACAAGAGGAGGAAAATGAAATGGAGGTAGTTGAAGTTGAAGAGGAGCATGAAAATGCAGATGAACAGTCAGAAGAGGAACCTCAAAGTGTTGGAGATCAATTACAAATTCAAACTTCTCAAATTATTACAAATCCAACTCAATTTGATGGGAATTTCATGCAAATGATGATGCAACAGTTTAAAGAAGCTATGAGTGAAAAATTAGAAGAAGATTCCAAGAAACGAGATGAAGATGCCAAGAAACAATTAAGTAAATTAGATGAAATCAAAGAAGATACCAAGAAGCAGTTTACAGAAATGAAAGAAGATTCAAATAAACAGTTTACAGAAATGAAAGAAGATACGAAGAATCAGTTAAGTGGATTGGATAATAAGTTAGATGAAAAATTAAATGAAATTAAGGAAGAATCAAAGAAGCGACATGAAGAGTTGAAAGAAGAAATTCAACAAAATAACAAACGATTTGAAGAATTTAAAGAAGAGAATAGACAACAGAAACAAGAAATTAAGAAGCAATTTAATGAATTGAAAGAAGAATTGGTGAAAAATAAACAAGAATTATGCAAAGAAATTAAAGAAATATTTAAAAATGTTAAAGATGAGGAAGAAGAGGTTATTTTAGAATACGAAGAAGTAATTAAAGAATATGAAGGCGTGGAAGATGAAATAGAAGTTCAGGAAAATATTAATAATGTTAATAATCCTGAAGTTATTGAATTAAATAAAAATAAAATGTACATAAATGATGTGCAAGAAGAAATTAAAATTACAGAAGAATATCTTGATATGCAAGATGAAATGGTAATGGATGAAAATGTTAAACTAATAAAGGAGGGTGAAAAAGAAAATTCAGGGATAATCAAAGATGGTATTCCAAAGAATTATGTAAGGATAAATAAGAAGAATTTAATTAAACAAAATATTAAACAATTTATCAAAACTGGAAAATTAAAATATGAAATGAAATTGACTAAACAGATTAAAAAGAGATTTTCAAAACTAAATAAAGCTAAAATGGTTAAGAATAAATTGAATAATAATCGTATGAAAAATGGTAATAAAATACAAAGAAACTCATTGAATTATCAATTTCAAAAATCAATTAATAATGAATATAAGAAAAATGATAATTTGTATTCAAATAAGATAAATAGGTTTTTAAAATTTAAAAATAGGTATTTTAATTCAAACGAATTCAATAAATACAGTTTTAAAACTAATTCAAAATTGCGTATAAAAGAACTAAAAGGTCCACCAGAATTTTAAAATGTGTTATAATTTAGTATTCTTGTAAAAATGTTAATTGTTAATTGTTTATTGTTAAATATTATTTACTTGCTTCAAACGAAAATTTTTAATTGAAATTTATTTAAATGATTAGTTAAATTTTAAAATTTAAAACTGCAATTTGTTTGATAATTAATTGAAATTAATACATGAGAAATTCCTCTAATTTTTCATATATCAATGTTATATCGATTTGAAAATTAAAAAAATTAAGATAGAAACATTATGTCAAATGTCAAACGTCAAATTTATTAAAAGTCAAAAATGATTTAAATGTCAATAATGACAGATCTAAAGAAAAGTCAAAATTTAACTTAACCTGATTTTATATGTTAAAATGACAAATAGGGTTGTTAACTTAACGAAATTAAAATTGAGAAAATGTGTTTGAAAACAAAAATTTCACAAAAACAAGGTAGGGTTTTGAGGTGATATTGTTTTAATTGAATTTGGATAAAGTGAATGAACACCTTTTGAAAGTATGAAAATTTAGTGTAAATAAAATTGTAAATAGTTATAAGTTAGAAAATGAATATTGTAAATAAGTAGGATAGAATCTAGATAGTAATTTTGTAAATATGTCATAAAAATAATTTTGTAGAGTGTTAAAATTTAAGAAACTAGGGTAACAAATAAAAAACAAACAGTTGAATATTTTTTTTGGAAAAACGTAAGTTGAGTTTTTTTAAAAACTCTTGAAAACGTATTAAAGTACCAAAAGAATATTCTGAAAACAAATTGTAAACAAATAAAGATTGAAAAGAAGTTATATTATATCAAAATAATTTGGAATTTTAATTTAATAAAAGTTTATTTGGAATAAAAATTATTATTTTTGAAGAAGTTTATATAAAAATTTGGATATTACACAAATATAAATAAAATTGAAAGAAGGAAATTGTGTTATTGGTGAAGTTGCAGTAAGGTTGGTGGAGTTGCAGTCAGGTTGGTGGAGTTGGAGTCAAAGGGGAAAGTCTTTCATTGTGAAAAGGTTGGTTCAACAGTTGGATACATTAGAAGTCAAGCCAGGGAGTGTTGTTTGTTCAAGTTGTTTTTTAAAAAAAAAAAGGGTAGTTTATATTTTTAATTTTTAGAAAATTGTTTAGTTTGTTATTAGAATTATTTATTGTTATTTCTTTGTAAAAGTTTATCATAATTTTGAAAGGTGTTATATTTTTTAAAATTTTATCTTGGTGAATTTTTATAAATTTTGAAATTCGTCAAAGGGAACCCTTTAAAGACCTTGATTTAGGAGATTCTGAAAGAAATTAATTAAATCTTATTATTGAGCTAGCCGGAAGAATAATTAAAAAATTGTATGTAATTCTTTTAAGTGGAAGAGCATAACAATATAGAAGATTTGGGAACGGAAGGAATCAGGGGGGAGGGGGGCAGCACTGGAACAAGTTATAGAGCATCGGGTATACCACAACAAACTTGGGAAGAATGGACAACAAACAAATTTATGATGAAGAAGGAAATAAACCGTATATAATACGACTCAAAAGAGGAACCAGACAACGAAGAAATGGGAGTAGAGGAAGAAGATATAAATATCGAAGAATAATGCAGAAGAGCGGCGATGGAATATATACCATAAAAATAATAAGGAAAGGAATGCGTATATCTGTGAAATACAATGAAAATAAGAATAGTAATAATGCTAATAATAATGATGAGACTAAGCTAGCATAATGCAACATGTAACAGGGCAGGCATGTCTGTGCTAAGGCGTTTTATATCATAGACATAGGAAATTAGCGGTAATACTAGAAATAACACAAGCATAAGATGGAAAAGAACTTGTTTATCCATCTCGGTCATATCGTATATTCAACTTCCATTGAATATGTAATCTACTAACTACCTTGCACTGTAGAAGCGGCGTCTAGCGGCTAGCGTCACACGCATGTCAACGTTAAACAGTGCTTTCATAACAAATCCCCCTACACCCTATTGACAAGGGGTGGGAATGGTGTAATTCAGGATTGATCCACGGGTATCTGCTCCATGTCAATTGATGATGATGATGATGAATTTGAATGGACGTACTAACTGCCTTATGCAATATTAAAAGAAAGAAAATTTTTTAGAAGGAATCGGGTAAGAAAATTGTAATTTTACCAAATTTTGTTGTCACGCAACCTACCAAAAGCAAAAAGGTATCCTTATTTGAAATATGGAAATTACTCGTAATAAGCTAATGGTAAAGACTACCTACCGGTTTCAAATATGGCCTAGTTTTACATTGGTAAGTATAGCTATTTGATCGACAGTGGGAAAGGATTATCAGGAAAATTATCATCACAAAAATTTAATTATTACTACCAATTGTTGTAGAAATTCTTTCCGGTAGTAAATTGTGGATATAACTGTTTCTATGACATTTTTGGCGGTTGGCGTTTAACCTCACATAAATAGTAGCAGCCTACAATTAACGTCAACAACAATTAATGGTAACAAACGAGGCAGAATTGTAGGAGGTAATCCGATTAGTAAGAAGGTTATAAATATAGCCGGAATGGGGGATACACCGAAAACATGAGGTTTAATTAGAAAATCAGAAAGTACAAGTTTTTAAAGAATTAAATTGGAGATCATTTTCACGCTTGATTATTGCGTCTTTGTTCTAGAAAATAACCTTGAAATCAACTTAGCACCTAATAAAAATTGATTTAGTGCTCTTTTATGGTTCGCACTTTCTGCTTTATGCTCTCTTGAGTTAATGAGAATATAAAATCTCCACCCTTAACGGCTTATGGTTTGTGGGGCTTAAATTTTCTTTCCATTAACTGATGATAAGCGTCGGAATATGTGATTTAACGAAGACCTTTTACAACAATTCATTAATATGTAGGCCATGGGTGATGGGTGACTATTGGGAAACAAAATATAAATACAGAGAAAAAACCAATCGCGAAGACGCGAAGAACTCTGAAAACAGCCACACTGTATATAAACTTTTATTTGTTAAATCCATAGCCAAGCGAAGTTCATCTCGAGTAAATTTCACAAGTTAAAAGGAAACTTTTTGGGGCAGAAACATTTTCGGTTGATATAGCTCGAATTGAAGTAAGAATGTTAAACAACGGCCATTAAATAAACTTGCGTGTAAAATGGAAGATAAATAGCGTAACTCAGATACAACCATGTTTCATAAAGGAGAGAAAATTCGTCGAGTAATAAAGAAACATTTCGGTGAATTTATTGTGCCTTCTCACACTAATTCACATTTAATCACGAAAATATCCCCGCAATGTCGACGACATCTGGAAGGAATGTAAACATTACGGTTCCCTCATTTCGGATTATTTTTCTCTATACAATAAGGCTTCCGTTTATATACGTTAGAAGCTGAAATTGTAAAGGAACATCAAGAAGTATCTCGAGTACTGTGGGTAATGTGCGAGGTTGTGTTTCTTACGACTTGAACAATCATCGTAGTTTATCGTGGAATTGTAGCTGGTAAGCCGTTTTATTCAGTTTACTGTTTTAAATCAAGGAAGTACTAACATTGTCTGGTGCTTTTTTAAGATTGTTCTTTATTTCTCGAACGTTTGTAACTTCTGAGCGTTTCCATTACTTCTTACACGACCTGAATAGAATTTGTTGAAGAAAATACGATTTTAATCCTGTTTTGTTAAGTAATTTGTGAAATTGGTGAAAAGTTTAACACTGAAACTAAACCATAATCCTCAAAGACAAAGTGCGGAATTTGAAACGTGATTAGTGGCTTTCCGAGTCGATTTCGTGTGGTTGCCTAAAGGTCAAGCTCGTTTTCCGAAGTTGATTTGGTTAATTCATTAAACGATACAATTTAATTAGTTTTGTCCAATATTAAACATTATAAAACAATCAGATCATAGCAATAAAGATACTAGTTTTTTATTAAGTAGTTTACAAAGCGCTAAAAGTTTTGGACTTTTGCAAGAATTGATTATCAAAACAAAATTTATCGGACTTGGATGTTTGAGAAGGTTATAAAAGTAAAAAACTTACAGTTAACATGAAGAACGATCCTCTTACTGACCGCTGGTGGCACATCGTTACTGGCGATGCATAAATAGGCACCCATTTGTCTTCGATCGACCCGAAACATGCCTAGTCGTGGGCCGCTGAAAGTATCCACTAAAAGATAAAAACAAGAGTAAACATTTGTTTTGTTTATATTTTCGTATTGAGCGTGTTACAGCAACTAAGAAATTTAATGTGTGAAATTGGTGATGCTTAAAAATCAATATGGTTTGTATTTATGCATGCAACTCACTTTTAAAAAATGACTGTGTGAATAAAGTATGCCATGTATTGGAAAAATATTACGTGACCTCATAATAACAACTGCAGTTTCAATTACTGAAACAAATGATGATGATAATCGTCTGTCATGTGTTGTATGTCATATTTTCCGGGAATGCATACTGCGATTGAAATGTTCCATGTTTGTATGGCTAGAGGGTCAGCTAAAGTCAGCAATCGTATAATAACAAAGTCCGTATCCATATAGAATTACAACAACTATTTGGTCAGTTGAAATCAGTATCGGTATAAACCCAGAATCAGTATCCATATACATAATACTCACAAAATCTGTATTTAAATATTTCATTTAAATTTGTCCGTCGGAGATTCGAACCCGAATACACATTCGAATTCTGTATCGGGGCGGAGTTAGGCAATTTTATATTTTAATGTATTTTAACAAAATTTATTTCCTAAACCAATGGAGTGGGTTAGAAAAATTTGGATTCTAAATAAAGAGCAATCTGTATGCAGTTCAATTCCTGTCGATGACGAAGTAATCTCACAAGGACTGTAGCTTTCAAATAGGAACTCAAGATTCACATTTATTGCGCGAAATCTAAAATGGAAGCTCAGTGCTAGAATCTCCAGATTTAAAGCTTACAAGTTTAGGTTTTGATTTTAATTTCGCATTTGGATTTAAATTCGAAAAGGTGCACCTTACACTGGTTAGAAGTTTTCATTAACAAAATAGTACTGAAGAATACCTGAATGTTCTCGTGTTATTCATTGAGACTAACTTGAATATGGTAGTGGAAAAGGGTTCCTTATTCCATAATATCCGACGTGCCTTTTAAATATGTGCTGGAAACATTTTTAATGTTTAATGGTTTTTGGAACGTAGTTTGACGGGTGAATAATGGTTCTTATTATAGATAAGGTTTATAAACAGGAGTTGCTATAAATCCTTGCGTTGGAATTAAAAAAAAAAATAGTTTGAAAGATTACATAGTATTGGTATAATAAATCCACTAAAATAATTCATGTTATTTTCAGCACCTGTTAATATGACGTATTCAAGTTAAGTAATGAGAAAAAATTAAATATTTTAATAAGGAAATTTACCATGCAGCTAATATGATCTTTGATTGTGCCCTAGACTTTCGCCGGCGATACGCTATAATCGGCATTCAAAAACCCTTACATTAAAAAAAACAGAACGAACTTTCTAACAAAACCCCTTTCTTTCTTTCTGGCCATAAATTCTCCCTTCATCTGACGACCAGAAGACATGTGTCAAACTCTTCAATACTCGTTCCGGGATTTTCAAAATTTTGAATTTTAATTGCTCCCCATTAAAAAGGGTTCCAGCATTCGTTGTACAAATAGCCTGGGCTGTAAACTTCATTCCGCACGCTTAAAACTGTCATGGACCGTTGGCTGAGTAAACTTCCGCTGAAGCCTATTTTCCCGCGGTGCGCAGTACCGAATTTTATCCCTTAGTTCAGCGGAACTAATTTTCTTCTATAATAAATAATTGCTGGTAAAAACATTCTAATTGCAATGAGCAATTGCCGTTCTTTAAACCTAGCCAAAAAGATATTTTATATCAAACTCCCTTTCGAGTTAACTGCTTCCGTAACTTTACAAACATCTACCTGCTATCACACACCACCGCGGAGCATCTCGCGGTTTTTATTCGCGGGAGGCGTCGAACGTGATAAACCCTTTCTCTCTCAACCAGGTCGAGTGGGGTATCAAACGATGCGCCAAGACGCCAGCGGGACGATGATAACTACTAGGCAAATCAGTAATTAGATTTGGGACAGTTATTCCCGAAAAATGAAAACACGGGGGTTTTGTCCTATTTTGCCATTTCTACCACCACTCGCCAGACAATGCGAGAGCAGCATCCGATTTTTGGGCTATAAATACGCTCGAAAAATCTGACTCATCATCAATGTCACTGTGCGCTTGATCAAGATCAACGCCTTGGTACGTTTGATCAAGATCAACGTACCGTTCCCAGTCACCTCAGCACTCCGCTGAAACCGCACCCGCCGCATACATCGCCGGACGTTGTCTATTCCCAGCCACCACTAACGCCGTCCTCTATTTCTGAGGCCACACCATCCCCCACGTCGCCTGATCTTACCACCTTCGGCACACTTTTGCCAGATCAAGGCCCAGGTTCTCCATCGTCGCCGCTCCCCTGACGCCGCACGCATTGGTCGCACCGTCCTAACCGTTGCCGTTACCCTCACCGTCGCTGCCGCCTTCGCCCTCGACGCCGCCGGCACGCTAGTCCAGGTAGACCGCCGTCACCTCCCGCAAAGCCACGACGCCAGGTTTTTACTATTAACTACAATTTTTCAATTCACGATTGTGTACAGACATATTTTTTGTTATTTTTTGCTTAGTAATAAATAATTATTTTCAGCCTCTTGTTTTTAGTTACTGAGCTATCCAATTTGAACACAGCACCCGTTAACAAGCAGGGCTTAGTTTGTGCCAAATACTTTGAATATTTCCAAATTAATAAAAGTAAAAGGTCTCATACTAAACTCGAAGTACAGATTACAAGTTAAAAATATCAAAGATTTGAAATTCAAACACAAGAATTTCTCTAAAAATATGCAAATGTTAAGGTGTGACTTAAAATGTTAATGGGGTGAGTTTGGTTAAAACTTAAATTTAGGTATTCTCTAGCAATTTAAAATTTTAAAATATGCTTATTTATTGGCTAAACTATAAAAGAGATTTTTAAGGACGTAAGATCCAAAATAAATTAAAAAATTCATAGTGGTGTGTTATTCATTATGAAGGAAATCAAAGGGCCTGTTCGTAGCAGTATTTTTGATTATTTGAAGTGTACTGTGGGAAATTAAAGGTGAAAACATACACTTTTTGAAAATAACAAAAGATTGCCAAAAAGGTTTTTGTTCTGTTTAGAAAATTCAACAAAAATAAAACAAATCCAAATATTCCAAATACTTTAAAACTGAATTGTCGCAGACAACAACTAAAATAGCCTTTAATTTAGTATGCCCTTTTGTGATGTTCTGAAGAGGTCCAAATACTTGAGCTTGGAATAGAAATTCAATTTGGTTATTCTGGGAAAAAATCAACAAAGATTCCTATTTATTTTCGATTATTTGCCAAACCTAGTTCCGAACCCACCCCCTATATTCTAACCTTCCCATATCCTAATCCAACTCGCCAAGATGTCTGGTAAGCGTGGCGTTAATGCCAGCTACTCCCTAATGAAATGTCGAATTCTTTAACGCAACTACCCCAGGTGAGTAGAGTAAATAACTCACAATGTCATCCTGAGGCATCCCCCATGCATTCTGGAGGGGAAGGGGGCAAGATTCCGATTTTTAAAAGTAATCAAAAACCAGAGCGTTTAGTCAAACCAAAAAATAACAACGTATAATGCCAAAACATTCAGAACTGATGACAGAGTTGCAGAATTAGAAGAAGAATTGAATACAATTAACGGGGAAATTGTCGGATTATATGAAGTACGAAGAGCAGCAGAAAGTTGGACTAGTGTAATATCCCACAATATATTCGTATATTAAGGCGGAAAATGTGAAACAACTGGAGGTATTGGATTTAATATAAACAAAAGGTAAAAACTTTAAAGTAATCTCAGATAGCGTAGCGTACAAAGTTATTGTGAAAATAAATAACAACATATAAACAAAAAATACTCTAGTATACATCCTACTTCAGAACACTCCAAAAGAATGGTATCGTGATAAAAAAGAAACTCGTTGAAAGATGGCATATGGTCATCGGAGGTGGTGGCATTTACTTTGAAGAATAAATCTTTTTTCTTCAAACGTCAGAAAAACACGACTTTGTGTCCTTGGATACACACAGTTAAACATTCACTTTTACTCCTAGGAGTAAAAGTGACATAAACATTCACTTTTACTCCTAGGAGTAAAAGTGACACTTAATGAGCCAATGGCAACTCGTAATTTTTATTTTTTATAACAAAGCAACGACAGCTGGTATGACGTTCATTTTTGACTTTTTTTAAATTTTCTTGCTGAATTGCTTTTAATTTATGCGTTTGAAGAAAAAATAACATGTGTTATTCGGAGTAAAAGTGATTTTGTGTGCCTCGCATGAATGTCCGACTCGCTAGCGCTCGTCGTTCAAACGTCATGCTCGGCACACAAAATGACACTTTTACTCCTAATAACACAATATACTATTCTCTATTTTCTAATTTATTTGGTTTTCTGTAATACATAATATACCCTCAAGAGTGGCGGTAAATTTTGATACATCCTGGTAATAAAAATCAGACCTAGAAAAAAATTAGAAACAGCCCATTGGAACACATACTGTGGTTTACGAACATAAAGTATAATTCGATAATGTTAAGAAAAATGAACAAGCCTTTCACTGACGTACAAAAGACTTTTCAGAATATATGAAGTAATAACTATGGAACTTTCAAAAGAAGAAAACTAGAATCTTTATATGTATAGAAAGTGTTACAGCTATATCTAATAACTAATAACTAAAAATGAGGTATTCAAAATTGACTTAGACAATAATGCTATAAACTGACCGCGCTCTTCATTCTGATAATGTAGGGGGAAATAGTGGGCACAAATAGAATAATTAAAAAGGAGATCATATGTACAAAGAAACGAAGAGAAAAAATTATATGGAGGAGTCAAAGAATTAGTGCTACATAAAGATTCTTAGGAAAAAGAGAATTAGGTAGCTAATGCGATATCAGTAATATTATATTTATATACAAGTAATACGCGACGAATATCAGAGAAAAGTAAATAAAGAGAGACAGAATACGAAACGAAATATAAAAAAAAATACTTAAAAGCCCTTAGAGTGCAGAGTACAGTAAAGATAACTCAGATGACTAGAACATACAAATACCACGGGAAGCGGAAGACTGTTGAGAACAGTATACGAAGTAAAGGAAACAGGAAAGAAAAACAGGGAGATACAAGAAGGCGGGGCAAGGGCTATTAGAAAGAGTAGAATGAAAAGATGGTAGTGGATTAAAGAATAAAAAATAGGTATACAAAAGATGGAATCACATGGAAAAATATTTACATTGAAAGAGAGAACGAGAGGCACAGATAGAGAGAAGACGATAGAGAGAAAGAGAGAGATTAATATAAAGTCGATACGTAAATATAAGTATTAACTCAACTTATTTATTTATTTATGTACATTTTTGCATGTACCTATCTGTATAAAGATTTAAACAGTGCGTGGCGATTTGAAATAGTTTCCATCTTTCCATTAACAAATTAAATTGCCAACACTTAGTTTTGATTTGAAAGTTTTGCTTATCACACTAATTTGATATTAAATTGATGGCAGTAAACAATTTCATAAGATTGATTAATCGCACTGTCTCAATTAAATTCTATCAGTTTTACTAAAATAATTGAATCAAATTGTATCTACTAAGTAATCTGACTATAACTAATGTTAAAATATCAATAGACTGCCAAATTTAATTTAAGTGGAGGATTAAAACGAAATAAAACCGAATCCTTAAAATAAGTAACTTTTAATGAGTTATTGTGAAAATCGTTTTTCGTGATTATTGCAAAGTAGCTGCTTGATAAGTAGGGCTGGGCAGATATGCTTTAAAGATAGAGCATATTATATGCTCTACAATATGCTACAAAAAGGACTTTATATATTGTAACAAAGACAAATATTAAAATATTAACCAAACCTTGAATTGCATTCAAGTTGTTAAATTAACTTATACACGAGTGTTGATGTGACGTCATTCAGTTACTAAGGTCGTTAACTGAATAGAAGCACACGTGCGGCGTATGAGTTACAGCGTTTAAGAATGCTAGGAAAATCACGTAGTAATGAAACCCGATACTCGCTACGTGCTTTAATGCAGTTTTAACAATACCCACGTAAGATAAGGTACTAAATATTGTAAGAGGGGATTCGATTTACTGTATAAAAGCGTAACTAAAATGCATCAGAAGCATGGTCTTTATCCTGCCATCATCCAAGCAGCACCGACAGTAAATCGACACCCGTCAAGATGTGAACACATGTAAGATTGTTTTTATATATTTATAACTTAAAGTACTATTCTGGACTTGTAAAATATTTGTGTTAAATTATTTAAACTCATTCAATGGACTTCATTTCATGTACTTAGTCGTTTTAAATGTGATTGAGAATTAGTAGGGTTTTGTATAACTTTTTAATATAATCAGAACTTAGAATAATTTATGTGTGTGCATTTTGCATCCGGACTTGTAATAATTTATATCGATGTACTTTGAACTGGGACTTATAAACATTTATATTGTCTTTTAAAACTGAAAGAACCAATATTAAATACATGATTGGTTAGTTGAATTTGACTTTGAATTAAAACCTCTTGCAAAGCTAAGCAAACCCCCCGTAACGAATGTGAGTCAAGTCTCTACCATCAGCATTGGATTAACTTAATTTATCTAGCTTATTATATTATACAGCCCCAACTCACTACGTTACAATATGCTTTAATATATGTTCTAAAAATTTGCATATGCTTTAAAAATTTTCTTATTTCTTTAAAAGATATTCAAATAAAAACAATGGTTAGTACAAAAATCTTTAATAATACAGAACAGAACAGAAATACAACATTTTAAACAAACTTGTAATTACAACAAGTAATAAAAATAATGAAAAACTACTTATTATTACAATAAATAATCATATGCTTTTCTATGTTATCTACTAAAAACTTTGACGATTGCTAGTAATTCATTTTTATACATAGAAAATTTTCTTTCCACATCACAAGAAGTAACAGGACAGTGTTTAAGTATAAATGTGATTTTACAATAGTAACATTTTCTTCATTGTGATCAGAATCGGAGAATTCTCCGTTTAAAATATTTTTTACGGATTTAAGGATTAAATAAACCAGAATTTTTCTTAAACAAATCACAAAATTTCATAGAAATGTTTTTGATTTTTATTCTCATTTATTGTTTTCTGAAAGTTTACTATTAGATCTAAAGATTCCGTTAAAAGTAAATTTTGTGTTTCCAGTTTCTTAATGTTTCAAAATGTTAAATGTATTTGCAAGAATCTTTGTGAAAGATCAAAGGCAGAAAGTAGAATTTCGAAGAAATTTGGTATCTGGTATAAAATGATTTCTAATCAAACTATTTGCTAAATTTTGTCCTAAATATGCATTTTTATGCTGTCAACGCTTAATATATGTAGTTACATATGCCATATGCTGTATACTGATGATATATGCAAAATATGCAAAATAAAATTTGGTGTATTTTAAAGTAAACATTCGAAAACGCAAATAAACGAAAAATTAGCTGATTATGATCAAATCATGCAAATATGCATTTGCCCAGCCCTATTGATAAGTAATCTTGCAATAGAGATTATTCATAAAAACGAATTTTTCCTGAAACTGGGTTATTTGGGAAGTACTTTCAGACTTTCGTGTTTTGACACACAGAAAGCAATAGGAAATTTTGCAAATGAATTCCTGAAAGGTTTCAAAGATTCAAGAAATTCGCATTTCAGTTCACTTCTGTTATTTTAAAGCTTTCAATTGCTTTTTTTAATCATTTAGAGCTACAAACTCAAAATAGACTCAAATAAAAACCAGAACTCAGCGTTGGTATAAAATAATTTATCATAACTTAAAATTTCAAGTGATAATTGTCAGTCATTATTCCGATTTGAAATTTAAGAAGGCCGCACATTTCATATTCCACATGATATACGTTCTTTTTTAGACGGACGCCCTACACCGATTTGGTAGTAAAAAATTAATTTCTCCTCCAACTTCTTATCGAACCCTAACTTGATGAACTATCTCTGAGTCAGCTTTATTTCTTTCATGCCATCTTTTTGTAGTGTCATGAGGGACACGCATCCATATCGTTTACTACCACCGTCAACATTGTCATCCATTTCCGTTTTTTCTACTAAGGAAGCTGTCTATAGAAGGACGCATCAATCTTAAATTTAAGTCAAAAATAAGAACGTTTCACTTCGTGCCAACCTAATTTAAACAACCACCCTTATCATCCCTATGCGGGTTTCAAAATTCCGACATACGAACATTTAAGTCAACGGAATTCGCCTTATTTGCCCGTACTAACCATCAGCGGCAAGCGCATTTCAACTAAATTAGATACCGCATTCAAAAGGAAACTGAGGATGAAGAGAAATAAAAATAATAAATGAGGCCGCTGTCACTGGTACGGCTGAGAAAGTGGAACAATACAAATATACAGGTACGTTTTGGGCTGGGAGGTTATTTATCTACTCGAATAAACAGGCATTTTAGAGTAGCGAATTTTACAAGTCTTATGTACCTCTTTCAGTTTCGTGCGGACGAAAATGGAGCTGTAGATGGTCTCCGTCTTCCCGTCTCCATAAAATACGAGGCGAAGGATGTCCCTTCGCTTTGCATGCTAAAGTGACATTTTCGCCCTCTGATACGGTTACATCACTGCTTGTTTCTGTATCGTCGATGTCGGGGGGAACTGTAACAAAAATTTTAGTTTAAAAACTGGAAAGATTCTTGGATCTTATTATATTCTTATTGCTGGGTTCTTCATGAGTTTTCCTACATCTATGGGAATACTTAGAAAAGCATGTAGACTTTGGAGAACGATTATACTACATGCTAAAGAAGCATTGTAGCGAGCTAATGAACGAAGGCTCTGGACAAATGCTAGGAAAGATTTCGAGTGTTCTGTAAATTTTTTAAGAGGGTACATAAACGCTGCCTGACCGGTAACCACCAGTGTGTACAATCATGCGCCCGAGACAAATCTTTTTCTTCTGTGACAGGCCTGATATCGATTACTTAAAAACATTGAAAATAAAAGCGTATATAGTGGACAGCAAATCGTTAGTGTCCTTGCCAGTGCATTATAAATCAATTGGTTTGGTGTTACAATCGAGCATTTAGTGGAAGCCTTTTTATAGGCAGATCTGATAGTGTCCGTATAAAATACTATACATTTATTAAAGCCAGTCGGAACACTAACTTAGTGCTTTTAAAATTTCTTAAAATCCTGAAGGATTTCAGCCTTAAACCCCGCAGGCAAGATTTTATTATCGTAATACATTCGAGTGTTAAGGTTTTCGGGTTGTTAAAGCAGTAGGGAATACTTTAAGAGGAATTTCCTGATGTTACAAGAAATACAACACGAAAAACTGCCCATGTATAAGCCAAACGTTGAGAAGATTATCATCCATCCGTTGATCCAAGGAATCCACTTAGATATTCACATTTCATTTTGTAAAGATATAGGCCAAGAATATTCTTTAGAGCGCTTTTGTGCGAAAAAGGAAATACTTTGCGTGTAAGGTTTGGGTTTTAGTAGGATTCCTTTATGCGAGAAGCTCGCATTCATGCCCGGCATAAAACTGTCGCCGAGCGGGGATCCAGGACCTCGGAAATGTTCCAATTGCCACTTTTCACACATGTCGTTTAACTGGTAGATACGTCGTGCTGTAAAATATATGGGCACCCTACATTACTACAACTGTCGTCCAGTCGACTGCGCTCTTATGCGATTTGGTTATCGAGTTCACACATCTGGATTTCGATTGCGATTCTCTCCGTTGCAGCAAATTGTTTGAAATTGTCGACGGCTATTGGGAAATTGAACAATGTAAAAGTCACGTGGGAAATGATGCAGTTTTATTTAGTTTATACTGATAGGTATCGATATTTTGTATTGAAAGTTTAATAAAAAAAAAGCTCCGGAAAAGTGTCGATTCCTTTAGGAAATACCGAAATTGTAGTCTTCAATCTAAAAAATTTAAATAATCGCTGTGTATACGCGCTTTACTGCTTTAAAGGTGGGAAATTTCGGAAGCGAAAGTGAATTCTAAAATTCTATTTCACAAAAGGGCATGGGGGAAATCTCGGGGTTTCTAGACTTCCTTTGAATAAGGTAGGTGTGTAGGTAATTACACAAAGGATCTTTGATTAATGTTATTATCTTACAGTAGCTTAGATCAGTATAATTAGCTCAAGACATCATTGTTGATTGTAATGAGTAGGCCTGTAATTGAAATACATTATTATTCTAAGGTGCTAATATCATTTTGATTAAAGTTGACTAAAAACTATTTGAGGCGAATAAATGAACTTATTCTTGCTTTGGGTGCGTAAAAGGGGCATTATTTGCTTTGACAATTATTTTTTACGTATTATCACAGAGCAGATATTAGTATTATATTGAAATAAAATAATAAATATTTGGATATTTGCAATGATTTGAATTTGTTGGTTTGGCGGGAAAATTACGTCAGTCGATAAAACTCGCGGTGTTACGTCACTGTCGTCATTTGTTTAACGTCGTGTTATTTACGGCTCCTCCCTCGTTCGGTGACGTTTTCGGCGCGAGTTTTAAATCTTAATAATATTAATTTCTTGTTATTTGTTGTCCACAACTACTTCTAAGTATAGCTGAACTAATAGTCTATCATCACGAAATAATAAAACTACTTAATAAAGAATCGTAAAAAGCAGGCGGCACAGGAGAAAAGTTACACGAAAATTGCACCTCGTTTTTCAATCTCTTTTTATCCGTCACTTAACCCAGGGCAACTTTGCTCTAGATTTGAGGTATGTTTTAAGAACTCAATTTTCTTGCTGGTTTTATTAGTATGCACGCTTCGAAGACTAAGCCCCACTATCAATCTCGTCTTATGAGCTTCCGCGGTATGAGGAATTTATTTTATTGATTGTTTTCGCAATGCATTTCGTTATTATATAGAGTAAGGAGAAATATGTATGCAGCATAAAATTGGAAAGTATGTGATTTATATGCTTGGTATGCAATTACGAACAGATGATCGAGGAAAACAACGGATCTCGTGGGGTTTAAACTATCTTTTTAAATTTTCCAAAACATGAATTTACTCTAAAATGAAATTAAAGTGATTCAATCGGTGTTTTCCAGTTTGTGTTTTGTTAAATGATTAATGCTTCATCGACGGTATATTAAATATTATACAAATCGAATGCCGGTGTTCAATGTACCTGCAGCAAAAGATTGCCATATGTTACCATTATTACATTTTCATGCAAATGTAGCCACTGTATAACATAGGTGATAGATAAGAGTATCGAATCTGTTTCAGTTCACTACCGCTGTGGTGAAATTTGTGTCGAATATCAGGTTGAAGGTAAAATACTACGATTTTAAAATAATCTGCTTAAAAACCTTTATTAATTGCTTTAAGCATACTTTATGGGCTCTTTTCAATTGATAGAAATTTAAGTAAAATTAACGTTGACTGCCAATAGCTCTAAAATAAAACAAATGCTGTCTTAAGTCAGCTTAGTTCACGTGATTTCAAACTTAAATTTAAATAAATAATGAATTCGAAAACTTACAAATTTAGTATTAGGTTGGTCCTTTAAAAAAATGCAACTCTACAAAAAAGAATTGAAATGGAATTACAACATCTTCAAGTATTTAAGGGAAAGCCACGTAGACAGAACTTGCCGAAATTCATGAATAAGACATTAATAATCGCAGAAACAGTAAAAGAAGGATAAAATATTGTTATTTAAGAAACGAATTGCAAAAGAATACGGAAACTATAAGGAAAGCCCCCTTTGAGCCCTTCAGGCAGAGTACTTGCAAGAAAATTGGAATGCAGATCCCGAGTAATTTTAGAAGATACCATAGAATGTTAACAATGTGGCTTTTGTAAAGAAAAAGGTGTTACAGGACCACATTTTAAACTTGCAAGAATTTAGGGAAACTGATATAAAAATACAAGGAGACATACATACGGGGTGTGGTTATTAAATAACGAGATTTTGAATAGTTGAAGTTTTGCACATTTTATTCTTTGTACTAATACAACTGAATTTTCCTTTTGTTCGAACTAGTACTTTTGTTTTCTGCCATTCCCCCCAGTAACCTGTCTTATGTTAGCTTCAAAAACCGACTCAATAATAATAATAGGTATTTCATTAATCATAGACTATATTTTGAGAAACAAGCAATAGTCACAGAGGGCTAAAGCTGACGAATATGTAGGTTGTTCAAGCATTTAACCCAAAATTCCTTCATTGAGAGTGCTGCTAGTTCGTGCGTGCATCAATTTTTTTCAAAACTCTTGGGAAGTATTTCTTTTACCGTTTCTAGTTGTGTTATAATTTTAGCTTTGGTATGTAACTATTCAAGACGACACCTTTAATGTTGAAGCTTCGAATTTGCTTTGTCTTGGGTTTTACTTACGCTCGGGAAAGCTAGTGCTATTCTATTGTGCGGATTCCTTTTGTTTTGTTTAAGGATCTTACTCGAAGATTTAAGCCACACTGCACGTCATGGCACTTCCTAAAAAATGTAAGTAGAATTTGGGCGAAAAATGGCGAAAGACAGTCAAACCAACCAGAAATTATTTTATAGAATGCTGAGCTGAAGCAAATCAAAGAAAATAATGGCAAGATAATAACAGAAGAAGATAAGTTGGTGGAGAGGTCGAAAGAATACTACTAACATTTGCTTTATAGGGAAGAATATAATGAAATGGAAGAACTAGAAAGCATAAGCAAGACATCATCACCATCGTGGTCATTTTAGCCTGTTGTCATCCACTGCAGAATATAGGCCACCCTTGTCCTTCTGCTTCCCGCCTTCAATTGCCAATCTCGTCATGTAGCCGTTTTTATGTTGTGCTTCCATCGCATTTGAGGACGTCCAGGTGTTCTTTTCATTTTTGGTCTCTTTCGGGACCATCTATTATCGCTATATATCCTGTCCAGTTCCACTGATACTAAATGAAGAAGAAAATACAGAAATACAAATTGAAGGGGTAGATGAAATAATAAAAATAATAAAAAGGGGCAAATAATCTTGATCAAACAATCAAAGAGATGTTAACGGAAAGTTTTAGAAAAGCGTGGAATGAGGGAAAGGTAACAAAAACAAGGGAGATAACCGGGAATACGGGAATTACGTAGGTATTACGCTATTGACTAATGTTGCAACGGTATATGAAAACTTAATGGATACCAGATTAATAAAAGTAATAGAGGATCAGTTAGAAGAACCGCAGAGTGGTTTTAGTAAGGGCCGCAGCACTCAAGATCATATACTCGTATTTACCATAAAGCAGTTAATTGAGAACACTAGAATAGAGGAAACATAATTATATTTAGCAGTCCTCGACTTAAAAAGAGCATTCGACATTCGACAATAATGGTCTACGACAAGGAGGTGTATTGGACCCAACTTATTTATGATTATTATTATGGATGATGTAATTAAAGAAATGTAAAGTGAAGTTCAGAAGATGCATGTTGTCAGAACGTGCATTTGTGGACGTCTTGATGATCTGTGCTGCAGGAGAAAAAGAACTCGAGTTCAGTTTAAAGTTATGGGAACAAGAACTAACAAAGAAAATTGAAGTTAAATATCATCAGGACAAAACTTATGGTAGTTGGTAGCGAAAACAAGAAAGCCAATATTGTGATAAAAGATGACAAAATACGAGTGGAAAGGCCAAGGTAGGAAATAAGGAAGATAATTGCAAATGCTTCCAGATTGTATTATGCTTTGGCAAACTCATTCATAGGTATAAATCAAATATCCGAGACGACTAAGGTGTCAGTCCATAGGACTGTATACAGACAAATGCTCACTTCGGCAAAGTACAAACTGGTTATTATCAAACGTTCAAAGAAGCAGCCATGGAAATAAAATATTTATGAAGAGTAAAAGGGATTACGCGCAAAGGTAGAATAATAAATGAAGCAGTGAGGCAAGAATGCGGGGTAGAGCCAGTAAGCGAAAGAATATAAAATCAACAATTAAAATAGTTAGGGCACCTTAATCGAATGAAGGATAACAGGCCAGTAAAAGAACTGTTGGAAGCCAAAGTACAAAAGAAGAACACAAGAGGAATACAAAAAAAAGTGGAATGAGGAAGTGGCGAATATACCGAAGAAAAGAAAAATAAGTTGCTCAGAGATAAAGAAAATGGCAATGAACAAAAAGAGATGGGCAGAAGAAATATTACCTACAGAAAAGAAGTAGAAATGAATATCTTATACCTTCGAGTAGAAAGGTTTCCTCTTCCGATTAACTTCTCTTAAGCCTAAATCTTTGTGCAAATCATTCTTAACATCTCAACGATAATTAATTTCCACGTTTTGATCAAGTTGAAGGACGACTAAGACGTTCGTCATTGTTGATTTCGACCTTCACTAATATTTTTGTGCTTGTTGAGAAGATATGGCCAATCTTCCTCCCTATAAACCTCTTTTCACACTTCGCAACATTCCGTTGGTGTTTTTATTTTTATTTTACCAGACTAAGAAATCTATTCCTCAGTTGGCATTGTTTTTATTTCTTTAGGGCGTGGTAAAAATAAGTTTGTTGCAAATTACAACATAATACATAAGCTTTTAGGATAAACTAGGGCATGTTGAAGATCTCATGTAAAAACTTTACCTTGTTCTGAAGAAATGACAAATATAGAGCCCGTTAACAGAAAGTTAAGTTAACCGCGAAACTAATATCTACTGTTAAAATGTTTTACCGAAATGACTCAAGCTTCATTAGGGTCAGGGTACGAACAATTTATATAATTATTAGTCTACTGCTGTTTATAATTGCAATGGACCAACTGGTGAAGGGAATGATATGGCAAAAATATGGGAAAAGCAAAATAGTGTAAAGGTAACTTAAATGAGGTTTCTGGAAAGAAGGAATAAGAAGATCCGATCGAATAAAGAATGAAGATATATCGGAGAACTTAAATGTTGACTTTATAGAAGATAGAACATCAGAATACAGACAGGACTGGAAAACATATTTACGTAGAATGGATGAGACTAGAATCCCAAAGAAGGCTTACAACTATAAATCTACAGGAAGAAGGAGCATCAGACGACCAAGAAAATGTTAACAAACCGGAACAGTTTGAGAACTTAAATGGTGGGATCACAATTGTTTGGCTGTTGCATAGCACACCTATTAACACTACCTACAAAGCAAGTCATTTTTTGTTACAAAATAACATGATAGTCATTTTCCACCCTTCTTATTTTCCACATGTAAGTAGTCCTCTGTGATTTTTTCCTTTTCACCAAAATGAAGCTAAAAATGAAGGGGCGTTGGTTTGTTAATGTGGATGACATCTAAACGAAATGCAGTAATAAACGGACTTCAGTGGTATTTTTATATGTGGATAGGGCACTGGTATCCCAACAGGACTACTTAGAAGGAAATGACAGTCAAAAGTAAATGAGATAATATATGTCAGTATTTTTTTAAAAGCGGATATTTTCTGTTACCGGGTTAACATTAGTAAGATTACGTAGAACGTATAAGAAGACAGGGAAATAAGAGAAGAACTAGAAATCAAAGAAGTTTTGGAAAGCGTCGAAGAAAAACAATTAACAAACACTTGCAAATATTAGATAACAGTAAAGCAGCCAAAGAAATATGAGAAACTAGGACAGTAAATGAGAGACGCAGGCATCGACCAAGAGAAATATGGGGCACAGTAGTATTAAAAAAGAAATAATGGCACAAGATTCTGTCGTACAACGTGTAGATTATAATCTGTTCTGATTCCAAACTTCTTCTGCCCCCGGTATGTACATTGTACAATATGCATAAAAATAATGTTGTACGTAATTTTTGGTGGTGATGACTAGTGGAGTAACCTTAGGTTTACATCTCGGAACCGGTCAAAACTACTCCGATTTGAACGTTTTTTTTTTAAAACGTAAATATAAAACATTACAACCTTTATGGGTTAAAAGTTGACGCTCATTTTTCATTAATAAATTTATTAATATTATACAGGGTGCTCCATAAGTAATGGGACACATACCAATAATAGATTCCTTAGGCTAAAATATTACGATTTACCTAAGATTATGTTAGTCTAAAAGTTAATATTTAGGGAGATACAGGGTGTCAAAGTTGAAATTTTAATTTTATTTTTTTGCTGTAATTTCAACAGTTTTCGATATATTTATATGAAAATTGGGGAAACTACCTCTATTGTGACGAGAAACGATAATCCGTCTTCAATTTTAATGTAGCTCTTAAAAGAACCTTATATTTTCTACAGAGGTATAGGGTATAGGTGTAGCAAAAATAAGGTTTTTTAAAAAGCTATGTTAAAATTGAGGACGGATTATTGTTCCTCGTCCCAATTTCGTTCCCCAATTTTCATATCAATTTTTCAAACACTTTTGAAATTACAGCAAAAAATAAAATTCAAGTTTCAACTTTGACACCCTGTATCTCCCTAAATATTAACTTTTGAACCAAGGTAATCTTAGGTAAATGGTAATATTTTAGCCTAAGGAATGTATTATTGGTATGTGTCCCATTACTTATGGAGCACCCTGTATAAAATTAATAAATTTATTAATGAAAAATGAGCGTCAACTTTTAACCTATAAATGTTGTAATGTTTTATATTTACGACGTTTTAAAAAAAATCATTCAAATAGGAGTAGTTTTGACCGGTTCCGAGATAATGCCCTATTTTTGCCTAACGTTACTCCACTAGACGTAAGCGTCCAATTTCTTAAAACAACGACCGCATGTTTACAAAACCCGAACGAAAGCATTTAAAATAAGGGGTTAGTTACGATTTAAGGGCTTCGGCGGACTTAGGTCGGAATTGAGGGGTAGTTGGTCTCGGGACGCTTTAGCTTGCACATTTGATAATTAAAGGATCAAGTGTTTTTGTGTATAATGTGAAATAGTAGTGCATTGATTGAAGATGCATATCTGTATAACTAGCAACGTAAAGATGAGAAGCTGGTCGGTAATTACGTGATTGTATGCATGACCAGTACTTGATATTGTGGCATAGATGAGATTGTCTGTCCGATGAGATAAGGTCGGTATAAACAGCTGTATTTGTTATTTATGTGAACAAGCAGTGAGGCTTATTGTTGCTGTTGTTGCTAACAAGCAGCGAGGCTTGTTGTTGCTGTTGTTGATATTGTAGTTGTTGCTGTTGTTGTTGACGAACAGTGAGGCTTGTTATTGTTGGCACACCGTTTGCCGGGCACAGTACGTTAGTACGTTATTTGAGCATGAAGCTCGTTATTGTTTATTGGAGCATGAGACTCCTGGACCCGATATAACTAGTTATGTTCCTGGGATTTCCACAACTAGGCGTAAGTTGTACATAAAGCCCTTGACCTGGCTGTAATCGCGCAGCCAGTGACGCCCGCATGTGTGTCGCGGGGTGGTAAGGTAGGCCCGTCTCAAAAATTGCCCTGTTCCTCCGGCTGCCTAGGGCTTGGTGTCACCTAGGTTGGGTGGAGCAGTGACATGGGTGGATCTCCCACTGTCGACTATGTTCGGTCATAGCTGGCGCGCGCGCGCAGTTCCCGTTTCAGATTCATAGATAGCTAAAGGTATACCCATCGTTAATAGCATTACTTCCGAACCGAACCCTCAGAGGGTTTTTCTACTAGATGCAACCTGGTATTCCACAGGGGACTCCCTCCCCCCTGTAAGTAACACTAATCGAACCTATACTGCTAAATGTAGTAATGTGTGCATGTTTTGCTTTTATGTATCGCTGATATCTGTGTTATATGGTTGCCTGGGTGATGTGAGCATTTATGTGTGTATCAAGCTTTGGGTGTTCACGAGACCTGGTCGAGGCTACGCATTAATCTAACCTTGGTGGAATTAACGTTATTTCTTGGTAAGTTGATCGAATGTGCTTTAGTAAATATGAATATGCCATTATAAGAATAATTAGAGTAAGATGGGAACCGCAACCAACCGGTTCCTCATCCGCCACTGTCCTACAAGAATAATTTTATAAAAACAGCTTAAGATCGATGTCAAGGTGGATTAATTATTATAAATTTGTAATTAGAAAAGGTCTAGACAAGATCCTTCGCCTTGTTTTAAAGCGTGTATTTAGTACCTATTTAAATAGTTGATACAATGATGTGACTGAACAATAATTGTAAGCGCCATGCTGAGTGCAAAAAATAAACACAGAATAAAAGTTTGAACTATGTAATGGTATAGCTATTACTAGGAGTGACAGTAAAGCGAACATAAAAACGTTTTGTGTCGGATATAAAAAGGTTGTTAAGCATTTTTATGGATGACCAAATTGAAAGTCGTATTCTTTTTAGTTTATTGCTCATTTAAACTATTTCTATATCGAGGATCCTTTGTTTCTTTTTTTTTATTACTATGAGTGCTGCGTTAGGACCATAATAATTTGCACTGTAAATTATTTTTTGTTTGTTAAATCATTTAGGTGGTTAGTATTAAATTAGCTTTTATTTTTATGTTTTTTTCCTTGTTTGGCCAATCGATCGTATTCCCAGTTTTAATCTTGTTTTTGTAAAATAAATCGTCAGCAAAAAAATATTGATTTAACGTTTAATTAAAACTTGACCATTCTGTTTTAACAAACGCTAACTTAGTCTTAGTTTAATTTTAAGATAGTTTTAAATTTCTGCAGAATAAACTCAGAATTTTCCGATGTTTATGTTTACTTATCACACAAGTTACTTATTGACTTTAGATAATCACAGAGTTTCAGTAGTTTTCCTCAGAACTCAATCTTAACAGGCGTAGTAGCATTTAGAGTACAATTAGGGAAAACGTGTTGAGATAAATATAGAAACATACATAGTACATACGGACTATGCTTATACAACCAAGAATACACATACGTTTTATGTATACCTATAGGTGTAAAGTATAACCGAAAATTATTTTCATCTAAACTAAATTCAAAATCAAGCTGCAGTGCGAGTGAACAATAATTTCTACGTGAAACACACGTGTACCTGCAGTCTTACGTTTTTATTGGTCAAGGGGCGTGATCTATGTATACGTTTGTTTTGATCCACTGCAGCTCGATTTTGAATTTAGTATAGTATGACTGCGAAGGAGCAACTTGATGCTCACATACCGGGTGGCGCGTTGCCTCACGCACCATAGGGATTTCAATGGTAATTTTTTAATATGTAATTATTTGCTTCCCTAATTATTTTAAACTTAGAAACTGTTACAAAAATAAATGCTTCAAAATTTAGGAAAAACTATAGTCGAAAACTTGATAGTAGGGGGTATATCCACCTCTATTCTGGATTACAGCTTGACAATGACGACCCATACTTAAAATAAGTATTTGTACGTCATTCTAATCCAGTCCACTTCATACTGCCACAAGCTGGTATCGCACTTCCTCTAGGCCATTGAGTTGATTTGGATGATTGCCCAAGCGCCTAGTAAGCATATCCCAAAGATGTTATATTGGATTGAGGCGTGAACCGCGTGCTGGACATGTCATAGTTCTGACTTCAACTTCTGCAAGATAATTTTGCACATCCTGGGCAGTGCGAAGTCTGGCGATATCGTTCATAAACAAGAAATTTGGACCTATGTATAGCCCAAATGGCACAACATGTTCAAGAATGTTTATTATACATATAACATTCAGCATTCAAAAACTGCCATTAATCAAGATCACCAAATTCGCGCGGAATTCCATACCCTAATTGATCCGTCAGCTAATAAAGTGGTATTCATGATATTACATTGGATGTATCGCTCATTTGGTTTTCGATATACACGAACACGCCAATTGCAGATATGTAGACAAAATCTGGACTCATCCGTAAATAAAATTTACTACCAATCAGCTTCCATCCAATTTATGTGATTTCTAGCAAAATTCAACCGGGCTCTTTGGTGATCTGTGGTTAAGGCTGGACCTTGAGCAGGAATGTGAGGTACCAAATGAGCTTTTCTAAGACGTTGGTGAACAGTTTCAGTGCTTATTCGAACACCATTCATTTTTTGAAGATGAGTCTGCAAGCTTATAGCTGTTACAAACCGCTGTCTTAAGGAAGAAAGTCTTAAAAACGACCGTTAGCTAAAATTGTTGCGCGATTTCTGCCCTGTCCAGGTCTTCTAGAATGGTCAACAGTCTCACTATATGTTTGCATTATTTAAATTTTTGTCAAATTCTGCGATAGATCCAACCTTGTTCCCTCAATAATACTGCTTCATGGCATTCTTCCCGTGTCAAATTCCTGGATTCTCGCAACATACGACATACGAAAAGAATGGATTTTTGTTTTGTAATTCACACGGTAAAGCAAAAGTGTTATTAAAATCGCTTTGATATATAACAAAATTCTTATGTTCTTAAACAAAAGGCGATAATAAAAACAAACAGTACCAACGATGCAAACATAGTTTATAAATATTGTAACGAGACGCGCTGTCGATGTCAGTCCTATGCGTGTCATCTAATAGAAGCTCGCGGGAGTGTTCCAGAATATTCGACGAATGCGTCAGCGTCTCAATCATTCCAGAATGGATTCCAGATGGCGCACCGAGTATAAAAAGCGCGATTTATTGACAAACGACAGTCTACTACCGAGAGCCTACCAGCGAGCTACCAAAAGCTACTGTCGCAATCAAGTGCTCGGTTAATATAAATGTGCGCAGATACCCGAATATAAATAAACAAACTGTATAAATAAATTAGTTAGGGTTACAGGTTAATATTAGTGTTGTGTTTTAGTGCTTAAGTTGTTGTTTTGTGTTAATTGTTACATTGTTTAAATTTGTTAATAAATAATTCACACCACTAAACGAAGTTTTAAATAACCGTTTCAAAAACGTTACAATATCATATGACATGTTTGAACATTCATTTTAAAAACTCCCCAAACGATTTTTACAGTAATTTGAATTTACCTTTTTAAGCGGCAAGTGACGTCATTAAGAAAACGATCGCTTATTGGTTGTTACCACGTAGGAAAACAACAATCCATGTTCGCTTCGTAAAAAATATTTATTTTAATTTAAAAATGACGAAACAGCAAGGCGTCAACAAATTTTAAATGTTTGCTGAAACAAAGACAATTAGAAATGCAAATAGAAGAAATACAATCGAAACGAGCAAATCAGCGTAGCATAAATAGCACACACAGTTCCGTTTCGTTTACCATTCGTGTGGATATTATTTATGCTTTCGAATGCAACCTACAAGCGATACTAATTCGTTTATTTAATAACACCCGTTTCGAACACGTATACTAAGCTGAATTTGAGTATCGTCACTGACGCATTAAGTAGAAGTTGTATTGTATCCAATTTGTATTGATTGGAAGATGAAATCTCAGCCACGGTATTAGAAGCCCGAAACTGGAAATAAACGTGAGCTGAGTAAATATTACATATAATGAGGTACGTTATTGAAGATTATGCTGGAGGGATGGTGGAAATTTGGTTTATTATAACTGTATCTCTTTTATTATATAGGTCAATGGGTGGCATTTTTCATAGAAATGTCGCTTTAATAATGAAATCGAGACGTTTTGTGATTTTTCTCAGATTCGTTTTGATACAGCAGTGGCATACAAAATTATTGTTCTTTGAAGGAGTAACAGGAATAGACCGAAATTAGGATAGGCTAGAAGAATTATTTAATTTTCCGAAAAATATCCACCAGTTTCAGGTTAAATAAATAAATGATTCACTTAAAAAAAGCAAAAATCTATAGAAACATTTAACTCTACTAACTAAGTTGATTACTTTTAATCACTTTTATGTTACTTGTTTCATCAGACAAGATAAACTAAGTAGGTAATTTTTGTGGATATTTAGAAGTAAATATATATATATATATACATCTGTCATTTTATCTTTTATTGATGTAAAAGTGATTAATTAAAAGGAATAAAGGTGCTAGTAGTGAAACAAATAATATATAAACCATGGTAGGGAAGACCTTTCTCAGCCTCACAACTTATTTCTGCTCGGCTTATTTCTGCATGGAAATCTACCCCCAACGAAATAGATCAAGAGAAACCTACTGCTTGTATACCTCTAATAGTTAAAGACTTGATTTCAGAAAAACGAAGAGCCACAGGGAAATGGCGAAGAACACACAACCCTGCTGATAAAACTATCTACCGTGAGTTCAAAAAGTTTTTACATAAGGGTTGGCCATGAGACACAAAAGTAATGTTTTTACAATTTTATTGAAATTTGCACAACAGTATTGTGCCAGCAATACAATGATGACAGTTAATTAAATTTAATTGACATTATTTTTGCGTCTCATGGCCAACCCTTATGTAAAGACTTTTTGCACTCACGGTATAATCGTCTAACACGAAAACTTCGTACCCCGCTAAGGGAGATACAAAATGATAATTTTACTGATTATATCACAAACCTACAAACCACTCAATCTGGAGAGCCACAAGGAAACTTAAAAGCCTCAAGTGCCCAAACGGCACATTAGGATGGCAGATGGAAACTGGGCAAGATCTAACCTAGATAAAGCAGCCACCTTCGCAGAGCATCTATCTGAAGTATTCACTTCACTAGTTACAATCAGCATAGGTTTGTGTCTTCTCGTATATCTTCTGTATGCATTTGACTATGCCGCGTATATTGTCTACGTTGTTTTTCTGAATTAAAGACACCTCATTTTAAGCTGACGCCTTTCCTCCACTTTGGCCAGTGTCTTATCGTATCATCTAACGTTGTTTTTTAACTGTTTTATTTTTTCAATAAAGTTTTTTGTTCTTCCCATATTTCGATAGATGTATCATTTTCTGACTGTAGAATAGGTTTCTGTACTATTTTTTTGTTTAATTTTTGTTTAAATCTAAATTATTGAACAAAAACCACGATGATATTCTGTTCATATTTATCCATACCGCCCGTATGCGAGGAGGATGTAGAAGCTTCACTTTAACACGCTCTTTCATTGTAGCCTCGATTGTTGACCGGCGATACGCTTTAATCGGTATTTAAAAACACAGCACTTTCAAAAAATAAACAGAACGAAGTTTCTAACAATACCCCTTTCTTTCTGGCTATATATTCTCCCTTTATCTGACATGTGTCAACTCTTACGTACTTCTTCTCGGATTTTGAAATTGTAAATTGCTCCATTTCTATTTAACCCCACAAGAAAGTGTTCTAGAAATTCATTGTTCAATGGCGTACGCCATAAAGAACCAGCTGCGAACGCCCGCCGAAGTCTCTAGCCACCCGCGGTGTGACAGGCGCAAAATATTTTCCCTTAGTTTAGCGGAACTAATTATGCACTACAATACATAATTTCGGCTAAACACTTTCTAATTGCAGGAAGCAAATATTCGTTATTTAAATCTAGCTAACAAAAATATATATTACATCTTAATATCAAATATCGCTGTAAAACATTAAGCTCAAACATCATCATCAGCATCATCCTTAACATCTTTCTCGACATCTCGGTGTGCTTGATCAAGCTTGACATCTCGGTGCACATTTGATCGCCATCACCGCCTTTACAGTCCGCTGGAACCGCTCGTCGCCCCCAACGCCGCCAGACGCTGCTCATTTCCCAGCCACCTCAACGCTGGAATAGCTGAAACCGCCTACTCCGCCAGACGCTGCCTGTTTAAAGCTAGAAACACTCGCAGCCGCCAGACGCTGTCCGCTACCCGCTCCAAGCCACTTCAACACTGGAACTGCCCGCCGCCGCCTGTTCCCAGCCACCACTAACGCCGCCCTCTACTGCTGAGGCCACTCCATAACCCACGTCGCCGGCATCTCGCCAGATTAAGCCCAGGTTCGCCATCGCCACCGCTTCCCGGACGCCCTGCGCCCTCGTCGCACCGTCCCTCATTGTTGACACCCCACCGCCCTCGGCTTTACTTCCGCCTTCGCTGTTGGTGCCCTCTTAGCCGTTGCCGCCGGCCTCACGGTCGCTACCACCTTTACCGACGCCGACGCCTTAGCCGTCGCCGCTGCTAGCATGATTTTCCAATCTGGAATTCAATTGTGTACAGACATTTTATTATTCTTTATTAGTAATAAGTAATTATTTCGAGCCTCTTGTCTTAATTACTGAGCTAGCCAGTTTGCACACAGCGCCCGCTAACAAGCAGGGCCTAGTACTAGTTTGTGTCAACTTACATAACTAATAGGTAAGTTAACCTGTTATAAACTTGGAAAGTTGGATCATCTGAGCACCGTGAAAACGTTCTCAGACAACGAGAGAGTGTTACTAAGTTTAAGAGTTGAAGTAAAATTAACAAAAGAAACCTTGAAATCAAGAGAAATCATTTATAGTCATAAAGGATTATTATCGTACTGGATTTCTGAGTGAAGACCAATAAAATTTTAGTAGATTTTGAAGAGCCCTTGTATGCTAGTTACAGAGCGAGCTGGACCTCGTAGGGCTCTATTCTAAATAATTTTCAGAATGACCGATCAAAGCTGAAAGCAGAACATTGCATGCATCTGCCTGTCACTGGCAGGCTTTGTGTAAAGACACGAACAGGCTCATACTTTATATGTTTTCACTGTATTAAACTACTGCTTTGGTACCTTTAAAAGAAATTTTCAGTACGAGTTGTACGGTAACGAAAATGTATTTTGTGCTTTAAAAAATTGCCTTTGTTTTCTTTAGCTGTAAAATCTTGATGAGAGAAAGCAGTTACAAAGGGCTAAACCAGAATTAAGCCGAAAACAGAAACAAGAACAAAAGTGTGGTTGGTGTCAGGCAATAACAACTGCTTTGTGTTGGTTGGTGGTTGATAAAGTGTAACAAAACACGACTTTCAGTGCCTAAGCTAATATTGTCCTCACTTATCTACATGATGTGTCTTCGAGGGGTGAAACGTTTAGTCCTGAAGGGAGTTTGTGTTGTCCTTGTCTTTTATTTCACGCTTATATAAAACGAGAAACAATACCCCGAGATAAAGCTACATTAGAAAAAAAAAATAAGGTGCAACCTCGTATATTCCGTCTTTCCTCGTCTCTCTGAAAATCGCATCAAGCACTCTGTTATATCCGAACTGGAAAAGATTGATGCGAAGAACATATACGGTACCTACTTTCTCGCGCGTCTGATTTTGCATTTTACTATAACTAAGCTCAAAAAAATTATTCGTCCGTGCTGTCACGTTCGAACAAAAGTTGTCGTGATGTGGAAATATGGAAACAGAGTTTGAAAGCGCTCTTTATCACCACCAACAAAAGACTACAATAACGCAGAGCGCGCGAATGATTTATAACGAGCAGAGATGATGATGGAATTCAAACCGACAATATTTAATGAGCCTAACGTTGTTATACATTGTTCGCTGTCACATCAGTTGCACTGTAAAATGATAATTTTATTTGTTTACTTCTAAAATAAAGCTCCGTACATAAAAGCGTCTAAATGTTGCCGATTGAACGAATTTGCTGATGCGGCCTCGGTATATTTATTTGACTCTTGAAGATGTGGAAATAGTTAACGAAACAGTGAAACATTATTAAAGAAAAACTCGTACGCTATTGCTATTTCACGGTATGTCAAAAATCTGACGCCCATCGATTCAAAGTATGCTGTAAGCTAAGATATAGCTTCAACAAATCATAGCCAGCTGCAAAGAATTTTCTTAATCGCCCTCATATAGAGTAACTAAAATGGAAACAATGAGTCCAAGTACATCTTGGTTGTTTTACATCATGTTAAGCTTCTCATGCCAATTTAAGTTCTTTATAGGCTTACGTTAACAACTATGAAGTTTATAAGTAGATCAGACTTGAGGTGGTAAAGTGTGAATATCTCCTTAACCTTATAACATCAAATAATTTGCAGTTTATGAGTTTAATGATGCAAAATGTATTACAAACTTGTTCTGCATATCGCTGACATTTTTAATATTGACAAGTTAGTATAAACTAAAACTAAATTGATTTAAACATCCGAAACAATATTTTACTGGACGTTTATACTGTGATGCTTGATTTTGAAAATGAATAAATCAAAACAAGTGAAAGGCCCTTAATATTGGAACCATTTTAAACAATTTGGAAACTACCAAGTTTTTGTTTTATGAACGTAAAGTAAACTGCCTTAAGTCCAGCTTTTACGTCTAAGCGAAATTGATTATCTAATGAAAGCATTCTGAGGCCTGCAAGTTACGGCAGCTTTCTTTCTACACGTTGTAGTGTACGAGCCAAACGGCGACCGTATTTCAATCGACTTCTGACGTACGTTCTACAGTATTTGTACGCGTTAAAAAGGGATGAACCCGTAACTTGTTGCGGGCGATTACTGCATGCTCTTGGAGGCAGGGCAAACAACTGCTTCAGAAAAGCAGATGTGTCAAAACGATTTACTGCTGTATGTATGCCTCTAAATATTTTTGATTAAGTAGACATAAAACAGAACTAGTAAAGTTACAAAGTTTATTTTATAATGATCAGAGTTGAAATATTTAATAATTTCGCTTAATAATAAATAAAGAAGCAAGTAACAGGACAGCCACTAGAATAAACTATTCAGATAGATACCTAAACCTTAGAATGCTTTCTGCTTCTCGGCTACTATAGTTGACTGAACAATACGAAAAACGACACTCCGCCTTTTTAGTTGGAAGAAAATCGAATTCTCCAACGATAATAATTTTTCTGTTCTTGTCTGAACATTTTGAGGTGTTTGGTACGATAAAGATGCCTAGTAGAGGTAGAATACTCTTAGATATGGTAAATTCCAGACGTGTAGTGCTAATCGACAATATTGGTCCATGCATATCCAAATAAATAAATAAAAAGATGACAATCATGTACCTTTTCTATTTATTCAGTAATACTTTAAAAAGGCTTTTCTGTGGAATATACTTCAAATTTTATGAGGATATCAAAACAAAGAAGATACGTATCGAACAACATTGCATTTCAAAACCATAAATTTACTTTTACCAACAGTTTCAATACTAAACTGGATTATTAGTAAACGGATTTTGGTTTCCTAGAATTGTTTGTTTGTTTATTGAATGAGCGAGATCTAGGCTTGTCGGTGTCAAGGATCCTAGCGCGCGTCGACTGTCATGATCATTTAGCAGTCTTGCCGAATCCAAGAGATTTTATCTCCTGGTCAGGATTTTTATGGTGTTAAGCATCAAGAAGAGGTTTTTGGTTTAGAAGGGAACTTTGCACTCCCCTAAAGTACCGTTTATTTAGAAGAGGTTGGCGAAAACTAAACGTCAGTTGTATATAAGTAAATTGTTTTTCTTGAACTGAGAACTCAGTGAGGCGGTCGTGGCTCAGTTGGTTCGGCGCAGCGTGCGTCTGCCACTGAGATGGCCCGGGTTCGATTCCCAGGGTCACATATACACCAAAAATACCCGGCTGCTTCCCTCGGAAGGCAATGGCAAACCACCGAGGTGTATTCTGCCTAGTAAAGTCCTCTCTGTAGTAGAAGTTCGGAGCCCATGTTAAGCTGTAGGTCCCCTCTGTCTGTAGGCTACTTGACACGCACACCACAGGCATATGGAGAGAGGATCGGCAGCGCCCTGTAAAGGGTATACCACTCTAAGAAGAAGAGCACTCAGTTGTGATTTAATTGGAAAACCTATACAGAACTTATTTCACAAAATATATCACTTTGTCAGACAGCGTAAATGTAGAAAGTATGCAATTTTGTGAAAAAAGCCTAAATTGTTTGGTAAAGATTAGATGAAGAATTTTACTTGTAGTATATGGTCTTTCAAAATTAGTTTTTATTTAGCTGTTTCTATAACTATTGATCAAAACAACATGTTCCATTACGAGTCGATATGTGTGAATTTCAACATACTGATTTAACTAAGAGGGACGGATAAAGTACGTGTGTAAAGTTTTAAAGTCTGACTTATACATTTTAGGTTTTGTGTTACGAAGAGAACTTTGGTGTGGTGGTCCTGGTTATCATACTAACACTGTTGGTAGTGGTTAATCCCACAACACTGCTGGTAGATTTTCTTCTCCCATTTCAATAGGTAAGGTTTACTTACTGCCCAGTATACGTGTAAAGAGGGTTCACAGTATCTACAGTGTAGGGCAACAATAGGGCCTTTGACCTGCGAAAGAGACGGAGAAGAAATAAAAGAAAAAGAAGAAGACGAAGAAAAACAATGATGTAGCAAATTCTAGAATTGAAAAACAAGAAATGAAGATTTAAAGAGAATATAAACAAAACCAAACATTTGGCAAATAAAACCAAACGGCTGAATTTAAATCAAAAGTTGTTCAGCTGTACTTGAATTTTATCTTCCGGTACTTATGACGTAAGCTAGAAGCACTTGTATAAACTTCAGAACTTCAGAAATAAAAACCATTCAAAAATATACACAATACATTTAGGCTGAAATGTCTAAATATTGGAAGGTAGAGTGGAAGGTCTGTAAATATTATGGCATAAAGAAAAAAAAATCAAGGAGACAAACATATTACTCCAATTAGAGGGAGGTTGCGGCAGCACTGAAAGAAATGACTTCTTTTTCTTCATCTTGTACTAGGACCATGGCCTGTTTGTTTAAATATTAAGTACTCTTGCGATTTCAAGGTCCAGCTGCTCATCCCCGGCAGTCTGGTGGTTTCTGGTTTGTTGTCTCTTACTATTTTGGGTAGTATGCTATTCGGCATTCTCGTAATGTGTTCGTTCTATTGTTTTCCTCGTTTTCGAGTCCATCTAACAACATAATGACTTTGTGCTGGGAGCTAAATACTATTCTACAGGCAGTTCAGAATGGGATCGCATTGTACAAGTTCTCTCACCTGGTCTGTGTTGTCATTTGTCGGTGTCATTGTTGGTGGTCTACTATGGTATTTGCCTTCAACATTGATTCTACATTCAGAAAATGTTTTATGCCAATGGAAGTTTTATATTCTTGATATAACTATATTTTCAAAAGCACGCTGAAGCTTACCATACGTTGTCGTTGATATTCCCACCGAGTTTCACACACAAAAGATAGCAATACCGTTGTGCAACAAATAGCAATTATATTTTCGTGACAAGGAGAACACACTTCTTTACTTACTACACTGAGATTGCAGGTCCTTGCCAACTGAAAGGAGCACAAAACCAATGTCAAACATAGGCTGAGAAAGCAGGTTGTAGGTCTTCCACAAGGGCGGGAAAACAGCCTCATTACTTTATTATTCATCCTCGTATCTGATTCCTTTACAGGAGAGAGGGATAAGGAACAAACTGTCAAAATTTTATATATTTTCCCAAGTGGTCAGTTATCCTAGGCGGTTCCTATCATATTTAGCACAATAAATATCCTTTTCAGGAGCGAAAGTCCTTTGGATTTGGTAAAATTTTGGTCGGGTAGCGCTGTGTGCGTTGACCATGCTTGTATTATGTGTAAAGGCCTCGAGTTTATTTTCTTCATAGTGAGATAAATAGCTACATATCTTCGTACGCGATAAACGGACAATAGTATTAAGGATGGTGATTGGTAAACTATAAAAGTGTTGATTTTATGCATTTCATGACCAATTTTTTGGGGTACTTCTATTACCTTGTAGTCGACCTCGGTGTGTCCCCGGATTGAGTTCACTATAGGTATAATCGACAAAAAATTTGAGAATTTCATTTTCATGTTTTGGGATACCACCCTGCTTGGCCTGAAAAGAATTTTAAGCAGATTTTAAGTTTTTTTAAAAATTGAGGCGGCCATGAACAATGCGAAAAAACTATTTTCTATTCAGGTAAAGTGCATTTTCGGTCAATAATACGGCAAAATGTTATTGAGGAAATTTCTTCAGAATATGAAACTATGGCTCTGTGCAAAATTTCAAAAAGATCAGCTCAAAAAGAAGTAAGTTTCTAACATAGTATTTTATTAAAAAAAGAAATGAAATAACGATAATTACTCTATCTGACTTCCTCCAAGATCTGCACATTTTTCTACCCCAACTCTATACTTTTGCTATCGTCATTGGGTTAATTTCATCTTTAGCATCCCTAATTTGTTGTTTTAATAATTCGAAGTTATCATGAAGACCAAATGAATAAACTTGTTGTTTTAAACCCCAGAAATAAAAATCTAAATGGGATTTGGTCAAATTCGGCAATCTCGCTGGTCAATGTATTACACCATGTCGTCCAATCCACCTTTCAGGAAAGTGCCGATTCACGAAATTTGTAATCAGACGAGTTGAATGAGCTGGACATCCGTCTTGTTGTAAATACAAATCTTCTAAATTCGCGTCTTTCATGGCAGGTAAAAAAAAGTTTTCGAGCACATCCAAATACGAATGTTGGTTTAAATTGGTGTCAAAAAAGTATGGACCAATAATTGTATCATAATTTATTGCACACCATACATTTACTTTTTTGTACCGTTGACTGTTAGTTTGTATACAAAAATGTGGATCATCATGAGACCAATATCTACAATTTTGTGAAGACACGACACCGTTAGTTGTAAAAGTTGAATCATCCGAAACAATTATTTTTTATAAAAGAATCTGTCGTTCAAAATTTTTTCTCCAACCCATAAACAAAACAGCAGTCGTTGGACATCGTCTCCAGCTTCTAATTTATGAATGAACGTGGGTTTAAATGGTAGAATTTTATTTTCTTTGAGAATTTTGTGTATGTGCGATTTACTTATTGATAATTCAGTAGACCACTTTCTCAATGATAGATGATTATTAGTGTTCACAGATTCTCTCACCAAGAGTGTAGCAACTAGCCTTTTTTTCTTCACATTTAGCACACTTTCAGTTTCTGTAAACTTTTTTACAAGTTTTTTTAGTAAAGTGGGCGATATCAAAAAACATGTAAAAACATCGTCATAATAAATGAGTTAAATAAGTTAACATTTAGGTGTGTTCTGATATAATAAATTGTGCAATCATTATAAAGTAAGGATTCTGTTTGCTAACTAAAGATGCATTTGTATGAATATGACTCATACGACGCAGCTGGTTGTATTGCGCAATAATAACATTGTAATACAAAGTTGCATTAGTTTATACTACCTGACCTATTTTCATACAATGTAAGAATGAATGTAACTCTTGTACTAACATAACCAGATGTTTAAATGTAAGAGAGAAAGAACACATCTTGAGAGTATAAATATAGAAACCCTACCATAGGGAAATCAGTCTCTTGATTGAGTCTCACTACGATGCCTGATTAATACTCAGACGAGAGGTCCTTTCAGGACCAACCCTGGCCATAAGCCAAGAGTTGGTTATTACAAAGATGTGTGCATTCTTACAAGTTCTGAAAGTAAGTAAATGTTTATTATAACTTGATGATAATGTTTTGGATGCCGTTCTAAGATTTGTTAAGTATTTGGATCATGTTTGTTGAACAGTTAAATTGTGTTTGTATTTAAAGTTATAACAATATATCTGATGTTAGTTAACCGTGTACTTTAATATAACCTCTTGCAAAAGCAAAGCATAAACACTCGTAATTAAGTTGCTATAAGTCTCTACCATCATAATCAATAAAATCAAAAAGCGCTTCGTTACAGTACATTGATAGAAATTGTCACCATTGGAAAACACTCGTGAAACCTATTAATAACATGAGCATAAGATGTTTCCCCAAGTCCGTAACACTTTATTAGGTAAACACGCTGTTCTAGTGTCAACATTTTTAATAAAGAAAACAATAAAGAACAAGTAATTTGCAAAATCAATTTCGAACAAGTATTTCAAGGTTTTGACTTTAATCTAAGATAATGAAAATCAATTGTTTGCTTTACTACGACGCGATTTTTCGTTCATTAACACAAAAAGCGAATTTAATGAAAGTGAGCTCATCTTTTTGAAATTTTGCACAGAGCCTTAATCTCATATTCTGAGAAACTTTTCTCAATAATATTTTGCCGTATTATTGACCGAAAAGGCACTTTACCTGAATAGAAAATAGTTTTTTCACATTTTTCATGACCCTCTTAATTTTTAAAAAACTAAAAATTTGTTTAAAATGCTTTTCAGACCAAGCAGGGCGGTATCCCAAAACATGAAAGTGAAATTCTCAAACTTTTTGTCGATTATACCTATAGTGAACTCAATCCGGGGACACACTGTATAAGACTAGCAAGGTTGGTTTGTCAAAGTTAGTATATCTGCCTTGCAAACCAAAGATCTCGAGTTCGATTCTGGTCAAGGTCAGATGGGATTTTTTAATGCAGAAAAAATATGAAACTTTGCCTACTCTTAGGTTTAAAGTAAAACCGTAGGTTCCGTGCCCTAGTGATATTTTGCACGATAAAAACAGTGGAAGTCAGTAGTGCTAAATGACTTCTTGAGGTACTTCATAACCGCAAACCTAGATCTCGCCCAATAAATAAATAATGCGCAATATACAATTGTTAACTGTCACTGTTTTGTAATAGCTTTCTCCAATAATCTATTGGAATTTAGTAATTAATTATGTACCTTTAATCAATTTTATTGGGGATAATTCGCACGGTAAAGAAAGAAGCTTCCCAACGATGCTATGATTTCGTTCACGCATGATGAAAAATAACGCAAATATCGCCTTTTTCCCAATCCTATAGACGACCATAAAACAAAAGAAAACCGATAGTGCCATTTTGTATCAAATCTGCATGTTTTAGATTCACATTGCACAAGCAATAGCCGATTTTCGCGGTTGACTTCGGGACCAATAATTTCCATGCAATAAAACAGACCGCAGTCGCTGTTTTACAGCCCATATCTGAGGTTATGAAGGCAATATTGCCGGGGGATAGTTTCGTCGCCACCCCAACTGTAGCGACAAAACGTAAAACTGTTGACGGTCACATTTGCAAGATGTATTACCTGTCGTAATTTAGAGTTTTATTGCCAGAAATTTCCTGAACGTTAAAGCCCTATATTTACAAATCGTTCAGATAACGAAGTTTTATAAAACACCCATAACGGTGGAAAATTTTTACGACGTGCAATAACAAGTAATGATGATGAAATCAGAAAACTCCCAACCGCTAATTGGCGATGAACATTTCCTTGTGCTTTTTTAAGGAAACCCTCTGTGTCATTAGAGTAAATAACTTCGAAAATATAGGCCTTTATTGTTATACTTGCTCTCTTATTCCGTTCTCTTGTATTTTCTTACGTGAGTTAACAAATTAGGAGCTGGGCAACGAACTTGCAATAAACGTAATTCAAACTCGAACAAATTCGTACGTATTAAATCGAGAAGTGAAAGAAATTCTAAAAAAGAATAAAGCCAGAAAGTGATCAAATGTAACAAATTAGGCGATTAAACACGAAAGGGGAGAAAAGAAAGGCAATTTGAAATAATTTTTCGGAAGATAAGGGTCCCAAGCTGGCAATATAATTAAAGTTTGTGTCGTTTCGCACCTAATCTGCTTTAAACGAGCTAAAAGTACTGCAATTTAAAACGTGAATTAGTCTTCGAATTAAGCAGGTGATTACATAACTTTATTACCTTTTTAAAATTCCCAAATTGAAAAAAACAAAAATGCAATCGTTCTTCCCTTAATACAAATTTAAAAGAACAAACTCTTATTTACGCATGCACAATTAAGTTATTATCTCGCAGGATTTTATAGCTCAATGTTGGTAAAAGAAAACGAAGTATTGTGTCTGTCGATTCCCCAAGGAATTTTGTTAGATTTTCCTTCCGTTTCCTGTTGAAAATATGTATATTGAAAATATAGAAAAAAAAATTGGAAACTAGATCTAGGAAGACGAGCAACGAATAATATAAAGGTAGCTTCCTCGTTTCTTTGTTAAAATAAAAAGCTCAAATGTAATAGACTACAACAAACAAATAACCAACCAGGCTTGCAGATGATACGATTTGGAGGCAGCACCGAGGATACAAATTTAACTTTTAATCGATTTCCGAGGAAGCGAAGTCAAACACAGCTTAAACCATTATTCGTATTCAAAACTATCTTAATTTTGTCAATAATGAGGCGAGGCAGTGAGAGTAACAAAGGAAGATAAACATAAAGTGGCAAATAAAGCCAAAGAAAGAGGAGTGGTAAAAAATTCTCAAATAGATAAAGCGAGGGAGAAAAAAGGAACAGAGGAATGGGAAAAAGTCAATGTCTGAGGGAAGGAAAGCGGTGGTGAACATGAAAGAGACAGGCGTATCGTGAAACAAATGTAGTGAACCAAAAAAGGAGGAAATCAGAGGAAGCTTTGGAAAGAGTTTAGCGAAAAAGAAAGAAGAAACAGAAAAATAAAAATAAAGGATGACTGACAAATAAACAAAGAATGAAGAAAACTAGGAAAAAAAACACAAGACAAACACCACAGATACTGAAATGGACAAATACGGATATGGAGGTTAAACTATGACCATGTAGAGGCAGGCCAAAAAGGAGTTTGAATGTTGACTGATTAATCGATAAATAGAAAAATAAAGAAAGAGACAAATACTTATAAAACATGGAAGATAGACAGTACGAAAGGCTAACAAATTCCTTCACGATCCTGGTCGAAGATCGGTCTACTTCAGGGAAGCGACCCTGCCCACGCGAGCCATGATTTCCTCCGGTTCCTTATTCTAGGGAGGAAGACATGTCCTAACCCCTATTCGCTATTCATACCTACATTTTTCCTTTCCGTATCCCAACCAACACGCCTACCCTCAAAGCTTTTTAAAGCCCATCACCCTCAAGAATAACTTCAACAAACTCCAGAAAGAATCCGTGAGCGAATAGAACCAAGCGTTCAGAGTCTCGTACCACTAAGGCGCTAAGCCCCCTGGAATTCGAGGGGAGGAGCAAGAGCTCGTTACATATTCGTAACCCTATAACCAAACTGAAAGTATGCACCTTTAACACAAAATCGTTACTCTCCGAAGAGTAGTGGAGGAAGAGACAACTAACATCAAATGGAACATAACCGAACTGGGCGAAGTATGCAGGAGAGGTGAAGAACTAATCAAAATGAAACACAGAATACTATTCTATTATAAAGGTGAAGACGACAGCTTGAAAAATGATGTCGGTATGGTAACGAAGTAATGGATCCATGGTGCAATTGAAAGCGCATTAACCAGAGGCAAAATTTTCTATACAACTCAAAAATTGGTAAACAGGAAGACAGAGAAAGTTCAGTAGGCCAAATTGGAATAGGGCAACGAAATGATAGAGGCCAAACACATGTAAATTTCTGGAAGAACATCAACTTAAAGCGATGAACTATTTCTTTTATAAAAAAGAGAGTTGTCAAAGAACTTGATGGCTCAACTAAAAACGACATTGATTTTATAATAACCGACAGATAACACATAACAAAAGACGTAACAGTGTTAAATCGGGTGGAAATAGGTGACCACCACCAGTTAAGAACTCAAGTTTAAATCAAAATCAAAATAGAAAGAAAAGCAAAATGGAATTAAAAATCCCGCTCTCAGAAAATATACAGGACAGCACATCCCTAGATGAACAATATATTCGTATTATCAATAGCATACACAACGCCTACAGAAAAATCAACGAACAAAGACTCGAGGGACCACAAAACTAGACAAGCTGAGAAAGGAAATAAAAGATCTAATAGAGAGGAGAAACAAACAGATTTAGAGAACACAGAAAGAGAGAGAGAGAGAGGCAAGAAATATGCAAGAGATAGTTTAGCAGACAAACAGAAAGATAAATGAAGAAATACAGGACTATAAACAAATTATAAGCGGTAAAAGAAACGGCTATATGAATAAACAAGCCGAGGGGGCAAAAAGTAGAAAAAAGTAAATGATAATAGAAAGGAATAGGCTGAGAGGGAATGCAAGAGATAGGTAGATTAATAAATAAACGAAGAGGCGGTGGTATAAACAACATAAAAAAAACTAAGAAATGAAGAATGAAGGATAAAAAACTGAAGAAATAAACCACGCGAAAGCTTTATAAAAAAATTGTAGATGGAAATAGATAAACAGATTAGTTCATAAACAGAAAAACAAAGGGAATGACAAGATATTAGAGAAAAATGTAAGATTGGAAGAAAAATTCAAATCCTTTTCGGTTAACTTGATGCATATTTTTTTGTACAAATTTAATGCGCTGTACCTGTCTCGCGCACGGTTTAGGTTAGAATTTCCTGTAGTGCATAAGTTAGTATTTAATGTAAAAAAGTATTTATTAAAACACCTCTTAGTGTGCAAAGATATAAAAAAAAACTTCCTGGGGATCCTCTGCCACCAGAACCAATCTTGACCAGATGGGGAACATGGTTGAATTGTGCAATATTTCTTGCCGACCATTTTTAATGGTATTAAAAATGTAATTTCAGAATTTGATTCGGTTAATTACAATTAAAAAATAATGGCCGCGTATATATGTCTAAAAATCACGTTTGGTTTTTGTTTATAATAAAAAAAGATAAATAAACAAATAAGAACTTTTAATTCGGATGTAGTAATGCATAACAGATAATGTTCGTTTGTTTGTTTATTTAATGGGCGAAATAATACTTGGTTAATGACAATCTAATTTTGCATATAATTCTGCATATTTTAGTAATTTCTAGTGCATATTTGTATACATATTTTCTGATTTTTTGGGGCATATTTTCCAGTCTCTGCTAATAACCCATTTCATCCTTAAATGGGATCGGCAATTTGATATTATAAGTGCAGTTGCTCGAGTTGCATAATAGCATTTAGTGGTTAAAACTATGCAGCTTTCGTATGTGTAGATTAGAGTGTATTGTTGAGTAAAGCTTTCTACTATGTTTGCTAATACCTTGAAATGGAATACGTTTAATTAACTCTAAGTAATTAAATTTCCTAAACTATTAAAAAATGCTAACTGGGTGTTAAATAAGAACGATATTATTGCACTGGCATTACTATTGGTTACGTAGAAGCATTGTTTTGTTTAAATTGTAACTTGTTTGTAAAACATGGGGAAAATGAAGAAAACGGCAAACAATGTAATGGGTTTGAGGTAAAATGTAATAAGAATTTGAATCATCAGGTTAACTAAAAGCGATCAAAATGTAGAATGTGTATTCTGATCATAAATGGCGCGTTTCTGGGTGATTAATAAATAGTCACAATTCCATTGAGCAACAAATGAAGGCACGATTTTTTAACTTTAGTAAAACTTCGCGTAGATTAGTAAAGCAAAGTTTCCAACTTGAAGTCTCTGGCATAATAAAATCCAATTGTAATAAGATGTACGCAAAATTCATCCAAGCTCTGAAATGCAATTAGCAAGTTAACCAATCCTATTTCTTTTAATTTGTTTTTTGTTAACTTCATGCTGATTACCGTAACGCTTGGAATGTAACTACGTTTACATCAGAAACTATAATCAGCTTCGGAAAGACAAAGCTTAATAACCAATCCAAGACATATTTAATTAACATTTCTATAAATAATCCGTAGGCACACAAGTGCATAGTGGGAATTAACAGTGCGTTGGTTTTACAGGTAACCACTTGATTCAATCTTGGTTCAAATGTAGGAAATTACCGAACTCGTATTGGCATTACAATTACTAAAAGCATGCATAAGTCGATATAAAACTAGTATTGGTCTTGGATAAAACAAATCTGGGTTAAACTTAAAACAAAGGTGGTTGTGGAACACGGAATTGCAAGCTTTAAGTTATGTTATAGATATATAAACGAAATCATCTTGTCTATTTAAAACAAATTTTGTTTGGAATAAAATTAAAGTTATTTAATTATTGCTTCATGGCCTATTTTGTCTTAAAACTATTTTTTCTCTTAACAAAGGATAAAGCGTTAATTTTTATTTATTCTACGCCAAAAATATAGTGATTACTACTGTAACGAAACGCGCCAGCTGTCAGCCGGGACGCGAATCATTTGGCGCGTATGCGTCAGCTGTTGCAGATTATTCGCCGATTGCATCATCGTCTCGCGACTGTTCGATTACTCATCGCTTCTAGACTTCGAATGTGGATTCTGGAACACCGTAGCTCGTATATAAAAGGCGCATTATCTTGAGTGAACGACGGTCTAGTAACGACCGCCTACCAGTGGAATACGTGACGCGTAGTGAACGTTCGGTAAAAATAAATGTACGCGAAAGTACGTGAATATAAATAAATGGTATAAATAAATTAGTTAGTGTTTCGGATTAATATTAGTGTTGTGCTTTTAGTGTTTAAGTTGTTGTTTCGTGTTAATTGTTACGCTGTTTAAATTTGTTAATAAATAATTCACACCGCGGACCGAAGTTTTAAATAAACGTTTTAAAAACGTTACACTACTTTAACGTATTAGGTACGTCCTTTAAACCTTAACAACTAGCCTGAGGCATAATTGACGCTTCCAAAAATAACCTGCAAGTATACGAATACACACATGGGTTTTATAGGTTGAATCACTGTTCAAAAATAGTATCATTATTGGTAATCAGTAATCTGTATCAGTATAGTGCATAGTCGGTATAACTATATTTACTTTATCTTGCATAAAATCGATCTAAGTTTAAAACCAAGTTAGGCAATGAAAACAGAATTCCAAGTTCTAAGTTATACGACAAACAAAGGTACATTGTTTTGATAATTTTCAAAAACGAAATTTGTTTACAGTAGAAATGAGGTCATGTAATTAGCAACTAACTTTGTCTTTAATAATCATAAAATGTTAGGTTATATGTACGAGGAGGGTTCAAATTTAACCCAGAATTTTGTTGTAACTTTTTATTTTAAACAAGATCTTTACAGTATGATTTATCCTATATATTCCCCTTTTAACTCTACACACTTCTTCCATCTTTTTGGAAGCTTCATAATACCTTACTTATAGAAGTTTTTTGGCTAAGCGGCAAGCCAGTTTACCAGAATACCACCCATTATGCCCTTGAGTGGTCCAAACAAATGAAAGCCATAAGGAAACAGATCCGGACTGTAGGGAGGATGTGGAAGTGTTTCCCACTGTAACTTATCTAAAGCTTTCCTAGTCAATTGGGCAGTGTGCGGGCGAGCATTGTCATGGAGGAGAACCACACTCCCCACACTCCTAACCGAACGCTTCAGTCTTTTCATTCGAAATGCAGTCTTAACTTGTTCGGCAAGTAGTTGAGCGTAATAAGGGTATTAATTGTAGGCCTATCTTTTAAAGAAATCTGTAAACAAAACTCCTTCTGCGTTTCAAAATACAGTGGCTATTATCTTCCCGGTTGAAGAGATAACCTTTGCCTTTTTAGGCTTGGGTGAAGTTTTGTGTCTCGCTTCCATGCTTGATTCTTTGGGCTCTGGGACAAAATGGTGTACCCAGGTTTCGTCACAGGTCAGTATTGAACTTAAAAAAGCTTCTCCTTCTCGCTCGTATCGATAAAGGAGTTCGGTTGAGATTTAGTTTGTTTTTGTTTCTGTTCAACAGATTTTTCGAAATTTCAAATGTCCATCAATTTTCTGAATGTTCAACTCAGTGAGTGAGATTCGTTGTCGCATAGCATGGGATAAGTTTTCCACCTACGTTCGGCCTTCTCTGAATTTCTGGCACTAGTGAAACACTTGAATCTTTGACAGAGCCTCTACTCCGAATTGTCTTCAAAGTCGTTCAAGGGCTCCAGCAGTTTTTATGTTTGAATTAATAAGAAATTTAACGATAATTCGCCGCACAGCAGAATTATGAAGTGGTTGTTCCATCATGGCTCCAAATACTAATCGAAAACAATTGTAACCATAACAACAACACACACGGCTTCAAGGTTTTCCAGTGTATTAGAAAGAAAAGCTATTTCGCCATATACAAACTAATTCCGCGTTAAATTTGAACTCTCCTCGTATATTTTAGAAAGGAAAATCATATTGTTTCTTACTTTCATGTATTCTCTACATCACTGGAAACTTAATAACTAACCTCAGATTAATTAACATGTCTATAAATAATTTTCAGATACGCAAATACATATGTGGGAGTGAACGCCGTAGATTTTATAGGTAACCACTTGATTAAATCACGGTTCAAACAGAGGATATTAGTGAATCGGTATCGGTATTAAGATTACTAACAGCGTGCTTAATTCTGTTACTCGGAGAAATCCAATTTCTTGGTCTTATATAAAACACAATCTGATTTTGAATTGTAAGTTTTACATTGCACTACATATAAATGACTATCATTTTGAGTATTTTCGAAATAAAATCTGCTTCCAGTAGAAACAAAGGCATTAATTATTGATTAAAGGTCAACTTAAATTTCCGAAACGAAAATTAAAATTGTTCTTGCTTTAACAAATTCTGTATATTACCGAAAATTCAACACCTAATTCAAGGCGTAGTTAACGTTTCTGTAGATAATCTGCAATTACAAATAATATGCGGAAGTGAATTGGTTTCACAGATAACAACTTGCTTAAGTGTCCGTTCAAACACAGCATACCAGCGAATCGGTATCAGTATAAGGTGCCTAACAGCGTATCAGTATCAGTATAAAGTGCCAAACAGCGTGCATAATTCGGCCAGTCAGGACAAATGTAATTCCTTGGTTTTGGACGAAACAAAATTAAACAAAGGTGAACGTGGAAAACACACTTTCAGGTTTTAAATTATAAAATAAGTTAGTAAATGTCAGTAAATAATAAACACCAAATTTGTTTACAGATGAAACAAAGTTATGCATTGATTCATGGTCAATTTTCTTCTAGGAAAGTTCTGATACTAAAATGTTAATGATTCGTACTCCAATGCTTTCCGCACATGGTTAAAATCTCAAATTGTTTCAGATAAAATAAAGCAAGGGAAGATAAGAAGAAATCACTTCAGACTTCCATAGTTCCGTTATGTTCCGTTTAAGGTGACGTCATTCGTTGTTAGCGGTTTAAATCGTTAACAGGCTGTAAAGGGCAGCTTACTTTTGGTTAAATAAAATTTTTTTGTTTTTTAAATGAAGACTTTAGAAGCTAAAAACAAGAATTTTTGATGTGAAATAAGTTTTAGTAGAACAAAGTAAATGAGTAAAGCTGCCAGTAAAGAAATGAAAATACGGTTTCCATGTATAACAACAAGAAAAAACTGCCAATTACACCTCTGTGTGCTCTCAGTATCAAGGAAATTAGGTTCTAATTAATGCATCGTGCGCTGCAGCGTCAACATCGATCACTACTTTGCGGAGATGTCGTGTAAAATTATCAGTTGCTTTGATTCTACATTAGCATTAGAGCAGGCTGTGCTTGTTAGCTAAACACTGTTACCAGCTCTGCAGTCATTAAACTCAATTACAGTCTGGGTTGAGAAGGCTGCGAATTTGATAAAGTTGCATAATTTTGCTTCAATCAAGTAAAATATCTAGACAGGATACAAAATTAGTTAATTTTTGGAATGATTTGAAAATAACTTTTATAAATCGTCTAACCATACACCTATCAGGGGTGGAAGTCCTGTGGATCGTGGAAAATTTTTGTTGGATAGTGTCAGTGGACATAGCAATGAATAGGCGTTGAGGTACTTGGTACCTGCAACCCTAGACCGCGCCAAATAGACAAATGAATTTTGAAAAATTTCTTTGTTATGAAGGCGAAGAAATTGTGCGGTTGCATAAACTAAAAGGTAGATCTCTGCATGGTATATTCTAACCTTTTTGGGTAGAAACTGGAACAGTAAACTGCCACTTCTATTCTTGCGTCTTCGTTTATTTAATTAACTTATACAGTGCGATCATAAAAATGTTTAACTAAGGTGACTATGACTCTTAGATGACATGGCTTCTGTAGGTGAGTTGGCTATTCTATGAACAACACCAATTTCATTTTCCATGGCCACCTTAATCCAAAAAGCATGATCGCATTGATATGTAAAATGTGAAAAATTCAAGCTTACCTTGTACATCGACACAACCGAGCTGTTTCCGCATGGCATTTGTATTTATTTGGCACATGTAACATCCGCGATCAGATTCCTTCAGTTGCCGGATGCGCAGTTGCCAAGTCCGGAAGTTGTCTTCGTGGGTGACAGAAATCCGGGGATTGTGCGTGATTACACGTGTATGAAGGCTCAAGATAGTTTGATCGTCTGCCTTCATCCAACCGACCTGCAACAAGAATTTTAGAATGATAACAGCTTTATCAATTTCTCATGAGCATTAATGCGTTTGACGGATATTGATGGAGTGATTATAATACTGTTCAAATTATATAATTACATTCGCCTATTTGCTTTACCTTTGATGTCCGATTTGCATGTTCACTGAATTCATTTGGGAAACTAAATATTAATCATAATCATTATTGGCAATATACTTCCATTTTACATTGCACAGGATCGACCATTCGGTATCATATTTTGTAGATACTTGGCTTTTATTAGATTTTAGAGTATGTTGTATTTTTCATGGCCAACTTGATAGACTGAATGATTTTCAAATAAAATCGCATCGGTAATTAAATCAGCATATGAAACATCTATGCAATACACCCTTAAAACTGTATTACTTAATGTTGAATGCAAGTTCCTGTCACTACCAGTTTCGCCAGAGTTAACCTCAACACATTGTACATTTATAGATTTTTGTATTTAATTTTATGTTTGTTGGTATCAAGTTTGAAACATTTTAATGACAACGCAAAATTTTGAAGAACATATATTTACCAATCCAGAAACCCATGACCTGCCCTAGGTTTCGTTGAGACCCTGCATGTTAATAAGCTTTTCCTGAAGTTTACAAAATGATTTTGGGTTGGAATCAATAATTTAAAATAATTAGTTAAGATTGATATTCAAATAATTATAAAGGTTAAGGCTTGGTTAATAAAAAAGATAATTAGGTTAGCCGCAACAATTATCAAGTTCTGATGTAATCTTGAAATTAATTCTAAGCTTAATAAATGCCACCCTATATGAAAACGGTAGGGATCATCACCACCTCGAAGGTTTTGATTGCTGAAAGAGATATTGCATCAATAAAGCCCCTATCAATAAAGTTTTATCTAAGTAAGAAGTCAAATTCCACATACACATGTTCTATGAGTAATGGCACTACCTTACCGTGTCGCATTGCAAGCTTTACAGTGAAACTTTGGCAAATAATATATACACATTCGTGAAACTTGGCATCTGGTGTACGGAGATAAGATGCATGACTATACCACTTAACATCTTTGTTTAAATACCATTGGTCTATATTGTCAAATGTTATGGATATTTTTAATGTCGCGAAATTCCAGAAATGTGTTGATGCTGTGCGCATTTCTGAAAGGAATTTCCACGACCGACTAGTTTCAGGTTTTTGTTTTTATTCTCCTGAATCGTTAGTGTGAGTACTGGAGTAATACTTACCACTCACTTTTACCTATTTAGGTTTTAGGTTATTTTTTTCTTCTGCCGTTTCTATTGGTTGTCTTTCAGTCTTTGGAAAGGGGTGTTGTGCCCATTTATATTGAGAAAATGAAATCTAGTCTAACTCTATCTAGCTTAACCTAATCTTTGTTAAATCGTGATTTGGTTCACTCAAACGTCATCTTCAATGTTAAGCTTTTTAGACAAAATTGGTTGGAGTCAGTCTCTGAAGGTATTCTTTCCAGCAAATTAGAAAAGAAGAGTTAGTCTAGAGAGAACCCCTGAAAGCTCGCTTTTCACCAAACCGCCAGAGAACTTTTTCTGAATAGAAACTGACTTTAACCAACAGTGTCAAGAAAGCCTAACATAGAAGATGGCAACTTAATTGCCGACATATGTAGTTTCTATTAATTATATGTTTGATTTTACATGGCTTTTTGACACTCGAAGACTAACTGTTTTTGATTAAAACCTATGTACGATGTGGTTTTACAAGAAAGCTTTACTTTTAGCATCGTCGAGGAGTTTTAGCTTAGTTCTCACTAAGCACTGCCATGATTCAGATTTTTGAACACTTATGTAGAATTGTTAGTGCGAATACTGGGGTAGTACTTGTTACTTGCTCTTCTTTCTGTTCTACCCGTATTTATTTATTTCCTCTCACCTTCCACCTTCCTTATTTGTTTAGCTTTAAGTTTGAATAGCGATATGGTTTAGATCTACAGCAGTGCAACCTTTTCCTATGCTAAAAATTGCTATAGTTGAATATGACCTTATTTGATTTGCCTCAGAATAGAAGCAATTTTGTAAGTAGGGCTAGTATTTAGTGCTCCCGCGGCAAAGTCATTGCTATTTAGTCTTTGGAGATGCCTTATTGGAGGGCCAAATGCTGTTTGGGGAGTGGTACAACAATTTTGTTACATCATTTCCTATCCACTTTTCAGACCGACCGAGGGAAGCATCATCTATGTTCATTTTGTGTGGCAAATGAACATCGTTGAACCTAATCCAACACGCTATAAGATCTTCCTGGAGAGCACAAAAAAGAAGGTAACGCTGAATTCTTCTTTTTCTATTTTTAATAACAACAAGACCCATTTCTGGAATTCTGGAGATCGTTTTTGCAACACTGACTGTGAAAGTACTTCATAATTCTTAACACCATTTAAATAGTAGAACCTAACAGACATCCACCTCTTAATTTAACTAATTTTTATTAATCGAAGTTGTCACTAAAGGTACTTTCAAAAATATGAACGAGTGTGGAAAAAGAGTCTGGAGTAATGGTTGCAGCTTTTTAACTATTATTTGAATAAAAAAATTATCAGAAGTAATATCACAAGACCTCGTGATTTTATCGATAATTTTTATTTTGCACGATTTTTTTTGCGTAACAACAAACACAAAAGCAAACTGCACGGTAAATCCCGACTCCGAAGGAGGAGGGGTTTTACCTAATGTCAGTTTGCTTGAGTGATTTTTCTTAAAAGCAAAAAAATGAGTGCTTAAAAATAAAAGTTTATCTGAGAAAATCAGAGAGGTCGTGTGGTATTTGGTAAGATAAATTCCAAAGACAACGCAAAATGAAACAATTTCATTATTATTATTTTATTTGAGGATTTTAGAACAATAAAATATAAATATTAGAAATTATTTTTAAACTTGAAATATTAATTAACTGTCACAGTGACTGTTATAAGTTATAAGCAATAACAACTATTTATTAACTTGGTAGCGGAAATTTATCGAAGTAACGGAATTTTATCAGTATAATACTGTTCCCATTGGTTGAATTTTCAAGTGTTTTGAATTATGATTGGTTAAAAAGTAGTAGTTAGATCTTATCTTATTAAAAGATGCTCAGCAGTTATACAGATATACCATGGTAACCTTCTTGGTTACATCACTATGGCGATAAATTTTATTTAATGGCAACTCCCATTCTTCAAAAAATTTACATTTACATAGGTTTATATCATAATATTTTCGAGAAAAAATTTTTTTTTTTCAAATAATTTATTATTAAAATGTCCTTTCAATGTTTTAATGTGACAGATTTTTCATAAAAAGGAAGTGACCATCGAAGTAAGATTAGATTTGGTACTATTATCATTTCATAAAATGCATTTCATGTTTTTATTGCTTTGTGCCGAGAACATGGTGAATTTTATGGAAAAAGAATGAATTGAAATTTTAATCATGGTGGAATATGGCGATGGGAGAAGCTTTTACGAAGAAGTGAGTATTTTGTTTAATGGGTTTTATGTCACCAAGCCTTCGGTTACTCAACCTGCATTAGTAAATTGGTAAAAAGATTTCGAAGCACGGAAAATGTGAAAGACGAGCTGAGGACAGGAAGGTCGACAACAACAGCAGATGGCGAAAAAATGTTAGACATTCTTTTGCACGTCCAAGAAAATCCAGAAAATGCCAGTTTAACAACTTGCTCTAAATCACTAGCTGTCATTTATTAATCAGATCACAGTCTTTTATAGAAACACAAGGTGCATCTAGTGCAGCAACATTCTAAGACGATTTTGATAGAACGTCGGAGTTCTGTGAACTTCTTATGGGAAGCAACGTAATTGGGCCAATCTTCATAGGGGAAAATTTAACTGCTCATTTATTTGGAACTTCTTTAACAACATGTTATTTCCGTTTTACCAGCGCTATATCCAGGTGTTGATGACCTAGTTCATGAAGCGCTGTAGCTTCAACAAGATGAGATGGTGTTCAAGTAAGGTATTACCTTAAAGAAGCTTTTCCTTGTAGGTCGATTGGTAGAAGAGTGGCCATTGAATGACCAGCTAGATCTCCAGATCTTAATACACTTGATTTCCTTTTGTGGTGTCGCTTGAAAAGTCAAGTTTACAAAGATAGACCAGATGGGCTTGCTAAGACATACTTAAATTTATAGGAAGTAAATAAATCGCATAAAAACTTATTCTAGTACAAACACTCTCAAGGTGATGGCGCAACCAGTAAAACTGGAACAAACACCGAAATTGTGAACTCCGTCCGAGAAAGTTACCAAATTAAGATTCGTGAACTATTTAAAGACTTCCAAAACTAATTTTGGGGTGTTTGTAATAATTAGAATAATTATAAAACTTGATTTTTTATAATAATGGCGAATGACGACTCCACCATGGCGACGTACTCGCCAGATGTCGCCCCGCAAGATTACGGAATACACTGAAGTAGATGATGCTTGTTTCAAAAGAAGTCTTCAGAAAATGCGTTGAGCGGTTTAAACAGAGTAGAGCTAAATACGTGTTTACTAGAAGATTACTCTGAAGGCAATAAAGTTTCAATCATTGAGTCTTGTAGTTTTTAAAAAATAAATTCAGTATGAATACTTTTTGACCACACGTCATATTAACAACAAAGTAGTCAAAAAACTTTCGCTATTCTCCTTTAAATTGAAGAAAAATCTCATGTATAAAATAATAAAAAAGTAACAATCCGCTCAATCGTAATGTCCAGCTGTTTTAACAAGGCTCCTCAGTGGATCTAAATAATGCATCCGCTACAGCCATTCCTCTAATGAACAGCACGAAGGGATACCGATCGATTTTAACCGCAAACATAACGTATTTTAAAAATTTATACCACTCTTGGATGTCGGTTTTGAAACCCAACTGTGGCGTTTTGCTTAGAAACGCATATTTAATTGGGATTTGAGAACCCTTTTAATTAATAGCCGGCCAAGTATCGGTTATTTAGTAGGCAGTTGTACTGAAATGAAAACTACATAGGCAAGGTGTTTTCTTTGCTTGTTAAGCAGAACTGATTAGTTTTTGGATAATAAAATCCTAGCTTAGGTCTCTTGGTGGCCTAGTAGATCGGACGTGTAATTTGCGTGCAAAGAGGTACAGGTTCGAATTTCAGTCTAAGTTGGAATTTCACATTCGAAATCCCCCATATATGGATTCAAATAATCTTTTTAAAAACAATTTGATACTTTAAAAATTCCATGCCCTGAACCAGTATTCTCAGATAGTCATACTTCTTTTTTTGAAATATTTCTGTGTTCTTTGGCTCTCCGGCGAAGGCTTAAATATCAGTTATTATTAGGAATTCCTTCAATACTGAAAATAATTAGTTACCTCAGAACGTTAGTTGCTCTGATTTCCGTTACTTACTACTAAGAAGTATCACAATTTATCGTTTTCATAAATAGGAGGCCTTAACACTCCCTATTGCCAGCCACACCGCCTCGTGGAGTCTAAGGGCCGATACCTTTACCTTTACCTTCTCATCCTATTATACTACTTTCTTGCCATCTTCGTTATATCATTCCTGTTTTTTTTTCTCTCTTTCCTATTGTCCTTGACTTGCTGATTAAATTATTTCTCCAGTTATAGTTTCCCATTCTTCTTATACGTCATCTGTTAGTCTTCGTTCCTTAGTTCGTGGTTTGTGTTGTTTTTATTGTTTTTTTTGCTACCACCAAAAAGTGACCTGAGCCACAGTGTGCTTCTCTATTTGTTTAGTGTGCTTCTCTATTTGTTTTTACATCTGTTATATTCTTTGATCTCTTTTTCTAAATAACCTGTGGTTTAATTACTGCAGTTCTAGGTCAAAGCCGTGCTCCTTTAAGTTGAGGTTCATGTTGATATTATACATTAGATATTAAAAGATTGCTAATAGTTATAAACTGACAGTATGCATCCATTTCCATTTGTTTCTTGGTGAAGGGTGTGTTTTCCTACCGTCCTTTAATACGTCTATTACTCTTTTCAAATTTGAGTATTTAGGTCTTCAAGTCTTCCATTATTATTTTCTATATCTTCCTTGTATTACCTCCTGGGTAGCCTTCCTCAGTTAAATTACTCAAGCCATCCCACCCTAGTGACGAGCCTAACAATATCAACTACTGGAGTGTTGATAATACTGGCTGAAGCCAGAGCAGGCAGTGGCATAAAACTTGATCTGCATTTTCTTCCTTTAATCAGCTCCATTCTGCGTAAGTATTTGTTAACTTGACAGTGCCTTGAAAGGACTGCAACAGCAATGTGCATTTTTTTTAGGAATAATTGTAGACAGCATTTTGCTGTCCTGGGTGTGGGTGTGTTAATGGCAGCTCGTGCTTGTCCACGAGTTCTTATAGATTTGCCAACCTGAAGGTGTTGTTATGGTGGGTTAACTGAGATATCGTTGCGTTGAGTGTAGCGGAAGGCAGGACAACACTAGGTTCGGGATCTCAGAAGGCTTGCTCTTCGAACCCTGTTTTGCCAGTTCATCAGCCTACTCATGTCCACGATTGCCATCATGTTCCTTCATTCATACCAATGAAATGACGGTGTTTTGGGATATTAGTTCAAGGATGCAGTAACACTGATGGAACAGTTTTGTGGTATGTTGTTTGTGGTCCGTTGTTGTATCCATCGAAAACATATAGACAATGGATTACATTTGAAGCAATATGAGCAAAATCAACATAATAAGGTAAGTAAAACGATTATGGCAAGAAAGCTATACCAAGGTAGGTATTTTTGTACATGTTTGGTGAAGATTAAATTATCCAAATCGTTGGTTATCTTGCGAAGAAGAGTTTCGGCGCCTTGGATTTCGCTTACATGTATGGGAATAGGATCGACATGTTCAAAATGTAACATTTCAATTTTGACGTCGTCAATATCTTCACAACAATTGGTGAATATTGGTGTTTCAGGTACATATACAGTTAGTAGTATTGGAACTTGTAGATAATTCAGCGTGTAGATACAAAGAACCAATATAGGCGGTACACATTACATCGAGGGTTATTAGAAACGTTTTAGGTACAAGTTCAGTAGTATGCTTGTCTTCACATATCCGTATGTGCTTCGGTTGTAGACGTAATCATCCATTGATTAACTGCTAAATATTCCCATAATAATAATTGTCCATTTAATGATAGACGATGACATGAGTCAGGGGGAGACTTCAGTGTATGTTTGAAGAGTTCTTTCGCAAGGTTCTTGTGTTGATGTGGTCTGACACTGTTGATTTCGGCATAGGTAGAAATCATCAAGAGCGAGTTTACATAAAGTATCGTCCTTAATGCAAGATATTGTTGCTTTTGTCTCGTGTTATAAGCAAAAATTTATAGGTATGTAGGTTGGATAATTTAACGTTCATAGGATCGTAGTGGATTAACAATAGGTAAATGATAGAGTTTAAAATATGAATATTCGAATAAATCGATTAAAGGAATGTGAATGACAAATCAAGTAAAAGATGTCTAAGTCGTGATTCTAATGAAACTGGAAATTTCCTTTAAGAAGGTAAGTAGGAAATTGACTTAGTGATTTCTTTAATCAATTGTTTAGGACTTAAGATAGCTGGGGATAGTATATTTTGTTTTGCAAACAAGATACTGTTTAAAATAACATTGATCTGAGTATCTAGTGTCTCAGTAATGAATAATAATTAAGCAATTGTATCCGTAACAGTACTTGTTTTTTCAAGTATCACACGATTCGTCGAGCTTTGAAGAGCTAACTTGTCTAATTTTTCTAAATTAGCATTGAGTTTATTAGTAAAATTTTGTAAGGCATTTATGTAAGGATTCATTAAAAGAAGATATGGTACTGCTAACGATTTGAATTTGCGATTTTAAGACGGTTTCAATGTTGGTTTGATCAGTTTGCAGCATCACTATAGTATTCTACATCGGAAGCATCAGTGGTTCCAGCTGATTCATGATTTATTAAATCGATAATTGTGTTGAATTGTTCCTGTCTTCGTTATCTAAAGGGTGGAAAAAAAGTTTGAGATGGGGAAAAGTCTCAATTGTATGATCATAATATACCGGGTGTCAACGAAACCTGGGGCACCTCCATAATTTTTTTATTTTTTAATGTATCTAAATGAAATTTGGTATATCTAATATACTCTTTAATTGGCGTTTGCTGACATAGGAAACAAGTTTCTGTCACTTCCGGTTTCGGCGGAATTGACATCAACTTTGATATTTTAAATGGAACACCCTGTATGTTTATACATTTTTGGAATCTCCATTCAATTTTACGTATGGTAGTATCAAGTTTGAAACATTTTGATGACAAAATAACTACTTACAGAAGAGTTTATTTATTAATCTAAGGTGCCATGACCTTCGTAAAATGGAAGTCAGGGTGCTACGACACTCAAAACAAATTATTTTAGCACTTCAACTGTAACAAGTCTGTCTTTTTTTTGTGCATTTCATTTGTTTCACTTGTTTTGAAACCCAGTATATAGATTTAAATGTCCAAAATATGGTTTTTTTGAACGGAGAACGTGTTATTCCGAATTACATTTTCATATTAATCCCGTGTTATTGGTATCAATAAAATCCTTGAAAAACGCTCGTTTTTAATATCCTAGTGTCCCACCCTAGTGCCATTTGAAAAAATAGAGTTATTCTCGAAAAAGCATTTTTGCCAACTTTAGGCCATTCTAATACAGCAACTAAAATAGTTAAAGTTCTAAAACAATATGTCTCGAGTGTTGGGGCATCTTGACTTTCATTTGGCGTTAGTCATGGCACTCTAGATTAATTTCTGCAAAAATTTACTCTGTCATCAAAATGTTTCGAACTTGATACTACCATACGTAAAATTGAATGGAGATTCCAAAAATGTATAAATATATAGGGTGTTCCATTTAAAATAACAAAGTTGTAGTCAATTCCGGTGAAACCGGAAGTGACAGAAACTTGTTTCCTATGTCAACAAATGCCATTTAAAGAGTATATTAAACATACCAAATTTCATTTAGATATCTTAAAATATAAAAAAATTATGAGGGTGCCCCAGGTTTCGTTGACACCCTGTATATAGTAATATTGGTATTAGGTATTTCATCACAATTTCAAGCTTTCGGAAAATCAGAAAAATTAGAAGAAGCAGATATAGTAAGAACAGGTGGTATTCTCGAAAGTGCGTCAGCATTGGAATTAATTTTTCCAGGCCTATAAACAATTTAATAATCATATTTTTCTAAGAGTAATCTCCAACGAATTAATTTCGAAGAAGGGTCTTTACAATTCTTAAGCCATAAAAGAGGTCGATGAAGAAACAATTGGAAATTTATTTCCATATAAATATGGTCTAAAATGTTTAATACTCCAGATAATAGACAAGAGTTCCTTCTCAGTTGTACTATAATTTATTGCGTGTATGAGAAACATAAGCAATAGGGAGATCTTAACCTATTTTTTCATGAGATAATACTGAGCCTATAGCATAATTACTAGCATTAGTGGTAGGGACAAATTCTTTCGAAAAATCTGGATATTGTAGTAATAAGTTCAAAGTTAAAATGGATTTTAAGTATTCAAATGCTTCTTGTTGACTAGGAAGCCATGTAAATTTGGTATCTTTATGTAGTAATAATGTTAGAGGTTTTACAATTTTTGAAAAATCTTTTATAAATTTTCTATAATATCCGGTTAATTCGAGGAAAGATTTAACTTGAGTAGGGGTAGTTGGTATAGGAAAAGTTTGAATTGCTTTTATCTGTTCTGGATTTGGCTTGACTCCTTGCTTTGTAATAATACAACCTAAATAAGCAATCTCAAAAATTCACGCTTATCAGGTTGTAGTTGTAAATTGTTTTTACGAAGTCGATTAAAAATTTCTTTTAATCTAAGATTATGAGTTTCAAGAGAATCGGCATAAATTTTAACAAAACATTTAGTTCCTTGCAATCCTGTTAAAATTTGATTCATTAACCTCTGGAAGGTTGCAGGAGCGTTGTTCAGACCAAATGGCATTCTAGTATATTGATAACGTCCAGTAGGGGTAGAAAATGAAGTTTTATGACTTGCACTGAGGGGAATTTGATGAAAACCGCTAGCAAGATCTAAGGTTGTAAAATAAGTTGAAGGGCCAATTTGGCTTAAAACGATTTGTTTAGATTTTTTTTCAATAGGTGCAATTATTGGACTTCTTTTATTTACGTACTTTAAAATATCTATAAGAATTTGTAAATGTATCAAGCAACAGTTTAACAAAACGTTCAATTTTTCGTTACTTGCTTTGTTGGCCTCATAACTTCTAACAGATTTGATATTTACGCACGACAAATTCAAGTTCATATCAAATGAATCATCAAAGGAATTTTATGGGTTTCCTTCGGTCGAGCGGATACTATGAATTCCTTCGGATGCGGAAGGAGAAAACTTAAAAGGTTTCGATCTCTACATTTCAAGGATAATAGATCGAATAATTCCGTTATCGTTTCCGGTTCTCCAAAAAAACCCTACTCAAAATTAACGAAGAAAAAAAAACATTTCCCCCGATTGTTTGCATTCGACCTCGAAAATTGTTTACATTATGGATCTCAACACACAGGCATCCGAACTGCAAATTAGTGTGTAAAAGCTAATGCAGAAGTTCTCACACGTAAAAGCTTTCCTAGAACAAACTGAAACGTGAAGCGTTAGTGTTCTCAATGGAAATTTGTGGGAAACTGATCTAAACATACAACTCCAACTCGTTAACGTGGGTGCATAGAGCAGTTTCGACTATTTCAAAAGCTTCAGAAATTAGTTTGCAAATTGGAAACTGTTACGATTCCGAATTACGTACAACTCTGCACCTGTCAACAGATGGGGGAACTTTACACTGACAAATCCAAAAATAAACTTCCGCGTTTTGAATTCAAATTCTCCTTGAATTTATATTTTGTCACTGTGGAAACAAACTGAAATATTAAAATTTTTCCATGACAGAATTTGGAAAATTAAATCGCATTCTATTGATTGCTGTGATTTGTGGGCTGTATACGAGGGTCGTTCAAGTTTTCTTCGGACAATAACGACAGCCCAGTTAACAACTTCATTAAATTTTTTATCAAAAACAATTAGAATGTTCGTTATTAAAGTATGTAAATTTTGGCAAACTTAAATTTGTTGTATTTTGCATTTACAGTACGTATATTTAGAATCTAAATTAATACAAGTGAGTAAAGGTAAAGGCATCGGCACAAACGCCCCGTGAGGGAGCATGGTTCGAAGCATGGAGGGTTAAGGCTTCCTAAGGCCACATACGAGGTGGTGTGATTAGCACCACGCCTTCAGCAACCGCTTGCCTTTTAGTGGCTGGGTAGGTAGCACTCCGAGGATCCGACCCGAGTTTGATCCCGAGGTCGTCCGCGCTATACTTCGGCAATAAAGAAATTAGTAAATATTTCAAATTTTGCAAATTGTAAAGTTAGTTCCCACATTGTTATTCTTTATTCTGTTTTAAAATTACTAAAATTTGAGTTTGCGGATTGTATAAATAGGAGAATTTCGCTACTAATATTCTAGCCTGAATCCGGGGCGATTCTAAAATTGCCCCTACTTAGGTCGTTTGTTTGTATATTAGTCTCTCAGTCAAAATTGTTAATGAATTTTCGTAGTGAAAATAAATAAACCTAAGTTGACTCAGTTTATGGAGAAGCCCATATATCTCCCGTAACTTTATAAAACGCAGTATTAAAAAGCTCCAGTGTTTTTCATTAGAGTATACCTGTAGTCTACCAAATTCACCTTAGATAATTCTAGAACTTAATTAAAACTTTGATAATTTAAATATTTTAATTAAAATAAACCGAAATTGTAAAGTTAGGTGTTTGCCCACGCACCCCTCCTTCAGAATCAGCTTTAATTTTATGGCTTAGAAATAAAGTCTTAATTCACCGACTGGCGTGAAAATGTTTGGAAAAGGACTCGAAATCAATCAGCGCCCACAACAAAGGTTTTTTAGTTTTGTGCCTTTTAGTTATTGTACGGCTCAGATACAAAACTAATACCCCGGGAAACCTATGCCATTAGAAAATTTTATAAAGTCAGGATGAATCAGTAACTAGATATTTTCTTTGTTCGCTCTTCGTGTGGCGGAGTTCATTCATTTTACACGAACCCACATTTCACGGGGTGAATTTGATATCAAACAAGATGTTTACGAAATTTATTTTTGAAGAAGATTCACGCCGCAGATTTGCTCCACAGAATTAATTTATCACAACGAAAACCCTATTATTTAGTTTAGTAAACCAAATCCTGCAGTTTGTACGATAACAAATGAAAGTTACTGCGCGAAAGCGCAGGCGAGGGATTTTTCATTATTAACCATGTAATTTAAAATTATTTAGAGTTTTTTGATGAGACTGCTTTTGTTCTTCGTCTGATTTTCCAAATTTTGTCAATTTTCCCTTGCAAGCTTAATTACGATTCAACCACATTTTACAATTCGACCGCATCGTGCATTCACATCGACCGACCGTAATTGTTTCGATGTTGAATTGTCAACCTCTATCAGGTTTAGATCAAATTTGTTTAATGCGACCTCGTGTTAATTAAAACATGATGCTAGAAACGCAGGCTTTGTATTTAAATTCGTGCGTTTACTTAGCAACCGTGAGGGTTGCGAACGAAAATTTGACAGTTGTTTGGGAAGCAGACTGTAAACGATTCCGTATTTTACAGTTTGTGAATGTTTATTTTAGTAGAGACTATTTCACTCGGGCGCGCTTTGTTCTGCATGCGTAAAAACACCGAGCAGAATTGAAACTTTTTTTATTTGATGACATTTTACAGCACGAAAAATCCATCTACTTGAAGTTTACGTTTATATTATGCATTCGGAATATTTTTCAATCAAAGCATGCCATGAGTTCAGTTGAATATGTTGGCAATACATTTATTTGAAAATCGAACAGTCTTTTAGTTTGTCAGCTATTGCAGGATGTTACCAAATGTGACTTGTTAGGACTACCCCGGTTTCAATAATAGAAGCAGGTTGCCAAATGGCAAAGTAAGCAAAATTTTCAAATAAGGCCAGCGTGATCTCAGGAGTAATTTGTGCGCTTGGCCCCAAGGTCGGGTGATGACCTTGAAAACGGTGAGTGGTGGGGGATGTTCTAGAAGTCTCCAAATTAATCTACTAATAAGGCAAATTTCTACCGGATAAACTACCCCAATCAAACTGTCCTAATATGGCTTACAGTGCTGTAAAAATATTGCGATTGAATGATATCTAAACTTTGCTTTGTGCTTAATTTATAGAACATTTCAACATTTCATGAATGCATTAAGAACGAACACTCAAGATGCGTGTTTCTAGAAACGGCACATCGATAGTGTTCTAGAAAATTTGCAAAAGGGTAGATAATCACTACTTGAATAGCCTTAGATAATCCGATAATCACAAAAAGGAGCGAATGACTTTGAAAAAAGTCTGACTGTATGAAATACCGAACAATTGGTGAACGTGAAGTGTAAGTAAAACTACCTAGTAGCGAAATATCAATTAGGTTAAGCTAAGGTTTGTTTAGTTGTAGTAACCTTAGGGCTGGTTGCATAAACATGACTTAACAGCGTTGCCAAATTAATCATTGGTCAAAGTGAACAAAATCGAATCAAAATTGAAATGCATAAATATGGTAAATAACACATTAGTGAACAAAAAATGATGCTTTTTGTCAACTTTGGTCATTCGTTAATTTAACAAAAGCTTTGTACAACCCGTCCTTAGTGTGATTAATCTTGATAAGGCCGACCCTGTACCCATCTCTGATTTTTTTCATGTTCGAATGCGGAAAAAATTAACTTCTGTTGTTTTTTCTAGGTCCCTTTTAATTCTCTTGGAATGCATTGCATGCATTATGCTATTTAAATAGCCATTTTGTTTTTGGGTAGCACCTTGTCGACCTGATAAGGTAAGTGAATTTTGTGCATCCATGAACAATCGAGCAAGGTGCATGTATACCTCAAATCACATGATATCGTCGACTTTCGTTTCTGATCGGGCAATGGCGACCGCTGCGCGCAATTGTGGTTTCTTGAATGCCTTTGCTCTCATTCCAAAATGCACAACTGATGAGGAAATTGCATTTCAATACGAAAATGACCATCCAGGAATCGACGACGTGCTAATAGAAGACGAAGGTGGTGATTTAGAAATGAAAAATATTTTAATGGACGATTTTATTCTCCTTGAAGAAATCGACGAGGCGGAGAGCGACGCTGAAGATTTTCCATCAACTGCTATTGAAGGAACAAAATATGTTATCAAGGTAGACATACATATCTGGTCTAAGTTTCCATTGCCTAACACTCGAATGAGATGTTCTAAGCACGACTTGGAAATACAACTGGGACTTACGGTTTATAGTTCAAACTTTTCATCGGTACAAGATGTGTTTTCCCTATTTATCAAGGCAATGAATTATTTTGAAAAATGGAATATGGGTCATCCTGAAAATAAGAAAACAATTAATTGAAGCGTATATCAGACCATTGCTATTGATTGGCGCTCTCTATGCTAACAAAGAACCAATTCAATACGGCCCCAAGATCAATCACTCTGTCGACTCATTATTTCTACACTAATGTCCCGTAATTGGTCCAAAGATTTAACATGTTTTTCTGCGCTTTGATAATGCTAAAATCAGGGAGGAAATAAAAAGACAAATAAACTCGCACCAAACAGGTAGGTAATTGTGATAGTTTCGTACTTATTAAACTGTAAAAAAGGCTTATAATCCAACTGAACACAGCTATTAGTGCCTTTTCGGGGACGAGCTGACTTGCGTCTATACATGAAAAGTAAGCCCAAGAAATATGTATTTAAAGCATGGGCTTTGGCAGATTGCGGAAATCTAAGTCTATCTAGGTTCTTCTCTTCTTTTTGTGCTTCTCCTATTGGATATTGGAGGTCAGCTATCATATTGGCGATTTGTACTTTTGATACAGCCATACAGAATAGTGGCGAGGTACTTCTTCTATACCACTATATGGTCTTGTGAGTCACATTGCCCGGGGATTCTTCGCACCCTCTTTCAATCAAAGGCATGTCGGGGACTGAGGGTCGTTTCATTTCTGTTTATAGCCATTATGATTTTACATGGGATGAGTATCGTAATAATATGTTGGTATCCCGTTGCCTTACACATTACGCCGTATTTTGCCGTTAATGTGGCTACCATATTCGCCTTCACTATTTAATTGAAGCTGTTCCGTACCAACTAAGTCTCCACCTTCAAAAGATACTGAAAACGCAGCTGCCCGTATTCAGTCCCTATTTGGTCCACGGATACCTTCTGTACCTACCCTCTATATCTAGAGGGCATCTTCCTATCCGCCGCCTGGGGACGCGCCGTGTAGGGTTTGGGATTCCCCGGCTAACTTCAAGTAAACGGTGACATGCTGCGCCCTACTTTGTTCAGACGCATCCTGTTCACTATTCACGTTAGCACCAGCACGGTGCTATCTATCTAGGTTAACTGCTTTTTTTTTCTAATTTTGAATTAAGTTTTTATAACATTTTTATACGAAAATAACCAAGACAGCTAGAAATCGGTCAAAGTCTACGAATCGTTTGTGATATGGTTGACCATCTATCCAGAGAACATGGAATTATGTACGACGGACAATTTTTTTTTCCAGTTTGGAGTTATTTAATAAACTTCCAGAAATGCGGCATTCTCGGCAAAAACAAACCATATATTTCTAGAGATTTATTGCCTGTTCGCCACAAACCTGAATTTTCTAGTTGGTGTTTTATGCCCTCAGGAAAGGAACTGCAGTGATTTTGCTATTTACTGAACATCGTCATGACGCGTCAGTGGCGAAGAACGACTACAAATCAGATGTGATACACAAATAAAACTAAACGAGCTGTAGATACAGCTGACAAACTAGCTCAGGAATACTCATGTCAATGAAAAACAAATAGATGGTCAGTGACAATAAAAAAGTTTCGCCTGCGGGGCACAACCGGTGGCTGCCCCTGCAGTTCGACTCCCAAAAGGGTGAGGGGAGACCTAATAATCTGCTTCACTTATTTCTAAAGTCACGAGTCGCCACTGGCAAACGTTAGATGATAGCAAACCCCGACTGGGAAAAAGGTTGTTTTGGCGGTAGAAGAGTGATTATGCATTTCTTGAAGAAAAAATGACAAAAAGAAATACATTCGTTCAGATATAAAAAGGAACATCTTTATTGTGCTTCACGAGTCCCCGCCTGGCGGCTCCACTGGGTTGGTAGTAGTTAGAGGCGCGTTAGGAGCCGGACAGCCGCAGCACTAACTGGAAGGCGTCAGTCTGAAGGTGTTCGATCGCTGGTGGCATACTACGCGTGGATCTAGTCACCGTAGTGTAGGAAGGCCTGATATCAAAACGACCGACCAGTTACGCCGTCAACACTAGCACCACGGGGGTCGGGTAAGCCCCGTTGTTGTCCGCAGCTGCGCCGACCATTGGTGTTGGACTCGCGGCGGTAGAGGTTTTAAAGTTCACCTGCTAAAGGAGAGGCACCAAGGTTTTTTGCGGTGTGAGATACGGTTATATCGGGTACTAACACTGCAGAACTAGTAGGGAGATGGATACTGTCCCCGTCCATTAGTGCGGTTTAGGATCTGCAGCTCGAAGGCATACCAGTAGAATTCTCGGTTGGTGTGCGCGTTAACAGGGCGTGATTTCTATCCATGGACAGTTTGCCGTACGGGGTGCGCCCCTTCGGGGGGGGGGTCAATATGCCTAATTGCTTGGAGAAGAAGAAAAAGCAGCTCAATCTCCTTCAACTTTAACTACAAAGTGTCAGGTGTCATCTGTGCGCACTAAGTCAAGGAAGAACTGCTGAAAATGTAAACAATTTGTATATTTGAGATATTATAAAAGCCAGTTTGTGTGCAATTCGTGTGAGATTTGGTTTTATATTAATCTATATTTTTCATAATAGTAATGTAAGTGTTTGTTTTATGTTGTAATGTTCTACAATTAAAAATCATACACAAATCCTGAAAACTTGATGGGGTATATTTGTATTCCAGTCGGGCGCATACATGTAAGTTTCAGAGGCCGGCCTTATGAAGGTTAAATTAGTTCAAATAGGCGTTACTGTAAATACTTTTTAAATAAATATACGGAACTTAAGTTTGAGTTTCGCAATCTTATTAGAATATCTTTTTAAGTTTAAAGTAACAACAATAAGCGTTTTATTACAGATGGGATGGCGTTAAACGTAATTTTCTCATTTTTTCCATGTCATGCACTTTCCTGGGTGATAAACCGATCTTGAACTCCAGAAAAGGAAAAATATCGTTTTGAGTATCTGGGGATAATCGATATGCAAACGTGACACGGCATTTACATTTTCTAATTCTTTGGCCTATATGATTAATAGCCCACTCAAACGTTCAAGATTGAGATAGATTTTTCTGTATGGCAATTTTTTCGTATTTTTAGGCAGTTGTGGCAATAACTGCTTATTTACATGCAAACTTTTTTGTTGACTAAATTTTCGATTGGCTTCATACAAACTTTTTCATCTGCTATAAATACGTTAAAGTCAATTTTCCTTAAAGGACATCAGCGTGTTTTTTTAATTCGATTTTAAAGTACTAACATTAACGGCGGTCTCGGCCATCAAACTAACAGGATTCAAATCTAGATGGCTCTCGCAAATTTTGTTTGATTGATTTGAACAGGTTGCATATTACAGTCACCACCTTCTTGATTTTACAAGATGACCTCCACTACGGTTTGGGTATTTTTTTATTGTCCATATAATCCTTGATTCTGAGAAAATGCTAATTTTCCCCACACTGACGCTAGTTAATCAGTCAACAAATTTACTTTAACGTAAGTTTAATTTAAAAAAATATGGTTTAAAATGCGAAAACGCGAAAGTTGACTGCTTTAGAGGTACAAATAACAACAATGACAAAATTATAATTTACAGCACGGTGGTGGAGGTTACTTGCTTCTTTTACCGCTTTAGTGCTTTTCTAGGCAGTGGCTTAGAAGAGCTTTCTTGTTTTAGCGATATTTTAAAACAAATGCTAAGAACAATATTATAGGCAAACTGACAACAATAAAATACAAATCAAACCAAATTGTAACAACTGTTCAACTACACAAACAGAAAACGAAAATCTTTGGCACCAGCAGGCCTAGATTTTGCTCACTTAATAAACACACTAATGCAAAGTTAATAATCTTAGAGAATATTTTGTATTCTACAACATAATATACTCTATATGAAACCGTATTTATAGGTTAAGTTGTCGCTGAATTAATTTGAAAAACAACCTGTACTAAAAGTAAGTAAGAGTAACCTGCCAGAAGATGCTTAGTAGCACCATGTTGAGAATACTTAAACTGAGTACATACCCAGGCGGCAGAGAGACATCAGCTCGTGGTTACAGTGACAACCACCATTTACACAACAGTAGCTTGAAGGTATGAACTTCAACCTACCATCCTTACGTGTAAAGGTAAATCGGTGTCGAAAGCTTAACGTTTACAGACTAAAAGCCAGGGTTATGATAAAACAAATGGTCCGATCATCATCCGGGAAGTTATCCAATGCTAGTGAAAACTGAACCTTTGCCGTGCGGTTTGACAGAATGACATTTAATCTGAACTTCCATAAACCATACAAGGTTTTTATTTCAGATATATCAGGACAGTATAAACGAAAGACAGACGAGCTTATGAACGAAAGACAGAAGAGCTACCCAACATAAATACAGATGGATCAAGGAAAAAGTTTGGCAGAAGGAGTTTGTAGAGGATGTCAACTTTTGAAGATCTTTGGGCGGTAAGCTCAGTAACACGTTAGGACACTATCCATAATGTTCCAAATTGAAACTCAGATAATTCTCACCTGCACCCAGATTATGCTGCAAAGAAAACAAAAGAATCTACATTGTAGTTGACAGTCAGGCGGTACATACAAAAAATTAATGTCTATGCTACTTTAGATATAAAACCAAAGGTTAAAAACTTGGCTACGAATCAGAAAAGCAGCAATTTATTACTAGTCAGTCTAGAATTAATTTAGTTAGAAAAAGGACGAAAACCTCAATAGAAAGAGGTACTTTCGCCTAACCTATGTTGCACTAGTAAGTGTCCTTAAAAAATGATGTAAAATAAGTCAAACGGGGATTCGAAAGAACACTTTGGCAGCTGTCAACCCAGTAACACTGCGGCTTGATCTTCTTTTCTCTTCGATGTGTCAGGTTAGCCTTCTTTCCAACATGCATGCCAACAAGACAAGTGGAAATCATATTTACGAGTTAGTAACATGTTATAGGTTTTAGCCAAAGCAGAAGAAGTGAACATAGCACGAAAAGGAAACAGATCTGCTGCACTACTACATCCATGGCTGATTAAGAAAAACACAGAGCCAAACACTCAACTATCAGATACAAGGATCTATGTATACTTTTATAATAAACGCAATATGTAGGCAACCAACTATACACTATAAACGTCACGTTACGTGGTGCGTAAAGGTTATGTTTCATGTTTGTAAATAAAAATAAATCAAAATTAGTAGACCGGAGACCGTCATGCAAATAGCATTGGCTGCCATTAACCCCATAACACTGCGGATGGATCCTTGTTTCTTTCTTCGATTGATAAGATTAGGCTCCCACTCAGTATACGTTCCAAGAAGGATCAAAGAATTCGCTCTGCGTGTTAATTAGCTGGTTTTTGGCCTATGCTTGGGACAAAAAGGAAGGCGAAGTATTATCTGATCTAATGCTGGTTATAGGCAGTAAAAATTACATTACAGGTGTTGGTTTGCACAACTTTGACAAGACATGGGCGCAGTAACCCACATAACTATGCATGTAAAAAATGAACCTTAGAATGATTTAATTTTTTTTGTTAGGTTCCATAGCTTCAAAAGTTTTAAGTAAGGACCCTTACGCTTACGGTATTCGTTTCGACCTATACAATTGATTCAGCTGACCAAAGCATGTTGTGAAAACGAAGCCTAGGGCGACAAGGAAACCGAAGCGAATTGTGAAGGATACGATGACGAGGACAAAAGCGATGACGAAAGCATAAGGAGTGGTATGTGCAATTTACCAGTCGAACACAATAAGAAAATGAGACAAGTTCAAGGTTTCCAGTAGGTATTATCACAGCCTATGGAACTGACGTAAGTGTGATATAAAAACCCTAGTCTTCAACTTGCTTGCCTCCCAAAAGGGTTAAGTGAGTATTTCTGTGAGCTGCTAATAACAAACAATACAGTAGCGGGACACGCGAATGCCGAGAGCGATTTGGAAGTCATTGGTTGTCTCTAGCATACGCTGCATGTATAAAGCCACGAAAGCAAGCAAATATTACGCGATGCGTGCTGTTTTAAAAATATCAGTGATATAAATAAACATTCGGTGCAAATCAATTAGACTAAGTTAGTGTTTAGTTGTGTTGATTTTATTATATTATATAAATTGTTTAAATATAAGATTTCACAAAGACGTCAAGAACGATTTAGGAGAAACTGCACGTACTGCCCGAAGAGCAAGGTCATAGTATCCTGTTTACTAAAGTGGGAAGTGAAAAAAGTTATATTTGTGTTAAACAGGTTTGTATGAAATTATCAAATCCTGGGTCCAGCTTGTTTCATCGTTTTCCTCTGCTATTTCCAGGCAACTACTAAATTAATTAATAAGAGACCAGCACGGAGCACCAAATCCAAAATTAGATTTAAAATTTACGAATTAATTTTTTTCTTTCGTCCCTGATTACAAAGAGGCCAAAAGCATACAAAAATAAGGGCGTTTAGTTGTTAAGTAGCATACGATCGTGGTTTATCAGTGATAATTCTTCTCAGACATGGTTATTTATTAAGCGTTTAGTGAAGCGTTTCAATGAGAAAGAGTACAGAAAGCAGCAAACTTAATACAATACTTGCTTGACCAAACCTAATTTTGATTCTCGGTCAGTGAATGTTTGCTTATAAAAGCAAACACTCTCCGCTACATAACCATCACCTACCTATGTTCTTCCTCTTCAGCAAAACTAACAAAGGGAGCAGCAAGCCAAACATTATTAATCAATCGTCTGATTCACTTTAGTTAATAGCTGCTTTTGAAACTTAATTAATGTATCTTTTGTTCTTAGAAAACTCATTGTATCGAAGGGGATTGAAGAATAAATAAATTTGAATGTATTACTCTTATTTTTTTAACCCTTTCACTGCGTATGACACGGATTCGTGCCGCGATGGTTCTGCACGCAGTGCGTGTGGCACGGATCCGTGACACCTACAAATTTGAATTCTATACACCAGCACAAAATAAGGGTGGCGTGAAATGCTATGTTCATGGAGTAGCGTGTAGCCAAGACATCTGGGCATCTAAAAACTTTTGCCGTTTCGGATTTTTTCGTACGTGCGTGCGTATGGACGCTAGTGGGGCGGGTCGTCCGTATGGTCAGCTTCTGGGTAAGGATGCCTTTCTGGAGTAGCAGTGAAAGGGTTTTAAATACCAATTATTTTTTTTTAATACGACAATAATCTAAGAAAGAGACTTAGTACAAAAGTTTGAGTTGTTTCGCAATATTTTGGACTTTTCCATTTTCTGTTTTCAGCAGCATTCACGCAAATCGAAAACTAAGCTGGCGTTATAGATAAGACCAGATTAAAAAGGCAGTGAACGAGTTATTAGCAGAACAACGACATTTTTAAATGTCAATAACGCTCATCAAAGGTCATCTATAAAATCAATAACGATCTAAATTTTGTTTTTCCGCCGTTACCCTTTTTGGATGAATCCAAACACCGTTGAGAAATGTAACAAATCGAGACAATTTCCATCGATCAAACAGCTTATACGAATTTTAAAAAGGCGCAAATGCCTTTGTTCGTTCTTATTTCCTTTTACGCTTCGTTTGAACCAAACTGCGAATTATTTACACGACTTCTGTAGAACTACGAATGATATTACAGAAAAACAATTGCCTTCCCGATCAGGGAACGAAGATGATCAAAAATTCGCCTGGTATGTTGAAAATGTGAGTTTGAATAGGTCCGGAAAGGGAATGGGTTAATATTGTTTATTTAATGTTGTTTGTCTGAAAGCATCTGGATAACTAGATGAAGTTCTGATTAATACCATTAAATATTTTTCGGAGATCAACCAACACCTTAAGGGGACCAAAGGGGAATAAATTTACACCCAAAGATAATTAGTGTTCGAACACTGGTTCTCAATTAATCCTAAGTAGTTCATATTTCCTAAATGGAAATTCCTTCGTGGATATCCTTCCTAATTCGATCAAACTTGTTGGAAGTTAAATGCGTGTACAACATCTAGAGGTAATTCTATCAAGGGACAACTGATCGGTTCTCGTATATACTTAGATTAGTTGGGGAACAGTTTGCGCTTAAATCAATATGATTTTACGAGTGTTAAAGGTTAACACTCTGGAAAAGTATTTATCGTTTGATTAAGTTAATGAATTCGATGCTCAAATTATTATTTGTTAAAAATAATATCCTATCCCAGATGAATTCACTGTAAGTTTATACAGTAACAATGGAGTTAAGCAATTAAATTGAATAAGCAAAGCGTATATGCATAATTTGAATAACATTTTCAGGGCGGGAACGCATGCAGCCAAATCAAGCGTGCTCATTGGCGGTGCTACTTTGACGTCAGGACCATTTCCGTTCTTATTGGTTGCTAAGTGATGCCGTCTACTTTTGCTTAAACACATTTGTTAACAATTTATCTTAGAATAGCGAAAAATGAAAGTTTCCTACTTTTAAACGGTTAAAATATAAAAAGAAGGATAATTTAGAGAAAGTTTATTAAAAAATAATAATAAATACCTTGTAATGTCCCAGGTCGTTAACAGTGCATGTAAGAACAGCTTCCCTTCCAACGGCTGCTGTCACATTCTGTATAGGATTCCGAAAATCTGGTGAAGTATCCGGAATGGGTATCACGATGGTTGTAGCATCGGGAGCCAGAACATCGACTGAAAGAAAATTGTATTTTAACATTTTGTGGATTTTACAATATTTGATACGTAATATTGCCAAAGTAAACCAAAGTAAGCGTAACGTCTGACATAAAAACAAGTAATGGCGTTATTGATATTCAAATAATGCCTCTGTTTAGGTCAGAGACGGATTTTGGTGGAGGATATAAGGATTTGGACACCATCATTAGCTCATGAGCCTAAAGTTTTTGCGGTACAAAATACAATCCATGAAATGGCAAGGCAAGGATTGACTGAGGATTACCTTGGTCCAGAATCAGCCTAAGGAATTGCAAGAAGTGCCACCCAAAGTTACGTAAGTGACTGGGTAGGCATTCAACATGACAGATACTGGATTGCCATACCAGGAAAAAACCAAAAGAAGTAATTTATAAACGGACCTTGCAACTACTTCTTATGCGTAGGGCACAGGTCTACTGTTAAGGAACACCTGTGGAAGATCGGAAATAAAGGCTTACTTGTAGATTCTTCAACAAGCAAACCGAAACAGCAACACACTACTAACTATAGAATCGAAGGCCTTTGCTACATGCACAGTGAGGACGTATATCTTTTGATAGGAGAACAGAGACCACGAAATGGGTGTGATCTACTAATTAGGGCTTTTAGGCTGCAGTGTCCCCGGAATCAATAGAGGGACGGGCTCTAAAAAACAATTTCCTAAACCATGACTTAGGTTAACAAATGATAAGGATTTACAATGGTAAATTTCTGAGACTGCCACTGTCTTAGCCATTTGTGAACTGCAGGTTACATGTTTATATTTAGTTAAGATGATCTTTACAATTTTTTTTATCGAATTATGTAAATTCCATATACATATAGAAAAATATCACCTCCGCAGGATTCGAACCACTGACTTTCGGCTATACGCGCCAATGCTCTACCATGGAGCTACAGAGGTAATCCACTGAAGATGATATTCGTCTACATATAGTAATCTTTACTAGTGTTTCGAACTTTGGACTTTTTGTTAGATATTTCATAATATATCAAATCGGTAAATGTCGTGGTTTTCTGAATTGACCACAATGTTTCTCAAATGTTATTTAAAGAATAGATCTGTTCGACACTTGAAATGTTCTTCTCCTTTAAGTGAACATCCTTTTTAAGGGCGTTGGCGAGGAGGATCAAAGCCACATTTTTAAGCGATAATCTTAGCCTCTTTTAGATCGACCATATTTCAATTTTCAAGATTCAGCTTAAAATTTCAATGCTTTACTCATGTAATAATTACGCTTAGTCCTACTATAGGTGGAACAACCCCAATTGAGTTTGCAATAAATCCAGTTCAAGGAAAGACACTTGATCGATACCTTTCACATCTTTTAAGAATAACCGAAAATTATCATACAAGATTCTAGTAAATTGTGACTAAGTTTCGTATTTATTTTGTTTGTTGTACGTAATTTTTGGTGGCGATGACATAAGCGTCCAATTTCTTAAAACAACGACCGCATGTTTACAAAACCCGAACGAAAGCATTTAAAATAAGGGGATTAGTTAAGATTTAAGGGGCTCGACTTCGGGTCAGAACTCGAGGAGTGGGTAGTCGGTCGTGGGACCGGTTACACATGTGATAATGAAGGGACCAAGTTTTGTGTATAATGTGAAATAGTGTTGCATTGATTGTAAGATGAATTTCTGTATAATTGGTAATGCAAACGCAAGGATGGGAAGCTGGTCGGTAATTATGTACCTAATTGTATTGACCGGTAGTTGAGATTGTTGAATAGATGTGATTGTATGTCCGGTGAGATGAGGTCCGTATGAACAGCTGTATTTGTTATTGATGTGGACAAGCAGTGAAGCTTGTTGTTGCTGTTGTTGTTGTTGATATTGTTGACATCGTTGTTATTCTTGTGTTGGACAAGCTTCGAGGCGAGGCTTGTTGGGGCATATTGTTGATTGGAGCATAAGGCTCGTTGTTGATCGTAAGAGCTCTGGGACCTGAATATAACTAGTTATATGCTTGGGTATTTGTAACTAGGTGTAGTTATAAAGACCCTCGACTAGCCTATGGTAGTAATGCCTATGGTAGTGACGCCTGGACGTGCCCTCCAGGATGACAAGGTAGGCCCGCCTCCGCATATTTTTTGTTCTGTTGGACTTCCTAGAAGTACTGGTCGTCTAGGAAGGACGGAACATCGTCATGGGTGGATCTCCCATTTGTCGAATGTGTTCTGTCATAGTTGGCTCGCGCGCGTAGCTTCCGGTTTCAGATTCATAAGTAGCTGAAGGTACCCAACACAACATTTCTCAACATTCCCGAGGGTTATTCTACTAGATGCAACGTGGAATTCCACAGGGACTCTCCCCCCTGTAAGTAACACTAATCGAACCAATACTGCTAAATGTAGTAATGTATGTATGTTTTGCTTTCATGTATCGCTACTATCTGTGTTATATAATCTGGGTGATGTGAGCATTAATGTATGTATGAAGCGCGTTTTAGGAAGACATTGTGGGATTTAGCAGGGCACATTTAAATTTTTCCATGGCCAACTAACATAATTGCAAAGCTTCCTTCCGCATGTAATAAAAAGCTTAGTAAAACGGCTATTTCTATAAAAATATTTAACGTTATGCTCTAAATAAAGTAAAAACTTTATTGCAAGACATTACGTTTTATTGTTAACAGTGTACAAACACATGCGCTTCGTAAATACACTTAACGTACCGTGTTTTGCAGCAGTTTCCCGTTTCCTTGTTAAAATGTTTGTCATCTTTATTTGTTGTATTTAAACACAGATGATACACATTTATTACGCTTGTTACTGCAGGAACAACAATATAAAAGCAATTTGTTGACGTAATCCAGATGAGCGCGTCCCTTAAATAGGCTTAATAACTACGCAAATAGTTTCAAGAAATTCCTAATAACTATATTAATATTCCGGTGCGCTTGCTTACATTTATACATTCAGGACCGCCAGCTAGGTAACATTAGTTATATACATGAACGTAGCAGCATAATGTGCAATAATAATGAACATGCAGCGCTGTTGTCGCACGGGCGAAAGTAAACTTCGCGTATACCTGATCCTGAATTCTGAGGAACTTATACCTCGGATACGTTATACCCAAGGGCGTTTTTAAATAATTTATTTTATAAATATACACAAGGATATTAGTTTTCGTTGCACAGAATACGTGTTAGAAATGATAAGGTTTAGCTTTGACAGTTTAGCGAAGGCTTGCTTAGATCAAATGTCAAATTTAATGCCGATAAGTAAGACTAAACCTTTTTTAAGACCAGGTTTCTCAGACCGCTATTGTTTTAATTACTTCTTTTTCGAGTAATTCAAGAAGAGGAGACTCCAGTTTGTAAAAGGTCAAATAGAAAAAATGTAATACTCTTTTGACAACCGTGAACTCCTTATTCGATGGGTAATGTTAACTTCCTGCCCAGCAAGTTTGGAAATAGGGCTCTAGAGAACTACCTTTGTAGATAATAGCCTAAATTTTGGCCAAACAAAAAGAGAAAAATGATTTATTTTCATACCGGCAAGTTTAAGAAATATTAAATTAAAAACTCAGTAACAAAGACAACCTGCAAATTTAATAGCATATTTTTTTATAATACTTGAAGTAGACGTTCTGATTAGTTCATTTACATTTGATGCAGGTAAAGCCATATTATGAAGTACCTAAGTGCCAAGAAAAAGTACACAAGTTAACAAGTGACACCGTCCTTACACGGGTAAGTCGTGTAAGTTTTGCCGTGCCCATACTTGCAGAGAAGACATATTTGGTAGCAGCGTTCAAGATTGCTGTTGTGCAATTTGAATTTCAACCTGACTGGAATGTAAAGGGAAAATATACAGCATTTTACTACTATGAGTTGAAACACAAAAATTTGGCTTGGTTTAACTGCAAATGTAGGCTAGTTATTTATAATTCACGGCCACGGCAACATTTTAATTTGTTATAGATTGAGATAGAAGGAAAAATGTAATGTATAACCAAACTGAGAATAAGAACAATTGCATAAACTTTGTTGAGAATAGGCAATGTTATCTCAAGAATATTTGAGCTCACAATTTCTTTATATAAACGAAAACAGAACAGAAGGCGGAGTAGACAAAATGGTAGAAAGAGCATAGAAAGTAAGATGAAAAAAGCTGAATTAGAAAGAAAGAGCAAAAAGTATTTGATCTCTTTCGGCCTCTCTCTTTCTCTCGTTTCACCTTTACTATCCATCTTTAAAGATTTTTTTCCACTTTTGTCTTAGCGTAGTGGGTCGGCTTTTAAATACACATACACGAAGGGTTATATTGCCAGGGGTCTAATTTCACTATGAATAGTTGCGATCGTGGCCGAGTCGGTTCAGGGTACGTCTGACCATTGAGATTAAGACTAGCTCGTATTCGATTCCTACACCCGATCGTTTCCCTCGGAAGATATTTTGCTTAGCAAGTTTTTTTTGGAGTGAAAGCGAAAGCATTTCCATGGTTGGGAGCTCACGTAAAGCTGTAGGACCTATATCTATGTGGGCTACTTGATACACACACCACAGGCATACTGAGAGAAGACCGGCTACGTTATGTAAAGGGCACGCCACTTCAAGAAGAAGAAGCTGAAGAGACTGCATTTGACTCTTTTCTAGCTCTGAGATTTCCTTCACTTATGACAAATACGAAGGATACTTAACTCCTGTGGCTCTACAGTTTTCTACATCGACCTTCAACTTTTGACATTATGGGAGGGTATAGTGACAATATGAGACAAAAGATAATAATGTTACTGCTTAAACGGCCCTAAGTTCAACATAGCATGTTGCTTCATGTAGGCCAAGCTTAATCATCAATTTCGCTTGATCTGTCTGTCTGTTAGGTGAGCTGCGGAGTGGTATAACGTTAGAAAATTTGAGAGCCGTGACGAGTCTATGTTGTAGTATTTAAAGAAAAACGTATAGGCAATCTGTGAAATTTAATTAACTATACTTACGTATATCTTTAGTGTAAAGCATATTAGGTTGAATTTGGAAAAGTATGCGTAATTGACTTGACTCCTCCTCATACCAAGTTAATAGAATTGTATTTCTCTAATTTGTGCAATAACTCAAAATATTAAAATTTAAAAAAAAGCTTGCGATGATTTTCGTTACTGAATTTCGCCCGCTTTTTCAAGGGGCTTCACGGCCATGATAAGCCCATATCTACCAATTGCTGAGTTAAGACCTTTCACATATTTTTCCATGCCTGTTTATTGTTTGTCTATTGCATCGATTGATTATCAGCCACTCTCACAATGTCGTCTTTCCTGCGACAATGTGGACGTCCTCCGTTGATCGCCATTCAGTTATACGCTTTGACCATCTTCCGTCGACCATTAGCGATGACAGACTTCAATATGCCCGATAGATGATAACCACCGTCCCGATTCAAATTGTTAGGGGTCTCGATGATTTCGCTAGCTTCACGGTTTTTCCTGTTGAAAAAATAAGGAGAAATGGCAATGATCGATGATTTTCGAACAAGATCTTATGGCTGGTGTAGTGATGGCGTTCAGCAACAGCCGAGTGTGAGAGAAGGCCTGATTAGCATTCAATTTGTGTTCACAGATACGTGCGTGCACTGAGCGACCCGTTTCTCCAAACCACAAAAACATGGCATATTGCAAACGCCCCTCGACAGGGGTTGAGGCTTATCTTTTACTAAAGGGAGTATCTGTGACACTTTTGGAGGGGGTTTGAAGATGGTTTTGATGTTATGTGTTTTAAGAATCCTACGTATGCGATCAGCAACCTGGAGAAGGTATGGTGAGAAGACAGTTGGCTTGGGGTGTACAAGTGTTCTGGGAACCTTCAAGGTGTGAGGGGTGTTATTATTTTGTGATGGCCTTTCTTTTGTTGTACCCATTCTAGACGAGATTGTCTTGAATGTGGGCTAACTCGACATGAAAACCGTTGGGTTGGGACACTGTGATAGCACGATGAACGAGAGAAATGATTACGGAGAGTTCTTCTGCCGGATGATGATGTTAATTGGCATGAAGATCAATGTGTGTAGGTGACATGATCCCGTGGAAGTCTTCGAATTCATTTCGAAAAGAATACTTAGCGTCCGATCAAATCCAGAATTTTCACTTAGATCGCTAGACTTAACTATTTTGAATACTGTGTATTCTCTTATCTACAAATAGCATAAATACAGGCCATTATTAATAATGTTCAGGGATTGCAAATCTGAATTATACAACAGTGTGCCAATATAACTCCAGAAATGCTTACAAATGCTTTTAACAGCATGAAAAGGCGAGTTAATTTGTGTTTTTAGAAAAATGGCGATCATTTTGAATACACACATCAAAATGGTCTGGGGATATTCTTTTTTTGAATTTATTTTGCCGTTTATTTTTAAAAATACTTAAATACAATAACAACTGCTTATTGATATGTTTATTTTCTTTTGTTTTTGTTGTTTATCCTGAGTTTTGAAATTTTGATGTTGATACCTAAGGAGCTGGTAAGTTCAATACTATGTAAATATTAAAACAACTGACGTGTTGTCTTTGAAATCTAAAGTTTTGCAATGTAACGACAACACTTAACGTGTGATCAAATGAATTTGGCGGTTACAATGCTGAAGAGGGGCCACACACAACGGGGTGTAGCTAAGATAATGGAGACACATCAGAGCGTTATCAGTCGACTTTGGCGTCGTTTTCGGGACCCAGGTAATGTCAATGAACGTCATTTGGGCCCTACTCGCAAAACCACTGCCAACCAAGATCGATATTTGACCATTTAAGCCTGTCGAAATTATATGTGTACCGCGACTGATCTGAAGAGGCAACTCCAAGAGACGCATAATGTTGGTATTAGCACTCAAACCGTTGGTTGCATGAGGTTGGTCTTTACTCTAGACGGCCACTACGATGCCCAGCTTTACTACGAGGCAACCGAGAAGCTCGTGCACGATGGGTTCAGGAGCATGTAAATTGGAGAGAAGAAGACTGGGCATCAATTTTATTTACGGACGAAAGCAGATTTGGTTTGAGGCCGGATAATAGACGAATACGAGTATGGAGAAGCAGTGGTCGTATTGCTAGACTCAGTAGAGAAACTTCAGGGTGGCAGTATAATGGTTTGGGGCGGAATTTGTATTGGCGATCGAACTGACCTCATTTTGATAGACGGGCATATGAATGGAATTCGATATAGGAATATGATAGTCCGAGGTGTTGTTCGAGAATTTTCTGGCGCCATTGGCCCAAATTTTCAGCTTATGCATGATAATGCACCCCCGCACACAGCCCAGGTAGTTTTAGAAGCAATAGAAGAAGAAGGAATCTCAGTTTTACCATGGGCTGCTCAATCTCCTGATCTTAACCCCATTGAGCATCTGTGGGATAGACTTAAGAGAGCAGTTTTACAACAGCGTGACAATTTTGAAACACGTGAACAGCTCTTTACGTTACTTCAAAGAGAATGGTTGAACATTCCACAAAGTGATATCGATACCTTAATTAAAAGTTTACCAAATCGTTGTCGGGCTGTGTTACATAATCGGGGTGGTAATACAGATTATTAAGCATAAAACATTCGATTTCAATATTTTTTTATCTTTATGTTACTCGTTGTTAAGTGTCAAGTGACTACTGTGTGTAAATTACAATATCTAAACTTTCTGTCATAAAATAATCAAGACATGTTTTTTTTGTTAAAAATATTATATAATGATTAAAACGTTCCCCAATAATGCATAAACAAATACATATTTCCCCTTACGTTGTTTTCTATACTGTAATGTTATTAAAAAAAATATATCCCTAGACAATTTTGATGTGTGTAGCTTGTTTAGTTTTTAGGTGGCTTCATTTTTGTTACCTACTGAAATAAAGATTATAATTTTCAAATTCCAATGTTTACTTGTTATGATTTCCCTATTTTGAAGTTTAGAAATTTAGTTGTTTCTGTTGCATGATCGTCTAAACTGGAACAAAAGCGAAATTGGTTTATTTAAGATCATTGAACTTATCACTTAACCTCTACTGAGATTTAACAGAACAATTCGCTTAGATAGTTGCGTTTGCACTTGCAGTGCCTGAATGCTAGCTAACAGATAATCGTGTTATAGAACAGTTACTGACTGAATTACGTTTAGATAAGAATATAAAGATAATCAAAGGAATTTAGCTAAATACCAGCGACAAACTTAATCTAACAATACAAGCTGATTTTGTGATTGTAAATTTTAATGCTTGCAATAGGCACAATTTTTGTTTTCTATGCCCAAGCCTTATTATTCTTTTTAACAGATGGTATAACTAAGCCTTCTTAATAGTTGAGTGGTAAGGACTGGGAATAGTCCCATCTGACGTTAAAAGAGAACACTACTTAACCAGGTAGTGAGGCCTATAAACATTTATTTTTTTAAGATCAAAGATCAAAGTAAACTTAGTGTTTTAGATGGATTCCACCATTTACAGTTTGTTACTATCACTTTGTATCTGTTTTCAGTTGCTGAATCAGCCCATTTATTATTTATTCTATCAAAAACTAAGTATGTGTTGCACAAAACGTTTGTTAAATTAATAAATGATCAAAGCTGACAAAAGAGCATTGCTTTATATTTACTGTTGTATTATTTGCAAAAGGAATTGCAATTTTTGATTGGATTTTGTCCATTTTCACGAATGATTGATTTGATGACGCTGTTAAATTATGTTTGAGCAACCTGCTCTAAGAGTTATATTGAAAACCTACAGCCGCCTTAGGTTAAACATTTAAATTATCTTATGGTACTGTTATATATTTCTATTGTTTTAGGGATTTAAATTTAAAAAAATGGATAGTTAAACGTCAACATATTATAGGTGGGACTAACGAGACTACCGACAGCGTACATACATGTAACTAAATAATTAATAACGTAATTTCGATAGCCTTGTTTCAATCACGGGGTTAAACGTTTAATGTATCCAGGACCTCGTTTCATTAATAATCATCAAACAAGTGTAACGGTCAAATACTATGACGTTCCACAGTTCATTAGGTAACGTGTATGGGTCAGTCCGGCAACGTTTAATCACTTTCATCAAACGAGATCGATGTTCCGTTTCCACGAGTAAATAAAACCTCGAACCGGGAACGGAAGATAAAGTAAAACTAAGAGGAGTCTTCTTCGTGTCCTTAACAGTTTTTTATGAGTACAAGCATTTGAAAAATCGAAGACCATTATTCAGCCCCGCGTTCGGCTTTTTGGTTAATCCTTAGTAATTGAATTAATGCTAAAAACCTCTAATGGAATTATGGCTCTAAGGACATAAAAACACTTGGAGATTTTAACTTTTCACTACTCGTTATACTTCCACGAGTTTAATACAAAATAAAAAAATCTCTTAAAAGCTCTAAAACTTCACCACTTGAAGTTAAGAATTAAATTAGCATTAAGGAAAGGCAATTTATCCGCGTAATGCAAAAAGCTCAGTTACCCCTCAAAAGAAAAGCGGTTTTTACTCGTTAGAAAATAACCGTACTTAACAGAATGCACGTTCTTGCTTTCGAAACGCGTCCTCCTGATTTCAATAATTTAATTATAAAGAGAAAATTAGTTGCAGGAATGTAAAAGGAAAAACAGAATAAAGTGTAAGGTAAAGCGGAGGGCGCTTTTGTTAAAGGTCCATTAATATAATCTCACCGTATAAATTGGAAACAATAGACCGAAGTGCTTTTGCATACTGGATAACAAGAAGGCGGAAGATAACTTATAAGAAAACGTTAATAACCCCAAAAACAAGCATCGCGTACGAACGATCAAATTGCGGAATAATAAACTAAGTTTTCCTTTTATAAGCCCTTGCAAAGTAAAGAAACCCACTTTAACGGCGCGGATGCCGCCCCATTGTTACAAATCCGAATTGGGGTTTTACATTCTTTTTAGCGCGAATGTGCCCATTGTTCCGGGAAATTTATTACCTAGGGTTTTGACCAATAATTAACCCGCCTTTATTGTGATAACCAGACTATTGTTCGGGTTGAGCGTGCTCGAATAATTCATCCCCCTATACAAACACTTATACTCTATTAGTTCCAATGTGTGCTCTCCATTAATTTTCTCCACCTAATTAATGGACAAATAACAAGACTTTCTTGATTGCTAAGTAACCCTCCTTGTAAGAAGGTTACGGAATTACAAAGTGATAACACATCATGATACTTTATTAAATGTTTGTGTAGAAAATAAACGTAATATACTGCATACTGCACCCCTCTAATAATTGTTTGCTCATGCATGTCCTTTATAGCTGCATAATTACTTTCAGGGCCGGTCTTTCCATCTCCTAATAAACCTCCTATTTGGCAAATAGTTTCCATGGAAACGATTGTATTAACAGGTTTTTAATAGGAGAATAAATTTATTAGGAGATGGAAATACAGGCCCTCAATGTTACGTGAAAGTTATTCAGTGTTGGACAGTAGCTGAGTAAAAGTAACTCCTGGGTTGTAAATAATTACTTTTCAATATGTCCAGTAGGTTGGTTTTCAAGTATTTTTTGTTGAATTCCTAAAAATTATTTTGGTATCTACTACTACATAAGGTAGTAGATGACGAAAACAAATAAATATAGACGAAAAATATGCTTCTTGAACCGCAAACCAATTTAGAAACACTTCCGCTTTCAACTTTCGATTCTAGTCGGGTAGTGCCAATGGTCATAGTAGTCGACGGGCGCTGAAATTCCTGGCACCCTCAAGCCAAGATTTTACCCATTCAATAAATAAATAAATGAATTACTGCTAAGTACTTACTAAAGAAAAATTTAAAGCTAAACTATTTACACAGTTGTATTATGCAAAACAAAGTTGCAGATGAACTGCTTGCGGAAGACTTCTATAAGGCTCCATAATTATTATACCGCTTATTAATGTCGGTCAGGATATTCTTGAATACACCCAGGTGACGAAAGACTCAATATTCATTAGTTGCAAACATAAACCATTTCGGATAACTACGGAAGCAAAATGATGATGACATTTCAGCAAAAACTGAAAATACCATCAGCATATCTATAGTCTAGCATGCGATGAAACAAATTTGAAGAAATAATCTTTAATTTTCATGTTGTTGATAAAATGATATAAGTAACAAAGATTGTATGGCTGAAGTTCGTCGACTGATAGAATTGGCCAAAGGCATAATACCTGAGCGATGACTGTACTACAGGTTACAGTCTGAATTTCGATATTTAAAAAAAAAACTAACAAAAATTGAAATTGATAGAAGAAAGTTTCCTAATAACAGGACTTATTGAATCTGAAGTGTTTGAATCTTCCAAACTCTCGTAAATGCTCCAATAGAAGGGTTTTGTTCTTCTTCGTAAATTTTTTACGTCAGGCCGACTTGTACCGAATTAGAGAAACTGGGCTATGGTGCAACTGAAACGGCATGAGTATGGCCAGATTAAAAAAATAATGATGAGTTGCAATTCCTATATTGATAGAACGTCCGACATTGTTCGAGTGTGATGGAAGGATAATTCAGTACCAATACGATTTTATCTAACCAATTGCGAAGGGGTGTAATATATTTTGTAAAAGAAAAGAAGAAGGTTGAAGTTACATAACCTATTGGTATAAATGGATGACAGTATTTCTAATTACAGGATCGGCATTAGAAGCAACTTCCTGTGAGGCAAAGTGAAAAACACATTATACTTATGAAGCAACCCTGAAGACGATATTGAAATGATATTTTTAGTTTAATTATATAAATAAATATTTTTTTTTTATTTTGATTTTGAAATGTACAATTTAAAATTATATAAGTATAATTTTAATAAAATGTAAATAATGAATAGGTTAAAATGTTGATGTTGTTGTATGATTTAAAAAAAAAAGTACAAATATTAGATTTAAGTGAATTTTGTTAAATTAACGTTTTAATTGATAGAGGTTTTATTATATTTAAAAAAAATAATAAATAGTAGGTAAAATAAAAAATATCCAGGGAGATGAGGATGTTTAAAAAAACTGAAAGGTGGTTGAAAAATACAGTTTTTGAAGTGAAGATTCTTTTTTCAAAAATTCTAATTTTGATAAAGAATTATAGTTTAAATAAAAAAAAATTTAATAAAACCTTTATCAAATGTATTAAAGAAGATGTTTAATAATATAAATATAAAATATATGGAAAAATATTTATAATTTAAAAAAATATATATTAATTAAATACAATTATTGAAGTTGGAAGTTTCTTTAATGGATAAAAATTGAGTGTGGGATAATATTGATAGGAGTAAACGAGTTTGCAGAGGTTGTGGAGATCGATAAGAAGTTGGGATAATATTGATAGGAGTAAAACGAGTTTGTAGCTGTTGTGGATATCGATAAGAACGTGGGATTACAGGATTGTTAGTGTGATGTTTTAAAAGTGATTAAAAAGGTATTTATTAAATAACAAATTTTGGTATTTAATGACAATTTAATTAGATAATAATTTTGTGTGTTAATTTATCAAAAGATTTGCATTATTTTTTTAATTTTTTTTATTTGGTTTTCGTTAGATTGTAATGAGACGATCCCTTTAACGTCCTTTGATGAGAGTTCTTATAAAATAATAAATTGTAAAATACAGGCTGAGCTAACCGGAGCAATATGTGTTAAATGTGCTAGTTTTTCAAAAATAATTAATTTCAAAGAAGTAGCATCTAATATCATTACAAAGTGAAAAACACATTATACTTATGAAGCAACCCTGAAGACGATATGTATTGTGCAAGACAATCGTGGCTTGTGGATATGTGTTTTTTTTTTAAATTTACTTTATTGTACCTTTTATCTGACACCCCAATAACCATTTCCTCTTGGTCTTCGGCGTAGTAATCCTTCTTCTGTGCGTGCTGTTGACGGAAAGGGTCACGCTGCCGATAATAATTTTATCTTTCTCTTTTCGTGGCCATGCTGACAAGTTTTTGAAGCCCATGCCAAGTGCAAAACTTTGGTTTCTGCTCTACCTTTCATACATTTGTGCGCAAACCGTCAGTTATGATTTTGAACAGGGCACTATGTCACAGAATTCTGCCTGGATGGGTTTGATGGTGACTCCGGGTGACCTGTGCTGGCTACAATTTCAGTGGCTAAGCACTTTTCTTTCTCAAACCAACATATGTCAAATCTCCTGGAAAGTCGATGATAAGCAACCTAGGAATTGACTGTTATAGATCCAGCGTAATGCAATAGAGATGTTTGTGAATTCATGCAACTCCTTCCCGAATTCGTCCTGCATTCCTGTCTAATGTTTCTGGCGATCCTGGGTTGTAGAAACGCTACAGACTAAGGTTCATGGACTACTGAACCACGTGTTGGGACCGTAGAGCTGCCAGAATTGTCTCAAAGGACGAGTATTTTGTTAAGTTATTAGAATAGGATGTTGTATGGGAGCTCAAATAGGCACCAATAGCATATCTTGCTAGCCTGTCTAGAGCCTTAAGTCTTTCTTTTATTATCCTTCACAGGAATTAAACATAGTACTGGATGAGAAAACCGAAGACCCTCAAGATGAGAAGGTTCTGTTTGAATTTCAGAGGTTTACAGGCCTTTGGACGCATTGCTTAACAACTTTCTTCCATTGTTCCTTATCCATCGCCCTTTTCCACCCTTCTCGTCTAGGTCCTCCAAGACAGCTGATTTCGACTTTCTTTTAGGGCGGCCTACTCTTCTCGTACCTGCCATCTTACTATTCATCACAAGTCTTGGAGCTATTCTTTCATCAAGCCTTTGTAGATGACCAGCCACTTTATCCTCTACGCTTTATGATTTCCGTCATGCTCGGTTGGTGGTACAAACATCAGCTCTACATTCGTTCTTATTTTTCACGGGTCTCCTATTTTTTTTACCGCAGAAGATTCTTCAAAGGATCTTCCGTTTTCATGCTTCAATACGCTCTTGTTCTATACCCATGTTTCGCATGCGCATCCAGCTGTTGGTTTTATCATCGTTTTGTGTATCCTTAATTTAGCGCTACGCGATAACACATTTGATTTTAGAATACTATGTAAAGCACCCGCATTCTTCACTCTAGCTTCCGAGCTTCTATTTTCAGACTTTAATCCTTTTGCTTTGTAACCAGTGTTTCTAGAAATACAAAACCATTAACCCTGTCCAACTTCTGCCTGCCTTCTTCTAAATCTGCTGTTATTGTGTTACTTTTCGTGTTCATCTTCTTGTCTATCACCACATATACACTTTGTCTTTTCACTAATATGCAACCCTATTTTTTAGCCTGGCTTTCTATATTCCTTACCCTCCGTCGCTGATCTTGCCATTAGTGTAAGGTCCCCCGCTTGTTAGTTATGGTGCCTCGGGCTGTGATACCACTATCTCTTATTACCTTACAGCCTACAGCTTTACGTTGCTCCGAACCACGGAAGTGCTTGCACTTCTACTCCAGAGAAGACTTACTATACCTCGGTGGTTTATGATTGCCTTCCGAGGGAAGCGGTCGGGTGTTTTATGACATGAAAACCATCTGAGGTTTCGGCGTTAACCCTAACATTATTTCCTGGTTGCCTCATCGTCATTTTGATAAGACGCACCAGCTTTGATGGTATTTGCAGGATTTCAATGTCTTCATGCAGTTTGTTTCTATTAATAGAGTCATACGCGTGCGGTCGTAGCTGTTGAAGATCTGATCCATGACTTTAATCTGTTCCAGTTATTAATTGCCATCTATTTCTGGGTCCTCTGGGGTCTCTTGTTCCAACACTGGCATATCGTAGATATGTACAGCAAGGTGTAGAAGTAATGACTACTGCGCCTTGCAAATATGCAGCCCATCTATCACCAGTCCGGCTACAATATGTTTGAAACTGCTGAGTGAAAGCCGGACTGGTGATAGATGGGCTGCATATTTGCAAGGCGCAGTAGTCATTACTTCTACACCTTGCTGTACATAAAATCATTAATTTCAGTTGAAATTCTTCTTCCTCAAGTTTAACCAACGAATCTGGAAACCAGTCACGTCTTTTTTTGCATCATTTTGCTCTTTAGGGTGTCGGCGTAGGTTCTATACTCCCCACTTTCTTGATCCATTTTTTCCATTTCTTCCGTCCAACTAAGACTAAAATCTAAAATGGTTGGCTTTGGATAGTCTAGTGAATTAGATGTATAAAAACTAAGGTGTAAATCCTTCAATCCAGTCAAGTCAAGGTACTCTAAACAATCTAAATTTTTACTGACACAACAGGGAGGATTGTAAGAATTTAAAAGTCTTTAAATTAAAGAACAATTTGGGAAATGTTTATCAACAGCGATCAGTATTTACAAATCAAAAACTGTCCTAAAAATGCGTAAAATTCACGAACTGAGGTGCCCTAAATTCGAATACTTCACTGTTATCTCACAGCAGGATTATTACGAAGTAAAATATATAGGAAACAATCTGAGGAACATCGGGGTAGTTATCGCTTCACACCTGACGAAAACACCGGATATCTCTAGGTTTTTCTAATTTATTGTTGCTTTCACCTCTTGGCCACGATGCTCATAACTCACAACGAATATTCCGCGGAGAAATTTTTAGGAAAGACGTCGTCGGTTCTGGATAGAATTGTTTTTAGATGATTTAACCAAAACGAGTTTCTTTTTCTTAAGGGTTGGTTCTTTTTAAATAACAAGCTCATATTTAAAACCCGTGCATTACTTAAAAATTGAAAATTTAAAATCCATTTGGTTAATTTAGGATTGAACTTCGAATTTAAAATTTGTATTTGAATTTTGGATTTTTCTAAATGAATTTTTGGAATTCGAACATTTTCAAGTTAGAGTTTTATATCCAAAACGGTTGTCGAACCGAAATTTGAGTCCCAAACCCAGAAAATTGGTATATAAATTCATATAAGTAGGCTCAAATTTTGAACTGAGATCAGAAAAACAACATTTGGTATACGAATTTTGTGTTTGAGATATTTGTAATTCGAGCTTGTATTTGGAGGATCCAATCTCAATGAATTAAATCATTTTGGACTTAATATTTGAATCCTTAGCTGAAGTCGCGATTAAAACGATGGAGTACAATATCAATTAATTTTATATAAGACTGAGTTTCTTATTTTTTGAGCTTGAAATCAGTGTGACTATTATCGAATGTAGAAAATTCAAAGTGAGTTTTCAATCTGCAATTTATAAATCACATTTCAAACTTAGGAAGGGGTTTCGGATTGAGTGATTGTAGACCGAAAGACACAGATTTTGAAAACTTCATACTAATAATCACTTTCGATTTTAATTTTTGCATTTAAATACAAAATTCAATCTTAAAATTTGATTCTAAATTTGGAATCTATCAAAATGAAATTTAGGATTGAAATTTGGATTTGACACAGAATTAAAATTAACACATCTTTAGGAACTATTATCCCCTCAAATGCATTATATGGTTTTCTTGATTCATTATTTGAATCCTAAATAGCATCAAATTTTGATAACCGACTAAATGAGTATTACTCTAGGATAATACTTAGTATTAGGATTAATTTTTATTTCACTATTCAATGCCAAATTAAATTTGGAATTCAAAATTGGAATATCAAATCTGGAAGAACGGATTCAAATACTGGATTAGAACTTGAAAATTTATATTTCATATTAAAAATTAAGACTGAAGTTTGAGTTTAAAGCTCGGACTGGAATCTTCAAATATAATTCCGAGATTAGAATTTGACACTTGCGAATTTATTAAATCTTGAAATTTAAATTTTGAATATTCATAAATCTTGATAACTTTAATTAATCGATGAAATATTCGTCCTTATAAGAACTATTTTTAGTTTAAATTTTCAAACCGAATTATAAATTGCAGGTTTAACTATAACATCTGGAAAAATGGTTCCAAAGTTTGAACTTGGAGCTAAATTTTGAAAATCTGCATATTTGTGGTTGGAAATTTGATTTACAGATTAAATTGAACAGATTTTGTTCTGAAACAGCATTTAAACTCAGATCATTTTGAAATATTTAGGGCACTAACTAGAAGAGTTGTTCTATAAATTAAGTAGCTATCATCGAACAGTTACTAGTTCAAGACGACAAACCTGCAAGTTTAGTCAACCTCCTTGAATAGTGCCTTTTTCCTCACATTTGCTTGTTAATAACCGATTCCCTAAGCAAGTAACAGGCTTCTCCCCTTTCTCCGGTGGTTGCAAACATCTTTATGGAATCTTATGAGGCAATAGCTCTGGAAAGGGTTTCATTTAAAACCAAATGTCTGATCCCTGATCCCATTATGTATCTGGCCCCATGGAAGACATAACCTTACTTCCTTCCTAGAACATCTTAATAATCAACACCCTGATATCAAGTTTACTATGTAAATAGAAGCGAATGGTTCTCTTCTTTTCTTCGATGTTCTGGTAACCCGCAAACCGAGTGGTTATCTTGCACACTCAATTTATCGTAAACCTAAATACATGAATTAATAGGTATCTTCAAGCCAATTCACATCATCCTCCGGGACAAAGACTCTCCGTAATCAATTCTCTTCTTAATCGTGCAATCGCTGTGTCTTAGCCCGATGGTCTTTATGTTGAGTCATCCAAGATAATCTCCTCAAGAGTTAATACAACAAAAGGGACGTTAGGAAGCTCATTGAAAAATAATTAGTACATCCCTCACACTCTGGCAGTTTTCAAAACACTTGTATACCCCAGGCTACTGCGTTCTTGCCATACATTCGCCAAGTTTCTGATCGCATAGGTAGGTTTCTCAAAAAATATAACATCAAAACCATCTTCAAAATCCCCCAAAAAGGCTTTACCCTTTTCACCAAGAGACTTATATAGCTCCCTTGTTCCTGTGGTTTAGTGTACATTGGAGAAACTGGTCGCTCAGTACGCACACGTATCTGTGAACACAAAGTTGCTTGAAATCAGGTCTTCTCTCACGCTCAGCTGTTTCTGAATATCATCACGACACTGGCTATAAGATCTTGTTTTGAAAAATCTTCGATGATAGCCAATGCTCCTAATTGTTTTAACAAGCAAATCCGTGAGGTTATTGACCCCTAACAACTTGGATAGTGATACTGGTTATCATCTGTCTGCCATTGCTACCGGCTCCACCCCCCCCCCTACTCTTGATAAATCGTCATTTTCGTCCGATACGTTTAACCGGTTACAGCCGGTATAAAGTCGTTGCTTCCTTCTGAATTTTCTTCAGAAGGGTTACGCTTCTGGCTTGGTTTACAAGTTGAATTACGGTACCCTTCTTCCTCTTGCTAAAAGAGTTTCGCCTCTGGCGTAGTTGACACGTTGAGTTAACGTGCTCCTTTAGTGCCCCCATTTTCACCCTGACGAAGTCCCTTAAGCAAGTGGCCGAAACGTTGGGTTCTTTCTCAACAATGACACGGTCCCAACCCGCAAGGCGTTCCTTTAACACTGACCGTGGAAGTCTTCGAATTCTTTTTAATCTGACTGAATTTTTGTTTTTCGGTCGCAAGTTTAAGAACTAGAAGTCAAGATATTAACATCAAACTCGGAAAGACAGGAACAAATTTTGGGTTAACAGATTGCAGATTCGTATATGCTAAATCGAAATTATTCAGTTAGAAACTTTTTTGTTCCAAAAGTGGTGCTAAAAGCTAAATTACCAATCTGGAATGACTGATTTTAGTTTTCAATTCGAGATTCAAGGTTTGTACTTCATATATGAGAATTGAGATTGAATTGTGGATTAGAATTTCCATACTGTATTAGAAGATTTAAATTCTACAATTTATTGGAGTCGAGATTTGGATTTTTCAAATTCCAGAATTTGGAATTTTGAGCATTCACCAAACTTGAATATAAATATCCTAATTACAAGACCATTTGATTGAATTAAGCAGCATTTGTTTGGACCAATTTTTAGTTCCTTTTTCAAATGGCAGTTCAAGCTGAAAAAGTCCAAACTTATGCTTTGTTTGTAAAATGTAGGCTTGAATTTGAATGTAGAACTGGAAGCTTGGGTCTGAATTAGAAGATTCGAATGTTACAAATTTGAATCCTGGCAGACTCAAAAATTGAATTTTTTGAGATCAAAATTATAATCCTAAATATGTTCGGATTTTTATTAATAAAGATTAACGATGCCCTTGTGGGAATTTGTTGTTTGTAATAAGATTGGGTATGGATACAAAATTCGGCTTTAAATTCAACATCTGACAGCGTAGATTGGAGTTTTGGATTGAGAATTTAAGACTCATGCTTCGTACATAAAATTTGAGACAAAATCGAAAACTCTTAATAATTCTAATTCGAATAAGTTAGATCCTTCAGTCGGATTAAGCAACCGTTAGAGTATTGAGTTTTTAGTTTATATTTTGGATACTTCAGAAAAGTGGGCTTGAGTTTTGAGTCGGAAATGGGGTTTCGCGTTTCGACTTTTAAATTTCGATCTGAATGAATTATGGCTTCCAAAACTTGAAACTAAATCAGGAGAATTTTATAGAGCTCAAATCAATTAGAATTCTAGATTTAAATCTAGATCATCTTAAACATGGATGGGTCTAGATTGAAGAGCCTTTATACAGACTAATCGATAAATTCAAACTCGTTTCGCTTTTCGATTCGAAATTAAAGTTTCAAGATTTGAATATGGAATCTAAAAGACCGATTTTGATTTGAGATTTTAAAATAACCTTGGGAATTCAGAATTTACATTTCGTGCATGTGGGTCAGGATTAAAATTCTGGATTCAAAACCGTTGATTGGAACTTGAATTCGGACAGTTTTTTCAGATCCGAAACTTGAATCCCGAGTACGGTAGGCTCTTGATGGTTTTAATCGGGATCCCCTCTCGCTAAATTAAGCGATGTTTTACTAATTTGCAGCTTGCCAAAATTCAAGGCTCAAATTATTGTAGGTTTCAGTTTCCGTTCTGGTAGGAGTGATTTGGATTTTGAATTAGGATTTGAAGATTTACACTTTGCATGTGAAAATCCTAATCTTATTACTAGGAATTTTAGTTAACAGTTGAAATACAGCCGTTTAAATATTACGATTTGAATTCAAAAAACTTTCACATCAAATCTGCTTACGTTTCGTAAACAAAGCAATTCCTCTTCAGTTAATTAAGGAACAAGAACGGCTGATGCAGATGCTTGCTAAAGTAAACCTTACGGTGTTGACTACGCGATAAGATAAGAAATTTTAGGTGAATTTATACTGGTGAAAGTTTATGAAGCCCGTATCTGCTGATAGTAAAGATTGAGTGTGAGGCAATTTCTCGAACCCTTGTTCCGAGGACTATAAACACTGCTTATACAGTGCTCTTGTGGGTGCCATTCAAGGAGGGTCAGGTCTGCGGCCCTTTTATCCCGACAATTCATCAACAAGGCGAAAGTGGAAATCAGGAGATTCTCACAGAGCGCTTCCTCAACTGTCATACATAAAAAAAGGGCAAAATTAACCTTGTTGTTCGCCCTTTTCTTCGTGTACGTTCGCGTGTTCTAATCATTCACAACTTTCATAACTTATATACGCTAAAATTGCAGTTGCTAACTAATCTGTTTTATGAATAAATTGCCACGGGTAGAAACTGAGTCTTCCTGTGGGAACAAACTTGTAATTCATAGGTAGGCGCAAATGAAATTATTTAGCATCCCGGGGGATTGTATGTATCTTGCACGGGTTTCCAGTGAGAATGCTCTAACCGACAGTTATACTGACTAGATTGTCATTAATTAACAATTTTACCCTTTTAAGGGGTTACCTATAAACTTATTCCGGTTATTATTTCATGCAGGACAGCCGGTGCTAAGCGTTTTCGCCAAAATACGCATCCCTCTCCTTCTTATTAAACGTCAACTTCTGTTTAGAACGAATATTTATTGTGACTATTTTGAAACTTCATACAAACAATGGGAACTTCTGTTCGTTCGCTTTGAATGACGTAAAAAGATAATAAAAACTACTCGCTCAATTATTTTCTTAAGGGAACTTACGAGTGGTTTGCTAAAACTTTTACTGACCATCAAAACTGGAAAGCGCAGTTTAGTAACTTAACGGGAATCCCTTTTTTATTGCTTCTGAAGACCATGTAATTATTTTTTTACTAACTTTTTGTTACGAGAAGGATGTTCGAATTTTGTTCCGTCGTTTTGTTTTAGAAGCTTCAGCGCGTTGTACAATTTCCAATTATCTAAGCGCAATTTCCGATTTGACGACTTTGTCCGTTCTTTTATTTCTACGGTACAATTAAAGATTTAATCATCACTCGTCACAAAGGCTTTGAAAAATATAACAATAGTGTCAGATTATGCCACTAACTGCCGGTAAAAACTCTAACCTTATTTGAGAAACATATCACCGGGGATATGTACTGTATTGTTCTATATGTACGGTATATACCTTAATTTAAAATGTAAACTTATTCTTCTTTGGGCTACTCTAAACGCAGAATACGGTTCATGAATTTGAGTGTTTTAATTTCTACGATACCATTAGATGATATCATATTGTAGTCCAGTCAAAATAGACACAAAAATGCCCAAAGTTCGGAGTAATTCGCATGGAGCTGATTTTTTGTGTGGACCTTCGTATTATAGTTCTAAATGAAATGTCAAAAGTCCCCATCGATCCGAGTGCTGCTAAAAATTTTACGTGGGGCCAAACGTCATAAAAAAATGTATTTTGAGAATATCTCGTTAAAAGTTAGTTTTATTGTAAAAATATTTATTAGCGAATTTGTAGCTCATACAATTTTCCACAAAAAATGCTTAATTACTTTTTTTCGTGAGAGTGGCTATTATCGAGATATTGCGATATCAAGAATTGAAACTGTCATCTTTTTGAAGAAATGCATTCCTTTCCACACCACCTTCGAGATAGAGTACTCTGAGAGTTTTTTCTTATAATGTGGTATCCCCAGTAGGCCTAATCCACAATTTTCTTAAGAAAACAAAAAATTAGTCATGTTCATACTCCATTTCTAAAGTTACGTATTCTTATTCTTCTTCTTCCTCTAGCTGCTATATTTCCACAGGCTGCGCCAATAAATGCGATGGATCGATTACATCTTCATTGATGTCACATACATCGTCGTCTTTTAGTTGCCACATACTGCTGAACAATGTAAACCTACTTTTCTGCAACCACAATTATAACTACAGCTCTTGCTGTAATTGTAAAAAATAGTGTTCAGTAGTATGTTTGGAGCAGGTGGGAGCAGAGTTTGAATTGGCTCCAAAACGTTGTTTTTCCATGCCCATCCCCAATCTTCAACAAGAATCGATTTATTTCAATGTTGTGCGAAACATTCATACCTGATAATATCTGTGTAACATGAGCAGAAAATGACGCTGTTGTTATAATAATCGATACAGCCATAGAGCAGTCTCAAGCAAGAACAAGTATTGTTGAAGATGTATTTGGTCCATCCTGTTTTTTGGCGCATCCTGTGGAAATACAGCAGCTAGAGGAAGAGAAAGAAGAAGAATATGTAACTTTAGAAACGTAGTATGAACAAGACCAATTTTTTGTTTTATTAGAAAAATTGTGGATTAGGCCTATTAGGAATACCAAATTACAAAAAAAAACGCGCTGAGTACTCTACCTCGAAGGTGGTGTGGAAAGGAATGCATTTCTTCAAAAAGATGACAGTTTCAATTCTTGATATCGCAATATCTCGATAATGGTCACTCCTATGAAAAAAACTAATTAAACCTTTCTTGTGGAAAATTGTATGAGCTATAAATTCGGTAATAACTATTTTTACAATAAAACTAAGCCTTAACGAGATATTCGCAAAAAACCGCTTTTTATGACGTTTGATCCCGCGTAAAATTTTTAGCAGCACTCGGATCGATGGGGACTTTTGACATTTTATTTAGAACTATAACAGGAAGGCTCACACAAAAATTCAGCTCCATGCGAATTATTCCGAACTGTTATGTCTATTTTGCCTGGATTAATTGTTCATTTTAGAACTACAGAAATAATTTGATGGTTAGGTTATGTAATTAAAAACCTATAGTACGTACCCCGGACGGAACGTCTGTTTTATTGACAAACGTTATTTACAATCTACTTTTAGAAAAGTATTCAGTAAATTTGATGATGGAGAAGGTAGTGATAGGAGAAATCAACGATTGATGATACTCCCAAGGAGATCCGTTTATAGTCCAGTCAACGAACGCTCAATAGGGGGGTGTAGAATGCATGGAGGGTGTCACAATTTTTGACTTCAGGGCTTTGTTTGGAGTCGTTAGGAGGTAAACATACTAAAAGTCCCCGGACATAGGTGGTGAGCGGGGTGCAGGGGGGACCGAGAAGATCCCTTTTTTAGGTTTTTTGCTTATATCTTGAATAAGGTGCGTCTTAGCGAAAAAGTTATTATATTCAAAATCAAAGGTGTCAAAATTTCCCACATTTTTGGTTGGTAAAGTTTTTTTATATCTCCAACCGTTTATGCGATATCCGCTATCAAAAATCGCTAATTTTCGAAAAAAATATATAAAAAGTATATACCATTTTGAAGGAAATTTAATCCTGTACAACTTCTTTTGCGGGAATTTTTCTGTAAACCGAAGAGATGAGGTGTTAGAGAGAAAAGTTTAACGAAAAGCGGGAGGCAAAATATTTTCTTGCGAATATTAACGATTTTTGATAGCGGATTTCTCATAAACGGTTGGAGATAGAAAAAAACTTAAAAAAGCAAAAATGTAGGAAATTTTATCGGCTTTGATTTTGTATATAATGACTTTTTTCTAATATGCACCATCTTCTAGATATAAGCAAAAAAACAAAAAAAGAGACCTTCTCAGTCCCCCCCTGCACCCCGCTCGCCACCGATGTCCGGGGACTTTTAGTATGTTTACCTCCTAACGACTCCAAACAAAGCCCTGAAGTCAAAAATTGTGACACCCTCCATGCATTCTACAATCCCTTTATTGACTGGACTATTACGGTTGATTATAATATGAGGTCTTGGGGCCATGTCTCTTCAGTCGTCGTATTGGTGGATGATACGTGGAAAGTTGCCGAATTAATATATTGCTGTGCCCATCTAATTTCTGGTAGTAATTTGTTGCAAATCTTTTAATTAGGTACCTCAGCGACGAATGGGATGTCTAGGTCTTCATGGGTTGTTTGATTGGTTACGAACCAGGGCGCGTCAACGATTGCGCGGAGTGTTTTTGACTGGAACTGTTGCAGCGTCTTAATTCTGGTTGGTTTGGCACATCCCCATAGTTGCATACCAAACGTCCAGATTAGCTTTAGCATCGTTTTGCAAAGCAGCAGTTTGTTTCGGATCGATAGCTTTGACTTTCTTCCGAGGAGCCAGTGCATTTCGCGATATTTTAAGTTTAGATGTTTGCGCTTAGCTTGTACCTATATGTTTGTTCCACGTCAGTCGTTGGTTAAGATGCAGTCACTACTTCAGTTTTTACCGGTACAGGGGTGTTATTAATGTTAACAGGTGGGCAAACTCTGGCTTTTGTGGTAAATGTTACTTGGGCTGATTTTGACTGGTTAATTTTTATTCGCCATTTGTCAAACCATGAGCTAATTTTGTTGAGATGCTGTTGGAGGTTGGCAGTTGCAGTATCTGCGTTTTCATGGGTAGACAGTATTGCAGTGTCATCAGCAAATGTATCAGTTACGGTGTTATCAGTTTCTGGAAGGTCAGCTGTGTAGATAAGGTAAATGATAGGTCCCAGGATGCTACCCTGTGGGACACCGGATTACGTTTCTAGGGTGGAATTGAATGGACACTTCATCATAATAAGTAGGTATAAGAATAATGTTGGTTTGTCATTTAGTTAAACTTCTACGTAAAAGTTTGATATTTAGGGTTTGGCATCATTTACGATGCATATTTCTGGGTGGTATATATTAAATCGTTAAGGTATACATCTCGGACGAACTGACCGCAATTTAGTTTAAAATTTGAATCGAAGTACAGATAACGAATATTTATTGCTGTAATTGCCGAAGTCTGTATTGCAGTTTCCACCTTCCAAAGAATAATCGTTAATTTTGGTGCTTTTACGATAGTTGTTGTTTACGTTTCCACGGCAAAACTAAATGGCAATTTCAATACAATGACTATGAATAACCTTAGGTTGACATTTTATTTAGTAAAACTTCTATTTAAAAGTATAAGATGTGGCATTATGTTATGCACATATCTTTCGAGGTATGTACTATATCATTAAATACTTGTCGTACATTCCTTCGTCGGATTAACTGTAGATTAGTTTTAATTGAATCCAAGTTTGGATAACAATAATATAAAAATTTTGAACCTCATATAAATGCTGAAAACGCTATTTGGAATTTTAATAGTTAAATCTTAATTTCAACGTAAAGCTTTTAAAATTGTTAAACCGTACGTGACTTTGGGGACCTTCACACAATGACGCGGCAAGATTCTATTATGGACGTTTTAATCAGTTTAAATTGAATATAAGTTAGTATAAGTGTTTGGTATTTGATGTAAATATTGGCCATGAGAGGACGAACAATTTTAGTAACAGAAATGATTGTCAAATAAATAACGACTGGCCACACTTGTTTGTGGTGAGTCTTGTAAAATCCGCCTGCCTTCATTTTATATTTCAAAATATAGGAATTTTTTGCTAAAGATTGGTTTAAAAGAATGAATGCCAGTGTCTTGTAAAGCACGTGGTTGCTGTTTTTAGATTATCCGATATCTAGAGTGATTTTGTGTCATTTATAAACTGGTAATTTATAGTTGACTTGCTACTAGGTTGAACCACGTTAGATAACTATCTCTCACAATTGGTACGCCGGAGCATTTACGAAGATAGTAACTGAATTTCTTTTATCTGTTTTATCATTTCATTAAATTAAGTTCATTAATTGTTTGGCTCTTTTTAATTTACTAGTAATACTGGTATTTGCTTTAACGATTTTAGCACAATTGGTTATATGAAAAAGCTTGTTCTCAGAACATAAGAATTTAATGCAATTTGGGAACACAACTGGGATTATATATGTATATATTTTTTGTTTGATAACGTCGTTAATTAATTAACATTTCGGTTAAAAACTTCAATAGACGTGGGATAATTTATTAATTTGCATATAATCAACACACATCTGTGTATTTGTTCATCACCGACACGAAAGCAAAGATCACAGAAAGCAGTATGTACTTTGAAATCAACAGAACGCCAGCTGTAAATGAAGTTGCATACCCGGAGGCGTTCAAGTCTGGCAAAGACGTTTAATTTATAGAATCGAGCGTTCCGGTTCAACTGCTGATTTAATTATATTTATTTTACGTATTGTAAAAAGCTTAACGTGTGATGAGATATTCTGCTGTAGATGGGCGCCGGCAGGATTATTTGCAGGGGGGTGCATCTATACATTATACGAATATGATATAATTTATATCTATTCATCCTTATAATTATTATTCACACGACTTTTCCCGAAGTTTGCACTAAAGTGTATAAAATATATAACCATTTATTTACATAATTTATGTATAACAAACAAATAACAATAAACAACTTCTTATTTAATTAATTAAACTGTGTAGTTTCATCCAAGCCATGGGGTGGAAGTGCACCCCCTTGCACCCCCCTGCCGGCGACCATGCAGTGCTGTACTCTATACATTTGCATCTCGTATTGGCCATGATGTTTTCTTTTTAAAGTGCATTAGGTAAAATGTTACAAAGCAGCTTCTAATGCCTTTTAATAAATGTTAGTTTGAACTTTGTAAAGGCTTTTTGATTAGGTTTGGATTTCCAGGGCATATAAAAGCTACATCTGGTGCTTTTGTTTTTTAAATTTCCTATCAATGCAGTTTAGAGTTTATTTTACTTTAATGTGGAGTTCCATTTTGTATTGAAATTTGTGAAATGGAACTTTTTTATTTGAAATGTGATGTAGCGAGTATTAGGAATGTAAAATTCAACATCTATGAGGTTGAATGGGTAACTTTTTTATTTATAAAGATAGAGAAGCGGCTAAATAGGCAAAGTAGGGCAATTTTTCATGAATAATTCAGTGGTGTGAAGAAATTTGATTTCACGTCTTATATATTAAGTGCTGTCAAAATTGTGTTCTTAGTGAATATAGATTAAACCAGGAGGCTTACACTGTAAAGTTTTTGAGTGGTTTTCTTCAGTTCATCTCATACTGGACTTTGCGTCCTGGGCCAAGACAAGCGAAGCTACTCATCCACAGATCTTCAAAAACCAGGTCCGAACAGCTTCTTAGGTGAAGTAGGAAGCACATCAGGATAGTCACAGGTCTCCTTACGGATGATGAACTCTTTAAAAGGCACCTGCATCTGATGGGCCTCTCCGAGGACCTAAGTTACAGATTCTGTAACGAAGCAGATGAGACTTACCTTCATCTACTCTTACGGTGTCCCAGATTACTTCTTCCGAGGCATCGACTACTTGGAGCCGGTCACATGGAGCGCCTTTATCAACAAGATTCGGGTCTTCGGGCTAAGCGTGGGTTTATAGGAAGGCATCCCTTAGTTTTCGGTGGATGCACAATGGGCCAGTGCTGCTACTTTGCACTGCCAAAGAAAAAGAAGAAGAAAAAGAGCGGTTTTATTGGTTTCGAGATGGTAGCGAAGACATAGACGAGGATTCTCGGTCCGGTAATTGTTAGAACACTCGAAAATATCGAGGCCGTAACTAAGTCGTTCCTACAAGACTACTGATGATATTTAAGGAGATTGATATGAACCCAGAACATAGCACCTGATTTTAATACAGGATTAAAAAAAAAGAAAAGCGTATGCGAGATTCGTGCCTCATCACCTTTTTGACGAAAAAAACACTTTCGAGTGAATGCATGCAGAGATTTTGTAAAACCTGCCAAAACTGGCCATTATATTCTTAAAGACGGGTTTAACCATAAATACTTTGTAGCAGAAGGTCACACTGTTAACCTGGGGGCTTTAGATAGAATTAGAATCCAGAAGATAAGACTTTAAACTTATACGGTTGTCAAATTTGGGGCTCAACTTCATAAACGAACTTAAAAAAATTACAAAGTTTTTAAAGTAAAATTCTTAGAGTTGCCATTAATTCTCCATGGTTTGTCAGAAACAGACATATTCATGACGAACTAGGAGTACCCTACATCGAAGACTTCATCCGTTATGTTACCAAGAAGTTTTTTGAAAAACTTCACACTTGTCCAGCAGCCTCTCACTATTTACTGCGAACTTATTCATACGCGATTAAAAAGGAAGTTAACCCAAGACGTATTCTGCACAAGTGATTAGTGATTATCGGTTAATTAATTAATTAATTATAGTTTAGTAACAGGGAACCCTCTAGGGCGACCCGAAACGAATTATTATAACCGTAAGGATGCATGTATAATATATAAATGAAATCAGTTATGTATAGCACCCAGTGTGCTGATCTGACTTATATGATATAAAAAAAACGTGCTATTTTAGTGCCCCTTTTCCTCCTGTTCCCTGGTCTGTCCCTTGTGCTGTTTGGAAGAGATTATGCCGGTAGTTTTGACTAATAGTTAATACCTATATTTTTCCTTAGATAAAAGTGCCGACTGTTTACGGACCAAAAAAAAGTAGTAGTGGAAGCAGAAAGATCTTGTTAAAGTGGTGGATGCTGCTATAACAGTCTGAAAGATACCAGAGTTTGTCTATTCTTAAAGCTGAAATTGTTCCCTTGTCCAGGACTTTCAAGGAATGAATAGAGCTGAAGTGGAAAAATTGGCAAAAATACTAACAGAGTGAACAACATTGAACATTTTGAATATGGACGTAAGTGGACTCCAGATAAATAACAACCTTGGAAAAGTAATTGTACTCAAAGACTATTACAATAGTGAAGTACTTACTTCGTTACTACATTTTTAACCCTTATATTGCCAACCGGGGTGCACGTGCACCCCAGGCTTAAATTGTTTTAGAATAAAGTGTTTTAGATTTTTTTTAGACCTGAACTTTTCAGTAGCTTCATTTAATTGATTTTTAGGTTAAATACCGTTGCAAATATCCACAAATCAGTAGTCATTAAAAAAATAGTTTACTTTTGGTAGAGCGGAGTGCACCAACCCACTATGAGCACAGCAGCATCTGCAACAAAAGTACAAGACCGTTGTCATCTCTGCGACTGAAAATGTGACAGAAATACAAGGCAACAGTGTACTCTCTGCAAAAAGTATATTTGTACTCAACATTTCACAAAAAAAATTGTTTTGTCAAAATTGTAATGATGAATAAGCGTTAACTAACAATAAATTACTGTTTTTCATATCTTTGCTAAATAAAGATTTCTTTCCATAGTATTGGTCTTACTAGATATCAATAAGGGTCAAGTGCTCTCACAATAAAGAAAACTGGCTATTTTAATTTGTTTTAGGCCTTAAAACAACTGGGGTGCAAGTGCACCCCACCTGGTAGTTATCGTAAAAAAATAGGTCGGTAAGAGAAGGGTTTTAAATACGTAAATAAACAACAGATTTGGCAAGAAACCATGCCCCTTGGAGCATGCGAGGAGAATTATATCAGCAAAGAGTTGTTTACTGATTGCCTGGCAAATTACTTTATACTCAGGAACCTTGTGGGAAAATTTCTTTTAATTCTGGACCGACATGGATCTCATATGATCATAATCTGATTGCTCATGACATGGGAACATTTGGTTTCCGTGCAACAAGGATTTATCAGTTAAAGCTAATTTCAAGTTAATAAAAAAGTCCTCGTTGTTTCTTTAACACTTGGACTATCCACAATGGAATGGACGTCTACAAAAATTCTACATAATATCCGAATTCGACGAAGTGTCAGTGTACGGTACCTACTTCAAGTGTAAAACATGCCAAAGGGCATAGTAACTCAACTTGTCAACCAAGCCAGAGGCGAAACCGCTCTACATAAAGCAGAAGAAAGCAACAACTTTATACCAGTTGTAATCGGTCAAGCGTATAAGATGGTTGGTCAGAGGTGGAGGGAGCGGAGCCATTAGCAATGACAGACTTGATGATTTCAATAGCCTCGAGGAATTTTCCGTTGGAAAAATGAGGAGAAGTGGCAACGATCGATAATTTTTCAAACAAGCTCGTATGGTCAGTGTATAGCCAGTGTCGCGCTGATGTCCAGCAACAGCCAAGTGTGAGAGAAGATCTGATTTCAAGCAAGGTTTGTGTTCACAGATATGTACGTGTACGCACAGAGTGACCCGTTTCTCCAATGTACACTAAACTACAAGAATAAGTGATGCTGTAGACGTTCCTTGATGAGAGTTGTTGATGCTTATCCTTTACCGAAGAAAGTATTTGTGGCATTTTTAAAAGGGGTTTGAAGATGGTTTTAATATTGTAACGTAGTGGTTATCACCAAAATTAATTTTGAAAGTTTCCAGAAATAAGTTAATTAAATTGAACAAAATTACTGCTAAATCTTAAGTACCAACGTGTTGGTGTATTTAACCAGCTACGCCACGTGGGGGTTTGCTGCGAGAAGTTTTATTTAAAATACTTTATTCAGCTAACATAAAACATATATTGTCCAATTCTGATTAAGTTTCACAAAATATTATTTAGAACTAAAGTTAAAGACAAAACACTTATAAGGTTAGGTATAAGTTCCGAGTACGTAAAAACATTAAAGTAAATCAAATGAAACAAAGAGTTTAATCCAAACTGTTAGCAAGGCTTACTATGAATTGAATTACATTAAATTAAATACAGAAAAATAGTCTTACATAAAATCGTACTAAACCTCACCAGTGCGAAGGACCTGATTTATTAAGGACATGTTTGTTCGACCACCACACCAACCATAGTGAGCTCTTACTGTGCACTTCAGTATATAAGAAGTCAGCTCCCACGCACACATGTCTTAGAACAAAGGCATACACTTTCCGTGCTAAAGCTATGCGCATTCACCCTGCTGAGCTGTGCATTTTACAGAATGCTATTTCAGCGTTCCGACGCACTACACAGCTGTCTCGAGTGTCACCTTTCAGGTTCACGGCGTTTATTTACGTGTCTCACATGCCTCTATTCCTGTCAGTGTAATGACCCTTGATAATACGTCATATCAATGCGCGTGGTGATGCATTCCCTAACATCGCTTCATTACAATATTATATTTTTTGTTCTTTTAACAATATGTCTCCGGTCCCAACGGTTACAACATATTATAATAACGCTAAAAGAAGAAAGAAATCTGTTCAGAATCTAAGCGATGCTACTTCCATCGCAGAAAAGAAAGAAAGGCATATAAACTGTAAAGAAGATTAAGAAACAACAAGCTAAATCATCAAAACGGCAGTTTGTTCAAGTACCTACTATTGAGGCCAAAGCTGTCGATTCTGTAAAACGGTGCATAATTCGTCGGGAATGCACTTTATCATCCGAAAGTGATGACCACTTTTCGGTTACTACGAGGAAATAAAATCCACAGTAGGTTGCACTAAGCGTATAAAATGCAGAAGATGGTTTTATGCTTCTTTCACAATCTATAAGAACACAGGTTGTATTTGAACCTTTATGAGCTGATAAGGAAGCAAGTTCTGGACCTACTCCGCCATAGATGCCTCCTTTAAGTATTTTCAGTAAAATCTTAACTATGATGCAATCACACGAAGAAGACTATCAAGTAAGGCTGCAAAGGGTTAAATAGTGCATAAATGATTACATCCATTATACTTAGTGTTTCTTAGATGTAAAGATAAAGTTTGTTAGACATTTCAATCAGTTTATTAATTCTAACAACAGAAAACCATAACATAAATGCAAAATCTAAAGGGGGCTTCGGTTACATAGTAGATTGAAAGTATCTTTCGTGACAGGTCAGCAAATTCCATCGAGGTCTGGAAATTTCTAAGGGTCGTCGAGGTTTGTTACATAGGATGGCTGTATTACCGTAGCATTACAAAAATTGAAAGGTTTTTGAAAAGGTTGTGATTACTTTAATAGATAGACGACGTGTTATATATGTATATAGGATATACTTATTCAAAGACCTATCTTCGTTGGATTTAAGAACAACCTTTAACCATGAAATTAATGACGAAGATCACTTTAGTGTTTGAATATCCGGTACATCTGTTGTATCCCAAAAACAAATTACGTATAGAAACTACACGTCATTCCACAATGATTTATTAACACAGATAACCACGGATTAAAACAAACGCACTATATTATGAAAAGGTTTAGCTGTTCTGTTGTTAAACCTTCCGTTAACCCTCTTCAAAATAGACGTGTTGTTTGGTGTATAAATACGAGTACATCGCTTATAATTTGTAAATGAGATTTTAACTAATCAAATTTTGGGATCCAAGTAACATCTGGAAATTATCAACCTAAAGGAAAATAAAATAGCCTTTTGATTTTTTAACAGTAGGTTGTGTTTTATAAAAGATTAACGTAAAGGGTGAAAGCAAATTGTCAGTAAGTAGTTTACCCATATAAGCAAAAGTCATTCAAACCAAAGCAAACAATATAAGTTTTAAACATTTTCTTTTTTTAGAAAACTGAAAAATATTTATTCCACGAAAAATGCTTTTAATGTATTTCGAGACCGTCTTCTGAATTTAAATTACGTCTTCACGTCTTTTTGGTTGTAAATCTGCTTCTTATAATTTCCGGACGTCGCGAGATTTTCCATTCCTTCCCATTAAATATTAAATTCGAATAACCGAAATATGAGGACATAAATCTTACTAAAATTGTCACCTTTTTATATTTCGAGCTTATTTAGGGATTCCATTAAGGTTCGAACTAGTAATAACAAGAAAACAATGGGTGACTTTAATAATGTACGTACAGAAAACTTACTTTTCGTTCACGTTTGAGCGAGGCGTGAATAATTTATTGACAGGTTTTATTTTCCAAATCGGACAATTTAATAAATTGAGGTTATATAATCTGGCAAGTTTAAATTTGTTAGGCACCGTTGCCTGGTTGTATTTAATGCTGAGGTTCTGTCATACTTTTTAAGGATGCTTTAAAGCTTTCGATTTTGTGGTATTTTTATTTAACTGTTTCTGGCTTGTAATAATTTTGCCAATTTTTTCTGACTATTTGGCATTTCATTAACAATTCTTTGGTGCCTCCAGAAAAATTATTCGTGGTATGGTGGCGTAGCAGAATAAATAAAACACTACGTTACAGTATAACGCATTTGCGATTCTTTCAGTCTACAACAAAACATCTAAAGGGACAGCTTTGCTGATTTAAGAAAAACTTATCCTGGTGTATACCTATCATGTAAGTTAAAATCATTTCAAATTAATGTTAAGGTTATATTTCGGTATAACCAGGGTTGCCAGCTTTAAACGTGATAGAATAAATCTGTCATATTATTTGGTGTAAGCTGGTATTCGAAAACCGAGAAAATAACAGGCTGTTCCAGTTTAAAATTAATATAATGTCGACATAGTAAATTAAAATTGGGAAAATTTTTGGTTAAAAAGATCGAAAATGTTTTATACAAGGTGAATCCTAAATCGTGGATTATTACATATAATATACACATTACACGATAACACGATTCGATAATTTCGAGTATTTATTCTAATTTGATTTCGTTGGTCTTGACAGGTGTCATAGAAAATTCATTATGGGGAGGTACATCTATGAATAAAGGGTTCGTGGGTTTACTTATTATCAAGAACAGTATTCAATTATTGCGCTAACTTGGCGTAAATTGCATAAAATTTTAGGTCGTAATCAGGTGTCTGCAGTACGCACAACTCAGCGTTTGTTGGCGGTATTTGAAGAAAGTAGTTCAATGACAAATCGCCCAAGGCTTCCACCATCTCGGAGCGATAGTTCACTGAAAAACGTTGCTGCTGAGCATGAAAGTATCACTGAATTGTTAGGAACCTCCATCAGACAATTTTCAGAAAAACTGGGGCTATCAAGGTCATCGTTACACACAATTTTGTGTAAAGATTTACACCTATATCCACATAAGGTCCAGTTGAGACAAGATTTTCAACCTGCAGATCACGAACGGCGTCCTAATTATATGTATAATTGGATGTTGAAAAGCAATGATCCTGAATTTTTAGAAGAAAATCATCAATGGCTTTGTAAAAAAATAAATAACCATAACGAGAGATACATGTTTCTCAACAAGATTGTGCCATTCGCTCACAAAGGAACGTTTGAATAGGATGTTTCCGAACGAATGAATTTCAAAATTTGGCAATATCGATTGGCCTTTAGGATCACCATATTTAAGTCCATTGAACTTATATTTGTTGGTCTTTTTGAAAAGGAAGGTATATACCAACAAGCTGCAGATTACCGAGCAACTTAAAGCCAACATTCGAGCTGAAACGTGTGAAAATGTCATGCAAAATGTGGCCAAAAGGGAGCTTATTTGTATAGCTAGAAAAAGCAGCAATTTAAAAGATGCTGTTCTGCACATACCTGTTAGGCCTAAGTAAAATATAAGTAATATAAAATTGATACTTGTTTCATTTTTAAACTAGTTGTTAAAATAAAATCGACCTGCTTTCATTCGGGTATCTCGTCCTGAGAATACATACAAGAACGCAGCGAAATCTTACATAACAATGATGGATAATTTTGAGAATAAAATATAGATGTGAGAAATAAAAATGAGATAGAAGCTTCAAAGAAAAGACGGAAGAAATTAATTAGCCGGAAAGTATAGAACAAATATCCGTCGAATCTTCGAGGACATCACACAGTTATGTATATCAAAACAATAATGTTGAATAGAAACGCCAAGATCAAGGACGACCTATAAAAGGACTATGAAACAGACCTGACAAGAAGCAGAGGAAACAAAAAAAGGGCTAAACAACACGCAGAGAAGAAATAAGGAAAAGGAAAGAAGTAAGGCAACATTAACTTAAGCAAATCGAGCAAAATTATAAAAAAAAATAGAAACTTTTACAAGACCATCAAAGGCTTAGAGAATGAATATTAACCAAAAAGAAAGGCAAGGAAGGAACAACATGTTGAAGAGGTGGTGAATGAAGAGGAATGGAAGAAAACCGGACAGACAATGAAAAAGAAATGAACGGAAATAACAAAATGAATACAATATAAATAAAATAGGCCGACTAAAAAAGCAACAGTAAACAATCTAAACTATGAAAAATATTAAGTCCAAGCCAGAACGGAATCACAAAGAAAACCAAGTGATCCAGTTTAAAATCATCCGCAGATGACTATGGAATTACAAGTCACGTCTTAGCTAGATTCAGCAAATGTCATGTTGACAAGATACAAAACAACACATAACTTAAAACTTTTCAATTTACAGAGTATTTTTAACAAGGTAAATTGGGAAGACTAAGATCACACGATCTTGGTGGATAGCGATCTTGTGATATCAATCTTTTGTCACAAAATTATGGTAAGAATTCCAAAGTGATACGAGCTACATAGTGTCGGGTATTATCCTGCTGGAAATTATCTCCTTCGCGAAAGGACTACCCAAATATCGATTTTAGGGCAGTGCAAGGGCGCTTCTCTTTTACATTTCTCATCACTATTATTTAATACACCCAAAGGGAAAAAATATGATTAGCCTAAACGGAACGTCAAATGCAGAAAAGTCCAAAACAACCATCGATTTAGTTTTTGAGTTAATGTATGAGCTGGATATATTAGTAATAGACTTATAGGACCACACATTTTTTCTAAATGCCAACTAATTATAAAATATGTTCAATGGTATGCTCTTAGAAGAAATACCCTGTTTCAAATGAGTGAGACAACAGCTCATTAAGGTATTCAAACACGATAATAGTTGGACCATGAAAACCCCAAACGATGGATTAATTGTGATGGTCCAGAAGCCTGACCTTCATTTGTGTGTCGAGGAGAGGTTAATACTCACGAGGCAACAGGTAAATAACGCGATTTAAAGGGCTCAGGGCAATAATGTGTTGCGATAGCAATAGAAGAAAACATTATTCGTAGATCTAGGAATACATACAAGTTTAGAACAATAAATTTGGGAATTTATCGTAAATTAATGTTTAGATTTAAACAAATTATCAAGTATTTAACGCAGAGCAACATGGTTACAAATACCGGTACTGGTACTGGTACAATACGGCTGGTATTTCTCAAAAAAGCCAACAAAACTTAGTTGGCAAAGCTTAACAATATGGTACATTAAGGAAACAAAAACAGGTGTGAACGAGGTATAAATTAAGAACATTCAATTAACTAAGACCCAAGGTACCTCTGAAACATCTAAACGTTCCACGTAGTATAAAATCCTCTCCGGGACTAATTACCAAAATAGCTTTAAAATCTAACTTAACACAGATTACATAGAGGATCTGTACACACATCGGACCCTTGCTGATTTCAATAATCCTTTACGGTGAAAGTTTTTCCACCCTAAAACCATCTATGCGTCACCTCTATGTTTAACAAAACAGGGATTAAAACAGCAAGGTTGAGTAAGTAACGCGAACATCGTGCGAACTAACATCAGTTCGTGCCCCCCTTCTAAATTCCCTATTAATTTAGAACAACAAAATTTTCGCTACAGGAAAACTCACCATGTACAGCACCGGTGTGGAATATTAAAGCAAACAGCAGCGTCGACAGCATTGTCCATTGATGTCAAACACTTCCATTAGTAACACCCATTATTATTTCACAGTCGGATGAAGTTGCCATTCTCCTTTTCATCACACTGATTTTAAAAATTTGTCCGATTTTAACACATTTTTATTTAGTTCTATTAAGGTCGTTTAAAGTTACACATCGTCCGGAAGTTTGTCAGACTTTTAGAAATTTTAATAAAGCCCTCGAAAAATTGAAAGCTTCGCAAAACAGATTGAGGTATTGCTCTTCGTAACAAGGGTCAATTTTAATTGCTTAAGTTTTAAAAACTTCGTTTAATGAGTCTTCAGGCCGAAGTAAATTGCAGGTGTTTTCTTACTTCGAAAGATGGGTTATAAAACTGACGGAAAGGGTTAAAGTTAATGAGTTTACTGTAGTTCCTTCAACATAAGAGAGGAGATTTATTTAATTAAAAGATGCGCCTAATAAATTTTGTTTTCAATCTAGACTTTACTAAACATTAATACTCTAATTAACTAAACGGAAAAATCTAAGCGAACAATGTATTATTAAAAGCTTAACTGTTTCAGTGACTAATTTATGCCCAAGTGACCTGGAAATTATCTACAGTAAATTGGCAACGTCATATACAATCAGCTCCAACAAAAGATTTACCCTAAACTTACAGAAAAAGTTTTCCGCAGAAATTCATACAGTCAGCAATCTCATTTGCCCAAGCAATGACCCAAAATTAATAACATCCACACAGTTCCAATACTCTAAGCTACCTAAACTTACCTAAATTCATCATATGTTGCCCTAATTGAACTCAAAAACATGATGAAATACTTAATACAACAAATTAGTACAATGATAAATCTCATTTCCAAGTTAGTAAATAAGACGCCATAATGGCACAGTTGGAACATGGAACGCCAATGGCTTGTGCCAACCTGCATAAGAAGTTCAGTATTTTCTGCAAAATTACGAAAGAGACATAATGGTTATTTCTGAAACCCACTTCACCGATAAAAGCGACATAATACAAAAATGTAAAATTTACAGCAGTAACCATCCAGACGAAACTGCTCATGGTGGAACAGCTATTGTAAAAAAAGGTGAATCAGATTCAAGAAGGTGTTAAAAACACCAGATTTGTATTTGTTAGTAATGTAACGAAACGCATTATCTGTCTGTATGAACTTTCTCGAATTATCCCTTTCACCACTGAATACCCTAGTACGTTCCAGAATGGAATCGAAGCCTGCGGGGATTACTGTTAGTTACAGTGTTTTTGTTTATTAGTGCCGAAGTTGTTGTTATTGTTGCCTTTTGTTAAATGTTGTTAAATGAACAATTCACACACCGAAAGTTTTAAAAACGTTACAGTAATTTATCATGTTGCCTGAAATTTCTTCGTAAACCATGAGTTTGAGTTTTTTATGAATTATTCTCTACAACTGGATTCTTTCGATTACGTAATTAACAACTCTACCGTAATAATTAGATTAAGGGCGTTTTACCTTCGAGCATGTATTTAAGACAAGTTCAAGTGCTCAAACTGTAGTAATGCAATCGTTCCAGAAAGCTCTGACTACACATCTGCTTCAGTTCCCGATAGTTACCGACAATTACAACAGATTTATACAACTTTACTTGCGTTGAAGTATGGGTAACTTTAAATTAGCCTGGAAGACTTATCACCGGTCAAAAATTAAACTTAGACGTAAATATAAATAATCAGCTTAACCTATAAACAATTTGAAGAAAAACAAATGAAATGCATTAATTATCCTTAAATATTTAAATGTGAAATTTTGAAGGACCGCTTATTAAATACGTACAATACAAGCTTTAGCACCCTCTAATTGAATAAAACCCTCTCCTTGTGGGCAGTAAGTGTCTGTGAAATCTCGAAATCCCAATGTCTGCACAGCTGTTACTTGTAGGGTTTCCATACCGTCCTCGGTTTTGCGTACGCTCATTTCGTGCGTCCAGTGAATGGCTAATTAATTATAAAGACGAAGGATCTTGTTACAGACCAACCGTTGTATCTCTACCCGAAACACTTTTCTGCTCGAACAAATTTTTCATTTGGTATTTGAAACTTAGTTTCGCAGAACATTATACAATAGGGTGGGGGCAAGTATCTCGACGCATGGCGATTGTCATGATTGTTTACCTCATTAAATAATTCTAAACCCGAATCTTATCTAAACAGTTATGACCAATAATATCTAACTGGTAACTAACGAGGATAATATATATTAAACGAAAAATGAAGAGGCAAAGTTTGTATTGCTTGGAAAAAGTAATAAATCTCGAACGAGAACAAGACAAGACGAAAATTTTGAGTAATGGACCGACTCCTTAAACTAAACTCTGCTTAATGGGCCGAGTTGTCATCCAGTTGATTACCAAAATTATTTGCGAATGAATGAGCTTGCTTTTGTTTTACTACGAAGGCAGAAAAGTTTTCTGTTTTGTCAGTAATTTTTATAAAACAATCGTTCTTTTGTTCTCTCATAATTTTTAGGATAAATAATTTATTTGATTCCGCTGTTCCATAAGTTAGTTTTAATTGATATTAATTTATTTGATTGAATTCTACATTTTCCTCTTTTTTACCTGTGTTAAATTTCTTTAGCCAAAAAATTTAATTATTTTTTGAAGCAATTGTGGTTCCCACAAAATTTAAAAAATGCAGCCACGAATTTTTAGATCACAGAAGGTCTTATCAGGGAGGCAGTTTTGTTGATTTAAATATGACCTCCCCTTTCTGTCGCTCTGTGTTAGTAAGAATGTAACTGAATTAAATTAATTTAAGGTTATGACTCACGACACAACTGATGTTTTATATTTCTTAGTTGGGGTGTTCACCACCAGTTGTTAAAATATAATTTAATTAATGAACTAATAACTCACGTAACGTTTCAGAAACAAGTCTATCTCCGTTTTCAAAGAACTCAAAAAATCAGCAAAGCTTAGTTGTAACACGTGATATCTAACAACATACAAGTCTTTAGCCTAGCATTCAACATTTAGCAATATAACAGGTTGTTCGGTTTTCAAATAAAGGCAAACTCTGCTATCCAAATTACAAGAGTTACTCTAACAAAATGTATTTAGCAAAAAGGCACCCTTCACATAATCTAACATTTGTATTTTACATGCATTGTAGTTAATGCATACTCTGAGTAGCTGCCATGCCATGCTTTTTAACAGTTTTGATCTTGTAAATTGGTCATTTCAAACCACATAAATTGAGGTTGCATAATTATTTGACAATTACCAACAGCTTTTTAAGTCCTGTAACGAAACGCGTCACCTGTTGGTGGGCCTTTGAACGGATTCTAGAGCAACGGAAAAATTCGGAAACTTTCAAGATGCATATGCTACAAGAATGCCCTAGAGATGCGAGTTCGAGAACAGAATGGAGGCGTGCGATCGAATATAAGCGCATTCAACGAGCCTATAAGACTCATACAAAGTGAACAAGTGTATTAAACGCTCCAAGCAAAGACATTTTCGCTGTATATAAATTACAGAAATTTTAATGTAAGTTTTGTTCTCCTGTTTTGTCATGGTCGTTTGTTGTGGTGTTTCTAAATGTTAAGACTAAATATTAAAACAATTTAAAGAAGGCGCAGAGACGTATAATATACAGATATCCATTACCAAAACGAAGTGCTTAACAATTTTCCGAGAACCAACTCGATGTAAGCTTATAACTAATTGACAATCAGTCAATAGAACAAGTCATTCCTATTTGGGAACAAGAATTACAACATATGGAGACCTAAAGGGAGAAATTCGCAATCAAGTGAATAAAGCAACATTCATTTCTGGATGCACGCGAGATATAATATGGAGAAATAAAGAGGGTAAATCTAGGATCTACAAAATATGTATCAGATATATGATAGACTAGACAAAATAGTAATGAATGGAAAACCAAACACAAAAAGAATGGCAATCGATATCTTAAGAACACAGATGACAATGCTACCAAAGGGATAGGTCTAGGACCTAATTGGAAGTTGCAGAAGAAGAAGAAGAAGAATACATAATTCACACAGACCCACAAAACTGTTATAAAATCGTTACAGTATTTATTTATTGGGCAAGCCTGATGGATTGCAAGTATTTCAATACGAATCGATTGCTTGTGCTCATTTACCACTACCGGAGCAGAATTATACTTTACCCAAGACATTTTTACCCCTGGCAAGGATGTTTGAACATTGGCACGGAACATGTGGTTTTGTCTCGTTTCCGAAGGAGGGCTTACTTTCAGATTTTTCCGCATTAAAACTCTCATCGACTTGGATCGGATTTCGAACTCCATACCACTAGTTTACAAGGTCACCGAGGTCGCCAAAGAACACTTTTCTAAAGTATTATTAACCTTACCTTTACTAATAGTGACTTGAATAGAACATGAATAAGAAAGAACATAGTAACATAGCGTTAAATATGACATGCGAAATAGGATATTGTTGTAGCAAATCTCGCAAGAGTTCAAAGTCTTGCGTTTATTTGAATGGTAGCTATTTCTACTATATTTATATTTTAATTGTATTCAGGCAGGAGGAATATGTATACTTGGGAAGCATCATTACAAAAGATGGAAGAAGCAAAAGAGAGATAAATCACCGAATTATACAAGCCAAAAGAGCATTCCTAAATAAAAGAAGTCTTCTAACCTGCAAGAATATCTCGCTATACGTAAAAAAGGCATTTATACACACTTTCGTGTGGAGTGTCGCTTTGTATGGCTGCGAATCGTGGACCATTAATCTACAAGAAAAAAGAAAGATAGAAGCTTTTGAACAATGGTGTTACAGAAGGATGATGAAAATTAGTTGGACGGACAGAGTTACTAATGACGAAGTACTAGAAAGGGCTGAAGAAAAGAAAAATATGTGGAAACAGATACAGAAAAGACGAGACCAGCTAATTGGACACATTCTTCGCCGGGAAGGAATTCTGAAAACAATTATAGAGGGGAAGATAGAAGGTAAAAGAACTAGGGGACGTCCACGCAATCGATATATTAAACAAATTATGGATGACGTGGGCGCGCGTGATTATGAAGAAATGAAGAGAAAATCCGAGAGAAGACGAGATTGGAACCATGCGTCAAACCAGTCAAGAGACTGAAGACCTAGAGAGAGAGAGACAGGCAGGGCCGCCGTGACAAGTATGTGGTCCGGGTCCTACTTGAAAAAGTGCATCACTTTTGTTTAATAACAGTATATTATACACAACGCTATATTATAGCGAGTCGTATACTATACTTTGTCCACGACTACAAAATACTAAGAATTTTTAATTAAAATGTATCGACGACTTGTCAATAATCTGTCAATTATGATTAGAAACATAACCTATTTCAATGACAACATAACCTATTTCCTTCATTATATACACCATAGACAATGATGTTACCATGACACCTTGAATGATCATTATACACTGCTGTCAGTGTATAATGGATAGCATTATGAGTGACCAAACACATGAATAATTGACAGATTATTAAGTAGTCGTGGATAAAAAAAGTCATATAATAGCTATTAATATAACAAGAATATTATGCAATTTATAATAGTCGAGGACGTTGCTAGGTGACGAGGCGTAAGCCGAGTCAACTACGCAACGTCCGAGTCGGTTTAAATCGCAAATATTCGAGTTATATTTCAGGCTTTATCGTATCATTGACAACAATTCATGTACACAAATAGTGTTTGTTTATATTATGTAACTAACGAATTATGAAGTTGCTATGTTATTATGTTATGTAACTAACGAATTATGAAGTTGGAAGTTGCTATGTTATTATGTTATGTATAATTATTAATAAAAGTTTAATATAAAATTGTCTTTATAATCTATGATACGATAATAGTTATTTTTTGCTACCAGCAAAGTCAGCAAGCCTTGCATCAATGGCAACAGTGACTGTAAGTGGCTAATAACATTCGGGCTCTAGTTACCCTTGACGACGGAACTTAAAATAGTGTCACTTACGTTCCTAGGAAAATAATGAACAGATAACAGAACTGTACGTTTACCGTTGTTATTATTACCACTGTTATTATATTGATTTTTTTAGGTTGCCAAGTATTATAGGACGCATAGTTACCACAAAAACTGTCACAAAATAATTCATACTTTGCTTTTTAAAATTCAACAAACTCTAGTTATTTGGGCAAATAAGTGGGTGTTTGTTAATATGTATATTAAAGAGATAAAAACTGAACATGTGGTCCAGAGTGAAACGTCTGCGTTAGATGACCTACAATATGATATCATTTTTCCTTTCTCTTTTCCTCCTACGGCCGAGGCCTAGGTCAAACCTTCTTTAAACGCATGCCGGGCAGTGTTGCGAGGTTAACGGTTATGAAAGGTGTTAGTATGATAACCGAGATCGCCGACTTAACGTGTCCTCCGAAGCACGGCGAAGCGTACGACCTTCTAAAATTCCGGTGGGGATATCGCAAGTCTCGGAAATCGAACTCAAGATGTCTACGTGAGAGACCGAGGTCTATTACACTCCGCTATCAGCTCCACTGTTATTTTCTCAAAGGAAGAAAACTACCACTCTCTTCCTGTGTGTTCTTTGAGTGCAGTTGTTTAGATGAATACTTAACTAGCTAGCATACAAAATAAAGTTTTCTTGATGTGTTGTGGATTCGATATATCACGAGCAAAGGCAAGAGTTATATTCAAAACGGTCCATTCGGTTCAGTAAATGAACTTCATGGAATCGAAGGGACCATCCCCTAAGAGCATAATAATTTTATGATGATCTAATCCTATTGTTCCATTTGGAGAACCGCCAGAAAATTATTTCAAAATTATCAAGGATAAGATTCGGCTCAAAATTCAATATATCTGATTTTAATTAACAAGAAATTTAGCAATGCTTAAGAATGAAATTTTAACATTCAAACCGCAGAAGTGAAGGACCATTTACGCATGGTAAAAAATTTAACCTAAGTCCCAAAATAATAAAAACTCCCCAAAGTACTCACGTATTTAATTTCACCCGGATTTGTTCCACAAAACGCAGATTTAGTGATAATTTTACAGTCTACAGTTTTTGTGGTACCAATACTACCAAATATAAAGCCTGCGGAGTGCTAGAAATTACTGCAGAACATAAAAGCTTAATGATTATGGGCTTTTAAAATTTTATATCCGCTTAAAGCTCTCCAAACAATGACACCCGGGTTTTACAGAAAATAATTTTCGGCATTGTCAGCGTTTAAACACATTATTATCCCTTACAATAATACTCACAGCACTTGTTTTAATACGGTTTTAAAAAATAATTTAAGATAATTATTACCGGATACGTAAAACGAATCGCAAATATAAAGTATGTACTCTACGTAAAAGTTTCTTAAAGTAAATCACTTTCAAGTTCCAGAACTTATCGATTAAGTTCGAAAAACACCAATATGCGACCTTTTCCTAGATTTTTTTCTAAAAAGGTTCTTCAGGTATTTGAACTTTCATCCGAGAATTTTCAATTTTCTTTGTCTTTGAAACTTTTGTTTGTCCGACTTAAAAATTCAAACGCAGCGCAGCTCCTTTGATTTATTACAGTTTAAAGAGATGAAACTTTCTCTTGGAAAAAATAATGTATTCCAGGTTACTCAGTGTGAATGAAGTAACACCGGCGGAAGATTAAAAAAAGTTAAAACGGTGAGACAAACGAATCGTCGTAATAAATTTAACGAAGCCGAGGTACTTCAAGTTTACAGCGTTACCGGTCTATTTATACGGATGAATGGATGTTTGTTTATCACGGGCATAAAGGATGTGAATGAATGCGGATAAGTAGCCGCCAGTAATGAAGTTTCTTAGACTTTTCTGGTCTGTGCGTATTTGGGGTTTTCAATTCAAGAAAAATTCAAAGAAGAATTAACAGACTGACCAGGCACATGCCAAAACAGTGACAATCCAAATAGCAGGGCGTTTTTTATAAGGGAACAGTAGGACGAGCAGATCACAAAGCAGGCCCTCTTGGACCCATTCATATCTCGTTATATGAAGACGGAATAAGATTAACATAATTATTAAAGCAATTCTGCAAAAATATTTGGAGTTCTGTGGTCTGGATTTAGATTAGATGAATGTATTTATTGAAGGATTACATGAATACTATTAGTAAAGTCATTTCGAGGGAAACTGATATTTTTATATAAGTAATCAGGCAACACTTCGTGTTTCTTGTGGTCATTACAACGTTGTGTTTAGAACTTTCATTTACGAACCTCATTAGAAGCGCATTCGCTTCCGTGTGCCAATAATTCTAGTTATTTTGAGATTAATATGAAACTTCACAATATCATCTAAAAGCCTTAGCCAGGCTTAAATCAATCTAAATTATGCGTAAGCAGGATTAATTCAAACCACCTTTTTATATTTTTAATAATTCCATTGTTTTATTACACAATAACGCTTTTCAACCCTACAAAAACAGAGCATCAATAGGAGCAAGTTCAGAGGCGAGGGCAGCTGAGTAAGGGAGAACCGAATTGGGGTTCTCAGCAAGAAGCTTACAGACTGGCCACATATGTGTGTTGCTGTTATGAATAATTCCAAGTGGAAAAAAGGGAAGGAAGTGTTCGTATGTTGTTTCTACACATATATTGGATAAAATGGGCAGACGAGGGGTGACAAAATCGAAGACTTGCACATTTGAAGGTATTACGTACAAAAATAAGTTCAGTTTAAAATAATGCAGCTAACGTTGAGGAACACAAGAAACGATAAGCACTAGGATGTTGGTATACTTGTGTTACAAAAATATAACTTCAGGGGTTAACCTTTGATGTATTTTTATTTTTCATGGCTTATCGTAACGTTTTCTCTGTGGTTTTCTTTGTTATTTGTATCTAGAAATACTGTCCAATTATCTACAGAAAACAAATATTTAGTCGGAAAAATTTCTTAACAGTATTGCTAAACAATTTTTCACCAAAGATTTTACAAGATGCAGCTTTTGTTATTTTATACGAGTCGGCAACACTGCATATTGCGTGACACAAATTTTAGGTTAAATAACGTAATTTTGCAAATTTTGGAAACATATTTGCAGGACGAGCAAATGACCTACTTGAAGGTGAAAATGAAACGCATTTTGTCCGAAACCCCCCAAAAAAGGATTGCAGCATTCATTCCTCAAATTAGAAGATGTTTCGCATAATCTGGCACCTCTGGAATGAAATTACAATTGTCAAGTAGCAGAATTTGTCGTACTCATTTAATAAGAAATACAATTTATGAGGTGTTTAAAAATATAGTGTGCACAATCAGATTAAACTATTACGGTCTACTGTACCGTAAGATGTAAATATTAAAAATTTTTGTTACATAGCGTTATTTCTCTAAATTTGAAGAAAATTTACCTGACCTAGCAATTTGGAATGAAGTGAAATCTGTGAGGTGTCAAAATTTTTCACACTTAGTAAAGGTGCCATTTGTTAGGTATTTTATAATGAACATTGGTTGGTCGGGCTCTCGAACAACCTCGAAGTCACGAGCTAATTCTGGGACTCACGTGATGCGTTTTTTTATTATAGTTACCAGATCAACCTTTTACAATGTTGTATGGTTCTGATAACGTAAGTTAATTAATACAGAGGAGAATGGTTCCTCGAACTGCATCTGTTATTCGTTGTTGTTTGAGTTGAATGGGAGATCTTGAAGAAGGTTTCTTTTTAGACGTATAAGGATGTTATTACGACCCAGTTGTTGGAAAATGCCGCTGTCGATACTGTGGAGATTGGAGAGAAATTTTGTTGTTATTTTCTTAATAAACTGCTCTATCGTGCTGATTACAAGTTCTCTGTGTATTTGTTGGTTGTGCACGAACCATGTCGCGTTAATAGCCATTCGAAGAAGTTTGTTTTGGAAGACTAGGATTTTCTTAATATTAGTGTTGGGCAGGCATAAGTTAGGACTGGTCGAAGTGATGTACAGAGCAGAAGTGTACAATCCCGACGTAGTAATATGTTCCTGTTAATTAGCGGATACAGTTGCTTCAATCTTGCGTAGTCTAGGTTCAATCAATCAATATAAATTACTGCACAGTTCTCTACTCCACTATCTAGTAGCGATATTGTTTTCGTTTTTGGAACATAGATCATTTGCAGTTCACATCAATGCCACCGCATTACCAACAAAACATATACAATGCCGGAGTTCCTTAAGGAAGCGTTCTTGGACCGACACTGTTCAACATATACACTCATGACATTCATATCCCACACATGAGTGAACTTGCACTATTCACAGATGACACTGTCATAATCACGCAGCAGGAAGATCTTCACACCTAAATCAACCAGCATGACTCAATGAATCCTGTTAAATGTGCAACGAAAATATTACTATTCTGGGCACAGAAATTATGTAGGCTTCGCGCGCAGAATCTATTAAGTATCTAGGCGTTCAATTGGACACACGCCTGATTTGGAGTTCTCATATTAACAGCAAATTGAACGAGATGCATAGATGCATGCATATGCGAAGTACCTAGATATATGCGTTCGAGAACCATTTAGAAACATGCGCTAAAATATAAACGCGTTGAAAGAGTGAATTGGAGCACTCCAGTCATTGTCACAACTATGGAGCAAACGAGTTAGTGAAATTTAGTGTTAGTTTAAGTTTTTCTAGTTTGTTATTCGTTGTTATTGTTTTTCTTAATTGTTAAGTAATAAATAATTCACACAATACACCTAACTGTTTCTAAAATTGAATTTATCACAATGCTCTCACATTATGATGCTCTCACATTATGATTGTGATAGAGGTAGAATAAGTTTGATAAGAGTAGGTACTGAAAAATACAGTTGCATTGCATTATTTTCTAAAATTTGACTGAGACAGAAAGTTTCTGGGATTGTCGAGATGCGTACGCTACACGAAATCCCTAAAAGAGTTCGAGGACTGTCTAGAAACAAACAATAGAATAAAAGCGCGTTCAAGGAGCGAATTGGACTAGTTCAGTCATAGCCACAGCTACGATGCGAATTAGTGTAATTAGTCGTTCTGGATTTACTCTTTTCATTAGAGTATACGTTTATTATTCGTAGTTGTGTTTTTAATTGTTTGTTAAGTAATAAATAGCTCCCATAATACACTGAACTGTTTCTAAATCGTTACAGTATTTAGCACAATGTTCTCACATTATAATAGCGTATTGTAACGTAATAAACTTTTGATACATTTTGATGAGAATATTTAAAAACACAGTTACATTGCATTCCTTCTCTAAATTTGCCTGATATATCATTTTATAATCAAATAATAGCTATGAAGATTCAAAATTTTGCTCATTTTATAAAGGTTTCATTCGCTAAGTGCTTCATAATGTGTTTTGATATCGGTGGGCGGCCTCTTAAACAACCTCGAAGCAACCAGCCCACCCTCGAATTCTCGAGATGTATGTTATGCGGAGTTCCCAGAGGTGTGTTAGAGTGCCGGCTAGAATCGTGAAATTGGATATAAGAGCATTTAAGGAGAGGATTAGACCAGTTTACTCACAGATACAAATACTGAAAAACATAGTTGTATTGCATTATTTCCATAAATTTTCCTGATATATCAATTTCGATTAAATAAGAGCTGTGAAGTCTCAAAATTTTGCTAACTTAATAAAGGTTTCATTAGTTATGTGCGTCATAATGTGTTTCGTCAACGGTGGGCGAGCTCTAGAACAATCTCGAAGTAACGGTCCAATTCTGGGATACTCGAGATGAATACGTTACGCGTCCCCAGAGATGCGTCCAAGAACCGCCTACATAGTACGATAAGATATAAGCGCATTCAAGGAGCGGATTGGACCAGTCCAGTCATAGCCACAACTACGAAATTAGTGCAATTTAGTGTTAGTTTCGTTTTACTGCTTTTATTTGTCGTTGTTGTTGTGTTTTTAATTGTTACGTAAGATATAATTCACACAGCACCATTAAACTACCATGAGATCGAAAAAAAGATGATTCTGAGCAGGCCTTGACTAGTACAACACGATTGGCAAGACTTGATTTCAAAATGTGGCAGTAGGTTAGAGGTTAATAAATGTCAAATAAATTAAAACACAAAACAGTATTTATTTAGGGAACAAACTGAAAACTAAGATGAATACATGTTAGAGTAGATGTTCAAAATGTGATCCTTCACTAGTATTACAACGATAAACTTAAATAATTCTGGAAACAAGATTGCAAAACTGACTTACATTTGAAATGTCACTGTCACATTATAATTCATAGGCATTCTAGAATCAGTGTAGCCAATCGTGTTGTACTAGTCAAGGCCTGCTCAGAATCATTTTTTTTTCGATCTCATGGTATTTCTGAAATCGTTACAGTACCTACTTAACACAATGTTCTCACCCTGTAATAGCGTAAATTACTGCAAATTATTTCCTTGAACTTGTGTGGTATATCAATTTCCAATTAAATAAAAATTGTGTGATGTGCAAATTAATAAAGGTTATATTCGTTAGGTAACGAGGGAATTCTCGGACTCTCGAGGTTCGCACACTACGTGAAGTTCGATGGAGCGGATTGGCACCCATCTACTCATAACTACAGCTACGAAACGAACGAATGAATTACCTAATATAATTTAGTGTCGGTTTCTTTTTACAATTTTTATTAGAGTATAAGCTTTTATTCGTGTTTTAATTGATATAATAAGTAATAAATAATTCCAAACTGTTTTTGAAATCGTTACAGTATTGAGCAGAATGCTCTAACAATATAATAGCATATTGTAAGGCGTAAGTGAATAAATTTTTATAAAAATACTGAAAAACGCAGTTGGATTGATATATCAATTTCGACTGAAATAACAGCTGTGTAATGTCAAAATTTTGCTAAGTTAATAAAGGAGGTTGCATTCGTTAAGTGTTTCATAACGTGTTTCCTCGGTAAGGGGGCTTCCGAACAAGCTCGAAGTAACTAGCGAATTCTGGGATTCTCGAGAGGCGTAGGCTACGCAAAGTCCTTAGAGATGCGTTCGAGAAACGACTAGAAACATACGATAGGAGATAAGCGTGTTAAAGGAGCGGAGTGGACTAGTTCAGTCATAGCCGCAGCTACGAAGCGAATGAGGCAATTAATAATATATAATTTATTGTTAGTTGTGGCTTTACTGTTGTTGTGTTTTTAATTGTCAAGCAATAAATAATTCACCAAACTGTTCTAAAGTCATCATGGGTGAAAATATTGATTGTTATTGGACGAAATACTAATGATGGGAATTAATACCTACAAATAACTGCAGGTGAGTTCCAAATCACAGGCAGCAACTAACGTCATGCGGACTACATCGGCATAATGGCAATTTTAAAACATAACCAGGCCATAGTAACGTTTTACATTAAAACATTAGATTAAAATTTAGAAGTTTGTGTAACCATTAAACTATTACGGCCTATTGCAAAGTAAAAATTGCATAAAGCTAGCCAAAAACTAAAAAGAGGTTGTAGAATTTTATTGTTTCCCTAAATCTAAAGATATTTGGCATAATCTGACAATTGTGCATTAAAATTAAGGCTGTCGGGTATCAAACACTTTCTCATTAGTCGATGTTTCAGTTATTATGTTTTTAAATATATTTGGCAGATGTCTACAAAATAATTATGGCCTACTGCAAGATCCCAATGTATAGGATTATTCAAAAGAAAATACACGTTGATATAACCACAACTTTATTAAAAACTAAAGTGTGACCAAAATAAAAACTAAAAACGGATTTGCACCCTTAAAGAAATTGAAGTCCGTTTGTGATTATTGAAATAATTTTTTCCTATACTGAATAGCATTAAACTTTTTAGAAAGGAGCAGACTAATCCTATCATGTCTAATAATTATTGATATTATTATTTTTCTCCTGTTTTTAATTTATTTTTGTCTTTAGTTTTGTATGTTTGGTGTGCATCTAGTTGAATACCTTCACTTTGTTATCAAAGTGCATTCTGCAGTTCAATGATAGTTGTAGAATTACCTAGAAAACTCGTTTTTTAAGTCCCAACGTCAAAAAGAGCCGAATTAATGATAGGGGAACGCGCCGGCTAGATGTTAGGAACTTGCCTGCTTGCGATACGATTGGACCACCTATCTTTTAAAGATGAAACACAGCAATCGATCAATAACTGAAAATCTGTTACACTCTGTATGTTTAGCTAAAGTAGGCTTAAATTGGGTTTTCCCTAAAGATGAAGACATTTTGCCTAGTCTGGTAATTCAGGAATAAAGGAATAAAATCACTGTAGTTCGGTGTTTTTTTTATTACATATTTAGTAAAACTATCGCTTTCTAGAGGAATATTCGCACAGTGGTGTTTATTTACTGAAAGTTAAATTAGTTAAGAGCTAAGAAAATAGAAACAAATTGGTTTAAGTTTACGTAAGTTTCATCAGCAGAGACAGGATTAACCCTTTCTTGAGGTCAATTAACTGAACTATTTCGAACAACGAAGGTACACCTTTGCAAGACAAATTAGTTCAGTGCAATATTAAACAGACTTCCCTTTATACGGGATCGTTAAAATTAATGCTCTTCCCAGTCCTTCGACCATATCTTACATAATTTTGAATTAGTAAAGCTAAGATCGGCAGTGTATTCGATTAGTTTACGTATTTAGCCCTCTAGTCTTTGGGTAGAGAAAATTTACAGATTTTTTATTAATTTGTTCCTCAGGGGAGTGCTTTTCCAAAAAGATTTATTTCTTTCCCATTGAGGAAATTAATTCCACCAATTTTTTCTGCTTCTTCTTTTAGAAAGATTCCAAACGGATGAATGAGACTGGGCGTTAAAAAAAATTCAGGTCGATTTGTGTTAGAATGTGGTAGGCACTTTTTCTCGAACTTTTTTTTTTTTAGAGGACGAGATTTGGTTGAGATACAGAAGAACCATTGAGAACAGCAATTTATCTTACGTATTGAGTCCTTTTTTCAAACGGTTCCAAGTCAATAGAATATTTATTAGCTCGTAAGTAAAAGAAACTAAAAGCTGAACATTTATGTTGAAGGTCTCGTACGAATCGCACTTTCTCTTAAGTTTTCTTTTTTTATATACGAAGAATACGAATTTTTATTCTATAAATATGGTTAATGAAATAATAATGTAAGTATTGTATAGTTTGAAGAACGAGCAGAATACCGAAGTTATGAATTAAATTTCCGCTTGTGTTGTTCGAGTTATTTGCTGATTTATTTTCATAATGCCGACACAATTTACATTCTGCTCGTCAGACAGAACTTTGTTTCTCTTAAAACCGTAGATATTAGAAATGTTTCTGTTGAATGTAATTCATTGCCTTACGGGCTTTGTGATTCGTAATAACGAAGGTTTTAATTGCTTTTTACTTAGAACGAATTTTCGATTTTTGGCAATGGGTGATATTCGAATTTATGCCATCTCAGTTGCGAAGTGGACTCTTAATCCACCAAGCCACTAAGGGGTTTGAGGTTGAATTTTTATTTTGGGTAAAACTGAGATCGTTTATAAAACAGAGCTGGCTACATTCTAATGCCGTAGGCTGAAACGTCACTTGTTAGCAAGTTTTTATTTAATACCTTGACTGTGCTACATGCCTCCGAGGAATTGTATGGGTCCTTACCGTCACCGTGACGGATGCAAGGAACGCTAAGCTTCACTGGTTCGACTTGAACGAAAAACTGGTTCTTGTTTTACGTAATATAGTATTTTTCGTATGTGTGTGCGTGTATATTCCGGCCCCCAGAGGCATGTACAGTAAACAATTACACACAGAATATGGATTTCTTCAAGTGGCCGAAAACACCAAGATACTTGAAGTAGTTTAATGCAAAACCGGCTTAAAACACTAAGCAACAGCAATAACCATAGACACCCACGACAACTTACCATTCATTCTACGGCAACCACGATAAAATCCCAAACTAATCAACGTACAAAAATATAGAATACAGGCCTCGAGTTGACTCGTTTTTCTGGCTGCCAAGAACCCAATCATTTCATTTTCAATAATCATTTCAAGCCTCAAATTTTAAACTAAACTGTAAACATACCGCAAAAATATGTAACACAAACATAGTAAGAGAAGTACAAACCCCCGGGGATATGTATCACAATTTAAGTCAAAATCAAGCTAACTGGCAAGAGAATCAAGCACCACTGGGCTTTAAAATTTTGGATTGGATAATGGTTTTGATGTGTATTAAGCTTAAATGTGTGCTGAAGCCAAAACGAAATAATTCTGAATTGGATAATAACCAAAATTTGTTGTGCATTAAACCTGAATACCTAAACCGAGTTCCAATTAATTTCTAATGACATTTTAGCTGAAATTCGTTTTTTACAGTTCTAAGTTGAGAAGGTTTTTTAAACGTTGTTAGGGAAGCTGGCCAGTTTGACCTACGGACACTTCATTGCAGTAACGTCAGGAGAACTTAGTCTGCTGTTTTAGAAAGTAGCTTTAAGCTTCGGAATTGACTTGTTAAAGAACAAACTGCTCAAAAATCAACACGAGTTGAGGCCAAAATTAAAGAATTTTCGAATCGCAAAGGCAGGTTCTGCACCTAAACGTGGCTGATTTAAAGATCACAGTTGAGAAACTTGCTTTTGGCATATTTAGAAGTTGGTCAGTTTAGTGCATGTACACTTAATGTCAGTTCCAACAGTAATAGAAATAAACTTCGTCGAACTTTTGGGGAACATCACTGAATTTTAAAATTTGAAAATAGTTTCTTGCACCAAAAGTTGCCCAAAATTGAAGTGAATTTAAACCTGCATGCGCGCTGAAGCCAAAATTAAGTCATTTTGAGTTTCAAACCTAGGTAGTATTTATACCCAAACAGAGCGCTAATTAAATTCAACTGAAATTTATTGAAAATGTGTTACAATTCACTGTTTACAAGATTTTAGGGACTGTTTGTGGAAGCTGGCCAGTTTGACCCGTGTACACTTCACTACAATTAAGACAAAAGCTGAATTGAAAGCAGCGTTTATTTTAAGCTTCTGAAATAACTTGCTGCCTAAAAATGAATGTTTAAGTTCGAACATGGGTTATGGCTTTGCTGAGTATTTTTTGGTTCCACATCCCCGAGCTATTTTTAGTATTTTAGTTATTACTCACGTTTCTCTAAGGTATGGTTGGAAAGAAATGTGTGTTCATTCTTCAATGAATTTTGTTATCTACATATAAAGGTGGAGCTAGTACTGAAACAAGTGTGCGATTTGTAAAAGGAAGCAGAAGTGTAGGATTATTTCTAAGAATAGTCGAGTCAAACAATGCATCCCGACGAACCAAATTAAGAATTTATAAAACAGTTACATGCGAGTGAGATGTGGGTGCTAAATAAAACTACTTGAGGTTCGGGAAAAACGATGTTAAGGAGATTTTTCAAGGGAAAGAAAATAGAGGGACAATGGTTCAGAAGGTCAAATTTAGAAGTCATGAAAATGTACGTAGATCCGAGTATTGTCCAAGCAATAGTTAAGGTCACAAGGAATATGATGGTTGGGGCATGTGAAAAAACTGGCTTAAAAGCGGTGCGGGAATAAAAGACGATTGCCAGAAACCGGAAGAGATGGAAATTGATAACCAAACAAGCCTTGGGCCTCCAAGACCTGACGAGCTAATTTATATGGTTGGTCTAGTTACTGTTCTATACACCCCAACTTAAACACTTCTCGATATCTTTTTCTAACGTAAAAACTTGTTAACATTCTGCAGCGTTACTTCTTTATTCAGATGTTTTTCCATTTCTTTCTCTTCTCACATGTCATGTATACTTATATTCACGATTTTATTTGGGTTTGCTAGGCAGGATACATTAAGGAAAAGTGTAAATTCGTAGAGATTCGTCAAAATCTCATGGGTGGTGGGGCATAAACCAACTTAGGTTCGATTTGAATTGCAATCAGGTGGCTATTGTCTTACCTGAAAACGTCATCATTGTTTATTTGGTTGTAGCGTTGGCTAGTTGTGGTGTGGTGAGAATTGTTTTGTTTGGCGTTTTAAATTGTTTTGTTAAATGACCATTTTACAAGATTCGAGATAAGCAGCTGCTGTTATTGTACCTGATGTTTTTAGGATCGACTAGCTCACACTTTACTGCTTTGCGCTCCGTTATTCCGACGATAACCAACGCGCATTCCCACCACCTATGAGATTTTGACGGATCTCTACCGAAGAAAGGTAGGTTGAAATATGATTTCATGTACATATCAGAGAAACTAAAGAATAAACACATATTAGCTTTTTGAAGAAAGGGATTATGAAGAATGACAAGTATTTTTATTGGTTTCGTCAAATTATAAAATACAAAATGGTGGGAGTTGTTCTGCTGACGATGATGGTGATTGTTTAATTGAAAAAAAAATCATCCGTTAGAATATATTTTAAACCACCGATCCCCGTTAACATATTTACAGCTTTGGTAACAGTTAACCCTGTGGGAAAACATGGCTAAAGTAAGCTTCTACCTCAACATATGTGGACTCGTAAAACTTGCACTCGCAGTTAATTAACCGTTAACTTTGTAACATCACGATGAGGAAAAAATTGCAGACCTTAACACAAGGAATCATCCACTGACCATTCATTTACTACCTAACAGGTCTTTCTTGTGTATACCACCAGCACCATCACTTGTCAAACCAAATCAACAAAACGACTTTTCATAGTATTTACCTCTACGTGCCCATTGGATGCAGAGAGCGGAAGATCGTGGGGAATGGAAGTAGTTAGGCGAGGCGTACATCTGACGATATATTGAGTAGCTGATGACTAAAAATCAAATTTTAGATGAAATTTTTAGGTGATCAGTCAGCCAAATAGGTAAATCTAGCTAAATCCATAAGCATACTAAATATTTGTATAGTTTTCGCCAACGGAAATTCAAAAAAATACTTGAGATTTACATTTATAATCCCTTGTAAAACCTAATGTAGGTGCCGACTGCAGGTAGAAGTAGCAGAGCCGTATTTAAAAATTCTATTTAAAAGCAGGAAATAAATACCTAAAAGCGAAAAGATATTTCGGTATAACTGTAAACCAGTTATTTTTAGAAAATTTATTAGTACAGCCCATGCCGACAGGGTGCTTGCAATCTAGTTAACAGCCGCTTACTACTGGGTTTTACAAGGGATTATAGATGTAAAATCTCAAGTACTTTTTTGCATTTTCGTTGGAGGCAACTTTAAATAAGGGTCTGTAATTCTAGCAGAATTCTCAAAAAATTAAATGAGATAATAATTAATAAGTAATAACTATTATAACTTAAGTAAGTTCGTTTCAACTTTATTTTTGTTATTTATTACATTATTACTATTATTCTCTATTCCGCTGTTACTCCCACCTGTACGGTTATGAGTGTTATGACCTTCAATAACAAAGAATTAGTTAGGTGACTTAACGAAGGCTTAGTCATGCCTATTGTAAATATTATATTGTACTATAACGATTACTGAATTGTGCTATCTTGCTTAAACTGAATTGACTACTTTTAAGATGCCGTAGGAAGCACTACTATAATTTCTAGAGAGCGGCAATAGTAAACAACCGCCTTAAAGCTGTTTTAACTTACTACTTGAGTGTGCCGCTCTACTGAAATAATTTTACTAAATTTTTAATAGATCCGGTCTCTAATGATGACATTCATCGAAATCATCAGAAGCACCACCTGTTATTACAAATAAACCTTCTTCTATCTCCTTCTTTGGTGGGTAGGGCTAGCCTTTCTTAGTCTGCAAATACGTTAAGAGGGTCATTAAGAAGGGTTACAGAATTGCTAATTAATTAACAGGCCATAGGTCTATCCCACATTCAAAGAGAAGGAAGAAACATGAAATTTAGCTCTCTTGTCTTTCAGGTGAAGATTATTCTAGATGGCGCCAGTAGCAAAGCTCAAAGTTTTCAAGAAAATCTGGCGGGTGTGGCCTATGTATACTCAATCACAGTTCACACAGAGCGAATTCTGAACTTCCTTAGAATTTTCTTTACAATATTGGAGCAACATTTTGTCTAACATAAAACTGGTATTTTGCTACAGAAATTTGGCTGAACTTGAACTTTTCTTAAGTTTTACCAATAATTGGGGTTAAATGACAAGTTTGGCCTTGAACTACAATTTAATACCCCAAAAAGATTCGAATTTAGCTGCTTAAGTAAGCTTAAAAATATTAGAAATATTCAGTTGAAAGTTTGAGATTTAAATCAACATTTCTTTTGAAGATTTTAATTGGCTTTCTGGATTAGAAGATTTAAAAGTTTAAGAGTTGAAGCCGAACATTCAAACTGCCTAATTTTGAAATTAGAATAAAAGAATTAAACTTCAATGAATGCGAAGACTTTCATGGTCTGGGTCAGTGTTAAAAGAACGTCTGCCGAGTTGGGACCGTGTCATTGTTGAGAAAGAAGAACTCAATGTTTCGTCCGTTTTTTTAAAGAACTTCTTCAGGAGGAAGAGAGCTTGCGACTTTATACTGGCTTTAAACGGCCAAGCGTATCGGATGAAAACGACGATTGGTCAGAAGTGGAGGGGGTCGAGTCAGTAACGAAGACAGACTTCCATATGTCTGATAATAGGTAATAACCAGTGTCAAGATTCAAGTTATTGGAGGTCTTGCTAAGTAAATTTATTTTCAATAAATATGTCAAATTTCAAATTTAAAACATGCGGCAAGAGATATAGTGAAACCAGTACATACCCCTGGGGATATGTATCGCAAATTACGCCAAAATCTAGTTATTCGGCAAGAGACTCAAGTACTACAAAATTATGAAGGCATCGTTGCTTCAGAATAAGCTACGAAAAGTTTTTACAACGACTCCCGCCAACTTTGTATAAATTATATTACCATAAACACACAACTGTGTTTTAATCCTCTCACTTATTTTATAAAGCAAGGTCGTTTACGCGTTTCCCATATTCGTATTCCGTAAAGTTTCCCCAGGGGAATGTGCGAACGATCCCGCAGCAGAGACACCTTTTGTAAAAGCGGTCGCCATACACCTACTACTTCTACAGATACCGGCAGTATTCTAAAAGGATACGTACTTAGGATTCAAAGCAGGTATCCCAAATTAACCGTTAATTAAGTCAGTCCCTTCTAAAATTACAAAGGAAAGATGGGGTGGATCTGGCCGTTCTTTAACGAAAATTGCGGCCCTTTTCGGTCTTAAAACCGTTACACAAGGCATTCCGAAACGGATGTGGTAGTTTTTATTAAATTTAATACGGCGTGTTTCTCGGAACTTACGCTAAAATTAATTTGGTAAAATTTACTAATGCCCGTATGTGTGCCGAATAGAAAATAACTTGCATACGGAAGCGAAGATTTTATCTTTTTCATAGAATATTCCGAATGCGAGAGTAGGCTGTTTGCATAAAACCTTCCCCATCGTTATGGTTATTACGTTTGGTATTAAATCCGAGATTTATTTTATAAGTCCATCTCGTAATTAAAGTCGAGATTTGTAATAAACAAGTCACCAAAGCGCATAATCTTTTTTAGTCGTAAAGTTGAGGGGTTATAAAGATGCGATTAAATAAATTTCATATCTAGCGTGCTACGAATATTAAACAAGTGGTGAATGCGAATGTTTTTGAACTGTAAACCCAGTATTTTTATTACTGAAAACCATGTATGCCACACAGTAAAGGCCTGTTGTACAGAAACGAACATTTCTGCAGTCTCGGGTATAATGTCACTGCAAGCCTAAGGGTGGGTTGTATAAAACTCTTGTTAAGTTGAAAAAAGTATCATTTTTTTTGTTTGCTAATGCATTACTTGCCATATGAATTTGTATTCTTATTGAATTTTGTTCATCTTGATGAAAGATTAATTTGACCAAATAGTGAAATTATGTTTGTGCAACCCACCCAGAGTGTTTATATTTTCTTGTGGCCAACAAGAATTCAGCTGTAGTAGGTTATGATTTCAAGAAAATGTCTCATCACATCAACGTGCAACTCTTCTTTTCATCCACTGTAGTCACCTTTTTAACCCCTTTACTAATAAATGTTGAGATTAAACGTAAAAAGTTAATAACGTAACCTCAAACTGTCATCATAAAAGTTGGATTTAAGCTGTAATGGGCATTTTGGAAAGTCTAAATTGAATGCGTTTATGATAGTAGGTATGCCAACATGTTATGACGTTAGCCATATGAGAAGCGCACAAGTTAATAATGCTATAAGGGTGCCAATGTCAGATTATATAGCTAACCATGCGCTTACGTGACAGGGTCGTGTAAGTTTCGTTGGCTCAGTTTGTATTTCTAAAATTATAGAATTTACGTAAAATCTTTTATGTAAGGTTGGCGAGTACGTGAGAGATCGTTTAATAAGCCAAAAGATTTAAAAAGTAACTCCTAATCAGATCCAACTGGTATTGAGTAAGATTCGGACCATTGTTAAACTTTCATAATAAAACATTATTAACTCCAAATAAAACCTCGGATAAAAGGCAAAACAATATTCTAAATTTGAATCTATTATTTACATGTAGAGTAATAAATCCTATTACTTTAGGAGAAACTACCACAGTAGATTACGTAAATGAATATACGTATATTACTTAGGGCAGATATTCAAGGCCAACAAAGGAAACCAGATGGCAGAAATAAATCAAAGGGTCAGATTGGGATGGATGGCTTTTGGCAAACTTTTCTATGTGTTAAAAAGAGTGGAAATATACTAAACAGGACATAGATAAATTGAGGAAATGCAAATGCTCAGAATTGCGTTGAAAGACGGAAAATGAAACAAATGGATTAGGGAGAGAACAAAAGTTAAAGATGTCACTGAGCATGCCATAGGACTGAAATAGAAATGGGCTGGACATAACGATACCAAGATGGCAGATGGAACAACGCAATTCCAAGTTGGTACCCATACCTTATGACGGGAAAGAGGAAGATGAAGATCGCAAATGAAATGGGGGGACGATCTTTAGGGGCATGCAGGGATGTTGCGTCGAGTTGGCCACAACAGAGAAAGTTGGCGAGAACAGGGGGAAGCCTATATCCAAACTTCAGTACGAATAGATAATGGCTAGAAGAAGAAGAATATTAGGATTTAAAGATGTCAAACAGTTTCAGAATCAGCATTTGATTTGTAATGGCTATCTTCATCTGAAAGTATGACAGCAGAATTTCAGTTGGAAATTCTAGACTTAAATACGCATTCAAAATTTAAACCTCAACATTAGTTTTCGAGATTTTAATTGTCCTTTTGTCCTATTCAAACGTTTAAGACTTGAATTCGAATAATTAAAAATACCTAATTTTGAAATTCGAATTTAAAATATTACATAAACTTGAAGCAATAATTAAAATTGTAAAACATCGATCTGGCATATTCAATGCGGATTAAGTATTTTAATATTTGAAAGATGAATAAGAGTTTGATTTGAACGTTTAAAGTTAAGATTGGAAATCTAAAACTGAACTTTACTGAAATTAGCATTTCAGGTAGATTGTAAATTTAAATTTAATGTAGAGTATTGGGATTGAATGTATCAAATTAAGACTTGAAACTAGAAACTAAAAACTAAACTTCGAATCAGGATTGAATGTTTCAGGTTATGATTCAAATTTAAGTTTAACATAGAGTATAGATTTAAATGTTCCAAACTGAAATTGAAAAACCAAGATATTAAATCTGGAAAAACTGTAGGTTTTTCACATAGGTACTTAATATTATGATATTTACTTCAAACTAGCATTCTAGTTTTGAAAATTATTTTAAATTCTAAGAAAGAAGGTTTGGTATTCTGATAGTGTTGTTTGTGGTAAACGTAAAGATGTTTTAAATAAATTCGAGGACTTCTACCATCATTGTTAAAAAAACGCATTAGAAATAAGAACCCAACGTTTCGCTCACTTTCTCAAGGGTTTCATCAGGAGGAAAAAGGGGGCATTAAAAAGGCACGGTAACTCAATATGCAAACCAAGCCAAAGGCGAGACTCTTCTCAAGAAAAACAGAAAAAGGCAACGACTTTATACCGGCTGTAATCGGCCAAGGGTATCGACGATTGGTCAGGAGTAGGGGGAGCGGATTCAGTAGCGATGGCAGACTTCCATATGTCTGACAGATAATAACCAGTGCCACGATTCAAGTTGTTAGGGGCCTTTCCTAAGAAAAATTAAGTGGCATTGGCGGTGATCGAAAAGTTTTCGAACAAGATCTTATGGACAGTGTCGTGTTGATGTTCAACAACAGCTGAGTATGAGAAAATACCTGATTTCAAGCAAGGTGTTTGTGTTCACGGATATGTGTGTGTCCTGACCGACCAGTTTCCCCAATGTACGCTAAACCACAAGAACAAGGGATGCTATAGACACCTCTTGATGACAGTGACTGAGGCTTATGTTTTACTGAAGGTAGTATCTGTAATACTCTTGGAGGAGGTTTGGAGATTGTCTTGATGTTGTAAGTTTTAAATACTGTTCAGGATTTACAATTTCAAAATCTTGGATCCCGATTCGTTATTAAAGGTATAAATTCGAAATAGAAATTGAAAAACAAATCCGATATCAAAACTGAAGCTTCAATTTAAGGTCCGAAGAGAGATGCACTTTTAAAACTTCACACTAAGTTTTGAAATGAAATCTGAAGTGAGTATAAGTATAATGCAGACGTGAACATCAATAATTCTTCAAAATTTAAACTTGAAATTCAGAATGCGAATTGATCGTTTCAGTTAATACTATAAATACTTATTCCTTTATTGTTTACATCAAATTAATTTTCAATTTTGGAAAATCAATCCGCATTTCACATTAGAAAAAGTTTTAAGTCTTGTTTGGATTTTATAAAGTCAAATTAGGATCCAAAATCTCGTATTTTGATTCGAAATTAAAGGTTTCAATCCTGAAAAAGTCCACAATTAAAGGTGTATTAAATATGAAGAATGGGATGCTATTAAACTCTGGAAACCAGAAAAATTATTAAAAATTGCTTTTCAACCATTTTTGTGGTTTTCATGGTTTAGTAGCATTCTATTGGATTAAGCCACAGGCACTATTCTAGGTTTTAAATCTGGTGAAGGTAAACATTTCTAGTTCAGATTCTAAATATGATCTTAATTTTGAATCTGAATTTAATGTTTTAAGTTGAGACTGGAAATTTGAATTGGATACAAAACTGCAGATTTGAATATTTTAAGGTAAGATTTTCGCGGTAGTGGCTCAGTTGGTTCGGCGTGCGTCTACCCACTGAGAATAAGACTGGCCCGGGTTCGATTCCCAGGGCCACACATACACCGAAAACACCCGACCGCTACCGTCAAACCACCGAGGTATTTCTGCCTAATAAGTCTCCTCTGGAGTAGATTAGAAGTGCAAACACGTAAAGCTGTAGGTGCCCAATATCTATAGATTAATTGACACGCACCCTACAGATAGGTATATGAAGAGATCACCGGCAACGCCCTGTAAAGGGTATGTCATATGTATTGAATATTCGATGTCTGCAATTTTAATAATATTATGGGATTGAAAATATAATTATCAACCATTTTAGTGACTTTTATTTATTTGTACCTTGGACACCCACCCGACATGCATGTTCCCGGCAGTAGTGTCCAAGATTATCATACAAGAATTTTTTAGTGTAGATTTTTGGTGGTTACACTATATTAGATTTTAAAATCTAAATTGAATCGCAAATTCGAATTGAACGCTTCAGATTCAAACCGAAATTTGAATTTAAGTTGAAATTACAACCGAACACTTCGAAATTAAGATTGAAAACTTAAGTTCCCCATTGGCATGCGTTTGTAATTTTAGATTTGGAAATTCAAATCTTTTTTACTTTAAGTTCGAAGAAAATACTTCACGGAATTGAAAATATATGGTCCGATTTGCTTACATAAAGTTTCAGATTTGAAAATTCAGCTATTTATTTTACATTTGAAGTAAGTAGTTCAAAATCTTACTTGAAATTTGTAATTTTCTTTAGGATTTTATATTTCAATGTGATATTACCGATTTGAATCTCAAGTATAAATTTTTAAAATTCAAATTCCAGATCTGCAAGTTTAGACCTTCATACCAGATTCGAAGATAATTTTAAATTTTAGCTAAAGTTTATAATTTTATATTTGAATCTTAAATCTCAGATTTCGATGAAAAAAAGTGTAAATTCCAAATGAAAAAGTTTAGAATTGGAACATTGAATCCGAATTGAAAGTCTTAAGCTGTGTTCTAGATTGTAAATTTCAATTTCAGTTAATATTAAGGATTCCAATTTTGGGCCAAAATATTATAGTTTAATCTTCATTTCAGGTGTGAAATATACAAAACAATATCTAAGAATATAACTTTAGGGATGCGCTCCATTATTGGTGATTTAAAATCTATCAAACCAATTTAGAAATCAGTTATAGAATTTCTAAACAAATTTAATCTGAAAATTTCAATTCTCCTTTAACTTTGATTCATAGATTAAAGACCAAAAATTGTGAATTTTTGATTTAACAAAGGTTGATGTGATCTAAGTCAATCCAAAATGTTTTTAAACCAGATTACTTGGGTGCAGCTTTTGGACTCAACAATTTGAGAAGAGATTCAAATTTAAAAACTTTCAATTTGAATAAAATCGCTCTTTAGCAAAGAAATATCGAGCTCTCTTCAGCTCTATCAATTTGAAAAGCATATAAGGTCACCGCATTGTGCGATAATAATTAAAACAAATTCTTTAATTTTACCTTGAAATACTGAATTAAGACATCCTTGATCACACCAAAAACCCAAAAGGAAACAAAAATGCGTGGAAATCGTTGCTCTAAATATTTACAAGTGAGCAATACCAAGATCGTGATAAAATAAATTGATACTTCGACGAGAATTTTAGCAACATAAATTTGTAGAAAAGGTGGATTTACACAGAAATTCGTAACAATTTAGGTTATGAGAAATATCAAGTACTAGGAAATCGGAGTATATATGCTTGCAAACACCAAGAAAACGATAAAGTATATTGGATTTAAATTGAAGAGTAAATCGAGTGCCACTAAGGATTTTCGTTTATATAACGTTGAGTTTCATATTTATTCACTTGAAATTGTTCGGTTCGGGATATGAGAACGATTTGCGAACTGATAAATTGATAAACTAGGTGTCAGAAGACTATTTTCTAAATTTTGCAACTTAAAACTCATCTCACAGGATGTTAATAAAACATGTGCAACCAAACAATTTGAAATTATATTTGATAACCAGGTTTACTAGTTTAAAGTTGCTAGGGTAGTGGGCTACGATCCCGGTGGAAGTAGATTTACTTCAGGGAAGCATCCCTGCCTTGGTTCTCTCCTACTTTTCGATATCGCGGAGAACCATGTCCAAACCCTCAAATCTCACCCACTCAAAATTTATCCTTCCCTAGATCTGTACCCTCTATCAACCCGTAGTGGCCAATGTGATACAGTATGGTTAAAAACCCCGCAAATATGCTTACGCCCTTGGTCTTAGATGGCCTAAAGACTGTGGTACTGGTCAGAATAGTTCGAGAGCTAAGGGTGCTAAGAATCTTCGCAGAAGGATAGGCTACTATCGAAACCGACCGTTGCAAATAGCATCCCATAACATTAACACCTTAAATTCAGATGCAAAAATGCTAGAACTGGAGAAAGAACTACATAATATAAATTGGGATATTGTTGGACTGACCACTGACAGTGGAGATGACAATTTAAAGAATGGAGGAGTTGGATTTATTCCCCATAAAAGACTTGTGCCTCAGATAACTAAAATAGAAAGCATTTTTCCAAGAGTTATAAAACTCATGCTTAGGCTAAACTCAAGGTTCAAATGTACGCTCCAACAAGTAACCACATTGACTCCTGCGATGATATAAATGAAGCTCTCTGAAGGGAGCAAGCACATTATACCCTGTTGATAGGGAATTTTAACGCGAAGGTTGAACACACATAAGACCAAATTGAAATCCACACAGGAAAGTACGGTTGTGGACAGAGAAATAAGCGAGGCACCAGATTACTAAATTTTCTAGAAGAACGATATCTGTATTGCATGGATTCTTTCTTTGATAAAAAAATGCAACAAAATTGACTTGGTTAAGTTCAGATGGTAGATCACAATTAAGAAAAAAATAGTCTGTGATGTTAACGCACCGGCAGTGATCACAGAATAATCAGGGCAAAAATGGTCACCGATAAGACAGAAAGAAACAAGACGACCCAGAAGAACAAAAACTCAAGGTACATAGGTAGCTCCGTTAGATATAAAATTATTTAGACAAAAATCAAGAAACAGCTCGATGCGGCTGCTGAAAAACTTAATCTGAAGATAATAAACACAATTAAAGAATCACAAAAGCACTATTGACTCTAGACTAAGAAGTAAAAAAAACAAGCAATAACACAAAAGAACCTCTGGAGAAAAGGCAGTAGACCGCTCTATTCGAACCATCAACCGAAAAAGAGCTGCTAACAGAATTCCACGACTTTCATATAGTTGGGAACGGGTGTGACTACATCAAAGGGTAGTTAAACTTTGAAATATGTATGTGTTATGTAGCTGTCGTAATTATGTAGCTGCCAACCCTGGTAAAACCCCTGGAGAGGATAATGTAGAAATTGAGGCTACAAAAATAGGAGAAATCAAACTGTTAGGTGCGATTAGAACACTCTTCAATGAATTTTTCTTGAAAGGAACAACTTCAACACATTGGGACAATACGATAACTACATTAATACATAAAAAGGTGATATTGCATTTATCGAACATTATTGACCCTGTTGTCACAAACCTACAATTTATTTACCAGAGTGATGTCAAATAGAATGGCTCCAAAGTTAGAGCTTCACCTACCAAATGTGGAAGTCGGATTTAAATCGAGCTGTAGAACAAACAAGTAATCAAGTAATCAAGAGCCTCATTGAGAAGTCTATCAAATATAATAAGGTCTTTATTTTTGTAGACTTCGACGGTGTAGATCGGTACAAAATTCTAGAAGCATTCAGCGAATGTAGAATAGATCACCGCTTCACAAAATTGATTGAAAACATATACACAACTGCTACGGCATGCGTAACACTAGGCTACACAAAAATACAAAATCTTTTAGAGTTGAATGGGATATTAAACAGGGAGATATCGTTTTCCTCAAGTTGTTCAGCACTCTATTAGAATATATGTGCAAACGTGTGGACTGGGAAACTATGGGTATAAATGTAAACGGCCAGAAGTTAAAATATTTAAGATTCGCTGTTGGTTTTGATCGTAGGCCGTATCGACGAAACACGTAAAATGTTAGAAAGGTTATACACTGCTTCTCAACATGTTGAATTGAACATTAATATTTCTAAAACTCAAGACGAATCTGGTACTCCGTGAAAACCTTTCTGTGAACAGAAGACAAATAGAAGCAACAATAACTCTTGGTGATGAAATTCGCATTTCCAGAGATAATCAAACCCACGAACTCTTTCCAAAAATTGACGTGGCCTGAACTGCTTTTGGCAAGCCAAGGCGTATATTCAAAACCGAGCTCAACAACTGCTTGAAGAGATAGGTTTTCGATTAGTGTGCCCTTCCTATCCTAACATATGGAGCTCACACTCACTAAAACAGCTATGGAAAGATTGAAGTTGAGGTTACGTCTGAGTGACCATGTCCAAAGGCAGAAATTCTCAGAAGAATAGGGCAACAGATACAGCAGAACAAATAGCCAAATGAATAGACAACCGATGGACAGTATGTGCCTTTGAATGGCGACGAAGATCAGAAACTTATAGAAATAGAGATCGTTCCCCCACCAGGTGGTCTGATTATATCAAAAGAATACCCGAACTCGACTATGTTCACTTACCCGTACTCCTAACCTTCACGACTGTTCAAGTTCGCAGACCCAAGCTACCTAAATTAATCAAAGGTTACGTTAGATGGAATGTATTTAAAGACAAACTCGCTTAGTTAAATAATCCGTTAAGAATTGACTACCCCCAAGAAATAAACCATCACGTTACAGCCCTATAGACAACCATCATCCAAACTAATCCTAATAGGACTCGAAAAACTTCAATACCTCCCCGAATTATAATATGGACCTAATTAAACAAAAGAGTAAATCCAGAAGGGAGTGGCAAAGAAGTAAAAATCCACTAAGCAAGAATCAGCTAAACAATATTAGTAATCGAATTAGACGTGAGATTGTCACATATAGAATCAAAAACTATACAAAATACATGGAAAGCCACAGAAAGTCTAACCAGACAGTATGAGGTACTTCCCACCCTAACGGAAAATAATGCTTCTATACCACGGCCGAAGACAAATTTGCAAAACATCTGGCAAAAGTTTCTATACGCTAACAACGACTGATGAAATTCGAGAGTGTGCCAGTACAGTTCAATCAGCTGTAGAAAATCACTTACAAATTATTATTAATGATATTTGACATGCCCTTCCGCTAAAAAAAGACCCTGGTCGTGGCATGATATCCAGAAATATTCTGAAGCATCGATGCGACAAGGCGCTTGCGTTTCTGGTAAGTTTATTCAACGCCTGTGTGAGAATTGCCTACTTTCCTGTAACCTGGAAACTCGCACACATCCTTATGTTTCCAAAACAAGGCCAAAGCAATACGATTTGCGGTGACTACCGTCCAATAAGCCTCCTTCCTGCTCTTATTATCCAAATTACTCGAAAAACTTATTGCACAAAGACTAAAAATATCATTAGCAGAATGACAAATGGTATCATCAATTCAGTTTCGATTCCGGGAGGGGCATTCTGCAGTCCAACAGCTACAACGAACATCTGAAACTACCTCCAAAGGATGCGAAAACAAGCAATTCATCGTTGCTGCCTTTCTGGATATCATCAAAGCCTTCGATAAGGTTTGGATAGATAGTCTCAAATATAAATTGTGACACACTAACATAGGTACCCCAGAGTACCTATATACCGTTATGGTCTCAGTTTTAGACGATCGGAAATTGATAACACAATCTCTACCATACGAAATATACATGCCGGAGTACCACAGGGTAGCATCCTGGGACCAACCACCAATTTAATATATTCATCCACGACACATATCTATTCTCAATCGAATTGAAGTAGCACTGTTCACGGATGATACAACCATAATCTCTCAATAAAAGATCTCCTTATGACAATACATCACCTTCAGACAGCAGTTAATGCGTTAACAATATGACTAAAAAATGGTGCATTTAACTAAACACTACTAAATGCACACTTACTTTGAAAATAATCTACAATATAGAAATTCTTGGAACCGACATTTCATGGATTCCACCCGGTGAAGCTGTTAAGTAGGTACTTAGGGGCTTATGTGGATACCCATCTGACATGGTGCAGACGTGTATCAACAACAGGAAACTCCCTCTTCGACGTGAATGCATCTTGCTATTGTACAACACACCACTTAGATCTATTATCACTTCTTTCCGGTATGGAACACCACCTTAGCAACGAACTTCAAGAAAATGCAGGCTTTTCAAAGTAAAATTCTCCATTTGGCCAATAATGTTCCTTGGTATATGTGCAACGAACAAATACATTACTAATTAGCAATAGACAAAATCGACCAGTTCGTATTTAGACTTACTTCTCCGACAACATACTGACGCGCAGATGATGTCAGTCATATGCGTCATCCGCCGACAAAAGCGAGAGTTCTCGAGTGTTGCTCGACGAGTGTGGAATATTCTGGATTTAACTTGACGGCTACGGTTGTTACAAAAGGCGCGTTTTCTTGGGAGCGACCAGTCTACCAGGAGTCTACCAAAGCATATCAGTCGCAAAGTGCGAACACGTCGTGATCAAGGGCTCGGTTAATATAAATGTGCGCGGATTAAGTACGAATAAGTGAATATAAATAAACTGTATAAATAAATTAGTATTTCCGGTTAAAATTAGTGTTGTGTTTTTAGTGTTTAATTGTTGTTTCGTGTTAATTGTTACGTTGTTTAAACTTGTTAATAAATAATGCACACCACGGACTGAAGTTTTAAATAAACGTTTTAAAAAACGTTACAATACAAAACAGCAAAATAGATTTTCCTACAACTAAGCAGGAAAAATATTCACACCCGCTTAAACAGATGCCTACCACAGGATATCATCGTTTAAATCTGGGATCAGTGAACGTTACATCAATGTGAACTCTTTTAGAGGATAAATTCTTCCGGTGCCCTTTCTGACAAAGACAAATGTTAATCTTACTATTATTAAACCAGCCATGTATAGCAGTGTAAAATGTTGATCTGGTTTCCCTTAAGTGAAAAAAGCGGCCAGAAAGACTTATGCCTAGCCGATGAAGAAAAACGGATCTCAAGATAAAAAAAAAACACGTGGTATAAATACACTGTTTTTGTTGTGAATCATAACCTTAAAATCAATTTGGCACAGTTTTTTTCTCTTAATATGGGTCTATACTAAGAAGAGTCTTATTTACACTGAAGAAAGATTTTCTCATATCGACTACATACGACAGTTTAAAAGGTTTGTGAATACATTATTTCAAGGCAATTAGAAGAGGCATCTTTTGCCATGGCCTTTTTCTGCCGAAAGAGACCATGAATGCATTATAAGTACGAAAGTTGTTCGAGCAATCCCACAAGGTATACCTATAAGTAAAACGAAAGTCTTCAGTTTATCGAAGTAACTGTTAAACACATTTAAGTGACTGCTTATTTTTGCTGAAATTTAACAAAACTGAAAGGTTCTTCGATCCCCTGGGTGTAATGACATCAAAGTCGAATTAAACTTTTCGAAACTTCCTTATTTGTGCTCACAACCGTCAGAGCAGTCTTTTGAAAACATAATTATAATGTCCTTATATTTATTAATAGGGCAAGATTTAATTTATTCTAGACTTTGACGTTGGGGATTGAAAGTATTTTGCAAGCAAATTCAACCGATTCAAATAATTACCTGAATGCGCCGACTTTAATCGCCTTTTAAACTTGTACGAATTCAATTTAAAAAAAATTTTCGTATGTTAAGTTTGTTATATTTATTGTGAAAATTTTAAAATCGGAATTCAATCGGACTAACCAAAGGTCCAAAAACCGAACAAAAATTAATTAAAGCAAACGCCCAAGACACATTTTCGGGTTGCCATGACAAAATTAAACCTGAATTTTTTAAACGCCATTAAGCTTTGGATAGTAATTAAATCCTTGTACGTAGGCGGAGTCAATGAACTACTCCTAATTTTCACATTTTCAATAAGGCACCCTTTCTGAAAATTCAATTTAATTAATTTCAAAACTCCATTAATAAGTAAAGCGAATTAGCAAATCAAAAAAGCAGACTTGTCCAAAATAAAACACCGAAAACTACCCGGAAAACTTGGCTGTAGTTATTTTAATGTAGTTGATTCAGTGGCAACCTCGTAAAACTGTTTTTCAGAACTCAATGAAAGCTGATTAAATAATAACAGTGAAATATGGGGACACTTACAGAACATCGACCCCGGTTTAGACATTGAATTGTACACATAACACTGAAGTTAAGGTTTTCCTACTGAGAATCCCTCTTTTTATGTTTTTGAGAAGATTAACAATGTCACAACGCCAAATGTAATTTTTATAAAAATAATATTTTGGCGCTTTTTGTGATTTTTACGAACTTGTAAGTCTTTATTTTCAAATATATTTGTAAAATCCTACTTTGCTAATTGCTTTTTACAAATCAAGTATTTTACCTAAAAAACAGGCAATTTACCAAGTATTGGCAACGCTGCACACAAACTTGCTGATTATTCAATAACTACATAAGATAACAAAACATTTAAACAAATTGAAATCTGCTGTAATCTGTAAAAATTAAAAAGAAAATCTGAGGATGTTCGGCTTTTCTTTACGGAAAAATCAAGGCTTGCCGATGGTGTGGCTTACGTTGGGAACAAAAAACTATTCACCGCTTGGTCGAATTCAGATCATTAATTGCAATTTTAGCGTTTGGAAGTTATGAAAGTTTGCTCCCCAAAAGACTAGGAATTTTTAAGGAGTGGCAACAATGCACGAAAAATGAATTATTAACGCTTGGAAGTGTTGAATATAAACTCAAAAGCTGACATCTGGACTAATTGTAACATAAACATTTCTAAACCTTTGAGTTTTAGAGAAAAGCATGTGAGGTTGCTCAGTGTACCTTTGTTGAAAATCCAAGTTCGTATGTGATGTTGTCTACTCTATTGGTACAATAAAATAAATATCGTGCAATGTCCGAATTATTTTGAATTTTTCACTTTTCAGCTGTGCCGTGTTAGTTGATGTCTTGCAAATAAGTGTCTTTTTCCCTAGAAGTAGGGAATTTTAGAGCTACGGCAACACTATAAGGTTAACTTTTTGCTTATACTTTCACTATTTGAAGACAACCTCAAAAAGTAACCATTCCTACCAATGTAATTCTTACATAAGTTCGACATTCCTACAGATGTTCCCATTTAAATAACTTTATAAACATCGGCGCTTCTTTACAGAAAAGTTTAAATTCGTCTGTGATTGTCCATAAAGTGCTTATGCAATGTTGAAAGCAGTAGAGAGAATATAGGGCTCCGAGAACCACACCTCTGCATAATGAGCAATGAGCATCAATCTATCTATGTCTAACACATGTAAAAGGTAACTATATGCCTGTTTTCGTTCTTAGATCACTGATACGAATTTTAAACAGGTCAGAAATAGGTTTAAACAGATATGTTTAATAGGGAGAATATAGGGATCCGAGAACCACACCTCTGCATAAGGAGCATCCATCTATCTCTGTCTAACACATGTAAAAGGTATATGCTTGTCTTCGTTCTTAGATCAGTGATACAAATTTTAAACAGGCCAGAAATAGGTTTAAACAGATATGGTTTCTGATGTGTTTAACCCTCTACTACCTACTGACGTGTATCTTCTGGGACATAACTATTGACGTGGTGCCGCCTGGACCCCAAATGTTTTTTAAGCAGTTGTTGCCTATAACATTAAAATTACCTACCAATTATGTTAAATATGTCGTGGTTTATCTATAATAATAATATAAACGCTATTTTTTTAGTAACTAATATAATTGAAAACTATTCAGACAGCATTAAAGACATAACTTTGGAGAACATAAAATCAACTTTTTACAGAAAAATAAGCACTACAAATATAAAACTGCAACACCTCAAGTTACGTATAAATGAAAATTGTATAAAGGCCTATTGTGTGTAATATTTGAGCATAGTCCACATCTTTTCCTTTTTCGTTCCAAATTTTGAGGGTCGATTTCATTCATCATAGGTTTTGCAGTATACCCTCCATTTAAAGCCCCATTCAACTATTCAAAATTACTGATCTCACTTTCTGCTTCTTCATACTACTTCAATGAACTGCCCACATAGTCAGTATAACCAAATTTTACATTTTTAGATGTACTTGTCATTTTTAAAAAAGTATCACAAACACTGACGTGGTAACACAGTGTAACTACAAACACGTGTGACGGGCAATATAAATCTAACTTAAAGGTAGATGGAACCATGGTGCAATAGGCTTCATAGTGAAAAAGTAATAATAAGTTTAAATTCACATGGGGTCACCAGGGCACCACGTCAGTAGTAGAGGGTTAAACCCATTGGTATCCCTGATCTAGGAACGAAGACAGGCATCTTTTACATGTATTAGACAGAGATAAGCATACGCCTTATGCAGAGGTGCAGAGGAGTAGGAGTGTGGTCTCGGGGCCCTATATTCTCTCTATTGAAAGCCAATTACCCAAAAACCTAAACACAGGGGACATTCAAAGTGTTGGCAATAATAAACATTGTTGCTTTTAATGTAAGTAAAATTGCCCATAGCCCGCTCAAATAGAAAGATCAATTGTTAAGAAAATAGAAATCAACTAGGATCTTCTTCGACCTGTTAATTTGGTAAAATAGCTAGGTACACTAATGTTCGAAATGTGTTGAAATTTCCTGTCTTAGCTGCACCTAAGCCAAGGCTAACATTGAGACGCAGGTGACATAGTGCAGCACATCATATTTTTTTGTATTCATAGGTTTTAAATAGACGTGCGCGAATTAAAACACAGAGTAGCGCAGGACTTAACTATATCGTACAGAAACTGCTTCACTGAGTATTGTAGGCACAGTTTACTGTGCCTGCGAATGAAAAGTGTGGTTAGTTTTTATTTCAAATTCGAAAAATAGTAAATAATGCATGAACAGCTTATTGAAGCTGTTCGAAGTCGAACAGTTTTATATGACACGAATTGTCACGATTACATGAGATCCAAGTTGAAATTTGGAATGAAATTGCCTTTTATTTATTTTATTATACCTAAAGTAAAGGGTGTTCAAAAACTCCCAGGTTTGGAGTTGGCTATGGCTTGAGAAAACAAGTAACACAGCATGTCTTTACTTATTGCTTACACATGAACAAGTAAAATAGCAAAGTAAATTGAAGTTACAAACTAAAAGCTTTATTTACATTTTACACATAAAATTCAATTATTTACAAAAGATGATTAAAACAGATTTACACCCAACTAAAAAAAGTTAAGAATACTCGGTATTACTTTGCTGATAGGTCAAACATCGTCTAGGATAGGCTCCAGTATGTTTTTGCAAAAAACACATATCAAAGGTTAATTTTTGAAAATCATCACTGTGAAACATTTACATACCTATTGTTTACTTACTTACAACGCTTTGTCCCTAAAATCACGACTTATTTCGTATATTGGCAAGAAATGTAAATGTAATTGTTGTTAAGATTTTTGGTTATTAAAAGTATCATCACATCATCAGGATTTGAAATCTAAGGATCGTTTCTTTTAAAGCAATTTGCAATTTTCCAAAATTTATTAAAATTAAAGGATTACTCATTATTTCTTTGCAAAAAACCCTGAAGTTGTCTATGGCTTATTTTTACACAAAAATAGGGATTTTCCAAGAATTGGCAACAGTTGTATGTAAAATTAATTTGTTGTTTATGATATTATTTCAACAGTTTAGGATAAACAGCCAATGTTTAAGCACAACTTAATTTACGTAAAACTTTCCCACCGCTTTCTTGAATTAAAAGAAGTTGATAATACAGCATTTCTATGCTGATCAGTCAAACATCGTCTAGGAAAGTCTCCAATATTTTATTATTTAAAGTTTTAACAATTAAAAAAGCAGCTAATGCTAAAGTACAGTTTAACTAACTTAAAGTTTCCCACAGCTTACTCAAATTAAACGAAATTGACAAAACTCGGCATTTCTTCGCTGATAGATCAGCAGATCGTCTAGGATAGCCTCCAATATGTTAACGCAAAAGATAAATATCGAAGGCTTTACGTTATTACCAAAATTGATTTTTGGTACAATAAAATGCTTACCTAATTGTTTATATCGGGCTCGAAGGGCCAATTTTAGTTGATATACCAAAATGTTTTTGATATTAGTATATGTTTAGCTATTATAATCGTAATTGGCTCGTGGATGAACCAAATGTTTGATTAACCAGGACGGTCGCTTAGATAGGTAAAAATAAAACTTGCCTTGATAGAAGCGAGTTTAGTACTAACTATGCTAAGTAAAGATTTGTGCGCTGTTTGCGGGTGACTGAGTCGCGCTCTTAGGTGAGTGGAGGGGTAGCATACACTCAACAAAAGTTAATTTTAGAAAAACGTCAGAATTTTCACTTACTACAATGAATTATTTACGAAACTTTTTCCTTAAAATTGACGATTTTTTTTCAGTTATTAAAGATAATCTCAACATTTAAATTTGTTCGTTGTTTCTTTGAAAGCACTTGGAATTAAAAGAATAAAGTTAAAGATAAAAGGTAAAGGTAACGGCATTTACACTCCGCGAGGGAGTATGGCTGACATCATGGAGGGTTAAGGCCTCCTAAGTCGCTTTGATATTCGGTTGTCTCGCACGCTTAGGCGCGGAAGAAGTATTGTTTAATGAAAATAAAAATCTAATCCACTCCTTTTTAAAACCTCAGGAAAGGATCCGAAGGTACAGGTAAAGGTATTGGCACTTACACTTCGCGAGGGAGTATCGCCTGCAACATGGAGAATTAATGCCTTTAAAATCGCTTTCATACCCGGTTGTCTCACTCGTTATGCGTACCGTGTGATGTGATAAGCACACCACACCTTCAAGAACTGCCTACCTTCCCTACTTTCCTACTGTGTTTTGGTTCCCAATTATTTATCGGCTACCCACCGAGAATCCGACTCGGGTTTGACCCTGAGACCGTCCGCGGTGTAGTCGAATGCCTTAGGGCCGGTCTTATAATGTTCGGTTTACTATCGGTGGAAACAACTTACGGTCAACCCGCAGTACGCGTCTATAATTTAATATACGCGTACTGCGGGTTGACCGTAGGTTATGGTTCAACCGATAGTAAACCGAACATTACAAGACCGGCCCTTAACCACACGGCCACGCCGGTGAAAGTTAAAGGTACTCAACAAAAAACTGTAACTAAAATCGCCATAGTGGTTTTCAGGTATTGGCAACAGTGTATTTATTTCTTCAGTTTCAACAGTTGAAGATAACGTATCAGCACAAATCAGCTTAATTAAGGTTTCCCATATCTAATCGAATTAAAAAAAGTCTGAGAAACTTCCATTTTGCTAAAAAGTCAAAGTGCCATCTAGGACAGTCCGTATTGTTTTAGTTAATATAAAAAAAGTAAATGGAATATTAATTTTTGAAAAAAGAATTTCCCGTTATTATATACAACGAAACAAATTCAGAGATAGAAGAAGATGGAAGGAAATTGCAGAAACCGCAAAGACAAACAAGGAACTCTGAAAGAAGCAAAAGAAAGAAAGGGAATTTATCCAACCCAAAAAATGGATAATGAAAGCTTTTAACCCTTATCCGGGCAAGACAGTTTACTTACACAAACGGGCAAGGTGTGTCTGTCGGACACGTCTTTAAATTTAATAAGTTTTTAGAAGTTATGGGGCAATTTTGTTAATGGGTATATAACTGTATAGTCAATAAAACAAGATGTTCAAAAAGCAAATAAACAAATCTTATATTGTCAATATTACTTGTAACATAAAAAATTGTGGATCAAACACGTGTACTCACAACCATAAATTGACATCCACTGAAGATAAAGCGCCTGCGCTTACAATGATAACTAGCGCTATACATGCGCAATACCATAGTGTCCAACGGACACGCTTGCCCGTCTGTGTTACAAAATATTTTATTATTTATTTATAACCGTATAAACTGTTTTTGAAACATCTAATTAACATAAACTGATAAGAAATAAGTTAGTTTAGGAATACTAAGAGGTGTAGTTTTATATTCTCAATCGTTTTTAAAATATACGAGAAAAATAGTTATTATGTGTCCTTCGGACACACCTTGCCCCGATAAGGGTTAAAAGCAGCCATAACTGTTCGCGGTTAAAGTGCTTTTAATAATAATAAATAATAAATACAACGAACCACTGAAAACCCTAAAAACAGGGAGTCTTCTACAACTTGGCAATATTATTTAGTGGCGGCTGGTATATAAGAGCTACCGGGCTACACCACTGGCCTAAATTTTACAAAAGTTATTAGCAGTAATCAAAAATAAAAGGTAATTTCCGAAATTACTTTTTATCTACGTAAACGAAATTTAATTATTATTTATTATTAATTAAAACTGCATTACATTATATTTTCAACTAAGTCATTAATTAAATCGCTTCCAAAAATACGGCGCACATCATAATACATGAATTCAAAGCTTCCGAGCGGAGAAACTTGTAGCATTACCGACCAACGTACTGAAATCGGGTAGATTATAGTTTAAAGCATTAAGGTTTAGGTTTGTACCGGAGCGGCCTAAACTGCTGTGCTGTTTAAAGAGAACGGTTTGTTTCGAACGTTTATTTAGCAAACAAGTTGCTATACAATTACATAATTTTGTACAAATGTACATATACTTTTATTACTTCTAATAATACGTGTATTGTTTGTTTAGATAGTGTTTTGTTTATCGTTGTAGAATTCAGTACGAATTCCGTTGAAGAACTTTAAAAATCCCCTTTTCAAGACGAAGTGTTGAAGAAAAACTTGAAATAAAATCATTGGGATGGCCTAAGCCTAAATTAACTTTAAGTCAACCCTAGAACGGCGAACGTAGGGGGTTCGTCGAACCCATGGCTTGGTTTTTTATCAATCTTCTATATCGTATTTATAAAAAATTTGAAAAAATTTGTATTCCTCAGGTATGTAATGCTGTTACATGTGGTACTATAATTTTTTTTTCAAGTTATAATTTTAGCGAATAAAAATTTCTTCAAACAGGCGTGGGTTCAAGAAACCCGCCTGTCGGCCATACGTGTGATAAAAAATGTTATGTGTATCGAGTATTTTACTTATTTTTTTTTGCATTGTTGGCTTAGAATTTGAGGTAAAGGGTCATATAATATAACCAGTAAAGGTTCTATAATAGTTTACACATAAATAACGGCCAACTTAGGGATTTTTTGGTACATCTTGGTATTTCATGTGATTTGATGTTGTAACCTATACTAAAGATGATAGTGACTAAATAGACACAATTTATGTTAAGATAAATAAAAATTTGTATGCATAAAGCCGCTTTCAGTATATAAAATAAAAGTCTAATGATAAATTGGTTTTTTATTTACATTTAGAATGAAAAATAGCACTGGGTTCGCCGAGCCCCCCCTTTAGCCGTCCACGTAACATAAAATAGCTTGGCCGTTCTAGGGTTAAGCAAGAACGGTCAAATGCTTTAGTTAGGTTATCAATAGAAAATGATTTGGTTCAAAATATTAAAAACTTTAACTCTAAAGTTGTAGGGTGAGTTTGTGAGTTATAAAAACCAGTCGATGCGACGGCCATTAATAAAATTAAGGCAAGATTTTCTTATTAATTTAGAGCTTTCCCTGCAGCCCTTACCCCTAAAAACTCACGAGTCGCCACTGATGATATATACATTAAATATATTTTTAACAGTTGAAAAAACCGAAGAATTGGAATTTGCACGGCTGCCCAAATTAAACAAACAATGTGAAAGGTCTTTCTTTGCAAAATAATTTGAAGTCATCTAAGGTGGTTCCCGACTTTTCGATGAAATGAAAAAAATATCGAATAATGTTCCAAGAAGCTCACGATTTGTAACTACATCTAATGGTTGCATTTTTTGTAGGTTAACGTATTTATAGCCTAATATAGAGACATTTTCAGGTACTGGCAACAGTGTGTAAAAAATTAATTGTATACAATGCATGAGTTAAAAATAACGTAAACAGGTGATGCTTGAACACAGCTTAACTTAATTAAAGTTACCCACAGTCTACTTGAATTAAGTGAAATCTTAAGTAATTCGGCACCTTATTATTTTTAATACGTTAATGGAAAAAGTAATTACAGGTTTGTAGTTCTAAGGAATATTGGAAATAATGGACATAAATCTAATTGCTGGTTATATTTTAAGTGTCGAAGGTAATCCCAACAGCTTCAACTTGAGCAACGTTCCTGTAATAAAACTTTCCACTATTTACCCAAAGTAAAATGAAATAGAATAAAATAAAACTGGGGATATTCAAAGTTTCTTTCCAAAAATCCGAAATTCCTCTACGATGTTCTCAAATTTGTTGGTGTAATAAAATAATATCGAATAATGGTTAAAATAGCTCGAATTTTAGTTGTACTTATTTAATTGGATTTTGGTAGGATAATCTGATTTTCCCTAAAAACGGGGATATTTGGGTACTGACGGTAGCGTATTTTATTGTATAATTTATTGTTTATAGTGTTAACCATTGAAAATAACAACAACAGCTGACATTTAGGCACTTTTCCTTCAAACTTAATTAAAGTTTCTTAAAATCTACTCAAATCACCATCACTTAATAGTTCCGCAAATCAACTGTTTCCCTAAAGATACGGATTTTTTCTAGTATTGGCAATAGCCCACGCCTGTTTAATTATTAACTACATTCCCAGTGGCTATATAGCCAGTTGTCTTTTGACCATTATTTTTACCAATGTAAGCAATAAAAAATTTTCCTGGACTACTCGAACTAAAAGAATAATCTGAAGATACCCAACGTTTCTTTGAAAATAAGTTCCTGATCTACTGATGCAATAAAATAAATAACGAAAGCTAATATCCGACAAACTTTGAGATTTCCGGCTTTTAACTATAACTGGCCTAATATCTAACGAAAGTAGAGGAAGAAAAACTCCCAACAACCCAACTAATCACATTATTTGAATCAATTTGCTTTATTTGATAACGATAAGATCCCTTAATTGGCGTTCTTTTAATTAATTCGCTGTTCCTCTACAAAAACATTCCGAAAGCACTCATTTTGTAGTTTTTAATTTAACTGATTCAAACGAATCGGATGAAAACCCACCCCGGAAGTCAGAGAACAAATAGCATGACACCAACTAAAACAAAAAAGGGTCGAAGTAATAAAATGCAGACAGGAATTTTTATTTGTTACCCCGACATTTGTCCTGAGGAAGCTTTCAATATTTAAGTCAGGACAGACCATAAAATCAATGCCATCAATGCCTAAAAGCGGTAAAAGGTTGGATGATTCCGTCCCTTGCCATCAAGAATAATTCCTTCGCCGGATTAACAAGAAAAGAGAGTGGTTTCGGTTTTGTACGTCCGGAATGACACCTTACCTCTTACTTTTTTAGACAGAATTGTAGTTATCCTCGCTAAGTAGGGTTAATTGTTAATGGTATACAGGGCGGGACAAATTGGTCGTTTTGAATTTTGAATTTTAAAACTAGAGTTGAAACTGGATCTGCCGAAAGGTATTGGGTTACGTAAAAATTGCAGTTTTTTTGACTCTCCCTGTACATGATAAATGTTCAAAATTCGAAAAAGTTTCGTCGCGTCAGTAAAGTTCAAACACAACTATTTGGTTCAAACGCCTTAAGTGTTTTTTTAAAAAACTTAGTAAAGTTTTTAGCCTACTTTGATAAGTTTTTTCCCCAATACTCACGGCAGGTTTTGTTTGCAAGTCATCTGTTTCAGTACTGTGAATTTTAAATCCTTTTTTTTAGTAAAATTTTCCGCTCCAACAAATATTCAAATCATCAAAAATAAAATAAATCAGCACGTCAAAAACTCAAAAAAATCCTTTCCGCCAGCTTATTCAGCCCCCTCGAAACACTATTAACTAAGCAGAATTAATTGATAACCGTCTCGTCTGTTCTCGTCGAACGGGGTGCGAAAACGCGTGAAGTAACTCGCGAAATCGCCGAAATGTTGATTGTTATCACCCTACGGATAACGGAGACGCACTGGACGCTCGCGAGTCGCGAGCGTCTCTCATAACAGACGCCCATGCGCTAATGCACATGTTTTTTGCGGGGAACTTTTTGTTTGAACAACCTGACAACCGGAAATACCCGTAAGGTAAAGCTTGTATTTTTGTGTACGTTGTATTTTCAGGAGGAAACGACGAAAACCCCTTTTTCAGTCCCCCCTCTTGTTTTTTTTATGTTTAATGCTCGAGCCTTTGCTGGTGTTGACGTATCTGGATCTCTTTTTTATTGTGGAAGTGACACGAAGGGAAATGGAAATCTGTTTGGGTTGGAGATTTACCTTGAGTTATAATTAAGATGAAAGGGCGATAATTATTATTGTCCTTAATCACATTTTTCTGGTAAGGAAAGTAGTTCTGGGCGATAAGAAAGTCAATTTCCTGTAAGGTGCAAGTGTTTGTTACGTTACTGACAAGGCTTTGGTTGTATATCCGATCCAATGACAGATTACAAAAATAATTAAGGCGTTTATCGAAGGCAGGTGCCAATTTAATCCAGAAAATACGGAAATTTGACAAATCTTTGGATTTAACACCAGGAAACGTAAGACAGGCCTGTCCAGTACCTTGAAATGTTGCAATAACTTATGCTTTATTTATTGCAAGTCACGCTAAGTATTTAATTTCATTAAACATAATTTTTACTTTAAATAATGGTAGTTTAAATTCGTTAAAATGCATTAAAACTTTACATTAATTGCAATTGCAAATACTTTAGTTGCACATTAGTAGGCCGCAGTAGATTTCAAAACACATAACTGGAAATCTGCAGCTTTGCACTTTCGTAAATAACCAATGGATGTTAAAATTGTACTTTATTCTAGTAAATTCAGCATGAGTTTTGTATAAATACAACGAACTGTGATAATAAAGATTAGTATTGAAACCAATTAATACTCGTTACTTTGCTAGTGCCATTTCCAGGTCTTTATTTACGAATACGTGGGACCGCGTACCGTGGCACTAGCTTTCCTCGATTCATCCTCAATATATGGTTCTTCGAGCCATAGTTGAACCAAGAGTAATTTTTATTCAAACTTCTATAAATCGTAATACTTATGTATAAACCAAAACAAAATTCCCAAAGCTGTCAATTTCCCAAACACTGGAGAAATTGCATCCTTGCTACAAAAAAAAAACCCTAACTTGTCCTAAAAGTTAAACCATCTATCTCCTAAGTAACCACTGCAATGGAGAAAATTAAAGAATTGGCGACAGAACAACAATAACTGGGAGAAATGATCAAGAAATTGGGAATCACGGAAGACACATTCCTACATCGTCGGTCATATTATGGCGACATTCAAACAATACTCCGAAGAAGTAGAGAAAAATCACAAACTCGTCCTGGAGCTACCATTCCTGGAACACAACTACTTCAGAATAAACTACTTTGGTCAAATACAAAGATTTACTTGGATGCCAAGCAGCATTTATTAGAACATCAAGAAAAACTTGGTAAGAAACTGACGAAGACATCTGAACAAACTGAAATGAAGCCCGAAGAAGAAAGCATCTGAAGATACTGCGCAGACTCCACAAGAAGCTGAATAAACTCGTCGTTTGAAGAAGCAAAAAATCAAGATGCAAAATCTCAGACAAGATACCCAGGTAACACATAAATGTATAGAAACCTTTAATAAACGTTAATAAAACGTTAGAAGAAAACTTCAAAACCATTAAGAAACGTTTCGATAAAACCTTTGAGAAATACATAAGTGTCCGATTGAGATAGGTTTCTAGGACGTTTATAAATAAACGAACTGGGTAGATATACATACATTAAATAAACGTTTATAATACGTTAAACGTAAACGGTTAATAGTAAATCTTTTAGCTACCTTTTTTTTATGGTTTCTCAGAAACTTTCTTCAAACGAATTACTGCAGACAACCATTTACAAATGTTAACCAAACCTTTTGCCAAAACATAGAAAGCTTTGTTAAACGTTTTAGAGAAACGTTTGGGTAACGTATTTATCGAATATAAGAGAAACGTTTCTTACGCATACCTAAATAAATGATATTTACAAACCATTTATTTCCGGTTTGAAGACATACTCTCTACAACGCCTATCCTGCGTTTAAAATAAATGGTAAATAAACCATTGGTGTTAAACCGTTTGCTCGCAGTTTTTAATAAATGGTTTTGAATAAACGTTAGTAAAACATTTTATGTATTAATAAGGCAAATGTTTGGGTAGAATAATTAATTAATTTATTTTTGTTGTAGATATTGTAACAAAGACGAATATTAAAATATTAACCAAAGCTTGAATTGCATTCAAGTTGTTAAATTAACTTGTACACGAGTGTCGATGTGACGTCATTTTACTAAGGTCGTTAACTGAATAGAGGCACACGTTAGGCGTATCGAGTTACAGCGTTTAAGAATGCTAGGAAGGTAGTAATGAAACCCGATACTCGGTACGTGCTTTAATGCAGTTTTAACAATACCCACGCGTATAAGCTAAGACATTAAAGATTGTAAGAAGGGGTTCGATTTACTGTATAAAAGCGTAAATCAAATGCATCAGAGCATGGTCTTTGTCCTGATATCATCCAAGCAGCACCGACAGTAAATCGACACCCTTCAAGATGTGACTACACGTAAGATTGTTTTATATTAACTTAAATTACTATTCTGGACTTGTAAAATATTTGTGTTAAATTATTTAGATTCATTTCATGTACTTAGTCGTTTTAAATGTGATTGAGACTTAGTCTTATTTTGTATAACTTTAAGATGTAATAAGAACTTAGAGTAATTCATATTTGTTCACGTTGAAGCTGAACTTGTAATCATTTACATCAATGTACTTTGAACTGGGACTTGGAAATATTTAGATTGTGTTGTAAAAACTAAAAGCACGTATAGAAAATGCATGATTGTTAGTTGAATTTGACTGTGTAATTAAAACCTCTCGCACAGCTAAGCAAACCCCCCGTAACGGAGTTGAGTCAAAGTCTCTACCATCAGTAATTTATTTAGCTTATTTAATTTAACTATTGTTCTAATACAGCCCCAACTCACTACGTTACAATATTGTTTATTTTCGTAAATAAAAAATGCCATATAAGAACATACAATCATCTATAAGTACATTATAAATAGAAAAACATATTTAAGTATTTATTAAAAAATATACGAGCCCAACGTCAATGAAATTCGTACACCTGTATTTTTCGTTACACCTATACCTTTAGAATGCTAAAAAGCGACTCTTTACTACGATATTCCGAAAAATTTATATTTAGCGTAGAAGTTTGATTTCTTCTTTAAAAATATGTGTACTCATTTTGCAGAATTTTAATAATTGATAGGAATGAAATTAAAATCAAACCTAGACATACAGTTCAATGAAATTCGTACACCTATTTTGCCAGTTCACTGAAATTCGTACACTTAGGGATCTTATTTCGTATTCATCTAATTGCTATGTTTTTAATTGTTTTCGTGTTTGTTTACAATATGTATGTATAAGCCCGAAGTCAATGAAATACATATACCTAAAATTTTTTACCTTAAACATGAGTAATTTGTTAATAAAGAGCTATGCAAACAAATTAAAAAAAAATACGGGTTTTCAACATATGGACTGAATTTATTGACTTTTAATTACATGAAACTAAACATACTTATTGAGACTTTTATTAAAAATTTGGTGGCCAAACAGAATATCAAATGTTTAATTATGGAGAGCAAAAAATTAGACCAAAGAAATTCATACTGTTGGGGCATGCTCTGAGGAAAGCCCATGTTGTGTTGGAATGAAACCCACAAGGTGGAAGAGCCAGAGCCTCCGCATTACACGGAAAAGGGCAGTACAAGAAGAATATGGAAAAACCATCAGACAGTTATGTGCAACTGCCCAAGACAAGGTAGAGTGGAAACAGTTTGTTGTAGTAAAATGTTATATGTAGATATTTAAATAACCACACAGTAAAATACAATATTAACCTTTGTAAATAACCATATGTCCCCAAAGGGGAATAATGGGATTTAATGGTAATAATAATAAACATACTTAGATGCTACATAGTTAGGAAAACCCCATTATTTAAAATATCTATGTATGTACATACTTTGGTATTGAGTGGCATCGGCTTTATTTGCAATTACTGCTCTTAGACGCTTGTTTATGCTTCTTATTAGTTCTTGGCACTGCTGTGCAATGATAGAATTCCAAATTTTGGTTATTCTTTCTTTAAGAAGAGTTTTCGTACTAAGACGACGTAGAATCCTTTTGATAATTCCCGAAAGGTTTTCAGTGGGGTGCAAATCGAAACTAGATGACGGCCAGGTACAAAACATTAATGCTGTGATTTTATAGCCACTGCAACCTACCCCATCTTGTTGAAAAATAATGTCTTCATCAGTATAACATATAGCTTATTCATGGACGGTAGAACATGATTCTTAAGAATACTTTGATATTTTTCGGCATTAACAACACCGTCTAGAAAGTGAAGGTTTCCCAGAACATTGGCACTCATGTAGCCCTATATCATTATTCTATCAGTGAATTTAACTGTTCACGGGGTGAAAGACTTCAAATTTATTGTGAATAACTCTACCGCGGGAAATACGTAGCAACTGGATGAATACTAGACCAAATTCCTAAGTGTACGAATTTGACTGAACTCAAAACGTAGGTGTACGAATTTCATTGAACCGTAGGTCTAAATTTAATTTAAATTTTATTGGTACCAGTTATCAAAATTCAGCAAAATAGGAATACCTATTTTTAAGATAAGAAATCGAAATTCTACGGTAAGTATAAATTTTTTTAAATATAATGATAAAAACCGATTTTTAGCATTTTATAGGCATAGGTTTAGCGAAAAATACAGGTGTACGAATTTCATTGACTTTGGGCTCGTATACATAATACATAAAGATAAACGTATCGGCATTTACACTCCGCGAGGGAGTATAGACGGCAACATGGGGGGTTAAGGCCTCCTAAGTCGGTTTCACACCCTGTTGTCTTGCACGCTAGGCGTACGATGTGATATAAAATACATATATAAAATATTGAAAGAACTGTAAAATTATCTTTTTTAATATAAGCGGGAACAAAGCCTCTTTCAATTAATTATAAATTAAATTTTTCTGAGCAAAAATTGTACCTGTTATTATAACATAACTAAACAACTCCATTAAAAAACTAATTCAAGTACATAATATAAGTAAATCTTAGAATTAGTTATAAAGAAATAATTAAAATATGAAAAACATGTATTATTTTTGTTTTATTGTATAAAAATATATTTCAGAATAAATAAATATTAAATATATTAATATTTGAAATTAACAAGTGTCTAAAGTCTCATTATGGTATCGATTATTAAAAAAGTATAATTTAGAATCAATCGTTAAATTAATTATTCGCTTCGGACTTAAAAAAGGATAACCTTCTACATTCACGACCGACTTCATAACGAAATCTTTTGGACACCCGTTATAATTTCATCTATTACTAGATAAGCAGGTTGTTTCTAGATAGTTTAAAATTTACCGTGGTTTTGTCGCAAATAAAACTATTAATCACGATACAAAACGATATCAAATAAATATAGTTAATTAAATAAATTTCAAGAACAACTATCTACTTAAGCTATCAACAGGAAAGCTAAAATTAACAAAAATAAGAAATAGTTAGAACGTTATAGTCACGAACAAACACGAAATATTACAAGTGATTGAAGACTTTGACACTAACCTATATTCAGCCAGAACAACTAAAACAAAACTAACATCAAAGAAAATTCTAAATATGGGCTCTGAAGAATTGCCAGAGATAACAATGGAAGAAGTACGAACAGCCCTTAAACGTTTGAAAAATGGGAAAAGCCCCGGAGAAGACCGTATAACAGCTGAAATGCTAAAAATGGGTGGACGCGCTATAGAAGAAGCAATTACAACTTTGTTAAATACATGCCTACAAGAAGAAAGGATACTCACCGACTGGTACAATGCAGAGGTGATAATATTATTTAAGAAAGGTGACATAACAGACTTAGAAAACTATAGACCTATAAGTTTGTTGTCGACTATTTATAAAGTATTTACAAGAATTATTGCTAATCTGGAAGGGAAATTTGACTTCTACCAATCCATGGAACAAGCCGGTTTTCGAAAAGGTATTAGCACGGTTGACCACCTACAAACAATACGCACGGTATTGGAAAGTGCACCGAATACAATGTACAGTTACATATAGCATTCGTAGACTTTCATAAAGCATTTGACTCGATTGCAACAGAGTCATTCCTGCAAGGCATGGATAACGCTAGAATTGACGGAATATATTCCGCAATTATAAAGAATATAATATACGGAAACGCATCACTACAGGTAAAAATAGACAAAACAAACAAAATTCCCATACAGCGAGGCGTGCGTCAAGGAGACACAATTTCGCCAAAACTGTTTACTTTGGCTCTGGAAGATGGGGGACCACAAAGGTCTTAAAGTTGATGGCTCATACCTAAGCAACCTACGATTTGCAGATGACAGAACTAAAAGAAGCATCAAATAAAATTGGTTTTAAACTGAATCTGAACAAAACAAAATTTTTGAGTCAGGACGACATACAAATAAAAATAGACAACTGTGATATCGAAAAAGTCAACGAATACATTTATCTCGGACACACTATAACATTAAACAAAGAAAATCAAGCCAAAGAACTAACAAGATGAATAAAACTCTCATGGACAGCCTTTGGAAACCTCGGACACATTTTTAAAAACAAAGCTATTCCAATTAACTTAAAACGTAAAGTTTACGAAACATGCATCTTGCCAGTAACTACGTATGGTTTAGAAACAATGGCCATTACTATACACAAAGCAAACAAACTTAGAGTGTCGCAGAGAGCCATGGAAAGGACGATACTTGGAATATCACTGAGAGACAAAATAAAAAACGAAGATGTCAGAAGGAAAACCAAGATAACAGATATCATTAAACGAATAGCAGAATCCAAATGGCGCTGGGTGGGTCATGTAGCGAGGCAAAATAGGAATAACTGGACAACAATATTTACCCACTGGCGACCGAGAGAGACGAAGAAAGGTGTGGGAAGACCAAAACGCAGGTGGATAGACGGCATCAAACAAACAGCGGGAAAACATTAGCTCCACAAAGCACAAAACAGAGAAGAATGGAAAGGGCTGGGAGAGGCCTATGTCCAGGAGTGGATTAATATGGGTTGAGGAAGAATAAGAAGAAACCTGTCATGAGCTGCAACGCATTGTCGAAATAATAGAGAATGGCTATGAGAAAAAGCAATATACTACAGCCGCAGTATTTATATACTTAGCCCAGACCTTTGATATGGTATGGATTGAAGGGCTCAAATACAAAATTTCTCGATTACACATTCCGGAATGTCTGAAAGCAATACTGTTCTCATATCTTGAAAACAGCTCATTCATCTTCTTCAACACGACCTATTAAAGCAGGGGTGCCGCAGGGTAGTATCCTGGGCCCAGTCTTATTTAATGACATTACATGACATTCCCAACACCAACGCAGACCTTGTACTGTTTGCTGATGACACTGTGCTGTTGACAGAAAACGTAAATCTGTCTGAGGCAATAGCTCAACTTCAAAACGCCATGAATACCTACAATAGCAAGATGATTCAATAATGGGAACTTGACAATGAATCATACTAAGTGCACTACAAAAATCTTTACTCTTAGACGAATTAACCAGGTATACCTTGAAATACTTCCGCTGAACCAGTAAAGTACTTAGACATTTACCTAGACACCCGCCTAACGTGGAAATACCACATTAATAGAAAGCCCAATGAGGGTCCAGATTGGTGCAACTCTACCAGCTGATCAATAAAAAATCGTCTCTGCAAGCAGAATGTGTCACATTACCTACTTTACAAATCCTTGGTACGGCCATTAGTCGTATATGGATGCATAATTTGGGGAAAACAATCACAAGCAAATCTAAACGGAATTCAAGTGATACAAAATAAAGGACTTTCAATTAGGTGATATTTACGTGTTACTTTAATTAATAACTCTACCATGTATAACAATTAATTGTTGAGCTGGTAAAACCTCTAATAAAAAAAAAGAAGTTTGAAATGTGTCAGCTCGTCAATATTTAAATCAACGGGCCACCATTGCAAATAACTAAAAAATAAACATATATCAAATTCAATTTTCAGTTCCACCGAAAACTTCAAAGGATTATTTAAAAGCATTTGCTGTTTGAAGTTGTATATTACAAACAGTTGGAGCGTTTCAGTACCGTTGTTTCTCCCCATTTCATGAAACAATAGGTTTTGTTGTATACTGTGAACTAGTAAATTTGATTGAATATCTGAACTTTTTATTAAACACACAACGTACTAAAACTTCATATTGATGTCCGCTGAACTGGGCCAGGTTCAGGAAATTAATGAGCTTATTGATTAAGAGTTGTTTTGTTTGTACGGTGTATGCATTGATAGTGCTTTCAGTGTTGCTATTGCCCACAGTTCCTTAAACAAATTCCCCAGAATTGTAACAAAACTTCCAGTGATTTTCTTCAACAATGTATTGTTCTAGAATGTGACGGGATATCAAACCACGCATCACGTCTATTCTTAAATCGAGCAGTCTTCAAAACAGTACTAAGCCACGAGTTTTAACAACTCCGTGCATCGTCGATTTAAAAATTTAATCAAATTTTAATGTTAGACGTCGAAAGAAATCTTCGCGGATTTTAATCCAAACACAATATCTCGGCTCCGCAGAATCCACTCCGTCAACCATATTTCCTTACCTACTGTATCAGTACCTAAACTTAAACACATTCGGAGATGTTGTGAGAGATAACATAGAGAAATGAGTTTACAGCTGCTGAAATTAGGGGGTTCCACTGCATTGCTAATTTTAGGCGGCAGCTGTTACAGAGGATGTGAAATAAATCGAATATCTGAAAAAAGGGTAAACAAACATCTCCGGTTTAATTTATTTTCTTCGGTACGTACGTATATTTGTTCGCGTTTTAATGTATTATTTTCTGAAGTGCTTGTTCAAAACTGATAATTAAGTTACTTTTTCAAATAATAAATATCCCTTCTTAAAGGTAATTTCAAAAATAATAGCTTTGCAACAGAACAGCTGGATTTTGTTCTTTTTTTATTTTGTTTGGCCGAACCGAATGGGGTTCTTTTGTTCTTTTAATTTCGATCCCTCTGGATTTTCTATGACAATTTGCTACACAAAGCAGAACGAAAAATAGAAACGATTTGAGTTTTCTTGCATGTAAATCAACACAATTTTATATTTTATTGGACTTTATCTGTACGAGTAATTACATTTTTTTTGTAAGCTCAAACAAAGGAACAGCTTCTTCATATTTAACAACGTAGCTGTTACGAGTCTGATAATAAATAAATCTAGTATCATTCATCATTAGTCACTATAGCAAATAAACACGAGATAAAGTGGACAATAAAAAGAAAACAACGAAACAAGGTGTCGCAGAACACATCAGAAAAACAATCACGCCTTTAGGACGAAAAATAAATTGTTTAGAGTTTGAAAAATTATTATTTCAGAAAGATTTGTACGAGGATTGTTTAATAGAAATACCTTTAGACTGCGCAGCCACGATAACGGAATTCAGTTGTTTATATTGATTGTTTAAGTACTAGTGACGCGTATGTCAAAAGTATTTGCCGTTTGCTTCTTTCTAAGCCTTGTGTTTAAGTTGGAAAATGGCATTTATGGTAGAAAATCCATCCAGAGGTAATCTACGCGCTGAAGGGCGCCAGCCAATGGAAATGTACACGCGAATTAAAGCTGTATATGGTGACTATAGTTATTTTCATACGGCAGTGGTTGAATTGTGCTATAAATTTCGTGTTGTAGCATTAGATCAAAATGTGAGACAGTTAGAAATTGCTTTACGCGAAAATGGGGGTATTAAAGTTACTCAAAGTTTCTAAAATGTTGGGCAACAGTGTGGGAACTGTTCATTCCATTATTCACTGTCTTGGCTACCACAAAGTTGCTGCTCAGTGGATTCCGCGACTGCTTACTGATGAGCAGAAGAATCTTCGCTCGGCCTTATCACTACTTTTAATATAAATGTCACGTTTACTAGGCAACTATTAATTAACACCTTTGAATATAAAGCTAACAGGAATGAGGATATACAAAATATACGTGAGACCAAGATAGATGATGCAAATGGCGGCTGAATGTTTCCGGTATGTCAGTGGCGTACCTTTTAGAATGAATACGGGATACGTAAACCTTTGAATATAAAATATTCAAAGACGTAAACTGCAAAAAAAAAAGTAGTAAAAGTACGAATGAACAAAAATTAGAAGCTGCAAGAAATAAAATATTATAATACTGACGGTTAAAACAGTTTTTTAAATATATATTTTGCAAAGTGCTAATTTATATAAAATACTTACATATGTGACGCCTATGATATTCACTCGTGACCTTTCTTTGACATTGAAATTATAACATGGAATTGTTCTTAAATATTATTCGTAATGAACGTAGTTACATTAAATGAAGGTAAATACTTACTTATGGAAAGTTATTCCTAAATTTTCATTTGTCCTTGTTGGAGAAAAACCACAAACAGCATAACTAACCTATTATTTGTCAGCTGTCAGTTTCAAAACTATGACTACAAATAGATTATCAAAATGGCGACTTCCGTCGCACTTTTTGTATGGCTACTAAAACGATACCCTCCTTCCTGTAGCTTTATATTCAAAGATTAACACTAATGTGCGCCCAATTATTTTCACAAATTTTAGCTTGAAGGCTGAATTTGTCTGTTCATGGTATAAGTTGGGACATATTTTCCTACCATGTGTAATGTGTATGCATATATTGTCCCTTTCAGTATGCCGTTTGCTTTATTATTGCAAACAGGAGAAATGGCGGTCTTTCTAGATATAACACAGGCATTTGATAGGGTCTGGATATAAGGGCTTAAATATAAAATCTTTAAAACAAGAATATCAAATTATCTAACCGTATGTATGCGTATCTTCTCGTTCGTAGAGAATCAAACTTTCCGCATTAACTCTAGTGACAAAGAGCAAAGACATACACGCTGAAGTTCCAGGAGGAAGTGTTTTTTCAATTTCTTTATAAGCGATATCCTCACTCCCAATATGAGCTAACTTGCACTATTTCCAGACAACACGGCTACTATCACCCAGCACAACGACCTTCACACTACCATCAATCAGCTCCAATTAACAATTAATATGTATACTAAGTCCTTGGATTAGAAAATAGTACATCATACTAATATTTACCTTAAATATTTACCCCAATCACGAATCATCTAAATCCACAAATATTCGGAGCCAACATGCCATGGGATCCCAGAACCGGAGCAATGAAATATCTACCAATCTTTAGACCCAAGATTAACTTCGATCCTGGACATAATAAATAATAAGCTAAATCAAGACTATATCGTGTAAGATTTAAGCGGATTTTAATTAACAGAATCTCTCCTTTACGTAAAGAATGTGCCATATTATTATATAAAACACTTCTTAGAACAATACTTGCTTACGCTTGTCCTGTATGGATTACGAAATCTAAAACAAATGTAAGGAAACTGCAAAAGTCCTCCGTACAGTCATCAATTCCCATTGGTACGAACGAATTCACAAGAAACTCGAAATAGATATTGTTGAGTAGTTCGTTAGAAGACAGACAAGGAATTTTGTCAAGAACATCAAACATAGCAGCAATAAAATTGTACGACTAATTGTACCAGAAAAATACCTGCACGCTACTCAAATGCCAGCTACAACAAGATTTGCTACATTGAAATCCAGTTATCAATAGCGATTAAGTTAGAGGAAACATATTCCTCTGTGTTAGTAGCTACTGATATTGATTGTAAAACTTTAACAGTGCCATATACCATGAGTTCAAAAAGTCTTTACATAAGGGTTGGCCATGAGACATAAAAGTAATGTCTACTGCATCTGAGCATTTTTGACACATAGAATTTTCAGAACTAATCCACATTAAATCTATTTATTCAAGTTCAAAGGTTTATATATCTTTAATTTATGCGTGTAATTTGTATTGTCTAGTAAGATCACTGACAGGCTGTTCGAATGGACTGCACTTTTTGATTTTTTTCATTGACTGCAGTGCTCCCAAGATCTTGGTGGATCGCGTGGCTGGGAACGTACCATGGGGCGTTCATGACAGTTCGGAATACTTTGAACAGGATACATTGGATGATTTCTATAGTTATCACTTATCAAAATTGCTAGTTGATCCCCACAGCTGAATTCCATAAATATGTCTATATCGGCTTCAGTATAGCGTTATATATGTAACAACAATTTGTTCTTTAAAGATAGTTGTGATGTTCCGCTAATGGATAAATACATTTTTCAGTCCAAGTTGTTCTCTTTTCGTCCATATTTGTTATTTCCAGGTAAGGCGATAGTCAAGATGTATTTCGAGATACTTTGCCTCTTGCGTTTGTGGTAGTTGGTTGTTCAGCGTGACTGTTGGGCATTGTTAACCTTACGTGACTTCGTTATCCTTAATGCGTCATTTATTTAGCCAGCTCTGGATCTTATTAAGATATATTTGGAGATTATGTAATGCGAATTTTAGGTCAGTGTGTGATGCTAGTATGACCGTGCTATCAGCGAATGTTGCGACCATTGTGAGTCTCGTTGTTGGTAAATCCGCTCTGTACTGGAGGTACAATATCGGTCCCAATACGCTACCCTGTGGGCTGTGGGACTACCGATTTAATTAAGCATGCTGGTGTATGTTCTTCCCGAGACTCTACTAGAAAGTGTGTGTTGAATACATATGATTTAAGTACTTGAAAGTACCTATGTAGGAGGCTCTTCTTAATTTTGTGCCATACTTGACGAATGCCTGCGATATGTCATGGAATGCTGACGAGCAATATCTGTTGCCCTTAAGGTCTCTATTGACTTTTATCAACTACTCTATGTACTTGCTTTATCGTTGCGTGTTGTTGCCAGAAACTGAATTGGTAATTTGGGATTAAGTTATTTTCCAGTAATAGCGGTCGTATTCCTTTAAGGAATAGTTTCTTGGGATAACTATAATCTATGGTGTCCGGTCAATACCACTCCGCAATTACCACGCCGGTCAATACCACGCCGGTCAATTCCACTCCAACAAAAATCACTCCAAACAATAACCACTCCGAACAAAAACCACGCCAGCAAATACCACTCCGTAAAATATCACTCCTGTAAATTACCACTCGGGGTAAAAACCACTCCAAAAAATATCACGCCATTATATTCGACATATAAAAGTTATATTTCAAGACGTGATAAGAACGAAAATGATAAAGTTTATTGTAAAAGATGCGACGAAGATAAAAGAAAATAACAAAGAAGATGGGAAGTTTGTTCGTTTGTTTAGTCTATGGACTAATAATAATAATACTAATGTGAATCTGATAATATGAATAAAATAATATAAAATTAAGAACTAAAACGTACATAGGCACACAAGATACATACAACAAAATATACTAAGAGATATTTCTTATGGGTAAGTATAATTTGTGTATTACTTTTTCAATTTAACATAGGTCTCAAATTACATTAAATTCAGGTAAAATTTCAAGAAAAACATTACTTTTCTAGCCATTAAAGTGATAACTCCTGATAGCAAAATAATTTATTGATAATGAATAATATGGCACGTGTTGATATAAAAATTTAACATTCTCCTTCAAACTTAAATAATTTATAAGAAATATTGCACTATTTTAATTAATCAAGAAGCTTATGAACTACTATCTTCAAATGGATAATAATGTATCTAATTTCTTGTATATGTTACGGCTAAATCGATAAATTTATCAAATTAGCCATAACATATAAATCATTATTTTTAATTTTTCTTTATTTTGGTAATACCATTGTATCTTTCTTATTACGTCTTAAATACTATTTACATACATGGAATTATACAGGCGTGATATTTGTTGGAGTGGTTTTTACCCCGAGTGGTAATTTACAGGAGTGATATTTTACGGAGTGGTATTTGCTAGCGTGGTTTTTGTTCGGAGTGGTTATTGTTTGGAGTGATTTTTGTGGGAGTGGAATTGACCGGCGTGGTATTGACCGGCGTGGTAATTGCGGAGTGGTATTGACCTAGACCCATAATCTATGCCACTTTCCATTGGTCATGAAAGGAAAGATAAGTCTACGTATAGGGTGATATATTTCATACCTGTGTCTGTGAGTTCTTTCAATATTCTCCTGTGATCAGGTCGTACCCAGAAGCTTTTCAACGGTTTAGGTCAGACTGCATCATTTCCCTCACTTTGTTCACACTGAGATGTTTTGTTGGAAGACTCAACTAACTAGAAAGACGCGTTTAGTAGCTCGTTTATGGCATGTTTTTCTTCAGGTTGAATTATCGGTGGAAATGGCTTAAATACATTTGCCAGATGGTTTGCAAATTACATTGCCTTTCTTGGTCGTGTTTTTTTTTTTCATTCTGATAGGTGAATTAGGTTGCTGCGGTTATTTTCACATTTTGGTTGTTTTCTATAAACGAGAGGGAGCTTTACTAGGTTCCTGAAGTGCCTGATTTTTCAAGTTGTTTCAGAGTTCTTGGAGCTGCCTGGTTGCTCGATTGAGACTTTGTTTGTCTTCTGGAGCTGGTGTTCTGCCATGTCCTTCTAAGTCTCCACTTGTCAGTCTTCATTCTGAATATTGTTGGAAAGCTCACTGATTTTTCATACGGATCCTACTCTGGAGTTCTGGGATAACACTGTCGAGGTGTTCTACTGGATCCATGAAACTTTCTCAGTTTTAAGGGAAATTTCTAATGATACTATGTCAACGATCATATTTCTGGAGACTTCCCTGTTTGTATTTTTACTGTTGAGTTCCAATGGGTTTTGCTTAGTTAGAACTTTCGTTACAACTGTAACCATGACTGGGGAATGGTCAGACGAAAAATCTAAACTTGTTTTAGCTTGCAGGTAGTTGTTGCTGATGCCTTTTGCTATACAGAAGTCTATAGGTCTGGGATTTTTCTAGTTTCTACTGGCCTATAGGTTGGTTGGCTTATTAACAAATGGTCGAGGTTGTTGGCTTCTATGGTGGTGGTGGTTCCTTGGGTGTAGTCAACCGCGAGCCCCCATGTGAGATAAATTTGTTTCCTAGGATGATATAATATTCCTCAACTTAACTTTTGTTATTGCAGGTCTTCACGGGCAATAGACCGCAGAACTGGCGGTTATTGGGCCAGGTCAGTCTTCTACTTCGATACTAGTAGCTTGTAAGTAGTCTTTGATTTGTTCGTGGTGTTTGACAGAGCTGTTAACGCTGTACCTCCGTGCGCAGTGCCGCCCGGATGTTTGTGTTGTAGACTGTGTATTTTTTTTCTTTAGATAGCTTCTATTGGTAAAGTTCGTTTCGGATATTAGCATAATGTTAATATTTTGATTTGTAATAAATTATTTGATTTCTTGTCCATGTTGGAACAAGCCCTTAGCGTTCCAGAGAGCTATTCTGAGTGGTTAAACCGTTATGCTTTTGTCCACTTGCTTGCCTCTAAGATGTGAAAATTTTTTCGTTTGTAGTTCTTTGTAGATTTGCACCCATTGTAATTAGCACGCATTCTACATGTTTGCTTTTTTCTATTCTTGGGCATCGAGGAGTCAGGTGACCGCCTGCAGATTTAATATAACGCGGACTTCCGTGGCGGAATCTTTTGGTACATATGCATGTGGTAAATTATGGTTAGTGAAAGTTTTAATACTGAAAAATATGAAAGTATGACCATTTTTAGATGAGAGATGGAAGAGTACGTTTCGTACTAGCTTAACGTTTGGGCTATAAAAATCCCTACCCTGGATAGCGGAAAGCAAGCCTAAATTTGACCTAATAAGAATTACTATTGATTTCTATACCTTGTAACTTTTAAAACTAAGAAAGCAGTTTGGAATTCCTAAATGAAATCATAACATTCACTAAAAACAACCAGCGAGACACGTTTCGTTAATCAATATTTATAATCTCCAAACACACAATGTTATCAATTACGTTGCCGTGCATCCAAGTTTGTCATTCTATTAGTGAAATTAATTAGTGGTTATCTAACTAATCGGTTTAAATACGTGCACTGAGCCACTAATAATGAACACGTGTTGTTTTCGATTTGCATTTACAGTTACGCTTTAAAATTTAGTTTTATTATGGCGCAAAATTCGTTTTTCCACCCTTTGAAGTTTAATTTCGCTCTAATATTTTAATGTATATTTTAACTAATGCAATGTTAATTGTACCAAATGCTAATCAGAGTTATAATTACACTGACTCGTCCGGTTAAAATACAAGTTGACTATAATTTTCCCTCTATGGATTATTAGGAATGCTAATTTTACTGCTGAAATATTTCATTCATTTGGTTACTTATAATCCGCATTTTAATGGACATTCTATTTACTGCAAAATGATGGAATTAGATGTCAAAAAACCTTGTAAATAATGCCTCTTTAATGAACATTTGCACTTAATTATAGTGCAGGTATAATTATGAATAATATAACGGATGTTCAAAGGGTTGTATCAGGTCGGAAATGAAAAGAAGGCTGAAGGTGATTGGTTCAACCGCCGATTATTTTCAACAATTAGTTATTTTGAACAAAACCACATCAAACCTGATATATTTAAGTGAATGTATTTGCAAAAAAAAATTCCATGTGATTTTGTTGAAAATGACCAATGCTTGAAACAATCAGCGGTTGCTTCAATCAAACAATTGAATTTATCTGGCATTTGTTGTTAAATTATAGTACAGTTTTTTGTTAATTCATAGCCGACTTGATAAAGCAACTAATTAATAGTGAATTTATTTAATTTGGCAATATTAGGAAATTCGCTGTATACGTTTCAAACAATCGGGTTTATCCACGGAGCTTCAATAGTATCTCAAGCTTTTAATTTTTTGGCACATTGTGAAGCCTTGGCCGCCTTGCATATAGCTTTTTAATGTTTAGCATACGTGTAAGTCTTTTCTTATGTCAAGTTTGCTGAGGTGTGCATCTGTTTTTAGTTGGGTATACGGGTATGTCATAATCCATTTTCATCTATTCCCTGTGTAACATCCGACGATCAATTTATACCTACTTATTGTGCAAATGTCTTTAAAATGATCACGCAGGACTAGTGAAATGCAGTCGTTATGCTGCCGGTTTCCTTATTTTCCTTTTCGCTTTATCTGCATTTCCAATAATTGCATTTTATTATACTACGACCCAGTTTCCCGGCTGCATTTCCTTTGTGTTTATCAGTTTTTTGTCGATTTTAAATTAATTTCTTGTTAGAAATTCTGAGAATTTAGATGTTAATCAATTTAAACGATTGCATGGTGTATTACATTTTAATCTTATGTTTTATTAATTATTTATTTTAATATAATTTGCAGGTTTGGAATTCTAAAGTGCGAATCCGGGTTGAAATACAAGCAGATAATTTAATTTCATTTGTAAGGTTCGATACTTAAGATTTAAATCAGGATTCTAAATTTAACATTAAAAGAGGTGTGAAATGTCGCAATACGATTCGTATTAGAATTTGAAGGTTGACTCCAAAAGTACACATTTGAAGTACGCCCAAGAATAAATTGAATTCGGCAGAAAATAGTATACAAAAGAAAAACAAAAACAAGTTAAATTTTGACTTAGAACGACCTGTTCGTAAATGGAGGACATGGTTAGAAAACTAGAAAAGAAAAACAATCAAATAATGACAATAAGAAAAGCTTTTATTTAGATACAAATGAGAATCATAGGTTCCTAGTGTATTTTGCAGTTGTTTTCTTATTAAATGAGGGTGCCAGAGATTTCATCACGCGTCGACTACAATGGTCAATGGCATTGTCCGACTAGAATTGGATTTACGCCCCTGGACCGGGAATTGAACCCGAGATATCTGCATTATTAGGTAAGTATACTAACACTTATTCCATTGAAGCCGACCATTTTACTGTTGATAAGGGGATATTAGGATTAAAACTTATTTTACCTCTAAAGGTGTTTGGATCCATCCGAGTGGAGAATATACGGGGGCCAAGTGACACGTTCGAAATTAATTTGTTAAACAGTGGTATATCTTAAATCCTAAAAACGCATTATTTTAACATTCTAGTATATCACCATAGTGCCATTTGAAAAAACAGAGTTATCCTCGAAAAACCATTTTTGGCAACTTTAGATCATTGTAATACATATAAATGAAAAGTTAAAGTCCTAAAACAATTTGTTTTGGGTGTTGGGGAATCCTGACTTTCATTTTTCGCAGGTCATGCTACTCTGAATTAATAAGTAAATACATTTGTTTTGCAAAAATTTACTTTGGCGTCAGAGCGTTTCAAATTAAATGCAGATCTAAAAAATGTATAAAACAAAGTTGATGTTAATTCCGGCGAAATGGAAAGTGACAAGAACTTGCGCCCTTTGTCAAATAATGCAGTTCTAACAGTATATTACGTACAACAAACTTCATTTAGATGTTTTAAAAAATAATAAAAATATAGAGGTACCCCAGGTTTCACTGACACCTTGTATGTTACATATACATCTGGCTCATGAAATAAAAATAAGTAGCCACAACCAGACTTGCGAACTTTTGAGAATGACAACATTGAGATGGGCGGCATTCAGGAAATTGAAGGATATATTTAAAACAGACGATCCATTTTACCTCAAAAGGAAGGCTGTCTACCAACGAGTCTTGCTGGTTTGGAATCACCCTAACAACAAATTCGGCTAGTAAATTACGCAAAACTCAGCGATAGATGGAAAGAAAGGTGGATGCTTGACTTAAGTCTACGAGACCGAATCAAAAACGAAGAACTGTGTAGAAGGACCGTAGACTGAAATGGAGCTAGACAGGGTACGTTGCCAAACAGATAGTCGGTAGGTGGAGAAAGAGAGTAATCGAGTGCCGATGCTTCTGGCTGCTCGATTGAATGATTTCGAGACGGAAAGAATTTGGCTGTTAGGAAATCTCTGAAGGATAGATAATAGAAGAACTACATTCAAATGTAAGGATAGATCTTCTTTTTTTTCTTCTGCTGGTGACTGTATAAAACGGAGTGCACTCAAGTCAAGAGACCCAGTGTACTAACTATCTGCTGGTTATTGAGTTATCCTGAAAAGACTATATTTCAGAGCAAAAGCCAAAATCTTGTTCAGAGGGATTTCTCTAATAGCTTGTGGTTCTAGTAAATCTGCTCTGAAGAGTTTATACCTTAATGTTATAAGCGCGGGACTTTCACACAGAACATGTATGGAGGAGGTCATTACCAATTCCTAAGGTGTCCATGACGTATTAATAGACCAGCGACGATTTTTGCGTGCTTTTTGGTTATCTGTACAATTTGCTAGACATTATCGGACGAAAACGGCTCTATGAATTCAGTCTGTGTCATACCTATTTGCAAGTTTCAGTGGACTATTATTTGGCTTCCAAGGCAATGACTAATTATTTCCCTCACAGCTGCTCGAGTAATACCCAGAGCCGGGAGATGATTCAGGTCCGTAAAGAGGCTTGCTGGAGCATTTTTTGCGCAAACCATCATGATTCTTTGGATTATTTTTTCTTTTCTGGGTTGAATTGGTTCTTCCTCTTTGTATGTTTTTTCGTTACTCCCAATGTTGCTATGTCCAAGTACCCATAGCACCTTGACTCAGTTGTTTTCGTGGAGTCTATTTAATGCCAGGCAGCACTCTAGAAATACCCCCAAATGATTCTGGGTGAACCGATCGCCTGAATTGCTGTCTGATTCACACTGCAAATTCACTACGAAGATTTTCTTGAGCACACACTAGGATCTCAAAGATCTCTACTTAAAGAAATGTGGCACATTTACAAAGTGCAAATATCAGTTTGGATCTCTGTTTGTCGCTATATACTCCAGCATCAGTTCCCTCGCTCGATTTGGAGCCGTCGGTGTCAGAGTCAGGAGATATTTTTTTGGCCACTGCTATTCGTTCCTACCAGGAATGCAAGTCTTAAGAGCTTTAGGAAAGGAGAACGTGGTGGCGATAGAATTACTCAGTGAGCAATTCCGAGACCTCAGATATTAAAGGTAGAATACTCCAATGCCCTACACTTTGACTAATCCTATAGGTCCCCCTCGCAGCCTTAACCTTAATCGGTACGTGAAGCGACAGGAGACCCAAAAGCGCCTTAAGGGCCGCGGTGAAGGCGGTACTAAACCAGAGAAGCACAGGTAGGTCTCACAACTGCAATCTACAACCATACGGTGATCTGGGGTTTGAGACCCCAAGTAGAGCCAAAGCTCCTTTTACATCTCCAGAGGGAGGCACTGGACCTCTCAACTTGTTCTTCAACATTAGGCCCCCATGTCAGCTTAGCATCAAGGATAACACCCAATAGTATATTGTAATACAAGTGTTGAAAGCTTGCGTTTACCACACGAATGTGAAGTTTGCAGCACGAATGATAGTGAGTGCTGCAGTCTCAGTGATTTTAGTCTCAGTCGCAAAGGTTAAATTCTTAAAATTCATATTAGGATTAGAGAACTCATTGTATTTCAAAAGGAAATTTGTATAAAAATACCGTGAGTTCAAAAAGTTTTTACATAAGGGTTGGCCATGAGACACAAAAGTAATGTCTACTGCAAGATTTAGAACCTTTGTTTTTATAATTTTATTGAAATTTGCACAACAGTATTATGCCAGTTAATAAATTCTAAATCTTGCAATTGACATCATTTTTGTGTCTCATGGCTAACCCTGATGTAAAAAATGTTTGAACTCACGGTACAAGCATAGTTTTAAATCTCAGTACAAAAGTAAGATTCTTAATATTCGAATCAGATTTCAAAAATTGATTTGAATACCTATTCGGATTTGAAATTTAAGCTCAGTCCCAAAGGTTTGGGTCCTGAAGATTCGAATTAGGTTTCGAACGCTGCTTCTAAATATCTGTAGGGTTTGAGTTAAATAAATGTAAGATCTTAATATTAACATCTTCTTACGATTTGAATCAGATTTCGATTAACTTTTAAACTTCCACTTGTGCCTTAAACTATACATATAATTAACGAAAGAATGCTATAACAGGCAAGATTAAACTTCATATCAGCGGAAACCTTCTTCAAAAATATAAATAACTGTGCAGGAGCAGCCCACTACACCCTAGGGATGAGGCACATACATCAACGCCTGAAACGTAAACTGACGCAAGATCTCCTCTCAACCGACGACAGTAGTGATAACGAAGTGTAGTGTAGTGACACAACAAACTAATATAATTAATTAAACTAAATAGTGAATGGGTAAGCCAGCAAGGCAATCCCGTAGCGCCAATAGTGTTACATGTCAGCAAGTTAACAAAACCATGTATAGCACTAGACTGCTGATCTGGTTAAATAAACTAAAAAAAAAAAAAAGAATAATTACGCTTTTATAACCGGGATTAAAGTGGAATTACAAATATGTAACAATATTTGCTGCTGACTTCAAAGTTTAGAAGTCCGCTTAAAGATATACATACAGTGTGCTCCTGAAGTTATTGAACCGGCGATTCTTGTTTTCAAGGCTGACTTTGGCTGGCTTCATGATTTCTGGTCCAAATTTATTTGCTATGCTTATTTAGCCCTGGTGCTTTAATTAAACGGAAGATCTTTTAAGCTTTACATATACTGACAAATCCAGGATTCGAAAACATTTGGTTGGGCTAGATCTGTGCAAAGTTTCAATATTAAGTACTAATTGGCAACAATGCATGTCATAATATGACAGTTACGTTAGAATTATCACATAACCTCACACCTCACTTAACGTTTCAAAAGCCCGATTTACTCGGTGGAAACTATAAACAAAAGCTTTATGTTACTATTGGTCCGAAAATTAATATCGATACAAAATTTAAATTCACGGTAAAATATCACAGCAAAAAACAGTAAATATTTTCTGATTTTCCGATATCGTCTGCAATAATGCGCCAATATTTGGCTTTTAAAATGAAAAGTTTACATCAAAAAGAAATACAAATCATCCTAAATATTGACATTATCGTTTAAATAAGCATCTGTACAGCAACATTCGACGATAATATCAACGAAAAAAGGCATCCCGAAAACTCTAATATGATGAAACTTCCGTTCACGTACTGTCAATGTACTGCACAGTAGCTCTGAGATTTATTTACCTCGGTGCTCCTCCGCCAGCAACCAAGAAATCTTTCTTAACAAGATTATTCGTTTCGCTCGAACCACTTTCATGTTAGGGCACTTTTGAGCAGTCAGGATGCACTGCAGAGGGAGAAGGGATTTTGGAATAAATTTTATGGGAAGACTTGAGGATAACGCTTTGATTATATGATTAGGTCATAAACGTTTTCAAGAACTACAACGACTACAAATTCATATTGTATTTATATGAACAAATTTTTTGTTAATAGAAATAGTTGAATTTGTTATACAGATAGCTCCTCATCAAAAAGAAACAACCGTCGTCTTTTATCTGCATCAGTTTTCGTTTCCATGTATGTCGAAAGGAAAACAAAAAGCATAATTTGTTAAAGTGACAGTTCCCCGCAGTTTTAGAACGACTACGGCAATTCAGTGAGTCAATATTGGAATAGAATGCATTCACCGATTCAACAAGCGCCGAATAACTGGTTCACAAATAAAAACGTAAATAACGCTGAGAAATTCCGACGTTATCATTGCTTTTCTAGGCTATCGATTACCAGGAATTGTGAAAAACTCTTACGTACTGCTGATACATGAACTGCAGAATAACGACTTCTTGAAAGTGCACTTAGAGAAGGGTTTTCAGAAAACTAAATAGTAGAAACGAGAATGCCATCGAAAACTTTGTATCTGTTCTTCTAGATTCGTTCAAAGGTTTTAATGATATCGTATAATTTAAGTGCAGTTTTTATTATGCTATGTGAATTCATAAATGTATATATACTGAATTCCTGATTTTTTTAGACCGTAACAAATTATATAGGTGACTACTTTCGTTGGTGCAAACCAGAAAAATCACACTTGTAATGGACGTACCAATACTGACAGGCAAACCTATTGTTTACAGAATGCCCATGCACCTATTTTACTTTACTTCTATAAGAAGATGTCACCAGTCACGTATTGAGCAATTTACTCAAAAATGCGAGGTTATATCGCTGACAAATAGCATGAATGAACTGTTATATTTATCTACTGTATTCTTATAAGGTCAGAATTTTACGAAAGATATGTAAACTTCTCCGAAAGTTTTGAACTCAGTACCTAACAGAAAACTCGGAAGTAATTGTACACTATGTGAAAGCAGTGGCAACCTTCTTCTCCTAGAAATTATCTATCCGTACTGAAGGTTTGGATATAGGCCTTCCTCTGTTACATTTCTCTGTTCTAAGCCACTCGACGCCACATCAGCCCTGCATGCCCCTTGAGATCTTCCGCCCATCTCATTTATGGCCTTCCTTTTCCTCTTTTCCCGTCATATGGGAGCCAGCTTTGAATTGCGTTGTTCCATCCTCCGTCTGGTATCTTTTGTTATATCCATCTCAGTTCCATTTCAGTTCTGCGGCATGTTCGTCGACGTCTTTAACTTTTGTTCACTCCCTAATCGATTTATTTAGTTTTCGATCCTTCAACGTATTTCCTAGAATTTGCCGTTCCATCGCTCTTTGTGATTTAAAATTGTCTTCCATTGCCAGTGTAAACAATTTTGGGAGATGGTGTGGTATATCTTGAGTCAATCTTACAGCTGATGAGTGCTTTTTTTTACTGTCCAATGTTCGATGGTGTCGTACACTTTTTGGAATTCAGGCCAGATACACAGGTAAGCTTTACTCATTTGCATTTTCTATGAGAATGCAAAGTGTTAATAGGTAGTGGCGACCTTACTACAGCATAATAAAATATTCCTAGAATGGATTCTTGGACACGTTGGTAGTATTAGAATGGAAAAACTTATCTGTCAGCAAGGGGAGAAACAAATGCGTTCAGCAGACTGTAAAAAGGAATATTGTCGATACTGGCAATCGTGGATCTTCATACATGATCCATCTGCTAAAAATCCAAAGATCCAATACGGTTTAGATAGAAACAATTAAAATGGATTGTGGGTTAGTGTCATCTCAAAAGGACCTAACTTTAATTGAGATGAAAGGTTATCCTCTATGAAAATTGATGAAAAGGTGGACTAAATAAACTTTTTCCCCTATTTAGGTCTCGCAATGTCTATATTCCGCATTAACTTTATTAGGAGTATGGTTAATAATGGTGTTTTAATTAGGAGATAATTTCTCATATTTTGCCGCTCAAATACAAACAGCAACGAATTCTTGGCGTGTGGTATCTGGGAACAAATGAATTTTACGAAACGTCGAGTAAAGAGGTTATAAAGAAATATCCCCGCGAGGGTTTTCTAGTCACATCGGGCGCTTCGCCATGTGGTGGATTGGAGAACGCTTACCAGATATGGTGGGCACCGAAGAAATCCGGGGCGGACTAAAACTAGCAAGTAACGAGAAGAATATACAGCAGTATGCTACTGATACAGTTTCAGAGGGCATAGATTCTTCTTCTTGAAAGGAGTTGAGTGTGGGACTTCGTCGTGGCAGAGAATCTCTCATTAATGACTACCTCGCCAACATGCAGGGCTAGCATGGCGTTTCTATAACCAAATATATACCAAATGATTATGAGTTACACAAACAGATTACCCCAGGTGAGTAGGACGAGGAGTTCAGAATCTCACACTGACAGTCTGTCTCAGGCAAGAATTTGCTAACATCAAAATGTTTACAAAAAGCAGACCTATAAAGCATTACAATGAAGGTAGCAACATATAATACAAAATAATTGGTCAAAGAGGACAGACTAACGAAACTAGAGGGAGAGGTAACAAAAATAAAATTGAATGTTAAAGGAATTTCAGAAGTATGGAAGGAAGGAGAAGAATGCATTAAGCTAAAAAGTGGTGGTCACCTCAAGTACTATAAAGGAGAAGAAGACAGGTTAAGTAAAGGTATTTGTTTAATTATAAACAACAAAATAGAAAGTAGGATAATCAGTGTTATAGGGCTGTAATATCTTATCATAGATATTAATCAGAAATATAAGATACAGATCATCCAAGTCTATGCACCAACTGCAAACCGCACAGACAAAGAGATGAATTTTACAACGATGTAAGTAAAACAGCAGAAGAAGAAAAGACTCACTTTAACCATATTATTGGAGATTCAATGCAATAATAGGGAGAAAGGAGAAAGAAATAGAAACTTGCATAGAGATCCATGGTTTGGGAGAAAGGAACGATATAAGTAAAATGCTGATAGAATATCTGATGAGTAGGAACATGTATTCCATGAACACAGTGGAAAGCTACACACCAAATAGAATAGACGAACTAAATAAACTAATAGTAACCATAACATCATAAGCAACTACAAAGATCATTAAAAAGAAAAGATTAGGAATGACGAAAAACTAAGCGCAAACTCTAAGAAATTAATAAATAAACGTTGCACAATGAGACACGTTAGAGTATGTGAAAATAAACAAGTTGGAGAGAAGAGAAATACGGTATAATATATTCGAATATAAAGAGAGAATAACAGAGCAGCTAATAGAAATCAACAAAAGTTTAAAAGTCTTGCGATGAAAATTAAGCATGGGAAGAACAGAAATTCATAAAATTAAGGATAATACAGGAGTAGAAATAACAAATAGAAAATAAATGTTTGGAGTTAGCAGATATACTAGATGCTTGGAACACTTCAATCATGGTACTCATCCATAAAAAAGGTCCTGGACAACTATGCTAATATGTCGACTAGCCTACTGTCGCGTCTTCATAAATTGTTCATAAAAATTATAGCAAATAGAATAACTAGCAAATTGAATGCGTACCGACCAATAGAATAGACTGGATTGCATAAAGGATTTGGAACTAACGATAATTTTTTACAAAGCATAAAACTGGTAATACAAGAATGCCACGTATACAAAATACCAATAGTACTCGCCTTTTTAGACTATAAAAAATCAACTCACACCATAGAGATACCATATATGTATATGTATATAACAAAAGCTTTCAACGATTGCCGCATAGACTATAGAAAAAGACAAAATTTATGTCAAGTAGCACAGCAAACAGAGTAAATAGGTTCACAATTAACAACGAATAAATAGACGTGCTTGACCAGTACATATGTGTATATCCAGGAGATAAATTAAAATTAGATAATGAACACCAGGAAGCAGGCATAAGTAGAAGGGTGAAATTAGGATGGGTAGCTTTTGAGAAACTTGCTAATGTGCTTATAGAAAATTTACCAAAGAAACAGAAAGCTAAAACCTACGACATATACAGGGTGCATACAAATTGGGGCAAAAGCACCAGGTAGCGATATTCCTACTACAATTCTGAGTCGAAAACCTTAATACTAGAATGATGTACCATGCTTCCCCTGTCTTCACGAGGTCCTGAAAGTCTCAATGTTTAGTTTTGAAATAAGCATTATTATTTAATGATCTGTTGAATAAAAGATTACAAGTTGAAATAAAAGAACGTTATAAAGATATTTCGTTAAAAAAAAACGTATGACAACACTGTACAACAACAACAACGCTGTATCCTAAGTTACCATGCTTTAATTATGAATACCATGTGTGGGATGGATTCAATGTTGCCAAATGTACGTTTCTTTCAAATGGTTCGTAAGAGCACGGAAAGCATGGTACAACATTTTTGTATTAAGGTTTTCGACTCAGAATTGTACAAGGAATATCGCTACCTGGAGCTTTTGCGCCAGTTTGTACACACCCTGTATATCTTACCAGTACTACTCATCAGTGACCTTGAAGTGTCTGTAACCACTAAAATAATAGCAAATAAAATAGCAATACCCAATAAAATAGCGACAACCCAAAAGGTTATGGAAAGGCAAATGCTAAGTATAAATCTCCAAGAAAGAGAGATAAATGGATGGATTCGAATAAAAAGGTGTGGTGGATGCAGTAAAGAGATTAGCTCAATTAAAATTAATGGCAGGACACATAGCAAGAAGAACAGACGACAGATGGACAACCTGACTACTACAGTGGAGACCAAAAACGATCAAGTAAAACGTAGGAAGATGGCTTGTTGATATAAGGAAAGTGGTAGGAAGATAATGGTTTAGATTAGTAAGAAATAGAGACGAATGGAAATATATCGCGGAGGACTACGTCCAATATACGACCAATAATGTCTGAACAATAAATAGATACAGGGAAGAAATATCATCGCTGATAACGCAATAGACTAGAAACGCTTTCAGACTGTGTTTTTGGTTCTTATTCTTTAATAAGCCTATTAAGCCTAACTTTGGTTACAGCCCTCCCCCCGTGGTGTTCCATCTTTCACGACGCTATACCGTTAAGAGCCGCCTCTATCCCGCAATCATGTTGACATCATTTGTCCATCTTTGGTTTGGACGCCCTCTTTGTCTCTTGTCTTCCCATTTATGTTATTTTTGTTGTCCATGTGGCCCGAAATACAGGAGCAAGTTAGAATCAAAGATCAAAATAATGTTGAAAGATCTCGGAAAGAAATTGCAAGAAGACGAAGTACGGGAGTTGCTTTTAACAGGATGAAGCTAGGCTGCTTTGTACTTTCTAGAATTTGTATTTATTAATGGGGTTTGTCGATAACGTATATTTAGAAGAAGAACAAAAATATTTCCTGCTTAGAATTTGGGCCAGGTTTGGACCGAGTTTTCAGATCGTTATGCCATCCTTAGTTCATTATTCCAACATTGGAAGATCGCGTTGGATGTCAGCAATAACAGTTATACAACTTTTACAAGTTGAACAGGCTATTATTATGGTTTTCGCGTCCGTTGCCACATTTTACGATTTGTTTGATGTGAGCGCTATATTTAGGACAAGCCGGAGGGACCTTGCAAAGTTTAAAATACTTAGGAGGTCAAAATGCTCTAATTTCGTTTAAAAAGTGCCTTGTAAAAGTTGGTTGGTATAATTTGCAGACACCCTGTATTTCCAAAAATTAGGAAAAAAAAATTTAAAGATATAAAGAATTAAAGCAAAGGAAGAGCCGTTTACAACATCAATTACAGTAAAGCTATGGCGATTTTTACATCAACATTTTCAGTTTGATATCCATCTTTATTCCCATCTTATTTCTAGTTGCCTTCGTCGTCATAGCGTAGCGTGTTATCTCGTTCCAGCTTTAGTGCTCATTTAATATGTATATCCATTTTCTCTTGTCCTCTTAAGCCACATATTTCAACGGCGTGTACTAACACATCTCATTGTTGTCGTGTCAGACATCCTCATCGTTTCTTAAAGACACGACCTTGCCGCTTTCGTAGTCCTGAATATTCCGTTCCTTTAACTATGCTGACCAAAATTTTAATAATTTTTTTCGGATGTTTAGAAATGTATTCAACCTTTTGAAATACAATTTATGCAACTATAATTAATTTTTTTTTGGTTACGTAGCGAACTGCGCCATTGTGATGGTAATTTAATAAAATGGCAATAGCGGACTGAAAATGTCCTTAACGAAATGTCCCGCCGAGGTCATAGTCCTACATGTGAACTATTCAATTATAGATCAGGACGTGTAACAAGTCTAGTTGAAAATGCAATTACCATTTTAGTGTTCAGAGGATTCAGCTAAAACCTCCGAGCAGGAAAGGGAGAATAACATAAAAGTTGTTAACTTGTCTGCAACCCAGCCGAACGAACTTGTATGTTTTACTAGTCTGACGTGAAATTTCAAAGTTTAAAATTTATAGTTTCTTTGCACAAACTGTTATATTCGCGACGTACTTCAATTTTGCATTCAGTGGCAGTTTAATGTATGCTGTTAGATATATTGTTAAAGTTACGCAACCTTTCTGTTTGCTGTAATATTAAGGGAAAAAAAAGACGAAACTAAATTAAGGATATTGCGAATACACACAAATTACCATATTTCCCAAAAGGTACTATGGTGAAATTCTCAGCAAGATTCAAGTATTTTATCTAAAAGAGCAGGAACGCAACTGAACATACTGCTTATTCTATTAAATCCTTCAACTTTTTAAATTGACTCTCACTTATTTAACCGCATCACTAATTTTCACGGAGTCAGAAGGATTTTGCAAGTCCCACCACATATAGGAGCGGTCCATGATCATCTGTTTCTATCACAACCTATTTTTCTGTTATTGAAACTGTGCGGCCTGTTATGGCACTTTCTTATTTCAAAATAACAAACAACAGCTCGTGGCAGCATCAATCTATCTATATTAAATGGAATTCAATTTAAATCAACTAAAAAGCCCGTTAGAATCAAACCAATTATTTCTTCAAGCTTGATTCTTTTAACGTTGTTATAGTTATTAGTCTTTATATAGAGTAGCGGGTAGACACGATCTCGGTAGAAGATAGGTCTGATTCAGGGATGTGGCCCTGCTCACATGAGCCTTGATTTTCTTTCACTCCCTACTACCGAGGTAAACCATGTCTTTATCCTATCTACAACAAATTTTATTCCTTTCTATTATTCTATCCATCTTCTAACGCGTCTTAAGCCATCACTGAAGATTAAGGCTAACCATTCCTCAAAATATGGCTAGTTTAGTCCCTAAATGAGAAGAAATCCCCACACCTTAATTATGATCCACAAAAGACTCAAACATCTAGTTATGAGAGTTAAAGCCATATCATCTACAGTAAACGACTTGGCGTCATGAACTTTGTTACATCCCCCTTTATATGTACTAGGGAAAGGTGTTCTCTGCAGTGGTTTCCCGTTGCCTTCTGTAGAGTTTGTGACCATGTATTAAGTGTATAGTGTATGTGTCTTGTTGCTACTTGCAGTCGACCACTCCCCAGACGGAAGAGTTAATTGTAACCAAACAATTAAATGGCGTCACAGGCTCAAGTACCGACCTCGAACAGTGGGGAATTCTTTGTAAAATCCTTACCACTGCGTGGGATTCGAACTCAAGCGCTCTTACCCCTGCGCCAACGAGCTTCTTCCTTTATATTAACCATATCCAGGTACATGCTCTCACAAGCAACTCAAGTGAGGATGAAATAGAACATCACTATAGCCTGAAAATCAGAAAGTACACATTTCATCCTTTTAATGATTTAATGGATGACTTTAATGCGAAAGTGGGAAAAGAAAATAAAGACAATATTCCCTACAGAGGCAAGATACCACCTTTAATGTTAGCAATTTATTTTTCAATTTTATGCCAACTCTGTGTAAAATCTAAATATGTGCTTTTGTAAGTATCAGCATACGACGATGGTTTCGCAGTTGTAGTGACTCATCAGACATTCGTAGCCAATCGTTTATAAGAATAGTAAAGCCTTGAAAAAACTTAAAATAATTGATGGGGCTGTTAGTTCTCACCCCATTTGTGGTTTCAGCTGATTACGTACATGTGCTGCCGATTGTTCAATAGACAATACTAGAATAACTTCTTGGTCTAAACACAGCTTTGTTGATATACTTAAATCTGTTAGTAAAATCACACTAAATTAATTTATATGCTATGGTTTATTCTAACATAGCGGGAGGGGGATTCATCATACAAAAAGCCAGATAGCAATATAATAAAAATGTGTACAATATCCCCTCGAGTAACAGGTAATGATCACCGATTAGTAAGAGAAAATTTTAGCCTTAATATAAAAACGGAAAGAAGAGAAATTATAAAAAAACAACATGTAAATATATCGAGAAACGTTTATAAAGAAAGCATAAGAATATCAAAAAAGCAACCGAAAGAAATTTCTGGAATAAAAATATAAAAGAAATAGAACAAGTATATGAAATAAATAAGAGAATAATTAGTGGAATACTAATCCAGTACTGTAATATCAGAAACAAACAAACGAGTTAAGAAAGAAGGAAAATAGTGAAGAAACCAAACAATCTAATAAAATGAAGAACGAAGCTGGTTAGAAAGGAAAAAGAAGAAAATGGAACATGCTGAACTTAATAAACATATTAGAAAACAGGTAATGATATAAATAAAAGCAACGAGTATTTGACACAAAGACCAATACAGCAGAACAAAAGTCCGAAAGTACTCAGAAGAAACCTAAATTGCAACAAAGGAGAAATAAAAAACTAGCTTAAAAATGAGGATGGAATAATAACGCAAGATCGGCAAGAAATAATAAAGAAATACTACCAAAACCTATATACATTGTCACGTGCTAATTTCGCACTACAACATTTATAGGGGACGTCGATGTCCTTAAGCTCGCGGCTAGCAAACAGTGAAGAAGAGGGGTCCGAAACGCTAAACCCTTCAAATAGGGGTGGTTGTAATCGGGATCGAAATTGGGCGCCACTAGTCACCAAAGATGGTCTCGAAGAACGTACCGCAGATAGTTCCTCTGCGCTCAAAAGGGGTTGGGGGTTGCTGCACCCTACTTCTGGGGGCACTTACCGTTACTTTACTCAAATAAAATCACTGGTAGACAGGCTCACAAGCTATACACAAATACTACACCAGACATAAAACATAAATAAAAGGCAATAATGAATTAACAAGGAAGTTTAATGAAAGCAAGTAATATTCAAAATATGACACAAAAGAGGTTCACAAATTTTATTTTAATTTATATGAAGAGGTGGTTAAGGTAGACCACATTTATTTAACTTAAGGCAAATATCATTAACAACTAGGTTCCCTTAATCGCAGTCAAAAAAATGGAGATGGCAATTACAAATAATTACACACATGCAACATGAAATACGTAATCGTCACGGCAATTCGCAAAGTTTCTAAACTGTTAACACTAAAACAAAACATAATACGCACTGATTGAAGACTTAACACTTTGTTGAATAGAAGCAAATGAAGAGAGTGCTTGGAATTATTGACAATAAATTTAACTAATGCCTTTCCACGGGTAAATCACCAAAAATACGGCACTGAATTAGGTTAAATCGGTACACTCGCAACCGGCAGTAAGTAAAGGCAGCCTAAAGGATTATTTTTACCTGGGAAGGGCTTTGTTGTCAGGGCCCTTGGAAGCGGTGGAAGCTTCAAAACCCCAGGGAGAGATAGCAGCGGTCGGCGTAAAAAAGAAGGGAATCGAATCCTTCTGCCGAAAGCAGATGTGAAGTCAACAAGATGCCCTCAACAGGTAGATGATTTAATCCAAGAACAAAAAACTGTGAGGAACGGAAACTTCACCAACGTCAAACTCAAAGGGAACCTCCTACACAGAACTTAAATTTCCCGGTACGAAATAAACGACACTTTCTGTGATTATCCGACAATTATGCCGCAACATAGTTTTCCACGAAAACTATCGAAAGAGAAAGGCCGATACGTAAAATGGGAATTTCTACCAACCCGAAACGATAATTTCCACAACCGCTAGATGTCAAAGCTCGCCATACTCTGAGGTGCCTTGCCATTTTCCCGCAAGCGAAAGATGTTCGAAGAAGATAGACAAACGCGCCTTTCGCTCGTGGGTTAAACCTTCACTCGAGCCGAGCTGGCGTTGTTTTCCCACCATCCTGTGATTCCCCGAATTAACAATGACGAAATCAAGCGAACCAATACTACATTACCATATTTGGTCATCTTATTTGGAATTCTCCGAAATATTCCGCAGCACCAAGGAATGTGCTAAATTGGCATTACTCACGCAGGTTCTGGAAGCTTCAGGACCGGCTCAAACTTAGAAAGACAGGGCCGTATTATACTAATTTAGGCAAAATTTAAGAAACCGTGACAAAATCTCAAAAGGGAAATCCAAACTCAACAAAAGACAGAACAATACGAAACGTAGACTCAGAGGAGATGCCGGAAATAATCATAGGGGAAATAAAAGAAGCCGTAAAAGGAATAAAAAACGACAGGGCATCTGGAGAAGATGGAATAATCCCTGAACTACTGAAGTTGGGAGATGAAACTTTTCTGAGGAAACTAAAAATACTGTTCAACTATATAAAAAGGGAAACAAATCAGACCTAAAAAAATATAGATCAAAAGTGTTTTGAACCATATGTACACGTTATTAACAAAAATAATCACAAAATGTGTAACGAATAAATTTGACCTATGCCAGACAGCCGAACAAGCAGGGTTCCGAAAAAATTATAGTACCATGAATCACTCTCAATCCATCCGAAATGTAATAGAAAAAGACTCTTGAATATTACGTTGACATATTATGTCTTGCATTTGTAACTAAGACTGTGATTCACAAAAACATGGGCAATAATAAAATCACTATAAAATAGTAGAATAAACTCACAATATATCAACCTTACAAAGAATATACATGTATAGGCAGTGGCGGCTGGTATATAAGAGCTGCCGGGCTACAACTCTGGCCTAAATTTTACAAAAGTTATTAGCAGTAATCAAAAATAAAAGTAATTCCCGAAATTATATTTATTAATTAAAACAGTATTACATTATATTTTCAACTTAGACATTAATTAAATCGCTTCCAGCAATACCGCGCACATTATAATACATAAATCAAAAGCTTGTAGCAATACCGAACAACGTGCCGAAATAGGGTAGCATTGGGATTTAAGTTTGTACCGGAGCGGCCTCAACTGCCGCTTAATTAGTCATTCGCCGCTGTTTAGAGAGAACAGTTTGTTTCGAACGTTTATTTAGCAAACAAGTTGCTATACAATTACATAATTATGTACATGCACTTTTCTTATTTCTAATAATGCACGTAAGCTGTTTGGTTAGGTAGGTAGTGCTTTGTTCATCGTTGTAAACTTCAATGTGAATTGCGTTGAAGAACCTTTAAAAACCCCCTTTTTAAGCCGAAGTTTTGAAGAAAAATTTGAAATAAAATCATTGCGATGGCCTACGCCTAAATTAACTTTAAATCAAAGTGGACAAAGCAACGCTGTTTTTCTACGTTAAAAAGAATATGTCGCAAGAACGGTCAAATGCGTTAGCTATGTTATATCAATAGAAAACGATTTGATTCAAAATATTAAAAACTTCCAAACCAATTCTAAAGTTATAGAGTGAGTTTGTGAGTTACAAAAATCATCGCATGGGCCTTATTTTCTTCCATTAATAAAATTAAGGCAAAATTTTCTCATTAATTTACAGTTATTTTCTCTGCAGCCCTTATCGATAAAACCTCACGAGCCGCCACTGTATATAGGTACAATGAAGAAATCACCTTAGTGAGATTACATTAAGATTCAGAAACTATAAAATTAGGCCGAGGCACCCTACAAGGAGACTCCTAAACTATTCACTCTGGCTAGGGAGGAGGTGCATTCAAACAACTAGATTGGGATGAAAAGGGAATACACATAAACGAAGAGACAGTCAAACAGTGGAACAACTAGAAGAATACGCCTTCGTGGGATAAACAATCAAGGTGGATAAGGAGAATATAAGAAATATAAGAAGAACAATAAGAATGACATGGACTGCTTTCGGCACTGAGTTATAATATTGTGATTAAAGCTCAAGTAGTTCAATGGGAATTAATATCAACATAAGCTTCAGGTAACCCAAAGGAACATGGAAAGAACGGTATTGGGTATGACATAGAAAGACATGAGATCGACAGAGTGGCTAAGATGACAAACAAAGATGGAAGATGTAGAAGAGACTGTTATGAAATTTGAATGGAGATGGGCACGACATATCGCTCGAATGGACGAATCTAAATGAACCTGAAACACTACAAAATGGATACGGGGGGGGGGCGTCCCTTAAAACGTTGATATGGCGATATTAGAGAGACAGGGCCGAATAATCTGGAGGAATTAGGGAGAGGCGTATGTTCACAAGTGGACGAGAAACGCTAAGTAAAGAAAAATAAAGAAGAAGGTTCATAACAGGCCCAGCATACCACTTATAAAGTTTCTTCGTTTATCCGAGTTGGAGTAATTCATGTCATCCTTGGTAACCTAAGCATTCAAAATATGACGAAATTGCAAACTGTTGGACTTTCAAATAATTTGATTGTCAACGTAATAACTTGACATCGTGATCTACCATGAATGCAAAAAATAATTCATTATAGCTACAATATTTAATTTTAATTTTGGGTTAAATTAGAACAAACCTGTAAATGATAAAAAATTAAAGTAATTACAAAAGAAACCGTGGCCAACTATTGTCCAAAAGATCATGAATGGGTTATAACAGAGTAATCTACAAAAAATAAACAAAGTTATTGCCTTATATGTTGCGTTTGAAGAAAATATTAATGTCGCTGAATAAAATTCCTGAACAATCGGAACAAAAAGCACAAAAAGGGGATTTTCTTAAATCGATTTCACATAAAACGCCACTTAAGACCTTCTTTCCTATACGGCTGCACTTCACCTTATAACCCTGAATGTAGAGCATCCCTCACACATTAAGGCGAACCCTTATAAATAGCATTAGCCCCACGCACTATAAACTTCATCCCTTGTCAACGACAGATTTCGTAATTACCAAACACTGTCAGTTACAAACTGTAGATATGCTAATGTTATAGCACTTGGCGCACTTAAAGTCTTGTTCACACTTCTTGTTCTTGTTCCACAGGGTAAGGCGTAGTTATGGGTCGTCTCGTTCTTATTAGGTCTGGGGGATGGAAATCAGTACGTAAGGGTGGTCGGAAACAAGCTACAAATAAGTTTTACGTTTGAATCTGGTTTGTTTACAGAAACCATTCGCGAAGTAAAGCAATGGCTTGTAACTAAAGAGACATAGGTTCGAATTCTGACAACTGGTTTTTACAAGCAAATTTTGGCTTTAGTTAAGAAGCCTAGCGACTGAACTTATGATTTGCATTTAAAGGGACACAAGTTCGAAGCCTGGCTATATTTGAACTAATAACATTAGTGAACGTATGCTTTGCAATAAAGAAGACCTGAGTTCGAATCCTGATAGTAATAAACTTTTTATCTTAAATAAATTCCTTCAACTTACAATGCTGATGAACTTGGATATGTTAAGTACAAGGAAACAACGCCTGAATTCCATAAAAAAAGAATAAAATCAGTCTGTAATTAAATTGACTATAGAACTGCACGAGGATTAAGTCTAAAGCGCTCCTATTTATTGTAGAACGAGCGCGTAAGTTGAGGAGGGTGAATTTTTTATGAAGTATTATCAAAGGGTGCAGTAATTAGAATACTCAGGCTACTTCCGGGCTTCCCAAATATTTACCGAGGGAAATTAATAACCGAGGTATTAATTCGAAGTAGGCAAAGGAATTGGTAATTATCCTTGCCTCTTAATTACTAAGTTCATTAGAGACTTTCATTTTTGTTAGTAGGAATTAGTGAAGTTACGTCACCGAAGAAAATTAATGACCTTAACGTCGGTTAAGTTTGTGTGTTACAAACTTATAAGAACATGAATACCCCAGCAGTTTGGGAGAACAAGGCTACGAAAACGTATCAAAATTCCTTTGGGAACAACAATTCGAAGATAGTTGCGAGGACACACTTTCTCTGGAGATATTTACTAATGATACTTAACGAGTTCCAAAAGTTACACGTTTACACTTCTTTTGTGGTTGGAATCGTTTAAATTAGAATTTTATTGTCCGCATTGTTAAAAAAAATTCAAAAGTTTTCCAGACGAACTTAACAAGGGTTTTAATTTAAATCCAGAACTTTATAACTTCGCTAAGTTAAACATACGTATTTGTATGCAGCACTTATGCATATAATACTCAAAAGTCCAGATAACAAATTGTTGGGTACAACTGCAGAAAAGGTGTTACTGGAATGATAAATGCGGCTATTATTTCTGAAAGTTTAGTAACATCGTCTGTGACAACGGAGTCTGCACTAAAAATATTGCAAATGCAGAGCACTTGTGCTGTCTCAAAACTATGACATTTTAATATAATAAAATGGAAATAATAAAAATTTAAGAAAACCTTTAACTTGTTTGGCTTATACTCTTGTTGGTGGATTACACACCTAATAATCGGTAAAGCGACGCCGTATAATGTAACGTAGCAAATTTTTAAGTTATCAAATATATTAAGCGTTCTTTTAGTATGGAGCATTATTTTAATTGCATCTTACAACAAAATTAGAAGAAACTTTAAAAAAATCTGAATTTTAAGTGAAAGGAATGGAAAACTTTAGATCAAAGCAGTAGTGTAAATGTAAACTGGTTTGCATGGATATATTTTTACACAAAGTTTACTATTTTTTCTGAGCTTTATTAAGGCTCCTCCTTCTTCGGCAAGTGGCAAACGTTAGAGAAAACTCTATACAAGCTACAGACCCACAAATTAATTTGAAATAATTCTTGATGTGCCACACATCTAGAATATGCCGCACTCACAAGTCTACCTGTTAAAAATTGATATTTAATTAGTAATAGCTCTGGTTAATTCAGAGCTCGAATGGTGATCGATCATCGCAGGGCAAAATAATACTAAAGTAAACTCAAGACATACATATATGTATTAGGGTGGCTCTTAATTATGGTTGAAACAAATTTTGACCGGGTCACCCCCCAAATCGATTCTAAAAAAATAAAACTTAATTTTAAGATTTACCAGACTTCTCAATTCCATCGTTAAGGGGTGCCCCAAGGAGCATGCTTTTTCCCATTTAAATAACATAGGTTTTCAGCACACTTCTGGTTTTTAGTTTTTTACAAAAGTACGTGTGCCTTAAAAAAATCCGGCGAGTGCTCCGATTCGTTGCTCACTGATGCCCCTTTCGTGGAAAAAATATGGGAGCCAAGTGCCATATCTTAAGCAAATAAATGGGGGGTGAAGAAAGTGGTAATTTTAAAATATTGTCGTTCTTCTCGGTCGTAACGAGTTGTTAAGATATGACACCTGGCTCCCATGATTTTTTCCATGAAAGGGGCACCAGTGAGCAATGAATCGCAGCACTCGCCGGATTTTTTCAGGCACACATACTTTTGTAAAAAAATAAAAACCAGAAGTGTGCTGAAAGCCTATGCTATTTAAATGGGAAAATGCAGGCTCCTTGGGGCACCCCTCAACGTTGAAATTTGGGGGTCTGGTAAATCTTAAAATTACTTTTTATTTTTTTAGAATCGATTTGGGGGGGTGACCCGGTCAAAATTTGTTTCAATCATAATTAAGGCCCACACTAATATGTATACATTATATACGACATAAATAAGAAACATCTACAAAAATTCAACTCTCCATGTAAAACTCACAGAAGACATACAAACAGATAAATACCAGTACAGAGGGGAGTCACATAAGGAGATGTCATTTCCCCGACGCTCTTCATTGTGGCATTGGAAGACATATTCAAACGGCTTGGTCGAGACCAGAAAGGTGTAAATATAGACAACAAATATCTAGTCATTTAAGAGTTGCAGATGACAGCGTACTCATCAGTTCAAATGAAGAGGAATTGAAAACGATGATGGTCCAGTGGAAACTTCACATGAACATGAGCAAAACCAAAGTTATGTCATCCAGTCGAAGACAATTTAGTATGAATCACACCTCTATAAATAATGTAGAAGATGTATGTAAGACTTGGATGGGCAGTCTTTGGTAAACCTGCTATCTATACATCTATCCCGATCAGTTTAAGAAGAAAAGTGTTCGACTCCTGTGTCTTTCTAGTCCTCACATACGGATTAGAGACTCAGAAGAAAGAGTGCAGAAAAGCTAAAAGCAACATAGGGCCATGGAGAAAGTTTGCTGGGGATACGGCTAAGGCAGAAAGTTAAAAACTCAGGCATATATAACAAAACAAAAACCAAAAGTCGGAGACATAATGGAGAAAGCAGCGATATTAAAATGGGATTGGGCAGGTCATGAAGCACGTACGCAGGATCAAAGATGGACCAAAAAATTATTATTAGAAAAATTCACCATAAGGATGAGTCGCTGACATAAGAAGAATGTGCTAGAAGTGCACAAAATCGAAAAACCTGGAAAACCTTGGGTTAGATCTAGACTTAGACAGCTGAGGGTTGAGAAAGAAAAAAAATATAGGGTATCGCAGGGTAGCATTCTTAGTCTTTATTACTTACTTACTTATCTAGCCTTACAACCCTGGGTTTTAGACTCACTCACAATTTTTCTTCCATAAGGCCTAATCTTTCACAACCACCCTTCAGTACCGTATTTTTAGCACCTTCATGTCGCGCTGAATCCCTTCGCACCATCTCGAGATCGATCGGCCCCTTCGCCTGCCATAAGTCGGTTTCCATTCCATTATTACTTGTGGGATCCTACTTCTCTCCATCCTTAAGACGTGACCTGCCCATCGCAGCCTTTGAGCTTTGATAAAACGCACTATATCCTCACCTTGTATCACTCTGTTTAATTCTGCATTGGTCCATCTTCTTGGAGCACCTTGTTCATAAGCAGGTCCGCATATGTTTCTCTCCGCCCGTCTTAGTTTTTCTTGTACTTGTTCTGTCAGAGACCACGTTTCACAACCGTAAGATATTATTGGCCTTATCATAGTCCTACATACTTTAATCTTTAGGGCCCTGTTCAATTATGTATTTGTTAACAGCTTTTGGCACATAATAATAGCTCCTGTTGCCAGCCTGTATTCTTTTCGCAATCTCTTCACCTATTATGTTGTTGGAGTTCAGCTAGGAACCCAGATAATTAAATTCCGTAACCTCTTCGAATTTGAAGTTGCCCATTTGTACGCTTTCCTGCTTCTGTGCATTTTTTTGATACCTTCATGTACTTGCCTTTATTTTCATTTACTTCCCGCAGCAGTTGCTTCCAACCTGGTGAAAGTTTCTGTCAGCCCTGTAAAACTTCTGCTTGATATAACCAAGTCATCTGCGTATGCACTTATTTGAATGTTTCGCGTTATTATTGTTCCTTTTTGTATTTAACTTCGCTATTACATCTCCAGCATCCGGTTAAATATCATGGTTGGCAGTGCGTCTCCTTGCTTCACTCCTGAATTAATTCAAATTCTTCTAAAGCTTTGGTTTCCTAGGAAGCGGTGCCGTCATTTAGCGGCCGTAAAAGTACGGTGGGTGACGTCACGAAAAACGGTGTCGTGTTTTTTAAGCGAAGTGTTTTCCAAAAGAGCGGTAGCGCACACCCAACGTAATAGAGCGGTGCCGTCTCATCTGAAGCGGTGGGCCAGTACGGTACGAATCAGTTCAGCAACGTTTTTTGGCGGTGTGTCTTGTGTATACAGTGTGGTACAAAAGTATGGAACAAATTCAATATCTACTGAAATAATTGTTTTTTGGAAAAACGCTCGGACAGGTATAGCGATTTAAATTACGGTGCATATTTTAAGAGGAATCGAAATTTTTTTGCGACAGGCATTTTTCTACGGTGACGTTATCGCCCTTTTTTTTAAATAGGAACTTGCATATTTGACAATTGCAGTAGATAGTCATTTTTTTTCTCTTTCTAACCGTGCAAAAGTTTTATACCCTCACATAAGATTTTTTTTGAGATATGGTCCTTCGAAAATGCCAAACTCGACTTTTTCGTAGAAGGTTGAAATTCGGATTAGGGGGTAATGAGACCCTCCTAATGACGTTTCCGTGGTCGGTTGTCCCTTAGCGTGCGTAATTTCGAAGATACGGCCGTTCCCACCTATCAAAAGTGGTGGGGGAAATTTTTTAAAACTCGTTTTTTCGTGTCCGGCGGGGTCGCTTTGGGGATTCGGAAAGAGAGGGGTCGATTTAGGAGAGAACAATTTTTTATCCGAAACATTTTGGATTCGAAATGCCCGAATGGCAGGGTCGATTTTTCGTATACGTGTCTATTGTTATCCCACCCATGCGGAACGTGAGCTGGGTCTAGTACCCCAAAGCGACCCCGCCGGACACGAAAAAACGGGTTTTAAAAAATTTCCCCCACCACTTTTGATAGGTGGGAACGGCCGTATCTTCGAAATTACGCACGCTAAAGGACAACCGACCACGGAAACGTCATTAGGAGGGTCTCATTACACCCTAATCCGAATTTCAACCTTCTACGAAAAAGTCGATTTTGGCATTTTCGAAGGACCATATCTCAAAAAAAATCTTATGTGAGGGTATAAAACTTTTGCACGGTTAGAAAGAGAAAAAAAAGGACTATCTACTGCAATTGTCAAATATGCAAGTTCCTATTTAAAAAAAAGGGCGATAACGTCACCGTAGAAAAATGACTGTCGCAAAAAAAATTCGATTCCTCTTAAAATATGCACCGTAATTTAAATCGCTATACCTGTCCGAGCGTTTTTCCAAAAAACAATTATTTCAGTAGATATTGAATTTGTTCCATACTTTTGTACCACACTGTATAGTCCAGTCAAAATAGACATAACAGTTCGGAATAATTCGCAACGGCCGTATTTTTTCACCGTTTTTCTGACGTCAACCACCGTATTTTTACGGCCGTTAAATGGCGGCACCGCTTCCTAGGAAACCAAAGCTTAAGCTCGCCTGCTGTACGACCACCGCTTCTCTAGTATTTTCTAATGTAATTTTAATCAGTATAATTAGTTTGTTGGGTATTTTTGCATCTCTCGTAAGCATTCACAGATTTTTTCTCTTTTTATTCTGTCAAATGCTTGTTGGAAATCTATCAACAGATTGTGCAGTTCTATGTTATGCTCAACACATTTTTAAAATATCTGCCTCATGATGAAGATTGGAATTATTAAGCCAACATTCCACTAGCTAGGCAGCTCTATCCCAAATAAATAGTTACTATGAGTTCATGTATCTGTTTATGTAATCTGCCTCCGCCTTGTATTACTAATTCCCCAACTATAACTATTATCCGGCCCGGATGCTTTATGGTTTTTTAATTTATTTATCACGTTCACTACTTCTTTGAGTGATATACAATCCTACTCTTCTCTACCTTCCCGCTGTTCCTATGCACCTCCCTCTTCTATTATGTTTTTGACGTTAAGGATTTTTCAAAATAATTTTTCCACCTGCTTAATATTTTACTTTTGTCCATAATGTGGTTGCCGTCCATTTCTTTACACACTTCTATTCCTCTGTTATAATTCCCGGTCTGTTTCTTGACTTGCTTGTAAAATTTTCTTGTACTGTTATGCAAATTATCTTCCTCCATTTTTTGTATTACTTCATTGAACATTTCCCTTTTCTTTCTTCTACACAGCCTTGTTGCTTCCCTTCTTAGCTTCTCACATTCGTTTTTATTCTCTTCTGTGCTCTGTATTACTTTGCTTCTTGTTAGTTTTTTTAATTTGTTAAATCTCTGCATTCTTGGTCGAACTAATCGGCATTTCTATTTTGTGTTTGTTTCGTCCTCAACGCTTCCTCAGCTGCTCCGTACTTATGTCCGTTCATTTCTTTTCTATACTCTCGTCTTGTTGTTGGGTGAGGTTTTTATCGATATTATTTATGTACTAATGCTGTACTTGCGCATTATGGAGTTTACTTAGGTTCCACTTTTTCTTAAATTTGTACTGCTTCTCCCACTCCGGATATTCTCTACATATTGTTGCATTTTTGCTACTACGATGAAATGATCAGAATCACAATTTGGGCCACGATATGTTCGCACATCTTCTATTCCCACTTCTCTTCTTTTCGATATCAAAATGTGATCGATCTGGTTTACTCCTCTACTTCCTGGTATCATCCACGTCCCTTTATGTATTGCCTTAGGCTGGAATTTGGTGCTACTTATTACTAGGTTCTGGGCTGCCGCCAGGTCTTAGAGCTAGAGTCCGTTTTCATTTGTAATTTCATGCATGGCAAACTTTCCTGCTATTGCATTTATGCTATCTTCTTGCCCAATCTGTGCATTAAAATCCCCTAGTAACACTGTAGCATCATATTTTGGGATACTATCACATAGGTTTGTAGTTCTTCATAAAATATCTCCCTGCATTCTTCTGCAGCGTCTTCGGTTGGTGCATGTACATTAATAAATGTCGTATTATAACGTGTCCCTTTAACATTCGTTCATTAATTCGTTCGAAATATAAAATCGGGTTTTTGACCTTATTATTAACCAAAAAGCCTGTCCCTCTATGCCCTTGCTTATCACAGCAGCTATACATTAACGTAAACCCTTCTTTGCTCAGTGCTCCCTGTCCTTTTCATCTTATATCTTGTAGAGCTACTATGCTTATATTATATTTCTTAAGCTCATTAATTATTTCATTGGGCTTACCCGGTGCCAGCATGGTCCTGACGTTCCACGTAGCAAATTTTATTACTTCCCTGTCAAATAGCCTTGTTCTTCTGTTGCTCTGTATTTCTGCAGCTACATTTATTTAAATCAGTATAAACTATAAAATGTATGGGGTTGAATAGGTTTCAAAATTTTTACTAGTTTAATTTAATATATAATAAATACGTATTAAATTTTAAACAGTAAAAGTTCCTATTTTAAAATATAAAAGTTTTAATTTTTTCATTTGTTAGAAACCGAAGCAACAACATTCATTTTATAAAAATACTCACTTTTAGTCTTCTGGCTCAAATAAAAGTTTGTAGTTTTAAAAATTCAAACATTTTTACGTAGCATTAGTGTCAACGAACGTCGTGACGAGTTTCTCCGCTATCTTCCCACCTCCTCTATCTCCCTCTTTAAATGCCCCCTTATTTAATCGTCAAAATTAACAATTTGTTTTTTAATTTTCTTAAGTTCTATGCATTTTTAACATCTACATTTAATGTCAACTTATAGAGAATTGTTATCTCCAGGGTATGAAACATTTTCAGGTCTTTATCTAAGTTTGTTCCTTAGATAATCGTTTTTTTCGGGATTCGTTTTTTGAAAGTAACCTTCTTTTGACGATAACTGCACTTGTAATTAACCTAACATTACCAAACGGTTTCATACCCTGGATCTACCTTCAAAGAATCAATGTGCCAAATTTCAAAGAGATTCATGTTAATTCTGTCTCAAGAAAATTAAAAAAACATCTATTTTCTAAACTAAAAGTCCAAAAAAATTTTTTTTTCGAAATTATATCAAAATAAGCCAACCTGCAAAAATTAATTTCTTTAACTTAAAATATATTCGAGTAACAGGCATTTTTAATGTACTCTGTTTTGGCTGGTACACTACCTTTAAAGAAGAGTTGAAGTGTATGATGTGTTGCATACATAAAGTCGGTTAAGGGCGTCGTCATTCGTGAATCACCCTGCATAAGCGGTGGTTAAATACCCATACAAACTTTAAATAATTAACAAGAGCAATAAAAATACGTTACTAACTTAAAATAACTAGCTACACTTGGAGTTCCTTTTTAAGTTCCTGCCAAAGTAATTGGTTACAGAACGAGTTACTTTTATTCGGTTACTCAACAACTATGTTTGGTTCCAATATACTAATCAGCTATGTTTATTTGCATTTTGTGTATTTAAAACCCATTTGAAAATAAAATTGTGAATCACATGGTATAAAAAAGACTCGGTATATACAGTAATTGCTAAATAATGATGACATTGTAACTAACATTTTTTTTAAATTACTTTCAGTTCAATGGTCGTCTTTTAATATCTCCTATTAACCTCAAATTTAGCAAAAAATGCATTTAGTTGCATGTCGTATACTACCTTAAAGGCGCGATTAATTTGTTATAATTACGCTTAATTCAAGTTATTACTTTCTTAAGACTGTAACTATGTAGATTTACATGTTTTTGTTCTAAATTAAAAAAGAAAATAAAAAATGTAATTATCTACGCTGTGCGTAATTAAACAGCAAGGTTACTTATTTATTCATGTACCTCTTAAAAAAATATTTTAATTGTAAGGTAAACAAGGAACAAAACACATGGTTTTCGTACTGGCTGCGTTCTTGAACTTCCGACCATTACGCATCCTTGAATTATTAACTCCCGGCCAGCAACTGACCGCACGCAAGGTCGCATAGTTACGCTTTTTAATAAGAATTCTTGTATTGTTTTTTTAATCAGATACACTCGTAAAATTCCTTAATAATTTTTAATAAATTAAACGAAAAGTTAGAAGTTTAACAAGGAGAGTAAAACTAGCAAAAAAGCGGTAACAAATGATGTAACGTTTTAGGACTTATAAGTAAATATTATTGTAAGACAAAAGGCAATTGGCGTTACAAAATCATATAAAGTTGCCGGGGAAAGCCGTAAATTAATTGAAAATGTCAATTAATAGTATATAATATTAAAAAAAAACGCGGAATTATTTAAAAATAAATCGTTACTTGTAAGTAGTTATTTCAAAAGCAGTTTAAGAAACAACTCAATCCCTTTTAATTTTTCATTTTTGAAGCTACAACTAAGGCCGGCAGTACGGCACGTAGTATTGCAATACAGAAAGTTAAGCAAAAACTTGCTTGGTCAAAACTTGAATGGGTGACCACTCTGCGACTCTTTAAAGATATGAGATGATATGAGGGTAAAAGGAAAACAAAGAAAGAAAGAAGCTGCAACTAACCTATACAATAAATATATTCTTCACAATCTACGAGTTAGTGCTTTTTCCAGCCCAATCAAGGGCAATTTATGATACAACCAAATCCAGCGAATTATGCAGATAATCAAAAAAACATTCAAGAATACACAAGAATGACTTCATCTAGTGAAGATGAAGATAACACTTATACCACCCAAGAAAATCCGTGGCAAGTAGTAAAAGGAATAAACAGAAAGAAGAAAAGGGCCATCAAAAATAATGGCGACAAAGAGATACCACTAAATAATACATTCGCTGTAGGTACCTAGAAATAGCCAGGAAGATAACATCGATGAAAGTATTTCAAACAAGGATACATCTAAACATCCTCCTATATTTATATATGGTGTTGTAAGTCTACCACAAATGATTAAGAAACTAAATGACGCAATCGAAAAGGAACAATATACAGCAAAGAGTTTGGCAAATAATACGGTAAAACTAACCTGCCAAAATCCAGACACATAATATAGAAAAATAGCAAAATATATGAGGTAAAATAATAGAAGTATAGTTCATCATACCTACCAACCTAAGGAGGACAGATCCTATATATACCGAGAATTTACTATAACACGCAATATTAAAACTTGGAGTTGCTAGACAACGATTTTCTACAATAATGTAGTAATATTGTTGTGTATATGTAGTCATAGAAACTATAACTCCCATATTGCGCGTAATGATAAATTCCCGGTATATATAGCGAGTTTGTACAATGTACAGCCTAGACTGGCCGTGTCTCGCATCTGCCATAGGTCCCTATCTTCCCATAGGTTCTCTGCTAATTCTCGCTTCTCCATTGCCACTCTTACATCATCGTTCCACGTTCTTTTTTCCCTCTCCGGTGGATTCCATTCCCATATCTTCTGTGGCCACCTGTGGGGTAGCATACGTCTCATATGTCCATACCAAATCAATGTCTTTCTCTCTATCTCTTCCATTACTGGTACTTCTATTTCCATTCTTCTTCTAATCTCTTCGTTGGTGATATGTTCCAGCCTACTCACTCCACAGCTTCGTCTTAGGTAGTCCATTTCGGTCGCCAACAACTTGTCTTTATTTCTTTTTGTGATTTCCCACGTTTCGGAGGCATAATATGCTAGGATGCTCTTCACCATAGTGTTATATATATTTATTTTTGTTTGTTTTCTTATATCTTTTGACCATAGTTAAGCTTTTGAGTTACTTGCTTTGTCTGTGTTATTCTACTTTTTATTTCTTTTTGGCTGTTTCCTTCTTCTGATATCATTACTCCCAAATATTTATATTCCCTACATAATTTTATGCTCTTTCCTTCTATGTCTAGATCCCTTTCCTCCCTTCCTGCAACTAAGTACTCGTTTTTTTTTTAAGTTTATATTCAAACCCCATCTTTCGTAAATTTCTGTCAGATTTCTCACCATGTAGTTGATGTCGTCTTCGTCTAATGCTACTACTATCTGGTCATCTGCAAATAGGAGGGAGTGGAAATAGTCATTTTCTATTTTTATACCCACTGGTTTACATTTTTCTTGCCATTCCTGTAGTACTTCATTTATGTATACTTTGAAGAGGGTAGGTGATAGGCAGCAGCCCTGTCGCAATCCTTTGGTGATTTTGAAGCCTGGAGGTACTTTATTTCCGATCTTTATCTTACTTTCCATTTGATCATACATATCTTTGACTGTGTCGATATATTTATTATTTATATTTGCTTTTTCTAACACCTCGAACATTTTTGATATAGGGACCGCATCATACGCTTTTTCTAGGTCGACAAATACAACATGTGTTTCTCTGCCTCTTATTTTTCTTTTTTCTATAGCCTGTCTTAGTGCAAAAACCGATTGACCGATTGCTCTTCTCCTATCTCTACTTCTTTCTCTATTCTTGTTTTTAGTATCTTCCCGTACAGTCTTCCGATTGAAGATAATACACTTATCCCTCGGTAGTTGTCGTAGTCCGTTTTTTTCCTTTTTTGTAAATTGGACTGATATAAGCTACTTTCCATTCCTGGAGCACTTTATCCCCCTGTATTAGACATTTATTAAAGATTTCTATTAATATTTTCACGAGGCATTCGGGAGCTTTTTTTATTAGTTCAATCGAAATACTTCCTGGGCCTGCCGATTTTCCATTTTTCATATGTTTCAAGGCTTCGTAGCTATTGTTTCCCTTTCCTGTACTTGTCTCCTTTGATCTCCTTGTATAATTTAAAATTCATTTCTGTCTTCATTTAACATTTTTTCGTAGTAACAGACAAGTAGACAGTGTACCAATTTTTACATATTAAATGTATTATTATCCGTAAAAAAAGGGTTTGAGTCAATTTTGGTTATTTTGAGTAACGATCTGCGTAAGAAAGAAGTCAAAATTATGTTTCTGTAACCAAACTTAAAGCATTGCTCGTCCATTTTTAAAAACTACTGTATCGTCCCAATCATTTACCGAGTAGCTTTCCGTATCACATATAACACAACTTTAGACGTGAAGTTATTAGGTATTCACAGTCGATTTACATTTCGTGGTTAAATAAAGTATCTCAGCTTTATGATTGTCGCGTTTTAGAATACGAATGAAGGAATTTGTCATTTCAATAACAGTCAGGTGACGTTTCCCCAATATAGTTGCTACGTGTCGGCATTTAACATATTAACTTAATAATTACTACTTGTTTTCTACAGTATCACTTCCGCAAAATCCGAAAGTAGCATCTTTTTAGTTTATTTAAATAGCTATGTAGAGTTTCTTTAAATTCTAACAGAATAAATTTACCTCTTTTCTCACCATACGCGCCTTGATATTCTAAAATGAAGGCGCTCTCGGGAAATCTGGAAGAAATACGAAATTAATTTTGCAATATATTCTTCCTACTATTTTAACTCATATTCAATGCATTATTTTTATACTTTGTATAAATAACTGGGATGCTTTGCACATTCTGGGACCTGATTCAAAGATTCGCTGCTTTGAGGAAAATATTTCTATTTTTTAACTCCAATGAAACGATGAATAATTTGGAATAGTCGAAAATAAAAAAAAATAATTGTTTCGGACAAGAAATCAAAAATCCCTCCTCTCTATTTTAAAAAACGGAATTGATGCCACTTCCTGTTTTATCGAAAGTCTTGCCAAACTAATTTTTAATATGTGTTTCCTACTGTTTCAGTTTTATTTATTTAAAGCATATTATTTAGCAACTTGCATGATAACTTAAAGTATATGTTGCCTTGCTCGAAACACATTTTTTAATTTTTTACAGGTTCACCTCATTTGTGAAAAGAATTTTTAATTCTTCTGCAACTATTCCATTTTCCATCATGTAAAGATAATAATTTCTGATAGTTCAAAAGAAATAATTCTATCTGACAAGACATTTGAAACACTTCACTATTTTAAAAAACGGAATTGGCGCTAACCAAATTAACTCCAACGGACAAGAAATCCAAAAATCTCACCTTGATATTTTAGGAAAATGTTACTTCCTGTATTACCGGAAATTGGGTTTCAAGTCCTATGCTTAATATTTCTTTTAGCTATTTTGATATAACTTGAATAATAAGCGAATTATGAAGCTGTCTTGCAACCAACCACACTTCAGTATAGCTGAGGGATGTTTATTTAATTGTAACTCTGGCCATTAAAATTCTGGCCATCTTTACATCAGAAGAATCATAGTTGCTCCCAACTATTAAGATATGATTTTATATATAATTCACATGTACACAAAAAATTATTGCTCTGAATATGAAGCTAAAAGGAAAAATACCTCGACCAGACAAGAAATCGAAAACTTTCGAAAAATGGAATTGATGTGAAACGGAAATCATACGCAACTAATTTTTAATACGTTTCATTATTTCACTTTTAGTTAAACCATTTAACACGGTCTTCCATTGTGTCCTCGGTTTTCGGTGGACGATACACTCTAATCGGCCTTCAAAAACTCAACACTTCCAAACAAACAGAATGAACTTTCAAGCAAAACCCCTTTGTTTCTCTCTGGCCATAAATTCTCCCTTCATTTGAGCATCAGAAGACATGTGTCAACTCTTCAATACTCGTTCTAGGATTTTGACATTTTAATTGCTCCTTTTCTATTAACCCCATAAGAAAGGGTTCCGGAATTCATTTTTCAACGCCCTGCGCCATATGCCAGTTGAAACCTTTCGCTTAAGCATCTACCCACCGGCGGTGCGGAAGGACCGAATGTTCTCCCTTAGTTCAGCGGAACTAATTAAATCCTATAATATATAATCTAATTGCAATAAGCAATTGTTGTTATTTAAATCTAGCTAAAAATATATACTACATCTCAATATCAAACTCTTCTTCAAGTCAATTCTGCTTCCATAACTTTATAAACATGTACCTGCTACCACACACCACTGCGAAGCATCCCACATAGAATCTCGAGGTTTTTATTCACGGGAGGCGCCATACCGTGCTACACCCTTTCTCGCTCAACTAGGTCGTGTTGGAAATCAAACGATGCGCCCTGATGCCAGCAGAACTATAACAACTACTGAACAAGTCAGTAATTAGATTTGGGACAGTTATTTTCGAAAAATGAAAACACAGGGATTTCGTCCTATTTTGTCACTTCTACCACCACTCGCATGCCTATGGGAGAGCAGCATCCGATTTTCGGGATATAAATACGCTCGAAAAATCCAACTCAACATCAACGAGACGGTGCTCTTGATCAAGATCAACGTCTTGGTGCGCTTGATCAAGATCAACGTCTCGGTGTGCTGGTTCAAGATCGACATCTCTGCATGTTTGATGAGGATCGACATCCTTGCTCGTTTGATTGCCCTCACCGCCTCTTAGCCATCACAACGTTGGAACCGCTCGTCTCCGCCTACGCCGCCAGAACGCTGCCCGTTCCCAAACACCTCAACTCTGGGATCGCTCGTCGCCGCCTACGCCACCAGACGCTGCCTTTTCCCAGCCACCACTAACGCCGCCCTCTACTGCTGTAGCCATACCATCAACCACGTTGCCTGCCGCCACCATCTTGCCACCTTTGGCACACTTCTCGCCAGATCAAGGCCCAAGTTCGCCATCGTCGCCGTGCGCCTTTGTCGCACTGCTCCCATTGTGAACGCCCTGCCGCCTTCGGCTTTACTGTCGCCTTCGGCTTTACTGCCGCCTTTGCCGTCGCTGCTGTCTTAGCCGTTGCCGCGGCCCTCACCGTCGCTGTCGCCTTCGCCGTCGCCGCCGCTGGTACGCTGGTCCAGGTCCATTACCGTCGTTGTCCATAGCGCCGTGACGCCTAGTTTTCACTATCAACTACAATTTTTCAATTCACGACTGTGTACAGACATTTTTTGTTCTTTTCTTTTGATTAGGAATAAATAATTATTGCCAGCCTTTAGTCTTTAGTTGCTGAGCTAGCCAATTTGAACACAATGCCCGTTAACAAGCAGGGTCTAGTTTATATGTCACATTGTTTAATAACTCGCATGATAACTTAAACTATAGTACCACTGCCTTACACCTTCTGGGGTTAATTTTTAAAGATTCACTTTGGGGAAAATAAGTCGTTTACTTCTTCACTAAACATGGGGACCTGTTTCTTTTGCCTGGTGGTATCTTTACTTTTTTCATTCCTACTCCCTCTACTGCTGATTTTAACTAATCTTTAACTTTTGCCAAGCTTCCTCAACGTCGTCTCTCTGTGTTACGGGATTTTCTGTTAATTTTTGCCGTAGCCTTTTGCAGTACAGGTCTTTTGTAGCTTCATGACGTAATGACTCTATATTAAATTTTTGAATCGTGACGTTTTTTTGTATATTTTTGGTTCCAATAATGATATCATACCGCAAGTGAAGCAAATATTCAATGAAGAAACATATAATGACAATGGAGAATTGCTGGTGGACTTCTGTCCACAAAATAGTCTTAGGGTCAATAATACCTTTTTTAATAATAAAATCCACCAAAAATACACATTCAAAAACATACAGGGAAATAGACTATGTTATAACAAATAAACAACTTATTCCGTCCCAGATACTGGACGTTCGGACTCTTAACACACCAGAAATAGGAAGCTTTCATAAAATGGTGCTGTGTAAACTAAGATTAAATCTTCGAACTAAAAATATACAAAAAACCGTTAAGGTAACGGAGTGAAATTATTGAAAAGGGCAAAAAGTAGTAACAACAAAATAACCTTTGAATACGATCATGTGGTATCCTGGAGGTTCCCTGAAGCGTTTCAAACTCCTTCACTGAATATGCGTTATTTTGTTTCATTATATTCCTGCTCTTCTCTTGCATCCATTAATTTGGCTCTCCGGAGATAAGCCAATGTAAGTACTCTGCAACTGTCACTAAATAATCTAATTTAATACAATTTTCGAAGATTGTGGAGGGTACAGCAGAGGTTAACGAAATCTTTCGAAATATTAGAATACTTTGCTAATAATCAGTGGGATTTCGACAACGAACAAGCTAAGATATCCAAAGCGTGGATGAATCCGACGGAAAGAAGTAAATACGACGTTGACGCTGACGATCTTGACTTTGAAGACTATCTTTTGAAGGCTATTCATGGCGCGAGGTTGTAGTTACTTAAAGAGGGCGATCATACCATTCCATCTGCAAAGGCTTACCTTGCAAAGGTAGTATTTTAGGGAGGGTAGAAAGTTAAATAAAACCTTTGCTTAAGGGTTTAAATTACGACTTAAGTCCTTGTGCGCTTCACTTAAGCTGCAGTTTAAGTCGGCTTAAACCAAAGCTTCTGTTTAGGCCCGAAATCTTAGATTAATTATTTCTATTTTCGGAATGAGACTACTCGATAGATTTTGCAAACTTATGATAGTTGTTGGTGAATGTTCTAATGAACAACGATTTGGGGGTACTGCATTTGAAGTAATTTTGTAATCAACGGTAGTTTTCAACAGTTTGCTTACAAATTGCTCAATTTTATGTTTTATAAACGATGTTTGCCTTGTGCTATTTGTAAAATGTAGGTTCCTCATCACCTTATTTTATAGTGCTGTACCTTGAATTAGCACATCTTTAAATGCTGCTTCACCTGATAAACTAGTATCCGTAGTAAAACGATGTAATGTAGTTTTCTTATTATAAATAAAGCTTATTAAAATGCATTTTTCATGCAGGCAAATTATCGATAAAATAATTTGTTATACGGACTTACTATCTTACTACTGCAATTTGCATAAAATGGGAAATAATAAGCCTACCGTACGTAATTGCAAGCGATTAATTATTAATAATTAACGAATCAATATTACTTATTCGTCCTTAGATGAACCTGTTACTTATATGAAGAGCAAGTAGGTTCGTTTAAGTTACCGTTGGGATTTTATACTATCAACATTCACATTTGTATAAACAAAATGAGGTAAGAAATCAATCAATTAACCTAATAACGTTTATAGTGAACAACCCTGCAGAGTTTTCTATAAATCAGGAATTTTGGCATTAATTACTTGCAATGAGAATGAGCCAGAAAATTCTTCGTTCTTTGCTTGTTTTACTTCAAGTTAGTAAAAAATAGGAACAAATAAATAAATAGAAATCAAAATGTACATGAGAAATCTGTATTTCTGGAGATTATTCCTTACAGCAACGGAAAGAAATTTTTATAGCGAAAGCGTTACCGAAAATAAAAATATTACAGTCTGGTTCAACCCTAGAAAGAAATATAGGGCTTATAGAGGGCAACGTTGCCATGCTTCAGCCGGCCGTATTCGTAAACACGACGCATACTAGAACAGGCAACGCTGTTTTTTTTTTAGTAAAGAACGGTATCATTGAGAAAACTCCCAAGTAGCTCCGTAATAGCCCCTACCTCATGGTTGCAAAGGACTCTAGCATCGGACAAAATAACTCACTGCAATTGCACATGTTTCAGTACTCCACCTGGAAAGAAGAAGTTAAATGGTGTCCGCCCACCCGATAGGATATCGCAGCTTTTACAAGACAAGGTTTTTCTGGTAACTGGTGCCACTGGTTTCATGGGGAAGGTTATCATTGAAAAGGTTCTTCGAAGCTGTGACGTGAAAAAGATGTATCTGCTAATAAGGGATAAAAAGGGAAAAGATCCACAGAGCAGAGTTAAGGCCCTTTTTGCTAGCCCTGTAAGTATATCAATGTAAATTGTACTAAATTTGGTTGTGACGTATAACTTCGCTTGTAAGACCAACTTTCTTTGATTGCAAAGATCTCCATGCTTGGTATTGGTACGAAAGAATGTGCTAATGTTCTAATTGATGAGAACACCCAAAGCGTCTTTGTCCGGCCTGCTCAGTTACTAGCTTCAGGTGCTCTCCGCATAGCAGTATTTACATGTTAATTCAGGCTGCAGCTAGCGCCACACGAAACATATTGGCATTGGCAACAGCTGGAAGCACCAAATTTCAATGTATTTCGGAGGGTACCAGTTTACATCTCATAGAACAGTTTAGCAACGGCAATTTTCATACGAAAACAGCTCTTAAAGAGGGCGCTACTTGCACTGAACATGTGAACATACCCACTGGTATTTTTAAAATGTAATCAGAACGGATAAAAATTTAGAAGGAAAATCTCGCTTTTGTGCATTTTTGTAGTGGGTTTCATGGCAAGTAATCAAAGACTTGAAATGAGTCAATTTAGTAGCTCAAGCTGTCAATGAGTGTATCGTTGAGTTATTCCTACGATCTTTTAGTTAAAGCTTCTTCTATTAGGCGATAACTAAAAGGTAGTTGTTTTAACATGTATTTATGGAAATAGCTTTAAACTTGTCCTCAAATTTTGGGGAACCTATCGCTTAAAAAATTATTAAAACTATGTTATTGGTTTTGAGCAGAGCTCAAGCATGAACGTGTTAAGGGCCTTAGTTATCTACGGATATGTTCATATCGTAGAGCAAAATGCGCTATTAAAATTGGTTGGAATGGGCCACGACCGTATGTTCTCTTATCATGAATACAATATAAATCAAAAAACGAAAATTGATCTGTATGCGAACAACGCGAAATGGATTGCATAATTTGTTATATTGTTTATTATTACAGATAATTATATAAACAACGTCAAACATTAAATTAAATTAATTCAAGGACTTCCAACAATAGAAACTAATTGCTGTGGCTGTTTTTGAAAGAGATGGTCAAAAAGTCCACCGTCTTCTTCATTACACTTCAAAACTGCTTTACAGAAATTGAGCAATTGGCAATGTTATTTATTTTTGCAAACTTAGCAATTCGTAGTTTTAATTCAGAAAACTTAGACCAGAAGTACGCAATTTTAAATATGAAGCTACAAACGGAAATTGCAGCGAGGTAAATTGTACTGCGGACCATGGAATCTGTGTGGTTCTGATAATAAGCATGTTATCAAGAAGCTAGAACAGTCCCACGTTAACGTTGTACCAATACTTAGAAAGGGTGCCAGAAGGAAGATTGCGTACTCAGAAACCATAAGGAAAATAAGCCACCAATGAACTGGCAAATCTAAGAGTGAAGTATTAGGGGTCGGGCGAGTAGGTAGACAAAGATAGAAACTGAAGACACACATGGGTTTGGGATAAGGAGAGATCGTGATTTCGTTTTGTTAGGTTGCAAGTCCAACATTTACATTTTTTAATAATTGTCATCACACCTGGCTAAGCTACAAAGAAAATATGTGGATAATGCTTAGCAATTAACGGAAATCAGAAGGGCGTCTTAAATGAGGGCTTAGGTGTAATAAAGTTTGGCTTAAGTCCTAACTTAAGCCTGCTCTGAAATTCCTGTCCTTAGAGTACAGCAAATTACAGTCATATTTCAAAAAATAGTAATTTGTATAACAAGTGTTGAAAGTACAGTTTTGCAGAACGAAAATGAAGGTTGCAGCCTGAGACGAAGTCGAAGGCTGCATTCATTTGAGTTTTGCAAAACACTTTCAACAAGTGTTATTACACACTATTTTTTCTACTCCTACAGAAGAAAGACATTTAATTCACTATTTAATATTTTAAAGCAAATTTTATAATGTTTTGTGGAATATTAAGTATGCCCATGGAAACTATGGTCACTATGGAAATAAGTCCGTTGCTATGAAAATAAACATATCACAAATATAAACAAACCATACAGTTAACCGGCGCCATTTTGAAAGTGTGTTGCAAAGTACTTTGCAACACACTTTTGGATTTTGTCGCACAGTTTCGACAAACAATTGCTTTCGACATTAAAAATCATGTGGAAAGATCAACTTTCAATAGTAGGAGTAGAAAAACCAATTTACAAAATAGTCAGCTCCATTTACTATAAGATTCGAGTATCATTTTTCCATAACAAGCTATATCCAAAAATCTTTGTCAAGGGCATTACGTATTTACTATTAAGTTGCCAATTTCTAATTTTGTATCATTCTGCATATTTTTTTGTAGCTTTTCGATCTTCTGAAGAAAACCAAGGGTGAAGATATATTGAAGAAGGTCATAGCGATCGGCGGTGATGTAGCCCTACCTGGTTTAGGGTTATCTAAAGAAGATCGTCAGTTGTTAGCCAAGGAAGTGAATATAATCTACCACTTTGCTGCTACGGTTCGTTTTGATGACACTATCAAAAGGGCAGTTCTATTAAACACAAGAGGAACACAACTAATGTTGAAGTTGGCGAAAGAATGCAAAAATTTGAAGGTAAAGTCATATTTCCAACTGTTAGAGCTTCAATATTTTCGAGTTATATTAGTATATTATTAAAGTTCGTGTTCTTTTTCCTATGATATAATAATGAGTGGGTCTTCTAAAGGAAGTAAGGTACGAAGCAGGTTTATTGTCCTAGGAAAGGAAATTATATGAAAAGAGAACAAGAAGTCAAAGTCGGATGAAACTAGCATTTATTCAAACAGAATATGGACCTTCCTGTCCGGCATAGCGCAATTTCTTGATGAAGGTCAGGAATAGCTGCCCTTGAATTGAGTGACATTCTTCGTTAGCAAATTCCGAGCAATGATTTCTCTCTTCACAAGTGACCCGAACCGCTCGATCGGCTAGCACTGCGGCACAATATTCGAGTTGTCTATCTTAGCAACAAATTTTGTGAGCTTCCAGAACGGCTGTTGTTGCATGGGCATAACGACAGGCCAGAACAGGGTAGGTTGCGTGACATTTAGAGATGAGATCAACGGTAGCAACATTTTCCTGAGACATAGTTTAATATACATCTAGGCATCCATACTCGTACTTGTCACAAAAGCTGGTGACAATGTCCGATCTTGTGCGATCGGCTGCCACACCATCATTTTCTTTGGAAATTTTGATTTAGGCCGTATCATAGCTTTCACTGGAGTTGGATGATCTGGCACGATGGAAACAAACTGAGTGGCATTCTTCTCTGAGGCGTCCCATTCCACTTTAGTCCCGTCGTCGATGATGAAAAAATTGTTACCACCTGAAGGTACCGATTATTTATATAGCTTAGCGCAGTTCTTCTTCGCCTTAGTCAGGTCCTCTTTTCTTATTCTTACCACCTTTTGTCTTTTTATTGACCGAATGCTAGCCTCTTTATGGTTTTTGATAAATAATCGATGCTTGCCCAATCGACAATCTAGCAGCGGTGTGTCGAGTTGACAGATTTGTCTGATTCATGAACAACTTCTTTGTCTTTTCCACCATCCTCCGACATTTTGCTATGGGTTGTGGTCCAGATTTCTTGCTATATCTGACATCACCGGTTTCCAGAAAACGCTTGATAACTCTATTAATCCGTCGCACGCACACTCCTTGCGCCGCGAACATCCTTTTCATCAATTCTCGATCATAATTGTGTTCCTTGAAAAAGTCCGCGATGCGGATGTTTTCGTATTCAGTGGCTTTTGCTTTTGGCATGCTTATCACATGGAAATCAATGCCTGACTGCCGTACTGGATTCTTTAATGCACACATCCACACATTTCGAATTACTCTTCTTTTGTTTTATTCTGCGGTGGCACCCCCTGATATGTTGGGACAATAAACCTGCTTCGTACCTTATTATGGCACTTTAGTTCAAGCCATCATATAGGAACACATTTACACTGCATCTGCGTAACTGAAGAATTCTATAACTAAATCAGTCCGTTGCTGTTATTGGATATCGGAACATCTGTGGATGCCAGGGATAACAACCCGCAATGTCTGCCATTTAGCACTATCCAAACTCGAAGGACTTCCACCTTTGAAAGGGGCTTTTTTGTGCCAAACATATCGTTGGTACGGCGGCCATGCTTTAGTTTCATATCTGAAAGAGGGTAACATTTTAAAAATGTCACCTGGGATCGGACCCCAGATCTTTGATTTACAAAGTGACCATGCTATTTCACTACACGACCGAGGGCCCCTTAAAACCGCTCTTTATAAAAAAACCAATTCGTAATTCGACAATCAGCCAACATCTTTTAGTAATGTTGGATTAACCAAATTACAAACTTGAACTTCGTTACGGTGATTAGTAACTGGTGCCCTTCTCATAAACGGGTTAGTTTTTTTTTTGTTTTGAGTGCTTTGAATGTTTGGTGGTAGCATCTAATAGTGTGGAAAAATTGACATTTACCCCGAAGTTCGTCAAATGAGTTGCATTAATTTATATTATAGACTCTTGAATTCTAGGGCACAGAGCTTGCCGTTTGTTTACGTAGCATGTCGCATGTGTCTTTAATGTATCCGCAACCTTTATCTCTTATCTTTTAATGGTCTAAGGTCTAAGAAAAGAATGGAGAAAGTTCCTTGTAACAAGCATTTTCGTTAGCTTTTCGTGATATAGTCAGTTAGATATTTAATTAGATTTTTAATTTTGTTGGAAAATTCAGCAATAAAATACAAAAAAAAGAAGATCAAATTGAATATTCGAAATATCTCTCACAGATTGCAATACAAGCTTCATAGCGTCTTCTCATCAACCATCCTCCTGCCGTATATTCGTTTAAATGCTGCTGCTGCAGTGTTTCTGATGCCATGAAAACAATTCCATATGTTGTAGTAGGACTTATACTGCAGCAGTTAGAGTCCTGTAAAGGAAATATTTAAGTTAAAAAAGCTAGAAATAGTAGTAGTAGTTTTGAAGGTTGTAGTGGGTATTTTCGAAAATTTGACTGGCTATCAGATTAGAGCGAGCTAAAGCCCGATCATGCATTTAAGAATGTTAACTTTTGTAGATGCGGCAATCTAAGACAAAGCGCAAGACTGATATCTAATGTATTATAGAGTATTGTCAGCAAGTTCAGGTTGCTCTTCTCAAACTCAGCTGAAAGGTTATAGAAAAAGTATTATCAATATCGGGTTGGGCTAATTCTATAGTGATCTTCTTATGTCCATGGCTATGTGCTGTTAAAATTAATAACGCTTTCTGTAAGCCTCAATCATTAACAAAACGGATGACAGCTTGAACTGAGCATCAACGCACTGCTGAAGAAACCAGTGAATCAAAGACGTGATTCAGAGATACTGTTAGACAGGGAGCTTGTTGAATATGTTTTAAATAAACTGGATTTTCTCGAAGAACTGACCACACGTTTGATTGCATGGGACATCTATTCATTTTTAGCTGTTTGCTTAATATAGGTTACAGTTGCTCACTTGTTTCTCTAAACTAGGAGCTCCAACGGTCCCTTCTTTTTCTTCATCTTCCTCCTTTGGCTAAAGTCTTTGCCAATTGACTGTGTTATTAAACCGTAACTTGAGTTCTTTATGCCCTCTTAGCCTCTGAGGAGGGGAAAATCTACTTTGGCCTTGATGGCTACCACCGTCGGTTTAACGTGCTTGTCCTGTGAAGCATCTCGAGATGTTTGCGTGTGAGACCGAGGCCCTTTGCAGGCGGATATTTTCTCCTGAATGGATACTAAAGTTACTGCAAAGCTTGCAATTAATATTTTTCGCAGTGATGACAAACGGACAAAATTGTATGTTGATATAAAAACGTTCACGAAAAAATGTTTCCCTGCAAAAGTACTGCACCTATATCAGATCGCCTGTCACATAGTTATCTGATAATCGGATATGATAATCTATCATTTTGGCTCGTAGATTTACTATTTTGTTTGGTTTCCTAAACCAGCCACATCGACATAACACGTTCTCGTATGGCTCAAGCAGATGCCTCTCTATTTGCAGCATTTATTCCTTTAAAGTGCAATATGTGTTGCTTGTTCTGAATGTTTAAGGCGTTATGAGATATAACATGAAGACATGTTTTAGAAATAGCGATTATAAATTTAAACTGTTCAGGTCTTCGTCCATGTATCAACTGCTTATTGCCATTTAAACGAGAAGGTTTTGTACGAGAAGGCTTATCCCCCATCAGCAGATCCCAATGCTGTCATCACTACTGTCGAATGGTTAGATGAGGAAGCCTTTGAGAGAGTTCGAAATAGGTAACTCAGAAACATTTCTTACCATTAATAGTTTCGCTTAGTATACGAGTAAGTAATAGTTTAAGACATTTTGTTTCAAAAGTATTTTAGATGCGGAACCAAATACGTATACGTTCAGCAAGGCTCTGGCTGAAGGACTGGTCAATAACGAAATGGACAACTTACCAGTTATAATTTTGCGTTTTCCTGTAGGTAAGCATGCGGCAGAGCTAAATGTAATTGTTTGGCCCTTGATCATTGTAATCGAAAGCCAAAAAAGATATGTATACAAATTGTCCGTTTTGCTGATGCTGAATCTAAATAATTAATAGTAAATGTTTGAAGTGATCCCCGGTTGGAAGGAACCGATACCTGGATGGTCAGATACTATAAACGGACCTGCGGGCCTTTTTATTGCTGCCGGAAAAGGCGTTTTAAGAACGATGTACTGTGATCCGAAAGGATATGCTGATTTTCTCCCAGTTGACATTGCTGCCAACTGTGTCGTGGTGGCAACTTATGATTATATGGTTTTTAAGTGAGCTTTATTTGTTGTACTGTTCAGGTGGGGGGCGGGAGTTAGAGATTAACCAGATAAAGATGTGATCTTTTTTAGAACTTAACACATCATATGCATAAAAATAAAGCACTAAATATGTCAGAAACGTTATGATCTTTCTGGATAGGGTTTGGTCGTTATAATTTGTGATTTGGATTTTGGACTTTGGTTTATATCAGTGTCAATGAAAGTTTAGAAATAGGGCTTGGTAGCTTAGACGTGAGGTTATGCAAGATGATCAAACGCTACCACACATATTGCATTATGTTCTTACAATTCAAAGTTAGGCAAAAAGAGCCTATTTAACTAACAAGGAATGCCTTATATTCTGACAAAAAACCATAAATTTGTAAGGAATTAGTGTAGGTGGTCTGACAGGTTGGACGGCTTGCAAACGAGCGAATACAAGTTTTACTCTTTGAGTCTCAATCATACCTAAATTTGGAAGGATAAAATAGTAGAAACAAACAAATTATGGTTAACCCATATCCAAAAAGATCACAACTAGTTTATAACTGCTTACAAGTGTTGCTTATTTTCAAACCTTGCCTAAAACAATCTTATTAATTGTTGATTAACTTCCTTTTAGAGAGAGGCGAATATATAATTGTACATCTTCCAACCAATACAAACTAACATGGAGCGATATCATTGAAATTGGAACAAAGGTAGTAACAACGAAAATGCCTTTCAATATGATCATGTGGTATCCAGGAGGCTCCTTGAAGCGTTCCAAGCTCCTTCACTGGATATGCGTAATTTTGTTTCACTATGGTCCCGCGCTTGTTCTAGATCCGTTCATTTGGCTATCCGGTAATAAACCAGTGTAAGCAGTCTATGGCTACAATAAAACAAAATATTTATCTTAAAATAACCAACCTCTCTAGATTACTGAGGGTTCAACAGAGGCTGACAAAATCTTTCGAAGTCTTCGAGTATTTCACTAATAATCAATGGGACTTTAATAACGATCAAGCCGTAAAAGCTAGAGAATGGATGAACGAAACAGAAAGAGAAAAATACGATGTCGTATGTGATAACCTGGATATCGAGGATTATCTTGTTAACTGTATTCACTCAGCCAGGCGATATGTGCTTAATGAAAGTGATGAGTCGCTTCCAGGTGCAAGGGCATCTTTAAGAAGGTAAAATTATGTCTTTCATAACGTGATTCTAATGTTTATGGACAAGTTACCAATCTTTCATGATGTCAGAGCACTTTCAGTGCTGACATTCATATTAAGCGATATGTTGGCCATGTATAGCAAAAGCTTCGTCTTTGGATGGATTAGGATTTACATTGTAATCCCAGTGAAAGTTAAATGTGGCTGCAATCCTACGGTGTTGGAGGCGAACATGCACTTACTCTACCACCATATCATAGTTACAAGTTGTTTACGTAGATTACTTTTTTCAGGATGTGGTACGTTGATAGATTCTGCAAAGGCTTAATTTTACTCGGCCTTGCTTACTGTCTATGGGTCTACATTTTAAGCCCTGTGTTCGGAAATCTATTTTGAAGCGAAAACTTCCAAAGAACACGCTTCTTACACGTACCAATTGTTTTCTCAATTTTTTTTTTATTTTTCAGTTTTACAGAAGAGTTGACTTTATTTGATTACACCTGTCATAACGTGATTAGTTTTACTTATTCTACTGTAGAATTATATATTATCTATTTAAAAGCAATTGTTTTGTGATCTTGGCGATAAAGCAATGAAAGGCCTATTTTCTATTCGCAGCAAACCTACATTTATGTACAGATCTAAAACGGTTTACGAGTAGTTTATAGTGTGTGTTACTTAATGTTATAATAAAATCTCTGACAGACGCTTCTGAGAACTATGTGGTTACATTTCTTCCAACTTACAAACTAAGGAAGGTAAGTGAGAAATTTTCTGTTAAGTGTGAAAGATTACAAACTGAGGACAGCGATGAGTGGAATCAAGCGACTAAATACAATGGGCTCATTCAGGGACGCTCAGCTGCTTAGCTAAGCGGTAATTTAGTCAGCGTATGCTAAATGATAGGAAACGGTCTTTCCCTGAATGAAACGTCTGATAGTAAGCTGTTTTGACAGTTTGCTACAGCGCGCCGAAGCAAACATGAGAGTCGGAAAATATGCGAACTACAAGAATTTTACTTAAAATATTTTAAGCGGCAAGATATTCAACCAATCACGTAAGAATATTTAGTTCGATACATCCACAATCAAAATTACGAGTTGTCAAATTTGTATCGTACTTGACAGCTGTATTACTATTTCATAATAATTCGTTTTACAATGCATCATTCCATATTTTATCAAATTATCAATCATATATTTTAACTCCGCGATCTTATTTTCTTATATAATTGGAACTGCCGCCGAAATCCTTTTTAACCTGAATGTACGCTGAAAACGACTGCAGCGCTCGCCACGCCTCCTCAGCTCTCTTGTTTGCTTCGGTCAGCTGTATTGGTTTTGTAAGGTTATTTGTTAATTAATATGTTTTTATTCAAATTCTTATGTTTTTGTAACTAGAATACACATCCTACACTTGTGAATACGAACTTCAGCTACTACGGAATAATTTTTATAAATACCTCTTTGTGGGACGATGCGATAGGCATTAAAAGAAATCCCTGAAAACGCATTAATCTGCACCTTATACCTATTACTAAGTATAGCGATTATTTATTTGTTTGAATATGATAACTGGAGCCTCTAACAACATATTTTAAGTTGATATTTGATTTGGTCCAGTGGGAAGTTCGGATGGTTGCCTACTTTAAGACGTCTCCAAACGATATTTTAACCTAACTGTCCTAAAGTTGTTGTGATGTTTCCTACCAGGGGTGTACTTATAGAAGCTGCTCTCTCTGATATTCTGAATCACCTCTCAAAGTGTATCGGTTGAATTAAGATACAAACTGTAGGTATGTAATTATAGTGCGATTTTGTTGCTTGATTTGACAGCTGAAAAGATAGCAAAACGTAAGTCATACCCTTCAAATTGTTTAAATAATAAGGGTTGTAAGTGAACATGGAAAATTGTTTTATTATATCAATAATCAACCGACCATCTTCAAATATAGTGAGCCGCTATTGTTTGATTCGAAAAAATTCACTTACAGTCAAAAATTTCAGTTCATTTTTGTGGATCATAGCACTCATGATTGAAAAATAAAAGTCTGCAAATTTTTCAAGTTTTTCATTAAATAAGGAAGGTTAATCAGATGAGTCAGTATTTCTCCCGTGCTACACCAGCACTAGGTGAAGATATCAAATGCTATCCGCAGGTGATAACGCTAAATAAACCCGCTACTCTGTTACGTGGGCGTGAGGTTCCTAAAATAATATAGTAGTGCTCACTAAATAACTAAACTAAAGATGTTCTTTGGGCGCCAGATACTATCGATACAGTAAAAAGTCTTCAGTCGGATCTCCTGAAGAATACATATACCTCCAAAGTGAATTGACTTGATAATAAAACGCAAAGCTTTGTAATTAACGAAATAGGATATATTAACTCGTAAGAAAAAATTACGCATATACAAAATTGGAAATTAATAAGGAAGTTATCGTTCAAATAAACCAATAAAGAAATTTATTAAAATCGTAATCAAACGTTACTCTAAATATAATGTTTCAAACACCAATATCGAATTAAACAAACAAAAAAAACTATAGCGAATGCTCAAAGACAATATCGTAACTAAACGAAAGAAAAAATCTAAGGTTCAAAGTAACACAAGATCGTAATTAAACGAACGTAGACCCTCGCAAGGTCAATCCTAAACTAAATTAATAAATACGCATACGGGAAGTGAGCTCAGTTCGTCGTCGCAGTTATAAATAACATAATAACACAATAAATAATAATAATGTCTTGCGAGGCCTGTCGGCACCAATCCAATTACGATTGAATATTAAAAAAAATATATATAAATAATTGACTGACTACTGACTAATCTTAAACGCAACAAAATAAAATTACAGGTTAATAGTACGTTGGAATAAACGCAATCACTATTTTATTTAATCGCACTGAAATACGATTTACTAAATTGTCGATTGAAAGTTTTGCAAACCAAATACTTTAAAATACAATTAATAATAATTTAGTTACAGTAAATATTTCTAATAAATGCTTCTAATCAAATTTCTAATAACACAACTACTAAAATGTTTTTAATATTAACTAATATAATAAGATGACCTCAAAATCAAATTTATCTGACCTTAACCCCTTAACCTTGGGTCTTAAAAACGTGTAGATAACGAACTGCAGATCAGGAAAATTCCAGGCTAATTAGGTATCTTCTAAATCACGGGTACCACGATTTCTTCAGATTATCGAATTCCAAACCAAACGTGATGTCGAAATAACAACACGTGGACAACAGATGTCTACTCCAACGAACAGGTGGTTTTACGAACACGTCGTTCGTACACGAAAATCAGCAACACAAGAAGTACAGGAAGTACTAAAAAGCACTAGAAGGTACTAGAAATTACTAGAAGGGCCAAAAGTTGTTAAGCGCCCTTTTAGAATTCTTCAAGCAAAATGGTCGACGAACAGATTATATCCAAATGAATGTTTAAAATGGTAATCCAATATAAAACTCACTAACGTTTCAATTTTTCTAAAGGCCTATAAGGCTAACTATACCATTTTAATAATGTCGTACCTCAGGACGATTTAAATAAATTTTGGTAAAACCAAAAACTAAGACCCAGGTAACGACCTGTTCGACGAACGTTAAAAAAATTCTTTCCAACAAGAATTTTCTATGACAATTTAAAAATACTAAATTTCACTAAAGATTCTAAATCCATAGTAAGAAGAGGCAGTAAGAAGAGGCGCCTATGACGTATGCATTGTATGCAACCATGCAATCCTGACGGAATTGGGAAAGCCTAAAGAAAATAATAACTATATAACCAGACTAATGTAAATCCGATAATTTACGTAAATACGCAAGCGAGTGATTTCTACTGTAACACCCGGATTCCAAAAATGTAAAAGTATACGTTTCAACGATACTTGAGGTAATTTCCGGAAACTAAATCGTTTTATGGTTAAATAAAACAAATGTTTCCGTTATATTCAACCCTGTAAGTTTTATTATTAAACTCTGAAAATTAACAGAATCAAAGGGGTGCGAGTCTGTTTTCGTTGAAACTTTGAATAGCAAATCGGAATGGTGACGCAAATTTTTACATTTGATATTAATTCACAACATATACCTATTTAAATATCGAGTTCAAATTTTCATGTTGCAGAAGGCTAACAAACTTAAAATATACGATTTCCTTCCATATTAAAATGACATTTGCATTCTATAGAAATCTAAATTAACAGAAGTTGAGTGTTGGTTTCGATCCTGAGCGAACGTGCAGTGCATCAGGTGTCTGTTGATTTCGTTTTGCAAGCGATACACGAGGTTCTAAATGTACATAGTATATGCATTTAACTAAACGTCCTCACATACGCTCAGTATACGGTAAAGTAATCGTTGGCTTTCGTTAGCCACCAACCCCACATACCGTGGTGTGCATTTCCTACAATAAATTAATTATTTACTAAATCATTAATATAAAATATTTTCGAAATGCTGGCAACCCACAGTACAAATATGAATACAAGTAACGTTCCACAAAGTAATGAGATTCCCAACCTAAGGAATGAGATCACTACTGCTCACTAAATTTCTTTGAATATAGAAGCCGTCCCCTCCCCTCCCAAATAGACTTACTCCAATGTTACTAAAACAGCCTTTACCTACCTAAATAAAATACAAGGCATAATCCTAAACTCGATACTTGATACATTGCTCTTGGAAAAATTGTAGGACCCAAAACTATTAAAGCAGCTTCACGAATCTCTAACCAAAGAATTGGAATATAATTAGCTCAAAAATCATTTGTAGACAAACTTATAGAAGAGAATCAAGTAATTAAAATAGACGATAATGAAACTGTCATCCGAAGATTAGCTACTACAAGTAAAAAAATTATCTTATCCAATGTATGTATTCCGAACGAGGTATTAGAAAACCCACTTAAAATATACTTTATTAAATCAGGTTTCACTGACCCAGAATATGTTAGTTATAGACGTTTTTTATGTATCAACCCTGACGAAAGTACTCTACCACCTTCTATGGTAGTCGAACACGACGCTGACTCTTATAGAATATTTCTTCAAGAAGACGAAATGAGATGCTTTTTGTGCAAGGCGCAAGCTCATGTCGCATCTAAATGCGTTACGTTACCCCCTACCATAGTAAACAATATTAACCAGCAACAAAGTCCAGACGACAACCTTCTTAAGCGCATCAGATCTGTAGAAGAAATTTCTTCTGAAACTACAAGCCAACCTTTACCAAATCTGCAAACATCACAAGCTAATTCTTTTATTGCTGGAGAAGCTATTCGTTAAAAGAAAATTAAGAAGGTAAAGAATCAAGAGAAAAAGAAGTACCAACTAGAGACAACTCCAAAAGAACTAACACATAGCAAAGAAAAGAAAGAAATCCTAGAACACTTAGCACCGCTAAATCAGACACTTACAGAAGATGATCACTCTTATAAGTTTACCATGGATAGTTTGGCCGAGTTCATTACCAATATGAAATACAGGTCTAATGAAACTATTGAAGAATATTCTCAGGTGGCTGAACCGGTCGTAAATAGTTCAATAGATCTACACCCTCTACTCCGACAAAAAATAAAATATACATAGAATGACGCGTATAAAAAACATTTTTCTGAGAGGTATAACTCAATTAACCTCAACCGAAGAAATCCCCGACGGTTCTGATCCGGACGAAGAATTATTAGCTTCTCGTCCGCGATCTAGACTTGCACCAAACCTCTTTCTAGTTCTACAGGGCTCCCACCTTTCAGTTCTTTATTACTTTCAGAGAGAATTAAATATATAATTGTACATCGTCCGACAAATACAAACTAATGTTTAGTTATATCATTGAAATAGGGAACAAAATAGTAACAACGTAATTACCTTTTAATATGAACATGAACCCCGCTAACCCGGTCCTAGAATAGGACGTCCGGGCTCTGAGCCAGGAAAAAGGGGGAGCGATAGAGGAGTAACACCTCTCTAAAAAAGCGGGGTTCAGCTGGCCCGGCTGATAGCATCCTGTAAGGGCCTCTGCCAGGGTTCGGCCCAGTTGTCCCGAGGTAACGGGGCCCTCGTCGTCGGGATAATCACCTATACGAGGTGTATGGATTTAGAGAGCAAGCAATAGCCTTGGGCACGGACGTTGTAACGGTTCATTTTCCGTTATATTATTTTGCTCCTTTCAATTGCTTATTTACGGTGAATGCATTTATTGAACCTCTATTTATTATATATTCACTGGTAAAAGATTACGTAGTTAGTGACTTTTTGGTTTTGAGTAGGTTTTCTGATTTGGGGAGAGAGCGTCATGCGCGTTTGGGGATTGGCGTTGCGTTCTAGAACTCTTGGCTTTTTCCGTTTGGGTTGTCTGCGAAGCAGTTGAGTTTGGTAAAATTTATCCCGAAGTTACTTATTTAATTCTGATGGAATTTTCGTAATTATAACTTCCGAGATTTTCGGTTTTGTTTCACTTTGTGAAATTATTTTTTAGAAGCACCAAGATTGTGGTGGTAAGTGGAGATTTTTGCCTTATCATTGAACGCACGTGTTAATGGCGACTTTGTTACAGCTTCTTTCTTTTCGTTTGGTTTTATTTTCCATTAATTTACCGTACTCCGGCTCTTTTGGTTATTGCCTTTTTGCGGCTGCATGATTTATGGAGTTGAAGGATGCGGTAGTATTGAAAAATTATTTATCATTGCTGGTTATTCGCCACTCGATCGCTTGGAGGATTCAAGGTCGGTGTTTATTGAATTGTAAAGTGTCGTCGAATTTACCTGGTTTTAGTCCATTTATTAAATTTCTTATCATTAAACTTGTGTGTTACCTTCGAGGTGATTGTTAATTTTGCTTTATTAAAATATATATACAATTGAATTTTAACGCCTTCAGCGAATTTAATTGCATTAATACTAATTATTTCATATTAATTCTTTTTTTCGCTTCACGAAATAAATTTATATTTTTGATTGTAATATAATGTAACGCTTTAGGTTGGTTTTTCCATTTTATTTTATTAGCATAACGAATTTGCGTGTTTTTTTTCAAGGTAATAAGCTTGAGTTTAAACAAGGCTATTGCTATTTATTTTTGATCGTTCATTTTTATTAGACTTGTTTTCACTCAGGTAATAAAGGTAAGCGCTTATTTTTTATTTATCCACCTTGATTGTTTTTTTTTACCATTCATGTATATCTTTCTTTAATTCAACTAACGTTGATATTTAGTTTTTTTTGGTTCCTTTGAAATTAACCTAAGCGATTTGTTTTTGTACGTTTGGTTGCATATTTTTGCTCTTACTTTTTCTATTTAATTTGCATATTGTTAACTATTTTGAAGTCATTAAAATTACTTATTTGTATTTCTATATTTTTTTGAAAACTGAAAAGTTTTCTGGCGCCCAATTTTTTTCATTTTTTATTAGTATTCACTTTCTGAGTTTTAACTTTGATAAGGCAATCCTCGGCGATCTACGGCCCTCGCAAACAACTAAGTTAGTCGGCGAATTCTTTTGAATTTTTTTATAAGTATACAGGTAGGTGATTATTTTACTTTGTTTCGCTTTTACCTGTTATACTAAATTGACGCAGCAACGTGAGGCTTTCGAGATTGCTACTGGTTTTTTCCCCTTATCATTTTATCATTTTTTTCGACACCTTTGTTCGGACACTTTGTCATTTTATTAATTCGCCACCATGAGTTTCAACGTTAATGCTTTGAGGTTCGATGAACTCTCTTATGAACTAGTTTTCCGAGGGATAGATCCCGAATTCATGTCCGTTGACCAAAAGCGCAAGGCTTTACGTGCTAAGTTAGCCCTGGAGAAATTAGATACCTCTTTAATAAACAGTTACCCTCCTATTCAGTACGATGTTCCTGGTGAGTTGGATGTTTGTGGAACGAAATTGAGTGAGCTGTCCTCCCAGATCAATAATGTTTTTCTAAAAAAACCTACTTCTTCTGAATGTGTGAGACTTGACGCTCGGTTGTCCCATTTATTTGCTAGGTTGAATCGTTTGAAACCCGAAAGTGACTTAGAATCCCTTCACGCCGATAAGGTTAGTCTTTGTTTGGACTTACTGGACTTAGTTAGGAAAACCGTTGACGACGATGAAATCCCTGAAGATGAATCCGAGGTTGAACAACCCGAATCCAATATTGAAGAAGTTTTACCGTTAGCTAACTCCACGAGTCAGCGCCCGCGGGTCTCTTTTTCTGACGTTCAGGTAGTTGATTTATCTCGTCCAAGAGCTCCTGTATCTTCGGGTGGTGGTCCAATTGAAGATCCAATTGATGAATTACGTCGTCAACTTGATCGTTTACAACTCTCTAGAGCTACTTCGAATTCTACCAAGACTGCTAGTTTACCTTCTTTTACTAAGTCAGTTCCTGTTTGTAAATGGGGTTTAACTTTTACCGGTGACGCCAGTGTTATTGGAGTCAACGCTTTTTTACAACGAGTCGAAGAACTTAGAGTCGCTCGCAATGTTTCTTTTGATCAATTGTTTGCCAGTGCGGTAGATCTATTCTCTGGTCAAGGTCTCGTTTGGTTCCGAGCTGTTAGGAATCGTGTTACTTCATGGTCCGAATTAATTGACAAGTTACGTTTTGACTTTTTGCCTAATGATTTCGACGAAGCATTGTGGGAAGAGATTAAACGACGTAAGCAAGGTTCCGACGAAAAACCAAGTTTGTTTGTAGCCGTACTTTTAAACCTTTTCGACCGTTTAGTAGAGAAGCCTTCTGAGTCATTAAAACTTAAACATATTTTACGTAATTTACAACCTTTTTATGCTACTCAACTTTCGTTAACTGAAATTAGAGACGTTGATCAACTTCTTGTTTTGTGTAAACGGTTAGAGGAAGTTAAACTTCAAAATGCTAGGTATAGAAATCCTAACCTTGATTTTTCTTTACCCCTCGAACCTGATTTAGCTTACCAACCCAAGAAGAAGCATCCAAATGTTGTTAGTGCCGAAGTTTTCACTTCTAAACCTGCTTCTACTTCTAAAGTTTTTAAGAAAGTAGCGAATCGAGCCAGGTCTAATACTAAATGTTGGAACTGTCAGGGTACGGGGCATACTTTTCATACCTGCTCTCAATCCAAGACTATCTTTTGTTACGTCTGTGGTAACCCTGGGGTTTATTTTGCCAAATGTTTAAGGTGTCATCCAAAAAACGAGGCTTAGGGATTGGATGTTGCAGCCGATCCATCCCTTCTGTAGAATTATTGAAGGCTGAACTCGAATTATGGCCATCTTGGTTGAACGTGGTACGTAATTTTTGTGTTTCCTCTCCTGAGACTTCAGCTATTTTTACTAAACGTCCAGACGATAACAGGCCCTATGTTTCGGTTTTTATTAACGGCGAACCTGTTCAAGCTCTCTTCGATTCTGGAGCCAACCAGACTTTGATTGGTAAGAATGGTTTTTACCTAATTCGAAAACACGATCTTAAAATTAATAAAAGTAATTTACCTCTTTCCTTAACCACTGCTGATGGTAATTCGCAGACTATGTTGGGTACTGTATCTCTTCCTATTTCTGTTGACGGGGTTTATAAAACTCTTGACGCCGTTGTTTGTGGTACTATTCCGTCTACTCTTATTTTAGGGATGGATTTTTGCTACTCTTTTGGAGTTAAAACCGACTTTGTTTCTAACCAATTTTCGGTGTCTGAGGTTTCCGCATTACAAGCTATTTGTAGTACTGACGATTTGAGTCCGCAACAGAAATTATTATTGGATGAAATCATTCAAAATTTCACTGAAATTTCAGGTCCCGAGTTAGGTCGAACTGATAGAGTTTGTCATATTATTGATACTGGTGATGCAGATCCCATTAAACAACGTTATTATCCACTTTCTCCTGCTATGCAAGTACATGCTAATGCCGAATTAGATAAGATGTTAGAGAATGGTATTATACGTCCTTCTAAATCTCCTTGGAGTTCGCCCATGGTTCTGGTTAAAAAGAAAGATGGTGAATCTTTTCGCCTGTGTTTTGATGGAAGGAAACTGAATTCTGTGACAAAGAAAGATGCTTATCCTATTCCTTTCTTATCAAGTATTTTAGATAAATTAAGAGATGCGCGATTTCTTACGTCAATTGATTTGAAGCAAGCTTTTTATCAGATTCCTCTCCATCCTGATTCACGCGAAAAGACTGCTTTCGTTGTTCCTCGTAGGGGTTTGTTCGAGTATAATGTTATGCTTTTTGGTGTTGCCAACGCTCCCGCTACGCAGCAGCGTTTGATGGATTCTATTTTCGGTCCCTTGCTTGGTGATAACATCTTTGTTTATTTAGACGACATTATCATTGTTTCGAGTACTTTTCAGGAACATTTAAGCATGTTAAAAGAAGTTTACGACCGGTTGAAGAATGCCAATTTAACTGTTAACATTGATAAGTGTGAATTTTGCAGACCTAGTTTGACTTACTTAGGTTTCATCGTTGACAAACATGGATTGCATACAGACCCTAAGAAGGTCCAAGCTATTTCGAATTATCCCAGACCTTCTACTGTAACCGAGGTTAAACGTTTCCTTGGCTTAGCTTCTTGGTATAGGCGTTTCGTACCCAATTTCGCTACTCTTTCTGCTCCCATTTCAGACCTTATTAAAGGACGTGTTAAAAAACAAAAGATTACCTGGACGGAGGAGGCTGAAACTTCTTTCCGTGAAATCAAATTACGATTAACTTCAGCTCCTATTCTTTGTAGCCCTGACTTCACTAAACCCTTTAATATTCAGTGTGACGCTTCGAGTTACGGGTTAGGTTGTATTCTTACGCAAGGTGAAGGAGATGATGAAAAGGTCATTGCATACGCTTCACGTACTTTAAATTCTTCTGAACGTAATTACTCTGTGACTGAAAGAGAGTGTTTGGCAGTTATCTTCGGTGTAGAAAAATTTAGAGCATATATTGAGGGAACTCATTTTACAGTTTTTACCGACCACTATTCTTTATTGTGGTTAACTAATATGCGTGAGCCCACTGGTCGTCTTGCTAGGTGGAGTGTTAGACTTTCACAATACTCTTTTGATATTAAACATCGACCGGGCAAACACAACGTTGTTCCCGACGCTTTATCACGAGCTCCTGTCATAGTATCCGCTTTAGAACTTGCTGAAGTTGATTTAGATCCTTGGTACCTGAAGATGATTGACAATGTCCAGAATAATCCTGATAGTTATCCCGGCTGGAGAATTGAGGGCCATAGCTTGTATAAGTATACTCCTAATCGACATAATATTACCAGTAATTTGATTGAATGGAAGCAGGTAGTCCCTAAATCAAGACGTAGAGAACTTTTCAAAATTTTTCATGATGAGCCTACCTCCGCTCATTTGGGCGTTTATAAAACCTTTCATAAACTTTGCGAGCAATATTATTGGCCCAAAATGCATGCCGATGTTATTCGTTATGTCCGTCATTGCGATATTTGTGCGGCTAGTAAAGCTTCTCAGCTTGCTAGGCCTGGTTTTATGGGAAAAGAAAAGAAAATTCTATATCCTTTCCAATGTTTGTCCATAGACATTATGGGTCCTTTTCCTCGTTCTAAAAACGGTCATACTAGCATCATCGTTGTGTGTGATTGGCTCACTAAGTTTGTTTTAGTGAAAGCAGTGCGTCAAGCTACCGCTAAATCGGTTGTTAACTTCATTGAGAACGAAGTTTTTCTTATTTTTGGGGTTCCTCAAGTATGTATGGTCGATAACGGTCCACAATTCATTAGTTCTGACTTTAAAAAACTTATGAATAATTACAAAGTTCAACAGGTTTGGTATAATGCTTCTTACCATCCACAGGTTAATTTTGTGGAAAGAGTCAATAGAGTAATTGGTACTGCTCTCCGTTCATATGTAAATGACAATCATCGCACTTGGGATGTTAATCTTTATAAAGTTGCTCATGCTTTACGTAATGCTATTCACGAAGTTATAGGTTTTACTCCTTCTTTTCTTAACTTTGGTCGAACCGTTCCGATTTCGGGAGATTATTATGGTCGTCTAAAGAATTTTAAAGAGGAAGAACTGACTCTTGACACCCGCGAAGACTTAGTCGCCGATGTTAATCAGTTGTCCGAATTGTACCAAGACGTTCGTAGACGCCTTAACAACGCCTACCAAAGAAATTCTAAATCCTATAACCTTCGTAAACGACCTTTAAGATTTCATCTTAATGATTTAGTTTGGAAACGTAACTACGTTTTGTCAGATGCTTCACGTCATTTTAACCAAAAGTTAGCTCCTAAGTATGTCAAATGTAAAGTTATTAAAGTAATAGGACCTTTAACTTATCAACTTGCGACGGTCCCTGATAATAAACGTGTAGGTGTTTGGCATATTAAGGACCTCAAACCCTGCTTTGGGGAAGAAGAATTTGAAGAATAAATTTAGTGTGAATGTGGGTGAATGCAGTGTGATTGTTGTTGGTTGAGCTGGTAGATATGTTCGGTCATTGACCCTAAGGATTTCTTTATGGTGTTTGTTCGCTCTAACTATCTATATTTTGATATTGACCTTGATTAGGTTATTTTTAGTGTTAGGGGTCGAAAAGCATTTATTTTACTCCTTTATTTATAACCATTTTGGTTTATTTTTGTTTAGGGTGCATTAACACATTCCTTATTTTTAATGCGAACCTATTCTTATTTACCGATTTGTTGGTGCTACTTCCACTGATTATGGATTTATTTTGGGAAGTTTATTTGAGTGGCGGATTTTCTGTAAATTCAACGAACTCATCCGTTGTTAGAGTGGTCAGGCACTTTCGTGTCTTTGATTGAATATTTTTCCTGCGTGTGTTTGTGTCATTTACTTCTCCCTGAAGACCTTTTATCCATGTTTTGGTTAACAGAATCGTATTCCTTGTACCTTTGTTTTTAGTCTTTTGTCCTCCATCCTTTCCTTTTCCTTCGCTAGCATTTTTTGGTGGTTGGTTGGGGATGCCGGCAGGCCACGGGGGTGTCTTTTCCATTCCCCATACAAAAGGCGCTCTCTAGGGTTTTACCTTCAGGTTGCCCTTGTGTTATTGTGTTCGTGTATTTTATATGTTTTTGCAATTTTTGATTTCGTTTTCCTACCGTTGGTCACGGTGGCGGTAGTTTCAGTGGGCTAGTCGGTCCTGGACTAGTTCGCTTTACCTTGGCCTAGTGTGGTGGTGGGTTTAAGATTTTTACTGCTACTCACTGAAAGTTACCTACGTTCACTGATGTATTCTTTCGGGAACCAGTGCTGGGTGGCTCAAGGTGGTAGTAGTTTCATTTGTTTTTCGGCTTGATTCCATTTTGAAATTTTCTGTTGTCTTTTTAGTCAGCCACACGAAACCAACCCTCCTACCCTCTCCTTCTTCTGTGGTTGTTTTGTGCCGTTTTATCCCATTTTTTTATTGTTTTTTCTCGGTGCTGCCATGCTGTTGCTCATTTATTTTTTTGTTCATTAGTGGAGCTAACACTAGTTGTGTTAGGGTGGTCGGTTGGCCCACCGGCGCAGCAGTTTTCATCCATGCAGCGAGGGGTCAACTGGCATTTGTTTTGTCATTTTTAGATGAGCAATGGTTGGGTCAGTACTGTGTTTTTTCTCTCTCCTTTATTTTATTTTTTTAGTCCTTTGTTCTCCTTTCATGTTCCTCATTTTCTCCGCACCTTATTTTTCTCCAGTTCCATCTTTGGTGAGTTCTCTCCTCTGATCGATGGTTTCTACTTTCGTCGTCTTGGTTGGGGGGAGTGTAACGGTTCATTTTCCGTTATATTATTTTGCTCCTTTCAATTGCTTATTTACGGTGAATGCATTTATTGAACCTCTATTTATTATATATTCACTGGTAAAAGATTACGTAGTTAGTGACTTTTTGGTTTTGAGTAGGTTTTCTGATTTGGGGAGAGAGCGTCATGCGCGTTTGGGGATTGGCGTTGCGTTCTAGAACTCTTGGCTTTTTCCGTTTGGGTTGTCTGCGAAGCAGTTGAGTTTGGTAAAATTTATCCCGAAGTTACTTATTTAATTCTGATGGAATTTTCGTAATTATAACTTCCGAGATTTTCGGTTTTGTTTCACTTTGTGAAATTATTTTTTAGAAGCACCAAGATTGTGGTGGTAAGTGGAGATTTTTGCCTTATCATTGAACGCACGTGTTAATGGCGACTTTGTTACAGCTTCTTTCTTTTCGTTTGGTTTTATTTTCCATTAATTTACCGTACTCCGGCTCTTTTGGTTATTGCCTTTTTGCGGCTGCATGATTTATGGAGTTGAAGGATGCGGTAGTATTGAAAAATTATTTATCATTGCTGGTTATTCGCCACTCGATCGCTTGGAGGATTCAAGGTCGGTGTTTATTGAATTGTAAAGTGTCGTCGAATTTACCTGGTTTTAGTCCATTTATTAAATTTCTTATCATTAAACTTGTGTGTTACCTTCGAGGTGATTGTTAATTTTGCTTTATTAAAATATATATACAATTGAATTTTAACGCCTTCAGCGAATTTAATTGCATTAATACTAATTATTTCATATTAATTCTTTTTTTCGCTTCACGAAATAAATTTATATTTTTGATTGTAATATAATGTAACGCTTTAGGTTGGTTTTTCCATTTTATTTTATTAGCATAACGAATTTGCGTGTTTTTTTTCAAGGTAATAAGCTTGAGTTTAAACAAGGCTATTGCTATTTATTTTTGATCGTTCATTTTTATTAGACTTGTTTTCACTCAGGTAATAAAGGTAAGCGCTTATTTTTTATTTATCCACCTTGATTGTTTTTTTTTACCATTCATGTATATCTTTCTTTAATTCAACTAACGTTGATATTTAGTTTTTTTTGGTTCCTTTGAAATTAACCTAAGCGATTTGTTTTTGTACGTTTGGTTGCATATTTTTGCTCTTACTTTTTCTATTTAATTTGCATATTGTTAACTATTTTGAAGTCATTAAAATTACTTATTTGTATTTCTATATTTTTTTGAAAACTGAAAAGTTTTCTGGCGCCCAATTTTTTTCATTTTTTATTAGTATTCACTTTCTGAGTTTTAACTTTGATAAGGCAATCCTCGGCGATCTACGGCCCTCGCAAACAACTAAGTTAGTCGGCGAATTCTTTTGAATTTTTTTATAAGTATACAGGTAGGTGATTATTTTACTTTGTTTCGCTTTTACCTGTTATAACGTATACACGGAAAGCGACCAAAGCGAGAACATCGGACAAGATTAGGGATATGGAACATTAGGGGGTTAAACGGAAAGGAGGTGAAGCTGGTGGAAGGAATGATTAGACACAAGGTTAAAATTTTAGGAATGTCAGAAGTAAAGAAAAAATGAATCAAAAAAGTAACATTGGATAAAGGATACAAACTAGTATACTCAGGTGTACCAATAGGAACAAGTGCAAAAGAGGGGGTAGGATTCCTAATAAGTAATAAGCAATGAACTAACAAATTAAATAATAGGCTGAGAAGGTGTAAACTCATGAATACTTACATTAGATATGGTGCTGAAAGAGGAAGTAACTTATATACAAATATATGCACCAACGGAGGACGCAGAAATCACAAAAAAGGGAATGTTATACACAAGCCTACAACAGACATGGGACAAGGCTAAAGAGAGATCCAGACATGTAATTGTTATGGGGGATTGGAACGGCAGAGTAGCCAATGACCTTAGAAAAGGAAACGGAGTGTTAGGGAAATTCTGTAAGGACAGGATCATAAATGACAGTGGGAACAGAATGATAGATTTTTGTATCGCAAACGAATTGTTAATAGGAAATAGCTGGTTCAATCACAAAGAGATACATAAGATCACCTTTACAGCAGACAATTGAAATGCCAAAAGCACAATATATTACTTTACCTACACATCAGAGACCAAGTACGCTATGCTAGACATGAAAGCCATAAGGGACGCAGAAATAAACTCCGACCACAAATTGGTCTAGCAGATATAAGATTCTATGCGAGAAAACCGAAACCACCAGAAAAAGAATATCAGAGAATAAAGATAGAAGAATTAAGAACAGAGCAGAAGAGGCTAGAGTATTAGCATAAAATCAACGAAATGTTAAAACAACAAGAGAGAAGGGAAGAACTAGGAGAGCAGTGGATGATAGAAGAAAGATAGATAAAACTCAAAACTACAATAATAAAAGCAGCCGCAGAGAGAGAGACAGAAAAGAAGATGGCGTGAAAGAAGTATCTACAAACGAAACGAGAAGAAAATTGACAGAGGTACATAACTATAAGAAACGACGCAAAAGAACTAGTTAAAGAATGAAAGAACAAAGCATGGGAAGACTTACGGAAAGAAGTAGAAGAAAAATTTTAAAGATAACACCAACAACAAGAAAGAATCTTGGAAGACAGTCAAACAACTAAGAGGAAAGTATGGTAAAACATCATAGTGCATAAAAGATGAGAACGGAACCATGGCAACAGAGGAAAGCAAAATCCTGGACACTTGGAGTAAATACTACGAGAAAAAGTTTAAGGCAGAAAGAACGGGACCAGAGAGGGGAAATATAAGGCAAGAACCAATAGAAATGGAGGGTGAACAAGTAGTAACCAAAGAAGAAGTATTAGAAGCAATAAATAGAATGAAAACAGGAAAATCAGCTGAAAAGGATGAAATCAGCCCCGAGATGGTCAAGTATGGAGGGAGAAGAATGGTGGAATGGATCAAAAGAATATGCCAACACACTTGGGGTGGAGAAAACATACCCAGGGACTGGGAGGAAAATATCATCGTTCCATTGCACAAAAAAGGAAGCACGAACGAGTGTGACAATTACCGAGTCATTTGTTTATCATCGTGTATATAGAAAATATACTCAAGAATAATAGAGACAAAGATCTGACACTATGCGGAGAATGAACTACAGGAGGAACAAGCGGCATTTAGGAACAATAGGCAAACACAAGACCACATATATACTGTTAGACCAGCAGCAGAAAAGAAATTAGAAGAAGGAAAATTTTTCTACCTGGCGTTTATAGACTTGCGTGCAGCTTTTGATACTATACCAAAGAAGACCGTATGGAAAGCCATGGAAGAGGCAATAATACCCGATAAGTTGATCCAAGTCACAAAAAAATTGTACAAAAGAACAACAGGAACAGTGAGAATAAAGGGGAAGGAGTCCAAAAGCTTCAACATGGAAAAAGTAATCAAACGTGAGGACTCCCTCAGTCCCCTATTATTTATCATAGTTATGGACCAAATTCTGAAGAAAAGTAAAGAGAGAGCGCTGAACACAAAATTTGGACACTGGAGAATGGAAGAAATAAGTCTCCAAAGTCTTGTGTATGCGGATGATATTGTGCTGATGGCGGACACCGTTAGGAAACTAGAAGCCGCAGTCAACAAATGGAACAGCAATATACAAAGTGCAGGAATGGAAATAAACGCAAAGAAAAGCAAAATAATGAAAATTAGTAAACAAACAACTAACGATGAAGAAGACATAAACATCAGATGTTGACAGAATAGATTAGAGGTGGTAAACTACTACGAGTACTTGGGAGTCATGATAAGCAATGATGGAACAATATAATAAGAAATGCGAAACAGAACATCAAGAGCAATAAAAATATACCATCAGATCAATACAACATTAATAAATAAAAAAGAACTGGGAAGAGAAACAAAGCTGCACTTTTACAATTCAGTATACGTACCAACGCTCATTTATGGAGCGGAAACGTGGCCAATCCAAGACAAACACAACACTAAAATAACAGCTACAGAAATGAGATACCTAAGACGAATACTAGAAGAGATAGAGTCAGAAATATAACCACAAGGGAAGAAATAGTGAAAATTATTCAAAAAAGACAGCTGCGATGGTACGGACATGTGGTTCGAATGGAAGAAAAGAGATTCCCAAGGAGGATAATGGAAGCAAGAGGAGAAGGGAAGAGAGGAACGGGGAAACCCAGAACAAAGTGGATAGACAACATCAAAAATATTGTAGAGCAGAGAGGAATGAATATCGAGGAAGTAAAGAGGATGGCGCTAAATAGAAAGGGATACCAGAAATAGATCGAGGACCTGACACCTTAGGGTATAAAGGAATAGGCAAAGAAGAAGAAGATATAAACATGTGGTATCCAGGAGGTTCTTTGAAGCGTTCCAAACTCCTTCATTGGATACGCGTAATTTTGTTTCATTACATTCCAGATCTTCTCTTATATCCGTTAATTTGGCTATCCGGAAATACACCAATGTAAGTAATTTACTGCTGCCACCCGAAAAAAATAAATAAAAGGTCTATTTTTTCGTCATTTTCTGAACTAAGCTAATATACTGCTCTTAATTTCACAGGTTACTGATGAGGATGACTCTAAGTTAGATCGCTTGATACCAACGAAGAACTTAACTGTAAGGTACTTAAAGAAACAGTAGATTTTTTGTATTAGAAACAATAACATGCAGTTACGTACCAGTTATTTTTATAACGACATTTAACAACATGTTAGGTACTGTTCAAGAAAAATAACTGCTGCAAAATAACTGGTGGTAAAATAACTCATTCCTACAAGATTTTTACTGTGAAGAAATTTGGAATCCTTTTTCAGAATGTTCTGATCTGCGCTAAGATGATGTTCAGCGAATACAAAGAACGGAAGAAGCAACGTCTGCATTCGCAGATACAACTACGTACAGAACGGAAAGATTCTCCAATATACACCAAAGCGCAGGGGCATGGAGTACTGCAAATGCCTTGTTGAAGTTTATCCCTTGTTTAACAGCAAAAGTTTTTGCCTCAATTTTTTGGGATAGCTATGGGATAATCAAGATTGATTATCTAGATAAAGGTAATTAATAATTAGACAATATTTCTCGACATTATTGATAACTCTACGAGAGAAACTTGTGGAAAAATGACGCGTAACGTCGGATAAAGGTGTCTTGCTTTTGTACAATCACCTGCACACGTTGCCATGAATACAATTCGTGATTTAGTGTTCGAATCAATAGAACACCCCCTTTACTTACCAGATACTTGCTCGTTTAGAATATTATCTCTGCTCTCAAATAAAAGATGTGTGTAGTTGGAAGACTAATGATTAATAACGATAAATGAAGGATTTGATTACTACTTGGTTTTTCATTGCGTGGCAATTTCAGTCACAAGAACCGACATTCAAGAGAAAAATTAAAATACTATAGTAAATGACATGGATGATAGAGAAGAAGACCTTAAATAAGCCAGATAGCTGTTGCCAAAATAATTGGTGGTTTGAGATTTACATAGACAAGAAAAACCTGAAAAAATTGAGAAGAAATTGAAGGAAACCTAAGTTTAAAAGTACAGAAGATAAATAGAGCGAGAGAGGGAGAGAGCGAGGGAGAAAGCGAGGGATAGAGATAAAGAATAGAGAAAGATAGATTAAAAGAAGAATTGAAAAAATAGAGAGACGAAAAAAGTAGATGAATAGAAAAGAGCGAGGGAGGGAATAGAGAACGAAAGATAAAAGGAGAAAGCGCAAAGACAGAGGGATAAAGAAAAATAGTAGACAAATAGATAGTAGGTAGATATAAAGAGATAAAGCATGGAGAAAAACAGAGAGAGTAGAGAAAGGAAATAGAGATTGAAAGATAAATAGAGAGAGAAAAATAATGGATAGATCATGAAGATTAATAATAAATTCCGTATATAACTTTTAGGTGAAATATACCACGAAAGGAAAGTAAATTTATTCGTATTTAACAATGGTTAAATTTACATACAGACAGTGTAACTTTTACGGAAGGCCGTTTATTACCTAAAAATAGTTTACTTTTCAAATAAGTGAAATCATCATCAGAATCTATCAATCACCTTTATAAACACCAGCCTCTTGCGTTGACACTATTACATCAACTAACTCTTAGTTGTTTCCTTCGTATAGCGGCTCTACCTGCTTCTAAAAGAAAAGTGCTAGCAAAGTTTTGTGCGATTTGATAACAAAAGGGTAAAATGGCCACCAAATCTACTAGCAGGTTAGTTACAAAGAAATTATTAATTTATTTATAATAATTATAATGCAATTTTATACCTACAATTATTCGTGTGTTCTAATTAGACATTCAAAGATTATATTTTAGAATAAATGCGCATTTTTACAATTACGAATAATTTGGGGAATTTTTTTGTTTCTTTATATAGCTTTTTGATTTTATGGTATTTTTCAAAGAACTAAATTATCCAATCACTTAAGTACTTATAGGTTTAGGATGATCTAATTCGGTGTATTTAGGTCGCCCAAATTAATTTTTTTTCGAGAAGCATAATAAATAGTTAGACATTTGGGAGAATTCGACAAAATTCTATTTTTGACAACTGAATATAAGGACCCGAATTTTTAATTTTAAAATTTTCGTTTCCATATCCGTTTTCCGGTAACTGATAAAACACACTTATAATTATTCTCTTAGGTTAGTAAGATACTTTTTATGCAGTTTTAAAAATAAAATTCAAAATTGCCATTCTCTCTCTAATTTCCGGATTTGACTTTTTATTTTAAATGCAAATCACAGGCGTCCAATGTGTTTGCAGAAGCGTCACTCTCCCCTCTATCGAAAGTGCATGGGTTGTGAAATAACAAAAGTTATTGTAAACAAATGTGTTTATAATATGCAATTGAGTTAAAAATCTCGTACCTTTAATCAACCTTTATAAATAATGCATGTATTCAACTTGTTTTGAACAATACACCCCGTTCTCCATAGCCACTAAATAACCTTAAAAGTTATAAACTTTCTAACAATCATACAAATTCACTTTCACACTCCTCGAAAATATTCTAGAGTTACAAGAAAATAAATTTGTCTATTGAATGCGACTACTTCCTGGTCTTCATTGGCCTTTCATCAAGGACGCCGGCGAACTAAAAAGAATAAGTAAATTTCTAAATGCGCGTTTGAAATTTGTATGGGCTATTAAATCTTGTATTTTCTCACATATTAATTTATATAGAACCAGCACACAAAGGGGGTTAATTGCGACCTCTTGGACTTATTATATTGTCTTAAAACAGAGCACACCATAGTCCGCGACTATATATTTGGTTGGTAGCTTTTTTAATTACGAGGAGCAATAAGAAACATTTCTTTGCGTTTTCCAAAAAATCGGGAAGTTAGGTATTTAATCTTAGAATTTCCTTTAAATTTTTCGGTAAAAATATACATGGCGCTCTATTTCAAAATCGTAAGCTGATGTCATTTCCAGCGAAACCGGAAGTGTCACTACATCGTTTTATAGTTAATAGAACTATTCATATTAGGTCCTAATAACGTTTAATTTTTCAACTTCAAAAAAATGAAAAGAAGAAAGGGGGTAGGTCTGTTTTCGTTTACGACCTGTATAGCTCATTACCATTACTACACTGCTCAAAAAAATTAGGGGAACACTTCTTTATGTCTCTATAACTTTTTAAGTGAAAACGATATTCAAACACTACGAAAAACAAAGTGACGAACAAGTTAGTGATCTATGCTTAGTTTAGAAATCAAGTAGGCTTAGTAACAGTAACAAATTGTTGGAAAAGTCAATTAGACGCCAACAAAAATAAAATGCGATATCTCAGTGAAGTAGAAGTTGCTTGTGCCGTTTCTTTGATTGAAAATTGGTTCCATATTAGGCAAGCTGCAAGAATGTTTCATTGCAGCCCTTCTGTTATTCAGCGTTTATGGGATCGTTACATAGAGACAGGTCAGTACAAAAGACGCATTGGGCAAGGTCGAAAGAGGAAAACCACCCAAAATCAAGATCGATTTCTAGTTCTTTCATCCTTACGTAATCGTGTCCTAACAGCAAATGATCTTCAAACTGGTCTCAAGGCGACTCATGGACTAGATTTTTCCGACCAGACAGTTAGAAATCGATTAAAGGAAGCTAACTTGAGACCTAGAAGACCCGTACGAAAACCCATTTTGACACGACATCACAAAATATGCCGTTAAAAATTTGGCCGTGAGCATATTAATTGGCAACTTTGACAATGGACACAAGTACTCTTCACCGATGAGTCAATATTCCATCTTACACGTTGTAATGGTCGAGCACGTGTTTACAGACGTCCCGCGAACGGTATTCTGCTTCTGCAGTACGAGAAGTCCAAAGATTTGGTGGCGGCTCTATAATAGTTTCGGGTGGAATAGGTCTCGAAGGAAAAACCGACCTTGTAGCAATCCAAGGAAGTCTAAACGCCCAACGTTACATCGATAATGTACTAGAAGAACATGTTGTACCTGCAGCTTATGGTGTAGGTCAAAATTTGATACTGATGCAAGATAATGCAAAATCACATACTGCAACCATCACCATAAACTTCCTACAAGAACGAGGTATTCATACTATAGATTGGCCTGCACTTAGTCTCGACTTAAACCCTATCGAACATGTTTGGGATTTGTTGGATAGACGTATTCGAAAGCGTCCCAATGTAGCCCAAACTCTCCAGCAGCTAGAAGAAGAGTTAATCGAAGAATGGGAAAATATACCCCAGGAAGATCTTCGAAGAATCATACGAAGCATGCCAAGGAGGTGTCATGAAGTTATTCGTGCTGGTGGAGGACACACGCGATATTAAACCTCACACAAACTCAGTACTGCGACATTATTCATAGAAAATGCATCTACCTTCACCTTATTTTTCGTAGTGTTTTTCAATTGTTAATCATATCTTAAGAATAAATAATTACATGGCTGTAAATTTATTCATTTATTAGAACAAATATGTCCCTACCTTTAAGAATTCGAATGTTTCATCTGAATATCGCTTTCACTTAGACAGTTATAGAGACATAAAGAAGTGTTTCCGTAATTTTTTTGAGCAGTGTATTATGCTTAATTAATTTAATCGAAGCTGCTGCATTGAATTTACCATACATTAACCTGATGTTTTTCATGCACATCATTTTACTTAGATCAGAGCATTTTGTGTACGTTTTGTGCAAAAATCAGTAACACAAATTAAAAGAAAGAAAGATCAAAAAACAAGTTCATTGTAGAATGTAGAAGGCTCTACTCAATTATTTTAAAATAATAATAATTTGATGGGGATAAGCAAGGGCGGGTGCAAGGGCTGGGAAGACGGGAAATTTACACTTTACAGTTCGGTTTGTTTAAAATTTTCTTCATCCTCCGTCAAAGATGATTTTATTGAAGCGATGAAAGAGTGAAAATATATTTACTAACCAAATGAAGAACACGAAACGAGATAACTACTTATAAAGCGAAAGTGCGTACTACAAACGACACCTAACAAGAATCGCACCTTCAGGTCAATAATACGGGCGCGACCTTTGAACATAATAAAATAAATATTAGTCAATGTAGGAAATAGAATATAGTGTTTAATGTTTTTTAGGTAAAATATTTAACTTATAACCACAACCGTTTATTTTATTAAAATGTCACTGGTACCAAATTACGTATTAACCATTATTATTATAAAACCAGACCCTATTTGGAGTCCAACTGAGTTACTAATTTAATTCTACCATATAATGCAAAAAGTTTTAATTTTTCCTTCAAGCAAAGTCTGTTAAATAAATAGTAAATTAAATTAAACGCGAAATAGTAAATTAAATACTAGTACAACGCATCTTTAGAGAATAAGCAAAATTGTCAATTTATAACTAATTTAAATTTGAGGTGATAACATTATTATCATTAATTTCGAAAATGACCCTTATTTTCTTTAAGCACAAATTTTGTATTTATGGTTGCATAAGGAAATATTTGTTGTGTGTTATTTTAGGTATTCATTTCCATTTTCCTTTTCCTTCTCAGCCTTTCAAAGTCCGCTTCTGGGTTCCTCAAACTCTTCCAAATTTGACAGTCCTGAGACTTCTAATGCCAGTCTCGACCTACCACTTTCTTAACGTCATCGAGCCTTTTTGAAATTCTTAGTCTCCAGAATAAGTATTAGTCTCTGCGTCGATCGCTCATTACTTTGCCTGGCAATGTGGCCAACCCAGCTCCATTTGGACGTTGGTATGCATTCTATTATGTCTATGATGCCCGTCTTTCTTCTAATTTTCTCACTGCGCCGGTGATCTCTGAGACTTGTCCCAAGTATCCCCCTTTCCATGGACCCTTGCATTACTTTTAATCTTGGGGCGCTTATGGCAGTGAGTGCCATAGTTTCCAGGCCATAGGTAGATACAGACAGAATGCCAGCATTGTAGGCTTTTCTCCTTAAGTTGATAGGAATGTTCTTTTTCTTGGATATATATTGTAGATTACAAAACGCTGCCCATGACAGATCATTTTCCTTATTGGGTAGTAATTTCTTTAATTAATTTAACGACCCTGTGCTAGTTCAAACAATGATAGGCAAATTTTTAGGTATAAAATACTATATTTTGTAACACGTAAACCTATTTGTACAGGGTGCTGTAAAAAATACAGCTTTAACATAGAATAACTTCATATTTATTTAACTGACGAATTATATGTACATAATCGTAAACGTAACAATTGGGAAAGTTAATGTCTAAAGACAGCATAGTCTTAAACGTTCCCCATTCTTCGCAATGCACTTCTCCAAATGGAAGATAACATTTTCAAATAAAGTAGAAAATATCTCTTGGTGGATATAGCTAATTTCATCTTACGTGTTCCTCCTACCAAGTTTAAAGAGTTTGGTTTATGTTAACTGAGTCTGTATTTCAATTCTTTGAAACTTTTCTGGATATAAAAAAATGTAGTTTGGTACCTTTCTGGTGTCAGAAGGCTAGTATGATGGCTTTCCCGTAGTCAGATAGTCATTTCATCACTTATTTCGTCAGTGGTTGCGGTCACTTTAGATCCCCACTCAGTATTTTTGGCATTCGCCTTCTAAGCTTGCTTAGAACGCTGGAGTAACTCTCTTTCCTTTGATAAATACCTCGGTGTGCAATAGATTGCAGCTAGCGGTTTTTTCTTCCGGTGTTAGTGGTTACTTCTGTTACGTGGTTTTATTCTATTTCAGTGTTTACTTCTTTATAGTGAAAAATAGTGTTTCTAATTATTATAGTACTTGCTGATCTTTTTTCATTCTCCTTAATTTATTGTACTGGCTTATTATGTTTCTGTTGCTCTGGAGTAGAGCCAGGCGAAGTGTGACTGCTTTTCTTTTCTTATCTTTACTTCTCTTAGTAGTTGTTATCCATCCAACTTCTTTGGGTAGTTCTTCATCGTCTGTCTCATAGTTTTGCATCAAAATGTTAAAATATCTACTAATTAGTTATACGCATAACATATTTAATTAATTTATTTAAAACATAAACTTTATTTAATAAATGCCCTTTTCCATTATTTTGTTTCTAATTACTTTTTAAACTTTTTTGAAAATATACAAAAAGCTTTTACATATTCTGTCATGATTTAAAGCATATTATATATGCGCATATTTTCCCTCCTTCATTGTGTATAATTATAAATATATTTGGCATTGAAGAATTTTCTTATGAATACATAAACACGGCTGTACGCGTGTCAAATACAGAGCACTTACTTTTACTACCAAATTACTTTGATTGTAAGGCAATATGAATATTTTTGAATATCGTGAGTGTCGATTGTTACAGTCAAACACGATTCCTATCTAAGTCGTCTTAGATTGCAAGATTCTAATTCACTTGTTACAGAAACACCTAATTACTTAACACATTTTAAAATTAATTACGTGGTATACAAATGCAGTCATTTTGCAGAACGTCACCCAATATGGGAATAGAAAATGGAGCCCCGCAACCGCCTGATCGAGTTTCGGCACATTTCCAAGATAAAGTGTTGCTGATAACAGGAGGCACTGGTTTTATGGCTAAAGTGATACTCGAAAAGGTGCTTAGATCCTGTGATGTAAACAAGATATATCTATTGATAAGGCACAAAAAAGGACAAGATCCTCATAGTCGACTCAAGACCATCTTTTCTAACCCCGTAAGTCCTTTATTAATACTTATTAGGGTGTAAATTATTGTCATTTTTAACAATGTCCAGCTTTTTGACCTGTTGAAAACGATCAAAGGAGAACACGTCTTAAAAAAGGTCGAAGCAATTCCCGGCGATGTAACTTTGCCTGGCTTGGGACTATCTGACGAAAACCGTACATTACTGACCAAAGAAGTTAATATAATTTATCATTTTGCTGCTACGGTCCGTTTTGATAATTCTGTTAAACAAGCGGTGCTGCTGAATGCAACCGGGACGCACCTGATGTTGAAATTCGCAAAAGAATGCAGAAACCTAATGGTAAGTCCATAAACCTTCTCCTCCTGTTTGTCTTCGTCTTTTCCTTCGTACTGGAATCGTTGCCTCAAGTCTTATAACCTTTTTTAACTTCTTTCCTCTCACCCCCTCCCCCCCTTCTTTTTTTCAATTATAAGGCTTGGCCATGGAAAATCAAAATGATATCTACTGCAAGCTCAGCATTTAGAAGCTCAATATCGGCTTATGCCTTTTAGATTAGGTTTGCTGCTAGCATGTTATAAATAAAGTTTCTAGATTAGTTTTACACTCTGATCTAAAGTAACCGCCTATTGGTTAGCGTTTAAACAGAGCAAAAGCAAGAAGTGCAAGCGCAAATAACTAAACGGTATTGTTGTGTTAAATCTCAGTAGAAGTTAAGTGATAAGATGTAACATTTTTAAAGATGCTGTATTAGTCTTCAATTTCTCAAACAATTACCTTTTTATTACAGTTCAGATGATGATACAAGGGAAACTATTGTTATTTTACATTTTACTTACTTACATCTGCTTACAACTAAAGCTTCCTGACAACTCCAACTAACCTTTACTTACTATTCTCCTTTCAACACCGAAACTTATGTTAAGTTATACGTCTATACGTGGCAGCATTTTGTTGTGGGTTTTTTCAACGCTTCGTCTTAACTAAAACATTTAGTAATACTCGCATCGTTCTAGAAGTTTTTCGAATAGAGCACGTGCAAATAGTTTTGTCTTCTGCTAGTCGATTCTCCCTGCTCACGTGCTTGATATATATCTTGAACTTTGTCTTGGACAAAGTAAAAACGTAGGTACTTATAAGTTAAATGTTGTCTTCTGCTTCTTCATAGGCAGCTATTAGCTAAGTGTAAGTAATTGGAAACGCAGTCACAGCCTGTTTTTAACTTTTTTGGGAAACGCAATGCCTCTGGTCGAACGTCTTGTGCATAGTTGGCGTCGCTATCTGTTTCTAATTAACCTGGTTTCCATTTTGCTTTTGTGCCTTGTGAATATCTTATTTTGTGCTTCACTGTTGACCACTCGCTTTCTTTTGGCTCGTGCAATACTCCAGAAGCCTTTCCGATGGCGTATGCCAGACCCAGCCTGGTTACAATCATCATTAGGTGCCTAACCGCATTTCAATAGGAAACATTCTTTGCAGACAGACTTTGTTCCTGAATAATTTGAGTTGAGTTGCTGCAACTTAATCTTTCTCTAAAACTTGGTCTTCATTTTGTGCAGCTTCCTCTGCAGTTGCTAACTCAGTATTCAAAACTCGAGTCCAGCACCTTTTCCAGAACAAACTGGACATTGACTGATTGATTCAGTTTACTATGCGGTGGTACCAAGACTCGATATCCGTTGTGAAGTCACCTTCGTGGTCTTATTGACTTCGAACATCCCAGTTACAGCATCCCTGCTTTGGACCAAGTGTGTAGCACTCTGTGCCAAATGGATGCAGCTGGTCAATTCGAGGAGAGGGTTTGTTGAACAGCCCGTATGGTGTTGGTTCAGTTCGATTTAGAACGTAAACTGCAGGATTTGTTGCTTCATCCCAGAATTTATTGGGAAATTTCCTGTTTGCAACATTATTCAAAATTTGTATTTTGTCAGAGTGCGATTTTGGCGTTTTTGTAGTACAAGTCATCGATTTCTTGAATTCGATTCCATTGTTCTCTGACGCTTTATGAATGTTCTGTCAGACAAACCCTTTTCCGTCATCTGATCTGAAGGTTCTGATTATAATTTCTGCAGTTTTAGCACTTATCGAAGAAGACTTGCCTCCTCAGATTTATTTTTGAGTATGAAGACGCGATGCGATGATATTTTGTGAAGCCATCTTTAAAGCCAACAGATAATTTACCCCAGTAATTGCCGGTACTGCCATTGGTTCATCGATATCTGCGTTGGTTACTTCCCACTTTGTCGTTGCTTGTTCATGTCTCGACATGAAATGCCATCGTGTTTGTTTTCCTAATATGCATCCTTCACAGAATTCGCTTTCATCGGGCTCAAACTGAATTCAGCATTATCTTAGCACTATCTTAACATGACTCTTCCCTTAGTGGCCGAATCGTTCATGATGCATTTACAAACTGGCGGTTTTATTTGTAAAATAAACTTTGGCGGGGGATTTAACTTGAATATTCACATGGCGCAATCCGTCGATTTGCCTTCCAGTGACGATGACATATCCATTTCGGTTGTCGGGAACACCATTCTGGCTAATCTTCCATTTGTAGCATTTATGTAGTGTTGGACTTTGTGCAAACAAATTGAGTTTACAGTTAGGTACATACCAAGCATTGGTTAACTGGTTGCTTTTGACGAGCAGTTCGGCAATATACAAGAGCTTTAGTTTTAGATCCATTTGCAGTTCTTATTGTGTGTGCAGATTAAAATGATTTTGTACGAGCACAAATACATTTTGTTGGCGTCATGAGTGCTGATGCTCTTGTATCGAAAATCCACCGACCTGGATTCCTTTCGATGACGTGATGAAAGCTGACATGATGAGTGTATCTGAATTATCTTTGGATGGTGACTTATCCTATAAGATATCATTGTACTTGGAAATTATGACTTCATTTCCAAAATGAAGTCACATAAAACACCAAAGAAACCGTTTTCTTGAAGATACAAATTAACTCACCTTTTCATATTGGTAAAAGTATGCATTTATGGAGTTAAATATTTTGGAATATTTTTGAGTAATTCGAATTTGCAATTTTTGGATATTATTATTAGGGGCCCAGTATATGTTATTTTTTCGAATAAGGAAACACAAAGCAATCCAAAATAATTAAGTCTGTCAATTTAATTGGAAATTCTGGATCCTCGATAACACCCCGTACGCATTCCGATAACCCCCCCCCCTCCTACTCAACAACCACACACTTACCACAGACGACCACAATCCAAAAACAAACCGACTGAAAAGAACCGTTCCCACAACCCAAACAACGACGCCCACAGCGCCCCCCCTTTTCCCAGACTAGCCACTCTTCACCTGACCGCTCCCACAATCCAACAACGACGCCACAGCGCCCCCTTTTCCCAGACCGATCGACCCTTCGCGCAACCGACATTATTAACCTAACAAGTCCCCACCCCAGAGAACCGTTCGAATCGTGTGACCTCCCCCCCAATCAATCTTCCCCATGGCTGCAGAGGGCTTATGCTCTATATCGGCCTTTGAACGCGATCGGGAACAAGACGGACCCTTCGGGCCCGCATTGTTCTCTATCACATTCAAAAACTGACATTGATCTCACTCACTCGGAAATTCTGGATTTGATCTTCTTCTAATCTCAATGGTTAAAACATTCACCAAAATAATTTACGGGTTGTGGGTGCAGTGAAGCCATTTTGCTGAAAATAGCGTTGCTGCAGCTCGTCTTCATGAAGTTGATTAATAAATTCAATTCTAATGTTCCAGTACCTGTCAGTAGTAACTTTCGTGGAAGAATTCTTCTTCTTCAAGTAACTTGCCCTTTACAGGGGGTTGTGTGGAAGAGTGTAACACCGATAAAATGTTTTTAAAACATAGCTAACCAAACACCAACTTTTAATAGATGCAACATCGTTTCATCAAAGTATGGAGATTTTTGGTACTCCATGACCTCATATTTTGTGAATTAATATACTCCGAAATGGCGAACCAAATCTTATCAGAAGGAAAGTTAAGTTTGGAATTCATCGTTGTCCACTAAATTTTGTTGGAACCACTGGCAATATAAAATTCACATAGGAGTATTATTATTTTATTGGTAGCAATTCATGCAAAGCAAGAATTTCGGATTGTTATTATTTTCCATTGCCACGCCTTATGTATTTTGTTCTAACACACATCAGTGTATCTTCCCGTTTTGCTTTAACTCCTCTTCTTCTCTTTTTCTAATTTTCTACTACATGTTTTTTATGTTAACCGAAGGTATTTATTCATGCTTCAACTACCTACTGTCACCTCGAAGAAAAAGTTTTATATGAGAAAGCTTATCGACCACCTGCTGATCCTGAAACCGTCATGAAAATCGCCGAATACTTAAACGAAGATGTCATCGAATCAATTAAAGATAAGTAAGAAGATAAAATTGTTCGTACCAATTTTCAAATCTCCATTAATGAAACACATTTTTTTTAAAAGGATTTTAGGTGATGAGCCAAATACATACTCGTTCAGCAAAGCTCTTGCCGAAAATATAGCGGTAGAAGCAATGAAAACTCTTCCGGTAGTAATTTTACGCTTTTCAGTGAGTAAGTATGCAATTATATAATAATATTATTGTTTTTTTTTTAACTTTACTGTTTCAAGTTGTTCCAACTTGGAAAGAACCAGTACTTGGGTGGACAGATAATATAAATGGACCAGTAGGGCTCTTAATTGCTGCTGGAAAGGGTGTTTTAAGAACGATGTACTGTGATCCAAAAGCATATGCCGATTTTCTTCCAGTAGATGTCGCAGCCAATCTTACCATTGCATTTACTTACAGCTTTGAATTAAATAAGTAAGTTGTACTAATTTTCGAACCTGAGTATTTTTTTAGAGCCAGAAATTATATGCATAAACGGGTTTCAAATAAATAAGCCCCCAAAATGACGTAGCCATACAATAAAATTTAGCACACCACGACCCAAGTACAAGGTAAACGAAGCAGTAATAAATTAGAATATCTTTCGGGTAATTTTATGTTTGTGATAATGTTCTAATTAACAAATAATGAAACTCTAACAACGGCCATGACACTGTTGTTCTTGACTACTTTTGGTAGAATGGAATACGCCTTAGTGTGAAAGACATACCGGATATGCAAGCGAAGGTGATTTAAACAGCGCGTGTTGTTGGGCCTACTAACTTTCAACAAATTAGCGCCACCACCTTTGTTATCTATTTTAATTATATGTACATTTATTTATCATTAATATTATTATTGTTATTAGCAACTTTATGTAGCGAATTTTAGCTAAACAACTAATCTTCCACTTAACTTTTACATTATAAAATTCATATAAGGCGTAAATTACAATTACTTACATTCTTTGAATTAAGTTAACAAATATAAGGCGAAGACACAGCTCTTTCAAACATTTTGTATTATCTATTTAAATAGCTTGATGGCTGTGCAAGCAGCCAATGAAGATCCAACAGTAGCACCCCAATACCTTCAAGATCAACTTGATTTAGTGCGAAGTGGGTTAAAGACGTGGCGCATAAGAGTTAGCGAGGCCAAACCTTTGCAATGCGCGGACAAATATGCCCTTCAGTCAGGCTAAATAAATCGCAATCAGACAGTATGAGATATCTTGGAATGCACCTAGATACATGGAAAACCCGCATATGCTATAGGTAAGCGCAAACAACTTAACACAATTTGGGAAGCTATACTGGGTAATTGGGAAAAACTCACAACTGTCGCCAAAGAACGAACTGCTTGTGTACACGCCCATACTGAAACTATTATAGACTTATGAATTTCAGATTTGGGGAACAGCTAGCAAATCGAATATTGAAATTATTCAAAGATTCTAATCTAAAATATTAAGAATTATAACAAATTAATTTAGGTATATCAGTAGTCACAGTCAAGGAAGAGATAAACGCTTACGTTAAGAACATAAAAATAAGTTGAGACAACTTCACAACTACCTGGCAGTCAACCTACTAGACAACACCAGAGGGGTACGTCGACTAAAATGGTTCCATCCACCGGACTTATTTGATTAGTGAATAGTCCAGTTAAATTAATTAAAGTGCGGTGTGTCACACATACCTGAAAACCTAGTGAATAAATACCAGTGAGTGTTTACTTCCATCGAGTTATTACCCAAGCAGGAGGGCATATGTATGTGCATATAGATTTATATACCTCATCACTGGCAACAATTTGGTGTAAAAAGGCGTTACCTTGTTGTTGATAGCGTATCAAATACTGTTCATCACTAAGCAGTCGCGGAATCCACTGAGCAGCAACTTTGTGATAACCAAGACCATGAATAATGGAATCAACAGTTTCCACACTGACGCACAATGTTTCAAAAAGTTTTTATGTCTCGGATGGGCCAAATTTTTAGTGGATTCTCTTCCTTGTCGAAATTTATTGCACCATTCAACTACTGCCGTATAAGAATAACTATAGTCACCATATACAACTTTCATTCTCATATACATTTCCATTGGCTGATGCCCTTAAGCGAACAAACATTAAATAACAGCACGCGAATTATCTTTGTGCGGATTCTCTACCATAAATGCAATTTTTCAACTTAATCACATCACTTAGAAAGAAGCAAACCGCAAATATTTTTGACAGACGCATCGCTAGTACTTAAACAATCAATATAAACAACTGAAGTTGTTGTCGTGGCGATGAGGCCGTCCAAATGTGTTTCTATTGAACAATCCTGGTATTTACTTATTGTTCTTTTATGTAGAACTATGTAGAACAGTAACTTAACTCTACAGTAAAAGTGTTTACTAGCACCATACATAAAAAAATACAGAATATTATAGAAATCTCAGAAGAATAAGAAAGATTGAAACCAAATAGAATCTCCATTCTTCAACAAATAGTGAAAAAATCAATGGAATTCAGATGACCTGCATACTTATGTTTCGTCGATATTAGTAAAGTTTTCGACATGATTCTACCTAAAGACTTCTTCTTCTTAGAGTGGCATACCCTTTACAGGGCGTTGCCGGTCCTCTCTCCATATGCATGTGGTGTGTGTATCAAGTAGCCTACAGACATAGCAGACCTATAGCTTAACGTGAGCTCCGAACTACGGAAGTGCTTGACTTCTACTCCAGAGAGGACTTTACTAGGCAGAATACACCTCGGTGGTTTGCCATTGCCTTCCGAGGGAAGCAGCCGGGTATTTTTCGGTGTATATGTGACCCTGGGAATCGAACCCGGGCCATCCCAGTGGTCAGACGCCCGCTGAACCAACGACCGCCTACATAGAATAACTAAATGTCTTCCATAATATTTTTATAATAGTTCTAGTGGTATTTCGTTTATAGAATAACTAAATAAACGAAATACCATTAGTACTATCATAAAAATATTATGGAAGACATTAACAAGGGCATCGAAACAAACATAAAAGTAAATCATCAGCTTTGAAAAGGAGTGCATGTAACACAGGTTATAAGACTCGTTAAGCCTGTTCTTATTTAAACTAATTATGGTTCACATAATACAAGAGACACGATAACTAGAGGGATATAGAATGGGCCAAGTCAACATAAATATAATATGCTATGCGGAAAATACGGTATTACTAGCTGATAGCGAGACCAATCTGCAAAGATTACTACACCGATTTAATATAACGGCGAAAAAACGTGTCATAATATGGAAATATCTGTTCAAAAAACAAAAACCTCAGTGCCTTAAAAGAAATCCATTAGATGCAAACTCGAATTATAAGGCAAAATGGTTGAGCAGGAGGGACGCTTTAAATATTTGGGAGTAGAGATATCTAGTGACAGATACATACTTACTCAGAGAGAAGTACATTCAAGCCACAAAGGTATCGAAATTATCTGGTTGCTTGAAAGAAACTATATGGCCACATAAGTGCATGCACAGCCAAAACGTACGCCATAGAGACGTATGCTGAAACAACTAAGACTAGAACAGCAGAAATGAAGATATTTCGTCCCATACTAGGAGTAACATTATATAACAATAGCCTAAATAGGTATCAAATTGACGACGTACAGAAAGAAAACGTCAGTGGAACAATCATGTTGACAGGATGGAAGGAACGAGAATAGCCAAAATATGCAAAATAAGAAAACCATCTGAAAGGCACCCTAAAAGATAGACAGCGATCTAGGCATCGTCCCCAATGGAATAACAGGAAGAATTCTACAAAAAGAAGAAAAAGAGTATGCGCATCACCTGCCGGTCACATTTCAGTACCTGTGTTTTCCTCCTACGGGTTGGTTTAACTCGCCCTAAAAAATCTATTCCAAGATGCTGTTTAGCGAAATATTCTTTAACATTCGAGGCTTTGTATCAGTTTTCCCGAAATGCCTTTGTCTGAGAATTAAGTAGTAATTCCTCGTAGTAGCAGAGAAAGTGAATCGGAGTTTCTTCTTCTTCCTTACAGAACCTGCACAGTGGTGTTTCTGAGCGTCCCATACTATGTGGGTGTTTGTTCATACAACCGTGTCCTGTCAGGATTTTTGTTACAAGCAAAGCTTTATCTCTTCCAAGTGTTAGAAGTTATATTAGAGTCATAGACGGATTCCCTATGAAGACTTTGAATTATTTTGCTTTAGGATAGTCTACCCTTAACTATCCTTTAGGGCTCGCATACGCTAAACTCGGTTCTGGACCTATGTATTTCATGAGCAGTTCTCGCCAATTTGCCAGTTTTTCAATGCCCTTTATTCTTTTGTGTCCTGGTTTGTGTACTTCCTCTGCATCATCCATTGTTCGCAGAGTTAGGTTTGTTTGTCGTCTCAGATTTATGTCAAATATATTCCTCCGTCCTTTTCCATATAGGTATTCCTGTGCCTGATCCAGTGTCGGTTTTTAGGCCGCTTGTATAACAGATTTCCTCATTGATTTTGGTCAAGAGTTCTTCCTTTTCATTCCAGTCGTTCCATTCAGGCAAGTGTATTTTGAACGGTTTCTTGAAATCAAAAGTAGGTAGTTTTGAGATATCTGTGTGAAATTTTTTATATACAGGACAGTTTCCGTATCCTTGTGTTACATTTCAGTATTACTCTCAGTATGTTATAATTACTCTAGTGGATTTACCGAGATATGTTCTTATTTGGAAGTATGAAACTATCCGAAATTTATTATTTTTTTGATTCCTCACCCTCTTGTTAATTAGAATGTTGCAGGACTCAATTTTATATTCCAATATATTTTCAGGGAGAGACGAATATACAATTGTATAACATCCGACAAACACAAGGTAACGTGGCTTGATATCACTGAAATGGGAAGAAAAATAGTAACAACAGAAATGCCTTTCAATCTCATGATGTGGTACCCCGGAGGTTCCATGAAGCGATCTAAAGTCATTCATTGGATATGCGTAATTTTGTTTCATTACATCCCTGCTCTTCTATTAGACCGGCTAATATGGCTTTCCGGGAATGAACCAGTGTAAGTACAGTTACTGCTGCTATTTTAAACAAATATACCCTGATACAATTCTCATAGATTGTGGAGGGTACAACAGAGAATAACGACAGCTTTCGAAGTATTCGAATATTATACCAATAATCAGTGGATTTTTGATAATGAATACGCCATAAAAGCAAATGCATGGATGAATGAAACGGAGAAGGCTAAATATGTGATTGATACGGAGGATATTGATGTGGAAAAATATATTTTCGAATCTATTCATGGTGCAAGGCTGTACTTACTCAACGACAGTGATGATACAATTCCAAGCGCAAAAGCAAATTTAAAAAGGTAGTTTAATGTTAAGTACTGTCTTCGACTCATCATTTGTTCGTTGTTTTCAGAATGTGGATCCTGGACCGAATCTGGAGGACTATAATAGTTTTTGGACTTCTCAACTTCATTTGGATTAAAATATTGTACCCTGTGGTAAATTAAATCGTTTGCTCTTAAGGATAGCGTTGTAAGGGTACTGCATATTCATTAATTTGGAGCGTGTAGCTATTGACAATCTATTTGAAGGCAAATCGTACAATTTTGTATTTTATAGTCTATAATTCCTAATTGTTCTATGCAGAAAATATGAGTTGTTATCATTACATTGTTAGTTTTAGTTTGAAGAATGATTTTTGGGTCATGCCTAAAAGAACCATCCAGTTCATTTTTCTTCCACAGTTTTTTCGGAACGAATTAGCTCTGGTAGTATGGATGGGAAAACAGACGAACTTACTGGCATTCCGGAATATTTACACACATGTCATAACCGCTTTAATTTTTAACCGTCTGGTACAACTGATGTGAATGTTTTGCTTGTCTGGTGTGGTCTAGTTTTAACAAGGAGATTGTCAAATTTACGACAACCATTTGCGAAAATTTCTTCGAATGCAACCCAACACACATGTTTCCAAAGCTACTAGAAACATCTACAAATTAACAAACAAAATTTGATCTTGTAGATACTTACGCCTACAAATAATTTTTTGTTACTTTTTCATTAAAAATGAAAATTTCAAGCCGAGAAACTAATCGTTCATTAAAGTTATCTCTATACAGATTTCTTATATTTTTGTGTTTTTCTTCGCATTGTAATATTTTTCTGCTTTATCCTAGTTCTGAAAGCTTTCAGTTTAAAATATATTCTTCGCCTGACATTTGATTGTGTATTATCATGCTCTGATTATATAAATTTAACTGAGGACTAATATAGATCAACGTTATTCATAAATTTGTAACTTGGGTTGCCTATTCCTATTTTTAAGTGGTGCGGCGCGTATTATGTAGATCACCCAATACAAGTTTGTCTGTTGCAACATTCACTAAAAACCGAGTGTATGCTTCATTCTTCATTCTTACCTGGTACAGCTTTAACCGACGGATAAAGCTGTGTAAAGAACGAACTGTGGATGGCATTTCCGGTATTGGTGAACTAAAAATGCCGGTTTAACGGGCAATAAAGGCATGGAATTTTGGACTATTATAAATAATGCAACTTTGTACATCAGTGTTATTTTGGGAAGGAAGGAATAAATGTTTTATTTGTCCTGAAGTTTTGCTTTCCGTTAAAAATCCTTCCTATAACTTTAATCTACAGGGAATTTTTCTTTTTAGTATACATATCCCCTATGTATACTTTTATAATAAACGCAAATAGGCAACCCACTATACACTATAAACGTCACGTCACGTGGTGCGTAAAGGTTATGTTTCATGTTTGTAAATAAATAATAAATCAAAATTAGTGGAATATCAACATAATTTTAATTCAACGATTATTCTAAAACATAAAATATCAACAATACAAAACAGAAAGGAAAATAAAAACAGCAACAGTTAAAGACTAATTTTTTGACATTAACTTAATTTGATGATTTTTGCCACAGCATGCTAATTTGTTAACGTTTATAGTGTATAGTGGGTTGCCTATTTGCGTTTATTATAAAAGTATACATAGGGTATATGTATACTAAAAAGAAAATTTCCCTGTATAACTACTAGTATAATTGCTTCGAAATATCTGTTTAAGTATTATAATATGCGGCAAAGCGCAGTATTGGATGTTTATGCGCCTGGTGCTAATAAACCAAAGCAAATGATATAAATATGTTAGCTTACATTTTACCTGTAACCCTGTAATAAAGTACCACATTCAAATAACTACTTATTATTGAGGATTTAAAATGCCAGAGTTATGTTCAGAGTCATAATTAAATAGGCGTCCTCTAGGATCAAACAGCGAGGTAAAAGAACTCAACATCTCACCCACCCAAGTAAGGATCTTCCTCGGGAGCTACATAAGGACTAAATGAACACGGTAATTAAACGTGTCGAACTTTCTACAAAAATGGAAAAGAAACCTACCTGTTACTACTGATAAACGAAATCAGACGAATAACGGGTTGGTTGAGTCAAGTAACAAGGAAGTTAACAGCGAAAAGAGTCTTCCATACAGGTGAAAGAGAATCGCTGTGAAGGGTCTTGATGATTTTGTCGAGACTTGGCAAGGAAATGTAAGAGAAGTGTCAGAAAAGGCAATAGCAGATCATAAAGATCACTTTGTAGAAAATATATAACGTGAGATCGAAAAATTTTCACCTCAAAGTTTGCCATGAAAAATATAAATCGTATCTTTGCTAAAGTTATACCACTTAAGCCATTAAAACTACTAAATCTAAAACGACGCCCAACTGATAAAAACTAGAGCAGCTTAAATTATTCTAAAAACTAAAATTAAATATAAATTGTACAGAAAAATGTTATTAACGGAAAATTATTTTAAAGTAGATGAGTTATGCGACCTCCATTTTCTTGGTGGCAGATTTGAATTCTGTGTTTAATAGAATTAGTGACATTTTATATGCCTGACAGCAAAACAGACATAACCTCACACACCTCACATAACCTATAAAACAACAGCTGACATTTGTATCTATGACTTAAAAGTCGACATGCCTAATTTTGTGTTTTCATGTTTCATAGCCAACTTGAGGTGAAATTTTTTCGATCGCATGTTACTTAGGAGAGTGGAAACGGATATTATACAAAATGTATAATATGAAAATTTCGGCTAATAGATCTGAGTAAAATGTAAAATGAGAAGTTACATGACACGTGTGGGATCTAACTATAAAGATCTATGGAGTGGACATCGGGTCGGATAGCAGCAAAATCAGTAGTATATTAAACGTGACAGAAAGGTTTTGAGACATATAACAAGAAGATGACACATTAAAACAAGAATGCCAAATTGAAGACATATTCAGATGGGCGAATCAGCAGCTAAGGATTGGTACGAATCACATAGGATATAAAATCAAAAGGTAAAAAGCTAAATAATGAAAATACAATTGGAATTTTGTATACTAAAGATAAAATATTGGGAAAACAAAGACAGGTTTAATTTTGGATTCTTTCTAAAGTATATGGTTTCAATGGAAGACTAATAATGCCCACTTTATATTGCAACCCCTTCTTACTGGCACTGATTAGGCAAGACTCATTACAAATCAGGTAAACATTATGGAAATAATATGGGTGGTTGTTTATTCGCGATGAACAAAGGGTTACGAGAAATTGGCTATCTTGCCTAAAGGCTTATAGTATTACTCATTATATAAATTATCCAGTGCAAAAGCTTGCCGCCTTTATCAACTTTAGCAGTTTTTTAGGTAGGTCCTCTTTTGTTAGAGTATCTCGACGCTTCACAAAGAGGCTGTTTCATCCTCCACATTACAGAGTATATGGGTTCCTCTTTAAAAACACCCATTGTCTGCATATGTTTTCGTAGATTACAGTGACCGGTTATCAGTCATGTCACTAGCCTAAGTGCCGTTTCACATGGAGCGTATGATACGGACGGATCGTCAGGACGTATAACCAAGCGCCATGTGTTTAAATGAGTAATTTCACATGAAGCGCGTATGATCCGTCCTCGTGATTTGGTACGACGGCCATACGTCGAGCCCTTGCGTCGTCGTATTGTCAGCACGTGCACGGGCCGTTGTTTATAATGAGTAGCTTCACATGAGAACTGATGGTCCGTTGCGTACCATCTCGCCTAGTTGTCGGATTTGCCCTGTTCTAGTAAACACGTGACCGTCTAGCTCTAGTACATAATATATGGCATCACCGCCATGAATTATAAAATAGATACGGAAATATTAATTTGCACAATAGAAAATCAAAGGTGCATATATTCTATTACGTCGATACATTGTCAAATGAACATCCCCATAATAATCAGCAAGAATGGCAACAGCGACTTGTCGGTTGCTGACCATACGATATGCATGTGAAAAGGCGTAAGTCGCGTATGGAAATGGCTCGCATGGTCAGCGCTGACGATCAGCGCTGACGATCAGCGCTGAACATACGCTCCATGTGAAACGGCACTAAGGCTAATTGGATGCCTGCTTAATCGCAGTATGTCATCCGTCAGTTTCTTAGATGGTGCTTTTAGCATAGTCTCGCTATGTTTTTGACCATCTACACATGTTGTTTGTTTATCCAGTCGGTTAGCCAACTACGTATTGTAGTTTGGTGACTCCAAATACAGGTTTAGGGACAGTAAAAGTTACTTCTGATCCTTTTATAGCAAGTGCAGCAGCTTTTTCATTCCTTTGTATCCCCTTACATTCCGGCATCCACACGATGGTTGCCCTGCTGTGACAATGATATCTTTTCTTGATAGTTATTCTGTTTGGAATATTGTAGTATATTTCCCCAGAGGTGCATGTGCATATGGTGCATATGCGTTAAACTGAGGAAACTTTCTATGTAAATCCTACCTCTAGTACCGTTGTCAGCTTGGACCCATCTGCATACCAGATTTGCTTATCTACTTACCTACATGACTGCGCTATTATACTACATCTTCCTTTAATTATGTCAAGCTGGGTGTGAAGGTTTATTAAAATTTTCTCTTGTTGGTATTACGTCACTGCACACTTCTAATAATCTATTTGTGACAATGCGAGTTATCCTGGGATGACTGAGGCTAGAATAGGTTTTCCTATTTCCATTGTATCTTAGTCTGCATATACCTCTGCTAAGGTATCGGAGTGCTTCTCATCACTCCGGTGATACACAAGCAGGCAAATGGTTGGAGTTTAGATAGCTCCAGTTTAGCTTGCCTCTGCTTTTGGCCATCACACTAGAGAACCGTAGGTTTCACCACAACTAAACAACTAATACCGGACGTACGAATGTGGGCGAATAGAAAATATGGCGAAATTGAGTACAACACTATGCAGTTCCTAAGCGAACACGGCTGCTTTGGCGAGTACTTCAAACGCTTCCATCTTGCTGAGTCGGAGGAATACGTCTAGTGCGAGGTAAGAGATACGGCAGAACATACTGTCTTCCACTGCCCGAGATGGACAAGCGAAAGATTGGTTATGGAAGCGGAAACATATGAGCGTCTGATAAGAGACAAAATAGTCAGCATCATGCTGAGGAGCAGAAAGAATTGGGACACGATAGTTAGAGGTCTGAAAAAGATGATCGGCACAAAGAAATAATAAATGAAGGAAACCCTTAGAATAAGTAGTGAGAATAAGTAAACTGACAACATACTTTAGAATTGTATAAGTTAGGACCACTCGATCCGGTCAACCCGTACGGCGCCGGCGACGCCCTTAAAAAAAGAAAAAAAGTCTCACCACAGCAGTGTACAGCTAGTGAACTATGCATGGCTTAAGTCCCCAGGTTTTACTCAGTGTTCGCTTTGTTGTCATAAGAATTGTTTTACCTTTATTAAAGATAAGCAAAGAAATATAGCATTCGAACACAAAATTAGATAAAGCCTTTCGTTTCGTTTAAATTCTGATGAATAAAATCAAAAAAGGCTGGTGGATCAAATACGTATCCATCTATCCATCCAGTAAAGTTACTGGTGAAAGTATATCAATAGAAACAATTGATACCCTTCTGGTTATAAGTTGTAGGAAAGCAATTGCAATACGTTGTTCTTGTGTTCTTTGTGATTATTGCCGTTATGAATAATTGCTACAGGTTAGATTGAAACGGTGCCCGATCGATTGGGCAAATAATATTCATGGGCCAACGGAATTTATAATGGTTGTTGGAAAGAGGGTTTTATGGACCATACTACAAATACTGACAAGTAATACTTGTACTGGGAGCCAATTTTATTTATTTTCGCCTAAAAGTTTTTATTTGCATATATTGTGTATTGCCTATTTACAAATTTTTAAGTGGCGACAGACAAATCAGACACCCTGCATTGTGGCTTGTGCCATTTCTCGATTTGTGTATTACACCACAGACCTTTCCGTTAGAGATTTGATACCTTTTCTGGGTATTGCACTCACCACACCAAAGTTTCAGAAATTATTTTCTGTTGGCCATTAGCACCTATTTCATACGAAATTCATTGTACAATTTAGTTTAACTACGCCTAAAAAGTTTAGCTTTCTAGCCAGTAAAGGTTGACGATCTCCTCAACGTGCTAATACAACACCGTTTCCAAATACAAGCATAGGCTGATGACCTAGTAATCCGTGGAAACTTGACAGTCTTGTCACAATCATATCATCTAGGGATGCTGTTGGAATCAAAACTTAAGCATAAACCTTAAGAAAACGGTCGCTGTGCCCTTTATTAAACGATGAAAATTAAACCTAAAAGGGTCAACCATTGACTTCAGTAGTTAAAGTTAGTGTGAAACTCACATATTGTAAAACTACAAAAAAAGTACATATTTCAGTAATTCAAACCTGTCGTAGGCTTTTAGGTAGAAACTGGAGTGTAAAACCGCAACTGATCCTTTATCCTTTTGGTCCTTTGTGGTTATAATAACACCCGTAATTACCTATGCATTGTTTGTATAGTGACCATAAACAAACCATGTTACTACTCACTTACAGTTGAAGAAGATACAACGTTTCTGAGAACAGTAGGTGCAATGCGCACCTACTCGACTGCAGCCATAGAAGTCATACTGCCTCTACATACGTGCAGATGCAAAAGGAGACTACATGCGCTCATGCTCGAAAGGGTGAATAAACAAAAGTCAGGAGATTTGACATGTCTCTTAGAAATACTAGCTCTTCCACAACGTTTCATATTTTATGCCAAAAAAATACAACTTTGGCCATTTGGAGTCAACATCACTGATCGGGAAATGTGGTCCTCAGGTAGGCTCTCTGTCAGGAAAGGGTCCCCCTCAATGGTTTACGAATGGTTCCGGGAGTTTGCGGCACCTGTTGATGCAATTTTAGGGTGTCAGAGTCACCATCTTACAAGCTGAGATTTATTCTATAAATCTTTGGGCGACAATAAACCTCAAGGAAGGTTATAAAGGTGCAATAATTGATATCCTCATAGACATCCAAGCAGCCATAAAGGTTCTGAAAGCCTACACTTACAAATTTAAGCTTGGCTGGGTGTGCTTGAGTAACCTCAAGAAACTGGAAAATAATAACCACGTTATTTTGTAGTAGAATTGAAAGTATACCAAGTAACAAAAAGGCTGACAAACTCGTAAAGAGCCGAAGAGCGACGCCTTTTACTGAACCTGAACCCTAATGTAGTATACAAAAAAGCCACATAAATAATACGAGGTTGGGCTATGGAAAACACAAAATAGGTAAATGAAACCTTATTCTGTGAGAATATACCAGTACAACGCCAGGCGGAACAGTTCATAACTATCTTGTAAAAGAAATCAAACCCTGCAAACTCGGCAAACTGGAGCTAAAAACCATTACTGTCCTACTGACCTTACAACATTAAAATGCCATCTTTTTAAGATTGGTGAGGCCGAGGATCAAATATGGCATTCAAGCAATTAATCAGCGGAAACAGCAGAATTCATTTTGTGAGTATGCAATGCTTCTGGTTGCCGTAATTGCAATGTTTTCGGTGAGGCGGCCACAACACCTACCGAAACCAGAGACTTTAAACCCAGAACCAATTATTTGTAAATAGCTTACAACTTCTCTAAATACAGAAAGAGCTCATAAGTTACAAAAGGACCATTAAGGGTCAAAATGACAAAAGCATAAAATAGGCTAAAACCCTCTGACGCTATTGTAATTGTAAGTAATTGAAATAGGGGTAAAGGAAGCGACTTAGGGGGCTTTAACCCTCCATGTTGCCGGCTACACCTGTTTGCTTTACTTTTCGTAAGTTACATATATTTATAAAAAAATGTTTGGCTCTATGAAACCTTCAGCAATTTTGCAACATCACATTAGCAAAGATGTTATAATAAAAATCGGTGAAGTGGCCGAGGTACGTATGCATGTATGTATTGTAACGGTTTTATAACGTTTATTTAAAACTTTGGTTCGCTGTGTGAATTATTTATTAACAAATATTAAAATTATTAAGCAACGAAGAAACACGAAATAACAACTTAACACTAAAACACAACACTAATATTAATTCTAATACAAAACACTAATATTAACCCGTAACACTAATCAATTTATTTGTACAGTTTGTTTATTTATAACTATTCACGTACATTTATATTAACTTTACCGACACACATATTCGCTACCGTTTATGTAGGCTGGATTAGACTGCCCGTGTTCGTTTGGTCGCGCCTTATATATCCCAGCTTCGTCCTTCCAGAACGTTCCCGTAGTCGCGCGAGAATGAGTAACCGTCGACCGTTCTAGAAGCTTTTCGGTGGATGATGCACATGATCCCATACGTGTGCTGACGCATCTCGTTACAGTATTATCTGTAACCCCTTGTACCTTCCGGTGCCGAGACTGGTGCGTTAACATATGAGGCTGTACGCGTGCATTCTACAACCCGGCTCGGCCTGTCTCTGCGGGTTACGAAGTTAATGCGCAGTTGGTTTCTGCCTACATTCATACTGCACCATGTGTAGAGTGTAATGTGTATGTATGTGTAAGAGCTTGTTGCTCTACCTCATAGGCCTGTAGCCTGACGCTCTACCACTGCGCCACCCTGGCTTTGGACTTAAAGCGATTTAGGAAGCCCTCCATATTGCCGGTCGTTTTCCTTCGTAGGGTAGTAATGCTACTCTGTTACATTCTATTTTATAATGTATTTAATAACGTTTGTTACCCAAGGGACGTATGTATACCCTTTGCGTGCTAAATATCGTATTGGCAATGGACCTACTATTTTACATCGTATCCGAAAGAGGACAAAGTTTCTTTCTGCATTAAAAGTATTACCTGACCTAGGCCGGGATCTTGTTTACAAAACAGCTTTGATACTCCCTATGCCGCCGAGAGAGGCCCGATAAATTTTATATTTTGTTCTTCAAGATAATTTCAATAAATTCCAGAAGTTAGTTGGTTTTGCAGTTGTGTTTAATTAAGCATCGTGAAAAATTTTCCTGATTTTTTTCTATATTTCAAGTTTACTTTTATCAGTTTATTACATCAAACTGCTAGCAATAATACAATGTAGGTATTAGATTAGTTTTCTCGTCTTTGATATTCTAGTTCAGAATTCAAATGCCGAAATAATTCTTTTAATTTCCCAATTATTGCATTATGTTTATTTAATGATTAAATTTTAATTTAAAATTATTTATAGTAAAACGCAAATAATGAATCTACTTTGCATTCTGCCATTATTTTTGCATTTTGTGCATGTCAAACAACATCAGCGTGTGCATAGAAAATCTCACTTTAATTACTCCTGCTTGAGAAAATACCATTGACGTATGCAATTATTGCTTGGTAGCGAATGCGATTATGTAGGTATCTACCTTTGACACTTAACACCATTTATTAACTATAATTTGTTTACAACACCAACAAGCTGGTCATATATTAATTATGCAAATTGTAAAAAAAAAATTAGATTTGTTTTTAGTTCGATCTGCTCGGGAAGGTGTCATAACAGGATACATAAACAAACATAATTGATTTATTTTACTTTTCTAAACTATACAAATTGATAATTGTTATTGCTGAGATTACACCTAGAACATGTGTAAACCTTATTCCCAATGTTTAAAAAAATATTAAATTAGTTTGAACCGAAAAAATTTTCCATGATTTTTTTAAAACTTGATTCTCGCATAAAATTTTCCTAAATATCTCGTAAGATGGTAAGGGGTAGGGATTCAACTTGACCTCAAAGATTCCCTGTGCGATGAAGTAGGCGAAGCCCTAAATGTGGAAAAGATTACAGTAGCAATGTACAGGGTGTCCCAGTTTGGATGGAGTAGTATAGTTATTATTGCTTGCGTTATTTCAAACTGTTTTTGATAAAACGTGGTCTAAAAAGTTGTATAAAACAAGAAAAATATCTGAAAATGAAAAATGTAGCATTTTCAAAATTCAGGAAAAATTATAGGAAAACTAGAGGTATGACAAGGTTTATTTATTCGCTTGATTAGACTACACATATGAATCGTTATTTAACAGAAGTACCCTAGGTAAGAAAACTACAATACCAAGAATTTCGCATGTAATAAAGATAGTAGCACTTATACTCCGCGAAGGAGTATGACTGACAACATGGAGAGTTAAGGCCTCTTAAATCGCTTCCATACCCGGTTGTCTTTAACACTATGCGGACGGCATATCGGCAATCGCCTATCTTCCCCATTCCACCACTATGTTTCGATTTTCAATTATTTTCTGTGACTGGATAGGCTATCCACCGAGCATCCGTGTCGAGTTTGGCGTCAAGACTTGGATGCTGTAGCCGAATGCCAAAACCACTGAGGCAGTACCTTGATCAGCTTCAGCGTAAGACTAGATTGAGTTCTGGGACACCCTGTATGCGAAGACATAAAGTTGATCAACCGCTGCTGGATCTTGCGTCAAAAATAATGTTACCTGCCTCATTTTATCCTTTTCTTTTAATAGAGGTGAAGCCTGTAAAGGTAGTGCTGTGTTTATGCAAAATTTCGAATTTACCTTTTAAATTTTTATAGAACACCACTACAACAATTTCACTTGAAGCACTTGCTTTTGAAAGGAAGGTATTAGATTGTACTGGTGATTTTTGAAGTGTAAAATGGTTAACACGAAATCTAATAGCAGGTTAGTTAGGATAATTTTTCCAATTTAAAGTTTATTGTATTTATGTAAATATTTGCGGTTGTAATCATTAGATTTGTCACATCTGATTTCATATCTAAAAGTTCTATTTTTAATTTAAATGCATGATTGCGCAATTCTTTCTGGTATTTATTTGTTTTTCTGCTTTCATTGTTATTTTTTTTTCTAGTTTTGTGTTTAATTATAGGTTTAATATTATGATAAAGTGTTCCAAGCTAAGTATAGAGGAGAAATGCAAGGTTTTGAACTATAAAACAGTTTATTCAGACTACCAGTTTCGCCGGAAATAACGTCAAGTTACGATTTTTAAAAGGAACACCCTGCATATCTTTATAATTTTGGAGTCCGGATGAAATTTCGTGACCCATAAAAAAAGTTTCTTGTTGATCTCTGTAATGAAATAAAAATTAAATCATGCTTGTGGTGTTAACACAATGTGATACAAGTATATTGGTATGCAAAGCTTTGAAGTCAGTTTCTGGCTGTAAGTGAATTTTTTTAAATTTTTAATTTAGTTTACCGAGTTGTTCTAATGAACTATGTTCTTGCCAATCGAACGATGCTGAAATCTTGAAAATCTGTTGGGTACTTTTTGCAAATTAAACCTGAGTTTGAAATGAGAAAGTACATACTTTACCAAACAACGAAAAGAATTTTTTTCACTTTAGAAGGCTTTGGAAGAAATATCGAAAAGTAACATAACTGCTCAATTATTTCAGTTGTTTTTCGTTGTTTCTATCGAAGCCTTCTGAGGCAACAAATTTTCTTTAAACTTTGCCTTATCACTTACACTTGTAGACTTAGTATACAAAAGGAACTGAATGAATTTTCAAAATCTTAGTACCGTTGAATTTGTAAAATCATAGTCTATTCAAATAGTTCCAGCCATTTGAAAAGGTGTACTTACAGGCTAAAAAACTTACTTTAAAAACTTCAAACAATATATAGGGTGCCCCATTTCAAAACCGAAAGTTGAGGTCATTTTCGACGAAACCGGAAGCAATTCTAAATTGCCACATTCTTCAAAAAACCGCATTTTTCCTCCCCCATTTTGACCTGTAAGTTTTACTTTTCAACTTCAAAAAATAACAAGAGAAAAGGGGGTGAACCTGTTTTCGCATAGGTACACCATGTATATAATATGTGATTATATAATTGCAATCGCAAGAAAACCAGAGAATCGAGTTTACTAAAAATTAACGAAAACTACTATTTAAAAAATGAAAGTGACGGTGATGATGACGAGCATGAATAATCAGTCGGGTAATTTTCATACTCAGATTATAATGCAATTGCACAAAATTAAAAAGAAAACTTAATTTTATTCATTAAAGGTTCCCAGAAGTAAGCAAGTAGCGAACAAAAAGATTAATTTTAAAAATTAAGTTCTTTTGTATCTTCTCGTAAATTGCCTCAGTTATACAGGGTGATTCAATAGTATTGTCATTAATTTTAAGGGTAGGTAGAGCATATCAAATAGAATAAATGTTCTCAATAAACGATGTGTCGCAAGTAAACGGTAACCTCAGAAAAAAATTTAAAACATCAATACAAAAATTGTTTTGTGGTCACTGAAACAGGTTCTGTTTACATTCAAAATTTCAATTTATCAATCGTCTTTCTTGTCTGTACTGATAAAAACCCAGGTGTGTGTGTGCCCAGTTCATTGTTTGCTTGGAAAGTGCACTGTTCGAACGCTTTAATGGAAAGTCATTCTAACCTTATAACCTTATAACTGAATTAATTAATTATTTTAATTTACGGGAAACCTCTTCAAAATGCTGCAACAGCTCTAAAAGACAGTTTTTGTTTCTGTTGTGTTGTGTAGAAGTTTTATGTTTTCCTATTTCCTATTTCTCTTTATTAACAACAATTTTTTCTAATATCACTTTTTAAACATGCCGCTAATTGTTTACTGCCAGTTTAAAGCCTGACAAAATGTGAAAGGAAAGCGAAACCTGTAAATTACATAATTGTGTAATGTTTCATTTATCTTTGCAGGGTCAAATTTCTATCGCAGCCTTTTTAAATGCATATTAGCCAGCGGTTCTCAAAAGTGTGTACCCAAATTTAAAATAAGCAAAAGTCGCGATAAGCTATAAATTTTTGCTGTAATGTACGTGTATTAAGGTCAGCATTTACCCATTTAATTTAATGACAATACTTTTGAATCAACCTGTATTGGACATCTTTCCAAATATAGTTCGTCTTGAAAAACTATAAATCCTCACTTTATCTCTTACAATACTCGAGATTTCAATGGTGAACTTGAATTTGGGGCAATATGTGCAAGGTGATTCAAATTCTATAAGCACTATAGAAGATGGGAAAGAAAGGAAACATCTTAAATTTTTAGTTAGAAAATTTATAGAACTAAAACTACAGAAATTAAAATTGCATTATTAAATGGTTGGCGAATTTCACAACATTAATCCTACTTGAAACTTTATCAAATGAGTCAGGTATTTCAGCAGGTGGTAAGGCATTAATACATTTACTAGGTGTACATCTTTCTTCGTTTTAATCCAGTACTCTAGTTAATGGTAAAAAATTTGTATTTTTATCACTTTATTTCAAAAAAGGAAGTAACGATAATATATGTAAAATTGAAAATAAATAAATGTTTTGTCCCTCGGTCTTTACATATTTTATGAGCTTTAACATACAATAACTAATTTTAGAAGTATAGATGGAATCCACAAATTTACATGACCCACTCACGCAAGAAAACGGTCACTTCCTTTTTCATTTTTGTCTTTTGTAGCACCTCGCGTGTTATTAACTTGTGTGTCCCTTCTCAATATTTCAAATAATAAACATTACCTCTCATGCCTTGCCTATTATGCCTATTAGTGTGATCTTAGATTTTTTTGTACAAGTGCATCGGCATCGGCACTGTTACCTCTGTATGACAATCTGTTCGAGCTCTTTTTGTTTGTCAACTTTTTCTCGATTGTCTACCTTATGTACCTTAGAATCTCTTATGATACCATATTGCAGTTATTCCTTTTCCCACTTATTCATCCATATTCTCTAACACTTCTATGTATATCAATTTTTGTATTAGATCTTCTTCGCTTTTACTGAAATTACTAGTCCGTTTTCTTTGGCCATCACACTATTCCCCCTATACTCCTATTATCAATATTTGTTTATTCACTGGCGCTTCCAATCTATTACTTAAGGAACTTGCACTGTGTATCTACATCTGCCATTATGTCTTTTCTGGTTTTCTTTCAATTATTTTCTGCCACTGTTTTCTCGTATCTCTTTCTTTCAGTATTTAACATTTTTTGCCAATACCTTTCGTATGTCTTCGGATGTCTTTTTCAATTATGTACCATTGTACCTAATTATTTTGTTGCCTTCCTTAAATACGTCGTCTTTGGCTTCCTCATTGCTACTTAAATATATAGTCTTTTTGTTTCTTGTATTGCTTTATGGCTTTTGCTTTTGATTATCGTTTGTCGTTCGGAATTATTTACCAACTGTTTGTTTATATCACCCTGTTTTGTAAACTTATATGAATTTCGTTGAGATTACCAGCATTCGAATTAACGTCCAGTCGAATTCACAGAACCAGTTAACCAGTTAACCTTAAACGTGGAAATTCACAACGGTTATTGCAAATCAACTAAGAACGTCTGAAAGAAAAATTCAGAGGTATATTATAAATAATTTTAAAGGGTTTGATTGGTAATAAATTGGATAACCTTGGGGCCTCGATGGTACAGAAGCTTCAGAACCTGCCTCGTTACCAGTCTATGCAAGTTCAGATTCCAATAGCCTGTTATTACCTCATAAGTATGAATTCTGTGAGCCCTCTGCACCAGGCAAGAGACTAATCTTACCCATCGAATGAGGCGAAGAAGATGTTGCGAGGTTAACGGTTATCAAACCTAGACGGTCAGCTTAACGTTAGGAGCGGATGACGTTCTGTAAATTCCCTTGGGGTTATTGTCGATTTCGGGAATCGAACCGGAATTGCCTATGCGAGAGACCAAAGCCTTTTACACGTGGCTATCCGCTCCCTGTTGCCATAACAAATTAATATGTAGAACATTTTGAACGATTTAAGGATGGAAAATGGGCGAAGACAATTCTAAAAGAGAGACTGCGACACAAGGTACAAGAAGCAGATGAAGGTCACCTCACTCGATATGCTGAGAAACTGGATAGAAATCGAAAGCAATGGAAACAATTAAGCATGTTATGTCAACAATATCCATTTATCCATCATGTTTCTACTTTCATATAATTTCGCAGTTAAGCCCCTTCTACACTTTTATTAGAACATACTGTTATATCTGATTAACCTTAATCATAAAGCAATTTCTACATTTACTTTTTCTTCTTGTTTTTCTTTATCCTTAAATTATTTACGATTAACCTGGTTCCTGCGACAATACAAAAATGAAACCTAACTAATTAACAAATTTCACTTACTTAAAGGACACGATTAACAAAAGTAATAACTTTGTAGATCCTCTTCAAACATTGGGGAAAAAAATGAAGTAGCACAATCACCTGATCGAATATCTGCATATTTTAAAGATAAGGTTTTGCTGATAACAGGCGGCACTGGTTTCATGGGGAAAGTATTAGTAGAGAAGATTCTTAGAACTTGCGACGTAAAAATGATATACCTTTTGACAAGAAACAAAAAGGGTAAAAATTCTCAGAGTCGGATCAGGGCCATCTGTTCGAGCCCAGTAAGTCATCTTCTGCGAATAATTCTTAGGGCGTAAAGGGTTTGCTTGCTTATTAATAAACAAATTTCAGCTTTTTCATTTGTTAAAAGAGATGAAAGGAGAAGACATCATGAAGAAAGTGGTAGCAATTTCTGGTGACGTTACCTTGACTGGCCTGGGGTTATCTGATGAAAATCGTAAACTACTGGCGAAAGAAGTTAATATAATTTATCACTTTGCTGCTACCGTCCGTTTTACCGATTCTATTAAAACGGCGGTTATAATGAATGCGAGAGGGACGCAACTGATGTTAGACCTAGCAAAAGAATGCAGTAAATTAGAGGTAAGATTAGATCCTTTGACATTTTTGCTGTCCTTTTCTTTTTCTGCATCTACATCTTCATCTTTTCATACTTTATTATTTCCTTTTCCACTTTTCTATTTCTTCTTTTGCTAACCTATTAAACCCTTTGCCACATCTTGCTAATCTTTCTCTTTAATCTCCTTTGTTACTTTCTTACGTATATCGTTCCTTCTACTCTTTCGTTATAACTAATAACTTTCACTTTCACTTATTTGATTGTATGTTTTGTTACTTTCTGATGATGTTCTTAAAGGTATTCGTCCATGCTTCAACCGCATATTGTCACCTTAATGAAAAGATTTTGTATGAGAAACCTTATGCACCTCCGGCTGATCCACAGACTCTTCTAAAATTAATTGATTGGTTAGAAGATGATACCATCGAGCTAGTTAAACATAGGTAAGCAAATACGATAATTATTCGCAAGTTGTCTTTTTTAACTTTAAGCCCACAAGAATTAAAAACAGCTCTCTGAAAGGATTTTAGGTGACGAACCAAATACATACACGTTCAGCAAGGCTATTGGTGAGAGTATAGCAGTTGAAGCAATGGATAGTCTTCCAGTTGTAATTTTACGTTTTCCAATAGGTAAAAATGTATTTAGATAATTATTTTGTTTCGTCCATTGTAATTATCGCCGTTTAAGTTGTCTCAACTTGGAAAGAACCAGTACGTGGATGGACAGATAATATCAATGGACCAGTTGGTCTCTTTGTAGCAGCTGGGAAGGGTGTTTTAAGAACGATGTACTGTGATGCAACAACATATGCCGATTTTCTTCCGGTGGACGTTGCTGCCAATTTTACAATGGCATTTACCTATAATTATGAATTATTCAAGTGAGTTGTAATACTATTCGATTTTAGATATATATCAAACTTTTTTAATAGGCATCAGGAATTATATGGAACTGTTTTTATTAAAATTTTGCCCAAAAGCACGACTGTTAAAATTTAGTGTGTTTAACTTATCCTTGATTACAATGACTTTTGGGCATTTAGGCTCTCAATTTTTGTCAAATACCTAATGATTTTACAACGTCCATATAAATATTTTGAAAACATTCAGATTAATTATGGTTAATATCATCTGATAGTTTCACTTATTTCGTACTCTTAGTTTCTATGGGTAGATTCATTCACTTAAATAGGACTTGTAAGTTGGTGTGAATGTTGAGCATTCACTGTTTGCATTTACGTCGTATATTTTATAAAGGGGATGTCGTAAAAGTTTGAAATATTGGCTGTATCTCTTTAAATACAACTTGGATAAAAGTAGCTGAATAAAAATTGTTCATCAGATACATAGGCATATCATGGCGACCTTGAAGATGCTATATCCTTTTCAGTTACGTTGCTATGTCGACAAAATAATTTTTTTAATAGGGACAGGGGTTTTCACATTCTAATAAACCTCCTTTTACCATCGTTCATTAACCCATCGAACAGACAGATTTCAGAAAAGGATACGGCACCATTGACCATCTACAAACAATACGAACGCTGATTGAGAAATGTGAATATAATAGGCTACTACATCTGGGTTTTGTTGCCTTCCGAAGCCTTTGATGCAATAGAGTTCTAGTTAATATTTGCAGGATTAAATGACGGATACCATATCCCCTAAGCGCCGGTATTTATTTGAATCACCTGCGATTTGCAGTCATCACCATTAACGACGAAGGAGAATTGGAACAAATGCCATTGGAGCTAGATGCAGCCTCGAAGACCATAGGACTCCAAATGAAATTCAACAAAACAAAAGTAATGTCAGATTCACAAAGACAATTCCATTCAAATAACCACAATATAGTAAACGTCCACGAGTATGTGTACCTTGGCGTTTTAATTAAACTAGGCAAACAAAATCAAACTGCAGAAATTGCAAGCAGGATAAAACTAGGTTGGACGGTCTCTGGAAATCTGAATTGGCTTCTAAGAAATCAGGAGGTGTCAATCAGTTTAAGATCAAAGGTATGAAACAGTTGCATTTTGGCCGTGACGCATCGAGACGATGGCACTTACTCTAAAAAACGCAACAAAACTGAAAACAACACAACGTGCCATGAAAAGAGCTATGCTCGGTATAAGCTTAAGAGACAGAATCAGAAACACAGAAATTAGACGACGCACAAAGGTCATTGATATCATACAAAGGTTCGAACTGGGTTGGACATAATGGACATGTCGCAAGCAAATCATCAAGTTAATGGGTGAGTTACATTAGGAGATGACGACCAAGAATAACAAAAAGAAACATCGGGCTACCACAGATGGAGTCAAAGAAATCATGGAAAATACATGACACCCTACAGCGCAGAATAGGACAATTTGGTAAAATCTAGGGGATGCCTATATAAGTACAAGAAAGAAGACTGGAAAAAAGAAAACGAAGAAGAAGAAAATCCTCCTCATAAGCTGTTTGACAAATATTTTCTATGGATTATATTAACAAAGGCTGCCATGGAAAATAATTGGATGGTGTTACGTTCAGTACAACAAAATCAAAGCAACAAAATATGTATAACATACAACTCCTTAGGAATTTGGAAATAAATTTTAAACTTTCTCACATCAAAAGTGAGTCAACTGTCAGAGATACGGACACAGAAAGTACTTTTGCCAAATCGAGATATGTCAGGTGCGTCGAGGACACATAACAAATGAGACTGTGAAGGAAAGCAGAGAAGCAAAGACATTAAATGCGTTAGCTGCCAAGGGAATCATCCAGAAGATTATTACGGTGCACATTTGCTAAAGGAATATAGGCGAATGTCTCCACCCCTAAGAAACAAACACATGATAACTACTACAACTAATATCCAGGTGGCACTGCACACCATAAATCCAAAAACACAAACAAAAACACCCAACCACAAGGATGTCACTGTAAACTAAACACTATTTAAAAATGTACTTGGTTATCTATTTACTTGGCGAGCTCTCTAAGTTTATGGTTCCTAAGTACCGCAATACGTGTCGAATGCCGTAGTTATTGGCATTGCTAGACTAGAATTTACACTACAATACAAGACTTCCTCTCTAGGTAGAGAATTTAGTTTTCCCAAGTATCGGAATGGTACGAGATTTCCTGTTTTACGTTGTATTAAGGAGAACAAAGTTTCAGATTAAAAATAATATCTAACCTTGGCCCTAATGAAATCTGAGACCTTTGGGTTACAAGGAATCTGTGCTATCTTCTACCAACGAAGCCGAAATTAACGGAATTTATTTAGAATAATGCTAGTAACTCCAAGTTTTGGACTGGGGTTACAAGGCATACTAAAACCATTTTAATATGGGTGTTTTGTTTTCTTCTGGTCAAAGTATGTTTTAGCTGAATTTTGACCAACTTATACAGGTTGTTCTTGAAACATTGGACCGAAATTTCACAGCTTGTTTAGGGAACCCATAACTGAAAATGTTCTAATAAACATATGTGCGAAAATGCGTAAGTTTTGTGCTTACTCCTTCTTAACCTAATTAATTATTCAGTGTTTGGTATTTCGTTCGTTGTGTTGCTTTTGCGTTGGTTTATTAACATGGGTGCCTATACGTTCACTGAACTCGTGTATGGTGAAGTACACTTTAACGGGCGTGCTACAGGAAGAAGATATGGGGGAATTTTTAAATCGGTCATAATCGAACAAAAAGCTCCCCGAAAACGGAAATTGAACATGAAGACAGTTTGGGGCATTAAAAAACGACATTGGAGTGGAGGAGCTCACCTTGGACAAAGCCATAAGGAGAAGGTTATAACATTGTAGAAGGCAATCCGGCTATCAGCGTTCGATGATTGACTTACAACTGGCCACTCCCCAATTACTGTTTGCACAATTCAACGCGATGCACGCGGTCGTGACTCAGATGGCTCGGGTTCAATTCTCAGGGCCACACGTACATTGAAGACACCCGACCGTTTCCCTCGGAAGTCAATAGCAAATCACCGAGGTATTCTGACTAGTAAGTTTTCTCTGGGGTAGAAGTGCAAGCACTTTCGTCGTTCGGAGCCCACGTAAAGCTATAGGCCCCCTATGTCTGCAGACACGCATACACTGATTTAACCTCCTTTCATCGATATTAATGATGAAGCTCCGTTTAATCAACTTCTATAATAGCCATACCTGGAGAGATGAAAACCCAATCGTTACTAGAGTTTCACATTACCAACATCAGTTTTCAATAAAAGCATGGGGCTAGAATGATTGGCGATTAGGGTCTCACAAAATGCCACATAAAGGAGCGTTTGACAAACATTAATCCGAAGAGCATAGGTCTGCATTCTGGCAGAAGGAAGGAACCTCGAACACCTATTATAATTTTCCTTACAAATTTTTAATAAAGCATTTTTGGGAATATGTTTATTAGAACTTCTTCATTTACTGACTCACCTGAAAAGAAGCTAGTTAGAACAGCGCTGGACCCTCAGTTAGGAGTCTTGGGTTCAAATCACACTCAGCGAGTGAATCCATTTAATCGTCTGGTTGCGATTAACGATTTTGTCTGCGGAGTGGTCGACTGCAGATAGTAACAAGACACATAAACTATACGCATAATGCATGGTCACAAACTCTGCAGGGGGCAATGGAAAGCTACAGCAGAGAACACAGTTTCGTAGAATTCAGGGAATATAACAAAAAGTCAACGACATCAAGTCTTATAAAAATGTCACTCACCAACGTTCTTAAAAAGGATGTCATAGAGAGAGTCCCCTTAACACGTTGTAGAATCTTGTTCTAATGTTTTAAGAACAGGGTATATGAATTTTCACTTATAATCTCACAAGAGCATTAATTCTTTCCGTTGCTGAAATGCACTACTAAAAATTTCCCGGACATGAATTAATGCTCGAGTGCAGATTCGGTAATAAAATCGTAACGACATCGTCACTAAAAGCAATAATAATTCAATACATATTTAAATTTTAGAAACATAACCATAGAAACTTGCATGTTACCTGTCATATTTGACATAAAAATTTCCACTTATTAATTTCGCCTAGGTTGGTCTAGCTATAAACAAAAAAATTCCAAGAAATTTGAACGTTGCCCTGGTAACTATGCTCAATATTACGTTTCTATTGGTCGTTAATTAGTGTCGTATGATTTTCAGAAGTAAGACCACAAGTGACTAGAATTTTAACGGAAATTTTTTTGCTGTCATGAACACGACTGCTTGTTGCGACGAAAATCGTCACGAGTGCGACAGCAAGAGTGACGATTTTCTAAAGCAACAAGCAAGAGTGTTTGTGACGGCAAAAATTTCCTGTAAAATTCTAGTCACGAATGGTATTCGGAATGATAATTCCTCGAATTATAATGAAATTATTGAAATACTTGTCACTCAAAAAATTTTGATAGACGTTGTCTCTAAGCAACACTGCTAGTCGTAAAATTTCCGCGAAAATTTCACTAGTAGTGAAATTTCCAGTATAATTCGATTGTGATTGGTTCAATTCACCAAAATACTGTGATTTCATTGGATGACGGATTATGAGTGGAATTATCAGTTAAATTCACCAGGTATGGAAGTAGTTTAATGTATTTGAGATTATAAACAGTATATTAATTCACTGATATAATTCTTCCCTTTTTACCACGCTGGGGTTCAGGAATTTCGTAATGCAGGTTTAGAACTGTTTGTCTGTAAAGCATCATTTAAATCTTTTGCAGGAATTTTTAAACATCGAAAGCTGGACAACTTAGCTCTTATTTCATTTGGGATGGGAAAGAGTAAACTTTGAACAAATCATTGCGATAGGTATTGATTGTTAGGTCAGTATGGTAGTAGAACTATATCTTTGTACAAGGTGTTAATTTGACAATGTGCAATGTGTTGTACCTCTGGAAGTAAAAGATGCATTGGATTTCTGGAAACCGTTTCTACAACATGGGCGGAGAACAACCAATATTTATAAGGCAACCTTCCCCATTGGGCTCCTTAGGTTTTAGCCAATACTTTTTACCCTCACAGTTTTTACCCCTTTACCCTATATGCATGTTCAGTAGTTTTAAAATTAGCGACAATGTCCGTTTATGACTGTTAAATGTGGATAAACAAGTTAGTAAACAGATAGATCTTCGGTGGAGTGAAGACAGAGGACAGGCTCTCGGATCCACTGAGTGTATCGAAGACGAAGAATTTGTTTATCTTATAAGTTTTCCTTGCGAGTCTTATCTGTGTCAGTTACAGTGCCATGAGTAGGTACCCAATGGCTATATTAATCTGGGCTACATATTTCCAAGGCAGGAAGAAGGTGCAAAAATGCCATTATACAGCCGAATCCAAACAAATTCTGAACTAAATATTTCCACATAAAATAAAATTTGTAATTAAAATTGTAAAACTATCAAAGACTGTTAGATAAGATCAAAATGTGTGATTAAGAGTTCTCTGTTTAATTAGACTGTTGTAATATTCACGAGGCTTTTGTTTTTAAATTCTAATATTTTTTCAGAGAGAGACGAATATACAATTGCACAACATCTGACAAACTTAAGGCAACTTGGGGTAATATAATTGACATTGGAAAAAAAGTAGTAACAACCAAAATGCCTTTTAATGGTAGTATGTGGTACCCAGATGGTTCAATGACGCGTTCCAAACTTGTTTATTGGATATGCGTGATTTTGTTCCATTACCTTCCCGTTCTTATCTTAGACCCACTAATTTGGCTCTCCGGAAACAAACCAATGTAAGTGCTATACAGGGTAAACGAAAACAGGCTCACACTCTTTTCCTATAATTTTTTCGACATAAATGAAACTTACAGGACTAAATATACCTGAAGACAAGCGTGCTATCATTGGTTTTACCTGATCGCAGGGTTTCGCTGAAAACGAGTGGTTTCGTAGTAAGCTTCGAATTTAAGAACTATATGCGTTTTATTATTTAATAATAATAATAATAAAAATGGGGATGAGCCGTTTCTCGTATATACCCTGTATATTTGCGACTTTAAAAGGTATATACTGAATTAAATTTCTAAAGATTGTGGAGGGTACAACAACGCTTAACAAAATCTATCGAAGTATTGGAATACTTCAGTAACAATCAGTGGATTTTCGACAACGAATGTGCCAGAAAAGCAAACTCATGGATGAACGAAACAGAAAGGGTTAGATATAATGTTGATGTTACGGATCTTAATGTTGAAGAGTTTATTTTTAATTTTCTTCATGGTGCGAGGCTATACTTACTTAACGAGTCTGACGATACTATTCCATCTGCAAAGGCCCATTTAAAAAGGTAGTAATTTAATTCTAAATAGATCCCTTAGACTAACCATTTCTGATTTTAGAATGTGGCTATTGGATAGAGTTTGCAAAGTATTAATAGTATTTGGTTTGATTTACTTCGTTTCGAAGAAAATTTTCCAGCTTTGGTAAATTTGTTTGTTCCCAAAGGTGGCTGCATATTAAATAGTTTGGACTGGGCACTTGGCGTCTGTGTTTTTATTTATTTGATAATAAATTTTATAATGCCTATTATCATAATATTTCTTGTTTTTATAAAATTTAAAATATGAATATTTCGGCTCTTTTTGCATGCAAATTCAGTTGTAGTAAATCGCCGAAGTGGTTGAGTGGTTTAGGCATTCGAAAACCTGAGTTAGATGCTCGGCCGGTAGCCTACCGAGTCACTGAAGGTAATTGGAAACCGAAACAAGATGGTGGAGTAGGGGGTGGGCGGTTGTCGAAGTACTTACCACACCGCCAACAGGGTATGAAAGTAACTTAGGAGGCTTGAATCCTTTATGTTGCCGGATACCTTTGCCTTCATTTGCATTAAGCTCTTTGATTACAATCAAATTCAGCTTATCAATGGGTGCAACGTTGGTTTGGGATGATAAAACAACAAAATTCCACTTCATCTCTATATTTAATTTTTTTCTCTAAGCAATTATTATCTAAATAAGGTAATTCGGTTTAATCCTAAATGACAATGCAACTCTAACTTGGAGATGCAGGGTTTCATTGTGTAAGCGGCTTAAGACAATTCTTGCTTATTTTAACAAGAAGAGTATTCCTCATTTACTGACAAGGATGTTACCAGACGAAGTTCACTAAAACATTGTAAATTGGTTTTATTGCAGTGCTTGAGCAATTACTGTTTATATTTTTTGCAACTCATCTATTGCACGCTATAAGCGGAGGTTGACGCTTCGGATTTAATTACACCATTAGAAGAGTTACTGTGCAAAGATTACGCAGTTAATATAATAATAATAATAAGACGTTATTATTATTGTCATTCAGATGCAATAAAATATTATTAACCCATTACAAAGAAACTTAAAATGTGCATATAAAACATTCTAGGTAATACTCGTTAGACAACATGTACCCTAAACCAGGTTTAATATAAACTTTCCATTATAAATTTTAATACAATTTCAACCTTCTCCTTTCATATATGTTTCAGTTTTATAGAATTTTATGGAGGACGTCAATGAAATTTACTTTTTAGATTATACCTTTAGAAATCAAAATGAAATTTGGTATTTGTAATCTACCCTTTAATCTGGATTATATGACATAAAACATAAGTTTCTGCCACATCCGTTTTCACCGGAATTAAAACCTTTGTCAATTTAAATGGAACACCCTGTATATTTATACATTTTTGGAGTGTGTAATTAATTTTATCCACGACTACTTAATAATCTGTCAATTATTCATGTTTTTGGTCACTCATAATGCTATCCATTATACACTGACAGCAGTGTATAATGATTATTCAAGGTGTCATGGTAACATCATTGTCTATGGTGTATAATGAAGGAAATAGGTTATGTTTCTAATCCTAATTGACAGATTATAGATTATGTTTCTAATCATAATTGACAAATTATTGACAAGTCGTCGATAAATTTTAATTAAAAATTCTTCGTATTTGTGTTCGTGGATAAAGTATAGTATACGACTCGCTATAATGGCTATTATTACCTCGAATAATTGCAAAACTCGCTCGCAAGCTCTCTCGTGTTGCAAACATTATCCTCGGTAATAATAGCCTACATTATAGCGTCGTGTATAATATACTATTATACAGGGTTTTTCAACGAAAAGTAGCCACCCTCAGTATCTTTCAAAACTATTTTTTGCTTAAAAATCGCCAAGACATGTCAAAAAAGACAGCAAGGGGGACATCTTTTTACGTAAAATCCGGACGTCTGTCATCAACCCCTTAGCCGCCAAAGCCACCCCCTCTAAAATTTCAAATTGCACCATACCATGTGTGGCACATCGTGGGAAAGGTAATTTCATAAGGAATTCATTCTACTATTTATTTTTTTTAGTCGCTTCAAATTGAGACATAAAAAAATTAAAAACTATATTTTGTTTATTTCGGTTAAGCTGCTGAATATTGCAATTACAGTTAAAGTAATTGTTCAAAATGACTTCCGTTAACTTTCATACAATAATACAGACGACTTTGAAAGAGAGAACAAACATTTGCGAGAACTTGCGGTGTCAATTTTCGACATTCTTCTATTATTCTCTGCCTAAGATCTTCAATGTTGGCTGGCTGTGTTGCATATACTTTGTATTTCAAATGCCCCCATAAGAAATAATCCAACGGAGACAGGTCAGGTGATCTAGCCGGCCATTCGATGGGACCACATCTTCCAATCCATCGCCCAGGAAACCGATTGTTCCATGAATTTTTGCATCAACTTTATAACATACTGATGGCGACTGAATTTATCGGGATGAATCTCATTGAAAGGACGCGCTGCAGCTCAATCTTGATTCTTTCGGCAGTGGTGTAAACCATGTTGATATATTCAAAATGAATTGAATGTTGACTGACAGATGAAAAAACGAAATATAAAAAGAGGATCTAGGTACTGCTATATTCAGCAGCTTAACCGAAATAAACAAAATATAGTTTTTAATTTTTCTATGTCTCAATTTGAAGCGAATAAAAAAAATAAATAGTAGAATGAATTCCTTACGAAATTACCTTTCCAACGATGTGCCACACATGGTATGGTGCCATTTGAAATTTTAGAGGGGGTGGCTGTGACGGCTAAGGGGTTGATGGCAGACGTCCGGATTTTATGTAAAAAGATGTCCCCCTTGCTGTCTTTGTTGACATGTCTTGGCGATTTTCAAGCAAAAAATAGTGTTGAAAGATACTGAGGGTGGCTACTTTTCGTTGAAAAACCCTGTATACGCTAGTATTAAATTCGTAACATTTGGGCGACAAAGTAGATTGTTGCAGAAAATTTTATTTATTAATCTAGGGTGCTGCGACCTGCTTAAAATGAAAGACGGGATTATCCAACACTCGAGACAGATTATTTAAAAACTTCAATTATTTCCATTGGTGTATTAGAATCACTTAAATTTGACAAAAATGATTTTTCTATAATTAACTATTATTTCTTTAAAAAACGAGCATCTTCAAGGAGTTAATCGATTCCAATGACGTAAGATTAATCTGTAAATTTAATTTCCATGCAGGCCCTGTGTTTCAAAACAATTGAACCAAATGAAATACGGACAACAAGTGGAATACTAGCTGCATTTTTATTGCAAAACATTATTCCGCTTTTTTTCCAAAAGATCTGTTATGAACAAGGAGATTTACCAAAAGAAATTATAAGTCCTGAACTAGAAGTAAACGTATACCCTCTAACTAAAGTCTAGCTAATAAAAGCGATTCAATAAGCGAACAATGAAATATCACCTGGAAATTACCAGCTGACAGAAGACTTACTATAAAGATTGGCATATTGTCTACTGCCGATATGCTACACCCATTGATAAAAAACACAGAGGCAGAGGAAACCTTCCCCAAGACTGGAAGCAGGGCATTATATATATTTAGTTAGGGTAGCACAGAAAAGAGATCTTCAGAAATATTGAAACTAGAGAGGAATCAGTCTCTTAAGTGTGCCCAGTAAGATATTTTACCGACTACTTTCAAACAGAATAAAGATAGCACTCGATGCAAGAGTAGGAAAGAAACAATTCCGATTCAGGGCGGGACACTTATGTATGGATAACGTCAACACAATTAGGATTTTAACAGATCAATCAAAGGAGTATCAGATTCCAGTACAGTTCACTGAATATAAAAGGACCTTTGATTCAGTTAGCAATGAATATACGAGGGTCATCCAAGATCTAATACCCGTTTTGCTTTTAAACAAAAATTATTTAACTAGTTAACAATATACGTTTATTTTTATACATTATGAACATTAATTTATTTTTCTACTTAGTCACCACCCACCGCTAAACACCTTTTCTAAGGTGAGACCAGCTTCTGTATTCCGATGTCGTAAAATCCTCCCGCCTGTTCGTGCAACCATTCATTCACAGCGAATTTTAACTGATCACTGTTTTCATGCCGTTTGCCACCCAAGAAGTGCTTAAGATTTTTAAATTGGTGAAAATCACTTGGTACCAAGTTCGAACTATACGCTGGATGATTCATAGTCTCCTATCTGAAACACTAAGTCAGGGTGACGCAGTGGTAAGAGCATCAGGCTAGCGTTACGTTAGTCCTCGGTTCGAATCTCCCGACCTCCAGTCCGCAGGTCGGTATCGAGTCCTGGTCTCCATTTGTCATTGGCCACCAAATTAACGACGATCTCATCCGAATACAGGCCTAAGAGGTAGAGTTACAAGGTCACATACATACCCACACACGGTGAAAAGCTAGTTCGCGTCCGTAACAAAGCTAGGATACATATGCACCTTAGATAGCGCTAAAGAACTAGCACTACTGGCAGCCAAGCTATCACTACGTGAAGTACCACACGCTGCATAAATAAATAAATCTGAAACGCTGGGGTAATTCTTCACAGCAAAACTTTTTTCTAAATTGAAGCTTGCCTATTTACAATCTACTCGGTATACAAGTAATAAGTAAATGTTTTGTGGTTTTACATGACATGAGGGGGTCCGGCTAATGCCATTCTCCCCATAATTTAACACTACATCTGTTATTATATAAAAGTAATTCAGTAGTGCAAAATTATCGTCTAATATCTATTATCTGCATTTTTTTGAAAATTATCGAAAAAATTCCAAAAGAAAGACTTACTCAGTACTTTGAGAAATAGAACTATTTCAATGACGGACAATTGAAAGTTGTAGCAAAGATCATTAAAGGACTTGAGAAAGGCAATCATACTGGCATCACTCTTTGCAATCTGTCGAAGGCATTCGACTGTGTTTCTCATGACGTTCTTCTTGAAAAGCTCAGTTACTATGGTATAAGTGGTGCTACTTTAGCTCTTATCAAATCGTACTTACCAAAACGTTTTCAGGCTGTGTTTATCAATGATTCTGACTCCAATATATTAAATATTTAAAAAAATATGAAAGTCTCATGGCGGGCGGTGTTGATGTGTCTGTTGTTGCCCCGTGCAAAATTTGTAATAATAATGCTGTTACCAAGCGAGTTCAGTACAAGAAGTGCAATAAATTTTAGCATAATAGTTGTATGACCAAAATAAAAAACAAAATTAAGGCAATTGACAAAGTGAGTTATTTGAGATGAGTTTTGGGGATGCCATTCATGTTGACTCTCAACCTGACGAAGTGACATATTTAAAACTTTTATTGAAAAGCAAAGACCGTCTGATAGTCGAACTGAATGAAAAAGTTAGTCTACTAAAAGAAAAAATTAGTTATCTTGAAGAAAAATCGAGTTTAGCAACATATCCGCAAAAGGCTTCTGATGAGCATGTCATGTCGTCATGAACAATGTATTACATATGTAAATACGAAACAGGAACGATCCGACGTCACTAACACCTTGACGAAATCATTGCAAACAGCTAAGCATGCCCAACATCCACAGGTGTCAAGTGAAAATTGTTTACAAACTGATCTAAACAGAGCGGCCATGGATGTGACTACCCGTCAAATTATGAATAATATTATCTATAATAATGACAATGTGTCAGATGATAGGAATAAAACCGTGATAAAGTCGACCATAAGAAAAAAACAATCTAGTATGTGGGACTAACAATAAGGCTACTGTGGAGGGAGTTGGGAAGACAGTTTATATTTATTTATTTATTTCAGGAGTTAAGCCTAATTATGATGAAGATAAGATCAAAAAGTTTTTAAAAGATTATAATATTCTTGTAAATTCCTGTGAAGCGCTAACTACAAAATATAACACCTATAAGTCTTTCAAATTAGGCATAAATTCTATAGCAGCCCCTGTTCTTGTGGTTTAGTGTACATTGGAAAAACTGGTCGCTCAGTACGCACACGTATCTGTGAAAACAAACGTTGGTTGAAATCAGGTCTTCCCTGACACTCAGTTGTTGTTGAACATCATCGTGATACTGGCCATAAAATATTGTTTGAAAAATCTTCGATCCTTGCCAACGCCCATTACTTTTCAACAGGAAAATAGGTGAGGCCATAGAAATCATCAAGACTCATAATAACTTAAATCGTAACACGGATTATCATCTATCCGATATATGAAAGTCCGCTGTCATTACTGGTTTGGTTGACAAGTTGAGTTACGGTTACCCTTCTGCCTCTTGCTAACAGAGTTTCGCCTCTGGTGTGGTTGCATACTATTATCTGTCAGACTTACTCTTATTATCCCACATATGTCTTTAATTTCTGTATTATTCTGCTTTATGAGTAAGTGAGTAGTGGTATGGCAAATGTGCTAATAGCATGAACTACGTATATTGGTCGAATTACGTTTCGTTCTGAGGATAAGCTGTATTCTTAAACTAAATCTTAAGTTTTTCTTTGATATTTCTATGTTTGATCCCTTTCAATTGAAGAAATCCAAGGTATTTGCAGTTTTCATGCTCTTCTAAATCCTCCATTACTTTGTCATCTCCTATATTGAACCCTTCCAATGACTTAGGACGATTCGTACTAAATTGATGGATTTACATTTATCTAACCCTAGTTCCATGTTGATGGATTCATCAAACCTAAGCGAAATGTTCGGAAGCTTGTGTAGTTGTTCTTCTGAGCTTGCATATAGTGTTAAATCATCCATGCATATTAAATTATTTAGTTTAAGTTAAGTAAAATGCTTAGTCTCGAGCGGAAAGTATTTGTTGTGCAATGCTATGGATTGGGTGAAATTAGTTACAAAGGGCAAGATGCTTTGAGCAAAAGTTTCAATAAGCGATATAACAGTAAGAAAAATTATAACTAAATTTCAAAAAACCGGAAGTGTGGTAAACCAAAAACTGAGTAAGAAGAAATTGGATGAAGATGATGCGGCAACGGTTTTGGCATTGGATGATGTAAGAGGAAATGGAAGGGTTTCGCTAAGACGAAGGGCAGCACAAATTGGCATTGGGAAATCGCATTTGTAAAGAATATTTAAATCGAATAAAATTATTCATTTCAAAGCTAAATTAATTCATACTTTGGAAGATAGTGATGAAGCTAAACGACTGGACTTTTGTTTATGGGCTGGGCAAAAAATTTTACAGGAAAGGGAATTTTTTAATGATATTATTTTTCGAATGAAGCTAGGTTTACAACGAATGGAACAGTCTCGGCGCAAAATTCTCGTTATTGGTCTGAACAAAATCCTAGATTTAGAGTAAACTGCAGACAACAGCGTAATTAGATCTCATTTTTTGGATGGAAATTTGAATCAGTTCACATACTTGCAAATATTACAAAATTGCCTAGGTGATTTTCTTGAAGACATAACTTTATCCGAAAGATAGAAGATTTATTTTCAGCAAGATGTTTGTGGCCCACATTCAAGTATTTTGATAAAAAATGGATTAGTCGATTTGGACCGCAGCCATTGTCATCAAGAAGTCCGGATATTACAATAAATTATTATGGATTTATTTCTGGGGATATGTGCAACAAAAAGTGTATTAGAAAATTTTGATAACGATTTGAACCTATTGAAAAACAAAATTACTGATGTGATTAGAGCTATACCGTTTCTTGAAATTAGAAACAGTTACCAAGAATTTAGAAAAAGGATAGAATTATATGCTAATTTAGGTGGGGGGGGGAGGTTATTTTTATAGCTTTATTTTATTAAAAACTGCTTAGAAATTGTGTAAAAATAGAATTAAGAAACAAATATTATTGTTACTTATGGTAATTTTGAAGGCCTCAATTTTGTTTGTTCAAATGTAATGAAAATTTGCATATATTTTTAAAATAACATTTGTACGTAAAGTTAATAAAAAGGCCACTTTGCCTAACTCGCTTTATATTCTTCATGTGCTAACTATGCCATCTGGATATCATCACCTATCGGAGACCCTATCCGGGGACACGCTGTATATTGCATATTATAATATTAGACATTTTTTTTATATGAAACATGCATAACATGCAAATTTTTAAAATCTTAGTTATTTCATAATAATTATTTTGAACAAAGCACATTATTTGCGTCTGTTTGGAAACTTTCCTTGCAGTTTTTCTCAAGAAACGTTTAATCGACGGTCGTCGTGACAAACCCTGTATAATTACTTATTTATTGATTTTTAGAACAACAGAAGTTCTTAATGTTTCGGATTTGGTTATTTATAGTTAATAGGCCAAACAAGTTTTTTAAGATATAAAACGTAGTAATGGAAAATTTCAAACCGGAAATTTTTGCGCTTACAGTACAAAGTGTTTACACACGTAACAAATCAATGCCAACTAGTTAGTTTCATTAATGTGTGTTGGGCTGCTATGCCCTTCGTTTATAATTAAAAAAATAAAATCTGCCCTTTTTAACCGCGGGTTTTTCTTCAAAAAATAAATAAGTAAATGAGAGGTATCTTTACACCAACATTTACCTAACCGAACATCGGCCAAAATTTGAGGGAAAATGGCGTCAATGACACAAAAAATGTGCCAGTAAAAAACAGATGTTGACGTCAGAAAGTGTATTTTTAAATAATAAAGTACCTATAGACCTGCTTTAGGTTTTTCCAGAAAAAATTCATCGACTCTATCATGACTTTAAGTTATTCATTAATTTAGTAAATAAAAATTTGATAGTAACTTTAACGAAGAAAATTGATTTTGATTTTTAGGAAAGAACTCCCAAATATATATTGATTAAAAGGCCAAATTGGTGGAGGGGGGGGGTTGTAATCAAGGACGTGAGTGTTCAATGGAGGGCAGAACTTGGAAGCGACCACTATTTACTTTAAGCGACCCGCAAGGTTAAGGTCAAAGACTCAGTGGCACCACGAAAGAAAGACACTAGTAAAGGTGTGTAAATCAATAAACAAGGACAAGCAATAGTTACATCAACGGTTAGTACAGAAAGTACTATCAAAACAAGAAAATATATGTAATAAATGCAAAGAGCCCCTGCTTAGCATAGCCCAAAGGGCCTGCGACAAGATAAAAACTAGGTTTGGACTGCTTGGTGGGTGTAAACTATTAAAAAGAAAGCGCAGCAGAGTTACTGGAAGCGATAGCTAAAAATCAGAGCGTTAGCTGATTACAAAACGCACAAGAAAAAAAGTAAAAGAACTGATAGAAAGTACTAAAAGGGAAAAATAGAAGGAATCCGGAAATAAAACTGAAGCAAGAAGCGAAGAAAATCAGAAGCTCTTGTATCATCAAATTTTAAAGAGTCTTAGGGAAAAGGGAAGAAATCGCCCATAAGAAATATCCTAGCTAGAGACGGTTTGCAACAGAACAAGGGAGGATGGAGAAATGAAAGAAGGCGCACTGGAAAATAAGAAAATTATCAGGTCTATGAGAGCAAGCGAAGGAGAAATAACGACGGACGAAATAAAGGCAATGACGGAGTTAGGGACTTTTAATTGTGTCAAATTATTCAACGAGCGTGTTATGATAGCTGTTACTCAATGAGGGTGATGTCGTAATTCGCTCGTAAGTAATATTCATCCTTTTCTATGGCTATTGGTTGCAAATTAAAAACGTGTAAAACCGCAAATTAACACGGTTTATTACAGTTGTTAACAACTTTCTACAAATAAAGCAACTGCAGTACATGGCATATTAGTGCAACTGAAATAAAAGAATTGGAATTTCGCGTTCGGCAGAAAGTCATGTGTAATGGGATCTGCAGTTTTGTGATTGGGCACACCCTATAAGTTATAAGCCATTATTCAACTGAGTGAATAATGGGGATCATTATTTAATAGGGAACGTTAATGGTCGTACTACAAGAAGTAGTTTACTGACGAATCTTTCGATAACAAGACTTCGAAAAAGCATTCTTAAAAATTTGCGAAGAGGATAACGCTTTTTAATATACGTATACCTACACCGAGAAAGACAGAAAAAGTTACCTGTTTCGTAAACTTGACTTTGTATAGCGAAGGTCACATGCTGTGCAAAAACACGGAATCGTTGTAGGTATAAATAAAAACCATCACTAAAAGTTGTTTGTTGTTATCTCTTTTATGTACTTGTTGCCTCTTTCATATTCTATTCTGTTTAATTCATCACTATATCAAACTAAACTCATACCGAAATATTTTAGTATTGTAGGTTTACCTGACCGTGAAGGTAACGTGTTAAGGTCATATTCTGGTGCGGTTTCGTAATTTTTAAACAGTGAAATGGCTAATATGGTTTCTGACAGGTTAGTTGTGTTTAATTTTGCTTTATGTTCGTAATGTTAATGCAATTTGAATTTATTTATTTATAATGTATGAATAATGAGACGATTAAATCTTGCGTTTTAGATTTGAGCGCACAACATTTTTTTTACTATTTTTGCGTGTTAAATCAAAGTTCGGTTTTCAATATTGTTTACTGAATTTTAGTTTTTTGTTTCTATCGGACCTGATTTGACTACAACCACAGCAGAGAGAAAAATACCTAAACAAGCTAAGATATGCAATTTGAACTGAATTTAGAGCCGCTTTTGTTTTTCGGAATTATTTCGCGGTTTACTAGACTAGCTTTTTAAACCTATTTATCTTCGTGTAATTCTTTTATTGATCAATTTGGAAGGAAATCGCAAAGCAAGCAGTTCTAGGCAATTAAAAGCTCTACGATACTGCCGTAGCAAATCTTATAATTAACTTGTATTGTTTGTGTAAAATTAAATAAGGTTAAATTTCTTTAATTTAAACTACAGGGTGAATCCTAAATGGCGGATAATATCCACTCACGTGATTCTGCATCAAAAACAAAGCAAAAACTCCAGTACCAATTTGCTGTTAACTCTTTAGTTATGAAGTTATTGGCAGCCTTAAGTCGTATTCGGGTTAGCTTGTCGTGTGACATTTTTATGAAATAATAATTTTTAGCTGTAGTTTAATCAACAAAAGAAATAACTAATCTAGGATAAGAACGAGAATTTTACGGATTCTAAGATACAATTTATTTAAGTCCAGGTAACTTTCAAATACATTAGGGGAGCTGTTTTTGGAGCCAAACAATCTTTTTCAACTTTTTATAAATTTGCTATAGGTTGGTAAATTCAAGCTTCAGGCTGAAAATTTAAATATTACATCCGGGAATGCGGATTGAAGTGCTTTTTTTTATTGGGAACGGTAGATTTGTAATGCTAAGTTGGGATTGAATTTATGGTGAATAATCCAAAATTTGAAACATCTTGAAACTTCATAAAGTTCGATTATCCTAGTTGGAAGACCCTCTAATAAATAATTATGAGGAGCAGTTTTTATTCGGAACAATTTCTGGTTTCCTTCTTCGATCCAAAATCAAGCTTAAAATTAGAAATTTGTTAAATTAAATTTACGATTTTGAAACCAAGATTACTTCTTCTTATTTTTCTCTAACTTAACTTTTTTACCAATTACAGGGTCGAAATTCTGTTGTCTTTCATTCTCTCACTTTTCACCTTTCACATTATCTTCCACTCTTTTCCATTCCTTGAAAGTTTCTTCGCATCCCCCTAGCTTAATTTTTTCTACTTCGCCCCTTTCTTCAGTTGTTAGTTTTTTGGCCGTATTCTAGCTTTCTTACGCATTGGACTCGTTTTCCAGATAGCATCTAGTGAGCTGTGGAGAAATTTCATTTCGCCTTTTTTTTGGCTTCAATAGGGGAAACCTTTTATAGGCGCCTCCTTCTTCGGGGGGGGGGTAGAATTCCCTACTCACTACCCCTCCTCGTGCATAACGTACAGGCCTCCCTGGAACCGCGTCAGCATACCGTCGGGGGGGGAGGGTTATACAGGTTGTATCAAAATTGACGCTCGTGCTTCTGGCATTTGTTTCAGGGGGGTAAAAGAAATCGAACATGATGAGCGGAAAATTTTCCGTTTGTGTTTTGTTATCGAGTTAACAATAAAAACAAAAATTTAAGTATAAACTTTAAACTTTATTAAAAACGAATAATATTTGAAGACAAGTTATTTTCCACATCTATTGTCAAAAAAAGTGTTCAAATAGGTTGCCTCCTACCTCAAGGCAAACATCTCTGTAGCATATTTTCGTCTATATTTATGCCACGATAACAAATCACAATCGAAAAATTTTCCATTCTTTATTTTCGATTTCTTTTAGCCCCCTGAATCAAATCCCAGAAGCACAGGCGTCAATTTTGATACACCTTGTATATCTAGGCCTTCATTTCGACAAACGACTTATATGGAAACCTCATATACTAAAAAAAAGAAAATAAATTGACCTGCGAATTAGGAAAATGTACTGGTCGCTAGGCAGAAAGTCCTGCCTCTCCCTTGAAAACAAAATGCTGCTCTATAAAGCAATAATAAAGCACATACGGACTTATGGCATTGAACTTTGGGGTTGCTCCTGCAAGTCCAATGTTAACATCATTCAACGTCTACAGTCCAAGACCCTTAGAATGCTTGCAAGTGCTCCGTGGTATGTCAGCAACTTGACACTGCATACCGACCTAGATATGACAACAGTAGAAGAAGAGCGAACAAAAAGAAGTAACAAACACTTGCTGCGACTACAAGTCCACCCAAACATTCTTGCATCCAACCTACAACAGGATCCCCCACCAAGAAGATTAAAAATGAAGAAATGGCCTAGTGATCTAAAAGGAGGATAGCTCTATTGTAACGGGATAACATCGCTGGATGGATCTCCCCCTCACGTCAATAATGTCATCACATTAACCCATAGAACATTTATTATAACTGGTTCTGATTGTTAATTAGCTATTAAACCAATAAAAAAAAAAAAAAAAAACCTTGTATATCCTATTATAATCGGTGATTACTAATTTCTTGCTCTATTCTGTCTCTGTCTCTGTAATTCTTCTTCCTCTTTTGTTTCAATTATAATATGGAGTGCTTTTTATATTCCTCCCCATTTCTCCTCCGTGTCCAATTAGGTTTCGGAACGTTGGCGTCTTTCTCATTGTCACTTGAATTTGCCCTCTTTGTACCCTCCATCAGGGGCAGTGGAACACTGTATGTCGTGTATGTTCGACGTCGTTTTCTGCCTCGCAATACGCGCATCATTTTTTATCTTGTATGTTCAGGTTAGATATTTGTTAAAGCTGCCGTGTCCTGCTAAGACATGTGTGAGGTAATGGTCGCAGAACAGCCTATATATTTTAGGACTTCAAAATCTTCCTTCAACCATGAGTGATGTAGCACTATAGTTAATACACTGTGGATAAATGAAAATGCAACACCTATAAATGGTAATCCTATTTTTCTCAATATTGGTAGATAGATTCCAAATGTAATTTGATGTGTAAGAGCCTCAAGTTTTATAACAGACACACATCGTTGCTATTGAAATATCCAGCATGTTGACATTAGGGTTTCTTAAACAACTTAATTTTGATAGTGGTGAGTTCCTTAATAGTAGAAAATGCCAAAAGTTAGGAGAAAAGAACGATTTCATCAGCTAACGGAATTTGAAAGAGGTCGAATAATTGGTTTGCGAGAAATTGGACTATCATTTAGAAAAATTGCAGAACGCGTAGGACTTAACGCTAGTACGATTTTAAGATGTTGGAGGCAGTGGTCTCAGGAAGGTACTTCTAAGCGTCGGGAGGGTTTTGGAGCTTCACGTATCACAGGCGAGCGTGAAGATCGTCTGTTAAGATAAATCGCAGTAGCCTCCAGATTTAAATTAATTCCGTACGTAGCAAGGCAGTGGTGGCAAGCGATAGGTAGAAAAACATCGCTAGCGTTAGTTAAGAAACGATTGCTTAGCTTTGGCCTGCGTAGTTATGGACCATTTTTTTGCCTTCCATTGCCATCCCCATTGCCTTCGTAGAAGGGCGATATATGAATGGTGCACCGAAAGACGAAATTGGGATAATGATTGGCGCCGGGTAGTGTTTAGCCACGAATCTCGGTTCTCTTTAGATTGGCATGATGGCCGAATACAGGTCAGACGGATTCGAAACGAACGACATAATCCGGGCTGCATCAAAAACTGGGAGACGGCTGCTACTCGGGGGGGTTATGATTTGGGGCGCTATCAGTAGATCACCTGTGGTGACTATAAGAGGCACTTTGACTGATCAGCGTTATGTTGATGACATTTTGGAACCGGTGTTGTTACCATTTCAAAGAAACATTCCAGATGCCGTATAGCAGCAGGCCAATGCACGACCGCATGTTTGTGATGTGGCTATGACCTTTTTGCGTCAGTCCGATATTCCCGTTCTTCCTTGGCCGGCTAGATCCCCAACTGAACATGTGCGGGATATCACTGGTAGACAAATAAAGAGTTACAATGCAAATCCTGCGACGGTTGATGAATTGGAAAAGAGGCTGGAAGTGGAATGGGATCTTATAATACCGCAGGAGAAAATTTCACGTTTGTTTAACTCCATGATTTGCCGAGTGGGGGAAATGCATTAGAGCTCGTGGGGGTCACACTCATTATGTCATTATTAAACCTTTTTGGAATAATTACGAAAATTTAATCCTTATTTGTTATTCTTTTGAATATCTAACTTACAGCCAAATTTCGTGCCAATATTTTTATGCACTATAGGTATTGCATTTTCATTTATCCGCAGTGTATTTCAGTAGTTATTTAATTATTTTTGATAAAAATAATCTCACTTTCGATTAACAACAGTATGACATTAGTTCGAAGTACAGTTGCTTATATCAAGCAACTGTAGTTTGAAGTAAGTGTTCTTTCTCAGAATATAATTTAAGAACTCTTATCGAAAAATTCCGATCTCGATTTTCTCAAACTTTTTTTAACCACTTCAAGCTTTCATAAAATACCCACTTGATAGGTCTATAAATAATGTTATCGGCTCGTATCTCAATTTTTCTTTTGCCTATGGCCTATAACATCTTTCTGTAATTTTGAAAAACCATTGTGTAAAAATAATCATAAAAGCATTATGAAATGTGAGTTTTATTTGCATAATTGGGTTTTTCATGTTTTATTGCATTTATAGTGGAAAACAAAAGAAAAAGCCCAAAGTTATTAATTATAATCCTAGCAAATTGGGTATTCTTTGAATGCTCAGTACCTACAATGGCTATCTAAGTGGCAAATCGAATAAGACCCTGCATACTGGTAAACGTAAGTGTTAATGGTCCTAGCTATTCCATGGATGATAGAGTCCTTAAATTAAATCTCGCGAAACGTTTGCTCCGAACTAATTTGGCGGTGGTGTTCGTCCAAAGTGAGGTTAGATTTTTCAAACTACTGAAATATTAACTATAAATCTCATAGTGGTAGATAATTTCACTTGTCGTTAAAGGATGATTCTGAATACCTAAGAATATAAGTAGGTACAGGATATTATGTTTGAAATGTCGAAGTTAGTGTCTACTTTTACTGTTTTAGAAATATTTTTAAGCGATTTGTAGTAGGTATTCGAATATTTGGCACATTTTTACTTATGTAATGTAAGTTTCTCTCAAGAAACGTTTAATCGACGCTGGTCGTGACAAGCCCTGTATAACATAATTGGTATATCTCAATCAGTTGTTTTTAACTTATTGGAAACTCTATAAAACTGTCAAAAGATTAGAATTTCTGAAGTTATTTTTTAAGTAGAATAGGTGCTATAGTTTTGGTATTTCAAATGGAACACCCTGTAGGTATTGCTACTCGTTTACGCAGAATTAATTTTTCTTTTCACTGTTCCAAGCATTGCCTAGGCTAAGATTTATATTTGGATTAAAATATTTTAGAAATATTTAAGCAACAACAATTTGAGCCACAATTTCAAGTTGGTCGTGGAAATTGGAATGTACTCGAAACAATTTTATAAAAATAAAATGCTGCATGAATCCGCAGAAGCAAAAATGAATGGCTATGGAAAACAAAACTTTTCTTTTCGTTTTGAGCAATCAGTCCCATAACAACTACTCAGTTTTTATGTCTACATTAAGTTTCCACCGAGCTATAAAATTAAGACATTTTTCGGCTACATAATTTTTTTTAAACTTCAGAACTACAACTAATGAACCAATACGTAGCTAACAGTTGAACCTGCCATTAATGTGTTTGTTTAGAAATTTTTTAAATTTGTTTTATACGAAAACCTTAGTTTTGATTTTCATTGGTGTCATTTATTTTATATTAAATTTCGATAAAAGTGTTTCAAGTATGTTTAAATTGCAATGCGAGACAAAGACAGATAATGTAGTGCCTCGGAAGTACAGGAAGCATATTAGAAATGCACATAAAATTAACGAAACACTATTTATTTTATATCGCATTTTAGAATAATGTATTTAGGTTTGTTTTGTAGAGTGGTGTTTATAGATTTATATTACCTGAAAAAAACAAGAATCCATTCGAGAAATTTGAAGAACAATAATTGAAAAGACATGTCTAGTGCTCTAGCAAATTATAATATATATGTAGTTTAAGCAAGACTTATTTGACTAGTTATAAAATTAATAGATTAACCGGTTAACACTACACACAACTCCAAAATGAAAAAAATTATTTTCGGTATAAATACATCATAACAATGAAATTTAATAATGTTATAAATTATACCAACCAGAAATAGAATTGTTTTGAATCACGAAACCTAGATTAAAGGCCAACGCGCACTTAACCACGCCACGGCGCGCCACGCCGGACGGCAATTTTAAATTACATTGGTTGTTATGGAATAACGCGCACTTATCCACGCCACGCCACAGCGCGTTATTCCATAACAACCAATGTAATTTAAAAATTGCCGTCCGGCGTGGCGCGCCGTGGCGTGGTTAAGTGCGTGTTGGCCTTTAAACGTCCAAACTATCGTTTTTCCGAATGGCTGTTTTATTTAATGCTGCGTTATTGATATCAATTATTATAGCCTTGAAAAACACTTATTTGTAATATCCTACTGTCCCACCATAGTGCCATTTAAAGAAAGATAGTTATTCCTGAAAATTTATTTTTGCCAATTTTAGGCCGTTCTAATACTATACCAACGAAAACATCTGAAGTTTTGTTTGTTATTGTTCCAGGTTTTTCTTCATTTCTTATAACTTAAGTTTGTATATAAACCGACAGAATGGCAGAGTGGGAGTGCACGTAAAACTGACATAATTAAAGCTAAGCAGCGGCCTGCTTGTCCTGAACGAGAATGGGTGGACCACTCTGCGGCGCGGTGTGCCCGGCCCCCTCGTCACTGTAAAGGTATAAGAGGGAAAAGAGAAAGAAAGAAAGAAGTTTGTGTCTATACATTTACAAGTACATATTTTCCCAGAATTCATTCACCCCTTGGTTTTACTTTTGTTTTATCGTTTGTCTGATCTTATAGTCGTCTCTGACTGTACCTATTTTTCGTACGCCCTATTCTTCTCAGTAATTTACTCTTTTAGGATAGGAATATTTTTCCCTCTTAGTTTATCTCTCCTTCCTAATACGTCTTGGGCTGTTGTGTTAATGGATTGTATGAGGATGGATCAAATATAAACGAGCCTTTGTTCACAGAAGTTTATTTTACAAATTTTCACCATTTTTCTACATATACCTCTTCTCTGCCTATATACTTTTCCCAACGAATTGGTACTTCCTTCATCCCATTTTCGTAGAAAGAGGCAGGGTGGATGTCTAACCAGGTGTGCCCGAACGTCTACACCTGTTCGTCGGTCTCGAATCGTTCGCCTCCTAGTGACTCTTTGAGGGTCCCAAACATATGGAATTCACAAGGGGACAAATCTGGACTGTACGGAGGGTGCTCAAGTATAGTCCAGTATATTTAGGCGATTTTTGCCGGAGTTGAAGCTGCAATGTGGGGCCTGGCGTTGTCATAGAGGAGCAATACGTCTCAAATGGGGCGACTCCTTTTCCGGCGATAAGCAAGCTTTCCCTGAGCCAGAAGGTCATAGTAGTAGACTACGGGGATTGTTCTTTGGTCGTGCAAAAAGCGACCAATAGGACTGCCCTCCAGTCCCAGAAAGCGGTGGCCAAAGCTTTGAATACAGACAAATGCCGAACTGTACCTGCAATCTACGCCGAAGTTCAGCCAGTTTAACGTTTTTACATGTAAGAAACTTGATGATAATGCGTTACTCACCTGGTTAGACACCCGCCCTGCTTCTTCCTACGAAAACGGGTTGAAAAACTACTAATCCGTTGAGAAAAGTGTATAGACAGAGAAAGGGAATATGTAGAAAAATAGTGAAAACTTGTTTTTTGTGCTACTTTGTAAAATACATTTTTTATGAACAATGGCTCGTTTATATTTGATCCAACCTCATACAATCCGTTACCATAACAGCCCAAGACGTATTAGGAAGAAAAGATCAACTAAAAGGGAAAAATCTCTCTTGTTGTAGTAATTTTCCCTTATAATCTGCTTCATTATTTTCTTGTAACTCTTATTTATTTTTTTTCTGTGTCCATTACATCTAAATTTTTCCATTACTAAATGATGATTAAAGCCGCACCCTAGTTTGCAGTATACTCCCAAATCCCTAAATATTATAGTGCGTTGTTGTATTACGAGTACTAAGTCAATAATTGATTTTATTTGTTCTCATAATTGATTTTATTTGTGAACCAAATTGATGTGTTTGCTACCAAATACTTGTGTTATTTGCTTACATTAACCGTTTACCATTGTCATTCTTGGTTTCTTCTCCGTGTTTTTCATTGATTTTATCTCTCTCTTCTTTGTCTACTCTACAGTTCAAATCTCCAATTATAATTACTTCGTTTGTATTTTTCACTTTCTCTATAATATCACCTAGTGATACAAAGAACTTCTTCGGATTTTTCGTCGTCATTGATTCCGTAGCATTGTTTTATTCATCTATTACTCGCCAGTGATGTATTTTATTATAACCTTATAACCACCGGATGTTGATCTTCACTATGTTTAACACAATTTTAGCACAGGCTTAATATAACGCCAAGGAGAGTATGCATTGGAAGCATCTCCTGCAAGCTATTGTTGTACATATTAGGTATTAGTTATATAATAATTACTTACTGTTGTAAACAAATTGGAGTTAATAAAAAAATATATAACGCCAGATAAACAACAGCTACTTAGCAGTTTGGTATTTAAATATTTTTTGATCTTTGCATATTTTTTTTAATGTAATATAATAATAACTTAAACCTGTTAGTATTTGTTTAGCTCCTCAGTTTATCTACTACGATTAAATCCTTGAATTCTTATATCTTTTCGTTTTTAATTGAAGATGGAAAGTTTTATTACACCGAAGTGAAAATTATTTATATCTGTAAGCATCCGCTATAAAAAAAAGCGAAGACGGTGTATCTGTGGCGAAATTGGGTATATATTAAAAAAATTCCGATGTGCTATTTGCTATTATAAAATTTTCTTTAACTAACCGGCCTCGTCCTCCAAGTCAAATCACACGTAAAAAGCAAACAAACGTTTGTTAGAAATCTAGGAATATTTTTGTCAAGTATCCTATCGTTTAGTAAAAATAAAGAAAAACGATTGACGTTCTTCAGTTACTAGAATCTAATTTTTAATATACATCATGGTTTCGGGAATTTCCAGTCAATCATATTTATGCAACTTCTAGGTCGAATATACTCGAATAGGCGGTTATTGGTGATAAATACCTCGTAGGTATCTGACTCGTGTATTCGATACTTTGAACTTTGCTGCTGTATCGATGAAGTTATATAACCTTGGAAAAGGAAGTTCTTCATTAAAGTCACTTATTTCCTTTCTATAAAACAATCAAATTTACTAACTCGTTCCGATTTAAATTTAAAATTAAAATTGGGGCCACCCAGGGGTTGGATGTTGGCCCTTTACTTTTTCTATTGTTGGTTAATCATCAGGGTTTATGTATGCTAGTTATAAAAGCTGTTTTGATGAACTGATCTAAAGTAGCAAAATTAATTTAATTGTAAACGGCGACAAAACTATATATGTTTATTTTACAAGAAGTCGTCTAAACCACTCACATCAAGTAAAAATACCAATTTTTTTAGGAATTTATGATGAAGAAAACCTTGACTGACGGTTTCATGCGATTCATGTGCGCTGGGAAAAACTAAACGTTATTAGTGTTGTTATTTGGCGAGCAACTTTACTGATTGCAAATGAGCTATTTGCAAATATACAGACTAGTCTAGCGATGGTCTGGACCAACAAAAATTGTCATTAAAAACCGCAAAAAGTATACAACAAAATTAAAAGGTTAAACCTGATTAAAACAATATTAATTATGTAAATCGTTAGAATATTAAGAAGTGCAACTCGTAGTAAAAAACTTATTAAAATCGTCTGTTAAAGTCTGCAAATTATAATCAACAGTTCGAAAAAGTTCCTATAAAAAGGGCAGCCTAAGTTGTTATTTTGTTTTTATTAGTTGGGGTTATAATTACAAATTTAACATTACATAACAGTTGCTCACGTCTGTCGAATAAACCAATTAAAAGAAACTGGAAAATTACGTTGATATTTAAAAAGAGTTTTCAAGGTTTATTACTATGTAGAGCTTAAAAATAAAACCTATAATTTAACTAAACAAATAATAGTTTACTAAATTAGTTATTATCTTACAAAATAAACGTGGCCTACTGCTTGCTTATTTACAGACAGAAGAACTTTTCAAGCAAAAAAATTAATCAGCAGCTCACGCTTAATAACAAAATGTACGAGGGTGGCACTCATGTTTATTGTTTTGTAGTTTCACAGTTCAAATTTAGTTCAATTTAATGAGAGAAAATTTTAAAGCCATGATTATAAAAGTTCTCTATCTCCAAAATTTGGTGACCAAGCGCCGCTTTCACCCAGCGAAGGAAAACCAATTTCAGCAGTTACTAAAACAAACATAGACACCGTGCGGAGAACGATTCAAGAGGACAATCGAGTAACGCCTAAAATTATTAGAAGCACCTTGGGCATTGGCATGACTGAAATAAAAAAGATTCTACATAATCATTTGGGTTCACCAATAAATAGGTATTTTCTCTACCGGATGGTAAAAGGATACCTACCCCCTACTTCGCAAAGAATGTGTTGTTTGCCATATACAATCGATTTTTAATTCATTTTGTTCACTTTAACCAATGATCAGCTTGACGAGGCTGTTAAATCACCCGCAAAAATCAAAACTATTCTGCTGGAATTTGTAGTTTTGAATTTTTGCATGGTTTTAATACTTTCGTTACAAGTAGGTATTGGGGAATAAGAAATTCTGTAGTATTTTTCATAAAAAATAAGAAAATTACCATATTTTTACAAATGTTGTTTTTTCTGATATGTCATAATATATTACAAAAGGTTAAACATTGTGTAATTTTGTATATATACTCATTTAAGTCCGTAAAATGGGTCTTTTCCGGACTCAATCCCAAAAAGTCTGGTTACTATAGTGACACTCATTTACGTCCGTAAAATGCTATATTTTCGGCTTAGTCCCTAAAAGTTGTCATAGCAACCTTTTACGTACTACTATAGTGACATGTGCTCTGATCACATTAATCATACATAATAAAAGGTTTGAATCTGTTTTTGGGAGCTTTAACAAAAAAATGTTGTTTGTAACACGTACCTAAATCGTTTTTTGGGACTCATCTGCTTCGCCTCGTCCGGAAACAGCAACGATTGGTCCCAAAAAACTTGATTTTAGGTACTTGTTACAAAATAGCTATTTATGCAACGAGTTGCAAAATGATGGACTTTTTATCACCAGGCGTGAAATTGTTCGTCGAGGCGAAGCCGAGATGAACAACACGCCATGTGATAAAAAGACATGTTTTGCAACGTGTTTCATACAAGATTTTATCCAATTCAGATAACAAAATGTAAATGCCACATCTTCTTAAAAAAGGAGTTGGGTCATCGTGATAAAATGGGAGTGATAAAATGGGAGCATATTTTGTAACTAGTTACAAAATGAAACACTTTTCGCAACTCAAATCATCTTTTTGTAACTGGTTACAAAATGGGAGCATATTTTGTAACTGGTTACAAAATGAACCACTTTTCACAACTAAAATCAATGTCGAAATGTTGACATTTCGTAACTGAATTGGATAAATAACTATTTCCTTTGTTTTCCAGTAAGGAAATTATAAGCCGGTGCATGACTCGTCACTCACAGTCTCTATAACAAACAATTGGCATCAAATTAATTGTTGTCTAAAGGACGGTATTTCAGTCGTCATTTAGCTAAGCTGAATTCAAATATTATTATTCTGGTACATAATTACACTTTATGTTAACACTAACTTACAGTGAAGTGCGAACTGAAATACCCGCTCTAAGACTCACTTTATACGTAAAAAATTAGATACATACAACAATGTATAGATAGGTACATATCATATAAGAATCCGAACAGAAACCCACCCAATGAGTTATTACGCTAAAAAAAGTATTTTTTGCAGAAAGTTATTCAACAGTGAAGAACACAATGAGACACCCCAACCACCTGACCGAATTTCTGCACATTTAGAAGATAAAGTTTTACTGATAACAGGCGGCACTGGTTTCATGGGAAAAGTATTAATCGAAAAGATTCTTAGAAATTGCAATGTAAAAAAGATATATGTATTGATAAGATACAAAAAAGGAAAAGATCCCCAGAGTAGAATTAGGGCGGTTTTTTCTAATCCGGTAAGTGTTTTATGCAATTATTTCTAGAGCGTTCTTTTTAATAAATCAATTCCAGCTTTTTGATTTGTTAAAAGAGAAGAAAGGAGAAGATGTCCTAAAAAAAGTGGTAGCAATTCCAGGCGATGTTACTGAGCTTAATTTGGGGCTATCTGAAGCACACCGTAAATTATTAGCGAAGGAAGTTAATATAATTTATCATTTTGCTGCTACGGTCCATTTTTCCGGATCGGTTAAAGCAGCAGTGTTAATGAATTCGAGAGGCACGCACCTGATGTTAGAGTTAGCAAAAGAATGCAGTAACTTAATGGTAAGGTTTTTTCGTCTTATTTTGTCTAGGTCACTTTCTATGCCACCTCTTTTCCCATTTATTTTCTCTTTCCTCGTTTGTCTTCTCCCACTTTTTTTCAACAAAAGAGAAACAGAAAAATGTTTCTCCTTTGTTTTGTCTTTATTTATTCTTGACAATGCTCTTAAGGTGTTCGTGCATGCTTCAACTGCTTACTGTCATATGAGAGAAGCTATCTTGTACGAAAAACCTTATCCGCCCCCGACTGATCCCCATACCATTATAAAGGCCGTCGAATGGTTAGACGAGGACGTTATCGAATCAATGAAAGATGTGTAAGGAGCTTTAGTTATTCGTATATAAAACATTTTTAACCAACAGCTTATTAATTAGGTTTTATCAAAAGATTTTTAGTCGAACAACCAAATTCGTACGCCTTCAGCAAAGCTATTGGTGAGAGCATAGCAGTGAAAGCAATGGAAACTCTTCCGGTTGTAATTCTACGTTTTCCCGTAGGTAAGAATTCAATACCATAATAATTTTTTTTTCTTTCTTTGTAAGTATTACCTTTTAAGTGGTTCCAACTTGGAGAGAACCATTACCTGGATGGTCAGATAATATCAACGGGCCAACGGGACTTTTAATAGCTGCTGGAAAGGGAGTTTTAAGAACGATGTACTGTGACCCGAAAGGATACGCTGATTTTCTTCCGGTGGACGTTGCTGCCAACGCTGTTATGGTAGCCACTTATAATTATGAATTACACAAGTAAGTTGTGGTAATTTTTGAGGCTTCAAGTACTGAAAAGCACTCGAAGCAAAACATGTTTTCGAAATTTATGTATACCAGTGTAGTTCAATAGTGTAGCACAAAGGCAACAAAATCAAAGTTTGCGGTTTCGATTTCCAAAACCTGGCTTATTAGCTTGATCTTTTTTAAGTTACCAGGTGCTTTTGGAATTGAATACACGTGTTAGCCACATTACCTTCTTAAAAATGCCGAACGGCTACTGATCTTAAATAGCTAAACCCTCTGAACAGTCAGCCCTAATATAGCAGAACCTTATTATTGACCTAGCGTAGACCATCTTCGTCTTATACATAGTAGAGGCTTAAAATTATTTCTTATTCAGTATAACGTCTTTCATTTCGATGGTCTTTTTCGCAAGATTTGTTGGCCCAAAGTCCTTAACCCGTCAACAAATGTCTGAAGAGCGCTCTTAAAAACGTCACAGTGACATTTTTTCTCTCTCTGTCTTAGGTCCACTTTGTGACATAGGGATGTACCAATTATTGCCATTTAAAACCTCTAAATATTTCAACATCATCAGACCATCTTATTTGTAAGCGTCCGGTTGGTCTTCCGTGATCCCATGGTCTTCAATTTAACTATTTCTTTGTCCATCTACTTTTGGTTCTTGGTAACGTGGCCTGCCCATTTTTATTTCTGCTTTACCATACGCTCTACGATGTCGTCAACTATTCCTGCGCATAATCAGGTGTTGCATATTCTCTTGTCTTTTAGGCTCTGATGCTCACCATCTTGAGTACCATACGCCTGTTTAGGTTTGCTTTTTGGTTTTCTTTTCTCATTTTTATTTTTTGTGTTAGATATGTATATATTTTAACCTGTTCGATTGCAGAGTTGTGTATTCGGTTGGGTATGTTCTGTCTTCAGTTCTGGTCCTACCTCTTGGGGCGCTTAATTCCCCGAGCAGTTTTTGAAAATTTTGAGCGTTGGCCGTAATTAAAATAACATCGTTGGCAAAACGTAGATGATTGAGTATTTCTCCGGAGATTTTAATATCCACTGAAGTCGTTTGAATATGTCTTCCATCGCGAAAGTGAATAGCTTCAGGGAAATTGCGTCCTGTTATCGTATACCGCGTTGTATTTTCACTCGTCTCTAGAAAAATACCCCTTTTGGTTTATGGAGTAATTAATAGTGCGAAGGTGGAATGCCAAGTGAATAAGTTTCTCATCTTCTTCGACGATGATTTTGGTGGTAAGGATTACACCATTGTTGTGCAACCCTCTTTGTTCACATTACTTGACGATTTTTCTTAATATCTTGTTTCAATTTTATAAAAAGTAGTCGACTGGGGGAATTCCCTTAGAAGCTCAGAAGATCGTCACCATGGCTTTTCGGGCTGCTTCGGGGTGTTCACTTTGTTTCTCGTATAGGTGCAGATGTCATGCTGAAGCTACATCGTCCGGAGTTTCTTGCATCATTGGTTCTAATTGTCTAACTGTCATGCCCGTCACCTTCGTCTAAATCTCCACTGCTCATAAGCTGTCCAATTTCGTCATTCCAGGGCTTCTTCTCTTTTAAGGGGCGTTCCAATGCCATTTCTGCTAACGTCGCTTATTATAATTATATTATTCTCATACGGCTGTAGCCGTTTAATTCTTTTTGTTAGTTGTATCCGTCATTATTATATTTTTTTAATGTACCTATTCATTTCTTATTGTCATTTATTGTCAAACCATACAAGATGCGCGGCGGAAATTATATCTTCATCGCCGTTAACTTCTTTGTATTTCTCGCACACCTCTACGTAGTAAATTCTTCTCCTAACTTTTTATGTAATTCTTCTCTTGACATTTTTATTAGTATTCTTCTTTTTCTTTGCCTTTTTCTTCGATCTATGTCATCTTCTTTTTTCTGTATTTCCATCTGTGCTCGATGTCTCAACGTTAAAGCTCCTAAGTGCTTACAGGTTACTCGACATTCTACAACTGTTTTATTCGTTAGTAACCCTCTACCTGTGCCTTCTGCTATCTTCAACTGTTTAAATTTATTCGTCGAGCTAATTTTCTGTACCCTTCACTAAATTCTCTTCATTTGCTGCATATGGGAAGCAAGCAAACAAGGAACAGTATTCTCATCTTAATATATCATACCTTCTTCGCCATTCTCTCAGTTAAAATTTAAATTTAATAAAGTGTGAGTTATGATGAATGCTTGTATTGCTGGTTACAAATTCAGGCGATATCGGTTTGTCTACCTTGGCAGTGCCGGTAGTTTGGCATTTTACGACTTATCTCTTTATGTTTTACAGTCTCATTGCTGAGTAGAGTTTCGAGAAAGGAAATCATCTTATTGAAGTTACTTGGTACAAGTTAATGCACAAGATTAGTTTGAAAAGAGCATGCTAATTGTTTTTGCCAGCTTGGAAGACATTTGTTTTACGTGTTTTTCCAGTCCGTTTATTTAGGATCTTACTGTAGATTCTACTTACTGAGTTGAAGACACTTACTGTAGCCTGTTTTACTCCCTCCATTCTGAATCTTGGTTACTTCAAACACTCTTAGGAAGGTTGCTATGGTTCACTAAGTAATGTTTGCTTTTTCGCGTTTTCCTTGAACTATACCTTGAAGACACTGTTCTCAGTAATTCATGGCAACTTGATCTGCCATTTCATGCATTTATGTAAGGCAAGGCAGCTTGTAATGTTCTTATGGTGGCCACAAGTCTGAATGTGTTTTTTCTCAAAACTATACCTCCAAGTCGAGTTGAGCTTAACAGAAGAATACCCCAGTGAACACGTAAATGAGGCCTCCAAACAGTAGATTCACATTCGTAAGTATTCGATCTATTTAATTTTTAAAAACTATTGGCAACCGACACTACGGTAAAGTGGATGTGCACCTAATACTGAAACATAGATAGTTAAGTAAGGGCCTGCTTGGTTAGAACTTGGATGGGTGACCGCTCTGCGGCTTGGTGTGTCCGGCCCCTTCGACACTGTAAAGGTATAAGAGGGTACAAGAAAAAGAAAGAAGGAGAAGGAGAATAAAGAAGAAGAAGAAGAAGAAGAAGAAGAAGAAGAAAAACTATTGGCGACATATCCATACATAGATAAAAATTAAAAAACAAAAACGCCACAAATAACAATAGAATCTAGTACACTGAACCTAAACTCGATACAGCTCTATTTTGGATATTCCAAGTTATAGCTTTTGTGCCTGAAAAAAATCTTTTATATTAACACTTCTGACAATTGTTAATCTCATAACACTGCGAGTTGGTCTCCATTTCCTTCATCGATGTGCAAGGTTAGACTACTGCTCAGCATACCTGCAAAGCGGGTACGTAATACTCGTTTTAATAAGTTAATCACAGGCCATCGGGCTACGTTTCGGCCATTGGAGAAGAAGAAAAATCATAAAGGTCAAATAGACATCTTTATTGATTTTTCGTATAACTCCAGTCTATAAACAAGAAACATTTTGTGGGAGAGATGTTCTAATTAGCCATAGTACGATGGATCCATCAAGTACGCCGATTACTTGCCTTTTTAAAGATTTATCTTGTAAAGCTTGTACACAACCGTTCTTTCAAACTTTTCGCTTATTTTGTAATATTATAAGTAGTCGCCTATCCTTATGGTGGTATCACCAACTAGCTAACCCAGCGGAGACCCAACGAAAGACTAACGTAGTGTATACATTTAAAAACTCTTACAATTCATTAACTGAAAACATGAAATCATTTCTGTGTTGTTATTTTTTGTTTGAATCATTGGAAAAATCGAGGTGTGCGGCTACCAAGTCGCTTATTAATATTCTAATTACAGAAGGCTTTCACACTTCGTATTATTTTAGAGAGAGACGAATATACAACTGCACGTCATCCGACAAATATAAGGTCACATGGAAGGACGTTATTGAAATCGGAAAAGAAATAGTAACAACAGATATGCCTTTCAATGGCATTATGTGGTATCCTGGGGGTTCATTGAAGCGATCCAAATCCCTTCATTGGGTATGCGTGATTTTGTTTCATTACATTCCTGCTCTTCTGTTAGATCCACTAATTTGGCTTTCCGGAAACAAACCGGTGTAAGTACTTTATAATTGTCGCAAATAACAATATTAAAATAATTCCCAAAGATTGTGGAGGGTACAAAAGAAGATAACGCAAGCTTCCGACATATTCGAATATTATACTAATAATCAATGGACTTTCGACAATGAACACGCAACGAAGGGAAAATCTTGGTTGAATGAGACAGAAAAAATTAAATATGACGTGCAAGGTGACGGTTTGGATGTCAAGGACTATTTCTTCAAGGCTATTCATGGTTCTAGGTTATACATACTTAAAGAGCCCGATCATACACTGCCATCCGCAATGACACATTTAAAAAGGTTTAAATTTAATATTATAAGCGAAACACTTTAAATTAATTTCTCTGTTTTCAGATTGTGGCTTCTGGACAGACTTTGCAAATATCTAATTATGTTTGGTTTTATCTACTTCATATGGATTTACGTTATATCACCTTTTGTAAACTTATTTCTTCCCGAGGACAGCGTTTCAAGATTACTAGGTTTGAAGTAATCTAGGTTATTATTAGCGGCCATATGTTTGTTAGTTTTAAAACAATTACTAGATTTTATATTTAGCAGCGGACAAATGTTCTTAGACGTAGGTTTTATACTTTATGCAGTTGTACATTATATCGAGGATCAATTTTATAAGTTTACGCGTGAAAATGGGCAATACGCCATACATACAAAAGATTTGCATGGACGCCTTTGTATTAAGTAGTTAAGTATTTGTTATGTTTTTTTTTTAATAAACGATTTTAATAGATGCTGGTATATCAAAATAATAATAAATATCAAACAAATGCAACAAATTAAATACAATGGCAATAAAGAAAATTCTTTTATGGGAAATGTTCAAAATGTCCCGTTTTCTTCACAAAATACCACCTTACGTTTAAAATACTGCTGCAGTTACACACCTACATGATGCTACGATTCTTTGAAATAATTATCCCATTTAAGATGGAGATATGGTATACCCCGTGCTCACTTTTTCCCAATGATAAAAATTCAAAGGGGCAAGTCAGGGTACCTACGAAGAAGCCCAGCCATTTCACACTAACTCTATACAATATTCACCGAATTTTGACAGTAAAATCTGCAACTCATATAGTAAATTTCATCACTGACCTAATTTTATAATAAAATCAAAGAATCAGATTGTTCAGTTGTATGTAATAATTAAAGGTTATTATTTAGCTAGATTTGACATAATACTGATATCTGAAACGTACCTCACAAATAGGAGCTACCTCAAAATATCAAGATTTACAGTCTGTGACACAAAACACCCAGATGGAACAACACATGGTGGCTCAACCGTTATTATTAAAAACTCCATAAGAGTTAAACAGATATAAGCATGAGCACATTTAGCTGACAAGTGCTGTAGTTGAAGATTACGATCACAGCTTTATACTGCCTCCTAAGCACGCTATAAAAGAATAAGAATTCACCCACTTCTGCGGCATGCTTGGTAAACAATTCATTGCAGGCGGAGCACCAACAATAGGGTTCTAAGCTAACCACCCTAAAGGAATGGAACTGAATAAGATTAACCTCAGCTACTTTTTGGGTAACTCCCCTTAGACAAACGAACCTGGATGACTTTACAAAACAGCACGGACTAATACTTATTTAAAGAAGTAGCATGTAAAAAGTTAACCTAAGCATACCTCTTAAAACCAACGAAGATATTGATGAAGCTGTAGAACACTCTATACAAAACGCATCTTCTTAATCGACACCTGAATTAGCCGAGGAAGAAAACCAATATTGTCCCACAATGAGTGTTAAAAGCAATATTGCTGAAAAATGAAGGCTTCGAAGAATATGGCAAAAAACCACATCACCTAACATTAAGATTAGGTTCAATTGAGCAACAAGAGACCTAAATAATATGCTTCAAGAACTAAAGAACCAGACATTCCAGGCCTGTATAGGAAACCTCTCTCCTTCGAAGGCAGCTGACTATTCTTCTAGTGTGCCACTAAACACTTAAAACATCTACAACGAACAATCACCCATCATAAAAAACGATGGTAGCTGGGCCTGAAGCACGAAGGAGAAAACTGAAATACTGCTGCTCAGTTTGTCGACATATTCCAACCATTCCCCACCCTGTTAACTTAACAAGAAGAAGACGAGATCCAAGTACAACCCCGTAGATCAACTAACCCTACAAATAAATCAATTGAGGATAATTTAAATCCGAAGAAGCCCCAGGATACATACAGCCTTATCACCGGTAAGGTCCTAAAAGAATTACCCGAGGAATGTTTTAAACTGATGATAGAAATTTGTAACGTTATATTACGAACATCTCATTTTCCAACACAGTAGAAAGTAATCCATATAATTCTCACGCCGAAACCAGGTAAACCATCCGAGGAAGAATGATCCTATCACCCCAGCAGTTTGTTGACAATAGCATCAAAAGTGTTTAAAAAGCTTCTACTCAAGAGATTGAAATCACTATTTGAAAAATATAACCTCCACATCAACAATTTGGTTTCAGAGATGACCACACCAGCACTGACCAAGTTGAGGCATGAACAAAATTAACCAAACATTTGAAACATAGCTACGGTCTTCCTTGATATAACTCAGGTGTTTGTCAAAGTCTGGCATGCGGAATTACTTCTAAAGATTAAATAGAAACTTCCACACACACATACTATCAACTATTCAGATCCTACCTGTCAGATCAACGTCAAGGACGAATTAACAAACCTGTATGCTATAAACTCTGGGGTTTCTCAAGAAAGCATGCTGGGCCCTATCCTCTACTTCTTCTATATATACGTCACACTTTCCCATCATACGTCAAACCATGATGGCGACATTTGCGGATGACACTTCTGTCTTAGCTATGCACGAAAATGCAGTTGCTGCTTCAGAAAATCTTCAAACTTGTGTTAGCTCGCTAGAAGACTGGCTAAGAAATCGACGCATAAAGGCTAATGAAGCAAAGTCTGTCCATGGTATATTTGCTTTTAGAAAAGACGCTTAGATAGGAGGATAACTTGGAGGAAACATATCTTCACCAAGCGCAAACAACTAGGTTTAAAATTCACTAAACTCTAGTGGTTAAATTGAAAGGAAATCTGAACCCATCCTAGATAATAAACTACTGGTCTACAACGCAGTACTGAAACCCATATGGGCGCATGGACAACTGTAGGTTACGGTGAACACCTCAAATTTGGAAATTCTTCAACGATTCCAGTCAAAAACATTAGGGTCTATAATAAACGCCTCGTGGCATGTGAGGAATGAAATAGAAGTGAAATCTCAAATCCCATCCAACCGCGTTGACAGTGAATCTCCTGGGCAACAGTGGGAATTAAAACCTTCTTGACTTACCAAAAGAGATTTTTATTCGTGTATATCTATACCAAATATTCGTATTAGATTACCTATAGTAAAGTAGGAGTCCCTCACTGGAAAGACATTAATATACCATTTTGATGATAATACGTTGTCAATACACAATAAGGTCCTCATGTACAACCAAATGCTCAAATATATTTGGTTGTATGCTATTCAGCTGTGGGTCTGTTCCTTTCGTCAAAGAATATATCAAGAGGTTAACTGGTATGCACGAAACCAGGCTTCATCACCATATCAACCCGGAAGTTATGCAACTCCTTGACAATCAGAACCATCTTTGCAGACTGAAGAGGACCAAGCTATTCGAATCAGTGTAGTAGTGCTTGTGTTCAAAGCAGAGCAAAGTGCAGATGGGCTGCGGTACTTGTGGAATTTAAAACTCAATCTACAACTCAATTAGAAATAAGCTTAGGAAGTCAAGGAAACAACTTAAGTATTAACATTTTTAGTTTTTAAGATATATTTATCAACGTAAAATTAATGGTTGGTCTATCAGACCAGTTTTAATAATAGTAAAATACAATAAAAAAAATTATGATATTTGTCTTACTGCAAATAACATCAACAATATGTAAGAACAATTAAATAGACTAGTCAGGGAATCAGCTTAAAGATAAATATTAGGAAAACAAAGTGCATATGCCTAAATGTAGATCGACCTAAAAATATGTTAGTCAATGGTGAGATAATAGATAGAGTGGATGAGTGTTGAAAGAACGTCTTCCGGGTTGATAGCGTGTCATTGTTGAGAAAGAAGAACTGAACCTTTCGCCCACTTTCTTAAGGGGATTCATTAGGGGAAAAAGGTGGGGGGCACTAAAGGAGCACGGTAACTGAACGTGTGAACCACGCAAGAGGCTAAACTATTTTAGCAAGAGGAACAAGGGCACGGTAGCTCAACTTGTAAACCAAGCTAGAGCCGAAACCCTTCCGGAGTGGATTATTTCGTATATCTGGAAAGTGTAGTGTGAGTTACGGACGGAGAACTCAAAGACATCCACGAATAAGTAACTAAAGCAAGTAGTGCGTATTTAAGTAAAATTGAGTGCGGTATGGAACCCAAATAATTTAAGTGGTTTTGCTATACGCGTCGGAATGGTGGTTGGTTGCGGGAGTACATAATAAAACACCAAAATTATATTTGTAAATCGGTGCCTGCAGGGTATGGTGAAGGTGAGGTGGACTAAAACCATTAGTAATGAGAAAAGAACAAATCAAGTAGATATAAACACAAAGGCAAAAAGAAGAAAATATGGATGATTAGGAGTTTTTAGTGTTAATTATTACGTTGATTAAAATTGTTAATAAATAATTCACACCACAGACCGAAGTTTTAAATAAACGTTGCAATACAGTAAATGGAAGTATGAAATGCACCAGAAATCGTATCGCGTCACTGAGAAGTTACAATCTAAGCCTGCAAGAATTATGTCTTAATCGTTTAATTATTATAAGTAGGCACCCCCTCCCCCTCCATACTGATAGCAAGGTTAGCTTAGGACGTGTAATGCATGTTGGCTCATTCAAACTCAGTTCACGGATGCGAAATAGAATGGGCACGCTGTATATGTAGCATTTTCAATAATGAATGCAAAGCCGATCAATTATAATAAATATACTATGTGATTCACATCAGACGCGCCCCTTAACGATTGGAATAGGCAACCCAACTTCCAAATCCAGAAATAACGTTGATCTATGTTAATTTAAAATTAAACGTATATAATCAGAGGTGCCTTACTCCAAAATGGCAATACATAATTCAATATCATGCCAAGGTTATAAGTTATAATATTCCAAAGTCAAAACTTGCATCAATTTTATTTGTATAAAAATATACAAAAATTAAAATTTTATGCACGATGGCATTATAATTTGACAATTATGTGTGACTTTTTTTGACATAAACATCTCTTTATAGCCCGTGGGAATCTTTATAGCCCACTGGGCTATAATGAAACGTCAAAAATTGATAAACAGTTTAACAGTCTTATAAAGAATTTTTTTAAATTAAAATCGAAAGTATGTTCTTTCTTAAAACTCTATTTATTGCAATTTGTATTAACAACACAGTTAACACAATTATTCATGTGAATATTCCTAGGCGCAACTGCTTCAACCATTTGACAGTAGTCAGCAAAAAAAATAATTGAGCAACTAACTACTCGATGTGGCTAGAAAATTAATTTATTCCTTTTATTTTAGTTTTAAAATCTTCGATCGTGCATAAAAGTAACTTGCTTTTATGGCCTTCGACGTGTGTTTAGCCCTCGGCTGACATCTCGGGCTTAAAATCACGTCTCAGGCCATAAAAGCTTCTTTACGCCCTTGGTACATAAATAACTATTATATACTGTGGAAACATGTATATTGGCTTGCATTTGGAAATTTTAAGGGGCGTCTTACGTGAATCGCCTAGTATATTTGACGTTCGATGTAAGTAACGCACATTACTTTACACGCAAAAAGGGAATATGTAGTAAAATCACTGTAATTTCGGAAAATAAGCTGCACTTCTCGGTGGAATACTCCATGATACTCTTCTTAAAACTACGTGGTGGGCCGAAGAATAACCCCCGAACAAGTGGTGCTAGGGCTTAAGCTTAATGCCCTTAACATCTCTCCCTTGAAAAACATTAGTTTTAGTTGGTAACTGTCCAAAAACCGGAAATAGGGTAATCAGATGCGAAATTTGACACTCAGCAAGCAAAATATGCTTTCTGCTTTATTTTCCTGTTATATATCATTTTCTGCATTCTGAATATTGCATTAAGAATAATGATAACAAGAGCTAGTTATATAATTTATTTGTAATTGTAGTTTTTTACATTTATTTATAAAGTCCAATTAACACAAAGTACGTTTTACTGAACCGGTGTAAATGTACATCAAAGTTCATTATTTGCTTAACCTTCACTGAATTTCCTGCTCTTGTATAATAGAAACTGATGTTTATTACTAAACAAATCAGTTTTAAAAGATTAAAAAATTGCTAAATACTTTCTAGCACCTAAAGATGTGCCCTTGTATAGTCTTCTAAGTGTACGAAAATTAATATAAAATAAGCGAAGGAAATGGAAGATATGTTCTCTAAAAGGGAAAGCACCTCGCAAGAAAAATCTAGAAAAAACATATCGGTAATTTAACGATTTTATTTATTAGCGCTAACGGCCCCCGCGAGAGAGCATGGCCGGCAAAATGGAGGGTTAAGGCCTCCTAGGCCTAGGTCGCTTTTAATACCCCGGTTGTTTCGCTCTCCATACGTCTCTAACAACCACCTTCCTTACTTCACTACTGTTTTTCGATTCCCAATTATTTTTAGTGACTGGGTAGGCTACTCGCCGAGCATCCGAATCGGGTTTGACCCCGAGACTGTCCACCCTGTAGTCAAATGCCTGAACTACTTGGCCACTCTGGCGATAAAAATAAGTAAATAAAAATAAAGTAAGCCAGCTTCGGCGATGTTAAAGTTAGCATATTTGTTTTATAAACCAAAGCACAACTACTTTTAGATGAAATTAAAGTTATACATCCCCAAATATGGGTTTGTGAATATGATGACCAAAAATAGGAAAAGTTTTTGGGGAAGAAATTATTTTACTTTATACACTAAACCGTTTTTACAATTCAATTTTCTAATAAAAAATAATTTTTTAATTTCTACAATGGGTTTCTGTTTAAGTAATTAAGTAATTAAATTAAATATTATTCATGTGACAACGTAAATATAAATTATATTGAACTTTTACCGTTATTATTTTCTGCATTTTACGTACTTCTAAGTGCGTACACAAGGAGTGTTTTTTTAATTGTTTCTCTTTAAGAAACTGACGTACCTGTTTCTTAAAATGTTACACAGGACTATTATTGAATACGTTTTACGGGAATAACGTGATATTATACAATATACGTAAGAAAATAAATTACAGAAAAAAGGAAATGTAAGCCCTATCAAGAAGCCATATTAATATGTTTTTGATTGCGTTGTTTTGCATCGTCAAATTTTAGTAATGAATTCATACCCAAACATTTTGTATCAGGTTAGCTAGAAATTTTTATAGTAGCTCTGAACAACAATGTGGTTATCATAAAACAAACAAATAATAAAAGAACTGGAATAAAACAAAACAATACACACTAAAATCAAAACTGTACATTAATTTATGTTGTGAAGTATAGTGACATTAGGTAAAGATACAGAAATTATAAAATTAGGCCGTGGCCTACGACAAGGAGACACCTCCTAAACTATTCGCTCTCGCTATGGAGGACGTATTCAAACAACTAGATCGGGGTGAAAATGGAATACACATAAATGGAGAGAAACTTAATAATCTCAATATGCTGACGACATAAGTTTTAATCACAGGCAACCCTAAAAATTTACAAATAATGCTGAATGAGCTAAAATAAAAATCAGGGGAAGTAGAAATTTCAAAATAAATATGGACAAAACAAAAACAATGTATAGAATTCGGCACGACTCTAGACAGTCAAACACTAGAACAAGTCAAGAATATGTCTATCTTTGACAAACAGTCAGAGTGGATAACGACTTCCAAATTGCAGCCTTAAGAAGAAGAATAAGAATGGCATGGAGCGCTTTCGGCATACTGAGCCACATATACGACTATGTATATTAAGAAACAAAAATAGATGTACTTAACCTGTGCAACAGAGGCATGGGCATTAAGATTTCACAGTTTCAGCTAACCCAAAGGAACATGGAAAGATCGACTTTGAAAGACATGTGATCGATAGAGTGGATAAGAGGACAAACAAAGATGGAAGACATGGGAGAGATTATTAGGAAACCAAAATGGAGATGGGCACGACATACCACTTGAATGGATGAATCTTAATGAACCCGAAAAACTGCAGAATGGCGGGCATTGGGGGGGGGGGGGGGGGTAGGCGGAGGATGAAAGGCCGAGGTCGTCCCTTAAAACATTGGTATGACGATATTAGACAGATAGCAGGAAAGAAATGGATAACAACAGCACAGGACCGAATAATTTGGAGGAATTTTGGAGAGGCATATTATGATCACAAAGGACGAGAATCGATGAATAAAGAAGAAGAAGGAATACAATGGACAACAAAATCCAGAAGACTGTGGAGCAAACACATAACTGGAGCAAGGAAACCTTCTGGACAACCACACAAAGTATGAAGGGATGGTTAGTACCACCCCATACTACATTATTAAGGTTTACACCAACATCCAGGGAAAAACAGAAAAACTTAAACAATAAGGTAGAAAAAGAGTAACAGAAAAAAGAAGACCACGAAAACGAAGAAGAAGACACAGAAGAGAAAGAAGAAAAATAAGAAGGACGAAGAAAACAGGAAGAAGCAGAAAGAAGGATGATTCTCAATTATTATACCTATCTGTAATGCCTAAATACATAATTTGAAGCACAATAAGGCAAAACAATTTTTGCTATTGTTATAATAGCAACATGTATTTATCAAGGCGTCATTAGCTGACCTTTAGCTTTCTTCAATTTTTCAAATTATCACATTGAGCACCTAATAATTATTGTAATTGCGCAAAGCGTTAATTATTGATTATCACTAAATGAAGCGGTTGGTAATTTTTAAACATCATAAGAGTTAAATATTCTCTTAAAGATAATGGTTTTCAACCTTTCAATTTTTGACCAATTCTTCATACTAAATATATAAAATAGAGTTTTTGAAATACCTATGCGTATTTCCAGGTATACTACAAAAACTAGTATAATGGGCGAACAGATCTGAAGAAAAATCATTGTCTTCCAGCATTACAATAGGTTAAAAGTGAACAAAAAACCTTAACTGAAAGAAATCATACTACCATAAATTAGTTCAGAATTCGTAATTTTTTTTAGAATTAATATGTTTAGAAGAAAATTAAAAACAACTCTCAATAAAACTCCAGGAAAAATTAAATATAGCAGGACATAACCAGTTAGCTTGTTTATCAGTGACGCAAAGCATTAGTTAAGAAATACAAAAAAAATGTTAATTACACTCAATTACAGTTGATCTTACAATATAATTGCAATTTATTCCTATGTAATCCTCCTTGGTTTGAATTTTTCTGGTGTGTCAGGTAAATACAGTTACAAACTCCTCATCTTAAATTTATTAATGTTCAAGAGCGTTGGATGTAATCAGCATTTGGTGTTCTGCAAGTATTGTTATTTTTAGCATTTTTAAAAATTAAATCTCCTTGCATAAAAAGTTTAAGGTAAGTTCGATAAAAAATAAGATTCCTTTCTCAAGAATTTCTGAACCTAATTTATTATCACCTTTTGTTAGTAATAAATACTTTTGAATACTTTGGGTTTTATTAATTGAAAATTTAAATTTTCGAGAGTTTCTTACGTCAATTATTTCCAATACTAATTGGGGAGTTTAGTAATTATTTCATATACTTTACGCACTTCTAAGGAACATGTGATCACAAAGTATTTAAGTTTTGGGCGGCTATGGATCAGTTAAATTTTCGGATAAAAAAAAACGTTAAAACATGCAATTGTCAATTCAATTGTCAGTATAGCAGTGTTTATTGTTTATTTTCTAAAAAATGTTTTCGGAACATAAAAAGGTAAACTAATTTATGTCTTTCGAAACATTTTATTAAGGAATTTAGTTGGCAACTGAATACGATGTTCAGTTTATGTAGCGTTTAGTTCTCAGTTAGGTTAGGTTAACTAATAACAACTGCAAGTGAGTGTTCATTAACAAATAATCTACGCTTTACAATCCGTACCCTCCCGAAAATGAAGGATTTTTGATCACACGTTACATTTTTTTTTTTTTTTTTTTGCCCTTATTGAAATATTATTTTTTCCGCTTGCTTAACTGTATTTTGTAAATGGTATAATACCGTAAATAAAAAAAAAAATTATTATTATACAAAAAAAAATTGACGTTCGAAGAATGAAAATATAATAATTATCTATCGACCTATAATCATTTTAATATTAGCAACTTAATAACGTTTTTACAACAATAACCCTCACCCTACTTACTTATGTAAAACAGTACGAAAAAGAATTGAAAACGGACGCTGTAATTCAGTTGAGTAAATTCAGACTACAATAAGTCTCCTAAAACGAGTTTAATATTTTCTGAAAGCATTCCTTCTTTCTAAATGTTATTAATTGCAGTACCGAACCCTTCTGAAGTTTTTTGATAGTCGAAGTTAGCATTAGGGAACAAAATACATTTTAACAAAAATTGAATCATACTGAAACATAAAAAAAAAACAAGGAAAACAAAAGAAGTGTTTTGAAACGAAATGCAATCGTTTCCAAAGCCTCCCAGAATTATGGCAGACAAGAACAAAGAAGTGAAACCGTTAAATAGGCTAGCTGGCGATGGAGGTTTTAAAAATCAAACCCTTTTTATTACCGGAGGCACCGGTTTTATGGGGAAGGTACTAGTTGAGAAAATTCTCAGGAGTTGTCCTCTTGTTAAGAAGATATATCTACTGGTTAGAACCAAAAAAGGGAAGGATCCGCAAAGCAGAGTGGATGAATTGTTTGCAGGTCCTGTAAGTATTCCTTCAAAAGTTTTTGGCCAGACATTTAAAGCTCATAAAAAAAATCAAGCGGTGTTGCCAAATTGTGAGTGTTATACCTACATTTAGGTATACATCGTTAAATCTTGTAAAAATTATACCAAAAAATATCCTAACAAATATTGCCTTGTTTTTAAACCTCTTCTTAGTCTTTAGAGATTGCTTTCCACTTGATTGTATTGGGCTAGATGCTATTCGAAATACTTTTGCTGGTCAACAACTGTTATACTCTATAATTTTCGGGCAAAATCAGTGCTTTGTCATATCAAAGCAATTTTTATTATACCGCAAATTTTTTCCTTTTTTACTCCAGTGTTTTTGAAGTGCAGTAAATTGAACATCACCTTCCACAGCACATTATTTATATCCCTAACCTAATCCTTAGTTAACAAGTTTGACATACATGTTGCTCCACGATCTATCACGGGCACCACCGGAATAGAACCTGTGTTAATCGGTTAGCCACCAGGAGCTTATTCAACTAGCTAACCTCTTAATAGAAAAAATCAGAAAACTTCATAAGTATCACCCACATCACCCATTCATTTCTTTATAGTTGGATGATTTTATTTCCAGCTATTTGATTTGCTAAAGAAAACCAGAGGTGACGACATTGTAAAGAAGGTAATTTCAATCTCTGGCGACGTTACCGCTAATGATTTAGGATTATCTAAAGAAGACCGTCAGTTGGTAGCAAAAGAAACGGACATTATTTTTCACCTTGCCGCCACGGTTCGTTTCGACGAACCATTTAAAAAGGCGATTTTACTCAACACCCGAGGCACGAAATTCATGTTGGAGTTTGCGAAGGAGTGCAAGAAATTATCAGTAAGTTGGACAGTTTGTTGTCAAAAACGGTTATGATTACTTTTTTTCTGTAGATTTTTGCGCACATTTCCACAGCCTACTGTCATCTTAAAGAACGAGTGTTGTATGAAAGGACATATCCTCCTCCTGCTGATCCCCTTAATGTTATTCGTACCGCTGAATGGTTGGATGAAGATTTACTGGATTCGATTTCTCATAAGTTTGTAACATGCATTTTTTATACTAATTTTTTATTTGTGTGCTTTTAACTTATGGGTTGATAAAATCATTATTGCTCAGTAAGTTTTGAATTTAGACTTCTATAGATTTCTAGCCAAATTCATATAGACTTGTTTTAAATCTCATTATCATTGTTTAACTTAACAAGTGAGCACATCGATTTTCTTATTGTTCAGGATAATGGGTGATTATCCGAATACATACGCCTTCAGTAAAGCTCTTGCGGAAGGTCTCGTCAATGAAGAAATGTGCAATCTTCCGATTATAATACTACGTCTTCCTGTAGGTAAGTAACGTCAGAACTCGTTTGCAATTTACTACAATATCACCTTTTAAACTTTTGTTGGCCAAAGGTAGTTTACACTTTTCGAAATGTAAAACAATATGGTTCTTTATGCAACGGTGGATACAGCAGCTACTCATGACAGTAGCAAAAGTTGTAAAACTGGAGAACTCGATTGGAAAGGGCACAATTGCTTTAGCAAAGATCAAGTCGACATTTATCAGGATAACAACCGCCATGTTCTAATTATGTCATAATCAACTAGATATTAACAAAACGTCTTCCGGATTGGGACCGTGTCATTTTGAGATAAAAGACTCAACGTTTCGCCCACTTTTGTAAGGGGCTTCTTCAGGAGGAAAGGGAGCACTAAAAGAGCACGGTAACTCAACGTGTCAACCACGCCAGAGGCTAAACTCTTTTAGCAAGAGGCAGAAGGGTAACGGTAACTCAACTTGTCAACCAAGCCAGAGGCGAAACCCTTCTGAAGAGAAACAGAGAGAGCAGCGACTTTATACCGGCCGTACCCGGCCAAGCGTATCCGACTGTGACGACGATTGGTTAGGGGTGGAGGGGGCGGAACCAGTAATAATGGCGGACTTCCAAATATCGGATAGATAATAACCAGTGTCACGATTCAAGTTATTAGGGGTCTTGATGATTTCAATGGCTCACGGATTTTCCTGTTGAAAAAATAAGGGGCATTGGCAATGATCGCAAATTTTTCACGTTGAGTTACCGTGCTCTTTTAGTGCTCCCTTTCCTCCTGAAGAAGACCCTTATAAAAGTGGGCGAAACGTTGAGTCTTTTGTCTCAAAATGACACGGTCCCAATCCGGAAGACGTTTTGTTAATACTGACCGTGGAAGTCTTCGAATTCATTATCAACTAGATATATATAATTTGTTTTTATTTGCATACCTACAGTCTACTCTTATAGTTACAGTAATAAGTAAATGTTTATACATGGCACGAGTGCGATCAGGCCCACGATACTTTCCCGGCGAGGGTATATTAGACTTAAGTTACAGGGTTTTTGACCATTTTCGATCCTTTTGTGACTATTGGTTGATTTGTGAGCTGCCCTGCAACGTCATTTCCATATCATGCTAACTTGTAGTCGCATGCTCTTGCAAACCTTTAGATTTCGGTAGTTACTTATGGGATCTTCAGATCGGTTTAGAGAGTGTCGTTGCTGATGTACCATGTCGCATTAGTCATCATACAAAGGGTCTTGAACAGGAACCTCTAGAGTATTCGGCGTGGGATGCCTTTGCACAACCGCAAAGCTGAATCCCGTAGGTCCATCTGGGCTGCAATATTATTTTGTAAAAAGAGTAGCTTGCTTGAGAGGGATAGTTGTGATCGCCTTCCAATGAGCCAGTACATTAAATTTGTTTGGTTTTCAGATCTAGCTGTGTCCTCTTATTTCTGGTATGTATGCTCCAGATAAGTTGTCATCAAGGTGCATCCCGAGGTATTTTATTTTAAGCGTCTGTTAATGAAGCTTATTTGTGCGGATGTTTCTTTGTTCACTGTTATTCTACATTTGTTGGTTTAGTTTTGCAGTAGATCGAAGTGCTTATTAGCTGAAGAATAGCTGTAGTCGGTGAGTCGAAGGAATAGATCAGGTATAGCAGCGATCCCAAAACACTGCCTTGCGGATCACCAGATGTAATTTGATGGTAATCCGAAACTGCATTGTTTATTGTTACTTGAAAGAACCTTTAAGCTAGGTATGATTTTAGCACTAGATAGATCTGACTTGGAAGATATGATTTGAGCGTGTATAACCGGCCTTTATGCCTTACTCTGTCGAAGGCTTGTTTGATGTCCAAGAAAGAAGCCACACATGCACTAGATATATAAATCCATTTCATTAACGAAAGTGAATAGTTTGGATATATAGGACAATTTTGGGGAAAGTAATTTGTGTACGAACTTAACCTCACTTAAAACTTCATTTTGTACATAGTTTATTTCTTCTTCTGTTCTTCTAATGCTCATTGACGATTATTTGTATTTTATTCCTTACAGCCTGAAAGCACTAATATAGTAAATTATTCTTCTTCCTACACCTCTTTTTCATTGATTTCTTTTTCCTGATGTGACGTACCTTTAACGACGCGTAGCGGTCTTCGCCCCATATGCCTGTGGTATGCGCATCAAGCAGTCTTCAAACGTAGGGGACCTACAGTTTTATGTGAATTTCAAACCACGGAAGTGCCTGCACTTCTACTCCAGAGAAGACTTATTAGCCATAATACTGCAGTGGTTTGTCATTGTCTTCCGAGGAGAGCGGTTGGGTGTCTTTAGTGTTTGTGTGGCACTGGGAATCGAACCAACCTTAAATCCCGGTGATCCGACGCACACGCTGGACCAAGTGAGCCACGGCCACCACCTTGCATTACTGTTCATGCTTTGTGCAACAACAAGTGCTCTTAACTTTCTTCTTTTAATTCACCCATAATCGCGCTGATGACATGGATCATTGAGGCCCAATTTTTGTCTATAATATTTAATTAGAGAATGCTGAATATCACTGCTCCAAGTATCTTCCTAAAAAACTACTTATGTAGGCAGCCGTTATAATCTAAAAAATTGACTAAAGGTTGTGCGGTAGACGATGGTTAGCCGAGAAGATCGTCCGCAGTGTTGCGAGGATAACGGTTATCAAAGGTATGGTAACCGGGACCGCCAGCTTAACGTGCCCATCGAAGCACGGAGAAACGTATCACTTTTTCAAATTCCAGCATCGAACCCGAGATGTCTACGTGAGTGACCGAGGCTTTGTACACTTGGCTATCCGCCCCTCTAAAAACTAAAAAACTAATATATCTTAATGTTTTTAAAACGTTTGTTTAAAACTTCGGTCCATGGTATGAACAATTTATTAAAGAATCTAAACAACGTAATAAGTAACACCAAACGACAACTTAAGAAATAAAAGAACCCAAAACTAACGCTAACTCGAAACACTACACTAATTTATTTACATGGTTTATTTATTTTCACACACTTATTCCGAAACGCACCAGAATACTCGACATTTTTCCAGAGACGATGACGTGTATCGAACATTCGAGATCACTCGCGAGATTCTATCGACAGATGACGCATACGACCGACATTATTTGTGCTCATATCTACAGCTGGCGCGTCTCGTTATAATATGTAGGGTACCGACGGGAAGTACCGAAAGAGCGCAAATAAAGTCAGACCAGAAAATTCTTGGATATTTGGGTTCCAGGAAGATTGTACGATGGTGTATGGTGTCGTGTTGCCCAAAGAAAATTAAAATTCCTCTGATATTATCGTCCATGCACTTTGATGACACCATAGATTAAAAAAAAAACGAAATGGTTACTCTTTACAATATAACCAAAGTCGTATGTGACTTATTAGATCAAACATGTCAAAAAAATGATGTGTCGCGAAATACAAGGGATGGCCTATCTATAGTATTAATGCCGTTTGCGTTTATAAATATCATAAGTGTTCAACAAACGGAAACGCAACTAGAGCTGAATTTTTTGAAAACTTAGGTTGGTAATAAAGCCTCAAATATAGTGGACGTCTGAGTTGGGGACCTTGCCGAGAGAACTACGACGCCGAGCGAAACTGCTACTTGGAGACCAAGTATTGGCCATCGAAAAGCCAGAACCGATTGGATCACTCGGTAGATGCCATACTTGTGACCGAAAGCTAAATAAAACAAGAAGAATTTGGTGTCTAAAGTATAAAAACTGTGCTTGTGGAGATCATCTAAGGAATATTATTTTGTTTGAGCTGTTTTAAAGATTAATGTTTTTCTATTTTGTACGTTTTGTAATATTTCAATATTTTGTATTTCCACTTAATAAACTTGTTAAATACACGCGTATATTTAGACAAATTCTAATGTTTACAGTAATTCCGATTTGGAGGGAACCAATACCTGGATGGACAGATAACATCAACGGCCCAGTGGGCCTTTTAATTGCGGCTGGAAAAGGTGTTTTGAGGACAATGTACTGTGATGCAAAAGGATACGCTGATTATCTGCCGGTAGATATCGCTGCTAACGCCATTATGCTTGCGGTTTATGACTACAAAACCTATAAGTAAGTATATGACTATAGCGAGATGTTTATAGCACTATATGTAGATTTTGTTTTATTATTGTCAAGGACTGCTGCGACCTTTTAAATTTATCACCCTAAAGAGTTCAAACGTCGAGTACCAACCACGCTGCAAATCGAAATTTGGCCTAGGTTAAGTTCTAACCCCTAACCTGTCGATCTTGAAGCACTGTACCACTGAGGAATCCCTAAACTATTTCTGTTTTATTAATAATTTGCATCAGATTTTCACAAAAATTACGTGAACGGGTCACATAAACGATTTTCTGTGGTTCACTAAACTTTTGCGAATTGCTCCCAGTTTATATTTCGAATATATTTGTGTTCGAGAAATGATTTCCTATAGCAAGCTTTTAAGGTTTGGAGGCAAAAACATGTTAATCATTCATTAAAGCTAATAAGCTAAAAAGGATATGTAAGCTTGTACGTTGTCGTCTCCTAAGGCCACGCCCAAACCTTTTTCTTTCTCTTTGATTACATAATTCCAGATAGATAGATTAGTGTCGCAAATCGTACTCTTTCGTATGCTACCTAGGAGGATAACCTTATCTAACAATTTACACAAGTACTGATTAATCCTCACAAGGCACCCAGTGGCATATTTTATTATGACTGAATAGCTGCTGTTGTTGCCTAGTATACACCCACTCGGAAGAATTTCTCATTTTAATGTTTTTCATTTATTCTGGATTCTGAATTTGGTGTGGTGGAGGAACTATGTTCATGTGCACTTATGCCTCGAAGTGGCCTCATTGTACTACCATCAAGAAATCATGCAAACATCCTTGGTGATCTTATTCAAGCCATTCAGTACAGTAAAACTGAGGATGCTAGCGAAGGGTGTGCTACGGACCCCTGCCATATTAGGCTAGAAATCTCCCAACATGACACCTCTAATCGAGTCGAGTACAGGGCAGTCGCAAAGAATATATTCTGCCGTCTTTTCCTCCCAATTACAATCTCTATAAGTCGGGCTGTTAGTTAGCCTTAATCGGCACATATGTTTTTCCAATTTGCAGTCTCCTGAAGGTATACCTGCAAGAAGTCGTAGTCTCCTTCTTGATAACTGCATACGGAATTTAGACAATGTCGATCAGAGGGCTGACATAGTCATCGTCGCTCGATGACATTTATCCAAGTTAACCCATCTGCCATAGTAGTGACTGTGGGTTTCTGGTTTTATTATTGTATGGAGTAGAGTCAGGTATGGTGCCACTGCTGGTTCAGGTCCCTAAAAGGTTTGCGTTGAACCACATCTGGCCAATTCATCAGTCTGCTCATTTTCATAATATAATCCTGCGTGTCCTTTAACCCATATAAGTTGTAGGACATTGTTTTTGGCACGTAGCTCGAGTGTGTTGTGGCATTGAAGTACTACTCCTAACGTTGTTTTAAAATTTGGCCAATTTTCACATCAATATTTCGAAACCTTTTGAAATTACAGCAAAGAATTGAAATTAAAATTTCGGCTTTGACACCCTGTATCTCCCTAAATATTAACTTTTGGACTAAGGTAATTTTAGGTAAATCGTAATATTTTCAAATAGAGAACACATCCCTAAAATGGTGCCGTGCAATTATGAAACACCCGGTATATCCTTGTATAACAACAGATTTTTCAAACTGTTTTGCCACTTCTGATTAATACAGATATGGTGTATGTATAATAACTATTAATTTCATGAAATGAATATCATAGGCTTACTAACAATAAATTGTCTATAACTTCCTTTCCTCTCATAAATACATAGATTGCTAGCTTCAACTAGATTTATATCAAACTTTGGATTACTTATTTTCCAGTTGCGAATTAGATTCTTCAATAAACTGAAGATGACATATACATACAATGCCTTCAACAAAAGAGGGGACGCTCAACTTTTTTTTATCTTACGACTTCTATTTTTATTTCCAAGTTTCTATAGAAAAGTATTACTTTAGAATGAGAAGAATATACAACTGTACATCATCCTTCGAACATAAAGTAACATGGGCCGAAATTGTTGAAATGGGTAGGAAAATTGTAGAGACAAGGATGCCATTAAACGGAGTCGTTTGGTATCCGGGTGGTTCCTTAACAAGATGTAAATACTACCATTACATTAGAGTAATTCTCTTTCATTACCTTCCCGCTATAGTTTTGGACGCTATAATTTTTCTTTCAGGAAATAAACCGGTGTAAGTAACATCCATTAACAGTTTGAGATTTTAAGATTATAAAAATTTTTCTGTATTAAGGTTGTGGAGGGTCCAGCAAAGGATAACAAAAGGTTTCGAAGTATTCGAATATTACGCAAACAACCAGTGGGATTTTAGTAACGAGCAAGCTTTAAAGATGAGGGATTGGATGAACGAAACTGAAAATGAAATTTATAGAATTGATGGAACTGGTGTAGATATTATGAATGACTACTTTTACGAATGTATTCATGCAGCGCGACTGTATGTCCTTAAAGAGGGAGATGATACACTTCCAGCTGCCAGGAGGCACATGAAAATGTATTTATTTACAATAATCTCATAACTTACAACCAATTAATTTACTTTAATCATTTGTTTTAGCATGTGGGCTCTGGATAAACTGTGCAAAGGTCTCTTCTTACTAGGATTTTTTTATTTCTTGTTTATTTATTCCGTTCATTACTTTATAGATTTGCTTATATAAGATTTTAATTTTGAAATACACTTGTTGTAGCCATTCCTAATTAGGTGGATTTTAAAGAATTGTATTTAAATGCTTCATACTAAGAATAAATACTTTGCAGGAGTTTCAACTGAAAGGAAATATTTATTTCTAATTTATGTTTATTTAAGGCCAGTGTGATCGTACTAACCAGCAAAGTAAGTAAGTAAGTAATAAAAGAGGGGATTATGTAGAAAAATAAGATACTTTCATTTCTTTTTAAATGTAAAAATCAATTTAAAAAAGTCCGGTTAACATTTGATCCACCTTCGTATGATAACCAATCGCCGGCTTAACGTGTCCTCCGAAGCACGGAGAAGCGTACAATTTATAAATTCTTGCGGGGTATCGCCAGTCTCGGTAATCGAACCGGAGATGTCTAGGTGGGAGACGGAGGCCCTTTACATACGGCTATCCACTTCTTTTATTTACTTGAATCAGAAAACTTGAAGATTAGTGTGAAGAGACTAAAGAAAGTCCTGCGTCACGATGCCGGTAATAAGTAACTCTTCACCACGCTGTTCCAATGACAAACTGGTAAAGAATATCGGCCCTCAACTCAGTATACTACAACTTAAATAATTTGGGGTAAGCCTACCCAACGGTGAATGCTTCTCGAAAATAGCAAGGAAAGTACTAGACAACTTTTCAAATAGCCAGCACCGCCCAGTGCTTGTACACTTAAGAACTCAAGTCCCTTTAGTCCGAACTGCCGCAGTCGCAAGGTGGAATTTTCAAAAAGCAGACTGCACAAAATTTGCTGTATTAGTCGGCAGCGGTCTAATGGAGACGGAACCCAAATGGAACAACTATAATAAATTTGTGGCTACAATGTGGAAAGCTGCATTACATAGTATACCAAGAGGCTATCGGAAAAAATACATTCCTGGTTGGTCCAGAGAATCAACAGGAATTTATAGATAGTTTTTATAGGGGAACGACCAAGTATCAGGAGACAATGTATTGAAATCACTCGATAAGGCCAGAATTTTACACATTTCAGTAAGAAGGGTTGGACAATGCTGCGACATCTTGGAGCGGCATCTATGCCTCCTACGCATGGAACTAGGGTTGACCCCAATATAATCGTGGAGCATCTGCAACAAGTAGCGAATAGCGTCCCTGTAAATAAGAACTTTGCCAGGGAGGTTAAAACAGAACTCCGTGGCAATAGGAGTCATACATATTACACATCCTATAGAGATAGCTGTTCCATTTACCTAAATAGAAAGTACTGAAGCCATCTCGCAGCTAAAAACGAGGAAAGCCCCTGGATTGGACAATGTGTGCCATGAGTTTATAAAAAATTTGAGGGATTCGGCAAGAAAGTGGTTTGTTAGCTTTTACAACGACATCTTGAGAACTGGATAGATCCCCAATATTTTAAGGAAACGCTTCCCCCCGAACAAGCAGGGTTTAGACCCAACCGAAACTGTTGCGATCAGGTGTGGGCGTTAACTACTATCATCGAAGCAGGGCTCCAAAAGGGCCTTAAAACAGCATGTACCTTCGTTGGCTTGCCAGCAGCCTACGACACTGTTTGTAAGAAGGGTTTAATTGTCAAATTCCAAAGAACTCTCCCTTGCCTTGCAATTACACAGTTAATTCAAGTTTATATTAATAACTGATGCAGTAAACCCCGTACTCTGAAAAACGGGCTCCCGCAGGGATCAGTATTAGGCCCCATGCTCTTTAATATTTACGTAAGCGATATACCCATGACAAGATCTACGAAATTCACATAATATGCTGACGATTTAGAAATTACTATTCAACATCGAGATTTGGAAATCGCAGCAAATACTCTAACGGAAGACTTAAATCTACTCCACTCCTATTATAAAAAATGGCGCTTACTTCCTAACCCATCTTAGACTGAAGTATGCGCATTCCATCTAAATAATAAACTAGCTAATCAAGAATTGCGCCTCACATTTGGAGAGCTTTTGGTGCATCATAATCTTAATCCCAAGTACTTGGGCGTCACCCCCGACAGGCCATTAACTTATAAACAACATCTTGGAAAGACCACCCAAACCTTCACAGACAAGAAGTAAAATATTCAATAAACATAGGTAGTCTTTAGTTCTGCAGAATAACAAAAACTCAAAATGAAATTATTTTGTAATTATGTCAACGAAGTTTACGCTGCATTGGAAAACCTGAGTAATTCTCCATTGTACATGCCTCTATAGACCAGAATTACACAGAGAAAAGGTACAGCACGGAATAAATTTTCGTCTCTGGAGCCTGCATAAATAAATTATTATACTTCAGTTCCGCACTTTTTAAAAAATCAAAACAGGGTATTAAAAAAACAGAAATACCAAAATAAGTTGAAAAGTCTGAATCAACTTTGGCCTAAAAATAAAACGTTTTAGAGATAATGGCAGGTCTTTATTTTTACATATCAGGTTTTAGTAACAAAATAGTTGCCTAAATTGTGAACAGTAAAGCTGAAGAAGATGTTCAAAATACCTTCCTTCCGTTTCAACACACGCAATACACTTCCGAAAAAACGAACCACGAACTCTTTTAAGAATGACATTCATCAAATGGTTTGCAAACCTTGTTCGATTCGTTGACTTAAATCGGAAAGGCAATTAACACGTCCGGTAGAGGCCAAGCTCTTGAACTAATCCCACAGAAAGTAGTCTATGGGCGTTAAATCAGGTGATCTTGGGGGCCATGCAACTGGACCGCCCCCTGCACATCTATCATGCATTAAAGTAAGATTCAAACGCTCCCTCAGAGCGACCGTAAAATATAATGGTGCTTTTTGTGTATTTTTTTGGGAACGATAGAAAACAAAAATGAAGCGGTGATTACATTTAAATAAAAACCACCAGTATCTCGCAGAATTCATTTTGGGACCTATGTTAATTAAAATGTTTTGTCTTATTTTGGGCTCTACTATATGTTCACAAATCTTATATTTGTTTTTTAACACCCTATATAAGTGTGTGATTTAAATTAAGATGCAAATTGAGAAATTCTATGGTTTAGGAACTTGGAAGTTTCATTTTCTGGCATCAGCACTGTCAATGTTAACATGTTTATCTTATAAACTAAGGCTTGGGATTTGATTTTCGGTTGCCGTTAATGAGGTTCATATACAAAGTAAAGTAGTTCCCTTCCGTTGCATATTGATGTGATGTTGGTGAAGATAAAGATCCTACCAGGGGTGGAAGTCCTTTAGGCCTGACACAATTCTATTTAAGTAGTGCTTAATATACGAAACGGTGGAGGTAGTATGTTAAGATCGCACCCAGTAATGAAATAAATAAGACACGAAGCTTAAATTCCAAACTATAGCTTAATAGCTAAATTAGAACGTACAGTGTGTTGCCTAAGCAGTCTGGTGTTTTCTTGTAAAATGATACACTTCTTCGGGTTTACTTGCTGCCGTAATTTAAGAACACATTAATTTTCTCAAAAGTAAGTAATAATAATTAAAAGGATCATTAAATTTTTTAGCAAACTTTAAACTGTAAGCTCTTTTGAATTTGTCAAGAATTGTGTTACAAAAACCTAAGTTGTAGTTATAATTCAACCAAATTAGATTCAAAATTCATTTGAAAACTAAGCGTTTTTATTACTAAAGCTACTACAGAGAAACATCTATGTAGTGGCCAAGGAAAAAGTTATAATAGCAAATAATTTGCCTTAAATTTAAACAAGCATTAGTAAATTGGACAAACGAAATCCAGAAGTCACTGGAATTTATATGCGTCTACCAGGCTACCTAGATTGTTAATTGCCTTTCAAGTGCCAATTTGGCAAGATTATATGTCATCTGTCATGACGATAGGGAAGAAAGAATAACTTTACCCCCTTAGGGGGCCCTAGGGGAGTAAGAACTAATTCATGATCCTATCATTGTCTATGATTTTGATAAATTGATATGCTGAGATTTTTAATGGTAGTTTAAAAATATTGTACAACAAGTACTCCGTCTTAGAAAGTTACAGGCCTTGGCTACGCGCAACCTGCTATCTTTCATGCTCGAAATAATGAATCTATCTTACTGACCTCTGTTGCTACGTAAATTACTAAATATAAATAGATATAAAAGTTTTCTGTCAATAAATCAATACGTTTATAGGGAGATTGTTAGATAGGAAAGAAGGTATTGTATTAATATTGAAATGCTTGTTTTTATACGTTTTAAAATATATATTACCTTATTTTAGTGAATTAATGCAACAATTAATATTTACTCAGTTAAGTATGATTCAATGCGACTTGTTTAAAAGTCAAGAAAATTTTATAATTATGCGGTAAAATTTCAACACCTGCTGAGACAATTCTTTATTCTCTTAATCCGCAGTCAAGCTATTGGAAGAAAACTACGAGGGGAATTAGAAAAGTTATCCACGTAGCTATGAAACAAAAGACATTCAATAATTTTATACTTTTTATTTTTCAACATAATCACCCCTAACTACAATGCACTTGCGCCACCTGTCCTGCAACGACTTTATACCAGTAGAAAAAATAGGCGTCAACAGCCTCTTTCAACTCATTGTCGTCCAAAAACTGACGTCCCCTAAAGCTTTGGTTTCCTAGGAAGCGGTGCCGTCATTTAACGGCCGTAAAAATACGGTGGGTGACAAGACGCACCGCCAAAAAACGTTGCTGAACTGATTCGTACCATACTGGCTCAGCGCTTCAGATGAGACGACACCGCTCTATTACATTGGGTGTGCGCTACCGCTCTTTTGGAAAACACTTCACTTAAAATACACGATACCGTTTTTCGTGATGTCACCCACCGTATTTTGACAACCGTTAAATGACGGCACCGCTTCCTAGGAAACCAAAGCTTAATATGTTTCTTCAAATTTCTAAATAAAATGAAGTCGGACGGAGCCCGATCTGACTATACGGCGGATGGTCTTGCTCAGAAGAATTACACTCGCCTAGAAGTGGTTGAACTTTGATTGCTTTATGCACTTTGGCGTTGTCGTGAAGAATGAGGACATTTTCTTGCACACCAGGGCGTTTTTATCGATAGCCTTACACAAACTTTTTAATGTATTACAGTAGGTGGCTGCTGTTATTGTAGTGTTTTTCAGCATGCATTCAATGAGAATAATTCATGCTTGGTCCCAAACCACGGTGGCCATGAGCTTCCCAGCTGAAGACTGTGTGCGAGTTTTTTTGGCGGGGGAAAGCCCTTATGGACCAACTGCATAGCCTCCAATTTTGTTTCTGGATCCCAGTGATGGACCCAAGTTTCACCACCAGTCAGGGTCGGCTTCTGAAGATGCCAAATGATTTTGCGAAATTTCCTGCCGACGCAATTTTTGCTCGGGCGTCAAAAACCTTGGAACCCATCTCGCTGAAACCTTATTCAAGCCCAATTCATGGTACAAAATCGACAAAACACTTGGCTCTGATATATTCAATGCTTTAGCAATGGTAGACAGAACCATGGCTTCCACTTCTCTGCTGACTTCAGGATTGGTGACATCTGGTCTTCCACTTCTTGGATCATCTTCAATGGATTCACGACCCTACCGAAATTGTTTAGACCAATATTTTACCGTAATATATGATGGAGCTTCATCTTCATACGCTAAAATTATCCTTAAATGGATATTTTTAGGACTAGTCCCTTCCTTTGTCAAAAAATGTATGATATTGCGATGTTCTAATTTCACAACACTCATTTTTTGTTTCGAAACACTTAATAGAAAATACAATAATGAACGATATCAAATAAAATTTGACACACAAGTAGAAAAAGGTTGTCACTGTTTGACGTTTCAAGCAAAGCGCTATCACTTGTTTCTGTTATAGCAAAGAATATAGATAGGGGAAGAAGGACAGTCTATGGGTTATTTAGCGTATTATCAAAGAATATAGTATTCTTTGGTTATAGCTAGGTAGATAATTTTTCTAGCTCTCCTCATAATTACTTACGATATGTTTGATCAAAATTGGCTAGATTAAAGGATTTTAGCCAAAATAATTTATTGTAGAGACTAATATTTTACTGATGACCTCTTTGATTATTTAGTTAACCTAACCTACAAAATCTTCAAACCTAGATAACGCTTAGGTTTTGACGCACTTGCCTTGTACGAAAAGAGAGCTAAAGTTCCCTTTCTGATTCATATTGACCAAATTTTTAATGCAAAACACATCTTCTTCCAAGCCAGTGCGAAGTTTGGGACTTAGAGATCCCTACCAGGGCTAGGAGTCATTTGAATCTGACGAATTTTGATAGAAAAGTGAAAATTCACCAATTAACACAGCAACTAAGAAACTTACGATACATCATAATACCCAGAAGGTCAGTTCTCGTCCGATAAACAAACAGAATTTACAGTGTACAGGGTATTCCAAGATCTATGCAACTGTAGGCTATCTTGGTAACTAAGATAGGTAGGGAAAAACTGAATAAGCATGGCGTAGTGAATGCGACAACACGACCTCCAAGTAGCCTCTATATGAAGATAGAGGTGGCAAACCCTAGAAACCCGAGCAACCTCACCGGAAATCGAGTAAGCAACTTCGGTGGTTGATGGGGCCAGAACTGCCGAGAGCGAGAGAAATGGTCGTTTGAAAAGTGGGGTTGGTCGTGGTGCTAACTACCCCAAGGCCCAGCAACCTTTTCCGCATAAAAAACTCATAGTTACGAAACCTTCAGATAAGCTCCGGAAAGGACGGATGAGTCGACGGCAACTAAAACGGATATACGGATTCTGCTATAGGTACGTGGAATGCTAGAACCCTCCTTAAATCAGGAGCTCAAGCAAGTTTACTGAAAGAAATCAAGAAATATAACATCGTCATAACAGCCACTCAGGAGACGAAATGGCTGAGAGAGGTAATAAACACAAAAACAAATACCATCATATATTATACGGCAGTTCTAGCATCAGATACTGAACCTGACAGAGCCTCTGTGAAGCTACAAAACCATCTAGACATGCTACAGAACTGGTTCAAAAAGTGGAAAATCAAAGTAAATAGTGACAAATCAGCGCAAATATCCTTTACCACCAGACGATGTAGTTGCCCCAGGGTCAATCTAAACAATGTTCCGATCCCAGAAAAAACGGTAGTAAAATATCTTGGGCTTCACCTTGACAAGAAACTCACATGGAAAGACCACATCAAAACCAAAAAGACCCAACTCAACTTAAAAGTGAAACAAATGTCCTGGCTACTAGGTAGAAAGTCTAAACTATCATTAGAGAATAAATTGCTAATCTACAAAATCATTATTAAACCAATCTGGACTTACGGAATTGAGCTTTGGGGATGTAGCAAACCGAGCAACACCAAGATACTCCAAACCTTTCAATCCAAAACACTTCGAATGATAGTAGACGCACCCTGGTATGTGTCTAATCAAACCCTTCATGCGGACCTCGGAGTTCCCCTCATAAGCGAAGTAATTGCTCTACAAGCCAACAAATCCAAAGAAAGAAACACTGACCATAGCAATCAGCTAATAAATGAACTCTACAACCAACCGCTAGCAAGAAGACGGCTCAAAAGAACATGGCCAGAAGACCTAGTGAACTAGGGCATTAGTGAACCATCGATGGATGGTACCTAACTCATGTCAAACTCCCCTCAGAAATTTTACTTATTACTCTGTGCAAATAAAATGTAGAGTAGATTGTAAATTCGCAATGTAAGTTAAAAAAAAAAAAATATATATATATTATGATAAAACTCAAGGAGATAGAGAAATGGGTACTGGATTCATAGTAGGCAACAACTTCAAACGAAACATAACCGACTTCCAACCGGTGAATGAACGAATATGTCGACTTTGAAAAGCCGCAAAAGTTTTCAGCGTATCCATAATGAACGGTTATGCCTCAATAGAAGAAAAGGAAGAAGACATAGAAGAAGGGCTTTATCAGCGACTAGAGACAGTATATGACACAGCCCCAAAGAATGATATAATAGCTATTTATGATACAAGTGTTAAAAGTGAGATTTTATTTTGTGAGTGGGGAAGTTTGCGAAACGAGCGTAGCGAGTTGAGCAACCCCACAAACAAAATAAAATCACTTTTAACACGAATATCATACACTATTTTTTCTACAAACACCATTGAAAGCATTTTAAACTCTCTTATTAGAGATTCCAAAGATTACCTAAAAAATCTAGTAGTCTGTGACATTTACGGAACAATTTAGAATTGAGCTTATATGTATTGTTTGACATATGCTTGTCAAAAGTGAAAAAGAATAATTTAAGATGAGTTCTAATCTAAGTGATATCCGATCGATATAGAAGAAGCTTATAGTAGGACAACATTAGATTTGTTGCCCACTAAATCCAGGCAACAATATGAATTAGCATTAAACCGTTTTGAAGAGTGGTGCGGAATGCGGCCATTGTGACAGCAGCCTTTTAACACTAGTGTTAAAAGTAAACCACGTGATCTACTGTTACCGCCTTTTTATGTATATTACCGCTTTTATGTATTTATTTTTGTGCAAGCTGTATTTTCCCCCCTATTCTTAGTTGTTAGAGCGTAACGCTGCGAAGAAGCGGCATTACGGCCAAAGACGTTCGATTTAAAAGACATAATCTTTGCTGTACCCGATTTACAGTCCACTATTTTCATTAAACCTTATAAACAAAGTACAACCGTTTTTAATTTAAACTTCCGTACAACATTTGGTCCTACGATGCGGATCTCTGAGCTTCAATTCGCATAAAATCAGTGTTTTTTATGAAGATTGTTCAAGATTCAACATTACTGCAAAACCATTTTACAAGTGCATTTTGCAAGCAACAATTTCGCTCCAACGAGCGCAACAGGGACAGCGTCCCAGACAAGCACGCGTTGAAGACAGCAAACTCACGCTACCCTCAGTGCACTTGCACTTGCCAGTGCATCCACCTGTTCCAGCTGCGCCAGCTGTTCTCGCAAACAAGTTTCGACACGAGTTAAGAGTGAGTACATTCCATCCTTTTCCTATTTACACAAAAGAAATAGCGCTATCGCTTTCAGTACATCTGCAAAGTTTACGTGATTATTGCATGCACAGATTCGAATTATTATTATATTTATTAAAAGTTTGCACCATCAAGTTCGTGTCCGTTTGTTTGAATCAATTCATTTAAGCATCTAAATCTTCCCAGGTGGCGTACGCATGTATCCCTGCGTCGTTCACATATTTTACAGCGTTGTTTGTATTATTTCAGTTTAGTTTTCTCCTTTACAAAAACAAAAATGGAGTTAACAACCTTGCGTGGTTTTATCAAACGCAAATTAACTTTATTTACAAAGAAACTAAATGAGCTCATGGTCAAAGATGCAGACCCCGAGCAAACCATTTCCCAAATTGAAATTGGCACCCTAGAAAAAAGAGTAGTTACCATTACTGGTCTTCTGACAGAATTTGAAGAAGTTCAATGCAAAATTGAATTAGCCAAAATAGGCTCAACGGGAGAACCTGAAGTGGGTATTGATACGTATTATCAAGAATTTGAAGATGAATATTTCACGTCCATTTGGCAAGCTGAAACGCTAATCAATAAGTATCAAATTCGCCCAGTTTCTCCTACTACGAGTCCACCACGTTCATCATGCTGTTCGGGCTCCCATTCAGCCAGCAAAAACCCAGTCATTAAATTACCCACAATAAATTTACCAAAATTTAGTGGTGATATTTCTCAGTGGCTTGAATTCAAAGAGCTTTTCAAAAATTTAATCCAATAAAACTCATCCCTCAATGACATCCAGCGTCTTCATTATTTGAAGGCAAGTCTAAGCGGACAAAGTGCAGATATTGTCAAATCCTTGGAATTCACTGCACCCAATTACGCCGTAGCCTGGCGTAGCATTTGTGAAAGGTACGACAACCCCCGAATGTTGGTCCACAATCATCTCAAAGCCATTTTTGACATCGAAGCTGTAAGCAAAGAGTCTGCCCAAGCATTACGAAAGATAAATGACGCACTTTTCAAGCACCTCACTTCGCTAAAGTCCTTAGCTACCGAGGAATCCCTTTTAGAAACATTTATCATCTTCGTAATTTCAAAAAAGCTAGACTCTAAAACAGCTCGACACTGGGAGGCTCTCAAAAAGACTTCCAGCACTGAACTGCCTACACTACAGGAGTTCAGAGACTTTCTCAAGGACGCTGCGGACCTTCTAGAAGCCCTAGAGTCCAAGCAGGACAAACCTGTCCCTGCTAAATCCAAACAACATTCAAAATCTTTTGTAACGAACACACCTTCGTGTTCAATGTGCAAAAAGTCCCACTTTCTAGCAAAATGCGATGACTTTCAAAGGATTCCCGTGCGCGAACGCACAGCCAAGGCAAAGGAGCTAAAGGTATGCCTCAATTGCCTATCCAGGGGCCATTTCGTATCCCAATGTTCTTCACAATACACTTGCAGAAAATGCAAGGTGAAACACCACACCCTCCTTCACGAGGATTCCCAGGCATCTGCTGCCAATCAGCCAGGGCCTGCTGTAAGAGCAAATACCCCTGTTGAACCCAGCAGCACCACTTCTGCCTTTTGTACAAACACTGTACAAACCTTATTGCCCACTGCTTCCGCGCAGACCATGGACTCTGCCGGAACGGCTCATACCGTACGAATTTTGTTGGATTCAGGATCACAGTCTAACTTCATCACTACCAGTCTCTGTCGTAGACTGAACCTTCCAACAACGGATGCAAACATCCTTGTCTCAGGGTTAGGCAAATCTAAATCTCAAGTGCACTCGAGATGCAACATCGAGCTATTCGCACACCATTCACAGTTTTCTATAGCAGCATCGTGCCTAGTTATAGACCAGATAAGTGGCATCATGCCAGGTTTCCGAGTTGATCACAAGCAACTCAAGATACCGGACAACATCAAATTGTCTGACCCCAATTTCCATCTACCTCGAGAGATAGACATCCTGTTAGGTGTAGCAGTTTTCTGGCAGCTACTATGCATAGGGCAAATCGCCTTAGGCCCAAGCCTACCTGTACTTCAGAAAACCCGTTTTGGATGGATCGTTTCCGGTCCAACCACCACTTGCTTGGAAGGCCAAGTGCAGTGTAATCAGAGTTGCCTGGAAGGCACTGCTGACCCACTTCTCAGATTCTGGGAACTCGAACACTACCCCATGGAGAAGGTTCCCTCTAAGGAGGAGAACGCTTGTGAAGCACATTTCGTGCAAAACACCCGAAGGGACCCCGACGGTAGATTCATCGTTGCAATCCCTTTAAAAACCCCTGAGACTGTATTGGGCGATTCCTATCATACAGCTCAAAAAAGGTTCATATCACTTGAAAGGAAGCTTCAGGCAAATCCCGATTTGTCTGAAAGATACAAGAGTTTCATGCAAGAGTACGAAGATCTTGGCCACATGTCAAAGGTCAGCCCTACTCCCACCGAGATTTCTTTCTATTTACCCCATCACGGAGTATTGAAAGAGGAAAGCCTCACCACTAAGCTCAGAGTTGTCTTCAATGGCTCTGCAGCCACTTCTACAGGGCATTCCCAAAATAGCATACAGATGGTCGGCCCAACCATCCAGCAGGATCTTTTCTCGATCCTAATTCGATTCAGGAGGCATCCTTATGCCGTTTCTGCAGACGTCGAGAAAATGTACCGGCAGGTTCAGGTCGAGCATAGCCAACGCCCTCTTCAGCGTATACTTTGGAGGCCCTCTCCAAAGGAACCCATTAAAACGTACAACCTAAATACGGTCACGTACGGAACTGCATCGGCTAGCTTCCTAGCCATTCGTTGCTTGACCCAGTTGGGCATTGAATGTGCATACGCAGCCCCAGAAACTTCTCGAATCATCAGAGAAGACTTCTATGTCGACGACCTACTCACAGGCGCCGACACCCTAGAACAGGCGCGACTCCTTTGTGCCGATCTCCACAAGGTTTTAAGTTCAGGTTGCTTCAAGCTGCGAAAATGGATCTCCAATGATCCCGCAGTCCTGCAAGATATCTGCCCACTTGATATCCACCCTGGTATTCTTTACCTCGGATCTCATGAGCACACCAGTACCGTAGGTTTAACCTGGCACTTCCACAACGACCACCTGATATATTCTATATCAGCCTACACAGGCGGAAGGGTGACCAAACGTGCCATCCTCTCCGAGATTTCCCAGATATTTGACCCACTAGGTCTCTTGGCACCGTGCATCATCACTGCCAAGGTCATTTTGCAACAATTATGGTTGGAAAAGCTGTCCTGGGATGATCAAGTCCCTAACAGCATCCAAAATAAGTGGAATTCCTACCGTAGGGAGCTTATTCTTCTCAATGAGCTCAAGATTCCGCGCCATGTCCTCGCAAAAGGGCATACCGAAGTTCAGCTTCATGGTTTCTGCGACGCTTCCGTTACCGCATACGGAGCTTCAATTTACTTGCGCTCCAATAGCCAGGAAGGAGAAACACATTCCTACCTTCTGTGTGCAAAATCGAAAGTCGCACCGTTAAAGCCCCTCACTATACCCAAGCTTGAATTGTGCGGAGCAGTTCTTCTTGCCAAGCTCTCACATCAAGCTCTGAAAGCACTAAACATGACCATAAGTCGCTGTGTCTTATGGACCGACTCTACCATTGTGTTGGGCTGGCTAAAAACTAAGCCCAATCTCCTAAAGACCTTCGTCTGCAACCGTGTTGTCGACATACAGGAGCTAACCCCTAATGCTGAGTGGCGTCACGTCCCCACCAAATCTAACCCTGCGGATCTGATTTCAAGAGGTTTTTCGCCCCAGCATCTGAATGACTCAGGCCTTTGGTGGAACGGTCCTGACTTTCTTCTCAAGGATGAGATATCCTGGCCCGTCTCCAATACCACAAAGCCATGCCTCCCTGAACTAAAAAGGGAAACGCATTGTCTTGCAATAGCTACTCCCGCGAATCAATTTCCTCTCACTGAGTTTTCTCAGCTCACTCGTTTAGAAAGGGTCACTGCTTATTGCAGACGTTTCCTAAATAATTGCCGTGCTCCCAAGATCGAACGCGTCTTTAGTTACCTTATTCCAAAGGAGCTCCAAGAAGCCCTTATCTCCCTGGTTAAAATCTCGCAATCGGACTCTTACCCTGAAGAGCTCAAGTTGCTGAGCAAACACCAGCCTGTAAGAAACTTTAGTCCATTGAGGAAACTCAACCCGTTCCTAGACTCTGATGGAGTAATACGAGTCGGAGGGAGACTCCGAAACTCCCAATACTCGTTCAGCAAGAAATTCCCGATGGTAATTTCTGGTAAACACCATTTAGCAAAACTTCTTGTTACAAGAGAGCATCTACGCCTGCTCCACGCGGGCACCCAATTGTTACTCTCCATAATCCGAGAAAGATTCTGGATCATCTCTGCCAGAAATCTTGTCAGACAGGTAGTCCACCAGTGCGTAAGGTGCTATCGATTTTCGCCGCAAATTACTAAACCGATCATGGGCGACCTCCCCACTGAACGCATTGACCCATCACCACCTTTCCGAATAACCGGTGTTGACTATGCAGGTCCCATCATGATCAAAGACCGTAAGGGTCGTAATTGCAAAAGCACCAAAGCATACATATGCCTCTTCATATGTTTTGTCACTAAGGCAGTGCACCTCGAGTTGGCCACTAGCCTTTCCGCAGACTGTTTCATTTTTGCCCTCAGGCGCTTCATAGGTCGACGAGGCAAACCCGCCCATATCTATTCAGATAACGGCACGAACTTCGTGGGTGCTAATTCCGAGCTGCGCGAATTAGGACTATTGCTCAAGGAGCAAAATGCTGCCATTGCTCAGTCCACTGTGAGTGAGGGAATCAGCTGGCATTTCATTCCCGCGTACAGTCCGCACTTTGGCGGCCTGTGGGAAGCAGGAATAAAGTCCTGTAAGTACCATTTAAAACGAGTTATGGGTAACGCGCTTCTTACTTATGAAGAACTTTGCACTTTACTGATACAGGTAGAAGCTATTCTTAACTCCCGGCCGTTAGCTCCTCTCTCATCCGACCCTAACGACCTTGAGCCCCTTACTCCTGCCCATTTTTTGGTTGGACGAACACTGACGACAATCCCAGATCCAGACTTACAAGAGATACCTGCATCTCGTTTGAATATTTATCAGCGAGTTCAACAACTTAAACAACAACTGTGGTCCCGTTGGAGCAAAGAATACATAGCAGAACTGCAGCTACGCTCCAAGTGGCATTTGCACCATTCAGACCTGCGTGTAGGAGCTATGGTCCTCATAAAGGAGGACCACTTGCCTCCCCTGCAATGGAAGTTGGGCAGAGTTGTACAACTCCACCCCGGCCAAGATGGGATAGCCAGAGTAGCCTCCATCGACACTACCAATGGGGTCACCCGACGCTCATTTAGCAAGATATGCCCACTTCCCGTGGACACTTAAGTTAGTGCGCGAGTGAAAAGGGCCTTTCCGTATTTTATTTTACCGTTCGTTGTATTTGTGCATTTTTAAATGATTTAGACTGACCATGCTTTCATGTTTATTTAATTGATAATTCCTGTTTAACTATTTTGTTGAAAGTGTTTCAACCCTTTCAAGGCGGGGGGCATGTTACCGCCTTTTTATGTATATTACCGCTTTTATGTATTTATTTTTGTGCAAGCTGTATTTTCCCCCCTATTCTTAGTTGTTAGAGCGTAACGCTGCGAAGAAGCGGCATTACGGCCAAAGACGTTCGATTTAAAAGACATAATCTTTGCTGTACCCGATTTACAGTCCACTATTTTCATTAAACCTTATAAACAAAGTACAACCGTTTTTAATTTAAACTTCCGTACAACATCTACTTTTAACACGCTGCGATATAATATTACATTTTTAATTGCAGTATGCCGTGTTAAAAATTCAGTTTTTAGTAGTGTTTGTAGAAAAAAATCATTATAGGCGGTCTGAACGCTAAAATTGGAAAATAATAAGAATATCGTGGCACCGCTGGACGAAACAGCCTACATCATGCGGAATCAAACTAAAGTGGGAATAAACTTATGGATTTTGCCGCAAGCAAAAGCACGGCCATTAGTTCAACATGCTTTCCTCATTGCGACATACATAAAGGTACATGGGTCCCACCCAGTGGCGTAGCTATAATATATGCTTAAGGGCCCAACCCTTTGGGGGGCCCACCCTGGGCCTCGGTTTATTAACTTACCGTAACGTAATTATGTTTAAAATTTAGATAATGAATAATGAAAAACGCATCAGAATTCAGAAGTCGCCGTTCGAGTGCGGCTTAATAGAAAAATATAGAATATTGCAAAGCGATTTTTCTGAGGTTTTATTAGCGTTTTTTTATTTTTAACACTGCCCGTTTCAGTAGCTACTGCTGAGAGATCTTTTAGTAAGTTAAAAATTATAAAAAACTACCTCCGAAATGCAGTCACAAACTCGATTACATGATCTTTCGGTTTTAGCCATTGAACACCAGGCAGCGTCAACAATGAATGTTCAGTATATGCTCAATAGTTTTGCAGAAATGAAAGCTTATAAGCGGAATTTCTAGTTTTAATTTGTATGTTTTATCCTATATACTTAGTTCCAAAAATGTGTTCTTTGTTTAGATTGTTTTATTTTTTCTGTTGGCTATGCTAGTAGAATATTACTTTGTCTTAATAAATGCTTTAAAAATTTTAAGTATTTTGAATATTTGCTAATCTATGGAATAGATTGGGGGGGGGGGGATAGGTTTCCTTGCTTACGGGCCCAATAGAGTCTTGTTACGCCACTGGTCCCACCTGACTGAACAGCAGTCAACCAAATTGACCATGTTATGTTAGACAAAAGAGCAGCAACCAGTATTTTGGACATGAAAGCCAGAAGGCGCACGTAAAGTACAAGTAAAGTTTCGATGCAAATTAAGTAACCACAAGCAGAAGAAGCAATACTCGCAGGAAAAACTCAATCTAGGTAAACTTCAGAACCCAGAAATGAAAAGAAAGATCGAAGAACAGCTTCTAGAAGAAGGGTTAAGACAGAAAGTACACCAATAGATGAACAATAGTTCAGATTAAAAACAATAACAATAGAAAGAGTCAACGAGATTTTAGAGGTAAAATAAAGATGAAGGAAGAAAGAATGGTTTGAAGGAGACTGCAAACAAACGGCAAAAGAAAGAAATGCAGCATGCAAAAGCTACATACAAAGAAACGCTCGAGAAAGAAAAGCAAAATACGAAATATGTAGAAGGAAAAAGTAAAGATTTGGAAGCGATCAAATACTACAAATTTCAAAAGGCTTTCAAAAGGAAATGAAACTAGAAGGGCATACAAGCACCTTAAACAACAGGAGGAAGGCTTTAAACCAAGAAAAACTCTATGCAGAGATGCAATAGGACAGATTATAAATGACACAGAAAAAATGAAGAATACCTAGAAATTCTACTATCAGCGGTTACTAAGAACGGAATTGTTGGCACAGAAATAAAGAACCACTACCAATGGTAGAAGAGGTTAGGGCAGTCGCAGAAGTACAAAAAAATAACAAGCGTCCGGGAGTAGACGCTGTCCCAGCAGAAGTGCTTACATCCGGGGGCAATATTAAGTTAAGAACATTACATGGGCTAATCACGACTATACGAGAGAGAGAAGAAATACCTAGAGGTCTTCAGAAATATCCCCAGAAGAAAAGGCAGCCATTTACGGAAAGGATTATCGGAGAATATTAATCCGCTTTCCGAGAAGGAGGATCCACCACAGATCAATTATTTACAGTTAAACAGATACTTAGCAAAGGGTGGGAATTTGATGTAGATATACATAAAATTTTTGTGGATTTTCGCCAAGCATATGACCTGCATAGATAGCGAAAAGTTATACAACATAATGCGGGAATTGGAGATACCAAAGGAACTGGTAGTTTTAACTAAGCTTACAATGACCAATACGGAAGCACAGTCATGTTCAAATTCAAAATGAGTAGACAGATCCTTTCATGATCAACTAGGGACTACAACAAGGCGATGCATTAGTCCCCGCACTATTTAATTTAGGCTGAGAATACGTGATAAGAAGGTTGTTGTTAAATAAATCTCAATGTCAAGAAAAATGCATAAAGAAACAAAAAAGTCACATGACCTATTCTATGCTAAGGAAGCGAAACCTGGATCCTAACAAAATAGATAACAGAGGCTGTAAACCGATTAGAAAGAAAAATGTTAAGGCAACCCCTGGGACCATTGAAGAAAAACGAAGGATGCAGAATATGTATAACTATGAAATATGAAATATTTAAAAGAACTGCCAGTTGAAACCTTAATAAAACTACAAAGGCTGCAATGAGAAGGCCGCGTTATAAGGATGGAAGACACAAGAACCCCAAAAGAAAGCTTTTAGTGGGAAGATGGAGGCAAAGAAACAGGGAGGCAGGCCACCAAAGAGATGGGATGATGAGATCGCCGAGGACGCAAGAAACATTTTGAACACCCGAAACTGGAGGATATATGTACGCACTAGATAGAGGAAGGAGGAGGCGGAAGATGGAGGCCAATGCCCGACTTGGGCTGTAGTGCTATAGGAGGAGAAGGATCCTTGAACTAATTTTTTCAGAAAATTACATTTCTGAAATTAAAAACTTCTTTTACCATTTTTGTGCTACGAAAATCGATTTTCTGTAAATTTTGATGAATCAAAACATAGAAGGGGCAAAGTGTACCAAGATGGATTTCGATTCTCTTCGAAACGAAAAAAAACCTTGATGTCCGTTGTCTTGTTATCAGCTATTAGTACACGAAAGCTTAGAAATTTTGTAGGCAACACGTACTTATTCGATGTTAAGGATTCGGACATCGATTGGTGTGATAAGTATTCTGAATTTTATTAAATTCGGTAGGTGCACAATGTAAGCAAATTTAATAATCTTCAATATCTCAAAAACTAAACAATTTCAGGCCAATCATTTATTTCATGCTAAAGAACTACGCTGTGCGGTGATATTTTTCGCGATTTTAGATACACCCTGTATAATATTCGTCAGAATAAAACCACAACGTCAATCATTGTCATTGACGGTAGTCTGATGCGTTTCGCAGAATACACTATAATGGAACTTGCCCGTAAACTAACTATGATGAGTATGGTCTCAAAGGTTATCCAAGAAAACAAAAACGTAAACACATGAGCCTTGCACAATTTACATTGGGCAATTTTCATTAGATAATTTCAGATGTATTATGTAAGTCTGGTAAAGATATAGCGTGCAGACGTCGGTTTTAGTTGGATACAAAATGGTAACAGTCCTAAAAATCCACTTTCTCCAGTTAATTACAGTAAAATAAGGAAAGTGGAATTCCAGGTCTGCGGTATTAGTTTTTGCCGCCTTTAAAATTTCGTGTACTACACATCGAATGATCAGATCATTTTACTACGCAACAGTCAAAATCAAGAAAGCGGTACGTTGTGAAATTAATGCAGAAAATAATTACACGTACCTACGTGAAGGACTAAGGTTAGCGTGATATTCGGAGAATTAGCGAAACATAACGGGCGTTTGTAAACAATTCTACGAAATATGAATTACTTTCACTAACAGGTTAATCCGAAAATAATGCTAATGTTCTGGTTTATAAATTTAGATCAACATGTGCTACAATTAGATTTTATTAAAGTAACTATCTTCTACGGAAATCAAATTTGCTAATATTAATAAGATTTATTTAGAAACTTGTCAATGACGTCAAAATCCTTGTTAGGGTTTATTTTAAGGGGTTAATGCTGCGTTTTCGCTAAATAGCACTTCCCTCTTTTACAATTTTCTCCCTTATTATTGAACCAAAATGAAAAATTCAAAAACTAATTTATTGTTAAAGATTGTTTGTAATTAACCAGATAGCAAATTGTAAATGAAGTAAATTTTATAAAATATCATGTTCGTATTTTCGAAATTACTCTGGAGCTATTTAGTATGAAAACAAAATCTTTAAATAAGAGTTATTTCTAAAGGTACTTACAAGGCCCTTTTATCAAAACGTGTTGTTATTGATTAAATCAATACCTATACCCAAAGTTCACCAACTTCAACCCTATTTTAAGGAAGTATTTAGCAATACAACATTTTTTTCTTGGCAATATATTTATACAAATTTCATCTTCACATGTTCTAAGTCTTAGAACGATAGAGTGAATAGTTTTTTCAAAAAACTGTGAAACTGAATGACATTTTCTTAATACATGGGTATAACCTTCAGGCACAATCTAAGAAGTTTAGCGACCAGCTTTGATGGTGTTTGACAAGTGATTTAAATTTTGATAAAAACTACACTGTAAAAATCTAAACTAGGTGGTTTCATACCACTATTTCTCCAAAATAAGACCTACATAACCGTGATTTGTCTATTACCGAATTATAAAGTGTAGGTATTGGATTATGTTCTTTTGTCATAATCTGAATATCCTGTAATTGATTTCAAAGAAAGTAAATGATTACATTAATAGAACATAGTACATTAAAATGAAACTTATTAAAAATATTAGAAATACAAATAAATATAAACAATAAAATTATAATAACAAAGTCTTTTAACGATATGACCATTTCAAGAAAGATAAGTAATTACAGTAATACGTAATACATTAAAGGAACCACTACATCTAAAATACAAGTAAATATAAGTAATAAAATAATAGTAACAAAAAAGAAGGCAAGTTAAATTGTCTGTAAAATTTCACATTTCTGTCACATAAATAAGTCCAGGAATTTGGGAGCACACATAGTTATGACATGACACTATTATTTGAAACGCATAGTGTCACAGACCGTACAACACATCACTGTTCAAGAGAATCTTCGTTGTACGTCTGTCTTCTTTAATTGAGAACTATCGCTCCAGGCTCCAGCGACTCCAAAATTATTGAACTGACGTTGAATTCATTGGTACATCAATCGGATTTTTTGCTGAATATGCTTCATCAAAGAAGTTCCTAAATTTATCGTATGCAAATGTATACTGTTGCGGGTTATCAGTAATATATTGGTGCTAACATTTCATCATCTAATATTGACTGATCTCCTGTTTCTTTATGGGCTAGTTTCTATTTTGGCGATTTTCTAACAAGTTCGATAGATGTTTGGTTTTGAATTGGCAGTACAGGCGGAAATTTGATTTGTGAGTTTTCTTCTTCAGTGATGGCGGACTTTTCCATAATATCGGAGTCGAGAGTTTTAGGTGATGGTTCGGTACTTGTAGGCAAAGGTTTCTTATTCGTGATTTCATTTAAATTGACTAGAAGGTTAGCAGTGCAATTAGACGACCGATGGCCGTTTTCTTTACAGTATAAGCATTTCATATCATAAAGATATATCCAAGAATACAAATACAGAAAAATTTCCAACGCCATTTATTACCAAGTCAGGGAGACATGCACATTTCTCCAGCAGATACGGAGATTGTCTGGGGGGAAGTAGTGTGGCGAGCATAGTTTGTACCTTTGAATATAAAAACTCAGGAAGGAGTGTTAATGTCTAGTGACTGTATTCAAATTTGCGACGGAAGCGGCCATTTTGAAAACCCACGTTTGACTCATCGTCGATTGTTGTTGTGATTGTTTCCCGTGTGTCATTTGCAGATCATTTCTGTTAGTTAGGTTAGGTTTTCACTTTGAAATAAGAAATTACGCTATTTATAGATACTTATGAGAGCTGATAATTATTCTGGTGTATATGTATGTATAGTGTGTAAATAAACTAATATCGTAGATAATAAGCGATGTAAATAGTTAGTACGATAGTGTCATTGATCAGGTTAGTTTAGTTAGTGCCACTGGCAACCGGAAACGAAAATCCGCAATATGCAAAATCCATCGCGGCCCACAATTTGTCTCGTATATGCTCCTTCCTTGGTTTTTATATTCAAAGGTTTGTACAGATGCTAATTGGTTTCTTATTGTATATCGTTTCCAAGGTTTTGTTTAGTGCAGCGTTTCCCAAACTTTTAGCTTTCGCGGCCCCCTTTTGATATGTTTTATGGTACACGCCTCCCTTTGTAGCAAAACGGAAGCTCGAACTTTCCCGAGCGCTATAAAATGGCCCAGAAATTATAAGATTGGGGACAGGACGTATAAAACCATGTTTGTACAAAAATTTTTCAAGTATGCAAAATTATTTAATCGGGTCTAAACGTAATTTTGAGCGTGCAAGCTGCCAACACTCCCAACGCAAAAACTATGAAATATTGTGACGAGTATTTGAATTTTGGTTTTATAAATACAGTCGTTAATGGTGAAGAGCGACCACAGTGTGTAATATGTTTAAAAATTTTAGCTGCTGACAGTATGAAACCAAATAAACTAAAGAGGCATTTGAAAACAAAGCATAAAGACCATGAAAATAAATCTCGCGATTTTTTTCTGAAGAAATTGAAAGAGTTTAGTAATCAGAAATTAGCCTTTAACACAGTTTTGTAGTTGCCTCAAAAAGCTCTGCTTGCATCTTATAAAGTTGCACATCGCATAGCCAAGTGCAAGAAACCTCACACTATTGCGGAAAATCTTATTCTTCCTGCTGCCGTTGATATGGTCGCCACAATGCTTGGAGATAGTTATGCTAAAGAGATTCGGAAAATAATAATAATAATACTATTAGTAGGCGCATTGATGATATGTTGTAAATTATATGTATAAAAACAAGGCCTTTAAGAGCAAGACTATTTTTGTCAATGTGAGATGATATGGATGCTGATCATTCAACGCTATTATTTTATTGTGAATCCCGGTGGTTAACACGTGGAAAAGTTATACAACGGGTTTTTGAGCAGCTTAGGCAGGAAATATATGCGTTTTTGAAAGAAGAAAATCACAAACATGCCGAGAATTTTGTCGATGAATTGTTCATAATGAAACTGGCTTATTTGACTGACATTTTTGAAGAATTAACTATTTTAAATACCCAGTTGCAATGAAACAATACTCACATATTACAACTATCAGGTAAAATTAATGGCTTTTCGGAAAAATTGGAACTTTGGTCAAACAAGATAAACAGTGGAGGCACAGAAATGTTTTTTAATTTAAAAACATTTATAAACGATAACAAACCAAGCCATATAAATGTATGTGTCATTTTTAGCTGTATAGAACATCATTAAAAATGTTATCTAAAACTTTTAAACGTTACTTCTTTGAAAATGATAGTCTTCTGACCAAATACGAGTGGATAATAAACCCGTTTGAAGTTACACCTACAGATTTATCGTTGGAAGAAGAGGAACAATTCATTGATTTAACATCGAGTACAGAAAAGAAGAGACAATTTTCGCCGATAACCATTGTCGAGTTTTGGATGAACTCGCAAGAAGATTTCCAGCGTTATTCAAGAGAGCTATGCAGATTATATTGCCATTTCCTACTTCTTATCTTTGTGAAGTTGGGTTTTCTGGAGTAGCTTGTATAAAATCGAAATACAGAAACCGACCCAACATCCAACGCGGACTAAGGGTAGCAGTTGCTCATTTAGAACCAAACTTGGATAAGCCATGCAGTTCAAAACAGGCACATTTAAGTCAATAGTTTGTTCAAATGTGTATATGCAATCTTTTGAAAAAAAATAATATGCTAAACATTAAATTAAGCATTAAGTTAAGATATTTTGTATTGGTTTCAATATACTTATTTCTGTTCTATTATTTTTTGCTGCGCCCCACCGTTTGGAAAACGCTGGTTTAGTGAGTTTAGTGTTTGTTTTTATTAATAATTTTAATTTTGATATTTCGCACATCTGTTCAGTTCTGTAATAAGTCGCTCTAATGTTAAATTTTCAGAGCGTGAATAAAGTTTTATTGATTAATCTAGATGTACATTTATTAAGACCAGCCACGATGAACTATCCAGACTGTTTCCGGTAACAAAAGGGCTACGCCAGGGTTGCTGCTCATCCCCAACCCTGCTTAAGATTTATTTAAACGCAGCGTTAAATTAATGGAGACCGACATGTAAGGGAATTGGAATACCAATAACAGACTTGACAACACTATATACCCTCCACTTTGCAGACGACCATGTGGTGGTGGTTCAAGACAAGGAAGACCTCTCTTACATGAGTCGAAAGTTAATAGAGTATAATCGGTGGGGATTGGCGATTGACAGTAAGTCAGTAAATACAAAAAATACCAAGTATCTGTGTACTGAAGAAGAAGAAGAAGATCTGCATTTAGATGACAATAAAACTATCGATGAATATGAAGAGTATACCTACCTATATACCATATATCTGAGATTTACAATAAATAAAGATGAGAGATACGAAAGACAAATAAACGAAAGGATTGTGAAGGGCAGGAAAACAATAGGGGCGCTATATTCTATTCTCTGGCAGAACAATATACGAAGTAGTACTAAGAACTACATCTGCAAGTAGACTCTGAAAAGCATTCTCAGAAATGAAACAATAAGGAATATGATGCAAGTGACAGAAACTGTTATGGGCAGCATACGAAAACGGCAGGTGATATGGTACGGACGTGTACAGAGAATGGGCGACGAACGCCTGCCAAAACAAAATGACATGGACACCTACAGGCAGACGAAAACGCGGACGACCTAGAAATACCTGAATAAGCGACATATGAAGAGCAATGTCAGAGTAAGAAATTTGTGGTAGCATTTTGAACAGGCCTTTTACAGACACCCTGTATATGAAGATTAGTGAATAATATGTTAGGGTTTCCCCTCATTCAACGAAATCGATGTGTTGTGACGGCCGTAATTAGCAATTACCGTAGCTTTTACGCTGTCGCAAAATTGTTGACACCTCAAGGAATCATTAACACAGACAGAAAAAATAAATATTTAATTGTTTCATCGATTTAAACCGAAGACAAATTCCGTTAGGTGAAATGATTACGCATATTTTAGATTAAAACGTAGACCAGTTTATTAAAATATGAACACTTAAAAAACACAGGAAGGAGAATTATATAATTCCCTTCTCCTAAAATAATTTGTGAACTAATTGCTTAACGAATTAACATTTTGTCTATCTCCGTAGATGATTTTATAAGGTAGAAATGTACATAAATACATATATTTAAATCGACTTACCTAAACGTCTTTGCTGCCTGGTCAATAACCGTTCCTCATTTCGCTTTTCGGCTGTTGGTCACAATCACTTCTAATCTTCCAAGAGTTGTATAATTATTTACAAGTAAAATTTACAGACTTTTATGTAAAATTTAGCAAAGCTAAAACTTTAGTTTTTAAAAAATCTAAGAACTAAAAACATTTGTTCGAAAAATTATGGTAGAACTACAGTGTGATCAAATACAGTCAATTTTATTTGAAATTAGTAGCAGTGTAATTTGTACTTTGGTTGATGACAGTGACGTTTGGAAGCTTAAATAAATGTAATTTCTAATTTATGTATATAAAATAACGATGAATAAATTGGGCAGTACTATTAAATTTTAATCTTTTTTTTGTATTTTTAATAATAAAATCCCAGCCAATCGTTACATAATCTATTAATTGACATTCTGTCAAATTATGTTACACATCCACTTAGAGATCAAGTTGTGCCTATCAACCTGGACCGCAGTTTTATTGCCAACTGAAGCAATATTTCTTGATCACGCTGTATTTAGTGACCAAAAGAAAACGTGTAATATAAATAATAATTAGCAGAGCATTTTATGGATCAAAAATTCTAAAGGGGCTTGTAAATTAACCACCTTTCCTACTACTATTTACTACTTTATTGTATGTCCGTTGAGTTTTAAAAATTACCATTAGGTATGACTTCGTGCTTAGCGTGGCGCTTATTACCTTCCTGGTTTTAAACTTATTAGTTAAACAGCTGTGAGCTGTCAGCGTGCTGTCAAATTTAACAGTTTATTTAAGAGTATCACTTAAAAGTATCACTATTATTTTCATTCCAATAGAAATACAATGTGTAGTATCAAGAGAAATATATTAATTCCTATTATAGAGAATTTCATTTACTAATAAAAGGCAGTTTCAATTTAAAGTAACAGTTACCAGCTGTCAGTAGTTACAAAAAAGTAGTGTTATATTCACCGACGTTTAAAACGTAAACTTCCCCAAGATTTACTATCAACAGACGAAGAATCTAGTGACTGAGGAACGCTATTAGCGTTGTCCTCCTTAAGTTAATATAGTGCAAAGTGTAACGTGAACCGTTCCGTGTGTAGCTGAAAGAGAGCTGATCCGGACAGAAACTATTTAACAAAAAAAAAAAAAAAGTAGTGTTATCAGTAACTCATTAAGTAATAATATAACAATTAACAAACAATAAACACAAATAACTACAGCGTATTTGAATGTAAGAAATTTTGACAGCAAGGTAATCGACCGTTGATTATATTTAATTTTAAGACAATCTGTCTGCAATAGTAGCTCATTAGATCATTTGAAGGGATTACGTTTTTACAAATTCAGCAGTAGGTACTAAGATATTCAGAATCCGTTCAATACCTTTTGAATGTTAAGTTGGTAAGCATAAGCAATAAGACAAAGCTTAGGAATTGTTTTAAATTCTTAAAGAATGCTTTGAGAAAAACAAAGAAAAAATAATTAGTGAAGCAGAGGATTACTTTTGACAGTTATCAGGCTTTATTTTAGTGTGTTCTAATAAATAAAATTTTCACTTATAATCTCACAAGAGCATTAATTCTTTCCGGAAATGCACTACTAAAAATTTCCCGGACATAAATTAATGCTCGAGTGTAGATTCGGTAAGAAAATCGTACCGGCATCGCAATAATAATTCAGTACATATTTAAATTTTAGAAACATAACCATAACAACTTGTACGTCAGCTGTCACATTTGACATAAAAATTTCCACTTCTTAATTTTGCCTAGGTTGGTCTACCAATCAACAAAAAATTTCCGAGAAATATGGGCGTGGCCGTGGTAACCATGCCCGATATTAACAATTGGTCGTTAATCAGTGTCGTACGATTTTCTTCAAAAATTTACTTTGTCATCAAAATGTTTCACACTTGATATTAACCCACGTAAAATTAAATTGACCTCTGGACCTGAATAAAGTTAGACAGAGAAGTGATTAAGTAAGTAATTAAAATTAAATGAAGACTTCAAAAGTGTAAAAATTTAGGTTTTCCATTTAAAATAATAAAGTTTATGTTAATTCCGGTGAAATCGGAAGCGACAGAAGCTTGTATTCTCTGTCAAAGTAGTTTCAACAATATATTACATATACTAAATTTCATTTTGATATCTTAAAAAATAATAAAAATATAGGGGTGCACTAGGTTTCATTGACACTCTGTATATATGCATATACGGGGTGTTAGGTAATGCTTCTGCCAAACTTTGGGAATAGCTTTATAATGACAAATGGAGCAAAAAAGTTTTATACAATTTATTTCTAATATGCATAGTTTCTGAGAAAAGGCATGCTTTAATTTTACTTTTTATTCGCGGGAAAAACAAAAACAAAGGGTTAAAGATACAGGAACAAAATTTTTACCCATAAATAAGAGTCTGATACATCAAGTAACATTAACAACCACAAAATAATTAAAGGTAAAAAAAAGCATGTACTGGAGACGCAGTTGTGGCTTAACAATATTAGACAGAGTCCCAAACATAGAAATAAAAAGGAAGATGGATGTAGACAAAACAATTATAGACAATATAGAAACGAAGAGGCTCAGATGGTACGGACATGTACAAAGGATGGAAGAGGATAGATGGCCACAAAAGATACTTAAATGGAAACCACCCCAAAGAAGAAAAAGAGGAAGGCCGCGTCGTACTTGGATTGATGGCGTAAAAGAATCCATGCTAGCAAGAAATTTAGAAGAAGAAGACTGGAGAGATAGAGCAACGTGGAAGAGGGGATGCGAGAAACGTCCTGTGTGATGTATAGATATATGCTACACTGTAGATATTGTAAACTCGCAAATATATATATATAAAAAAAAGCAACTGAGAAGAAATGTTTATAAGAATTTTTTATTGCTTTTATCGTTACAAACCCACCCCTAAAGTTGGGCAGAATCATTACCTAACACCCTGTACATTATATTGAACAAAACAATTACAATTTTGCCAAAATCTTGACATACATTTGAATTTAGCATGACGCAATGATGTCTAAACTTAAAAATAAACCGAAAATGCCCGAATGCCTCCAATAATAAAGAAGGTAAATAGGGAAAGCCAATAACGACTTCGATGATATCGTGATATTTCTGTTTATCTTAAACATTGAACTAAGTAATTTATTATTTTGTATCTGAAGGTGTATCAAGGAATATAGAAGTGAAGACAGCAGCTTTGATATGGTCATGTGAGAGAGAGAACGTAGATGAACTGCAACAACGAATACGGAAATTGAAAGTCACTACGGATAAAAAAAGAAGAAGGCCTAGGAGGAACTGGAGCACAGAACAAGGGATTTCGAAAATGATATTGTTACTGACAAGACAAGTTTGCACCGGCAAAAGGCCTTATTTACAGCATCAATACTGTCTTCCTACTACGACCTACCAAAAGCTAAAAAAATCTGAGTGTATTATAGGTTAGTTTAATCAAAATAATATCAAGTTATGGTATCGTAGTTGGAATGATGAACCGCTGACAGTTTAAACTATTTCCGCAAACGTCAAAGTTGAAGCGTCTAATGACGTCATTTCTAGATTATTATACATATTTTAAATTATCTCGAAATCAATTTTTTATGATTAACTTCGGTTTAGTAATAAAACAGAGAAATAAAAAGGTATGTCTAATTGTTTTTTCTTATTAAAAATTAATTTTCTAAGTTTTAAAAATTTGATTGTAGCACAAGAAACTCAAGAAAAATTTTGTTATTTCAAAAATGGAGAATTTTTCAATTAAAATAAAAGCATTTTTAAATCTGTTGGTCATAATTTAGATTTGTTAATAAACTAATTATGATTTAGGGCAAAATTCCAGGCCCTAAGGGCAGTTGCTTATGCTTCGGTGCGAGTAGACGTGTTTGTACATTGGTGTTCCCGCGTAGTGAAGTTTTTAAGCTGCAAGTTCTATAGAATGCCTTTTACACGAGACCAAATGAGTGAAATTCAGGCATGTGTTTCTTCTGTTATCAAAGATATTTTATGCCGTGATAGCGAATTCCTCAACTCAATTATAAGTCGTGTAACAGCTGAAATTGTGAAAAATGTAAACACAAAATGGCAGGAATTGGATAATCGCTGTAAAGAATTATCTGCCGAGAATCAACAGCTGCAGTTCAAATTAGATTCTTTAGAGCAATACACTCGAAGAAACAATGTGCGACTATTTGGCGTACAGGAAACACCAAACGAGAATCTTCAGCAAGTTGTTACTGATATATTTGAAGAAAAAATGGGTATTACGATTTCTGACTCCCACATTGACCGTTTACATCGTACTGGTAAACTAGTACCTGGCAAAAATCGTCCGATCATCATAAAATTAATTTCCTACCAATACAAACACTTACTAATGAGCCAGAAAGCCAAACTGAAAGGAAGTTCGTATGTGCTCCAAGAAGATTTGACGTTAACGAGATTATTACTTTTTAGAAAAACGAAAGAGAAATATGGGGCTCGTAACGTATGGACAATGGATGGTAACATTTTTATAAATATTAACAATAAAAGAATCGGTATAAAGAGCGAAGACGACCTTAAGCAAAATCAATAATCTTCCTAGAACATTTGCACTGTACTATTCAATGTAGGATATTTTTATGGTTTTGGTTATTTTATTTACTTTAAATTTTCCATGTATTAAATATCATTTAATTTTTTTTTTCGTTACGCTGGGAACACATCTACAAACTGTTTATTGTATTTTTATTTATATTTCATATACATTTTATTAATTAGATTAGCTACTAATTAATTTTTTTTTATAATTCACATTAATTTTGTAATTACTGCTCTAATACTAATAGCTAATAACGGTAATTATTGTATTGGAAATTCTTTGGTTTTTGTATGGCTACAGACTGCTTAAGCGTTGCACATATTAATATACGTTCTTTAATACCTAAATTAAATGATTTAAAAGAAATTCTTTTCAAATATCAATATGATATTCTAGCAATTTCTGAGACGTGGTTGTGTAAGGATATACAAGCGGATGTCCTATCAATAGATGATTATAGATTATTGCGTAGGGATCGTGGCACAAGAGGTGGAGGTGTTGGCTTTTACATTAAAAGTCATTTGAATGTTTCAGTAATTAATACAAATGATAATATTGAACAACTTTGGATATCTGTTTCTTATAATTCAGAAAAAATTGTTTTTGGTGTTGTTTATAGACCCCCACATCTTAATTATAAATTCTTTGTTAACGAACTAGAAGAATCCTTTATGTTATGCACACCCATTTCGCAAGATATTATTTGCTTAGGTGATTGTAATATAGATTTTTTCTCGCCTGATCATCCTGCAACAGCTTATTTTAATCTTATGTTAGAATCTTTTAATTTTAATCAAATCATAGATAAGCCAACTAGAGTAGATTTAAATAAAATTTCATTAATTGATGTTATTATTACTTCTTCTAAATCAATGATTAAAGATTCAGGTGTAATAAGTATCGATATTTCTGACCACGAACTCGTATTTTCTAATATCAGTAAATATATACCTAACATTTCGCCAGTTTCTCGCACATTCAGGGATTTTAAATACTTTAATCTTGACAATTTTCATGCAGACTTGGAGATGCTTCCTTTATATCAGTTATATACCATAAGCGATGTGAATGACAAGGTATTATTTCTAAATAATCAAATAACCAATCTTTTTAATAAACATGCTCCATGGCGATCTAAAATTTTCAGAAAAACACCTGCTCCTTGGCTCACAGACAATGTTAAATTGCTTATGAGACTTAGAGATAAAGCTAAAAATAGATTTAAAAAAACTCAAAATGTGGCTACTTGGGACTACTATAAATTGCTTCGTAATTATACAAATTTGGCTATTAAAATCGAGAAGAAAGCTTATTTTCAGTTTAAATTTTCTAACATTAGCAGCAAAAAAATGTGGAGTGAATTAAACCAACTAAATATACGTGGACGGTCCGATAAAAGTGTTTCAGAAGTAATTAATGCGAATGAAATTAATGATTATTTTATTAATAGTGTGCCTAATGTGCCGATAGACGAAGACGTCTTAAATTCGTATTCGCGTTTAAATATTACAAGGTCTAAAGAGGTATTAAACTTTAAACTCGTTATCGCATGTGATATATTAAAGATAATTGATTCCTTAAAAAGCAATTCTGTTGGCTGTGATGAAATAAATGCACAAATGCTAAAATATTGCTGCCCTTATATAGTACCATTTATAGTCCACATTATTAACACTTGCATTACTGAAAACATCTTTCCCGATGTTTGGAAATTGGCTTTAGTAACTCCCTTACCTAAGATTGACAACCCTGTTGAGTATAAAGATTATCGACCAATTAGTATTTTGCCGGCAATGTCTAAGATTTTTGAAAAAGTAATAAATATTCAGTTACGTGAATATTTGCAAGATCATGGCTTACTTCCGGAGTGCCAGTCAGGATTTAGACCTTTACACAGTTGTGCAACAGCTCTATTACATATAACTGATGATATTATTACTTCACAGGATAATAATCTCTATACGATTTTGGTACTATTAGATTTCAGTAAAGCATTTGACACTATTAACCACAGAATGCTTTTAGCTATACTTTGTCATATAGGACTAGGATCTAATGCTATTGACTTAATGAAAAGTTACCTTCAAAATAGAAATCAGCGGGTCAAAATTAAAGATAATGTGTCACAGCCTATTGCTTGTATGCGAGGAGTTCCCCAAGGATCTATACTGGGGCCGTTACTGTTTTCTATTTATACCAGCAATTTTCATAAGTACATATCGTTTTGTAACATCCACATGTATGCGGATGATACACAAATGTATTATTCGTTTCGAAGGGAAGATGTTAATAATGCTTTATGCAAAGTAAATCGTGATCTTAACTGTTTGTTACGCTTAGCTCAACAGCATGCACTTATTTTAAATCCCAGTAAGTCTCAGGCAATGCTATTTGGCAAAAATGTTGATAATTTTGATGTTCCGGTTAACTCTGTTCAAATAGGTAATACTGAAATTCCGTTTGTTAATTATGCAAAAAATTTGGGTTTAAGTATAGACAGATCTTTTAGGTTTAAGCAACAAGTTTGTAAAAGCATCCAAAGAGCGTTTTATAGTTTAAAACTTCTCTATCCGCATAGAAGCTGTTTAAACTCAAAAAAAAAAAATTTTTTTATGTGACACCTTGGTCCTGTCTCAGTTTACATACGCTTCAGTTGTGTACGGACCTTGCTTAGATTATGAAACGTCGCAACGCATACAACGTGTACAAAATACTTGTCTACGCTTCATTTATGGTATTCCTAAGTATTTCCATATCTCTCACAAGTTGAAAGATGCCCAGTGGCTTAATATGAGCAATAGGAGATATCTTCAGTCTGCTGTATTATTTCATAAAATAATCACTAAAAAGCAACCACCTTACTTATATAAAAAGATAAGCTTCCGTACGGATGTGCATCACATAAACCTTCGCCACAGAGGTCTAATATCCATCCCAAAACACAGTACCTCGTTTTTTCAACGTTCATTTAGTTATAATATAGCTAAGATTTACAATAACATCCATCAAGTTAACAAGCAATACTCTGTTCCACGATTCAAAAAATGTTTGCGACAGATTTTGCTACAGTCTCAGTAATTTTAATTTTATTCATATGTGCAACACTATAGCAGTTCTGACATTGTTTTTGATATAATTAATATATATTTATTCTTCTTTTAGTTGTGGTATTAACAGCAGTATTAACGTCAACGTGCTCGAAAGCATTTAACCAAATATATATAATAACGTTTCAAGGCAGTAGTGGAAGATCAGTTGTTTACTGAACTATTGCCTTGGGATTCTGTTCTGATTGTTACTTATTATTGTTATTTTCTCTATCATTGTTATTATTTTTTTCCTTTTATGTATACAACCAGTACAGAATAAACCTACTTTATTATTATTATTATTATTATTAATTAAAGAGAAGATGGTACCTACTGCTTTGATATGTTACAGTACAAAATAACCTTGTAAATGTTTCTAATAAAACAATAGGTAAATAAACTAGCCAACTAAAATATGATAATTCATTCAGACGGTGTACTAAAGTAAAGCCGAGAAACTATGAAATTGAAAATGAAAATTCAGTAGCTAGGGAAACCTAAAATCTGCAAAATTTAATTAATTTTAATATTTTATCATAGAGAAAATCAAAGAGTGCCTTTAAATTTGACTGTTGCGTGCTAAAACAAATAATTACAATTTTGAAATTACGTCAAAGAATTTCCAAATTTTACACAAGTAATTTAAATACGTCCAAAAAATGAATTTCCCCCTTTTTTACGTCAGGAAATCCTATCAATTTAACAGTTACACATTTGCACTGCAAATTAAGTTAGAAAACTTTCTTTTTCCTTTTCCGCTCAATTTAAAGGCCAACTGAATTAGCAAAGCAATTAAAATTTAAGTAATTACTTGTATCTTAATCAAATGTATTTTCTTGTTAGTGTTGCTAGTGCATCGTATTTTATCTTAGTTAATTACAAATTGCTTTCTTTTTAGAAATCGTTTGTATTTAGAATTGTAGTTTAACGGGGAAAGATATTGTTTATTATAATTGCTAATTAGATTTACAATTAATCCAGTTTGATTATTTTCATTTACAACCATTCTTATCTGCTATCTCCATTCAGAATGAGAAAGCAATGGTGTAAATGTAGCTGCAAATCAGCTCGCAAATCAGCGCTTTACGAGCTGATTGGTTAATATTAATAATTCAAATTTCAAATATTCGTTGGCCATTTTGATATATTCTTATTCGCAATTTTCTTTGCCTGCCACGATATGTGGAAATTCCTTTGACCAATGTATTTTTATTCCGAATTAACTTTACTGCACTCACGTTTAAACTGAGTTTTTATTAACTGAACAATGTCAGATACTTAAAAGTTCGTAAGTTCTCAATCACGTTTAACGCAAAGTTCATTTATTTTTTAGAAAGACAGGTTTTTTTATCCCATATAGTTTAACATGCTATTAATAAAATTGTCCCGATGTTTGTGCTTTAGAGTTGCAAAATATCCTAGAAACGTGGAAGACATACCCAGTAGAAAATTCGAGGCTCCAAGAAACAGCCGTGTGCATAACTATCCCACAGATGCAGAATAAGTAGATGAAGAAGAAGATGGCACAATTACAGAAGAAGAAGTAACAGTAGCAATTTTACATGAAAGTAGGAAAATCGGCAGGAAGAGATGGAATAAACCCAGAGATGATAAAGTATGGAAGAGAAAAACTAGAAAAAATTCATATGGAAGGTATGTCAACAAGTGTACCAAGGATTGGGAGGAGAACATCATCGGTAACACTAACTGCTGCGAAAACTATCGTGCCATGTCTGTTCTCCTGTGTGCAAAATATATACTCCAGAATACTAGAAAAGAAGATCAGGCAGCACATAGAGAATGAACTACAAGAGGAACAGGCGGCTTACAGGAACAAAGTTAAACCGTTGATTGAGGAATAGGAAAGATACGCAGTCTTATGGGGCGAAATGTAACGCACAAATGGGTCGGTTGACAGAGGGCGTACACGTATTTGTGGGTCGAAAATTCTCAGTCTTGCATGGAATGTCGCCGAGGAAGGTAGAGCAAACTGATAGGGTGTACCGGGTGGACCATTTTCGAAGAAATTCCAGGCTACCTCCGTAACTATTACACCTACACAAAAAGTAATTAAAGGCCCTGGGGCCAAATTCTTGAGACAAATCTAACGGTGTAAATTTAAATTTAATATTGTCTTTTGTTTTCAAGCTACAACCGAAAATTGGATTTTTCGGAAATCCTTTTCGTAGTTATAACTCGTTTGTTTGTAGGGATAGAAACAAAAAATACAAACATCCTTGGACTATTTCTTGTAGAATTTAATGGTGCAATATTTAAATATTTTAGGAGATCTTGTATATACTGGTTGAGGTAATGTAATGGTAATATTTTGGGGTTTTTCTAACTTTAAACTATTGTTAAAACGAATGTAAATTTGTATTAAGCCACATATGCTAGCTTGAAGTGCTACGGGGAGAAATGTGAAACTCTGCTTAGGACACGAGAAATACACTTTAGTGCCAGTATTTTGCTCTTAGAACATAATACTGGTACTTGTTAAAACAATATTAGGTTTACAATTACATCACTTTGAGCTAGATAAGACACAATCACCACATAGGTAAAATCCCCATTCTAGTTAGGAAAGGAGGCAAATACAATATTTACAATGAGTACAATAAACACAAAAGCAAATAATGTTTCAGCGAATGATAATAATAGATCTATGGCCGTAACAGTTTCTACAATACAAATATCACTACCCACATTACACACTAAGCCCTTTTCGTATCGGGGGTAGCTTTCCAGCACAACCTACGAAAATGTGTAGAGTCTTCAACCAAGCTATTTGCGTCAGCCATCTCAGTTCAAAACCAATCAGGTAGGCATTCGTGTGGTGTCGATTGTCATTTTCCAGAACTCAGTCGAAGAGGACATTTACAACCGTGTCTTATCCATCACCGCATTTGCAAAGAGGTCGTCTGCCTGGCGAATACTTTATATGTAGGACCCAAACCTACATGGTCAAAGAGGCCTTCAGGGTTACATTCGGGTAATGCTAAATGAATATGGCGGTCGACGATCGTTGAAATCTTTAACAAAAACACAAACTATAATTTTTTAGATAAGTTTTCCATTCTGTCTGTTTGGTCAATTTTGATGACAACGTTCTTGGTCATAAGTTAACTACCTTCATAATAACTTAGTATCCCAAGATGCACTTAGGTTTCCTATTATGCCAAGCAGCTTTCATAGGAACTTTATAAGAAAGTGCACAAGATACAATTTGGGAAATATACGTGTATCTCAATGTGTAATTGGACAGGTATTGGTTTGTTTAAACTTCAAGTAACTTGTTAAAACTGGGTTAAAAATAATTGTTTATTTTAGTTAGGTAGTTAGTTGAGATTTGGAGTTGTAGGTGTGAGGAATCCCAACACCCGTCGACTGCCATTGCCATTTAGTACTACCCGATTAGAATTTTAAGAAACCCAATGGACATTGACTCCTGCAGGAGTCTTTATAGTATGGTCGATTTATTCCTTTCTGCAAAATATCTGCAAGCATTTTACAACTTAGTGGTGGACTATGAGGGTTAAATACAACTATCGTAAATCATCCCTACTAGGGCGGACTCGAAAAATTTTGCAACTGCCTCAAAATAGAAGAATTCATTTATAAAATGTTAAAACAGGTTTCTAAAATTTTAATCATCTGGGAGACAAGGGGTTTTAAACATCTTGTTCATTTTTAGACGGCAATTTTTTAAAATATCTTCTTTTTCCATATCAGGTAGTTTTTCAGTGCATTTGTTTTTGCACTGACAGGCTGCTATGTAGTTGTTTTGCAGAGACTAACACATTTCTTAATTTTATTTCTTTTATACGATTCATCGTTCCTCACCCGTTTGTTAGACGCCGTTGTTTGAGCTATTTGTTCAAGATCACCCATTACTTTGAAAAAGTCAAATCTTGAAAGCATAATTTGAACAATGAACTTGTTACTTACATACTTCTTTATTCCATAGACGATAATAACACCATCACTGTTTCCGTACAGTTACAATATTATGATTTAATATTAAAACAACAGCTGATGTGTGCCAGTACCAGATAGTCCTCTATACTTCATTCAAGTTAAAGATAAAGTGGATGTAAACAATGATCGGCGCGTGATCAATGCATGATCAGCACCTGTACTGCATTTTGGCTAAGGCGATTGGCTGAACCCTCATCACTGCATCCGAGAATTACACATCGTTGATATCAGTCCATGTCCCGCTTAAAATTATTTTATTTTCATTTTATTTTTTATTTATTGTACCTAACTTTATCATCGAATAAAAATGTTCTTTATAAAATGTTATTCATTACCAAATGTCTAATTATTAACATCATTTCAAATTTGTTTTTATTTGGTTTTTTAAATATTTTTTGCTATACTGGTTTGTATGCAAATCTTTACGAATTTCCTTAATACTACCCTGCTTCTTTCAAGCACGTGAACAGCGCGTGTATTTGTTTACATCCACTCTATCTTTAACTTGAAGACAGTTTAGTGACAGAGTGCAGAAACAACCTTCTAGCGATTGAGTGCAGAAACAACCTTCTAGCGATTGAGTGCAGAAACAACCTAAATCATGGACTACGGTTAGTTCCGCAATCAATCGATATTTTGAGGACGTGTAATAATGTACCTTTAAGATATTGTACTAAGGTTGTTTTTGCGTATAATCGATAGGCCTACGGCTTTTTTGCATTGCCCAATGTGTAACTCAAATATGCCAAAACGTGGATGTGTTTCTGAAATCAGTGATTCAAAAATTTTTTTATTCCACAAAAGTTGTGAAAATTGACTTAGGTTACTTCAGTAATAAGCGATTCATATAGAGTCATTCGGGGTAACCGAGCGCAGCGGGTAAGTGTGCGCACGGGCTGTATTTTGGAAATGTGGCAAGGGCGGCCAAACCTTTTTTCCGAAAAATCAGCGACCCCAGCTTTAGACTTATTTCAGACATGTCACTGTGTCACTTGTCGCTTGCTCCATAACTAATTACAATACAACAAAATTTGTGATATCAATTAATAGATTTTAACATCGCGGAAAAGTGTGTCATACCCAGGTTTTTTATTTGCAAACGGTGAGTATTTTTTCATGCTGTCAGAGCCAATCTCAGAATGAATATCAGTAGAAAGCTTAAGGTTATAATCGTCACTATCGGATTCGCGATTTTTGTTTTCAATTTTGGTCCCGGCGGGCAAGTGTGCGCATGCGTACACTTGCCCCGTATGCGTTCACTTACACCATATGGGTGCGCACAGTTACCCGCAATACGGGTCAAGTGAGCGCATGCCGACAAAACTATTTTATCCTTAGTTTATGAGAAATTTAGGGAATTTACTTTTTTTGTTAAAGTCGATGTTCAAAGAATAATAAATGCTCTATCTAAAAATGTTGAAATTGTTTTCATATACTTTTTATTTAATAGGGCTTAGAAGTCTAAAGTGCGCACACTTAACCCGAATGACTCTAAGTTTGCATGCGCACACTTGCCCCGTATGCGTTCACTTGCCCCATACGGGTGCGCACAGTTACCCGCAATACGGGTCAAGTGAACGCATGCCGACAAAACTGTTTTATTCTTAGTTTATGAGAAATTTAGGGAATTTACTTTTTTTGTTAAAGTCGATGTTCAAAGAATAATAAATGCTCTATCTAAAAATGTTGAAATTGTTTTCATATACTTAACTATTTTTTTTTAATAGGGTTTAGAAGTCTAAAGTGCGCACACTTAACCCGAATGACTCTAATTATAGGAGACCTAAATGCCAAAAAGTGGTAAAAAAGAAGACAACGAAAAATCAGTTGGGCATTTTGGAATAGACCAAAGAAATGAAAGGGGCACCTTATTTACGAAAACAGAAAGCAGAAAATGGGCATGGAGACTTGGAGAGCCCCAAATGGTAGAACAAAAAATGTTGTAGCATCACACAAACGACTGGTAACTGGTGTGTTAGTAAAATGCAAATACTTTCTGCCAGTTTATTAATAACTAACATTGATAACAAATGAAAATCAGAATTGTTTTCTATCGCTCTGTATATAAAATAAAATAATTATGTTTATTTCTTAAAATTTATCCCTTGCATGCATATCAGTCTTATTTCATACACCCCGTATATTACCTACAGGGACCAATTTAATACGGATGCCAGTAAAAAAAAATGTTTACAACGACAAAAAATGTCTACCTTCGTACCCTATAAAACTAAAAAAAAAGTAAAAATAATATTCGTATCTGGGCTATAAAACAAATGACATTCTTGTAACTAAATAAGTAACTGACCCGGAAAACCCACTCAAAATATTAATCTAATATTAAATACTAAACATTTTCCATCAATAACTCATTCTCACATTTCCCAAATTTTCGTAACACTTATGAGCGTAGATGGTTAACGACCATGACCCCACTGCTTGAATTGACCGAAAATGAAAGTGGTTCTTTTTATAGTGCTGCACGTTAGTACTCATTAAGATTGTGACACTGTCATAACCATTCTTGCTGTTTAGTCGGTCAGGTGTGTTTTTATACTTCTCATTTTTAAGTTGCTTTTTTCATAAAAAAAATCGAACTATTTTTTAAAAGTAGGTATTTCTGAGCAATTTAAAAATAGAACTAATTGTGATTTTAGTGATCGCGAACAATAAATTTAGTGTGTTTTGGTAGTGTTTAGTGTTTTTGAAAATTTAATTCTTGAAATTAAGGTAAGAATATTTACTAATTTTTTGTATTGATTGGTACGAAACCTGTTAACTTTAAACATCAATTTTTTAATTGAATTATTTAAATCCTAACAACCTATAAAGATACGAGTAATTTTGGATATGTCAATGTCCTCTTTAATATATACAGGACGGTTCAAGTCGGAAAAGGCTGACACTTTATAAAAAATTGTTTTTTTAAGAACTTCCGAATTTATTGTAATTGTCTTTATTAATAAAATTCACAATCGACACCCCATCAAGCCCTCTTTTTGTTTTAAATACTTACAATGAATAGAAAGAAACATATTTAAAATATTTTAATATTTGCTATGCCTTCAGTTTGTAAAACAAACGAATATTTAGCCTCTTAGTCGCCTAGTGGATTAGAGGTTTACTTAGTAATCAAAAGGGCACAGGTTCGAATTGTTACATAAGTCAGATTATTAAGTCAGGGCGAAAATATTGTTAGGTTAAGGTGATCAATAACTTTAAGAATAGCTATATGCAATATTGCTACATAGGAAACAAAACCGAACCAAGCGCAGTCTTTTGGTTTTTGTCGTATTTATTAATAAATGGTTTAGTATAATTACCAAAATTCCTAACTTTCTCCTGTAATTTTTCTAAGAATTAACAATTACTATTAATGTAGTTATTCGTAAACTAAGGATATCAGCAAGCTGCAGCCAACCTGTTGATATATGAGTAGAGTAGGAATTTGCTTCAAAATTTAAGGGACACAAGTTCAAATTTCAGTCATAGTCGGAGTTTTAACTCTGTGCCAAATCTCCTAAGAAAGTTAGCTGCTAGTTTAATCTACTATTCTTTTGCCATACTTGATAAAAATTATTTTTCTTATAATTGTCGCTATTCCGAAAACAATAATTATCAAAAAATAATGACTGCAATTGTTAGTCATAAAATATGTTAAGAAGCAGAACCAGCAAATTGCTTGATAGTTTGACGGATTAGATAATAGGTTCGTAACCAAGAGGATACAGGTTCAACTTGAAATTGCAGCCAAATTTTTTTCAACTCCTAAGCGAATCTATTAAAAAAGTTAGGTTATAATGACCAATTGCCACACCAGTTGCGGTTGTTATAATTGTAAAAAAAAAAAACAATCGGGACCCCTCTTTTGTTTTGTTTTATCTTTTTATTTGTTGAAAATCGTGCATGTTATAATTGCCGCACTTTGTAATATAAAACTATAATTTTTGCACTTGAAACAGCTTTTTAAATTAATAATTTCCACTATAATTGTTACTCATAAAGTTTGTTAAAAAGTTGCAGCCGATCTGTTGATGTCGTAGAGACGTAGAAGATTACATATTTGTTTTGAAACCAAGAAGACGCAGTCTTAGCGAATTTTTAACCTCAGAACAAATTCATTACGAAAGTGAAGTCAAACCATCCACTATCGTATTATCATCTAAAAAAAACAATAGAGCCCGTTCTTTTATTTATTAAAAATAGTGTTGCAATATCATCAACATCATCATCAAGCCGTTTAATCCTCGTGGATTATGGCTAAGGCAGTGCGTTTTAAAATTCATTTATTGAGGTGGATTAACCCTCTTGTTTTTTGGTTTTTATAATCTGTTGTGGGTCCAGGCTGCCTGCGTTATTTTCTACCGCCCTCTCCTAACTTTGTATTTCGATTTACAGTGCTTTGTTCCCATCCTCGTCTTTTCCTCAGTCTGCTTCTATTCCTGGCATATTGGTATCCATTTTGTTATCTTCCTGATCTCCAAATTCATCTTCCATCTCCTTGTTTCTTTTCAGTCTTGCTTCTCCATCCCTTGTTATATTTGGTCCCAATATTGTTCTCATTACTTTTCTCTCCGTTATTCTTAGACCTTCTTCCTCTTTTTTATTTGTTATTGTTTACATCGCATAGGTATTGACAGGTCTTATCAAGGCTTTATGTATTTTCATTTTGTTTTTTTTTCTTAGTATTTTACTTTTCAATAGTGATCTGTCCCTAAAGTATGTTTGATTTACTTTTAAAATTATTTCTCTAACTCTGTCTTTTCCAGTTTTTCCTGTTGTCGCAACTGGAGGAGGTGATTGCTTCAAATTTATACCTTTCTGTTTGCAGATGGGTTTGTGTATTTCCGTCCAAACCAACTTTCTGTGCCTCTTTATTCAGACGTTCTATAATAGCTCTTATTAGATCTTTTCTTGTATTTCCTATTATCGTTGTATCTGATTGACCATGATGTTTTCTTTCCTAATTTTGCCATTCTTACAGCGCCCTCTAGTACTGTACTGAGTTAAATATTGCTGGGGATATTGGGTTCCGTTGTTTCACCCCTTTATTTACTTCAATTGAGCATGTTGTTATTCCTTGGAATCTCACCTTGGTTCATGTGCTTTTGGGTATTCTTAATATTTCCAGTCTTTTAATATTTCTTTCCTGTTAACTGTGTCGAATGAGCTTCTGAAGTCGATGAAAATTACGTATATTTATTTATTGTGCTTCCATGTCTTTTCGAATATTTGCTGCAGTATTTGTATTGAATCTACCTGGTTGGAAGCCATTTTGGTAATCTCCAAGTATGTTCTTGGCGTGAGTTTTTAATCGTTTATTTACCAAATTTGCCAGGATTTTGTAGGCAATATTTAGTAGGGTTCCTGGTCTGTAGTTCCTGTACTGTTCTTTATCTGCTTTTTTATATCTGGTCGTGGTTATACCAGTATAGCAGTCTTCTAGAATCCAATTTTTCGTCGATATTTGTTTGGCCAGATAGTGTATTTGTGCATGTAGTTGCTGCCCTCCATATATTATTTTAAGAGTTCTGCATCTATTTCTTCTTCCTCTTCTTCTTCTTGCTGTACTGGATGCTCATCTTCCTTTCGTGTTGCCTTACCTTCCTCTGTAGATAATATTCCTCTACTTATAATGTTCCGTTCATACTTATGTTTCCTATTTGTTGGTGATTATTTTTGTCTTTTATTCGTCTTGTTTAGTCGTTGTTTTATTATTCTGGAGTTTTACATTTCTGTAAAATTGCTTTATTTTATAATTGCGTCCGTTTTGTTCTATATCTTCTTACATTGTATTTATCGACTCCTTCTGTTTCCTCTTATATACCGCGTTTACTGTATTTCTTTTTATTTCATAGTCATTTCTATCCTGTGTTGAAATTTTCATAATTCTTGAAACCTTTTTGAATTTGTTTAAGGATCACTAGTTATCACAGCAAGTATTATTTATAAAAATTGCAAGCAAGTTTAATCTCATCTTAACATCCTTAGTGGATTAGCTCCGTTTGGCAACCAAGAAGACGAGGGTTCAATAAGAATCTTCGATGGATTTTTAACTTTGGAGCGAACCTTGTTAAAAAAAGTTAGGTTAGAGTATTACACAATTTCAGCAGTCGGTGCTCTTTGATTACAGGGAACAATCAGCAATCTCATTCTTTTGTTTTCTCCATTCGCCAAAATTCGCATTATAATTGCCAAAATCTCAAACCTTTTGCAGTTTCCGTAAGAATCGATAATTATTATTGTAAATATGATTTTTAAAAATTGATCAGAATCATCAAGCAGTATCTTGACGTCCTAGATATTCAGATTCTTGCATCGCAACTTAAAGGACACATGTTCGAACTTATCAACCAACGCCGTGGAAATACAAAAAACAAAAATTCAACAACCAAGCTATGTTTCTTCGTATTTGTCAAAATTGTATTTAGTACAATTGTCACAACTCCTTTTATGGAACTAGGATTTTAACTCTTCTTGCAGTCTTCAAGAAACTATACGTACCTATTACTGCAATTAGTCATTATCATTATAAAAAGAAGCAGCGACATATCTCTGAAGGTTCTAGTAAATTAGATAGCTGCCTCGCAACTTAAAGGACACAGATTCGAATTACATGGTTTGATTTTTAACTCCAGAGCGAGTGTTGTCAAGAAAGTTAGGTTAGGATGATTAATGAATTTAGAAGTCAATGCTACATGTCATGATTACAGAATAGATATACTACTCATTGTTTGTTTTTCCCATTTGTTAAATGTTGTATTTAGCATAATTACCAAAACTTTTAATATATTTTTATTGAAGTATTTTTACAAATTTTTGATTACCAATGTAATTATCATCCGAAAAATTTGTTCGTAATCTTATTGTTTAATCTGTCCAACGTCAATTACCGTTGGTGATGAACTGATGACAAAGGTGGTAAAATGAAGAAGCATTGTGTTCCAAATATAACAAACACAGTTTTGTTTGTATTAACAAAGCATAATTAAAAAGTGATCATTTATCAATACGGCAACAGCGTTTTTTAATGTCGCAAACACTTCTATAAACCATCTTCCTGTTATTAAATTAAAAAAGAAGGTACATAAATGCGTCAATGCCAGACTGGAATTTCTGGTGCAATTTCGAACTTCAGCATTGAAAACTTGCTCCATAATGACTTAATGGATTTAAAAGATGTTTAAACTGATTCATGCGATGTCTTAAAGTAATAACCGCTTACTGCTTTAGAGATTCGAAATTTAGCTGGAAATTAAACATTTTATTGTGGCGAAAGCTAAAAATGATCGGAGCCCAGAACAGACAGTTTACATAGATTAAAAGCAAAAATTCATTAAATTTTCTTGAAACAATTTTAGTAATGAATCTGAACCCCCGCCGGGATTTAGGTTATATTTTCCACTTGGTTAATATCCATTAAACCTTTTATTTTACCATTTTATTATCTGTTGAAATCTCCCATTTGCAAGAGAAAATCTTTCGACATTACCATAGAAATGATAATAAATAACCAATTAATTCAGTGTTTAATAATTGTAGTTTAAACATTGTTACATAACGAAACATTTTAAGTTTGATTCTTTTGAAACGATTTTGCAATAAATTGCAACTATAATAATCTACGAGTTGGTCTAACCTTTTAACATCTTGTTACATTTTGCAATAGTAGTAAATGCCAGATGTTGGATACTTTGCTTTCTTTAAAATAAAAATTGTGAATCATAGAAAGCTTTTGTATTACATTTAAAAAAATGCATTTTAGATGCAACTGACTTTTCTTTATTTATTTGTTCATTCGTTTACTTACCAAACTCTCCATTTATCTATCAGATTTTGTATTTACGTATTTATTTATTTAATTAATTAATTTAGTAATTATTTATTGACATATGTATTTATAACTTCTTTCTGATTCGAATTTTACAACCGGTTTTCATTTCTTAAAATTAATAATACAGGATCACAAGATTAAAAATGTAATATAATATTGCTTCATTCTCTGAAACTTTTGAATAACTAGGTAAGTACTAACGTATGCACAGAATTAATAAAAAAATACAGCCGCAAAGTTAGGTATGGATAAATGACTACAGAAGTCGATGTGTTTTGAGATACCTGACACCCGGAAGCCTAGATTTCGCCCAGTAAATAAACATAGCCTCACATACGACAACACAACTGTTATAAAATCAACCAGAAAGGCTATTTGCCCGACCAAAAAAGCATGCATTACAACAGCAAAATTTTAGGAACTCCGTGGCGCACAGCCTGCTTCGCGACCACGGCACTAAGGTTCAAATCACGAGGTGGTGCGTGGAAATTTTTATGAATTTTCAAAGTTTAAATCCTGTTAGTTACCATAGCAGTCGGTACTTCAAACTAGAAAGAAAGAACTAAATTTTCATTACCAATTGCAAGCGTGAGTGTGTGGGCGTCATCAGTGAAGTCATACTTGTACTCACAAGTTAAGGGTTGAAAATAATTGAAAAACAAATTTATAGACTGCATACGGAATAAGAATAAAGAAGGCGTGCATTGAAATTCTCATTGATTTTGATGCATTTTTATCCAAATTTGATTCAAATTTATGGAGAAATTAATTTAATTTGAATTTAAGGTCATTTTTGCCTCTGTAACTCGATTGGAAGAGCCTTGTTGCGTAAAGCCGAAGATCAGTGGTTCAAATCCCTGTGGAGGTAGTATTTGTCCGAATACAGAATTTTTAAAAAATATTTTAACCCTAAAAGATGAAAGCAACAAATTCCATTTTTTTAATAGAATGCCGACTAGCGAGTTCAACGAAACTTCCGCTATGTTGCGTAGCTGCAACTTTTTATAACTTGTTTGGAAAACTATCAGAGCAGGTTTTGGAATCTGAAGAACAGTTTCCATTAATAATAAAATTAATAGTATTTCGATTAATTTAAAATCAGAATGTGCTTTAAAGTTACTATTTTTGTAACCGTAGTAGGTATAGTCAATACCTATAAGCAAAAGCTTTCGAAATTAGAGCAAAACTTTTCTGCTGTTAGAAATTGTTCTGCATTACCTAAACCTAGAAATAAACATAATAAGAAACTATGACAAACGTTCAGATGAAAAATGAAGTACACTCACATGATACCTTATTAAAATTCACATAAACTAAAGATCCTGTATGGCTTACTTATTCCAGTGTGGGGGGCGTTTATAAACGAGATTATTTGACAATAATTTTATAAGTTCTTGCAGCTTTAAAATTTTTATAATCTTATTAATATAATATATCGAGATAAGATTATTGAAAATGAGTATAGAGATAGAGAGGAAGAAGAACAATCTGGCTTTCAAGCTGGAAGAACGTGCACTGATAACGCCTTCGTCCTAAAACAAATGATAGAAAATAGATCAAACACTAACCAAGAAACTCACCTCATGTTCATAGATCTCCAGAAAGCCTATGATATAGTTCCCGTGAAGAAGCTGTGGAAAGTCTTACAGGAACCCAATGTTAGTCACACCATAATAAGAGCTCTTAAAAACATGTATGAAGGTTCAACATCAAGAATAAAGATTGGTCTGTCAAAGAAATTTCCTGTAAATAAAGGCATACGGCAGGGTTGTTCAGTTGTGTATCACCTACTTTGTTCAAGATATAGGTAGCTCGAGCTTTATACCAATGGAAAAGGAAATGTAACGGAATGGGTATTGACATCGGAGAAACATGTTATATACGTTACCATTTGCCGATGATCGATGATCACATAGAATACATGGCTCGAAAGTTGCAGGAAGAATACAAGAATGGGGGATACGAACTTAATATGAAGAAAACAAAGTACCTCCCCATAGGAGCCGAACCGTCTAACATCCAATTAGACACAGACAAAATAGCAGCATGCAGTGAATACACTTATCTAGGTGTGAAATTCGACACAATAGGAAAAGACGATAGATAAATAAAAAAAGAATAACACAAGCCAGAAGAATCATAGGCTGTCTGAATGGAATATTGTGGAGTCGTGATATTGGAAAACAACGTAAACATAATATATTTATGTGAAGCTTGTATTAAAAGCAGCCTAATTTATGAAGCAGAGGCATAGAAAGCTGCAGAACATAATCCAAGAAAGCTTGAGGCTACCGAAATGGATGTTTTTAGAAGATAACTAGGTATATCCAGGAGAGATAGAGTCCGAAATGATGACATCAGACAACGGATGGGAGTAGATGGTTCGACAGACATCGAGTGCAAACAGTTAATATGGTCCAAAGGATGGAAGAAACCAGACTGTCCAAAATGACCATGCAGTGGATACCACCAAATCGAAGGAAACGAGGAAGATCCAAAAAGACGTGGAAGGAGGGAATAGCCAAGACCATGAGTACTGGAGACCTGATAGAAAACTAGTGGAACAATAGAAGCGAATGGAAGTTAGGCATCGGACAATGTCGGAAGACGTTTTAAAACCGTTTCTGTATATACAAAGAAATATTGTCCTATAATTCTGATAAAATGTAAAATTTAAAATTTTTGCAAACTGTACTGTAGTAAATCGAGTTGTCCGAAGAAGGCGCCACTTAACTAGAAAATTTTAGTTCCTCAAAACACTAACCAGGCAGCCACACAAAACCGTTAGTCTCTGTAAATTTTAGTGGGTCGTAATTGAAATAAAAAATACATAAGTGTTGGCCATAGAAATAAACAGAATGTTTGTTTTGGAATTTTCGAAATAATGTCAGTTTCTCATTCTTAGGTTAGGTTTGCCATTGGAAACTGGGGCTTAATAAGTAAACACCAAGTCATCCAATTAAAAGTAATCCTCAATGATCCATGAAGCAGTAAGTCATGTTTTAGCCTGGTTCAGGGAAATGTTGACAAAATATAAAATAAATAATAATCACATAAACCTAAATACTTTAATTGTTATTATTTGTTATTAGTTATTAGTTAGACTTCACTTTTTATTCCATGGGTCACTAAATATGAGTTTCAATAGGATCACTCGAGATAATTAAGGTAATTAAAGACTAACTACTTATCAGTCGCCCTCGATATATGGCATTAAGGTTCGATTCCTGGTCCAGGTTGGCGAGACTTTTAATGTGGAAAAATATCTGAAAGTATGTCCTCTTTCGGATACATAATAAGTAGGTCTCGTGCCAATACGATGTTTGACACGATAAAAATACCTGGCACCTCCAAGCCTACATTTAACGCAATATCTAGACAAACTACTTATCAAATAACTTTTTGTTAATCATAGTAACCCTTATTTAAAATTAGAAAAGTAATCTTGGATTTAAAAATATAAGTGTTAGTACAGAGTGTCTCATAACAGTCATAACAGTCGTAATTCACCGCTACTATAATTTATAAATAGAGCAATCGTCTTATAAGCTATGTCTATATGGGCTAAAATTAGACGTTGGATTAATAAAATGCAACTAGGTTCAATTTAAAAAGCAGAAATAGTAATAATGTGACCCAAATACATGTGAAAAATTTGACCCTTATTGTATCTATTTCTTAACTTTCGATCTTTTTGAGGTTTAAATTGTATTCAAATTAATCTAAGTTCAACTCAGTTTTGTATTTAAACAATCAATGATTTGAATGTCTTTTGTAATCCTTAAGTAACCTTTTGTGTCAGTTGCATAAAATTTTATTTAAATTAAAATTTGAGCTAATAATTATTAACCTCAGAAAGGAAGTGCATGCGTTACTGATGTCCTAACAGGAATATGAAAATGTAAGAGAAGATACAGAAAGTTTCAAATTGTAGAAAAATGATACCACCGCGGGGAATCGAACCACCGACATAAGGTCGATTCCCCGAAACAATTTTTGTTTTTCGGAAGGTGCATAACCTCTATTTTTTAAAAGTAAGTAAAGGGTCTGGATGCCAAGGTGGCGCGCGTTATGGGCATGATTCTCCTGCAGTAGATCCAATCACGTAACCCTCAGAGTCGGGCCGGCTTGTACCATTGCACTGGTAAAAATCACATAGGTACGCTAATGCACCAGTCTCGACACCGAAAGGTAAAAGAGGTTACGGATTCAGACCGAAATAAAGGATCTTCAAATGAAAAAATTCATTTGCAACAGGCGTTAACGGTCTTTAATGTTATTTTCACGTCCATGCCATTTGTTACTGTCGAAGATAAATATTTGACATGTTTGATTTGGAGCATTAAAGGGATAAAATTATAGAATTACAAACCAAAGCCTACTACAAATAATTATTCATCCTTTATGAGCGCTATGATTATACGTCGTTATACTTTACTTTTGTAAATTTGTTAGTATTTGGAAAATTAACGCTGTGGACTGCTGTTGCACAAATTTGAAACAATAATATTAGCTAATACTTTCAGACGATTGGTCAATATTCATTGCAATAAAAGTTAACTAAGAAAGGCCACAATGCAAAAAAGTTCAGTTGCTATATGTGGTCAAATGGCACCAGAAATGCACTTTTGTATGTGTTAGTAAATTTATGGCTGACCTTAAGCATCACTACCTACTTAAAAACAAGGAACAACAACAAAGATCAAAGATCAAATGTTGCTTAGAAGCAAATAATTTAAAATTTAAAATAACTTCACAGTTTGAAACCCTGCCTCTCTTGACGCGATCTGGAAGTAGATTTAAACTTCTAAATCATGAAAGTAGGCCACCTTTCAGGTATGACGCAGGTGGCCAGGTGGTTAAGTCCCGTGCCCTTAGGATACTCTGACATTTTAATTTGGTAATCGTAATAATGACCATATCACTTGATATCTCGTAGTTACATTAAGATAGCTGACACCTGAAGTCTTAATCACACTTAGGTTTCGTTGCACAAATACTATTTAACAGCTTCACCAAAATGAACACAATCGAATGAAATTCAGCTAAATTTGGTACACAAAAACGATGATGTTTTTCGCCATAATTATTCGTTAAAATTACAAACGTTTTGTGCAACCCACCCTTAATGGGTACCTAATCGAATTAATGGAAAATTTTGCCATAGATATTCATAATTATCCTTTAGAAAATTTAATATAGATGTTAATTACAATATTTACTATAATTTTTTTACAAAACATGCATACCTTCTTATCTTTCTAATTACAGCACGAAAAAAGAAAATGAAAATAATTAATCCTAAAAAATTGTCATAACTAAGGTTACCCCCCTTTTTAAAAATCATTTAAAACTAATAAGTATCATAAAAAAGCATTAAGTATCATGATTTACCTGAAGGCTGAGCAGGAAGTTTAATTAGTCGTAAAAGAAACTATTTTGGAAGCGACTGGCGATTATTACTTGTTAACAGTTTATAACATTTTTGTAATAATTTAGTTAACATTTTAAATTTTCGTTACTGCTAAGAAAGAACACTTTTGCGATGATTCATTTATCGAAAAGAGGCAAGCTTGAGATACTAAGGATCTCAACGTACTTGGACATCCAAGATAGTTCGCAAATAATTTTAGTTATTTATAATGCGTCTATTGTGTTGGCGTTAAATTAAAAAATTCGTCAAATACCATGCTTTTTGTCAGGTACTGAATGCTAGGTTATATAGTTAGAAGTTAGAAGATGCGCTATTTACTGCTATAACCGTCCGCCTAAAATGGCCTCCTAGAAATTGATTATTATGTGATTAGACTTTAAATTTAAATGCACCTCGTTAATTAAATTTGCTTATTTTATGTTAGTGCTGTCAGAAATTAGGAATTTTTAAATCCTGTAGTTAATTACAAATGTTCTGGTTTTGGACCTAAGGTTCTAATCTGAAAACTGGAATTTATCTAATCATTAAACATCTACCGTTTTAAAAGTAAATTATATAATTTCTCCACATAACTTTTGAGTTACATAAAATGCAATTCTAATCTATATTTCGCACTCTAAACGATTGCTAAAACTATAAAACAATTAGAAAAAATTAATCAGCAGTGTAGCAGTTTATGCAATGAGTGTAACAATTTTTTTTAGTGGACGCAACTACTTCCTGCCTTTCACCAAAATCACGAAAAAAAAATTAAGCAGATTATGGAATACTAGATGGCTTAATATTTAATTATAACCTGAGTTTACTGGCCGAATAATTATTTAATTCGGTGCTTTTCTTTCAACTGGCGCGGTTAATCATATAGTATTGTTGTATTTTTAAGTAGAAGTAATCTATTTTTAGGCTAATTAAATTTGATCAGTATGCAATAGCTGAACCAAAACTTAAAAACTGTTACTCTGTAATTTCATAATTGGTTGATTTAGACAAGTTCATGTTTATTGAAACTTAAAAAACGACAAGGAGGAATCTGCGAATTTAAAAATAGTTATTTTGAATACGCATTGAGATACTTGGCACCCGCAAGCCTAGCTCTCACCCTATAAACAAAACTAAGAAACAAACAAGCAGATTATTTTAAATTTACAATTTTTTTAGACGATAGTAGGCCTTGATTTCAGTTTATGAAATTGTCAAATTTGTTTTATAATCGCCGGGCTTGTTTATCAGATGTTGAAAGTTAGGTTATATTGGAGACACTCAATATTATTTATTTTTTGGGCATTAGAACTACACTAACTATAATCAAGCAACGACGTTGATTATGTTGGTAAACCACAACCTTAAAATTATATCAATAAGACAGATTCCTACCAGGAAAAAGCCTTACTTACAACAGCAGAGCTGTCCAAAGATGTATCATCAGTCTAAATTACGATGACCTTAAGTAACTATAATTCCGTAATTAATATAAACAAACAGAATAATTAGATTTTAATTCTACGCCCGAATACCTTGATAAGATCATTAGCATACCTGATTTATCACCGTAAGCTAACAACTAATGGGCATAGCAGGTAAATGAAAACATGACGATGACGAGCATTATTAACGGAACTCCAAATGGCTTTAGGGGATGGAATTAAGTGAAATTTAAGTAAATACATTAAACTAAAGCAAAGGTTAAGAATAATATAAATTAGACATAGTTTACGTAGCAGACTGATAAATATTAAAAGCAGTATGATTTAAAGCAGAAGAAGGTTTTACTTCGTTCCTACCAGTTGTATATGGTCACAGCAGTTGACGCGCGTTTAAATTCTTGACAGACCCTCCTAGAAGTCTTACCCATCAAACATTCGTTTAAGACCCAATACGTCAATCCCTTTGACAGTATAGTAGCTGTATGTATTAAACGTGTAATATTAAGTTAAAGACTCAATTAGAAGGCTTACAAAAACAATATGCGAAATTTTCTAGGAATATATCGTGAATCTGAGACCACATTGTAAATAAAACGCGATAAATGTGTGCATACGTTGTTGTTAATTACCATAATTGCATTAATTTATAATAATTACTGTACAAGTGCAATGATGTTGAACTCTGTTTTTGCATCGTCTAATTATTTCAAAACTAACATAGGGAATGATACGTTGCAGGGCAAATTCATTTTTGCTTTAAACTGAATTTTTTCCTTTGTTGAAACTACAGTGTGGCCATAAAAATGTATAAGTAAGTTTAGTAAATTAGCATAACAGATGGGTTAAAATGCTTAAAATTAGTTCATGTGTAGGTTTGATATTTTTCAGTTTAAGTATAAGTGTAATCATATTCAGGCTTAATTGCCCATTATGGTATTAACTAAGTTTGCCTACTTAAGGCTGGAACTTGAACCTGCCCTAGAGAAACTGTCAGCCTTCACGTAACAGTAAAGAATTGCTTACGCTATCAAAGATTCAGTATGCACAGCGATGCATCAAGCGAGCTTAACTTGTTCTATACCGACATTTCCCCTTGCTTGTAGCCAGTTTATACAGAAGTTCCTACCTGCAACATGGAACGAAGTATACACCTTGTGGTGTTGTCTCAAGTTCTTAGGGAAGGCTCAAAATTAGAATTTTAAGCGGGAAGGTCTGACTAACCTTAATATTAGGTATGTCCTTTTATCTGGAAAACAGCATGATTATAAAGCAAAAGAAAAATTTAAAATAAATAGTATGTACTGCAGCCGAATTTTACTAAGTCGATGCTCAGTTCAGTAGACTAAAGAGGAGTCACCTCTTAGTTTTGAATTTAAAATCCAGCTAAAGCTAAAATTCGAAGCTGATATGTTTTACTAAGCTGTGGACGGACTCATATTGCCGTTCATCAAGCAATTACATAGGGATTTATTTGGAATACTTATTATAAACTGTAAGGTTTCGGTATACTGAGAAAAAGAAAGTTGTAAATAATTTGCAAAAGCACTTAGGTATTCAAACGTTTTCCATAAACGTAATAAATTTCGAAACGTTCAACATGTACTATAATGCTGCTGAGTCGAAGGCAGCCAACGCTCAGTAAATTAAAAGGGTGGAGTCTCAACATTGGTTCCATGTTCATAAACTATTTATTCTTTTAACCAACGACTTAATCAAAATTTCCTTTAGATTGAAACAAAGGAATCGCTTTTTCTATTTTGTGATATTGCGTACGAAGGTTATTTATTCTTCGATAGTAATGCTAATATACCTAACACGAGTTGCATCTTTGTCTCTCAATATCAATATCTCATTGCGATTGAGATTCGAACTCGTGTTATTCTAATTGAAAAGTAAGCCACAATCAGCTATCAGGAGATTTGAGTATTATTTTCCAAATATCTTTATTATAAAGAGTAAAGTTTGGGTATACTGGGTAAAGGAGATTCGCAAACAATATGCAAAAGCATGTATGCATTCATTATTAAACCGAAGTGAGTCAACGTTCAGTAAATTAAATTTGTGATTCTTTTGTTGTTAAAAGTAAGATTTAGTACACATACCATGTAGGAATTCAACAGCAGAAATACTTTCTAGAAACGAGGTACATTTCTAGGAACTCAAAATATACTTTTGCCAAAGGCAACAACAAATGTTCAGTAAAGTAAAGGGGATTGAGATTCGAACCTGTGTTCTTTTAGTTGGAAAGTATACGTCTGCCGCACTAAGCGATCACGAGAACAATATTGCTATTCATTCGACTATAGATAAAAATTTGCACAAATTTTGCAAAAATATTTCTGTTACAAAAAGTAAGATTTGGTACGTCGAGTAAAGAAATCCACAAACAATTTGAAAAATTACGTAAGAATTCGAAAGTTTAAACAGTTTCCAGAAACGACATAGATTTGTAGAGAACCAAAGTTGTACAGTAGCCGTCTTCTACTGAGCCGGAGGTAGCCGTTGTTCAGTCAACTAAAGAGGTCGATAATTCCTTTAATCGCTGATTTATACTTTAAAATGCATTTTTTGACTTTTTTAAACTCTCCAGTAACCAAATAGATTGTAAGAAGCCTAAAACAGCGGCCTTTTACTGAGACAAGGCCGATGCTCAGTAAACCAAGGAAACAGAATGTTGCTTTACATTCGAACTGCGACCAACTAGAATTTAGTTCAGCTACTATCAATGCACTTTCAGCTACAAAGCACCGTAGCCACGTTTTACTGAGTATGTAGCAAGCGCAGTAAACTGAAGGAGCGGAGTTTCAATATTTACCACGCCCATACTTATTTCTAAACCAATGAATTTTGAACGTAATCATTGCATTTCTGTTCATCAGCCTACTAAATATTTGTAAATAAGGATCTGTAATTATAGCAAAATTCTTTAAAAATGTTGCTAGAATTATATAATATAATAACAGTGAAGTAATAACTATATAACTTAAGTTCTTTTCAACTTTATTTTTATTATTTATTGCCATTATTCCCTATTCTGATGTTGCCTCCAGCTGTACAGTTATGATCTTCAATAACAAAGAATCAGTTTGGTGACTCAACTCCTATTGTATATATTGCACTATAACGATTACCGAACTGTGCTATCTTACTTAAACCGGTTTGACTACCTTTAGATGCCTTAGCAAAGACTACTACAATTTTTAGAGAGCGGCAATAGTAAATAACTGTTTTAAAAGTTGTTTTAACTTACTACTTGAGTTTGGCGCTCTACTGAAATGATTTTACTAAATTGTTACTAGAGCCGGTCTCTATTAATTAGTCACCACTACCAAGTGTTCGACTCAGTAAAATGTGGCTAGGATATTCGCCTCTACAACCACATTCAGTTTGTTCGAGCCTAATATTGGCTTGTTATTTATGATCTGAATTTACGGCTACAACGTATTTTGAAGTGCGACAATTGTCATTACCTCATTACATTACATCAAATTAACCGAGAAAAAGAATTTTACAGTAACAAATCAACTTAGTTAGGTGTTGCTTTACCAGACATTGTTAAATAAACCAAAAGAAAACATGGTTATTGAGTGACACCAGAATTTAGTTCTGCTACTGTTTATGCTTTCAGCCACAATGTATTGTAATCGCGCGTCTCCACTGAGTCGGAAGCAACCTTTGAGCAATAATCCAAAGGGGCGGATTTACAGCATTCATTTCTAATCCAATGAATGTTGAGCGAAATCACTGACTTATTGCTATTCGTCAGACTATCAAACAGGCAACGGCCTACCACTAGTAAGTAATTCATGTGGTCGACTCAGTAAAACGTGACTACGACATTCGTCCCTCGAACCAGATTCAGTGTATTTAAGCTTAAGATTGGCTTATTTTTTATTTTTAATGATTTGAGCTTGCGGCTACCAAGTATTTAGAGTCCGTCAATTGTTATTAACCTAATTTTTATTTAAATTTTATAATCTACTTAAAGAAACATTTTTTCTATTTTACCAGGATAAATTATAATTCTTTTATAAAACTTCAAGGCAAATAAACCATGGTTTTATAAAACAGAAAAATAAGAAATCTGCACTTTTATTCAAAAATTTTATACCACAAAGTCCACGTTCTGAAAAACATTTAAAATTTAGAAATAACAAAATGTAAGACAGGAACTATATTGTACCCAAAACGTAATCGTTAATCATATGTGCGACACCGGAACTCAGTTTCTACTTACATAATAGCGCCGCATCATTGTCGTAAATTTATCTATAAAACCGTTTAAGAAAAGCAAACGAAAGTATGTCAAGGTACTTATCTCGAAGTCCAAGGGCATGGAAAACTTGTTTAAATGCACTCGAACATTACGTTCAACCTTTTCTAAGTACTTCATCAGTTAATATTTGGTATTTATATTTCGCGTTCTAAACAACATTTTTCAAAGAAATTTCCGCGGAAATTTCCTTTTGTTTTAACTACTTAGAGGTGCCACCAAAGTGAGTTTCTCTTATTTCTGAATTAATTAGCTTTTAAAGTGATTGGTGGTTGTTAAAATTGATTAATCAAAACACTTCTTAAAAAGGACTGAAATACACTGATTTCAGGTGCCTGTCATTATAAGCAAATAACTATTATTTTAGGCTTTAATTTGAAATTAATTTCTTTTATCAAATATTGCAGTAACAGATTATAGGCTAAAAACACACAGACAATTTAAAGGCTTTCAAATCATTCTTACGGTGTTAATAATCACGCAAAATTACTTACACTTAACTTCAGTAATTATTAATAAGCTTCGTCCGATTATTAAAAGTAAGAAATTGTTGAAAAATTCCATTTTTGTTTCAGAGTTAAAATGCTGGACATAAAGGACCCTTCAGTAATCCCAGATCGCAACAGAGCTGCAGAAGATGAAGGCTTTAAAGATAAAACGGTGTTCATTTCCGGTGGTACTGGTTTTATGGGCAAAGTGGTTATCGAAAAGCTTCTCAGGACTTGCCCTTTGATCAAAAGGATTTACGTACTCATACGAACGAAGAAAGGGAAGAATCCGCAAGACAGGCTTCGGGAAATCTTTCAGGGCGCTGTAAGTACTGCAGATAGTTTAATTGTAGTTTTATGTAATAGTTGGCCATGATCAAGTGTAAATGTAACTTATTGAGGGTTAATCCGTTTTTAAGTTGTTTAAATCGTACTTTGACAGTTTCAAGTTTGTTTCATGATGATGATTTTATTAACATCATATATTGAGGTTCTTTCGAACAAAACATTCTGTAGGTATATTTTTGTTTAAAAAAAACTACACCTCGAATACAATACTGTATATGTTTGTCTTTATTACCATGCTGAAGCAAAATGAGGCAAAACGAGAGGAAATGGAAGTTACTGGCGTTAAAATTAAAGTTTGTTTACGGTTTAGATGGTCATTAAGGAATCGTTCGATATATTCTCTTCTGAGCAATTTTTCAGTTTAAACTTTACTAGTAATAGTAATAGTTCATTATTTGTTCCTCGATATGATTTTGTAAATAAGCAATAGTTAATAAGCTGTTTGTTAAATCAATAGCGATTTTAATAAATTAATTATAGTTGCCTTTTGCCATTCAAATAAAAGGTTGCCGACCAAAGTCTATAAAGGCAATTTTCTTCTTTATCTCTTTTTCTTTGTGTGTTTTTTTTTTTTAATTTTTGGTCTTGGTATTATTTTTTTGCTTTTCCTGTTCTTCCTCTTCTTGCTCTCATTCTTCGTTATCTTTTTTCCATCCTTCTAGTCTTGTATCACCCAACCTTAAAGATACCCTTCTCTCAATTTATCCTATTTTTTTTCGGCTTTATGCATATTTTATTCTTCGAAACTTACCATATCAATCAGATGATCTTACCCCGCCATTAATGCCCCCACTTTTTGTGGTATACCGCGGCATGTCTCCTTTTCTTGAAAATTAAGTTACATCTTCCATCCTCCTTTTTCCTTGCATTATAACTAGCAACCTCCATTATAGTTCAGCTGCATGCTAAACGGCGTATTATCATATCCTATTAATCTGTAATTTCTGCATAATTTATCTTTTCGTTTCTTGGTCTTTCAATTTGATACCTGCCATACCTGATCTCCCATCGTCTTCTTTGTTATCTGCCACCTTTTGAATATAGGATTTTGAAATAGTATACGTTTGGTAAGCACAAAATTGGCAGTGTGCACCGATTAAAAACACAACGTTTTGGCTATTTCTGTTAGTCAGGTAAGAACTACAAATAGACTTCCAGAAGGTTGAATTCGAAATAAGAGGCAGTTAATCTTTGTCAGTCGGCCAGTGATGATCCGCTTAATATGCAACATGAAAAAGTGAAAATAACGTAATAATTTCAAATACACAATCCATTTAAATATTATTTTACTTATTGGCTTAACTGGCCTAAAAACTGCATTATTTGGTTTGTTTTGGTATGTATGCCAAACGTTGCTAATACAGAGTGTCTCAAAAGAGTCTGTACGAAACGCTTCCGATTTCGCTATCTGCGGTAGCTTAGGCTTAGAAAAGAAATTGATTTGCTACACGCCATGCACTGCAGCCTTATCACTTATTTGGTTGTTAGAGAAAGCAGACCTTATCGTTAAGAATGGTTTTAAGTTGTAAGTGTCAATTGTCCACAACAGTGAAGGCTGTCACATAATTATTACTATGGAGAATTGACACTGGCAATTTAGTAACGTTTTCCAAGGCAAGTCCTACTTTCTGTAGTAACCACATAAGTTACGTGGCAACAGTGCGTGGCGTGGAGTACATATTATGATAATCTATAGGTGCAATTAGTATGTAAAAGTACGCGAAATGCAGTACAACCCCTACACCGGTAACGGTAATACAAGACAAACTAAGAAGAAGAAGTATAGAAAATGTGGGAAGAAAAAGAAATTTGGCGCCCATAAGTATATTGTGCGAATGGCCAATGAGCGAGCTTTAAAGGTTAAATCTAATAAAGCCTGAACAATTAATGCACGTACCCCATAGATACATCCTAAATTTTATTAGGAATGTAAGTTTGTTGAGCTTTAATGATAGGAAAAGCACAATTGAACAAGTAGCTCAAGTTCACTGGGTTACAAACCATAACCATAGTGGAAGAAAAGATAATCACGAAAAGTATTGAAGCTTTTGTTAGCACCTATTAGGTTAGGGTAGAAGAAACTACAGCATTATATAGGGCGTTTGTCGCATCCTGAACGCCATTCATCCTTGTCTTGACATAGTCCTTCGATTAATCCTTCTGTTCATGGCCTTTCTTATCCCATTATCCATCATTCCATCTAGATTTGGGTCTTCCGTGCTTTCGTCTTCTATTTAGGGTCCAGTACCATATCAACTGCGGTAATCTGTCCTCGGACATCCTTCTCATATAGATAGCCATACCAAAACAACTGCGCTCTATGGTATGTATCAAAGTGGTTTGAATGACTATTCTCTGTCTGAAGTCATCGTTTCTGACACGGTCTCTTATCGTCAGACCACAGCATCTCCTCCACTAATTATTCTCCACCGCAATAATCCGTCTCTTTAGGTTCTCCTTTAAATCCAGACCTCTGATTCAACGACTTAAAAAGGTGAATGTTTATGTGTTTGCTCCACAGCAAAGAACTTAGTCTACTAGTTGTAGCTTGGCCCTTCGCCAATTTGTTTAGTAGTATATCCATGTCGTCTCTACCGTCCGTGGTCAATTTTACACCAAGATTCTGTTGTGTGCTCTTGCTATGTATTTCCTAAACTCAGATTTTACTGTTCACCACCGATTTTCATACACTGCGTCTTTTCCATGTTTATCTCGAATCCCCAGTTTTTGTATTCATCCACTAACTTCCCCGTCATGTAATTCGCATCCGCAGTATCTTCTGCAAGAACAACTTGATCGCCCGCAAGTAACAATCTAACACCATAAGTATAACCAAGGCTTTTTCAAAATAAGCTAAACATTTTCTCTAAAAATGAGAAACAAAAAAGTTTACTAGAATAATTAGGTCCATCCATGAACTGCGTAATTGAAAAAATAACTTCAAGAGCTATGCTGTGTTTCACCGTTGGTAAAATCAATTATACTTTAAGGCCAGACAATATTGTAAGAGAGAACGTAGATGACAAACACTTTGTACCTTCAACCTTCTTTTTTTATCTTTCTTTTTTGTGTGCGTCTTGTATGCGTATATAGCCAATCTGCTCGGAACCGCCTTTAGGCATTACTTCAAGTCAGACGGCTGTGTCATGTGTGTTACTACGTGTGGAGTGGGCTTGTTACTCTATCTCATAGACCAGTTTTCCGAGTAGAGCACAGTTAATTAAGCCCAACTGTGAATGGTCTCACCAGGCCTAGTAACCACCTCCACCAACGTAGGGATTCGAACCCGGGACTTGCAACATACAGGCCTAGCCCTCTTACAACTGAGCTACCTGGCTTCACTGTACCTTCAAATCTAAAGTTCAATAAGCAAACAAACAGTTGCGTAACGATGACTATAATTAAAGCTTCATTTCGAGTTTAGTAGGAGTTATAAGTGTGAATCGATCTACAAGTTGATTGTTCGAAAGGACAGTTTTGGTACATTCACTTTTCATAGTAAAAATGTCAGATTTAAATTTTAAGTAAATGTTGAAGCAGTTTTTTAGACAGCACAAGCAATAAAGAAAGAAAGAAAGAGAGAGAGGGAGAGCCAGAAATGGAGAAAGAAATAGATGTAGATAGAGTGAGAGGGAAAGAGCGAAGAAGAAAGAAAATCAAAACAAAAAACCAATGGCTGAAGTGCTTTACATAAGATAAAAATACCACAAAAGAAATACAGCAGTGGCAAATCGACGTATGACTTACGGTGAAGTACCTGTATGGGATACCAATAGAAACAAAAGGCTAAAAGTGTGAAGACCCACAATCAAAAGCGCATGGACTTGAGAGTATTGTGGCCGTGACCTAATTTGTGACTGACTAAAGTCGGCAGCTTGAACTTCGTGGTATCGGTTCGAAGCTATCAATTCTTGTTTCAAGCGGCATATTTATGAAACAAATAACAAAAGACTCAGAGAACAGTAAACGCAACTGCATCGTAATATTTTTTCAAACTTAATATTCACAATCTGCTGTATTGAATAATAAGTAAACCTACTGTTTGTTGTAAAATTACACACTTGTGCAGTTGTACAGTTGAGGGCAAATGTTTTTTTACCTGTGCTTTCAAATTACGCAATATGGTAATGCCAAAGAATATAGAACTTCCTCACCTCTTTGTTCCTTCAGTGGTTTTGAGTACTTCAATGTCAACGCAGTATAAACAATATAAATAACCGAAATAAAAAGATGACAAAACATCTGCACCTGAGTGTACATACATGTTAAATTCGTTAGGTAATGTGCAACATCAGTTTTTTTCTTTTTTTTACATTGCGAATTTACAATCTACTCTACATTTTAATTGTACAGAGTAATAAGTAAAATTTCTGAGGGGAGTTTGACATGAGTTAGGTACCATCCATCGATTGTTCACTAATGCACCTAATTCACTAGGTCTTCAAAAATATTATTTTTCACAAAAAATGCTAGTCTTTATTAACTTCTGTCGTTTTATGCGCCTGAGTTTGTTGTTTCACACTCAATGTGGCAATTTACACCTAAAACGCTGTATTTTAAGATTGATTTTGTCATTTATTTATTGGCTGAAATCACAGTAGCGAAATAAATTTGAACTTACCTTCCTAGGAAAGTAAGTGAAGTGATTCATTTTCAGACAATCAATGCTAAATTGTTGTGTCAAAAATTATTTAAATTTCTTCCGATGGTGGAAAGTATGTAATATACATTTGTGGCTCATTGTTGTAAGCTCGTCTTCAATAGCTATTTTCCTTTGCCGATTTGCATTTTGCATTTACCATTACATATTTGAAAAAAGTAGGTAGATTTTACATGTATATCAATTGGTTATTATAACATAACGTAAGTAAATGTGAACTTACGTCTCTTGGGACGTAACAACTGCTTTGAAGCATACCTACGTATAGTTCATTCACTTTTGAGCAACCAAATCATTTGACACAGGTTTAATAGGTTTGCAACAGAAGTTAGGAATAATCAACAATAGGCATGGATAACCACCTCGAAGATGTTCAGGGTCAAAACAAGTTTAACTTGTACCCCTCCTGTAAGAACTTTTAGTTCTAGGAGATAAGGGTGCTCAATAGTGAATGAAGTATAATCGTTCCTATATTCTTGATCAATTAATTTGGTAGTTAATGTCTAATTGGTAGATCCAAAGTTATCTAAATTTTAAAACGATGTAAAACCTTTAATGTTAAAAAGCAGGTAATACAAAAAAGTAAAAATTATAAGAAATTAACAATTTAAAGAGTAACAGAAAAGGGACTCGTTTATGTATAATTTTAACAGAATATTTAAAATAAAACAACCTGTAAAACTACCGTCCTAATTAAATACTGAACCTAAGTTCCAGTTTTAGTAAGGAATTCAGTAAGCCGACTTGATAAACATCACATAATATTTAATTTGTACAACACGTTAATTTGCAACGTTTAAAAGTTATAATTTTCAGAAGTCAAACAAATGCTCCGGGCTTTTACTATTATTAAGTAATCCAATAACACGAACTCGTTAGACCAAATTTCACGAAAGGAATGTCTGCGGCGGCCAACTTATGTCAAAAATATGGCATCAGCTGGGTAGACTTTCACTTAGCATTTTTAGTAGGATGTAATTTAGTGTTACAATAAGACGAAATGGGTGATAGTTGAATAATCTGACATAAGCAGGAAATTAGCTTTAAATTAGTTCACACAACTATGTTAATTAAGTTTGAAGACTTGAAAACTTAGCCTACTTCGTTTAGAAATTAACTGGATTAAGCGTTTGGGAAAACATTTATGTAAATCGAGTGTTAATTCACCAACAAAAGATTTACGAATTTTACCAAAGAAAACAGAAAACACTTCTAAGGTATTGCGCAGGCGCGTGAATTTAGAATTAAGTCACTTCACAAATGGCAGCACGGTTTTTCAACGTTTCAAAATGAAAAAAATGTTTTGTTTTTACCAATTTCAAGGCAATCTAGGTCGTCAGAACTCCAGGCAACTTTTGTAATTTCTTTTTATACAAATCAAGACGACACGCAGGAAAATGACAACTAAAATAAAATAAAAATTGCTGGTTTTAAAAGATTTTGAAATTCGCGCAGTAGTAAAATATACGTATTTCCAAATTAATTACTTTAACTCTCAAATTCAAATAATCGACGTCCAAACTTAAGCCATAAAACTTAAATTTAAGAAAGTTTCAAGTTTTATTTTCGTTGCTATTTTCTAGCATTTCTGGCAATTAACTGTTTTAAATGTCTATGATTACAGCAACAACAATATTTACTGGATTGTAAATTTTTAATGCCAAATATTTGCAACACTTCAAGCAGGAAGTAATAAGCAGTACAATTATTATTATAACCAAATGCCTTTTTTGTATGATGGCGTAATTCATCACTTCAGACTGTTGACGGTTCGTTGATTTCTGCTCTTTTTAAATTATAGTATACAAAATGTTCTTTCATGCATGTGTAAATGGGTTCTTAATATTTAACGGTGCGGCGGTAGAAGAAGAGAAGGGAAAGGCATTGAATGAACATTAAAATCAAACTGCTACGAGCAGTCCAAGTTTTATAAGACAATTTATTATTCTTTTGACTTTTATATCTGTATTCAGTCAAAGTTTGGCATATTCTTTGAAGGTTTGCTGTGGAGAGTTTCTTCACACCTTTATTTTTTCGTGAGCGTTTCGTCACCAGCTGCTACGTGTTTTATTGTGGCATTTTTCTAATAGAAATTTATAGTAGACCATGAGCTTAAAAATACTTTACTTGTGTTTCCATAAAGTAAGTTGAAATTAGAATCACAGTCTTATTTACCTCTCATGGCATGTACAATATTTTCTCTGCCTATATAAACTGCTCATCAAAATTACATAGTTTTCGGCATAATTTGACATTATCTGCGTCAAAATTAATCACTTCCGTTACTTCCTTAGGGATGTAAGTTCATACTTATTGCCCTACTGCAATAACAATCGTTAAATAAGTGAAAAAAAAACCTTCAAATATAACCAAATATTACATGGTAAATGCCAATCACCAAATTGGCAATGAAAAATTATTATTGCATATATTTTGTGGCAGACTTAAATCAGTTAAAGTTAAAGAAAATAGCTGAAAAAACAACGAAGAATAACGGGTTGGAGAAAATATTAGATAAACCAATGATATTTCTTCCCGAAGTTAAAAGGAAGACGGTAAAGGTATCGGCACTTACACTTCGCAAGGGAGTATGACCGGCAATATAAATCGCTTTCATACCCGCTTGTCTTGAAGGAATGCCAAAGTAAGCAGAAACTAAGAGCGTTGGTCGAGAAATTCTGCTTCCAAACATCTTCACAGCAAATAACTAAATTACTTGAAACTTGAAATTCCTATGAGTCTCAAATATAGAATCTATAACGCATACATCCTGCCTGTCACAACCTACACCGGATCCGCAATGAGGAAATCCGAAGAGAAACAAAGGTAGATGATGTCATTGGCAGAGTAGCACAATTAAAGTAGCGATGGTTGGGCCACGTGGCCAGAGACAATGTAGAAGGGACGAAGACAGTGTTGAAGCGGAGACCATGTGAAAATAAAAGAAGTTTTGGAAGACGTCTGGCAAGGTGGAGAGATGATTTGCAGCAAGTTACGAGAAAAAATTGGATTCGGGTGACCCAAGACCGAAATAAATGGAAGACTATAGAGGAGGCTTGATTCAGCAGCGGATGTCAACAGGCTGAGAAGAAGAAGAAAACTTGAAACCTCATTAGTACCTACCAAAAATAGAACGATGAGAAATTGAAAACTACGAGTACTAACCTGCTAACCATAATATCGCTCAGCAATGGTCAAAATAGTCCTATAAAATTCATTGAAGTTACTATTTAGCCAGAATCTTACAACCTAAATTAATACCCTAATAGTTTGACCGCAGAAGAAAGGAGATAAAAGTAATTCAAATAGTTGTTGACCGATCTAGTTGTTATGTGAAAAAAAGTTTTTCATTGTCACTCATTATGCAATATGCACATCCACCAAACCAATAAGCAGACCTAGCTGCAGATTAAGAAAAGCTGTTCAGCACCATTAAATTATAGATAATCAAACAAGCTCCAACTAATGAAAGAACTGGTTTGTGACACAAAAATTTTGAAAGAACATAGGCATTGTCATATATGGCATAAAAAGTAACCAGCCTTATAATATTTCTATAAAAGAAAGTATTGACAAACCTCAGTATTAAAAAAACACTAAAACAGTGACAAATGTCTATGACAATGGTGACATAATAGCTATACTAAAATAGTGAAAATCCCGACAACCACATTTAGGACAATTGTTTCAAGGAGGGCATGTTAAAAGGTCTTTAAGAAATCTTTACACGTTGATAGCTCTTAAAGTAGATTAGATCTCAGATTACAGCCTTCTTGCGCTACAGTTGCAAGATCACTAACCATACGATATGTAGAACTAACAGTTCTCCAAAAACAACATAAAAATGATCTTCGAAACCCCCCAAAGACCTGACAAACCCTTTCATCCTCATAGGTAAAGGAATATTGGGGAAACTGGCCGTGTCACGTTTGTATTTTCGAAAGCACTAGCGGTGCTTAAAATTAGATGTTCTTTCTCATGCTACCTAGCTGAACATCCTTGTATTGACCAATTCACCCTATTTTTCCCAGCAGGAAATTTCATGTAATTAAAATAATTAAGATTAGGTTGTGTTCATTCTTTAGTTGGTATTTGGAAGTCCATAGTTGTTATTAGGGGGATATCAACCACACTCGACTAAACAACATCTTCCACCATAACGACCGGTATAAATTTTGTTTTCCTCTCCTATGGCGGTCGTGGCTCAGTTGGCTCAGCGTGCGTCTGACCACTGAGATGGCCCGGGTTCTATTCCCAGGGTCACATACACCAAAAATACCCGTCCGCTTCCCTCGGAAGGCAATGGCAAACCACCGAGGTGTATTCTACATAGGGGACCTATAGCTTAACGTGGGATCCGAACCACGGAAGTGCATGCACTTCTACTCCAGAGAGAAAGGCTACTTGACACGCACACCACAGGCATATGGAGAGAGGATCGGCAACGCCCTGTAAAGGGTATGCCACTCTAAGAAGAAGATGGCGTAGATATCACATTAAATTATGACGTCATTATTCATCAAGGGGTCTCGTCTTTGGTGTTGTTGGATGTTAAGTTGCTTTGTTCTGGTCCCTAACAAAGTTCCCTACGAAAATTGGAAAGCTGGCCTTGCTGCCTCAATAATGGCATATTCAAACCAGGAACAAGTTTTTAACTCTGATTCCATTAACGCTCTTCACAATACGATCTTCGTTATCTTATATTTATTATTCTTCATCTCCTTCCCCTTGTTGCCGAAGCCTAGGCCAATGGCCTATTATTAATTAACTCATTATAATGAGTTCTATGTATTTATTCTGTTATTGGTATTTTGAACTCCATAGTTAGTTAGGCAGGCTTCAAGAATAAGGTAATTTGTTCTGTCATGTAAAAGGGTTTAGCTCTGACGTAGATAACACATTAAATTATGACGTCTTTGTTTCTTACTCTTCAAAGAGTTTCTACTTTGTTGTTGTTGGCATGCTGAGTTGTTTTATTCTGGTCCCTAGGAAAATATGGAAACTAGCCCAACTTACAATTTCATAAATAACCTTGATCTATGTTCATCCTCGTATGGTGGGTTGCATTTGAAGCTTTTAAGGTGCGGGTCTTACGTGAATAATCTGGTATATGTTCTTATCCACTTTTTCCTATCCATGGCAACCTTCTCGCGTAATTGCACTTCAAACCCGTTTCTATTAGTACCACTACAGCTTTTTTGTTCAATGTCATTGGTGGGAGACTCTTCGGCTTCTCTTTTTCGTTCTTTGCTTACTATCCCTTCTTTACCAGCCTCTTCAAGCTTTGTTTGATATCGGCACTTTTACTGCAAAATATTGTAACTCCAGCTATTCTACCAAAGTAATTCATTTCCGCAGCTTACAACCGCTTTCCTTGTTTGTTCTTGAATACCCAGTTTTGATAACTGTAACATACGAGGTTTGGCAGAAAAATAATCAGATTGATTTTCTTTTAACCATAAACTTTATTCTTTTTACAAATCAAGGTTCTCCCCTTTTAAGTACCTCCCTTGGACAGCTACTCACCGTTGGAGGGGATTTTAATTTCTTTGTAGCAGTCCTGGAAGGCTTCTACTGGAATGACTTCTCTGGATATTATCCAAAGTAGCAAAATGGCTCTCTTGCAAATGGTATTTCAGCAGGGGGAATAAAAAGAAGTCACCGGGACTGAGATCCGGCGAATAGGGGAACCGAGGAACCACAGGAATGCTTTTTTCTGCCAAAAATAAATTCCTTGATGGATACTGCTCTGAGACATGGGCGTTGTCGTGGTGGAGCATCCAAGTACGTGCAATGATTGGTTACATACATGCCACCCTCTTCCTGAACCTTTCAAGGACTTCAACTCACTACTGAGGACTGAAGGGGGAGGCAGCAGCGTTGTCGATTCGCGCACAGTGTCGTCAGTCTCATTACTTTTCTGCCAAACCTCGTAGGATTGATACATATGATCTTATTGTAACTTTATAAAACATACCCATGCCTACCTTACTAATTGATTTTAACATTTTGTCCCTAACATCATTATGACTTGAAACTTCATAATTCTTATGGCTGCCTCTTCTGATATTATTTCCTGGTCTTCTGTACATTGCGGGTTTAGTATTTCAATGTCAGAATTATATCCATAATACATCACCTCCCACGCAGCTATTATCTGATTTTCTTTTGTGCTTTTCTCTGATCTACCAAGGCATCTCTTGCAGGGTTCCTATTTTCTAATTCATTTCTAAATTTCTACTAGGTACTGTTTAGTTTGTGCTGCTACCACAAGGTTTTTTACAATCTTTCTCTGAATGTTATAATTATTGGAATCACTCACTGTAGTTTCTGTTGGATAAGAACCTTTTCCTTAGTTTTTTTTGCCTCCAGTTGTAGTTAATTTTCTTTAGGTAGGTTAATTTTTACACTTATTGAGGTGCCTCCTGTGTTGCTTGTTCTCAGTACCCTCAACGAATGCCTCATTCTATGGGCCTCTTTTCGATTTTGTAATATATTTTCTCTTTGTCATTTTCGTACTATTCGATGTGTTATCTTTTACAACTTGTATTGAGTTTCTTTACCACGCTTTGCAGTTGTTACTTAATAAGATGGCATTTTGTTCAAACTCACGGTGACGTAAAAGGAGTCGTCTGCCAACCTGTAAACTAACAGATATACGTCTATGTCTAAGATAAGTCATTTTGACAACACTAGAGTACTTTTATTTCATACTGTCTGGTAAATTCAGTTTCCCGGCGCCATTTTGAGTCCGGAAAGTGAGCTATTACGGTATCAGAGCCGGAAAGTGTTGCCAAGCAACACTTTCCGGACTGTTATTTTATGCACCCAATCAGAGCCCGTAAAAGTGTAACCAAGCCACACCTACCGGCTTTGACACAGTAATTTCACATGTTGACGTTTTGAAAAAGTGTCACATGTAAAAATTAAAAAATCAAATTGTTTACAGTATGAAATAAAATACATAACGACATTCGCCCGTGAACTCTTTTTACAGTACTCGTTTCGAGTTTCAAGACTCGGCTCCTTTCGTCGCCTCGTCTTTAAACATCTCACTCGTACTGTAAAATATGAGTTCCCGGACTTGTGACGTTAATTACTATTACATACTCTTTTAATTGGCATAACATTCGAGTTAACCTTTTGTAAGAGGCGTTTTAGAACTTGATTTAAGAGCAAATTCATTGAGAATGCAAAGGGCTTTGTAAATACATTTTGTATTGTAAACTTCAGATAATGACGCCAGAAACTTCGAAGGATATTTAATTACGTTCAAAAATGGGAAATTATGCGTTATTTGTATTATTGAATAAACTGTTCAGTTGTACTTTCAAAGCAAAGTCGGCTGCTGCACACCACTGTAGTATTAATCCAAGCTTGGTCTCATGAACGATATCTTATATAGCTTTTGTGTTCGATGTTCAAGAAGTGCTCAATATAGGTACCTTTAAAAGAGTAGCAAGGCATTTCACCAAATTTTTAGGCATTAAAGACGCAAACACAAAGAGCACTTTTGACCAAAAATAAATCGTTTATGAGGCCTACTTTGGTCATGGCCAATTAAGTTCTGGTAGTAAAAGAACTGGATTTATTTATATTAAAGCATTTTCAAAGACATTTGTTGACACCTCTGGCATCATTATCTTAAGTTCATTGATCGGGGTTTATTTACAAAGCTTTACTCTCTTTGGCACCCTCTATCGCCTCTTAAACGTTATTGGTCAAGCATGTATTTCTTGTACTAAACCTCTATTGTGTCAGTTACGTCAATATGCTGATGATGTAATACACAACTTAATGTAACCCAAAATAAGCTAAATTTAGTTCAGTGGCTAGCAAGAAAAGCTTTACTGAAAAAGCCTGTTTCTCAACATCATGGCTACTATACAATAAATCCCAAACGTTCCAATAGATAATTAATAAAACTGATCTTTTAACACAATTCATCTCTTTCAGCTCTATGGTTTACTAAAAAAGACAAGGGGAGAAGCCATCCTCCAAAAAGTAGTCGCTATACCCGGGGACGTAATGGAAATACAAATGGGTTTATCAAAGGAAGATCGAGATAAATTGATCAGAGAAACCCAAATAATCTTCCATCTTGCTGCTACGATCCGGTTTGATGATCCTCTTAAAAAGGCTGTGCTGCTGAACACCAGGGGAACGAAATATATGCTCGATTTGGCGAAGGAATGCAAAAACCTCTTGGTAAAATCAAAATTTATTTATTTATCATTCAGCACCATCCTTCAACAATTTCATCTTTGTTGTCTTAGGTTTTCAATTACGTATCAACGGCTTATTGCCATTTGGAAGAGAAGGTGTTGTACGAGAAGGCTTATCCTCCCCCAGCAGATCCCCACGTAGTCATCAAAGCCGTTGAGTGGTTAGACGAAAAAGTCATCGAAACAATTACTGATAAGTGAGTACTTATTTATCTGAAGTTAATACTAAGAAAAACTAATTAAATCCGTAGGATCCTTGGTGACTGCCCTAACACTTACGCTTTTACGAAGTCTCTTGGTGAAAGCTTAGTAAATGATGAAATGGATAATCTTCCTGTTATTATCCTACGTCCATCGGTAGGTGAGTACAATTAACTTCACGTAAAATGATGACGAAGGAAATTAACGTAATTTTAATTTGAAGTGGTCCCCATTTGGAAGGATCCTCTGCCTGGTTGGACTGACAACATCAATGGCCCTTCAGGAATTCTCATAGCTGCAGGCAAAGGTGTTTTGAGGACGATGTATTGTGATTCGCAAGGATACGCCGATTTTTTACCAGTGGATATTGCCGTTAACGTTTTAATTTTATCCACCATGGATTATATGGTTTACAAGTAAGTATTTGGGCCTTTACGATCTTCAAACCATTTAAATAAGATATTACTTCTTATTAAAGGACGAGAAGAATCTACAATTGCACCAGTTCTTTCGAATTTAAAGTAACATGGGAAGACATTGTAAATGTAGGAAGGAAAATCGTCGAAACTAGAATGCCATTAAACGGCGTTGTATGGTATCCAGGAGGATCGATGAAGAAATCCAGGTTGATACATAATATATGCGTTGTACTCTTCCATTACATACCGGCGGTTATCCTGGATACTATTATCTTCCTTTCAGGAAATAAACCGATGTAAGTACTATAATCAAACGCTTTGGCGTTTCAATCATAGATCTTATTTGTTAACAATTCTTTTTGCCATCAAGCTGGCCATTGTTCTTTGGTGGTTGGGTTATATTGTGAAAATAGTTTTTGCACAGCCGATCTGGTAAATTGCTCTTAGGGTCTCATATTTGATGATATTTGAAGGAGGTAGGTAGATGTTGGCTGCCGTGTCGGCAGAAAAGTAAGTGAACTTACCTCCCTAGGGAAGTAATAACTACTTTGTGATCGAAACACGTCTTCTATTTTTATAATTCTCTTTTGGGCATTTCACCAACAGTTGCTAAAATAAAATGTCAAACTAATTTTACCTCGAAAACGCTCGGCAACCACCAATGCTACTTTCATAAGGTTTTCCTGTGACATGCCATATGTGTTGCCTATTTAAAGCCAGTAAGGCGCCATGAGATAAAATGGACACGCTGTATCGCCAGGGAAATTGTTTACTAACTGACGACGGCGTCTTAAATTATTTTCTAACAACCTGAAAAATGCAATCGAGACTAATAATTCGTGAAAATCCTATTTTTATAAGCAAAACTGCTAGGTTACGGTGACCTGTTTGATGGCCCAAAGACTGTAAATCCTTTACCAAAATAGCTGCATTCCCCTATTTTGTCAAAGCAATGTTGCCAAACGTCATATTTCCGTAATAACCTAAAAGAGCGAGGAAAGCGTTGCCCATAGTCAAAAGGCATTAAGCAAATTTTATAAATTAATATTATAGAGTATGGAGAATACAACAAAGAATAACAAAAGGTTTCGAAGTTTTTGAATATTACGCAAATAATCAGTGGGACTTTAACAATGACGGTTCCTTAGCAGCAAGATGTTTGATGACCGAAGCCGAGAAAAATATATATCCAGTTGATGGACAAGGAATGGATATTGATGACTACTTCTTTCACAGCACACACTGCACGAGACTGTATATACTTAATGAAACCGATGATACAATTCCAGCTGCTAGAAGACATATGAGAATGTAAGTATTTCGGCTACATACTGTATTTACTCTATCGTCTTTGCTTAAAATATTTTTCTATTATTGGGTTATCAGTATATCAGAGGTTGAAATTTATCAGCCTATTTAATTATATCTTCCTTTCTGACCGAAGCATACGCCATGTTATTAAATTGCTATAATGTGTGTCCAAATAAAGTAAAAACATAATAATCGATTGTTTCAGAATGTGGGCCTTGGACAGATTTTGCAAACTGTTAATGGTCATAGGATTTGGTTACCTGCTGTATCAATACATCATATCTCCAGTGTTAGAAACGATTTTTTAAAGTTTCATTGTAAATATTTTTAGTTTAAAATGAACATCAGTGGTAATTGTTTAGTTAGGATTGTGCAAGTGATTAATGCTTTAGTATTAAGATTGACTTTGAAAACTATAAATGTAATACTTCAACTAAAAGAAATACACAAACTAACACCAAGTACTATTTATTACTTGACCAAAATTCGCTGTGGTATGTTTTGTAAATCACTTGTTCTATGTTTTAAGTTTTATACTTATGTATGTAATTAGGTGTAAATTTATTAAAATATTGTAAATAAGCAACCTGTATTTTATTTGCGCTGAAAAGGATAAATGTGACTAGATATTGAGCACTGAAAAATGGAAAAATGTCAGGGGCCTGTTCAGCAAACAGAAAAAGAATAATTTGCAAACACTTCTTGGACTATAGCTTTATGGTTATCTTAAACCTACATTGTATTATAATAAATTTGATATTTTTTTTTGATATCTGCGATCGACCATTGATTGTATCAGCAAATCTTTAGACTGTTAAGAGATGTGGCAACGCTGTATCAGATCAAAACTACTCCACGTTAAAATAACCTGCATAACAAACCAAAATTTATGAAGAACCATACCCAAAAAAGTCCTCCATGTTTGTTTTTGCATATTACAATTTCGGAACTCACAGTGTGACACATAGGATTTGGCATAAAAACACCCTAAAAATGCCTTTTCACCTAAGTATAGTCTACATCAATAAAATAATCGATTATCCTATTAAACTAAAACACATTTATGTGTATTATTTTTTCGCAGATCCCTAAATATTAACCGATGTAAATAAAACAAGAGAACCCTTGTAATTTACTAAAAACGATCCGAGGTTGCTGATACGAATTTCCAAGTTAAATTTAAGACTATAACAGAGGTGTTATAAAGCTTAACAAAATGGACCCTCTTTTAACATTAACGACTGATGTTACATTTTATATTATACCCCTTCACTATTACTTTAATCTCCGGAATTAACACGTAAATGTAGAAACAACGGTGTGTTATTGTAGTCCTCGCATAATGTTTACTATACCTAGGATAACACAACCAAATCCTGAGAAATTTATACATAAACATTAGAATAAATGTGCTTAATATTAGGAGTGCGTGAAAAGCTGCTAATCAGATATTCAGGAGTGAATTAGTTGGACATGTTGGTATGACGTAATGAGCTGTTACTAAAATTTTGATTGTATGCTTGTATCTTTCTTACATTTTAATTTCTGAAGTTGCGGAAATTAAATTTCCGAAAAAATACTTTATAGGAAGGTTTCTAAGGTATTAGTCTCTAAATTATTGAATATCAGGGATCAAACTTGTATTTAAAGTTTAGATATCTAACATTACAAAACAAAGCAGAATATCCTTGCTTTCTAATATATTCCGATTCTATTTTAGGTACTACATTTTTTTTAAATAAAACTCTAGCTGTAGGAGTATACCTCTCCTTAGATACGACCTCACTCAGCGACGCTGAAATCAAAGAAGCATTACTGTCTTAAAAAACTATCATTAATAAACGTTACACCTTTATTAAATAGAGACAAGAACCGATTTCCCATATTGTAACAAAGGCGAATGTAAAAATATTAAAATTATAAAATTTAAGCAGTTTATAAGGGTTCATTATTCTGGCGAGATACACGTGTAACGTATCGAGTTACATCTTATAATAATGCAAGGAAGGTCAAGTACATGAAGTGCAATGTACTGACACCTCATACGTGCTTCTATGCAGTTCTACATTTCCCACGCGCCTAGGATAAGATCCTGAACATTGGAAGAAGGGGGTCAATTTTCTGTATAAATACTAAACCAAATCGCATGAGAGACATGGTTTATATCCGGCCATCAAAGTAGCAGCATGTACGATAGAGGTGACACCCTTCAAGACGATGTTCCAGTAAATACATGTAAGATTGTTTTATGTTAACTGTAATTCAGGAAAATATTTGTGTAAATTATTTATGGACTTAGCCGTTTTAAATGTAATTGGAACTTATATCTTAACTGTTAAAGAATTTATTTTGTATAATTTTACTTTGAGTTGGAACATAGAGTAATTCATATCAGTTTACTTTGCATCGCGACTTGTAATAATTTCTATCAATGCACTTTGAATTGGGACTTAGACCCATTTATATTATTTTGTAAAACTAAAGCACAGATATGAAATACATGAATGTTAGTTGAATTTGACTTTGAATGTGAACCTCTCGTACAAAGCCAAGCAATATTCAAGTGGCGAAGTTGGTCTAAGACTCTACCTAAATTATTAAAGTAACTTATTTATATTAAATATTAATTTCTAACAATAAACCAACCGATGACTTCGCCACAATGTGAACAATTATATTACCAGCCAACGATTCCTCACAAGAAATCTTCTTCTTCTTCTTTCTCCATCGCTTATGTCAATAAACGTCGGGAAAAGAAATGTATAATGTTAAAATATCTCACAGTAGAACCAAGAAAAAAGCAGCTAACATTCATAAATGCCTCAAGTTCTGAAGATACGGTATATCAAAAATTACTGCACTGGTAAATCACGTTGTGTGAAATGTAACAACAACCACCCTTGAAATGCATGTAACAAAAAGCCAGATGAACCCTCGTTAAATTGCTCTGTATAGAGGATGTTTGCAATACCACGAACTTCTGAAACAACGTTCTGTAATTATAAATTAAAGAAAAGTTTCCTGAGAACCATGTCCATTATCAAACACAACCAATCGTATACCTTGCAGCCAAGCTGCATCTCAACAATTCAGAGTCTTCCCAGTCTACCTTCCTGGATTCCATACTTAATTTTTTCTAACAACTAATAGTTCCCCATATATCTTAAATTAAATCCTTTATAACAACTTACATACTATCTCATAGTTTAAACATATCAGTTCTCTAAGTCTTCAGAATACAACAATCCCTAACTGGAATGCCATCGAAATTAAGCCTCAGAGATCATTGCTCATTTAATTTTTGGCTAGATATAACGTCGATAGAGGCGAAACAGTTACGAGTTTTCTGCTGGAAAATAATTGATACCTTCTTCCATAAAAACTTAAGAGACGCTGGACATGGATTAGCCCCATTGGACAAACTAAAAACGAGATCGACTACATAATAACTAATAACAGATAAAAAGGAAATGGTCGAAGATGGGAGTATGCTAAACAGAATTTCTATTGACAGCGACCACAGATTGCTAAGGGCAACTGTAAAAACAAACATAGGTAGAGAAAAAGAGGCGCAGAAAGATATGAGAAAAGAATAAAATTGGATAGCAAGACCAGCAACAACTACGCAAAACACAAGTGCAGAAACGCTAAATAAAGAAATAACAGAGGGTATCTTAAAGGCAATAGAAAAATATTGCCCTAAACAAAAACTGAAAGTAAAACTTAGCCAACGCCCGAAAAGTCCATTAGAAATTAGAAGAGAACAGGGCATACAACAGAATTTAACTTCGCAGCAAATGAGACAATTAAACAAGAATATATCGAAGAGTGTAAGACAGGACATAAGACAATATAACAAGAGAACTATCGAACAAACAATAGAGCAGAACAAGACTCTGAAAGTCTTTAGAAGAAAACTTAAAATGGCAGAAAAAAGATTTTAAAGCTTAAAGATAAAAATTAAAACGTAATTACGAACAGAGAGACAAGGTATTCCAAGTTGTTGAAGAATTCTACACGGAACTGTATAAAAGAGATTAAAGTGCTAAATTAAGGATCAGAAGAACTACCAGAGATTACCATAGAAGAAATACGAAATGCCGTAAAGAAAATTAAAAACAATGAAGCACCAGGACAAGATGAAATTGTAACAGAAGCAATAAAACTAGGAGGAAAACTTCTTATGAAAAAATTTAAACCGTTTTTAACTTCTGCCTATTCAATGGTATCATACTAGAACAGTTGAATAATGTCCTAATGATCCTCATCCATAAGAAAGGAGATGCGACCAACTTAGAAAACTATAGGCGGATAAGTTTACTATCGTACCTATACAAGCTATTCACTAAGATTATCATCACACGACTCGAGAAAAAGCTTGACTTCTATCAGTCAGTAGAGCAGGCAGGATTCAGATCGGAGTTTAGTACTAATGACCACCTACTCACCTTGAAGATCCTTATAGAGAAGGTCATAACATTAGTTAACTGTTGGGTTTATAGACTTCCAAAAGGCTTTCGATACAGTTGAAAAGGAAGCCATTCTAACAGCCCGAAACCAATGCCATGTCGATTTCAGGTACACATGTCTGATAAACACAGAGAAACTGAGGAGTTCCCAACAGAAAACCGCGTCAGACAAGGGGACAATATGTCGCTCAAATTGTCCACTACTGTCCTACGACTGGGAGTAGAAAGGTATTAGTATCCACGGAGTGAGGTTGAATAACTTACGTTTCGCCGATGATATAGTAGATACTAATAGCAGATAATGTAAGAGACGCCAAGGAAATGCTAGAGCAATTCGCACATGCACCTAACAAAATCGTATTACGAATCAAAAATACAAAGATTACAAACCTAACACTGAGTGAAAAATTCATAGATTTCGCAATCCTTGTAACCATCGGATATTGTAAATGATAATGCCATATATAATAATATACAATATAAAATTTACTTAACTTACAACTTCGAAATTGTGGAAATATCACACCTCTGAGAGTAAATTAATATTTTTTTTAGTTCCTACACATAAAGTGGCTTTTAATGTGTCAAATCTAGTTATCAAAGCAAAATTTTAACGTGAAGGGTGGATAAAGTGTTGCTATAAACATTTTATCCACACTCTCCTTGACGACACTATTTCTATAAACATTTTATCCACACTTTCCTTGACGACGTGAATTTTAGAATGAAAATCATGGTGCCTTTAAATTTAGTTTGCTAGGTATTGTTTAATAAAGAGATTTTATCCACTCCTTTTCTGGATAACATTTCTCTTTATTCACTCAAGGAAATTAGCTCTTTTTTGCTTTCGTGGATAAAATTTCTCTTTATTCACTTGTACCATAAATAGCTATTAAACTAAATCAACAAAAGAAAATACATATTTAATCAGTTTGCATCTGTTTGTAATAATACAACTATGAGTTTCTTGTAAAACATCTTTCCACTCTAATTTCTTAAATACTTTTTTGTTTCGACGGCACGAGTTATGCGGTCTACGGTCGATGTTCGAATGTCGCATGCATTCACTATTAGCAAATGCTATTAGTCGGCCGGTATAAATTCTTTATAACAACCGAGCCCCCACATTGTATTTATTTCATTTTTTACCGCCCTCATAAATAATGTCTGCATTCATTTTAAATATTCTTAAGTAGTGGCGGTGTGGCCGCTTTAATTTTCTATACAAAGAAATATTACACTTTTATGACCTAAATTACTCCACTGAGCGCCCCAGGAATTGTTATTGTTAAATTAGAATAAAAAATACAAAATCTACAGCTTTAGCAACTGGTGGCAAATACCAACGTAAAACTAAGAAATGTGAAGAAACTCTGCACAACAAACTTTCCGGAAAATCTACCAAGCGATACCAAGTACAAATTGATAAAAATTAAGGTATCTCGTTGTATGTGATCATTATTTGCATAAAAGCGAATTAACAGTCAAAGAGGTTATTACTTACGTTACATGTGGAGATATAAGGTTTCCTAAAAGCAGACGATGAGTAAATAAATTAATAATTCGTTATTCTTTGTACCTTGTATCGTATCTGAGCACAAACAAATCTTACCCAATCGTTCTACAGATCGGGAGTCTTGGACTGACTCATATAAATGCACTCTTTAATCTGTTAGGGCGTTAGTCTGTAATAAATACGTTTCACATTTCTTGACAAGTCTTATTCGAAATCCTCCACAATCACGCGATATTTATTCTCAGTTTTACTCAAGGCTCTAATTCTAAGAACTTAATTATAGTAGAAAAGACACGTCTGCGTCGTATCCGACAGAACTACATAAATTCACAGACAAACCAAACGAACATAAATTGGTTTATTTAGATAGAGGGTTCCCAAGAGTAAATTCGACGTTTGGAACCACTCTAGCGACTCGCGATCGTGCTTAATATTCAAATTTGTAGCGTAAGACGTTGATAACCGAAACAGCCAGACAAGTAAAGTACCGAAAGAAAAACAGGGGCGACGAAACTGATGACAGCGATCCCACTTCTGAATAACAGATGAAGTATATTGGCAAACGAATCGGATATTCCGGTCTCAGCGGAACGTGCGAAATAAAATTACAGATAGGAAGGCATACAGATGTGACCGCATACACCGAGAGTCTTATGCAATAAGTTTCGGAATTCTAAAATTTTGCATGCAACGCAGACATAAAAATGTTGTAAATTAATACGCGGTTTTAGGGAAAATCAAATAGGCGAATGGAAATGTGTACGAAACCTACGACAATTGCTTGGGTAAATAATAGCTCAAGGAAAAGTAAAGGACTGTTACCTTTTAGGTTAAGTTTTTATTGCGGCTGAGTTTCCTTCCTAAACTCATTGTTGGCGGAAGGAATGCCCTGGAGGTTTCCTCGACGCATGAAATTCTAGGGACTTTCAAAGGAAACTGGAAAGTCTGGATTTCTTTGGAGGGGTATTTTAAATAACTTCGGAATGAAAGCCACATGAAATTGTGAACGAATAAACGGACTTATAATAAATTACAGCAACCTTATTTGTTTATTTTATTATAATTGCCAGTGCACCTCTTAAATTTCGGTGATCAAGTTTTAGTTTACACTTTACAATCACTTGTTGTCAGAAGATCGTAGCGAGTTTAGTTTAGTACCAGTGAGATAGCATAGATACCGCCATGTAATGAAGAGAGACTGACTGGACAGGTAGGTTATACACAATTTATCGCGCTGGTATACGTAAGTTTCATCGATTTCTGTTACATTTTTGAAGACAAATGTTTTACGTTAAACCTTCTGTGTAACTCTGTAAGAGGGTATTGCCGAATTTAACAATCATGGTTAAAAGAGCAAAACAGGCCTTAAGAATAACAATTCAGTATAAACCAACGTATGGTAGAAGAAGTGTTTGACTACTAAGAGCTAGTTGGGATCTCTAATAGTTGATTTAAGTAACTGCGGCTAGATATTGTTATATGTTATATTGATATCCGATTCCGGATTTTTATTACTTCCTATTGATTTTATGACTTCTTCCATCTGTTCTAGGGCGGGTTTTGGGAAATTCATTCTCTGTTTTGCATTATATTACCATGTACACGTATCTCTTCTATTTTTTTAGTAAATCCTTATAATTTACAGCATTAAATTTTTTAATTGTTAGTACACCCCTTACATGTCGACGACGTGTTCTTACTTTACTCTTCAAATCGTAAGCATTCTCGAATTTTACACCGCCATGTGGAGATTTGATTAGCTATTACCAATTGTGACGCGAACGTTTATTCCAACCTGTGACTCAATGTTTCTAAAACTTAAAAAACAGATTCGTTGTCTGCTGGGACTCGCACATACGTGCTGTTCTTTGTGATGTTCAAAGTTCCTTATAATTATTTCAGGTACGAATAGAGTTTAGGACAAACTATCCTTCACTATTTTCAATCAATTATGATGAGTTTCAACAAAATAAATGTGTTAGGAGCTACTGGAAAGACTCTGAAAGAAGATTGGACAGCTCACATTATGAAAATAAAAAAACTTTATGGTCTGCTTTCCGGTCTGCTTCATAATAGGCTTACCTTGGTTCAAGTACTGACAGAGGCTAAATCATTCTGGTTGCGTGGTATATCTAAAAATTCAGAAATCAATGGCAATCAACATTTTCAAAGAGATATTCGTAACTATATCCAGAGGAAATAAAAACGGAAAAATATGAACAACTTGACAACACTGTTAACAAAATCAGAACTCGTTATAAAGGAGAAAAATCTGCAAAAGTAGGTAGAAACTTTTTCGTAAGAAATCTGAATTTTAGGTATTAATTCGAAACTACCATGAGATCGAAAAAAAGATGATTCTGAGCAGGCCTTGACTAGTACAACACGATTGGTTACACTGGTTCTAGAATGCCTATGAATTATAATGTGACAGTGACATTTCAAATGTAAGTCAGTTTTGCAATCTTCTTTTCGGAATTATTCAAGTTTATCGTTGTAATACTAGTAAAGGATCACATTTTGAACACCTACTCTAACATGTATTCATCTTAGTTTACAGTTTGTTCCCTAAATAAATACTGTTTTGTGTTTTAATTTATTTGACATTTATTAACCTCTAACTTACTGCCACATTTTGAAATCAGTCTTGCCAATCGTGTTGTACTAGTCAAGGCCTGCTCAGAATCATCTTTTTTTCGATCTCATGGTATTAAGAATTTTAACTAACATTGTGATAGGCAAGGATAATTTCGCGCCATTAAATATACGTTTCCAACCTAGGGGACACAGGTTCCAGTACCATCCTTGGCCTTTAGAAATACTCGAAAATGAAACGCCCAAATTTAAAGAACTAGATGACAAAATGTGAATAATAAAGGCGTCTAAAATGAGGTATCACTCGATCACCGTTCTCATTTAATATTAATTTATTCGAGGTGGCTCTGAAGGGCAAGGGATCGAAACAAGTGACTTTCTTTTTATGTAAAAATATGTTTCTCTTTGTTTGAATCGGGAAAAGGTGACGCAATATAAAACTAATAATAATAATTACATAAATTTAAACTTTTATTGATTGTCATTAGTTTTAAGACAAAATTGTTAATCTCATAGGTCACTAATGGCGACTGAATCGCTTGACAGATACTTTCTGAGACTTTTTTGTGCAAGGTTTCTTGACATTTTGTAGTTTTTCTGGGGCATTTTGCCACCAGTTGCTAAAGTTGCAGACTTTCTGTTTTTTATTATAATTTAATAATAACACCTCCTGGGCGCTCTGTGGCATAGTATATTTAGGGCTTGTTTCGCGAGCAGCCCACATAGGTTTGAAGTTCACCAGTGCTGCAATAATTTTTACGTTTGCGGAAGAAATGAGACGATCATAAATTAACTACAACCAAGAAGTAACTGATCACAGTGATCACACCGTATGGCTATATTTGGGCCATGTAAATTTTTTGAATTTTAATTTATAAGCTTCCTTCGTTAATTTCTCCAACAAATGTTGTGAGCCTGTTGACTTGTTACATATATGTACATACAATGTGATTTTTTAAAAACTCAATTGTAGCAGGCCATATTCTGTCTTAATAACCTTAGAACTGTCTGTATTAAGTCAGAATACGGCCTACTGCAATTGAGTTTTTCAAAAATCACATTGTATATCCTCATGTAATTTGGTCTCTCAAACTAGCTCTTGGTCATTCAACAGTTTTTCTACCATACTAATCCTTCTTCTTCTTCTTCTTCTTCTTCTTCTTCTTCTTCTTCTTCTTCTTCTTCTTCTTCTTCTTCTCTTCTTTTCCATTTCCCTTATGCCTATGGCGTCGGGTTGCTCATCCATTTGCGGTATTGGTCACGATCAGCTGCCATTCTCTTTAGTTGTCCTAAATTCTTTCCTCTATCCAGTGCCATTTTCTCCATTCTCTCTTCCCATGTTTCCCTAGGTCTTCCTACATATCGTCATATCGACATATCGTCCATACTAATCCTAAGAGTTTATTTTGATAATTTTACCATGACTATTAAATTCAGTAGTACCATCTGAGTTGACAAAGTTAAAGGTTACTTTTTGTGATATTAGCTAAAACTATGAGGTAGTACAGCTAGTCTGATAATAGATATTAGCAGTGAAATTAGCAGAAAGATTGTTTTGCTTTAATTGGTAGGATTGTGAAGTGATTGGTGGCTTCATGAAACGAAAGAAATAATATGATTGCTGATATATCTTAGACGACAATTGAGAGTAAGAACCATTTTAGTTAACCTATTCATTATTGAATAATAAGATAATACATAATAACTGACAAAACTGAACGATTCTTGTAGTTAGAAAATATAGAGTTTAACCCTTCGCCTGAACGTTAACGAAGAACATGTAATCACATTAAAACAGGCCTGTCTGGAAAAATAATTACCTGTGCAACTTTACATCATAATTATGCAAAGTCAATTATCTGACAGAGTGACTTTTAATGCGATGAACAACGATAATGAACTAATATTTACCGCTCAATATTAAGGCTCGTATGATGTGCCGTCATTTTACGACATAATCAAGACGGTATTTCTGGGTTGTGTCTGAGGGATTAATTAAATAGTTTCCTTAATTTAATTACAGTGGTTGCGTCGGCTTCGTAAGGTTTAGTTCGACCGCAGAATTCGTTTTCTCGCGCTTTACTTTACACACAAAGACGTATGCGTATCGACAAGTGACAAAAGCTACATTTGTCATGACTTTTCGAAGTATAAAAAAAACCAAACCTTTCAGTGAGGAGTCGAAAAGTCATCGGTTTACAGCCGTTGGTGGCCTGAAGCAACTTCGAAGTGATATTCAGGAAAGCAATATTAGGGTTAAATCCCGAAAACGTTTTATTGCATACGTGATGTCAATGGCCAAGTAAATCTCTCTAGCTTCAGGCTCTTTCACTTTCACACCCTTTCAGATAAACCTCTTTAGGGTAAGCTTTGAGAAAATGCCTCGTGTGTACGTTGGGATTTTTCTCTGTTTTTTTGATGCATAACAATTTTATGAAAATGTTGATAGTTAAGCACTTGGAAATTTTTTATAAACACAGAGCTGCCAGGAAATAGAATAACATACCAAAATTCAGAAAGATAAATGAATTTTGCAAACAATCATAGATCAGTTTAGTTACATATAGACCATAAATATATGGAAAAATAATTACTACAATAAATTCCATATGCTCGGAACATATTCAATGCATCCCGCAGGTAAATTAATTTATACCTTAAACAGAGCTGGTATCATAGATGAAGAGGGAAATAGTGGGAGAAAAAAAGATAAATATGTCTTTTTAATAGGCCTGGTGACAAATAAAGAAGAACAAATTAAAAATATGAAAGATGACACACTAAAACTTAAGGATACCCTGGTGAAACTACAAAGACAAAATATAGTTAGTGCTGCGCCACAGAGACGACTAATGTAGAAAAGAGCCAATCGAAGTAGCAGTCTATAACATAAAAATGAATATACTGATCAATGAACCGAGGCGAATTAAAGAGGGAAATTATGAAACGGCAGAAGAAGAATGGCGGACGGCAAGGTTAAAAAGAAGACAAGACCGAGAAACTATAATTATTAAAAAGGTAGTAACAGAGCAAGCCACATATGCCGACCTGTTAAAAGAAATGCAGAAAAATGTTGATACTAACATAATTGGAGTTAAAGTGCGAAATTTCAGAGAAACCAAGACTGGTAATATCGTCGTCACTGCAAATGGTAAGAAATAAGCGAGAGGAACTTTCCTAATACAAGTTGAGGGTAGCATGAGATGAAAGATTACGACAAGAAAAATTTCAGGAACAAAGGCATTGTTCATTAAAGACATATATAAAACACAAACGGAAGAAGATTTAAAGGACGCAATAAATAATTACTTCGATAAAAAATAATACGGATTTCAGAGATGTTCCAATACATGGCGTCCAAACCAAATAAAAGAAGAGTATTATACCCCGTTGCAACCACGACGATAGACAAAGCAAATGAAATAATCAAAAAAGGAAGAATAAACATCGGATGGAATAAATGCCGAGTGGAAGAAGTACTGACTCCAAAAAGATGCTTTAAATGTTACAATTTTGGACACACCACGGATCTGCAAGGAAAAAGAAAGCAACAAGGACATGTATTTCACGTGCTGTCAACAGGGGCATATGGCAAAGAACTGTCCAAATGAACCCCACTGCTTGATGTGCAACGAGAAGGAACATAGAAATGGCGCTATGGTATGCCCTGAATATCGGAGGCAGGTTGGAAGAAGGAGGATGTCTACATCGACCAACTAAATATGAAGTTTATACAAGTGAAGCTAAATCGACGATCAGATGCGCACGATTTACTGGAACAAACGGCAATAGAACTGAAATCAGACATGCTACCGGTCAGTGAACCGAATAAACAAAGAGTTCAACAAACCCATGGATGAATTGTAGACAATCGAGCATACGCTGCAATTTGGGTCGGTTTATCAATCAGTGGTTAGGACTGCTTGTTAGCTACCCAGAGGTTGTTAGTTACGACTATGTTGTGGGTAAAGTTCTTGTTAGCATATTTTTATCTGTTGGGTAACAAACTACTAGTTACGGGAGCATTGGTATTATTTTCAACTAAAAACTGCTATCTTCATATTGATGTTTTGGTGTTTTTTAACCTACAAAAATCTTAAGATTTGACGTGCGTGTGTCCGCTACGCATTGTCATTTATAAAAAGGTGTCAAAAACGAGCGACAGAATAAAGACAAAGAAAAAGAAGGACAGGAGTGAATTTTTCAGTAAACGAAGGGAAGCGTTAAAGATGCTCAATACTTTCTAGGATACCTTGAACAGTCTTTTTGTGAAAAATATTATTTACAAAATCTCGGTAGGAAACCTCACGGTTAATATGTTGTTTTCGCGCTATTTTGTAAACACAACAGATGGTATTTATTTCGGTAATTGACGCATTCGTTCGGATATATTCGAGTGTTGGTTAGCTGCACCTAATACGTTAATTATTGCTTGAACATCTTGTTAGAATAAGTTCTAGTTAAGTGATGTTTAACTAGAAGGTAGCGCTAACAAACAATTGATAAACTGAATTTAACATTTAAGTTGTGGGTAACGTTAAGACTTTAACCACTGATTGATAAACCGGCCCTTAAAGTGCTAAATAAGGAAATACAAATAAGCAAAACTGGAAAGGAATATGGTTTTTGCTGGCTGGAAACTGAAGAATACGCAATTTGCAGCTGCTATACATTTCCTAATGTTCAATTAATATTTTAGAGGAATTCATGGCTAATCTGGAATGAAATTTTGATGCAACCCGTAAAAATAAAGTGATAGGCGGAGACTTTAATGCTAAGGCGCACGAATGAGGTGCGAGCAGCGTAGACGCCAGGGGACGGAAAGAAACCTACCTGGAATAGAGGTGTTAGTATAGGTCTTGCCAAATCTCATGAGCTCTGCCGCAGAAACCTAAATTCGGCGGCTTGCGATGTTATAGATCATTCTAAAAACATTTTTGTCATCAGCTGTTCCAACCGAACCTCAATGTTTTGTTGTGTTTGTAGTCGCTTGTTCGTGTTTTGTTTGAAGTTTCTTGTGTTTTTGTTTTTGAGTTCCTGCCGATTGTTTAAAAAATTAGTCTTTTTATCAAAACTGAATTGTGTGCTCTGTTATATACTGTTTTACTATACGTTCTTACGTTTTTAGGATTCACTTTCTCCTATCGCCTGACCCTTGCTATAGCTTTCTCTCTTGTTCACTTGTGCATCTCGCGGCTTCTTACATTTGGAAATGCCTATATTGGCTACAACGATCTTACCCTAGTCACTGACTGTTCGTACCATTTGACCAAAAGTGCTAGAAATGGAAAACTTAAGCGATCACGAGTACTTTGTCTTGGAGATCTGAAATACAAAGGCAAAAAATGGGCAGCCTTACAAACTAGGCGCGGGAAAAAAATGGAATATCTAAAAACCGAGCAGAAAAAGTTATGAACAAGCAATAATTGCCCTTTTCGACGACTTAGTGCTAAGGAATTAACCACAATAATAACGGAGGATTGCAACAATTCAATGCCGAGGCGTAGTTCAGCAAACAGTCGCAATGCTAAGTATTGATCGACTGCAGGAATTACGTAAATAAGAAAGGAATGCATAGCCAAATGTCGAGCACTGCCCGATCATTCTGGCTTTACAAATTGTAAGTTTTATTTAAGAAGGTTTAGTAGTGCTAATTTTTAAATTATTTGTGAAAGAGTAGAGGGAAGTATGCTAAACACTTCCTGTAAGTTTCAATTAATTATAAAATTGCCTATCTTGAGTACGGTTATACGCAAATAGAGCCGACGCTAACTTCATGCGCGTTTCAAATGGAGAGCCTAGCATTCTCCAAGTAATAAGGTCGCAAAGAATACGATGGTTGGGGCATGTGCAAAAATTGGAAGAAATTTGAGCTACTAAAGCTGGTTTCGTCACATACAAAATACAACATGGTGGGAGTTGACTGACTATTCATTTACTACCTAACAGTTTTTTCTTGTATACACCATCAGCACCATCATGGTGGTCACTTATTAAATTAAATCAACAAAACGACTTTTACATTTCATTTATCTCTACATGTCTATTGGACGCCGCAGAGAGCAGAAGAATGTGGGGAATGAAAACAATTAGGGGAGGCGTACATCTGACTGGCATGTTATTACAAATAAACCCTCTTCTATCTCCTTCTTTGATGGGTAAGGTTAGCCTTTTCTAATCCTAAATATTAAGAGGGCCACTACGAAGGCTTAAACAACTGCGAATTAACCAACAGGCCATTGGTTTATCTCACAGCCAAAGGGAAAGGAAGAAGAAAAAGAAATAGCAAGCATTTTTCATCTCCAGTATTTCACTTCAGAAGTATGAATAAGGTTAACCTTTTGACCAGCATATGTGTAAGGGGGGCATACAGAACTCGTTCTCTGAATTAATACCAGACCATCGACGTTAAGAGGAAGAAGAAAAAGAAAATTACTAATAAGAAGTCTGCTTTGAAGAAGGAAAGCTGACGATGATGAAGCCGGATTTGTATCTGACTATGAAGAGATTTATTTTGCAACGAAAGCTGCAATTTCTGGTGTAACAAAGAACGGTGATGGATCTTCAGCTTCTACTGTACTCAGAATGGGCATGTTGAATTAAAGATCATAATGGCCAGTATAAAGAATACATCGGAGAAGAAAAGTTAAAGTTGCTTGGATTGGGCCTGTTACATGGCATGTTCGATCACTAGATCGTAACCTACTGGATTTTCTTTTTGGATACCTTCACAGAATGGGACATGAAGAACCAGTTGACAATCCTATAGAAAAAATTCCTTGGTTTTGAAAAGGTATGAAAGGTGAGTGACTTATCTGCCACATTATACTTCTGGATAAAGGCGCCACTCTGACTATCTAGACACATATCTAAAGTTACCCATACTTTATACAATGGTATGGTATGGCTTAGTTTGTTAAAAACATGAAGTTCTTGTGTTTCGGACCGACCTTTGTCTAATACCCTTTATGTTCACACTGCAAATTATAATTTTTCGGACTTTTATAAAACAGCAACGAATACGTTTGTCTTTGATTATACAACCCAATTTAAAATATGATAGTAAAATAAATATCCCTGCCGGTATACGTGAGCAGGGAAAATCAAATTTAAGCCCGCCGTGCTTTGCAGATGCAGAGTTAAGGGAGCAAACGTTTAAACGTATCCTAATTGGCGTGAAATATTTATAAGCCTACTGCGGTTCGACCTCGAACAGTTTAAAATGATCATTCAATTAGGGTTTTCATATCACAAATTCATTACACTCTGCTTTCCACTTCTTGCTTAACGGTGACTGCTTGCTTATTAATAATTCCGAATTAAACCAAGTCGAGCTATTCGAGAGTAAAATGCCGCATCACTTGATGGTGTTTGCTACAATATTTTCCCAGGGGTTTTACAACACTAACGGTAATAAGTATAATTGCTTTAGCTAAATTTCTGGTTTATTAGCTCAGTTTATGTATTTATAATGTCTTTCCTGCATGACATCCTACTGCTAATGTTAAAACTACGAATACGACTCGACTTGTAACATTTATAAGTTCGGCGAATTTAATGAAATTTACTTTATTAGATTATTCTTCTAATTCTAGAACATTAATGTCTTGTTTAGTCTCTAGTTGTCTTCGTTAAGCATGGTAGTGATATTTTGATGTTTTATTAAATTGAGTGTTCTGATTTTTACAAAAGTACGTTCTGAAGTTTTTTAACTGAATTATTCAATTTGTAAATATAAAGTTAGGATTAATTGCGAAAATAATTCCGGCATAATTATATTGTGAAATCGAAAAACAAAGGAAGTCTTGTGGTGGTTAACTTTGGAAATTGGGAAACCAAATTAGAAGTGATGAAAAAGAAAAGTAAACTCAGAGAAGGGATTATATAGATGATAAACGGACCGCTCCCATGTGTGAAGGGTCTTGTAAACTCCTGTGGTTACGTTCTGTATTCCGAAATTTAGAGGTTTTGCGCTAAATCATTTATGTTTTGTAATGTAGGTATGTGTTTGCAGTTTTTGAAAGCTTATATTTGTGTAACGAATTGTTATAGCCAGTTTCATATAATCAGTTACGTTCTCGTTAAGGTAAAATAATGGAATTCTCACAATCATAATAAATGTTGTGGAAACCTATACATATGTTAGACAAAAGTTTCAGATTGTCTTATTTATTTATTACTATTAATCAAAAATAAAAATAATTAACCAGTAGTTAAGTTCTTAAGGTGCAAAATTAATTCCCAAATAAACCACTCTCAATATAAGTTTAGAAACTTGTTATAACTTGTCATCTGCAATATACTTTAAAACCTCAAAAGAGAATGAACACGGAAATCTACCTCTACTCCGACAGTTGAACAGCTTTGAAATCTGTTAATTCCCTCAGGGTTGTATCGGAGTTGGTGTTTGAATGCCAATAAGTTTTGACAAAGTTTAGAAAACAAGCGAAGGGTTCTGAAACGTTTCCCTGAACCTGGAGAATTTTATTATCTAACGGAAAAAGGAAAATAATGTGACGATTAGAAATTTCTTTGTTAAAATCATAATTAAAAGTGAAAGTTTCGTCGCTTCGACGTTTATTTAATTATCTAATATTTAATTTCGCAGATACAGAAATTCTCTGTAGAAATTTAATGTTGCGCTTCTTAATTACTCACATTTAATATTTATGTACCTTGAACCAAAGTTTGAGATCTCGGTAATAACTTTACCCATAAAAATTAATTACCTAACACTCCAGCTGGTCTCATTTAAGCAATTTCAAACTTTAATAACTACAATCCTTGTGTCTTTCTAGTGAGTTTTAAAAGTTTGCGTTAATTAATAGCCAAAACTGTCAGAACTATTTATTGTTCGTATAACTTCGGATTTTAAAGAAGACGTTGAGGAAGCCACTTACTATTTAGAAAAAGGTTTCTACATACTTTCTTGTGCGTATTTCTTCTATTTTATTTGGTAAGTCATCGTTGAGCAACTGTTTCCTGGATGAATCCATGACACGAACGGGGTGCTTCCCCAAATCTGCAAAAATGGAAAAACAGAGTGTTAATCTTTGATAACACCATATTTCCATCGCTTCTAGTTCAGTTTGTCTTTGCCACATCCATACAGCATCGCACTCTACATATTAGTTTCCACGAACTGCTTTTCAGTTGAAATCTGTAATACAATTAACGTGAATTGCCCACTGTTCGAGGTCGGTACTTGAGCGAGTGAAGCCATTTAATCGTCTGGTTTAATTAATGATTCTGTCTGCGGAGTGGTCGACTTCAGATCGTAACCAGACACATACACTATACACTTAATACACGGTCACAAACTCTGCAGAAGGCAACGGGAAACCACTGCAGAGAACACATTTCCCTAGTATAAGGGGGATATAACAAAGTTCACGACGCTAAGTCGTTTAAAAAATGTGGCTTTGTTCCCGCTCGTCAACATCCTAAAAAGGATATGGCATGAAGAAGAAGAAAAAGAAGTTCGTTTTTGCAAAGAAAACTATGAAATTCTGCTTTTTATGTCTTTCTCACTTCTTCCACCTGATTTGTCGTGATTAGTGTGCTGCTCAGATACATATATGAATCATCGAACTTGCTGGAGTTGACTACCGCCTAAGACTTTTTTTTGTGTTTCTTATATTGGGTGGAGGGGAAACCCTTTATAGGCCCCCCGAATTTGGTCTATTGTGGGGTGGGGAGTGTGGGATTCCTTCCCTTTTATTAAGGGACCCTACTCACTAAAACCCCTCCTCTCTTCTCGCTTCCCCAGGACCGCAATGCATTACTTCGGGGATGGAGAGGTCTTTAGGGTCTCGGTTCGGCTCTCTGCGTCTCCCTCTCTCGCTCTTCTTTTTCTTTCAGGACGTTTGTTACATACTTGTTAAAAGCGATCCAATATGTCTATTTCTCTATCATCAGTTCTATTAGTCTACCTGGTGTCAACTCTTGGTTTGTCTCCTCTGTTAGTGCCTGTTTGTGATGATTCCACCTTTGACAATCAAATATTGTGTGTTTTGCTGCGTCTATGGAATCCCAGTAATAGTATGTGTCAGATTCCCTTTGTTTCATCCTTTTGAGATAGCTGTTAAAACAGCCATGTCCTTATAAAGCTTGGACCATAAAATAATTTATTTCACCATGTTTTCTGTACGCCCAGGTCTTGATGTCTCTTATTAAGCTCTTTGTCCAGTTGGCTTTGTTCGTGTGTACCTTCCATCTCGTCGGCCATCTTCTCATTGTATCTTATTTCTGTTCCTTCTTAGTCTTCTCTCCTTTATGTCGATATGGTATTGCTCTTTCTTGAGCGAATAAATCTGACAGGGGTACCCCTGCTAGAAATCGAAGGGCCTCTTCCGACACCGTCCTGTACGAACAGCGTACATTTGTTAGGACCCCGCATGTCAAAGTCAGTCTGTTTTTTTTAGTCGCCCTAATCGTGTGTTCTGATAGGTAGCTATTTCCTATATTCACAAGGAAGGGATTTATCTATCTTTTAATTAGTTCATCTACTATCGCTGCCCAATTAATGGGATTAAAAGCGTTTTTGACGTCTAATGTGACCAATACACTATAGCCCCTTTTCCCGTATAGGCCCTTATCTACTGCCTCCGCCAGGTTCAAAACCCTTATTACAGCATCGGTCGTCGATTTACCCTTTTGATATCCGTAATGGTCCCTGGATATTCCTTCCTTCAAATGCAATTCTTCTTGCAGTCTTTCGTGGATGAGTCTTTCCAACAACTTCCCCATCGTATTAATTAGACAGGCAGGTCTGTACGGCTTTCTATCTGCTTCTACTTCTTTTTCTAACAGTATTAGATCAGCTTGTTTTCATATCTGTGGGAAGAATTTATTTAGTATGTTTAACATTTCTTCTCCCACTTCTCTTACTGCAATTTCGATAACTTCATTTGGAATGCTGTCTGGCCCTGGAGCCTTTTTCTTCTTTAACTTTTCATTGCTGCCCTCAATTCCTCCATTGTGAAGGACACAAAACTATCTTCTTCCATCTCCAGTCGCTATATAGCATCCGCTGGCCTTTGCAGGAATAGTTCCGTGGCAATCTTCAATCGTAGCTCCGCGGTAAGTTCCACATTGAGTCTTTTCCTCAATTTCTTGTACGCAATCTTATATCCCGTGCCCCAAATGTCGTTGTAATTCCTTCAGATAAGGAATTCCAGGCCTCTCGTTTCTGGCATTTTGGATTTCCCTCCTCAATCTGTCTCTACTGGCTTTATAGGATTCTTTTATCTCGTTTCCTTGTTCGTCATTTATGTTTCAGTGACTAACACTTTCTATTCCTCTATTCTTCCTTCCATTATTTCTTCCGAGTATATTGTCAGGTAGATATGTGAACAACTATTTCCTCTTCTATAGGTGGGTTCTCTCCCTCTGTTGGTCGTGTCCATATTTAAAGCTGCCATCCATTCGGTCAACTCTTTACCCCTCTGCTCTTCTTGTGGTGAAGCCCATCTCCATGACTTGGCGTTTAGATCTGCGCAGATAACTATCGGTTTTCTGTTTCTTGTTACTATACATCTTCTCAATTTATTCAGGATTTCTATATATTCGTTTAGCGTAATATTTGGAGAAATGTAGCACCCATATTTACACATACAGGGTGAATAAAAAGTAAGGAACCTCGATGCTGGAGCCTTTATTATTAGTTTTAGAAAAAAAAGTTATTTTCCACAAATGATAGAAGGGGTAGTATCGAATGGCCAGCCCGATCGCCCGATTTGAATCCGTTAGATCTTGTGGGGCCATCTTAAAAGTAAAATTTACACAAACAGGTCCAGAAATTTAGAAGAGTTAAAAATTCGTATTCGGGAAGAAATACGGGCAATACCAGCCGAAGTAATTCGGAATGTATTACAGGGATTTTCACATCGAATTGGACATTGTCAGATAGCGAACAATTTGAACATCTTCTGTAATATTAAACATTGTTTGTATTTGTTTTTAATAGTCATGTGTTTAATTTTTGTGATAAAAGTACGTACATTAAATACTGGTACGAATAACATTCAACTTGATTTTTCTAGAAATTTCGCTTATTCAACGGTATGATATTTTTAGATGGTCATAAAGAGAAAAAAAAATGCTATAAAATTTCGACCTATAAAATATAGGTTGCCATTTAAAAAAGTATCTATGACGTCATAGCGCAAAGGTATGACCTTGAAAAAATTATTTAAAACCATCAGTTTGTGGAAAATAATTTGTTATAAACCTTTTATCTAAAACTTTTTTTTCTAAAACCAATAATAAAGGCGCTAGCATCGAGGTTCCATACTTTTTATTCACCCTGTATATCCACTTCCTTGGCCTAATGGCTACATCCTTTTTCTTGTCGGCGATCCATTTGTTGTCTTTAATGGCATGTTTGTTTGGCTCTGCCACCACTATTAAGTCGATTTTTCGAGCATTTGTGCAGTTCTGTGTAGTATGCATAACCCGGCTGTTGATCTGTTGGCGTTAAATTGTAGTATTTTCATATTTTTTGCAGGAATTTTTACTGTGTAGTTTTCCCTCTACTCTCGTGCCTTTCTGAATGCTTTGCAGTGGCTGTAGCCCTCTCTATGTTGTTCCTCTTGGCATATAATGGGCAGTTCGCCTGATTTTTACAATCGGCCACCTTATGACCGCTGTGCCCGCAATTTCTACAGTCCTCTCTTCTATCTTCTCCCTAAGACCGTCTAAGACTATGTTTGCATAACCTACATTATTCAGAAAGGTAGAATACTTTTGAATTATTTTCGCATTAAAAATCTCACAGACGGGTCGGGAATCGAACCCAAGATCTTTGATTTACAATGCAAGTTTGTTAACCTCGACGCCTTTCAGGCCGGTAAGTAATCTGGAAGGCGAAATTCTTATTATTTTCTTACTCGTATGTCATTTGCAAATTAAACTTTAACCCTGCTTGTTTTTTAGTCTTCTTTTGTTGATTAATAATTAAAACCAAGAGTTCAGCTTCAGATATTCACAGAAGGCTTACAAAGGTATGTGGTGATTCGAAAATCGTTGTGAGTAATCTGCGTAGATGGGTGGTCAAGTTTAGAGGTTGTGAAATCTGTATTTTTGCTAAGCTACGCTCAGGAAGACCGATTACTGTTGAAATGGATAGAATAGGGTTGCTCGTCGATCTGATTCGTGAAGATCGGTATATAACGATTCGAGAAATTATTAGTAATTTATCTAAACTTTGCCTAGTCAATTGGATGATATGCGCGTGAGCATTGTCGTGGAGGAGAACCAATAACCCTCTAACCGAACGCTTCCGTCTTTTCGTCCGAAATACAGGCTTATATTTTTCGACAAGCAGTTGAGCGTAATAATTGGCAATAATCGTACGCCTATCTTCTAAAAAATCTGTAAACAAAACCCCTTCTGCGTCCCAAATCACAGTGGCCATTACCCCGGCTGAAGGGATAACCTTTGCTTTTTTAGGCTTCGGTGACGTTTTGTCTCCATTCCATACTTGCTTTTTGGGACAAAATGGTGTATCCAAGCTTCGTCACAAGTCAGTGTTGAGTTTAAAAAAGATTCTCCTTCTCGCTCGTATCGATGAAGAAGTTGAGATTTCAATCCGTCTTTGTTTCTGTCCAACAGAAAGCAGCTTTGGGACCCTCCTTGCACAGATTTTTCAAATGTTCATGGATTATTTCTTCAACACTACCTATACTTATTTCAAGTCTGTTTGAATGTTCAATGTTCAACTCAGTGAATGAGGATCGTGGTTGCTTAACGTGGGATACATATTCCGCTGGAGTTCGGCCTTCTCCAAATTTTTGGCACCAGTGAAACACTTGAGTCTTTGACAGAGTGTCTACCCTGGATTGTCTTCGAACTTCAGGTTTTATGTTTTCATTAATAAGAAATTTAATGATAATTCGTTGTGCAACAGAATTATGAACTGGTTGTTCCGTCATGGATTTTCTTTCTTTTTATGTGTGTGTTGTATGCATGTATAGCTAATCTGCTCGGAACCGCCTTTAGGCATTACTTCAAGTCAGACGGCTGTGTCATGCGTATGTTACTACATGTGTAGTGGTCTTGTTACTCTATCTCATACACCAGTTTTCCGAGTAGAACACAGTTAATTAAGCCCAACTGTGAATGGTCTCACCAGGCCCAGTACTGATCCCAGAGGCCTGAGAAAAAATCTCCGCCAACGCAACGTAGGGATTCGAACCCGGCAATTGCAATATGCATTAAATTAAATTATCAGAGATGCTAACGTAAACCTATAATACTAGTAGCTTAGGTAGTATCTGTATCTGTACCCAGGTTGGCGTATCATTAAGTTATTTTAATAAAGAAAAAAATTGTATCGATCCGAGGTCCTTAAATAGGTACTGTCAAAAGCATTTAGCCTGTAATGATCTATACAACGCGATGTTTCATACTCGCATTGAACTACCTACATTGAATTGTTTGGTATTGCATAGTCTAAAATGAGCATGAAGTTAATACCTAAATGACACCTTGTTTGTCCAATCTAGTTATTACAATGGAAATATTTAAATTCGTAAATTTCGCTTCTCTCCGTAGTCTTAAGTTACTTCGTGATTGGCCTTACTTTTTAAATCTCTTTATAACATTCACAATAAATTATCAAACCTCTTTTAACCGTAATTAGTTTGAAATTTTCACTTCAGAGGGCTTTTAATTTCCAAATCTCTACAACGTTTTCCCCTACTTCCTTAACTGACTAATACATTTACTTCAAGAGCTTGGGCTCCTGTATGTGGAAGTATCAAAGAAAAATCAAACTTCGTATGCTAGTTGGTGCTGCGTAAAACGACGGCTAGTTCAACGAACTGACCTACCATATCGAGATTTTGTTAACTCCCACTCGAACTTTAATCTCCGAAAGCGGAGCTGAATACCTATCCGCCTTTGTGCTATCGTCTGGGTTGGTAAAGCCTTTTGTACTTCCGTCTACGGTATACAATACAATTGTCATCTTAGTTGATGGTTTTTTATAATTAGCTAGCTCCATTCAATTTACTCTTACGGTTTTAGTTTGAACTTTTTAAACAATGCTCATATTTCAGCTATAAAGTACCTATAATTTTTAATTTTAATTAAAACAAAATCATGGAGGACGAAACGAACTAACTCTGACAAATGAATGCGGAAACAATACCGTGCATTAACATTCTGTCAAGAACAACCGTAAGCATACTATAAAAAATAAAAGTTGCCCTTAGAAATATGCCATATCTACGAATAAAAACCGGAACTTTATTTATTATTTTAAAACACAAAATGCTTCCTATAAGACTACGTTATAATTAGAGATCGGATCTAGTAAAAATTTAGTAAAATCATTTCAGTAGAGCGGCACACTTCTAAAACAGTTGTTTACTATTGCAACTCTCTAGAAATTTTAGTAGCGTTCCTTAAAAAAGGATGGCAAAGTTCACCAATCATTATGGTGCTATATATTTACAATAGCTGTTGCCAAGTTTTCGTTGAGTCACCAAAGCAATCATTTATTATTGAAGAAGCATAACGGTACAGGTGAGGGCAACCTTCTTTGCAAACATTTAGTACGCTTATAGATTTAGCTAAATTTACCTATTTGGATGACTCATCACCTAAAAATGTCCCCTAAAATCCGGTCTCTAGTTATAATATAACATTTAAGTTTTTTTAAATTAGGTGTTTAATAATATTTCTCCTTTGTAGTTAATATTGATAGTTTTGAGTAAATTCTAAATGTTGGTCTGATTCAAATTTTAGGCGGGAAAATATGTCACTGAGCGAAAGCACGCTGATTGGTAGGTTCTTCCCTCCCTCGCTCCATTGGCTATGATACAGGATTGTCAACTGACGTCACTGCGGCGGACTTTTTAAAATTTTCTTGAAAATAAATTTAATAAATTTACCGGAAAAACAAAAGCCAGGATATTAAATCCAAATGCGAGTAAAAATGGGCTCTGCTAGATCGCTTACGGAAAAATAAATACTTATGATATTTCAGAATTTATTTGAAACGTGAATCCTTTTATCTTCGGTATGCAAAACAGACGTACGTTTAAACCTGGCATTATACCGAAAGATATCTGGCCGAGTTTTGCCCTCATTAATCCAAATATCATATAATATAATAGACAGTGATGCTTTAGGATTTTCGAAGCGATCTACCCTATAAAAGCAGGGAGTTATTTAATAAGATACATCAGAAAATGCGGGCTAAATCATGGTATTATATCCAGAGAGGGCTTTACTTCTTTCCCGAAATGACGGCTTGGCCTGAGGCACTTGTCAGCACAGTTTATTCCCAACAAAGGACTCATAATCTACCCCAGATGTCACGCGAAGTGATATTTTCTTTGCGGTGTATCTGTACACTCGTCTACTGCAAACTTTCCCAAAGATTTACAGAGGATTTAAGTTGAGGTACCATCTTAACCCTCGCGCTCGGGAAATGCGATTAAACTTACGAGTTTTATTTATTGTTTATTGAGAAGCTTTAAAATTTACACTTTATTGCCCCTTTTAAATCCGACAACTCAGGAATTTTAGCTATAAATTCTGACGCTTGCTCTAAGCGTCGTCCCGCGTTTGTTTTATTTTCTGTCTTGTAAAGGATGTAAAACATCAGACGTTAAGAAATAATTATCAAAATTTAATTTACTCTTTGTTGTCGTTAAAGTTTTATAGATTACAAGGGTCTAAGTAGTGAGAGCAACCTTCCAAGATTTACCTTTTTCCGAGAAAGAGAACTCCTTTGTGTGCAAACTGATGCAAGGTTTGGCTTTGTGGTGTAATTATATTATTAAATTTGCAGCTTCCGAAGCTTCTGTCTGGTAGTGACTTTCTGGTAATGTTTAAATGTTTGAAGTTAGGTTAGTATTTTGCTATTTTCAAATATGTTACAACCGTGTTTCATGTTACTTAACTATTTATTTAGTTATTTGGGCGTAATTCTTCTTCGACTAACTATCAATCGTGTTGAGGATTGTGTGTCGTATATCGTTCAAAACTTTCAATTTCCTTATTTTTCATCATTACTTCCAGTTATTTCCAGTCACATCCCTTCTCCTCTAGAATTTTAACATTGAAAATGTGTCTGGTTTCGCGTATATAGGGGCTTAAATTCGCTTAGAATTTGATGTTGTAATTGCTGCTTTTCGAGAGTGATCGAGCGGCGTTCGGAGCTGTTCGGCGCTGTTCGGCGCTCTGCTCTGCCCGATAACTTAGACTGTGCGCGGCGCGAATACAAAGTTCTCCATACTATCGTCGAATCCTTCCTAAGACTGTGTATTGTTTAGGCTGTGACTTTCTATGATTTGCGTTCTACTTCATCATTTTCAATGTCTCCTCCGATGGCATCTTTGCGAAGGACTGTGAATTTCTTCAGCTAACTGTGGTAGCCTAGTAGTCCTCTTGATCTAATTTTGTTGCAGTTTGTATCCCGTATCATTTACATAAAAGATATTTATTTAAATTTGTTGATGTTTACTGTCACTTTTGTACATTATTCTTGTTCCCCTTCATCTTTATTTTATTCTTGTTTTATTTTTCTTCTCCTTTTTTCTGCTCTTCTCTGCGATTTTTGTCTTAAACTCCTTTTTGTTCTTGGTCTTTGTTCTTTGTCTTGATTTTCTTCATTTTTTTCTAATTTTTTGTTTTGTATAGAGTTTTTGAGACATCACTACTTTTTCAAGTCTATTATAATCCATCCTATCTATGCTGTCTCTGCATCATTGGCTTTGCGATTCTTTGAGAATGTCTCTGCTTACTATGGTTTTATAGATTACGTTTCTTGTTTTTACAGTCTAGAGTGGCACAGGTGCAGATTAGATGAAAGACAGTTATTTCGTTTGTGAAGTTCTCTACTTCTTATTTCTCGTCATTACTTTCTCTCGTTTCGAATTATTTCTCTTTTTTTAGAATTCTTCTTCTTATGTAACTGATAGTTGGGGTTTCCCTTTGTACATCATTTTGTTGCAGTTGCTATCCAGTACCTATTCTTAAAGTTTTGTAGCGGTTGTCTTTCTATTTCTTCTTTTTCGCTTTCGTCTTTTCATTCGTGTATTCTTCTGTCGTTCATATCCTTTGCTTCTTTTGCTTTTTTTGCTTATTTTGTATTAAAACGACGTTCTATTAAATTCAAATTTCTTGTCGTCATAGTTTCTGCTGGTTATTCCGCGATTCCAATATCCAGCCTTCGCACCTTTATGCTGTTCTTCCGGTTGATTCATTTGCGTTGGGTTTGTGGGCTTCACAACCATTCATTCATTCATCTATGGAGCTACAGTCCCATCTGAAGCTTTGCCTCCTTCAACTTTTGCCTCCATTCACCTCTTTGCTGCGCTCTGACTCTCCAGTTCTGGAGTTTTAGTATTTGTCGCGTATCTTCTTCTCTGTTATCCACCCATCTATGTCTTGGCCGCCCTCTTGTTCTCATTCCTTCTATTTTCTTGATATTCCACCAGTAGTCATTCGTTCTACGTGCTCTGTCCACTTTAGTCTAAGTAATTTCACAACTTCTACTCGAAGTTATATCGTATTCTCCAGTAGCCATCTTCTTGTATTGGTCCGAAGATTCTTCTTAGAATTCATGTTTCAAAACGTAGTAGTGTTTCTGCGGCTTCTTTGGTAATTGTGCATGTCTGGCACCTGTATGTGGCCTTATTAACACCTTATATACCTTTGGTTTGGGTTTTCTTGTTATATCTATGCTCGAAAGATCAGTATTAGTGCAAAATATGTCTTATTTCCAGTTGCGCTACTTTTGGAAGTTATCGACGTCATCAGAACTATTAATTTCTTTAAAAAATTTTAAATCATCAGCAAATAATAAACCGTGAGAATATTTTAAACACGCCTGTAAGTCATTTATGAAAACTAGAAACATCAATGGTCCCAAATTACTGCCTTGAGTCACTCCCGATGTTGTTAAAAAATAATTAGAATTATAGCCTAAAAAGTTGACAGGCTTAAATATGAATTAAATAAAAATAATAAATTGTTAGAAATCCCGCAATTAAATAATTTCTTGAGCAAAATATCATGATTAACTTTATCAAAGGCCTTTGCGAAATCGGTATAAACTGTATCTACTTGACCCCCCCCCCATCCAAAATTCTAGTTACAAAGTCCACAAATGTAATTAAATTAGTTTCGACAGATCTACCTTCAAAAAAGCCATGCTGATGGGGAACTATCTTGTGCTTAATATGACAAAAAATTTTATAATACAGTAGTTTTTCAAATATTTTTGCTGGAGCCGATAAAACTGATATAGGTCTATAGTTTTCTACATCAGATTTATTGCCAGATTTATGTATAGGTGTAATTTTAGCCAATTTAAATTTGTCAGGAAAAGTATTAGATTTGAGACTTTTAATAAATAGAATCGTTAGTGGATATTGGAGTATCTCCCAACAAGCTTTAAATGTGAAAGAAGGTATACTATCAGGTCCAGATAATCTTTTAGGTTTTAATTTCTTTAAAGTTGCGCCAACCTCTTCAACTGTAAATTCGGTAACTGCAAGAATTCCCACATCCAGCCGCACACCCTCCTCAATAATCCCATTAAGTTAACACTTTATCTAATGTAGATTCTTTGATCTCAAGTTGTTAAGTGTGGGGTCCCTTCTTCACTCTCTCTTTGTTTTAACAGTTGTTCAAAGTGTAGTCCCCATCTTTCTAGGACCTCCTGTTCTTGTGTTATATAAATATTTCCCTTCTTGGCTCTTGTACATTGATGTTCTTGGGTGGAAGTCTTGTTTAATACCCCTAATTGTATTGTGAATTCTCTTAGCTTCGCTCATTTGTCGTGCCTTTTCTATGTCTTCTACTTGTTTATCTAGTATTAGGATCTTCTTAGTTTCTCATATTCTTGCGTTTTACTCCTGGTTGGTCTTTGTATTAGACTCCTCCTCGCTTCGTTCCTTCTGTTTATTGCCTCTCCACAGTCTTCGTCGCAACATGCTGACTTTTAATTGTTTTTGAAGTAGTTTATGTTATGTTCTGCTGCTGCACTGTAAATACTGGTTTCTATCCTTTCCCGCCTTTCCTCTACAGACTCCTCCTGATTTTGGTCTTGTCTTAACTGATCTTCTATTGCTTGTTGATACTGCCTCTTACATATTTTATCGCTTAGTTTCTGTATATTGTACTTTTTGCACCTATACCTCTGTGCGTATAGCTTTGGTATTGTCTATCTTGCCCCTGAATACCACTTTAACTAACATCTGGTGTAACTCGCTTACAGCTGCTCTCGTGGTTCTTGTGTCTATTATACTGGATTATTCCCTCTTTGATATTAGTAAGTAGCCTATTTACAGTCTTGGCGTCTGGAGAGATCCATGCTCCTTTATGGATATACTTCTAATCGTCATTACCTTGGGCGTTCCAAATTCTATAAGTCTCACTTTATTCTTGTTAGTTCCTTCATGTAGACTGTGTTTCCCTATGGTTGGACAATATATTTTTCTCTACCAATCTTGGCATTTAGATCACCTATCACTATTAAGATGACATTAACAGGTGTTTTATACATTTCTCTTTTTAGAGAGGTGTAAAATAGGTGTAAAAAGTTCTTTGGCCTCGTATCCCTTCTTTTGCGTGTACTGAGAACGTACCTACATACGTACAAAAGCGCGTTTGTCCATCTTCTTCTTATATCCTATTCGCTTGACAAAAAAAAAATAGACAAACAAGTCATAGTTTGGCCAGCTTTCGGACCTAGCGATCGTGCAAATATCATTCCAGGCTTCGTAGGCCAATAATCCCGAGAAGCCTCTCGTTTTCGTTTTAGTTTTGGAAAACTATCCATATCTGTCGGATTATCACAGAGAGTGCTTTACAGTTTCGGAAAAATATAGTTCTGTGTGAAAGTTAGTGTTATGTGAAGTACCGTTTTCACACGGTTTCGTTTTGGATCAAGTAAACCTACAGCCCTAGGAACTCCCTTTTATCTTCGCCTCCGCTTCCGGCAAAGGACATTACTCCCTTTCTTTACCAATCGCCGCTACCTCTCCCTGGGACTCGAAGCTACCATCGCTTCCATCTAGGCCACCCCCAACAAAGCCCTTTTCCCAAGTAACGATATTTCAGGCTGTCCCTTTACGTGCCGGTTGCATTTGCACCCGCTTCAATCCTATTTAATACCGTATACCATAGTTTACTCGTGGACAGGTACCAGTTAATTATTGTCTGTAATTAAAGTATATCAAGCGCCCCTTTTGTTTAATCCGTTCGGGCGAAATGTTCACATCTTCAACCAGTGCATATTACAATTGCATTAGTGGTAATAATTAGAAACAGTGTAAACTGTTGCAATGTTTACCTGTTTTATGAGTAAATGTGGCATACTTTAATCACTCTTTTCATATAACCTAAGATAAAACTTTTGACTTCATTGTGTATCATATTTTAAATATTCCTTACATTCATTAAATGTAATTGTTAAGTCATCTTTGCCTTTTATTTGTGTCTTGTGTTTATTTTAAAATAATTGTGTATAGCACTGTGAGCCTGGCTACCAGTACCAGTATTTCTTTCAGTAAGTAAAGGGTAAGTAACATCCAGAAGTAGGGTGTGCAGCCACCCCAACCCCCTCGAGCCCACAAGGAACCATCTGCGGTACGTTCCTCGAGACCAACTTGGGTGATTTCCGCAGTGGCGCCGACTTTTCCTCCCGATTACGACCCCCCATATGAAGGGTTTATCGTTTCGAATCCTCTTTCTTCGACTGCTTCTTAGCCGCGAGCCGCAGGACTTTAACATCCCCTATAAGTTGTCGTAGTGCGGAATTAGCACGTGACAGGGTGGTCCTACTATGAATCCTGTGTCTAATTCATGAGTCTTCTCGGTCCCGATGTAATATACTTGGTAACCTAACTTATCAGTAGTTTCACCTCCTACCAATTGTTTTCCTTGTGTCGCTGAGATGTCCATGTGATATTTACTTATTTCTTTAATTATTGATTCTAGGGCGCCTGCCTGACACATCGTATTCACGTTCAATGCATGTTATTTTCTCACCGTTTCTTAATGTCCATCCTTTTCGAGGATCGGTTTAGGCCTTCACAACAGATGAAGTTGTCTCGCTGATTTTCAGTAATTTTACTGATTGAAATAAAAATAGAAAAGACAAGCATAAGAAAACCTTTCAGTTTCTTCTATCGTTAGCGTTTCATAGTATTTGTTTTTGCGCATTAATGTTAAAAGTTAAGAGTCTTCTAAGATTATTGCCACTGCCCTTGTATTAACTACAAGATCGTGATTTATTGCAGGTACATAGCTGAACATTTACTTTCAGTATATTCTAAAAGTCTAAACAAAATTTAATTTAATTTATTAGCTGACCACCCTTTATATGGAAAATACTTTGGGTTGTTATGTAAAAGGTTGTTATCGTTCTCTAACAGGCTGTTCTGTAAATGTATGCAAATGCTATTTGTAGACTTTGGCATCGACACGAAGCTAGGTACAAAGTTTGCCGACTCTCGAGCAGGTTCAATCAATCATGAATCGTAGTTTAATTGCACACGGTATACAATACGTCGTATACCTACCTACTTCTGTGTATCTCAAAAGGGTAAATGCAATTCAGTTTACATATTATATCGATAGGAAATTGAGTTTCCATTAGAAGATGATTGAGTATCTCTGTCGTCTTAAGACATATTTGGGTCAATTTATTTATGTAAACAAGATTTTGACGATGCGGCTTGAGTGCTTCTTAAACATAAATTGATTTCCCTTTGGAAGCTTTCCCGATGTTAAGGCCAGAATGTAAAACATAAAGCTTAAGGTATTCGTTCTATTCTTTTTGAATTTTAACGCGATCATTTTTGAGGAAGTAAAATACCAAAGGTAACTTCGGAGCGACTCGCTAATTTTATTTTCAGTCTTCCAGGAAGGAATGTTTGCAGACGGAAGTTTTAAACTAAAGTCGAAGATGTCCCTTAGGGGTTGGTATTTTTCACCTATCGATGTCAGTGTAAACATTCCAGAACTACAAAGCGAATAGTTCGAGCAGAAATTTCACGCTAGTTTTCCAACTTCCCTTAGATGTTACAAGGTGTCGAGTTAGAGTTACACAAATGCACGCCAATTTTCAAATCAAATTTGCTGCAACGAAATGTTTGAACTTCGAAGTAACTTCTGGGGATAATTGAATTGTTAAATTAGGATTTACGTCTTCTTGCAAGTTTTAATAAAAAGCCTCACCTTGATAATGTTTCAGCGAGGTTAATTTGAAGAGGTTAATTTATGAAGTGTAAAGATAATTTGACTTAATTTTAAACTCAATGATAGATGCATTTTTATTTTACGTCGAAAGAGAAGAATATTTGAAATTCACTCAGAGCGCGTAAGTCGGTAAGAAATCGGTGTTTCTATTGGTTGAAGGTATAACGTCTTCAGTTTCCTTCAATTAGAGAACTATGAAGTCATGAGTGTATATGTACACCAATCAGGCAGGTCAGCTTTTGTTAGCCTTGAATTTTAACCTCAATTTTCTAACGATACTTAAAAAGGAAACAGCAGATAAACGTATGCCTATTTGATGACAGAAGAAACAAATTAATTTTAATAAGAATCGTTTTGAAACCTCTTTGGCCTATCTGCATAGATATTCAGAAGATGCGCCCAAACGATAACAATCAAAATTTCCAGTTAAAACTGAAACAAAGCAATTTACACAGATTTAAATTCAGTCCAAGCTTGTCTATTATCACAAACTAGACCAACCGCAGAATACTATTAATAAAAAGAGACCAAAAAATAAAAACAAGAAAATAAGAAGGTGGCATTTTAATCTTATTTACTTACGTCTCTCGACTGCTCTTGTAGTTAGTCTTAACAAGATTTGAAGAAGCGCTTGTTTTGTTGGTTTCCAGCTACGCTTTTGCTTCGGTCTGCTTATTTAATACAATTCTCGTAGTTAATCGGAACGAAGGCGCAAACCTCCGTCTTGGCTTAATAAATTTATAGTTTTTTCCATTGATTTTAATAAATGGGGAATTTATACGTTCGAAAAGGGTTTAAAACGTGGAGAAACTTGAATTTAAGTAAGGTCAAAGTGATCCATAATATAAAATATAAGACTTTTATTTAGCTGACACGTTCCAAAACGATGTCACAAAGAAAAAATGTTGAATAAAAGCTTTTACCATAAAGTTAAAACCCCTAGAGAATTTTAAAAACACAGGTCCCACATCTTTGTCGAAATTTAGGTTGGGGAGTACGCCTACTTTGCACCGAAAGTTTAAAATATTATCTCTAACGTTGTTTAACGTGACAAAAATTTAAAGTCCTTTCGTTCTCAGGCGGTGTGAACTCTTATTTTAAATCAAAACTATGACAGGTTCGTATATATTTCATTGTCAATCGTGTGGCACACGCAATCGAACTGTAAGATCATAAATAACATTATTGAAAGGTTTTCACAAGTGGTTGACGTATGAAGGGTGCGTGCTGAGAAAACAAGTAGGACCCCGTTTGTTACTGTCAGAGATCCATTACTGGAGCGGATTTGGTGTCGTCACCTTTAGAAGTTGAGTGCAAATGCGTATATATTTCTTTAAGATGGTACATAGGTACAGTATTGAAGACGTACAGATCAATCAGGTTCTAAAAGTTACTCAAAAGAAAAGAAAGTTTAAGAAAAATTAAGTCGTTCTGATTACCTACATATTTTGTAGATCTTCATTATTGTTTCGAAATTTAGGTAATTATATTGGTGTTGCTGTATTACAATAAGTAATTTAACTTATTAGTTGGCCGTGCACCTAATTAGGTAGTTTGGTTAAGACTCGTGGATTTTCGCTTTACCTTGGGGTAAAACAACAAGTTCTACTTTAGACCTAGTTAAAATATTTTAAGAGTCGTCTATGAACGCCTTCATAAGAACAAATTAAAACAGGATTATATTAAATTCACAGAATAAGAAGGAAACTGCACTGATTTCATCTTGTACTTTGCTCTTTAGTGCTTGGAGTGCAAAAACTAATATGTAGGTACTGATGGAGTATCAGTATGTAGAAGAAATAGCTGTTTGTAATTTAACTTTTCTTTTATTCACCTAGTTGTAATTTGGCATAAGATTGAGCCTTGTGCATTATATAGAGTTGGCTTGATTTTAAGTCTGGTCTTCTTTTCATTCTTCACTTCATAGGAATTTCTTGTTATATTGTAACGTAGCGTTTTAATTTTTAGCTTTCGGTAGACACGAGTTCTAACGCATGACAAAAGCAAAAGATATCAGTGTATTGTAAGCAATACCGTGGGTTAAGGCCTCTCCTTTAATATTCGCTTATCTCGCACAACAAACCTACGGAGTGTTGTGGTAAATATTATGGCTTCGAAAACCGCAGTTTTTCGGTTCCCAGTTATTTGCAGTGATGACCATCCGACTTGGGTTGAACCCGAAACCATCTGCACTATAGCTAGGCCAGGCTCTATTAAATGTAAACATTAAGGACTTCCTCTTGATATAGTCTGGCCTAAATTGGGAATAAGCGTAGCCCATCTGTGGTGAAGTTTGTTATTTTTACTATAATCTGGCGTTGCGGAAGATCATATAATTAACAAAATTCACCACAAATGGTGCTACGGTTATTCCCTATTGAGACCCGACTAAGTTTAATGGGAAAACCTTAATGTTTTAACATTCTGTATAGCCTGGCCTTGAACTATATTCAAGTACTTTAACTACCGCTCGATATCGCACGGAGAAGATCTCCTATAATCCTTTTATCTCTTCATTTGATCTCCCCATCCATCAGTTGTTCCTCTTAACTCCATCATACCACCCTAAATACCCCAGAATTTATTTTAAATGTCCTTAATTTCTTTCTTGATTACCCACTCTACCACTGTAAACACGTAACAACTCGTTGTCGTGCCAGATGTAGCATTGGCATGGTTTTATCTCGTACCTATCCGAAAAAAGGCAAAGCTATAGATTTTTTCACATGGGGTGTATAGCGTGATTGCTAGGGTACCTCTGACCTTATTTAGGTCGTACTGAGACGTTGGTCCTCAACAGTCACGCAACTACTACAAGTTCTAGGGACAACTGCCACACCTCGGCAAACTGTATCGACATACAGGCCAAACTAAATGAGGGCCAACCGGAACCTTTCGCATATAGAATTTATTGTCTCTCTTTGTACAGTTCGAGGGTTGGTAGTGGAGCGCTTGAAGTACTTAGGGTGACGGAGGAAATCACGGACATTGAAACAGCTTCGCTGTCAGAATTTTGTAATTTCCTTAGGAGAATAACACAGGGGTTTCCTGTTACCTTCTGCATCGCGCTGCTTTTGCGATGGTAAAGGTAGAAACACAATGTAGGCCATCTGATAAGGAATGAATAATATCAGCTTCTTCAAATAATTATGTAAAGAAAATCGAAGGTAAACGAGGAAGGTGCAGAAGAAAGACATCCTGGTTAAATATAAGACAGTGGGCTGGAATGAATGCTCGACAAATCTTTCGATCTGCTGAAGATAGAAATATGTTCGTCAATGTAATCGCCAACCTCTAAATGAAGAAAATGCTCAATACGAAGAAGAATAATATCACCTGGACCAGATCAAACCAAATACCTTTGGTTTACGGATATGCTAACCTTGGCGCCTTATTTAGAATTTATTTTAACGTGAAAATTTGATCAATGAGGTCTTGTTTTGACCTGTAACTAACATCCGCCTTATGTGATTTCAGATAAGTTTATAAACTCTTTGCCATTGTCTTTACCAAATCTTATATCTTATATAGTAGACCGGCCTCCATGTAATTCAGAAAACAGTCAAATCTTCTATTTATTGATGAAAAGCTTATTGTAACTTAGTCAATCCAATATTTTACATTTAATCAGTTCGTCAGTTTTTGTTCTTAGGTTGATGTGCCTAGTTTTATATTTCCCCAAATGGTTTCTTCAATTTTGGTTGTCGGTTTTGTCCTTTTTTTTAAATTTACATTCATGGACTTTTCTTTGAGCATTTAGTGACTTCCTGTAATTTTTGATACGTCATTATGACCTCCCTCGCCAAAGCTGGCCCTGCTCATAACCACGATCTGTAGTTCTTGCTTGAATGCCTTCTGTGCACTCCAATAGAAACTTACTTCAGTAATATCTTTCTATTTGGACTATACTTTGCTTCCATTTGTACAACTTTATATTTCGTTTTTTGTTTTTATTTGGGAACCTTTCAGGCCAGTGGCATGTTACCAACTATGTAACCCTATTGACATCGAAGCTGGATAGGAGAACAACCTTATTCAACTAACAAAGAAATCGATATCTATCGGATTCGATTGATGAAGTGACGAAGAGAAGTGACTTTGCAAATATCGATGTTTTCTGGATTTCCTCTTTATTTCTATTCAGTTTTTGGACAATTACTGTCAGCGCCGTTTATCTATAGTTTTAGTATCCCACAATATAATATAGCGAAAATGGTTAAGCTCTTTCAGGACATAACCATTTTGTTAGTCCACTTCATTTTTTCCATAAATGAGAATTTTTTTAAATTTTAGACAACCAGATCAAAATTTATAGATGTTATACATGGTTTATTTATTTACAAGCTATTTACTTCTATTACAATAAGAAATTATCATGAGGAAAATAATCCCTCGAAACTACAGTTAGTTGTTGTTCTCATTCAGCATCACCATCACTGTTAACATCGGAATTTAATAGGTCTTGAGGTAGTTTCATCTTGAGACGAGTGTAGATGCCCCTCTTGCCGAGTTATTGGATAGTTGTGCTGTTGCTACTACGTAGAGTACTGACATGTCTCTTGGTTAACCTTCTTACAAACTGCGCTATGGTACTGATCCCTAACTCGTCACGGATCTGTTGGTTGCGTACAAACCAGGGAGCGTTTATTAATATGCGTAGTACCTTGTTTTGGAAGGCTTGTAGCTTTTTAAGAATAGTTCTTGATGTTGTACTCTACACTGGATTGGCATAGGTTAGGACTGGCCTAAGAGGGGATTTGTATAACAACAGCGTGCAGTCACCATGTAATGGGGTACCTGTTAATCAACGGAAACAGTAGCTTTAGGCGGCTGTACCCAATGTCCAGCTTCTTGTTGATGTGGTATTTCCAAGTTAACTGGGTGTCCAAATATACGCCTAAGTATGTAATGGCTTCGGTTTGATGATTCCGTGGAATTGTCTCATTGTGGATATGCAGGTTGTGGTGCTGTTGTATTCCTCTGAGCGTGAATATTTTCGTTGCACTTTTAGCAAGATTTAGTGTTATACACCATTTGTTAAGCCACTTGCCGAGCGAATCAATTACGGCTTGCAGGGATTCGATGGCTAAGTGTAGGTTTTCATTTTGCATAAGACGCAGTATTGTCAGCGAAAAGTGTCATTAAACTTTGTTCCTCGTTGGGTATATCAAGTATAAGTTAAACAGTATGGGGCATGCCGTGGATCTGTTTACTACTGCATACTGAGCTGTTGATTCTGACTGCAAAGGATCTGTGCTCTAGGAAGGAGAAGGTGATTGCGATTAAGTACTTTGGGAGTGGTAGCAGTTTATATTTTAGTCCTTTTTACTTTCGTATCCGTGTTCGATGTGCTCCACGATCCTGTGTAGTTGTTGCACTGCTTATCGGCCTTCTAGAAACCCAAATTGTAAAGGCGAAATTATTTGATGTTCATTAAGTAGTGCTGCGTTAAGACGTTTGAGGATGACCATTTCAAGGAGTTTTTATAATGCAGGCAGTAAAGATGGGAATTAAACACTCCAAAAGGTAATAGATGCACATCCAACAAGCTTTAGACTGGAACTAAAATATTAGAATATGACCAAAAGCTTACTCTGCCGATTGGCTTTGCGTTTCCACCACGTCTTTCGGCGCAGCTTTGTTTAATATGGACCGACTTTCAAGGGTTAATCGTTCAGTAAACCGATCGATTTTTTATGCCGATCGACTTTACTGAATACAATGTTTCTACTGCTGCAGCTTTAACCATTGACTTGGCCTATCGACAAAGCTGATTGGAATGGAAACGCGCGTTTATTAAGTATTCGCTTTGGCAACTGTTTTAACAAACTATCCAGAACATCTACTCCAGCTTCGGAGAAGACTTTGCTGATCTTAGGGATCGAAGCTGCTACCTCATGATTTTCTCTACATATTATTTTTCGTGCATTCGTTATTACGCTGTTTTCCCTTTCGGTTATCTAAGTAGTTTTATTAGCTACTTCTTCCACTACCCCAGTTATTCCTTTATCCCTTCTTCTTCATAATGTTGCCGAAAGCATTTCGCTGATACGGCGTTCATTTAAGAACTAAACTTGTAAACAGTTTACTAAAGTCCATTTCTGTAATCCAATAAAATCCTTCTAAGGATCAAAATATTATTACCCTTATAATGACTTTGACAGATTTGTTTAGAAAACTAAACTAACCTATATCACTCGTAACAATGACAGATCTATAAAAATTAAAAGTAACTTTCAACTCAAGCATGTGTGAATGTGGAGCCTGTGCCTCATGCAACATTCACGAGGAATACAAAAAGGAAGGCATAATTCCGGACGTTATAGACGTTGTACCCCCTGAAATAGCCCAGGTGACGTTTTCAAATGGAATTACGGTCAATTTTGGAAACGTACTTACACCAACTGATGTACAAGGCATTCCCACTGTTAAATGGCACAGCGAATGTTGTTCCTTTTACACTCTTTGCATGACTGATCCTGATGCTCCAAGCCGTGAAGATCCTAAATTTCGCGAATGGCACCACTGGCTTGTGGGAAACATTCCTGGAACTAACATTTCTGGCGGCGAAACGCTTACTGAATACGTTGGAGCAGGACCACCGCAAGGGAGTGGTCTGCATCGGTATGTTTTCCTGATTTATCAGCAGAATGGAAAATTAACGTTTGATGAACCTCATCTGACCAATACGTCTGCAGATAATCGTGGAGGGTTTTCGATTAGAAAATTCGCTGAGAAATATGAGCTTGGTGAACCAACTGCTGGAAATTTTTATAAAGCCGAATGGGATGAGTATGTTCCAATCCTCTACCAGCAGCTGGGCCTCTAAACTGTCTTTTCCTTATGTAAATTTTTATCATAAGAATATTAAAAAATAATACGAAACCCTGTTCATGCTTTAAATATCGAGTTTTAACAACCGATCTTCCCTTTTCATGAAGTGCTTTAAAACTCATAAAAGGAAATTGAACGTTCGCTACAAATAGTAAACAAAAGAATATTCGGAATGCTTTCAATTTCTCAAAGCACTTTGGGAATACAGAACCAATAAAGAGGTAGGCTGCATATAATATTAAAGGTTTTCAAATTCTACTTGCAGGAAATTCTGGTTATCGATCCGAATCGTTACTTTTATTAGGTGAATGTTGACATTAGTCGAAGTTGGGCAAACGAATCTCTTCGGCTCTTCGATAATTCCGCTTGCCGGCTCTAAAAATAAAATCTAGAAACTTTAGAAATACTAACTGCTAATTTGCAATTAAAGATTCGTCGTCTTTACGACTGCGGAAGTTTATTTTCAACGGTCGTAAAGATCTCTCTCGAATACCTGAAGGTACACATGTAGAAAATTAGTCGATTTAGCAGAAACGTGAAATGTAATCAAAAGTGTAGATGTTTGCGAATTAAATGTCTGTTCCTCCACCTAAAACGATGGAAATGAGAAAGTTCCAAGACGGAGATTAAGTATTATATCAAGTTCGAGTGGTAATTTGATCTAGTGTCACGTTAACGTACGCGGCCTTGAGTGAAAGTTTCCTCCGAAATGTAATTACACATGTAAAATTGTTGCTTACTAATCCACAACAGAGAAGCCGTAATTTACGGTAAGGAACCCCATCGACGGCCGTAATCATTCAAGTAGTATCAAACACATTTTACACGACAAACAAGAACGGAAATTACGTAACGAAATCCGTTCGAATTCAATCAGTTCGGGGGCGTTTTTGCTTAATCACGTCGAGATAATTTGCGAACTTATTAGGGTGGGGACAACAAAAAGGACGTGGGTTATAATTCACGCAGATTAGGTGGAAGTAAAAAGCGCGAGTGTAATGCAAGAAGGTAGTTTTTCTGTACAAAGATTGATGAACAGGGTGAAGAATGGACCAGGCATAACGTGTGCTATGATGGATGAGAGAAATATTTTTAGAGTAGTTCAACGGCGATGTGCAAAGGCACGATACTATACCGAGTAAAACGTGGATATTTTAACGTTAGATAAAATTGCAGCAGTTCCTCGGCGCTTCTTCTTTAGTATACTGTTATTTTATTTTCATAAGATAAGGAAGAAAAATTCTAGTTTAGATGCTTTTAGATGTTAAATTTCAGTTTTAATAAATGGTGCAGTACCTTCCCTGGACTTCGCAATGCTTGCTACCAAAAGCTCGCCTTTAAGCCAAGATTAAATAACATTTAAACCTAAATTTTGGTGGACCACATTCTCAGTTTGTCTATTTACTAATGTCTAGCATAATTTAACTGATTTTTATTTTAATTTATAATAAATAAATCTAAATAAATATTTAAGTAGGTACTATAAAACACATTTTATTTATAGCTAAGATCAGACCTCTCGTCTCTTAGTTCATTATCTTCCGAAGATGAAGAACCTCCTCGACGAGTTCGCTTCATAACTCATAAGAGAGCGCAGTAGTCAATTAATGGAATATGACGATCTCGAATTTAAAATGAGATTTAAGTTTAAAAAGGAAATTGTAGTTAAAATTCTGCACTCTTTTGGCAATCGGCTGGAACCCAGAACATACCGAAACAAATATAGGAGATAACATTAAAATTCATAAGGCGACTACATCACGAATCATCCAACATGTTACAAATTGCATTGCACGTACAAAGCTAACATATATTAATATGCCAAATTTTGAAGAACTTCCTGGCGTTAAACAGAACTTTTTTACAGTTGCCAATTTTCTAAATGTCGTAGGAGCTATAGACTGTACCCAGGTACCCACATCAAAATTCAGTCACCTGGGGGTCCTAAAACGTTTCGTAATCGGAAAGGTTACTTTTAAATTAATATACAAGTGGTTTGTGACGCATCACTTAGACTACGTCACATTATTGCAAGATGGCCAGCTGTCATATGGACTTTTTTGGAATGATACCTGTTCTATATGTGTTAAAGAGGTTTACCATTATGTCAATTGTGCCGTCATTCATAAGTTTTAACAATTCCACTGGAATCTCATCTGGCCCTACAGACTTCCCTTTTTTAGTGCTTTTAATGGCATATTCTACTTCACTTTTTAAAATTTCCGATCCTGTCTCCTCCGTTACAATTTCGATTTCTGATCTTTCATCCTTAAACAGTTCTTCTATGTACTCGGTTCACCTCTTTAGCTTTTCATTTAGATCAATAATTATTTTGCCTTTTTTGTCTTTTAATGGGGAAGCTTGTTTTGACCTTTTGATACCTGTTATTTCTTCAATCTTTTTATGCATATTTAGGCTGTCATACACTGTAGATAAATGAAAATGCAACATCTATTGTAAATGGTAATCCTATTTTTCTCAAAATTGGTAGATATGAATGGTGCACCGAAAGACGAAATTGGGATAATGACTGGCGCTGGGTAGTGTTTAGCGACGAATCTCGGTTCTCTTGAGATTGGCAAGATGGCCAAATACAGGTCAGACGGCTTGGAAATGAACGATACAATCCGGACTGCATCAAAAACCGGGAGACGGCTGGTACTGGGGGGAAATTGATTTGGGGCGCTATCAGTTATGATGGTAGATCACCTTTGGTGATTATAAGAGGCACTTTGACTCGTCAGCGCTATGTTGATGACATTTTGGAACCGGTGTTGTTACCATTTATAAGAGACATTCCAGATGCCATATACCAGCAGGAGAATGCACGACCGCATGTTTGTGATGTGGCTATGACCTTTTTGCGTCAGTCTGATATTCCAGTTCTTCCCTGGTCGGCTAGATCTCCGGATTTGTCAGCAATTGAACATGCGTGGGATATCATTGGTCGCCAAATAAAGAGTTGCGATGCGAATCCTGCGACGGTTGATGAAGGCTGCAAGTGGAATTGGATCTTATACTGCAGGAGAAAATTTCACATTTGTTTAACTCCATGATTCGCCGAGTGGAGGAATGCATTAGAGCTCCTGGGGGGCACACTCATTATTAAACCTTTTTGGAATAACTCTACATATACTCAACGTAGAAGTTTGAAAATTAAATCGTTTGTTATCCTTGTGAATATCTAACTTACAGCCAAATTTCGTTCCAATATAAATGCACTATAGGTGTTGCATTTTCATTTATCCGCAGTGTATTTTCTTTCATATTCTTCTATTTCTTTGCAGTTTTCTAATAACCATTTCTTTTTGGCTTCTTTGATACTAGTTTTAGTACTTTGTATTTTGCTTCATTTCTAGTTTTATAGCCTCGTCTTTCTTCCATCAGATTGAGAATTTCATCTGTCATCCACTCTTTTTTCTTACTCTTCTTTGGAGATAAGGTATCTTCTCCAGCTTTTAATAATGCCATACCTATGTTCTGCCATTTGTCATGGACGTTTTCAGTGTTCTTATTTTCTTCTTTGATGTTCCCGAGATTGTGGTTGACTTTTTCTTGTGCATCTTTAGTATATTTGTTTCGTTAAATCGTTTTACATCTATTCCTTGTCTGTTTCCTTTATGTTTTAATTTCTCTAATCTTATGCTTAACATTGCTACTACGGGCTTATGATCCGACCCTATATCTATTCCGGGGTATGTTTTCGTTGATGTAATAGAATTTTTAAATCTACTTCTGATTATTATATAATCTATTTGATTCCTGCCGATGTTTTGTTTGTTATCCATGGGTGATCTCCATGTATACAACCTACGGTTTGGCAATTTGAACATCGTATTCATTATTACTAATTCTTCGTTCTGACAAAATTCTATTAATCGTTCCCCTCGCTCGTTTCGCTGACCCATTCCATATGCACCGGTACATCCTTCAGTTTTGATCTGATTTAGACCTAGTTTAGCCCGTGAGTCGACACGGTTTACCGGAGTATGGCCGCTACAATCAGGTAGCTACTTGGAGCCGTAGGTGAGAGCTGGGCGCCAAGTGGGAACCAATATGCTTGAACTAATCCATCCAAAATTTGAATGTTCTGACAGATTACGGCTATTCTTGCAGAGGTACTATCCCTCCTTTGCGACCCCATATACCCCCGGGATCTCCTACTTAACCACTAAAGGAATCATCAGAGACCCATTGAGGAAGAAGCACTACTGGGAACAAATGCGGGGACACAGACGCTCTAGAGCATTTATTACGTCCCCCCCAACAAGAGAGTAAAAGAACTGCTACAACTAGTAGGACACAACTAAGGCATATAACAGGACTGCTAACAGGATACTATAATTTTAGAAAATATCTTTCTTCAGACAATAAAAGTAGCCAATGACCCAGACTATGCGGAGAAGAAGAGGAATCAGCATTATACTTCCTATGTGATTGTTTGGCTCTTGGTCTCAAGAGATACAGGCACTATGAGGCACATTATGCAGAAGCGAATGAAATGGCGACGGCACCCTTCAACAGTATCCTTAACTTTTTCAAAGATACGGGGTTGATGGAGTTCATGTTAACATTCTTTCTTTCTCCTTCTTCTTTATATCCTTTTTTCCTACTTAAAAATCCGCCAAAATATTTATCTTTGGGGCTGTTTTTTATAACTTTTATAAAAGTTAAATCCTAAGTTTCACAACTTAATTTTGATAAACGTTGAAGTATCTTCGTTTGGTCTTGTATGCCGACGTATTAAATCAACTCCTGCCTGGTGCTCGTAGTATTACTTAAAGTAACTCTTCAAATAAAGTTAAAATATGTCTGCATTTTGCGGAACACTAACATGTTTCACATTTACATTATAAGTATCTAAGGCAGGCTTTGCAAAGCACCAAAAACAAAATACGATGCACTTTAGCTATAAACATACTTAATATCCATTTTCGAAACAAAACATCGACCTTTACGATAGTGGAGTTTTCACAATAACGTTTAAAAATTTACAAATGGGAGTTTTTGTTATCGAGTAAAATTTCCGAGACATAAAATAAAGTCTTAAAGTGTAAATAAAAGATTAACGATGTGCATCAGGAAAGTTTTCTAAAGTTTCTACGTACTTAAACTACTTTAAAACTTGCAAAGCTTCTCTTACTGGAGAGTACAGGTGCAAGTAAGCTTTAAGTTCTTAAATTATATAATTTATGGTTGAAGGTAATTCATACAAGAGAGTCTGCTGTACGTCAATGTAAATTGATGTAAACCTACTAAATTGTTGTAAGTCATAAAATCCAAGTGGCACACAAATCGCGTAAATTAATGATGTGTTTTTCTATGCCATTCTACAGAACTGGAGTTATTTTACGTTCATTTTATGTGGTTTTCCACGCGACAAAGGTCGGCGAATTCAAAATTCTTTGCGAACAAAATTCGAAGCACGGACAGCCTGCCTCTCTCTTATTAAACTTGACTCTCATAAACCATATGCCTTCACCATAAACACAACATCCGCTGACTTGCGCTAAAATAATCCGATCATAAGCATGGCTTGCTTACTTTCCCTTTGTTTCGAAGTTTTTTATTAGGCAACTCTGCAGATCATAAAACTTGGGTTTTATCTTTTAAGTAATTTAGTTAACGCCTTGATAGAAAAATGAAATCATATACAGAAAGTGTCCAAGTCTTATTTGTTGCCCTCGAATTATTTATAATAAACAAATGGCGATTACATTTAAGTAGAAGGTGCTTCCGTTATAATTTTCATTACCTTTCCTGTTCGGTGAATAATGAAAATGTTAAAAAATGTTCAGGGTAAGTGGGCCATTAAAATTTTGTATGTAAGCTGAAACCGCAACCCGACATATGTTTGTTTCAGTCTAGTTTTTACGTCTGTAATACTGAATACGTAATATTTTCATTCCGTTTTGAGTTTCCTTCGTTGCTCATTAATGATTTGCAAACAAAGAAAGACAGCGAATAAAGTAACTTATAGAGCGGGGAGGAGATGGCGATGTTCCAGCATTCTCTATTACCTAATTAACCCTTCATCATATGATGGATAGCAGGCCAACAAGAAGCAGGTCTTGCTGAAATATAAACGACTCCCTTAACAAGGGTGTAAGAGCGTTTACATGTAACCCGGGCAAGTTTTTCGCGGTTGCCTTCGGTTTTTGCCTTTGCAATGCTTGTTAACTCAAACTAAATTTATTATAATAAGAATACATCATCATTAACTTTGATATCCGTTATAAAAAAAATCGAAATTTTACACCTTAATCCAGTTCAAGTTTCCTCAATTTCGATGATCGCAGTTGGCGGTGTCATATCATAACCTTGAGATCGTTAATCTTACCTACGCCAGCAGGAACATTTAAGGGAGTCCCACAATAAAAAACGTTTACGACCCACCAAGTTTTACGGAGTCAGGGCACTAAAAAGAACAGAAGTTTTCATTGTTTCTCCCATTTTTTCCGCGGCATTGCTTTAGTTTCGGTAATTTACTCAGAAACTGCAACTTTTACGTTCCGAATGATTAAAAGCGTAAAATTTGCTTCATTTATTTTTTTTGTATAATTAACCCTCGAACAATGAAACGATTCGCAGATTGTATGTTTATGTGTTAGGATAATTTTCGCACTGTTGTTATACCTCGTTCGTTTTCATCACCCAATGACAAACGCAGATTGAATAAACTCGAGCGTTCGTAAACAATACGAGTCTTCGTTTTATTAGAGAGGTTAAGTTCCTTCCTTAAGTAGAAAAAGTGTAACGCTATATATTTAACAATCTTCAGAAGATGTTTAGCACGAAGAAAATTATGACCTAGTTTAGAGGACGTTTATTAATCGAATTAAACGCCATGTTTTTATGATACAGGCTTCGTTGAAGAGGGCATTCAGTTCCCCATGACTTTCATTTATTTTATTCGTCTGGCAACACTGTGGGGAAAATGGGCAGTATATTCAGTTAAATTAATACATTTTTATAATTTTGACGGTAATTCATCTTAGACTACTGTCCATTTTCCTAACTCTTCCCTCCAGCTCCTCGACCTCGATAGATGAGCAAGCTTTAGCCTGATGAGCGCCCTCTGTGATTAACTAAGCTTCAGAAACTAAACTTGTGAAGTTAGCTCTTATTCAAAAGATCTAAATTAAGACAATTTAGAAAAATGATTGTTGCCTTCCAAAGGAAGCTCCGTGTTCCTATCTTGTATGTAGTTGAACGCTCTGTATCTTAACCTCCGGAACTTTTAATTTATTAAAAGTTAAATATTGACACTGGAAGTTCCAAACTTGATGTATTAACTTTGTACCTAGTCCTAACTTTGTTCTGAGAACATTTAAACCTCCTACAATTAAAAGTTTAATGCGCACACTACTGGAATTGTATAGTTTAAACAAAAACAAAACAATATAGCAAGAGGAACTTTTACAGCAGAATTTATTTACATGCTCTGCAGACTGAATAATTGGTATTTTCCCTAGGTATATGGCAATAAACTGCAAACGAATTTATTTTTCGCTTGTTACCAGCATATTTCTCTGTATTTTATTTAGAAAATTATTTTGCAAGTAAACAAATAAACATTAAAGACAAATGAGAAACAAGTTGTTTTATGTAAATTATCTTTGTACGTTTTAAGGTTATATGTTATATTATGTCCACGTTTGTTTTAAGCCAGTAAGGTTTTGCAGCTACCTGTTCTTTTACTAAAAGATACTTCATTGAAATTGAACTATAAAGCGTTTAATATTTTATAGACAAGACTGGGCCACGATAAATAGGCAGTGAGTGTAAACAAGACTTTCTATGGTACAAATCCGCTTTAACAGTGTAGAATCACACTGAAAGGATTTTAAAATTGCCCTTAACGACAGAAACAGCGTTTTCAGTTGTAGACTTTATCCTGCAAATCAATTCTAACCAGCCGATGGTGTTTGTTTTAAAAGAAAACAAGTTAGCATTAAAAGTTTGGGGACATAATAGCTTGTTTTATGCTCAAATACACTCGATACCTATATAATAAATTGATATCGTGTACCTTTCAAGATGTCGTTATATGAGAAACATGCGGCGATAGTGACAGCAACAGATGGCACGTCTTTGCTTGTTTATGATTGATTTGTTAATATACTGTTGTGTATTTTAGACACCAAACATTATAAACAATATCAATTTATTTATATAATTAACACAAATACAATTTACACAAATTTTGACAGTTCCGATATACAAATTTAACACTTACAAATTAAATATTAAGATAAATTTCATGTAAAGTCATTATAGAATTTTGTTATACTTAGTAAATTAATATAAAAGTACTGTAAAGTAAATATACACAACGAATATGACTTAAAAATTATGTTAAAGATTGACAGTTAAAGGATACAATTTTCGATATCCAAATTTTCATTCATTTTATGTTACGATGCAGATGTTCCAGGATGTTTTGATTCTTGGTAACATAGAATTTCACTTACCATGCTGAAAATAAAAAATAAAGTTAAATTATTGCTTAAAAATTAACAAAATAAGTTACTGTTAAGTACCTACATGTGTACTGAGATTTTTTGATGTTCAAAATTAACTAACTAGAAGAATTCATACGAATAAAAAAATTTGATAGAAAGTTGTAAAATGATATAAAGTATAGGAATAATGATATTTTGAGTACAGAAAGTTAAAAATATAAAATTAATCACAAAATGCAAATTTTGGTAAATGTCAGAACTTTGTACATGAAATAAGCCCAAAATAGGCAAAAATACAAAAGTTACAAGAATAAAATTAGTTTTTAAATTTTGTAGATAGTGTTTTGGTATAGTTTTCATTAAGATTAGAATTGATTTTGAAAATCCTTTAATTATAAGATAAGTCAAGAATAATAAATTGGAAGTTTTAGTTTCATAAAGATGTAAAATTTAAATTAGTTAATTTTATAGAAAAAACTGTACATAAAATTGATATTAAGTAATTTGTTTAATAGTTATTTGATTAATATTAGATTTAATTAAGTTTAGGATTTAAGAAAATTTTATTTATATTAAATTTGACTTTAAAGTATAATTAATACTCGAATTCTATTGGTTGACATTAAAAGAAGGTTGCATCAAGAGTTTCAAAGCGAAAGCACGCTGTTTTTGTAACTCGTAAATAAAACATAACCATGAAAATCATGGCCTACCTACTTTTAAAATTTTAGTGACAGTTGATCACTTTAAAAGTAAATTTTCAATGTAAAGTTAAATTAAAGCAAAGTGTAACTAAGATAAACAATATTTAAAGTGAACCAACGGAAAAAGAATAATAATAAATAATTAATTAAATAAACAAGGTGTAAATAAAAATCAAAGTAACAAATTTAAATTATTGTATTAAAATAAAAAAAATACTTACGTTTTGTGAATATCAAGTGAAGTTAAACAAATTTGTTTTAAATAATTGTTATGTGTTAACAATTTATTTGTTAATAAAATCTATTTATCGGTTTTGAAAATTAAAGAAATCGTTTTATTTACAACGACGAAATATTTGAGGTTATATTTTAACTCAAACGATAAAACCCTGCAACAAATTAAAGTAAATTAATTAAAAGCAAAACCAAATAAAGTGATTAACAATTATAAACAATAAAGTGATTAAAAAGTGACAATTAATAAATAACAAAGAGAGACTTACCTGCTATAAAGTTTATTTTGAACAGTTACATTTTAAAACGAAGGCATCAGCTGTTCACATATCAACTGCCAGGTTAACTACGCAGCGTTGCCGAGTTCAAGAAAGAAACGTACAAGCAAGGATCTTAGAAGTTTAGGATAAGTGTTATTTATTCAAATTAATTGAAACGAAATTTGAATTTTAATTTAATGTTTATTTAATTGTAATAAAATGTAAATTTTTGTAGAAGTTTTAAATCTAAAGTTATTTGTTAGTTGTAAATTAAATTTAAAAGTCATCAATTTTTAAGATAATGCAATTTTCAAAACAATTCTTACAGCCAGAGCTCACGTAAATAACCATTAAATTTATTTTGATTTTGGAATTAATGTTCAAGTATTTTGATTATATTTGTTTGTTGTGTTTATTTATTTTTCAGGAATAATTTTAGATATTGAGTTGTTTTGATATTTAATTTTATGTAAACACACACACACATATTTCAGACACACACATACATTCAATTTACAGAACATTTAGTTTTCCTAATAAGTTTAATTTGAAATTGTGTGTTATTAATTGAGATAACATAACAATATTTATCTTCGCCAGCTTTTAATAACACTTAAAACCATGTTACCTTTGCAGTTTGATGCCGCAGGTTCCGTCATAATATCTCTATAATATAAATTGTCCAGCAGATATTTTAAAAGCACGTAAACGGTTCACATTTTACGTAATTTAAGATACTTATTGCTAAGGATATGTATGGTCATGGTTGTGATACATATCTAAAAATGCATGTTTACGATTTACTTTATTTTAGTATTTCATTGACGTGTTGAAAAGAAACTATTTTGTGCTTTAACAGCGGAAATGTACTATATTCCTGTATAGAAATAGATCTAATCGCCTGTTGCACGTACCTCTGGGAGCTAGAATCGCACTATTCGCACAGAGAGGATATACAACACTGGATAAAAAGTATACAATCCTTCGCTTCAAACACCTGTGAAGATTAATGATTCATCTCAGCCTAAAGAAACATAGTGCTTCTAGGATATGTGCCTTTGCTTTGGCGTCTTTCGAATTTAATGTACTACGCTATAATGTGGTAGAAAAGGTTATATGTTACATATTATGCTAAAGTATACATATTGCATTGTTTTTGCAGTTGAGGCAGTAATGTCTGTGTGATATAATTTGTCCATCAAACCATTTAAAAATAAGCAAAATTTCAAATTTATTTAAAAATGAAGTGTTTAGTAATTCAGCTGCAAAAATTTATATTTCTATAAAATTCAGACACATATCTAAACGTTTATTGTGCATGCCTCTGGAGACCAGAATAGCACAGAAAAGATGTATAGCATTGAATAAAAGGTCTGAATTCCAATGAAGACTAACCTAATTACTGCACTCATTCCATCTTAAAGAAGCATACTATGCTTCCGGGATATGTAAAGCAACCTACGCTATAATATGGTAGAAAAGGTTAAATGCTAAGGCTCGAAATGTTAAATGGACTGAAATATCCTGAAGAAATGTTCTTAAGAACATATAAGCTTAGCAAATTGTTTCAACATGTCTGTTATATTTTGTAAACATATTTGTTTACTTACGATTTTAAAATTTCAGTGTCGTACATCTCTACATCATTATATAAGAAACATGCGCTTATACTGTCAGCAGTATATGGCAAGTCTTTGCTTGTCTATGACTGAGCCTCATTTGTTGATATATCTATGGCTGTAGGTGTCTATACCATCTTTCATTATCATTTAAAACCATGTTGTCTTTGTAGTTCGACGTCACCAGTTCTATGGTAATGCCTCTGTGATGTAATTTGTTCATCAGACTGTTTAAATCACCTAAAAGGCCCAAATTTGACGTATTTTGAAACACATATCGCCAGGGATATGTACGTACTTTGTTGGTGGCAATGATACATATTTCCAATTGCATGTTTACGGCTTAGTTTAAACCTTGAGGCTTCATCCAAGTATTGAAAAAGGACCTATTTGGTGCTTCAGCTGCAGAAATTTATATTCTCGAATAAAAACATATCTAATTGTTTATTACACGTGGCTTAGGGAATCAGAATCACACAGAGAAGTTGCATAGCATTAAATAGAAAGAAGGTCTGAAGTTCTGTAAAGATTAACTAATTTGCTGCATACATTTTACCGTAAAGAAGCATATGGAGCCTCCGAGATCTGTAAAGCATTCTTTGTTTTGACTCCTTTCAAAATTTATCTGCTACGTTACAATATGGCACAGCATATAAAATGCTAAAGTTCGGAATGTTATGTTTTGAAGAAAATTTTCTGCAATTAAACTTTTGAATAGGTTTGGCAATTGTTTCAACATGTTTATTATGTTATGTAAATTTATTTATAGATACGTATAAACGAAAAAACCTAGCACATGTTCACGACCGTCGAATAAACCTTGTTGGGTTTGAGAATTCCGCAAGTACGCTCCAACTGAAAGGAATCTCGGTATATCCGGCTTATTAGTTTCTTACGACCTCTTCCCCGAAGTTAGCAAGTGATTTTAGAACAAGTAAGGAAGCAATCGCGTTCACCATATTATATAAGACACATAGTTCGGCAAACACCGCAAGTGACTCCTTTGTCTAGTTAACTACTTGGAATGGAGATAAAACTACTCGCTTCGGAGTTTATTTAGAGTAATTGCTTCAGTGTTTGGCCAGGATACCGCTCTAATGCATTTCGTGTAGCCCGCTAGAAATAACCAAATCTAGCAGGCGTAGTCAAGTCCGTCTCTCCGCATGGCCTACTCTAAGTCAGCAGATGTATATGTAGGTGTGATTTACAGGCAGTCCACATCCCTATCGCGTTCTCCCAGCCACCGTACTTCAGTGATTGACCCATTTGTGTGCCTGACTGGTAAATTTCAGATCCTATAGCCGCGATATTGTCTTTTTTTGTAATATTGGGCCGGATTAAACGCGAGGGATTTGATTTATGCTTTATATATTCTACCGGTAATCTAGTCCGCTCTGTGGGGAGAAATTTGAATGTTAAATGTATAATCAACCCTTATTTACAACGGGATATTATTATAATCTCCATGTCAAACGAATCGAATATTTGTCCTTTTAACTCGTACGTATTATGTCTGTATTCCCATGGGAAATAACTCCAAAAACAAATGAAAAAATTTCGATATTGCAATTGGGAATGGAGCTTAAAAGAAGCTAATGTTTTATCAAATAAGATTGCATATTTTAGTAGTAGAAAGTATGTTCATTACCGCGGAAAAATTAACATTACGGTTTGATATTAATATTAAACTTACATATTAAACAGTGAAGTATATGTGCAGGTCTTCACTGAAAGCGCTTTACCTTGTGGGGAATTATGCAAAAATTGTTTCTTCACTTATATGCGAAGCAAAAGACAGCATATTATTTATTCATTATTTTACCTACTTCTGAGATATTTAGCCTCCAGAGGCATGTGCTGTAAACAATATGTAGGGCAAAACAAAAAGATTTGAATCAGAGCTCTCTTGTTAAAACCGTTAGAGGTATGTACTTAAAGCTTTATATAGTGTGTAACATGATACTTCTACATAGATTTCAAAACAAATTTACTTAACAATACAAACAAATAGCAAAGTTTCTGCCGCGACTGACTTTCACAACCGAGGCGCAGTCAAGACTGTGAAACCAGCTAAGGCATGTTTAAGTTATCACTGTCACCTAAGCATCAGCTGCTATGGGGTTGCTATGGAAAAACAAATTTTATAAATGTCATTGTATTGTAATGAGACGCGCCAGCTATTCGAGACTATTCTATGACTCAGTGTTCGGGAAAAGTCTGAGACGATCCACACTGTACTCGAAAGCCGCGGTTAGGGTATAAAGGGGCGATTTCGTAAGCGACGGAATCAGTCTACCTAAGTCTACAGCGAGAGTCTACCAAAAGCTATTCGCAATCAAGTGCTCGGTTAATATAAATGTGCGCTAATAATATAAGTGCGTGAGATAATTAAATATACTGTATAAATAAATTAATTAGTGTTTCGGATTAATATTAGTATGGTGTTTTAGTGTTTAAGTTGTTGCTTCGTGTTAATTGTTACATTATTTAAATTTGTTAATAAATAATTAACACCACGGACCGAAGTTTTAAATAAACATTTTAAAAACATTACAGAATTGGTTGTTTTAATGCAGCCAGTAAAAGAAAATATAAAAAAAATAATGTTTTAGCACGGCCTGTTAATATTTCTTAAATAACAAAGAAAGGATTAAGCTAGCTGACGATTTAAAATGTAAAACGCTGTTTAAAAAAAAATAAAGGTGGCTTTCAAAAAACGACGCGATAACAAATAATTTTTAGTCTTAAATTTGTGCATAAACACCGTATTACCCTACGTAAAGTTTTAAATCTACATCTCAAACTGTTTCAGTAGGAAAGCTTTGGTTTGGAGATGGGAACGAGACTTTGAAGTTCGAGCTCTGATCGGCTTGGCTAGAGCTTCGAGTTAGTTCGAGCCAAGAATTGTTAAATCGAACCAATCTTATTGTTGAACCGAGCTATGCCGAGCTTTTCCTTGAAATAACTTACAATGTTCGAGGCGCGTTTGATAAAAGGCTAAAAATACTTAAAATTTGATAGCCTCAAACTTTGTTGAACCGAGCCGAACCGATATTTTTATAAATCGACTCGGTAAAACTCAGTAACTGAGTCGAACGAAAAATATTTGATATTTTCTCCGAGCTATAATGACTCGAGCATAATATGTTGATATGATATCTTTAGACAATCTTTTAAGACAGTAAGTTCTAATTCAAAAATATGGGATAATGTAAATAAATAAACACCTTTTAATAAATAATGTAAATTTAATGTTAAAAAGAATGTTAGTTGTTAATTTAAAATAATATTGTAAATAAGTAGAATAGGATATCTAGATAAGTGATTTTTAAAAATATTTTTGTTATAATAAAATTATAGAGTGTTAGTTTTAAATAACTTTTATAACTAGGGAGAAGAAAATAATAAACAGTTGATGGTGAATAAAAATTACAGAAAATGGAGTTTTGTAAATCAAAACTAAAAGTAATTTATTTTCACTTAAATGTAATTTGCAAAACAAAATAAACGATAATTTGATTGAAAGTTAATTGAAGATGGTTAATATTATCTAAAAAAGAAATTTGAACTTTGAAATCAAAATTGGAATTGGGTTGTACAGGGTTTTGTTTGAAGGAAGAAATCAGTGAGAATATGGTGAATTGTTAGATACGAAGCAGCAGGCGTGTTGTTCGGGTGGATTGTTAAAAGGTAGTTGTTGAAGTTATTAATTTTATTTTAAAAAGAACGGTTTGTTTATTATTATTAGAATTATTATTGTTAATATTTTTACAAAATATTAAGGGTGTTAATTTTGTTTTAAAAATTATTTTATGAATTTTTAAACTTTTAAAGTTTATAAATGCGACCCCTTTAACGACCTGGATTGAGAGGTTTTCTAAAGATTGATTTTAAAATTTAATGCAGATTGAGCTAGCTGGAAAATTTAAAAAATTGTATGCGATAATTTTAAAAAGAAGTAAGAGCATAGCAATGTATTTGCTACTTTCTCCGGACCGAGCCGAGTTTAGAAAAAAGTGAAAATTCCCACCTGTATTTTAGTTCCAAACCGTTTTCACCCTGTATATTAAAATAGATATTTCTACAATTGAAGTACTAAATAATTTTATTTGTAACATTTGGCTAACCACTTTTATTACTAAATAACTTTATTTGTAACATTTGAAGCTAGTTCCAGATTCTCAGTGGCAAACATGGCGCTCGATATGTGTACTAGTACAGAAAGATACAATACATACCTGTGGCGGTATGTACAGCAAATTCAAATCTTCAATGTACCCGCAGTGAAACAGTTTGGCTTTTACAGTATTTAATTTCATTTAGCAAGAGGAAATGTATTTCTAGAAAGGATAAGCATTTCCAGAGTATATTCTAACTAATTATAGAACTATAACATTTTTGATATTTTATAAGGGTATTAACGTTGTTAATACAAACTGATTAGATTATTTAAACAACTTCTAACTTTTATAGCTCGTTTTACCTCAAAATCACATACTTCAGTTTTAGTTTGTTGTAGTATTTTAAAATTAAGCCTATAATGGCAAAGTACCTTCGCTGGCTTCCTTCTTTTACAAGGTTACTTTAGGTTATAATACGTTTAATAGTTTACAGCTTATTTTGTGTAGGTCGCACATACGCTCATTACGTTCACATCCAATGTTACATACAATTATTAAGTATACCGATTACTTCTTAACAGTTTAATATTAAAAAACTAAAAGTCTTCGGTAGACTTTCCAAGCTTGTATATGAAGCTGCAGTCTGGAGGTCGGTATCGAGTCTTGGTGACCATTTGTCGTTGTACACCAAATTAATGACGCTCCCCTCCAAATACAGGCCTAAGAAATAGAGTAACAAGGTTCTACATGTACACACACATTCACTATACACATGGTGTAGTATACAAATATAGGTACTAAACAGCAAACAAATCACGTAACCCGCAGAGTCTTGCCGGATTGTGCACTGCACCCGTAAAGACCACATACGCTAACGCACCAGCAAAAAACCATAAGCCTTCAGGCCTGAAAGTGCTGTACATATATGTTTATATGGAGCTACGCAATTCATTTCAAACTTAGAGAACCTTACTATTCCTTTAAACATCGTCCAATACTCACTATTGTCAGTAAGTTTTGTTAACGTTACGAACGAAAACCTAGAGGGATAATAGGAATTAAACAGTTAAAAACTACGAAATACTTTTTCTTCTTTTTGCTTACTCTATGTTTATTTATACCATGAGATCGAAAAAAAGATGATTCTGAGCAGGCCTTGACTAGTACAACACGATTGGCAAGACTGATTTCAAAATGTGGCAGTAGGTTAGAGGTTAATAAATGTCAAATAAATTAAAACACAAAACAGTATTTATTTAGGGAACAAACTGAAAACTAAGATGAATACATGTCTGTAAATTGTGTTTTTTGGAAAAATTACACTAGTATTACAACGATAAACTTAAATAATTCTGGAAACAAGATTGCAAAACTGACTTACATTTGAAATGTCACTGTCACATTATAATTCATAGGCATTCTAGAACCAGTGTAACCAATCGTGTTGTACTAGTCAAGGCCTGCTCAGAATCATCTTTTTTTCGATCTCATGGTATATTTATTTATACCATTGTCATTTATTTTAATTCGCTTCATAAATTTGAATGTGTTGTTCTTAGTGCGACATATCTTGATATATACGGCCGCCGCTTTGTTCTCGCGTATGCTGGTGACTTCAAGACTAATCAAGAGCCCTCCAGATTTCTCTCGGCACTTGCCATTGAAACACGATGCTAGAAGACGTATCCCTCTATAATACCTTATTTTTGGAGCTATAATACCATATGAACAAAAATTATTTGGCTTTGGAATTCTGAACGTACCTATCATGTAGAACCAACAATAAGCTGAATCAATCAAAGGCAGTGATTTTGTTCACCATGGCCATCCCTTATCTAAATAATTTTTGTTCATATGGTACTTTGGACTTTTTAGAGTTTTTAAACTGTAGGTTGTGCGTGTCCGACGAATATATTGTTTCAACATGTTAAATTACTTTTTGATTTTTGCCTGATAATGCCAGAAAGCTTGTTTACTTCAGCTATTTTTACAATCAATACTTTTCGCTGAGAACATTAGCATCATGTAAGGTAAACTCGGCGTTAGTAAAAGAATGTCAACAGACATTGTTTGTCTTGGACGAAGAAAGAAACTATGACTAGCAGGGCTGTCGGAAACATGGAGTGAAGGGATACGAAAAGATCGATGAATTGGTTAAAGTAGGTGTAAGTACCACATGTACAGGACCGAAACCAGCAGTTGGGGTATTCAAGCAAGTTTTCAATATTACACTAAAGAAAAAGTGATGGCGGCGGACATAAGAAGGGAATGGGGCTATAAGGAGATAGCTGCAGACAAGTAAAGGAACTGCTTAAAGGGTGGGATTGAAGTAACTTTAGGCAATCTATTAGAAATAATAGGAATTTTGACAGGTAGTACACTGAAAAGGAGTAGAGGCTGGCCCATACTCCAGCCAGTGTGAATTAGAAGAAGAAACTGCTATGCGTTTCTTAACAAAGTGCGAGAAGTATGAAGAGCAGCGTAGAGCAATATTTGGCAAGAAGAAAATTAGACCGGACGAGGCGAAGGAACTCGATCTAACAGACAGACAGATTCAAATAATAGTAGACCACGAGGAGGGGAAACGATATGGACACGTGAGACTTTGATCGTAGGAAGACCATACCCGTATCGCCGGACTCTATCTGTCTCTTATCTGATCCCTTTGGTACAGTGTTGCCATATTTATAATATCTCTGATTCTTAAAATATCAGATATCCAGTCTTAAAATCAGTAAATTTCCAAAAATGACAGAATATTTTAGTTTTTTATACTTGTGAAGAATATTATAGAGCAGTAAAGACGTTTTTAAATACTTTCTTTTGCTTGTTTATACTATATTACTAAATATGGGGTACCTATAGGATAGGGAGTTAGTAGGCGGTCGTGGCTCAGTTGGTTCAGCGTGCGTCTGACCACTGAGGATGGCCCGGGTTTGATTCCCAGGGTCACATATACATCGAAAATATCCGGCCACTTCCTTTGGAAGGCAATGACAAACCACCGAGGTGTATTCTGACTAGTAAAGTCTTCCCTGGAGTAGAAGTGCAAGCACTTCCGTGGTTCGGAGTCCACATTAAGCTGTAGGTCCTCTACTTGACACGCACACTACAGGCATATGGAGAGAGGATCGGCAACGCCCTGCCCTGCAAAGGGTATGCCACTCTAAGAAGAAGAAGAATAGGAAGCTAAAAGCTAGAGAAACAAAAGTAAAGGATTACTTGGCGATACCTTATTTCTATTGAATTTGGTTGACTCCTCTGTAGTTTGTCTACCTTGTTTGTTTTTACCATTATTGCCTTCTTCACTCTTGCCTTCTTCTGTTTAGCCTCACTTCTCTTTTTTTCTATTTACCCTTGCTATGCTTCTACTGTTTCTCTTTCTTCTTCACCTCTTCTTCCTTTTGAGTCCTTTTCTCCTTCTTCTATTTCTTTTTTTTTCTTCTTCGCTTATTTTTCTTTGTTTTACCTTCTCTTTTCGTCCGTTCCTTCGCTCTTATAATATTTCTTCTTTTATTGTAAGTTCACACCAATTAATTGTTTGTTCTCGTTTTATAATATTTTTAATCGTCTCAGCATGTTTTTTTACGGGGCTAATACCTGATACTTGCTATGTCTGAACCTGGCCGTATCGTGTTTTTCATTTTCCTTCTATTTACTTCCCATTTTTATTCCATATATATATTATCTTCTTGTGGTATTTAGTATATTCGTTAAACATTATGTTAACGTATAATAAATAAAAGGTGATGGTTAATTATTAACCCAAAGAAAATATACTAAATAGAAAGTATACAAGCAAACCAGGAATTATATGCAGATACTAGTATTGTAACGGAACACGTCATCTGTTGACAGGCTTGCGAGCAATCTTGAACTAACAAGCGAATTCGAGATGCGTACGCTACGAGAATACCTTAGAGATGCATATTTTCGAGCCGAATTGAAGCGTGTGATAGGAACGGATTCAGTCTAGTCTGCTACATCTATGAAGCGAACAAGTCAATTGAACGCTCCGCGTGGTTGAGTAAAGATAGTCATGAAATTAATAGACGTTTTAGTCGAACCTAAATTAGTGTAATTTTAGTGTTAGTTTCGTTTTACGACTGTTAGGGCTTAAGTTTGTTAATCGTTATTGCTGCCTTTGCTAACTTCCTCTGCACCTTCTACAACTTCTATTCAATAAATCTGTTAGGGTTTCCTAATCTCTCTTCCCTTCTCATGTTCTCATTCATCCTTTCTTTGTTTTCTTCCTTTAGTCTTCCATTTTTCCTTCCCTCTGCTTTTTCCTTCGTTTTTCATCCCTCTCTTTTTTCTTTTCTCATTTTTCTTCTCCTTGTTTTACTCTTCTCTCTTATCATATGCAGTTCCTAGATTCTCCGTTCTTCCCTTTCCTGTCTTTACACCATTATCTATTTTAAAGAATTGATTGTTTGAATTCTATACTTTTTCATTTCTTACTAACAACGTAACTTTGTTATTTCGTTTATTTATTGGGCAAGATATAAGCTAGCAGGTACCAAATATCTCAACGCTAGTCTACTACCATGGTCATTCAGCATTACTCGGCTGATATTTTGTCAAATCTAAGGGACTTCGGCTCCTTGAAGCGAATCTACTTATTGTTTTACCTATTAGTATAGGAAACTATGTAAATTTAAAAAAAAATTACATTCGGCCTCGATCCGGATCGAACACGAGACCTTTGGTCTACAAGGCAACTTTGCTACTCCTCTACGTCATCGATGTAGGCAACACCGTAGCTGGCAGCTGTATTTCTCGTTTTATTGGATATTATTTTATTATTCACTAAGGTTCAGGGATAATCTTTAATTGTGAAAAGGCTCAATGAAAGGAATAATGGTTAGTATTAAAACTCTTTCAGCTGAGTAATTAATGATGAGATGGCATTCCCAAATCCTAGAAGACGATCTTTTGATACAAACATAATTCGTTGTTCAAATTCTGGTTAAAATTACTGTCCCAAAGTGCTCGAGTGACAATTGTAATTTAAACCTAATTCTGATTTATTACCTTTTGTAACAACGTAGCATATAGCATGAAACCCACCATTTAGTAACAAATGAGAGAAATATCTATTAACTAAAAATTATACATTTAATATATGATAATCGGTCATGAAACCGATTAACACAATGGCTCCATTTAAAAAACCCAAATAATGTAAAACAGATAACAGCAGTCAGGTAGTGTAATTCTAAACCGGCTACAGAAAATTCAGGTTTAATGAATGGAAATGCCAACTGTTTCCACATTCGTTGTCAGGTTACAATTTATTGGATTATATTTGTGAAACATGCAGCATGGTTTTTCATTGTACTGTAGTAATTTGTTTTGGGATCACGACCGTCCGCATGCAGCTCTCGTGAAAGCACTAACTAGTTGCTGCAACATGGAATATATTTGCATTTATAATATTATGCAAAAAGGTCAAAATATGAAATTACACTTTACTGACTAAATCGAATAATTAATTAATTTGGATTGTTATAATTTCTATTAAACAAGGCGTTTAAAACTAATTCCTGCCGGATTTTAATACACATCGATAATTTAGAGATCCCAGAGCAATCACTAAAATCCCACATTTAAGGAAAGTTATTTGCCATGAAATACTAAACACATGACTTAGCTCAATCATAATGTGATGCAATTAACTGAGAATTGTAGGGAAAATTACTAAATATGCCCCAGCTGCATACATAACTTCTTCGTTTTTCCTCTTGTCAGAGGAGTCGTGATCATGATTCACTTCATTTGGGTTGTGTAGCTGTTCGTACTATTTCCCGCCATCTCTCTCTGTTTCTCGCGCTTGACGTTGCTTGGTATATGTATAGAGCCGCTAGTCGCTTCCTGTATGTACATTGTACAACGTTAAAAATAAGCTGTATCAGACCAAATACCAAATTCTTTTGTTCCTTTCATGCTGCGCCTATGTACTGGTTGAACCATTAACTATCATTATATTATTTAATATTTCTCTGAATTCGACTAGCTTCCCGTTGAATGAATAAAGATGAGTAAAACACAATGTATTTCCCACTTGCTATATTAAAATTGAAATTGCATAACCAGGTGTCGCCTCACAGAGACATTATCAAATGCTAAAATATAATCTAACGTTACAACAACTCAATCAAGCTTAAATCTAAAGCATTCTTACCTATCGACATGTTAGATTATATTTTAGCATTTGATAATGCCTCTGTGAGGCGAAACCTGGTTATGAAATTTCAATTTTAATGTAACAAGTGGGAAAGATATTGTGTTTTACTCATCTTTATTCATTTATACTCAACCCACTATAAGTATCCGATATGGATGGTCTCAATATAACGGTTTAGCTTCCCATTGCTTGTGTTTATCCCGTTCTCAAAGTTGGTGATACAAGTCTATCAACCTAGCAGTATTCTATCGAATATTTATAGCGAAAAAATTGGATATAATGCTTCACTTCTGCATTTATCCCCTTATTCAAAATTATATTTCACCTGCATCTGCAGCATGAATTTGTAAGAAATTGACCCACTTTACGCAGTATGCTTTAGCAGCACTTGATTCACATAAATAGGTTGATGGCATAGATGCGCACTCTTCTAAAGATTTTGGTGAGTACGACCACCCTATTGTTATTGAAAAATTGCATAGATCGGGGTTTAGTGGCCCTTTTTACATTAATTATTTCTTTACCTAATAGATAATCGTTTGCAATATATTATCGCATATAGTTATCTGGGGTTCCGCAAGGATCCAACTTGGGGCCATTATTGTGTTTGCTATTTATGAACGATTTACCAGATAATCTCATGTGCACTAAGATACCATTCGGTGATTATCAAGGATGTTTTCTGTCATTAACAGCACATATATGATTGCGAAAATCTTCGATTGCCGATTATGGTTGTTTTATTTCAAAATTACCTAGGGTGGATATGACCAAAAATTCGCAAAATACTTCAAAGATGAATATTTTTTGTAAATGTATTATTATTGTTTAAATAGTATGTAGTTTCTTAAAGCTTCTATATAAATTTTCTTTAAATTTTTATCTGTAGACATAGAGCTGATGTCGCATGCTTAAGTGCATACTTTCCGTAAAAATTGCAAAACCAAAAAGGTAAACATTAATGTATATCTTTGAGCTTGATAATTACAATAAATGTGGCATTATTATTATACAGTTAGACGCTGCCTACTCGATCCTCTTGTCCACCTCTCTCTATCCTGGGTTACGTCTTCATCCAGGTCTCGTTTTTTCCATCGATTTACTTATTCCTTTATTCCAGGAGCGTCGTGGTATTCCTCGTTTATTTTTCCCTGATCTTGATCGTCCGCAAAATTAAGTGTAAAGGGATACTTTTCATTAATCGGTAAATATTTGTGGGTAGTTTCTCTTCCATTCCTAGGTAAAGGTCAAATAATATTGATGATAAACTGCACCCCTGACGGAGTACCTAGCTGTTATCAATATGTTTCTTCACAATTGCTTTCCTGCTTGTTGTTGTGATGGCCACCTGCGCGTTTATAATTTTATTTTTCTAGTTTTCAGGGATTATATTTTAATGTATTTCCTTTTATTCAAAGCATAACGTTAGTGGGGTTGTTGGGCAATTATTGTAAACTAATTACAGCAATATCATAAATCAAGGACTGAAACCACTGGCCCTTTTCAAAATTAGTTAGGCCGCTCTATGTACAGACGAAATGACACACACGCTTTTTAGTAGCGTGTGTTACTTTGCAGACCACAAAATTGGGCTTTGAAAATAGACCTTTAAAAATTAGATTTATTAGTTTGGACAACTGCCTGCTGCACACTCATTGACAGCAACCCACGTATGAAATTTATTAGTTTTTTGAGAAGTGCCAGATGCACAACCATGAGAATGTTTAATTACCGCCCCGCTGCACACGGAGTTTTAGTATAAATACGGGATCAAATCTTACCACGGGACCCGGTCTGGGCTATTCAGTTTGTCTGTGTAGTGGTCTCTAATTTCGATTAGTACGCTGATACGGGTATCTAATTACTGTAAAATACACAGTTATCTGTATTGTACTTTGTTGCTCTGCACAAGCTTGTAGAACTTAATCATCATACGTACACCGCTGTAAAGCATTGCTTTTCCGGTTGCGTGTATTGGTCAAAGGGTTACAATAAAGTAATTCCAGTTGAGGGGCGTAACGCTCACTCACTAATTTAGAGTTGTGTACTCAATTGGAGGGAAATTTCACCCCCTCGTCAAACTTTAAAGGTTGGTTGTAATACCCCCTTTGGCTACGGCCGCTTACGATTGATTTTAATATCAATCCCACAAAAGATCGATCTCGTATCGCTTATCTGGTTGACGCACTGACTTACAGTATAATAATTTCTTGTGATCGAACCACCGAACTCAGGCCACCCTGATTACATAAAATCATAAAACAAAAGCATAATAATTATTCAAGCCACTGCCCATATTTCACTTGCCTAGGTACATACATATGTATTAAACTTGATGGAGTATTTATTTCTTGTTTTATAAGGTGAGCTACTCTAGATCAACGAATCACAACAACATTAAAGGTCGTCTGACTAAATAGTCAGTTATCTAAATAAAGGGTAAGATTTTCAATTAACCAATAAGGGTAGAGGGTAAAGAAAGTCTTAGTGAAAACTAGGCGATCACAGTGAAAAACTTTAAAGGGTAACACACCTGGAGTACGTACAGTTACATTGTTATGGAGTTATTTTATAAGTGCTAGGAAATGGGTATTCAGTATTAATTCATGTTCAACTGAATCAGGGCTTCCCAGAGCCTGCTTTATGATACCGAATCGTATACTTTTTCAAGGCCGATGAAGGCAAGATCGGTATCCTCTCCTGTTGCAATTTTTTTGGTAGTAGTTGTTGTAGTGGAAAAAGATTATCAATACAAAGCCACCAGGTTTGAAGCCACTCTGATCTCCACTTATGTCCCCACCATCTGCTGTTGCTTTTTCTAGAAATATTTTTTCAAACAACCTACTAATGCTCTGTAGCAACCAGGGCCGTTTCTGTTTCGCGTTTTAAAAACTTAAGTTATATACGAGGCATATCCACAAATTAAGTTCCGATCGGACAAGATTTTTTTCTTCAATTGTTTTTATTAGTGTTTGCTTAAATGTATATTAAACTGGTTCTCTGCATAGTCGCCTTTTAAATTTAAACATTTATCATAGCGTGGCACAAGCTTTTGTATGCCAGTATCTGTGAAATTTGCGTCCAACCTTTTCATCCAATCCTGAACCAGAGTTTTTACTTCTTCATCAGTATTGCATCACTGCCCTGCTAAATATTTCTTAAGGTGAAGAAAGAGATGAAAATCGCTTGGTGCAAGATGGGGATTATATGGCGGATGATCAAAAATTTCCAAATTAAATGTTGTCAACAGTTCTCGTGTCGAAGCGGCTGCGTGAGGTCGGACATTGTCATGCAACAAAACAATTCCCGAACTGAGAAGACCTGGCCTTTTGTTCTTAATGGCCTTTCGTAATCTTTGTAAAGTAGCACAGTAAGCGTCTGCATTTATTGTTGGACGCAATTGTCGCAATTGGACGCAAATTTCACAGATACTGGCACAAAAAGCTTGTGCCACGCTATGACAAATGTTTAAATTTAAACGGTGATTATGTAGAGAAGTAGTTTAATATACACTGTGATTTTTTAAAACATAATTTTTAGTTTTCCTAGTTGCTAGCAAGTAGTCTATAGTGTATTTTACTCTTTCTGTTTCCGTTAATAATTTTCCACAATATTTTTCCCGTTCTCATATACTTATTAACTGACAATCTTTAAGTGTATTACTTGTCTTCATCATTCCTTTTACCGTTTTTTTCAAGTTCTGAAAATAGGTGTTTGTAACGGTAGAAACGACTTCGAAATTCGAGGCGTCCTTTTCACCTCCGCTAACTGTATAGAAGGCAACTGGAAACCACTGTGCATTTTTCCTAATATAAGATTACCCACCACTCGCAAGACTGATGACTAGGATGGATGGACAACAAAATTGAAAACAAGAGGCTTTAGCTGGATGAAACAAAACTTTTTCTTCGCTAATTCGGTCGTTTCTTGCATATTTTCTGGGGCAGTTGATGAAGCATGTTGCTGTAGTGTTCTGCATGTATCGTTTTACTTTTTCGACATAATCAAGCGATAACCTTCCCGACCAATAGAATAGCCTTTCATTGTTTGATTTGTTGTTTGGCTTCCAGGATGTAATGCTGATTACAGGTTTCTTCGACAGTAAAAGTCGTCAAGGCTACTGTTCGAAGATGGTCATTCGATTTTCAGCTTCAGCTTTCTGCGGCACTCATCCTGCGGATAGCTTTCTCATGTCCGAAATTTCGCTCAATATACGAGTTGGTCTTTTTTTCATATTTGTTTTACGGTTAAGTTTAAAAGCCGCAACCCATATTTTAACCATTTAAAATGATGAAGAAAACTCCTAACCTAAAGTATAACCCAGGGAATAAACCCTTAAATAATATGGAACTATATTCTTATTAAGCGAACTTCATTGTTCTCGCAAGATTTATTCGCTTTGTAAGGCCGCCCAATCTAAACTACTTGCATAACCCTAATCTTCAAACAAGAAAATGAAATATAATGTAGAGAAAACCATAAACGAATTACTGTAATTTGGGCCCTCTACTGGTGAAACAAGAAACTTTTCATACTATCCTCGTATACCATGTTTCGTCGACTAACTTTATTTGTTTCCTTGAAGCTGACATTTCACAATTTCTGTGTGTAGCAGAAACAAATGAATTTTCAAAATTAATTATACAGGGTGTTTCAAAAATGGTGGATAAACTCTCTGGTATGCTGTTTCTGCATACTCCCTGAGTACGAGAAAATAATAAAAAAGTTCTTTCTCTTACATTTTTGAAAATATGGAAGTCCAAAGTTTGGATCTTAATACGCTAATATTTAAAATTATAACCGCGATCAATTAATTATTTCAAGTAAATTACATTTCCAACAATTTTTGCTGCATTAACTACAAAAATTTCAAGAAATGTTAAAATGAATAATTTTTAAAATGCGTTCAAAAAACTAAAAATTTCATCTGGCAACAAAGCATTTATTTTTGTTACTTGTAGAATTTAACTTAAGTAAATCGCCAGTTTACTACTTTTACTTATTAAACAACGTTGTCAGATTTATTAATCTTTAAACCGCTATATTTTCAAAAATTTTGCCTAAAAATATTTTTCTTGTACTCAGGGAGCATCTCAAAACAGCGTGCCAGAGAGTTTATCCGCCATTTTTGAAACAACCTGCAGAGTTTAAATATTAATAAAAATATTATCTGTTATCACACCAATTCGGATATTAGTAACTCGAAACAGACAGCAATGAAAGCGAAATATCTTGTAATGGTTTTAAAAGAACGTCTTCTGGATCGGGACCGTGTCATTGTTGAGAAAGAAGAACTCAACGTCTCGCTCGCTTTCTTATGGTGCTTCATCAGGAGGGAAAAGGGGTGCCAAAAGAGCACGGTAACTCAACATGTTGGACAAACCAGAGGCCTTTTAGCAAGGGTAAGAATGACATGATAACTCTACTTGTCAACCAAGTCTGAGGCAAAACCCTTCTGAAGAAAACAAAAGAAAGTAATGACCTTATATTGGTTGTAACCGGTTTCAAACGAAATTGACGATTAATGGAGGGGGCCGAGCCATTAACGATGGCATACTTCCATATGTCTGACAGATGATAACCAGTATCATGATTCAAGTTGTGGGGGATCTTGACGATTTCAATAGCCTCACGATTTTTTCTGAGAATGATATTGATCGATAATATTTTTTCAAACAGCTGAGTATGAGGGAAAACCAGATGTCAAGCATTTTTTCGTTCACAGATATGTGTGTGCACTAAGTGACTCGTTTCTCCAGCATACACCAAACCACAAGCACAAAGGATGCTGTAGACGCTTGTTGACGACAGAGGCTGATGCACTTTTGGAGGAGTTTGATGAGGGTTTTGATGTTACGTTTTTTGAGAATTATGTGTACATAATCGTAAACCTAATAGTATGCCATAAACGTTTCCCATTCTTGGTAGCGCATTCTTGTTAACCACGAAGACGTTCTTTTAACACTGACGCTGACCGAGGAAGTCTTCGAATTAACTTGTAATGGTTTTAGCAAAGATTATGCAAGTAATGAAGGCCATCATCTAGGTAAGTTAAAGCATTCCTAGGAATTCATAAAAACATTATCAGGAATTTTTCGCATTACTGTTGTAACGGTCCATTTTAGCTATTTTTAGGTCCTACCTATAGGATAATTCAACCTTGTGGGATAATTTTTGTATTTATTTGTAGGTTCACCAATTATATGCTTTGCGTCTTCAACAGTTACTTCTTATCGAAGGAACGGGTGTCCACCACCTTCTTTACTTTCAATATCGCCTTTGTTTCTAAACCGCTCATTCGGCAATGTTTTTGATCGTTACACGCATATGTCGAACATGTGTCAATTCCAGTGCTCCTTGGCTAGTTCATCGATTTTGCTGGTAAAAGTTTACAGTTATTTATTAACACTCTTATAAACAGCAGCAGTGCCCTTATACGAGGCTTTTTGTGTAAAGTAGTCGCTCTGCAGCATTGGGTACATTAACTTTCCTTTAAAAATAAAACTTTCGTTTTGTATTAGTGCATTCACATCGAGGTCAAATTATTGTGATAATAATGCAGCCAGCCAAATGTGCAAACTGCAACGACGCAGTCCCCAATCCAGCGGTAAACGGAATTCAATGCGATGGTTGCCGCGGGACGATCCACTTAACCTGCGTTGGCCTAACGGGCGATGACAACATCCGTATCACCCGCAACAAATTCAAATGCATAAAAATCTTCTGCAGTGCCTGTAACGCTGCAGATCTGAAATCACTTATTATTAAGTTGACTGCTAGACTAGATCAGCTCGAATCTACAATCAAGGAAGGTGGTAAAACAACACCATCGCTCTCTACGCAACCTAGCGAGGAAATAATCGCTGAAACAATGGAACGCATACAACGATCAAAAAATGTTATTATTTATGGTGTCCCCGAAGCTAATGGCGATACTACTGCTCGCAAGCAAGCTGACGCTGTCGCAGTCAAAGGAATAATAGATAAAATCACGGATGTAGATCCAACTATTACTCCTGTTTCAATCTTACGTTTGGGAAGGGAAGGGGAGGAGGGTGCGACCCTGAAACCGCGACCATTAAAGATTATTTTACCCGATCAAGACGTTGCTCGTAGAATACTGAAAAATAAAAACAAAATCGTGGGTAATTCTCAATTCAAAGAAATCCAAATTCGTGACGACATGACGCCGTCGCAATTTAAATATCTAAATCACGTCAGGGAGGCCCTAAAACAGCGAACTGACGCCGGCGAATTAAATCTCACAATAAAATATAAAGGCGGCATACCAACAATCACCCAAAAAATTGATATCGCAAAAAACTAGAACCTATTAAAATTGATTGGCCCACAACCCTGCATGTATTCTCATTTCTGAAACTTGGTTATCACAATCAATTCCTGATAGTTTAGTTAATTTTCCTGATTACACTATCTTCAGGTCGGATAGAACTGATGGTCGTGGAGGAGCTGTTTGCATATACATATCCAATATCACCCTAAAGTCTTTCCAAGTGCAGTTAGTTCCACTCCATTGCCCGGGTTGTGAAACTATCGCAATACAGCTAACCTCAAAAACTCTTAGTATTACATTTGCCTGTGTTTACAGGCCTTACCCTCGCCCCCTGCCTGAAATTGATAACGATTTATTTGAAGCCGTAAAAAATCTGTCCACAGATCACAAGAACCTAATTTTAGCTGGTGATTTTAATATGTCCCACATTACTTGGCCTAATCCTCAGATGGAACCGTCTTCTCGAGTGCTTATCGAGGCAATCGAGGAAGGAGGTCTAAAGCAACACGTCCTTCATAACACAAGATTTAGGGACAACCAAGAACCCTTCCTTCTTGACCTAGTTTTCACAAATGTCAACGATTTAATCTCAGAAATAAAATACCTGCCCCCATTTAATAAATCCGATCACTGTGTTTTATCCTTTAATGTACAAATTGTCTATTCTCCCCAGAAAGAAGTTAAAACTACCAAAATTCTGAAAATAATCAACTACGATTTACTCAATCTTCATTTGTCACAAATCGACTGGAATAGTGTGCTTCACGATCCAGACGTGAAACAACAATGGGACAAGTTTACTGACATTTTACACCGTGAAACTCTAAAATGCTCTCACTTTAAGTTCATTAAAACCAACCCTCTTAAACCCTGGATATCCCAACACATCCTAGATCTTATTAAAAGAAAAAAGTCTTTGTGGAAAATTTATAAACGCTCTCGTAATACCGAAGATTATTCTCGTCACAGGCAGTTTTCTAACCTTGTTGTTGCCAATATTAGACTTGCTAGAAAAAATTACGAAAACTCCCTTGTTAACAGTAAAAATACTAAAAAATTTTACAAATACATCCGTACCTCAATTTCTTCTAAAGTGTCTACACCTAAATTACGTCGTCCAGATGGTTCATTTTGTCCAAACGATAAAGAAACCGCTGAACTTCTTTCCAACGTTTTTGTCACTAATTACACCGAAGAACCCGATGGTCCTTTACCAGGAATAATCACCGAATTCCCTACCACGCTTTGTAGCATCGTCTTTGCAACCGACGATATTTCTCGTGCTATACTGAAATTAAAAGATAATTGTTCCCCAGGCCCAGATGGAATAACTTCTCTCACACTTAAACGATGTGCGTCTAGCATTGCCACACCTTTGTCCATTATTATGACCTCATCTTTTAAATCCCATACACTACCAAACGACTGGCTAACAGCTAATGTAACCGCGATTTTCAAAAAAGGCGATAAGTTTGATCCAGGGAACTACCGACAAATTAGTCTAACGTCATTGGTAGTAAAAATTATGGAGTCCATAATCTGCAAAAAGATGCAAGAATACCTGTTGGATAACAGCATCATTCCCGACAACCAGCATGGCTTCATCCCCGGGCGTTCCACAGTCACCAATATGTTATCCTGTGTAAACGACTGGTCTAAACATATGGACCAGTCTTTGCCACTTGACGTCATCTACCTAGACTACTCGAAAGCATTCGACAGGGTTCCAAAGAGGCGACTCCACAAGAGATTATCTAGCGTTGGCATCAGAGGTGACCTGCTATCATGGATTACGGCTTTTCTGGATGACCGTTCTTTTAAAGTTCGAATTGGCACTGAGTTCTCCAACACCAAACCAGTAATAAGCGGGGTCTTGGGGGGCTCCGTACTTGGACCATTAGAGTCATTCGGGTTAAGTGTGCGCACTTTAGACTTCTAAACCCTATTAAATAAAAATAGTTAAGTATATGAAAACAATTTCAACATTTTTAGATAGAGCATTTATTATTCTTTGAACATCGACTTTAACAAAAAAAGTAAATTCCCTAAATTTCTCATAAACTAAGAATAAAACAGTTTTGTCGGCATGCGTTCACTTGACCCGTATTGCGGGTAACTGTGCGCACCCGTATGGGGCAAGTGAACGCATACGGGGCAAGTTTGCGCATGCGCAAACTTAGAGTCATTCGGGTTAAGTGTGCGCACTTTAGACTTCTAAGGCCTATTAAATAAAAAGTATATGAAAACAATTTCAACATTTTTAAATAGAGCATTTATTATTCTTTGAACATCGACTTTAACAAAAAAAAGTAAATTCCCTAAATTTCTCATAAACTAAGAATAAAACAGTTTTGTCGGCATGCGTTCACTTGACCCGTATTGCGGGTAACTGTGCGCACCCATATGGGGCAAGTGAACGCATACAGGGCAAGTGTGCGCATGCGCACACTTACCCGCGCACACTTGCCCCCCGGGACCAAATTTGAAAAGAAAAATCGCGAATCCGATAGTGACGATTATAACCTTAAGCTTTCTACTGATATTCATTCTGAGAGTGGCTCTGACAGCATGGAAAAATACTCACCGTTTGCAAATAAAAAACCTGGGTATGACACACTTTTCCGCGATGTTAAAATCTATTAATTGATATCACAAATTTTGTTGTATTGTAATTAGTTATGGGGCAAGCGACAAGTGACACAGTGACATGTCTGAAATAACTCTAAAGCTGGGGTCGCTGATTTTTCGGAAAAAACGTTTGGCCGCCCTTGCCACATTTCCAAAATACAGCCGGTGCGCACACTTACCCGCTGCGCTCGGTTACCCCGAATGACTCTACTATTCTTAACATACACCTGTGATATACCAAATCTTATAAAGTCTAAATGTTCTATGTACGCCGACGATATTAAGTTATACGGAGATCCAACTACATCATTTGACGACTTACAGGAAGATTTAGAGAGAATTGTCACCTGGTCTAGAAAATGGCTACTCCCTCTAAACATCGCTAAATGTTCTGTCTTACACATGGGTAAAAACAACCCTAAACTCGATTATTCGATTCTAAACCTTACACTTGCAACTGTAACGCAACAAACTGATCTTGGAATTCTCATCAACGAAAACTTATCTTGGTCTGCACACATCTCTGACGCCTGTGCCAAGGCAAATCGGATGCTTTTTCTAATCAGAAAGAGTTTCAAATTCCTTTCCCCCCAGACAGCAAAACTACTTTATATTACATATATCAGGCCACATTTAGAATATGGCGGGCAAGTATGGTGCCCTGATCTTCAGAAAGATCGTGATCAGCTTGAACGAGTCCAACGTGCAGCTAGTCGGCTACCTTATGGAGTTAATAGACCATCCTATGAAGAGCGACTACAGGTTTGGGACATGAAAACATTTCACAACAGACGACAACGCGGCGACCTTATAATGACATTCAGAATTTTACATAAACTTCTGGGAGTTCAGTTAGACCATATGTTTACGCTGAATACCGACCAACGTTTACGGGGTCATGCTTTTAAACTAAAAAAAGAAAAATTTGGTGCGCGATGCCGCCAGCTCTGTTTAGTGAATCGAGTTTTTGAATTGTGGAACGATCTTCCGTCGGACGTAGTGAATGCTTCATCGGTCAATGCGTTTAAAAACCAGTTTGACTTATTGTTTTAGCTATACTGCATGTATTTATATAGTTATATGATCAACTGAGTTCTTTTTTCCTGCCATTGGTGCAATTCATGTATTTGTTTATTATTATTATTATTATTAATTGTACATACACACACATTATTGTTTATTCCTAATAACGGATCTTATAGGACACCTTGTCCTCTATCCGTTCTCTTGTAGTAATAATAATAATAATAATGTTTTGCAACTCCCGGAAACTTAGTAATGCCAGCTTTGAAGGTTGCATATTTATCAGACATTTTTCTCGAATCCATTGGAAAAATAGTACTACTAAACTTTGATAATTCTTTGCTTTTGTATGTCAACTATTCTAGAAAAATGAATCTAATATAACTACTGCTCAAACGCGAATGGACAACTGTAAATAACCATGAATTAACCTAAGATACCATAGCAACAGATGATAAAAAAGATTAATCATCCGGTATTTCAGCATAGAGCCGCAAATTAAGCAACTCTAACTAGCTAACCATTTATGTTTACTTATTAAATTTTAAAAGATTGGTTATCAAAACACAATTTTATCTCTTTAAACAGCAAAACAAGTTCGAAATCTTTAATCTGGTTTTACACTTAAATCAAGTCAGCCTAAACATTAAATTACTTAGTGATGCTATTAGTTAAGCGAGTTTAAGTGCTCAAGAAAATAGGTTATGTGGTAATGTAACCGTTAAGATTTTATTGTTGCGTAGGAACAGCAAAATTGTCCAGGATTTTAACATTAACACAACATTTAGGGTATTTCGTCGTTATTGCCGGCGTATATCAAGCTTAGAGTCGTGCCGCACATTCCCACGTTTTTCTTAAAGGTACCTCCAGAATACGAACGTTTGAAAATGAACGTTTTAGTATATCACATTTTAGAAGCCGCAGTAATTTTATTTTCAAGGGACTACGATTTTATTTTGACGATTATTATTTTTAAACACGATTAAGATGTTTTAGAAAGGTTTAGATTTTCCAAAATTGAGAAATTGCAGATATTCAAATTCAAATTCACTAAAATCAGATTTAGAGATCCACTTGAGACTGAAAGCTCCGAATCCGCACTTTAAATTAATAGAGTTGACTTTCCGAGTCCGAAATGTGGATTGAAACTTCCAGCAAGAAGTCTGCCTTTGCACGTTGAAATTCAAATTTTGAATTCGTTCCAGATTCAACGATCGCCATAGGATTAAACACCAAATTAGCATCCATATTACCGAAGCAATCTTGTTTCATATACGCCATCCTGAATGAATTTAGCACTTAACATCTACGTTTTCTATTGAAAGTCACAGCAGGAATTGAAAGTGTTTTAATCTTAATTTCGAGTTCAGACTTGAAACTATAACATTCAATCCGAATGCTAGACATTTTAAAGCAACAAAGAAATTGAGATTTGAGATTTATTTGCATTTGAACCTTCACATCGAATTAAGTCTTAGAACTGGAAGATTCACTCCGTATTCCTGATGTTTTAAGCAGAAACAAGGTTTAGATATGTATGAGGTTCAAGTGCATTTCAATCTGAAAATGAAGCACATAGGCCTAAAATTAACAGTACCAATCCGGATTTATAAAGTTGCCCTCGAATTAGAAACTTTAACTGTGTGTTCCAGTTTGAGTGTCGACATTTAAATACAAATTCGACGAACGAAATTCAGACCTTTTCTTTAAATTTATGGTCCAAATCTACATTTAAAATTTAAAACTCAAGCTAAGATTTACAACTCATCGTTGATGGTTGACAACTTTGGCAAAAATTCGAATAATAGATTAAGACTTATTACATTATATATTTATATAGTTTGCTTTAAAAAAGATTCCTTACGGTCTTTCAATATTGATTTAGACTGGATTACAATTAGAATCAAATAAACATTTTTCAAACATATTTTCCTTAAGTGTAAGTAGTTGGATTGAACTGTCAGGACCTAAGCGATAGCCATTACGTTTCTTAACATATTTCGGAGTGAACAACAATTTTACTTCGTTATTGAAATATCATAGTTATAAAAGAGGTTAATTTGGCTTTAATGAGCTTCCACAAGGCGCTATATTAGGCCCTATTTTATTTATTACAGTTACCAAGATATTGGGTTTCAAACCTGAATTTGGTTTGTATTTTTAACTAAGATTATTAAACGAGGGGTGATGGTAATGCCCGGGGTAGGTGTAGCGCAGGGTTCATATCTTCTCTCTGACACCGTCGTGCGTAGTGAAGAACCACACCCTGCTTGAGGTGTTCCTGTCTAGGTCAGCAACCTACCTTTGGCGACAAAATGGATATTGTGGTGTGTGACGAATGATTCAATAACAGTTAGCTTGGCCCAAAGGGACGGAGTTTAGCTGGGCAGAGAGAAGACAAAGAAACGGACACTTTGTAACAGTTCTTTGTACAAGTAAGTTGAGAATAAAGACTGTAAAATATTATGTTATGTATTATTTACCTACCATCGGACATTACATATATGATCACATAAATAGCGAAGATGTCTCGGACGCTGAACGGGTCTTAATGAAGACGATCCTAGTAAAAAAATGACTACAAGAAAATGGAAAGCCAAACCACTAAGAAATGCCTACTGGAATATGACATCATGGATCAGCAAATTCCAACAAGTTGTAACCGAAGTCAATGAACAATCCATAGATATATGTGCCTTGCAGAAAAAAAGGAAGGGTAAAGGCAACATCAAGGTTTCGAATTACATATTAATATATACTGGTAAAGCACGACAACAAAGAGCACACTTAGGTGTAGCTGTTCTGATTCACCAAAAATTGGAATACAAATTATATGAACGACAAATTAGTAGCAGTAACACTCCGATTTGACAAACAGAATATACATATTATATCCGTATATATACACCTGACATCAGTACGCCCGATATCGAAGCCACTAAGTTCTACACTTTGCTACAGGAAGAACTAGACAAACTTCTTAGAATAGGAAAGATAACTATACTAGGCGATCTTAAATGTTCGTATAGGATAATGATCTGAGTCCAGGGATAAAGCAGTAGTATAATGAGGATGCTTAGAATGACACACAATGAACTATGCATAAATAATACGTACTTTTTCCATAGACAGCAATAACAACTTGGCAAGACACAAGACAACAAAAATCAATAATAAAGTCCTACATCCACCCCAGATTTTTTTTTAATAGGGGCGTCTTCTTGTCTGACCACATCAAGTGGCCCCTTTGAAATTTGACTGCCAACTACTGTGCGTATTACTTCTCTTGGACTCTTCTTATCTTATGTATATACAATATTAATATGCTATTAGCATGCAGTCATTTTCTTGTAATACTGTGTTTCTATATAACAAATTCATGGTAACTAGTGCTCTAGCATCGTCTTCTTCCAGAGTTAATATTTTTTTAATCGTGATTCCTATCTTATCCCAGTTCTCTCTGCTGGCGAGCATTATGTTTATCACGTTTCCTTTCTTCAGCCTTTACCCTATTGCAGAATCAACCTTAATTCTCAGGTTTCCCCATCACCAACATTCAAGAACAGTATGTTCGGCCGTATCCGGTTTACTTCTCCGTGTTTCCTATTCAACCACTGTAACAAATCCGGTATAAGCTCCTTAGTCCACTGGGCCTTCCCTACGTCCTGCCTCCACTCTCGGGCCTATGTTTCTTGGATATCTTACTTAATTCCTATTTTGTTATCTTTGGTCTGTATGTAACATCTAGTTCTTTCCAAGATCATTTTATCAATGGGGAGTATTCCCGCTATTATACATCCGCCTCGTTTGAAATGGTTCTATATGCCCCCATTATGGAGATTGCCATTTTTCTCTGGGTTTTTATCATCATTTGCTTAAACTTTTCTATTTCCGTAGTCTTTCCCCAAACTGAAGCACCGTACAATAATATAGAGTGTCCTACTGAGCAGAGAATTTTTCTATTTGACGACTTTGGCCTGTCTACTTTGGACATGAGTCTGGACAATGCCCAGATTGTTTTCTCCGCCTTCTGCACTGTTAATATTATGTTACGTCATTCTAAGGTTATGGTCAAAGACCACACCTAGATAGCGTATATTGTTTTTACTTTTCACTTTTTTATCTCCGACCTCTATTTCTATATCTCTAAGTTTGCTTCCTCCGTTTAGTATTAATATCTCGGTTTTGTTATGAGCTGTTTCTAGGTCCTTTGCCTCAATTGCCTTAAACACCCGATGTAAGGCGATATAAGCTTTATTTTCTATTTGACATATTGTTTTTGCGGAAACTAAGTACAATCGCTGTATCATCCGTGTATGTTACTACTTCGGTATCTTCGGGCATTTCTTATCTTAAGGCATATGTTCCAAAGCACAACACCAGATATTAGATGTCCGGTGTCTAACCTCAGCTAACACGGGATTGGACCATAATCTGATACTGGGGAAAATGCGCTTTAGAATTAAGATAAATAGAACAGAACAACCACATGTAATAGAAAACTTCAATACAGAATCCCTTCAAGATGAAAGCATTCAATATCTGTATGAAGTTAGACTTACAGATAAAATTAAACACATCCTCGATACAGAGACAAATGAAACGGGACAAATGTTACAATGGAGATCAAAAATATAATAACAGAGCAATATGGAGCATATTTAAAATATTTTAAGCATATAGGAAGAGAAGAAGAACACAACGATTACATAACAACAAAAAACATTCGTGCAAATCTTCTAAAGATATGAAAAATGATCCGATGCGCAAAAGAAAATATGGGGGTGTTTAAGAACAATGAAAAAGCCAGTAAAAGAATACGTCCAAATTAACACAATAAGCTAAGAGGATTGGGAAAAACAGCCTATACAATGTGTCACGGCTTTTGAAACTTTACGTGAATTAAGTATAATACCGCCCTGTTGTTCAAAGTTGAAGCCGGCCCTGAAGCTTGCAGAGTCCGCGCGAGTAACGTCAGATCAGCACATTCATTTTTATCTGCGCAATAATTCAGAGAAGTCCCAAATATATTGAAGTTTGAAATTTGAATTCATGTTTTTAAAAATGATGATCTACGTACAAGTGAAACGCTTCTGAGAACTTACTTCTGAAAATTCAATTGCAACGGGCGATGACATCGAATTTAGTATATTGGATTTAAATTAGAAATTAAGAATTAAAGTTTGGAGCTTTTGTATGTAATCGACTGTAAAGTTGCGAGATTTGGGTCTCCAGGTTTTGATTTAACAAAATTCTCAAATCCAGTTTAAGATTTGGAATCTGAATTTAGAGGTTTTGAATCCGATTCTGGCGTTCTAAATCCTATCCTCTTGTTTCAAATGTTATTTGGATTTGCTTTTTATCTACTGGCCGAGGTCTAGACTTTAGGGTACTAACGCGCGTCTACTGTTGGGGCCGTTTAACACTATTCGACTGGGATTTTACTAAGCCCAAGGGAGTTCCACCCCTCAAGGAAACGTTACCTAGCCAGAAATCGTACTGGCACACCTACGATTGTACCACGTATCCAAAAGAGGACAAAGTCAAAAGTTAATAAAAAATAATCCAACCTCGGCTAGGATAGAACGTGAGACGTTTGGTTTATGAAGGAACCCTGATATTTCTCTCCATACTCGAGGCCGGCGATTTGAATATTTATTTCCGAATCCGACTTGAATCTTGAATAATCTGAAGCTTTAACAGCTTCTGCTTAAAATAACAATGGTTAATTTCTGTCTTAATTGCGGATTTGATTAAGTTAGGTATAAAAGGTATTTGAACTTTACAAACTTAGACTGCGATTGGCGATTCAGTCGCAAAGCTGAGCCAGAATCTCTAGTCAGAATCCTAGATTTGGGGTTAAAATCGGAAGTGCGTGTTCGATAAGCAAATATATTTTGACGATCTTAATCTGATGTTAAGTTCAAAAAAAGTCCTCTCTCTCCTCAAATGTGGCTGTAAATTTTCCGCCAGTAAACACTGATTAAGTAATGAAGTTAAGTTTATGTCTTAAATTGTTCTATTTCAATTCAAAATTCAATCCTCGATTTTACACAAATTGACTTGAATTTGAAGGAATCGAAATATTCATATTCCAACATTCGAGCTTGAATTAAGGAAATCAATTTGAATTTTCTAACACAGCCTTGAATAGTTTCAATTTGAAGCATTAAATAGAACCAAATTTGGTAAACATCTTTAAGTAGTAAAATTAATAACTGGTTAACAGATGGTAGCACCAACAACGAAGCTCTGAAACGGAAATCTGCTAAAACGTTGTCTGTCAGCTCTTCCTTCCTTTTATCGATTTAATGTAGAATCCATTTCGAGCCTAAATTTAGGTTCAGAAGCCAAACGAAAGATGGCTTACGCAATGCTTTCCGTTTCAATATTCAAATTTTTTTAATATCCTTAATATCACCCCCGACCCTCCCTTTATTAGTCGCTGACTGACATAAATCTAGTTTTAGATGCAACATTTTTAAGGAAAAACAAGGATTAAAATTATATAGTGACAGATAACCAGAAATGCTGATTCTAACGATAAATACTGAGGCTGCCAAGTTGCAGGTTTATGCATCCACACAAAGCTAGAAAATAGAAATTCGGGTCGGATTTTACCAATTATTTTTTTAAGTATTATCAGGATGTATATATAAGGTGGTTTTAAACTGTGAATAATTTTCACGCTCTACATTGAAAACCGAGAAATAGGGTCTTACACTTGTTAGATAAAGAACTACTTCCAGTCTTAAGTTGTAGTGGGACATTTCTATCAAATTTTCAGGTGTATGTAATTGTAATTAATCAATTGAATAAATAAATCGTAGTTGTCCTTGCCATAAGCCTGGTTAATCCATAATTTTTCCTAACGTTGTTGAAAATTCTGCCCTTTTGTATTCAGAAAATATTGCAAGGAAGTACGGCGGTATTTTGGTTACCTCTTTAAATTTTTGTTTCTGAAACAGTAGGAGATAATATACTACATTATTTGTGTCACTATTTACTAATCATAAACTTTTAATAATCATTTTTTCTGTTAGTTAATATCGTCTTGTTTTGTAAATTGTGGTTATGATCGTTATGGAACACACTTTAGTAGACTATGCAGGTGTCCATTTCATCTTAGTAAACTGTGGTAACTTTAGTGCGTTTAGAGTTTTATATGTTGAACATTAGCCGCACAGAAGACAATCAAATGATCGTATGCGGCGAGAAACTGGAAAAATTGTACCTAATACATCGGTTGATAGAGGGCGCTCATATGTGTATTAAAGAGGACATCCTAAATGCAAGGATATTTAATGCAAGTGGAAAGTTTCACACTGTACATTTGTACAGTTGTAAACTATTGTAATACCGAAGTAAGCTTCCGAGTACGAACGGAACTACGTAAATTAAATTATCGATCTTGCTATAATTTAAATCAGATTAGTTATTAGAATTTTAGTAGAATAACAAATTATACTGTTAGTTGAAACCATCGATGCATTAAATTATCTACCTATTTATACACCTTGTTCAATTGCTCGTAGTATTCTCTCTCCAAATATTATAACGTAAATTAATGGTTAAATATAGGCTCAATCGAACTCCCCTAAAGCGTGAAATTAAGTCCAAAATCCGCGTGACATTTGTTCCCCGGAGGCCGCGCTACATTTGGTTTAATGCTTTAAAGTTTTGAACATTTCGGTTATGTAATTTGTCAGGAGATATTGGAAAATTGCGTTCGACGAACTGGTAGCCCTGCCTTTTCTGCCGTGAACCCTAAAACGTATCCAACTTTGATTTCGTTTTAATTAATGAGTTTATTTTGTGTATTTGTATCAAGCAAGCGAATCTCCATGGGATTCGTTACGGCACAACTCAAACTCGCCCTGAGATGGGTGAAATTTCAGAAATCAACAAAAGTATGGGTATTTTAATTTTTTTAGATATAAAAAGTAACGTAGGCGTAGATATGCTACAGAAATAAGGAACCAAGTCGAATGGAACATTTTAAAAAAACAGTGACCTAACAGCTTTCACTATTACTTGGGACGATTAAACTTGTCCATGCTATTTTGTTATTGGTTATCTTATAGATAAATTAATATTATCAATTTAATAGAACTTAAAGCCATGTTATCAAATGGTGGTCATCATTCAGTTTTAATTCGTCAAATACGAGCATAATTCATGTATTCCGGGTGTCCACTCTCAAAGTCGAACTTCGTCAATTAACATGTATATTCAATTCTTAGGTTTTTTGGCATTATTTCTATAATAAAACAGTGAATAAGTATCAAGTAATAAAGGCTTCAAATAATGTTTATTAAAAACCTAGAAAAAAACAGTAGTAAGGAAAAATAAATATTTAAATAAGTAATCCCCCGTTTTGAGCTAAGCGATGCCATAGTCTGTTGTAGAAACTATTTCTTAGGTTAGCCAAACACCTGTCAGCAACTATTGCTTCTGTCAAAGCATTAAATAATATCTGGGTGGCGTCTTTTGTAAACTTTGTTTTTAAGGTGTTCCCACAAGAAGAAGTCGCAAGGTGCTAAATCTGGAGATCTTGCTGGCCAATTTATAGCACCACCTCTACCAATCCAATGATTTGGAAATGAATCATTTAAAAAAAAATTAACATCTAAACCAAAATGCACGGTTTCCTTCAATTAGCACCACCTCTACCAATCGAATGATTTGGAAATGAATCATTTAAAAAACATTTAACATCTAAACCAAAATGCACGGTTTCCTTCAATTTCAAATGGGCCAATAATATTATTATTAAAAATCCTAGCCCAAATATTAATTTTTAATATTGTCATGGATTTAGTTTTATCTGTTGAAACTATCATGTTTTAAGTTTTGGCAACGGCAACAAACTGATGAAACATGTATGTATTTCAGTTTACCTTCTGTATCTGTGAACACCGCGTCGTCGGCGTGGCACACAATGTTTATATTTTGTTCCTTAGTTGATATACCGATCATGACTTGACTTTTTGTGTATGGTAAGTGGCGCATTGAAGAAATTGCTTTGGATAACAGAAAACAAATTATGTTGAAACAGTTCGGTATATTTTTCTCAAAGAAGTTCCTTATACATGAATATTTGTAAGATGAGTATCAGAATGTGTGACTGAAACGCACAAAGTGAGTCACTTTTTAGCATTTTCTGACTTGGTACGAGACACCGCTACACATTTTCAGTAGAATGGAAACATCTGCCACAGTCGAGGAAAAGTCAGGGTGGCTTTATCGGCCAGCATTATGTTTCGAAATACACAAAGCTTTATTTTTTCTAAGCATAATATATGCGTCGACCAATACATTAGTAAGCAGTAGCTCCCTAACATTACAAAGCCCAAAAGAAGAAATATGAAGGAAAAGACTCATAACTCTTTCAGCTTTAAAGACGTTCTTTTTAATTTATTTCGAGCATGCAGACGAGATGATATAGCAGTACCTGAAATGATTTAGAAGTAGGTTTGTCCGAAATTAAGTTTTTCAGTTTCGCGAAGACTATGGCGTTCCAATCTTCCATTACAATAAGGTTTTCCTCGCTCTTTACAAGACTTATTATTTTGTTTATGTTATCATATACTTCTTCAACTTCGTGGACTTGTATTATTATCGTATTTTTTTCGTTTTGTTTTTAGCCATAGGTACCATAATAATTTGTTCGATGTACCTATTGTATGTACTACCCTCTTAATCTTTTTCTTATTGTTTTAGATAGGATTATTCCTGCTCCTATTGTGTTATCTTCTTTTGCTTGTGGGTGTATTATTCTATATTTATCGTTCCAGAAATCCCGTTCGGTGGGCCATTTCGCTTTGCTTATGCCCATTGCGTTAATGGTCATTCTTTCCATCTCTACTTTTGCGTTCTGTAGTAGTACTACCTAATCACTGCAAACAATTGGAGTGTGGGAGGTAAACGAGTGTCGAAGGCGTGGTGCTTACCAAATCATCTGGTGCGCCTGGCGTGTGAAACTCACTGGATATGAAAGTGATTTAGCTCTTCATGTTAGGTAGGTACTTACAGCCTTTTACAGTCTACATGTATATATACAATATTCTCAATTCGATTTTATTCTTACTTTTCGAAACTTAAATTGTTTCGGAATATTCCTGTCAGCCTGATTGACACTGCTTAACAATATAAATTATTATTGCTTCTTTATTTTAAGGGTCATACTTTTATTGTAAGACTGTGAAAAAAATGAACAACAAAACAAATCGCTAACTAGAGCCCTTTATTAATGGAATTTCGTTCTACAACACATCGCCAATAGTTTCGGTTTCCTTATCCAGTAAATCTAAATATTTATAGACATTATTCAATATCTCCCGAATTTCATACTCTTCAGGAATTACAGCCTTATCAACAGCTAAAGATATATTCATTTTCTCAGGATAACTACTAAGAACAAAATTGATTCCTAGAAACCAGTCAAAACACTTATTTATTTATTACATAAAGCTCGTTGGTTTCATTCGTACCAATTCCTTCAAATACTGGTCCAATACCTATTATATCTTCAACTACAAAATCTTGAAATTTTAGGTATTTGCTTACTGGTGCATTAGAAAAATTTCCTGTATATTGTAACGAATCCATATAGAATTGCATCAAGAATCTTGGTAGTAAACCAGATATAACTTCATACTGTTGATAGTTACCCTAAAAGGACATTTGTTAAAATTTGTGAAACTTGTAGACCTTTTCCTACCTCAACAGCAACAGGATGAGTGTAATAACGATCTCGTTCTTTCAGTACTAACGCCAGATTTAATATCGTTTCTTTCTTCTGTGAAATAGGAATTTCTCTCCCAATGAAGGGCAAGACATTGTGGCAGTTTAAAATGTTACCTTTTGCCCTACCAAAAGCTGTCATTTTCTTCTTTGCGACCCTTGGCGATTGCGGAATGGAGAACATCATATACTTTGGGACTTCCGTAGATAACTGTAAAATTAAAGACTTACACCTTTTGTCTTTGCATAAAGAAGCCTTAATGGCTGAAAAAGCAAAATACTTTTTAAAGTGTCTGGAAACAAATGAAGCAGCCGAAGCATGCAGCAAGTGAACAACGCCAGTAGTTCTGGTTTGTTTAACTACTGATTTCCATGATGGAAATTAAGAGTGGTGTATGTTAAGAACAGCACAACTCAACAATCATAAGAAGAGCGCACAAAATGCCCCCGCCCTCAAAAGAATTGGTAAAATAACCACACCCTTTATAACCCGTTAGTTTTCTTGAAGATTTGTGTTGAAGATGATACTTTAATTAAAGATAATTTAAATACAAGTATGTCCTGATTAACAAAGTGCCCTGACTATTTGTTAATTAAAACTTAAAAAATATGCCAAAGGCTATAAAATAAAAAGAAACCTTTTGAAGGTACTCCCGAAAGCTTTCACTGATACAGGTCAACAGGATGTCACTAAATCTAATTCCAGATATCCTGCTTTGGATCCTTTTAACTATTTTTAAGTAACGGGAAGTGTCTTCAGTTGATAAAACGATCATTCTTTTGTTTTTTAATTTAAGCCCTCGTAAGGCATTTGCTTTATCGTACAAATACAGGTTCCGTTTAATAAAGTTTGTTACACCGAGGCAAAACATTGAAAACTCCACCCAGTAGGCCTTGACCTTCTTCCAGATGTTTACAAAGGTTGTAATGAATAATTCCTTCTCGACTTTATCGTTTAGAAAAGTTATTGCAGATTCGTTTGAGCACTGTTGGTTAGTTTTCTGCTCTGCAGTAGACGAACCAACATTTTCTTTCGTAGAACTGTTATTTTCTGGGAACGTTTCGAATACGTTATCAACAATGCTTAGCATATCGGCTAAACTATGATGCATCCTAAAAAGAACCGGATATAGTAGAACACCGTCAGGTTGTTGGTTCCACTTCACTGGCTGCGTGCCAACAAGGATATCCCATAATCCTCGCCCATTATTTGGCAAGGGTCTGTCACAGTAATCGTTTATTAATTTTACTAAGTCGGATCTTTGAATTTCTCTTTCTACATTTTTAACCGGTTGCAACTTTCCAAGAGAGTCGTCTAAGGTGAATTCGTTTTTTAGTAAAAACGAGTAACCAAAATATGATCGAACTGTTGCAAAACATTTTGGACTTTTGACCAGCCTGGGCAATAAATTTGTATATAATACTTCTCTGAAAGCATCGTAGAAGCTCTTGTCATTGCTATAATTATATTTTACCATGTGTAAAATACAAGATGGACTTTTTGATATAATTTTTAGCGTGAAAATATTGTCACAACCGCTAAGTAATCCACCAAATTTCGATCCGTATTTCCACCGTAATACTAGGTGAAGTATTTGCCGATATAACGCGAGAATTAGAAAAATCGGCGTTGCTATTGGTAGCATCAAAATTACTGTTAATAACCTTAATTTTATACTACGAGGAACCTTATCTGGGTTTTCCTAAAAATATTGAACATTTGTATGCTTTGATGTAACTTCAGTTTTGAATATTTACAAAATTTTACCTTAAGTCCGGCACATATTCCCTTGACCAACAGATGCGTCAGAATGTTTAGAAAAATAACGGTTATTATTGTTATCGTGATGACTTCCATGTTATTTATTATTTGCTTAGACAAATTAATGTCAACCGATTCGAAACCTAACCGTAACAGGTCTGAATTGTTAAAACATTATTTGTTCGTTTCAGAAAATTAAATTTTTGAGTAAACGATAAGGTTTAATTGGTCATTAAATAGAAACAACAGAAATAAACATAAAAAGAATATAAAGGTCAACTAGAATCCAACTATAGGTATACTTAAAGTGTGTCACTTTTAACGTTGTTAAGTAATTTAACAACTCCGCTTCTTTATTCATCTTGATCTATATTTTTTAGAAGCAGTTAGCTTCTACAGCTTCTCTTCTTATTTTCCTTCATCTTTTGCTTTTCTTTTTTCCCACCCTCGGTAAAAATTGGACCCGCTCAAAGAAAAAAGATTAAGCTTCGGAATATGGACGGCCACCCCTGAAGACGACCACAGCGAGAAGGAAAATAAGATTATGGAAAGATTAAGATTACAAGAATTGCATGCTGAAACATACGCTCCTGGAACCGTAGAGATCAAGAAATAATACTCGAACTAAACAATCATAAAATAGACATTTGCGCCTTATCGGAGACCAGACGCAGAGGACAAGGAACCTCGCACTACCAAAACTATATACTAATATACAGCGGAAAACGAAAAGATGAAAGAGCACACTCCGGAGTAGGACTGCTAATACACCAGAAGCTTGAACAGAGCATCTACGAAATCTCTTATACACGTCTGATGGAATACCTACTACATGTTACCATGATGTGGAGAAAAGAAAACAAAAACATAGAAAAGTTTTATTTGATAGCAGTATATTCACCGGACATAGGCAGACTAAAAGTGAAACGGCGTACTACTATAACAAATTTCAGATAGAAATAGGCAAGATTCCTTACTCGAAACAATTAATAATACTGGGCGACGTGAATGCCAGAGTCGGCATCCAAATTATAGATTGGGTTAAGCAAAGATTCAATGAAGAACAGTTAAATGAGAATGGTGAAGAACTTATAGTAATTACTGTACAAGTAAAATCAAGATCAAGATAAGGGAACAACATAAAAGGAGCGGCCGAAGAGGCGCTGTGATCTGGATTGACAAACATCAATGCCACCCACAACAAGAAACCATGGTTCCCAAAGGAAGTGAAAACACTAGCGGAAGAAAAGAAGAAACCCTACTTACGCTGGAAAACTAGCAAGAACGAACGAGAACACCAGGAATACATAGAAATAAGGAACAGGACAAACGTTAGAATACACGAGATAAAAAAGGATTACTGGCAACGTTTCACAACAGATATGGAGGAAGATCTGTACAGTATCCAAAAAAGAGTATGGTAAATGTTGAGAGGTATGAATGAGGTGAACGAATATAAAGAATTGAACGTAATAAACACTGAAGAGAGGACGGAGCACTTTAGGAGACTGTATAACAGTAATACAGACCCGATAGAAGAAACAAACAACACGAGAGTTTATGATGAAGACGAACAGATAAGAGTGGACAATAACTTAGTAAAAGCAATAGTCAATAGGCAAACCAAAGAACCGGAAAACCCCTAGCGAAGACAAGATACACAAAGAATTGCTTAAATTCGGCGGGGATAAGATAGTAGAGGAGCTAACTACACTCTTCCAGAAAATCATAGACGAAGGAGAAGGAACAATACCGGATGAATGGAGAAATAGCGTGACAATTCCTATTTTTAAAAAAGGAAACAAAAGAGAGCCCGGAGAGCACTGTTCGGTTCTGGGTCAAAAATATTTACAAATTACATTAGAACAGTAATATCCAAAAACATTTTAATTCAAGAGGAACAGCAAGGATTTCGACAAAGTAGATCAACCACAGATGCCATATATATAAAATCCGTCAGATCAGAGAGTTCGAGAAACCGGCGATGTACTGGATATACTCGAACACGAACATATCCCAAAGAAGTTAATATGGATTATAAAACAACTAAACACAAACAATAGGACAAAGATAGGGTAAACAAACAGCTAACCATAAATACAAATAAATGCTGGTATCAGGCAAGGTGATAGCCTAAGCCCCCTCTTGTTCAACATTGTAATGAACAAGATAATAGAAGAAGTGAAAAATATAAGCTCAGGCTATAGAATGGGAAATAAAGATATAAAGATCATATGTTACGCCAATGACGCGGCAATAATATCAGAAAACGAGGATAATCTACAGCGCCTATTGCACCAGTTTCAGCTCACAGCGGAAAAGTACAATATGGAGATACACACAAATAAAACTAAAACTCTCGTTGTTGCGAAAGAACCCAATAGATGCAAACTCGTAGTTAATGACAGGCCAATAGAACAGGTTTTGAGATCACTAGTATTGGAGACCTAAAGACGAAGGTGTTTAAACACGTCAGTAAGGCAGCATCTTTCTCTGGCGTTATAAAAGAAACGTATGGATATAGACAGCAAGGTCAGATTATATAAATCATGCATAAGACCAATAATGACCTATGGCATCGAAACACGTGCGGACACGAAAAGAACGAAGACACTGACACGAACAATTGAAATGAAAATTCTAAGAATGATCTCAGGAAAAACGCTACGGGATAGGGAAAGAAATGAAACAATGAGAAATACATGCGCAACTCAAGATGTAGGTAATCAGATGGGACAGACAAAGACGCGGAATGCGGAGAGAGCATGCCCAAAGAATGGACAACGCTAGATTTTCGAAGATATGCATGAACGCTAAACCACATGGTACGAGACCGCCAGGACGACCACCCAAAAGGTGGAAGGACAGTTGGACATCTGAATCGCAAGGAAACATAAACTGAATCCCCAAATAAACAGATCCTTTGACCTATATAGAAGGAAGAAGACCTTTGTAAAAAGTGTAAAACTTTATACAAGTAAAGATTTAATTAAAATTATTTTTTTATAGCAGCTGTTAAGGTGCTACTTTATCTATTAATTTGAGTACTAGATAAAGTAGCACTTTAACAGCAAGGGTAGATAAAGTACTATTTTAACAGCAAGGGTAGATAAAGTACTTTATTTTTTGTTTTTAATCCTAAAACGCCCATACTAATGACATTTTAAAACGTGACTCGATTTGTAATTTTTTAAACGTCAATGTCAAGTAAATGTCAAATAAAATTTATTTTATAAATTTTTTCCTTTAAAATAAACGCTATAGAAAAAAATAGAGTATTATACACGACGATAAAATTTAATTATCTTCTCGAGCGTAATTAGCGTCTCGACTGGCGTCTCGGCGCTACAATACGCCCTCGAAGATAAAATACAATTTTATCGTCTTGTATAATAAATAACTATAATTCATGTTGTTAGAATTCATACGCTTTTTGAATTCGCCGCGTTTTGATTTCCTCTAAACAGTTTAGTTAGTAGGTTTTTGAAAACAAAACAAACACTTCCGTTACTACCGAAAATAAAATAATAACAAACAACTGTTTACCCACAACATATTTTTTGACGTTACTTTTTACAAGTTTTCTTTAGTGAGTTTTCGTGCATAATTTAATTCGCCACAACGAGTTAACATTAAGTTGCTCCAATTTTGTGTTATTGGGGCCTCCTGGTCCTTCGAGTTTGTAGTCCAGATATGTTCAATATAGAAAATTATACAGTGAGTGGTTTTAATTGAGGCAATCTCCATTACACCAACCAGACCAGCAAAAGTATCGAAGGAATTTGTGTACTTCATCCTACATTTGGTCCTTCGAGCCGGATTAGTTGGTGTAAATCCATACGAGTTTCGATTATTACCATTCAAACCAAATATTCGTCTCGAAACGAGTATTTTCCTTCACCGTGAAGTTGGCGTTCAAACAGGCATGATGTTCGGGCTAAAGGTCCAATTTCAAGACAGCTGAAGTGGTAACAGTATTCCAGACAATTTATACATATTTTATGTGGTTACTCCTTGCATGCGTTTGAATTGATTGATTTGTTCTTAGTTGTGTTGTAAACAGTCTAGTAGTGCAGACATTTTCGAAAAGTGGCAAAATTTCTATAGTAACTTATATATGCTGATATGCTGTGTAAAATTTAGATTCACAGTTTCGTTAATCTTTCCGGTGCCGTAACAAGGGTTGCGACATAAATAGTGCTTGTTCGAAAGAATCTAAATTTTGCATGCAAAAATTGTAATTTCATGTTCCAAATGTGTATACATTGTTAGTATTAGTTATTGTAGTTTCTTGTGTTGATAATTATTGTCAAGTGAGTTAATTATAATTATACATGGATGTGTTAAAGAATGCACGTAAACACGCTAAAGGTTCAATTACTAGAATAACAAATTGGGTAGACAGTAACATAGAGTCAGTAACAGATTCTTTCCTTCTTGAGTCCAAATTAAAAAGTATTTCTGAGAATTTTGTAAGATATGACAGGGCTCAAGACCAAATTGAAGATTTGGATGGTGACGGTTCGGATACCGAAGATAGAAATTTAGTAGAAATTCAGTTTGATGCTACTAGAGCTAGAATTAATAAAAAAATTCATGCTTTAACGTCCACTCAGTTTACTGCTCCACATCAAACTGCCTCCACGGTTATTAGAACTACGGAAATGTATCCTAGTTTAGGTGTTAAGCTTCCTCAATTATCGATTCCAAGTTATACAGGGGATTACCAGAAATGGGCACCTTTTTACCAGTTGTTTTGTGCATTAATAAAAAGTAATCAGGGTTTGACTGATATCCAAAAGTTCATTTATTTAAAATCCTACTTGCAAGGTGAACCATTGAATTTAATAGATTCATTGGAGCTCACAAATGAAAACTTCACACTGGCAATTGAAATTTTAGAAAAAAGGTATGATAACAATTTATCTATCATCAATGCACATTTAAATGCAATAATAGATTATCCAAGTGTAGTAAAAGGAACTGCTCAGTCACTGCGAGAGTTTCAAGTAAATATTAGCAAAAATATAGAATCCTTAAAAAATTTGAAATGTCCAGTTCGAAGTTGGGACTTGATATTAGTAAATATCTTGTTAAGGAAGTTAGATTACAATTCCAAGAAACACTATCAGACAAACCGAGATATTAATGAAAATCCTACGTTGTCTGAATTTTTTGAAATTCTTAGTACATATTCCAATGTCCTAGAAGCATTAACTTCAAACATTCCACAAAAAGAAAACCATGCTTCTCCCAAACCTGTTAGAAAAACAGCACTTCATGTAGTTAATTCCAAGGGAAGAAAATGCTTCCATTGCAAATCACCCAATCATGATTTGTATTCCTGTGATAATTTTTCCAAAATGTCATTAAACGACAAATACAATTTCCTCAAGTCTGAAAAGCTATGTTTTAATTGTATGGGAGCCAGGCACATGGTGACAGAGTGCAAGTCCAAAACTTGTTTTTGTGGTAAAAAACACCATTCCATTTTACATAATGATAACACGAGGCAAAACAGTCATTCCTCAGTATCGCCAAGATCCAACAGAGCTCCTTCGCCCAGAAATATACAGGGTAATCGTAATAGTCCAGATGACAATTCTAGAAACTCCAATAGAAATCAAGCTTCCACACATTCTGAGCAAAATTATGGCTCAAATTATAGTAGAAATCCTCCTGAAATTTCAGGAAATTCCCAGTCGCAAAATATTGCTTCCAATAACAATCCAAATATGACTTTAAGTAGTCAAGATCAGAGTGCCACCTCCTCTGTTCTTTCCACCCGTCCTACGAGCACTAATGTTCTTTTAGCCACTGCCGTGGTAACAATTTACTCCAAATACGGAAATCCAATCCAAGCTAGGGCTGTTCTCGATGGTGGCAGTCAAACTTCCTTCGTAACAGAGGAACTCTGTTCAAAGCTGAATGCTGATACTTATAACCTGACCCTACAAGGTCAGGGGGTTCAGCAAATTTCCTTTTTAGCCAAAAAAATGGCAACTTTAGAGATTCATTCCAACACCGAACCCTACAAACGTACGGTGTCCTGTAGTATCCTACACACAATTACTTCCAGATTGCCTGAAATAGCAATAAATGTTGCATCCTTAAGTATTCCTCCACACATGCAATTAGCAGATGTTAATTTTGGCACTCCTTCCGAAATAGATTTACTTATAGGTGCTGATCAATATTATGATCTCCTCTTACCCGAAAAAGTTGAGTTAGGTAAAAATTGTCCAAACCTCATTAATACCCGTCTAGGTTGGATAGTGGGTGGTAAGTTTCCGAATTTATATCAAAAGAAAAGGGTTAGATCATTTTTCTTACATTCTGTAGAATCGGTTCCAGATCCAAACATTACACTGAATGACACGTTGTCCAAATTCTGGGAGGCAGAAGAGCTGCCCTCTACTCCTTCACGTTCCCAAGAGGAGCAATTAGCTGAAGAACATTTTCTAAAGACGCATAAACGTTTAGAGAACGGTAGATTCCAAGTAGATTTTCCCTTGAAGTCCCCAACTGACATTAACAAGCTAGGGGACTCGTTCCAAGCAACTAAGAAACGGTTCCTTAGCCTAGAAAAAAGATTACATGCAAATGATAATCTATTCCAAGACTACTCCAAGTTTATTAACGAGTACGTTCTTCTAAATCACGCCAGATACATTCCTTTGTCCGAAAATAATTCTCCATTGAAATATTTTATTCCTCACAGTTGTGTGGTTCGAGAAGACCACCTGACAACCAAACTCCGCGTAGTGTATGACGCTTCTAGTAAAACCTCCACTGGAGTTTCCCTCAATGACATAACTTTAAAGGGTTATCAGGTTCAGCCTGACCTATACGATATCCTCTGCAGGTTCAGGCAATATCCATTCGTCGTCACTGCCGACATTGAAAAAATGTACAGGCAGATTAGAACAAATCCTGAGCAGAATTTTCTTCAAAATATTTTGTGGAGAGAATCTCCTGCCGATCCACTTCAATGTATAGAACTGTTGACAGTAAGTTACGGTACTAATTTCGCTCCCTTCGTAGCTACTAGATGTTTAAATCAGCTAGCTATTACTTCTGACAAAGAATTTCCCTTAGCTGCAGACGCGCTAAGAACGCAAACTTATGTTGATGACGTGTTATATGGTTCTAATTCAGAAAGTGAATTAGAAGAGTCATATTTCCAATTGAGTACCCTCCTTAATTCGGCAGGATTCCGTCTGCATAAATGGAATTCAAATTCCATCCAATTTAGAGAAAAATTTTGTAATAACATTGAGTCTGTAAATTATGATATTACTAATGAGAAAACATCCAATAAGGTTTTAGGCCTATCCTGGAATAATATGTCCGACTGTTTTTCAGTGTCAGTTCCAAAGTATCCCATAGAAAATTCGGTAACCAAACGAATTGCGTTGTCCACTATTGCCAAGATGTACGATCCACTGGGACTCATTAATCCAGTCTGTGTCATTTCCAAGATTTATATGCAAAAATTGTGGGCTGCTAAGCTTTCTTGGGACGACCCTATTAGCGGAATTCTCCTTTCTGAATGGCATGACTTTGTGAACTCCTTAAATTCCTTAGCAGAGTTGAGTATTCCGCGTCGGGTATTTCTGAATAAACACATTCGTAAAATTGAGCTACACGGATTCGCGGATAGTAGCGAGAAAGCTTATGGGGCATGTGTATATTTCCGAGCAGTGTATAATGACGACATTGTATCTTGTACGTTGAGCACTTCCAAATCCAGAGTTGCGCCAGTCAAAACAGTTAGTCTGCCACGATTAGAATTGTGCGCAATGGTCTTGTTAACAGACTTAGTTCAAAAACTAATAGACATTTTCAAAAGCAAAATATCTTTAGAGTCCATTAATGCATGGACAGACTCCCAAATTGCTTTATGTTGGATACAAGCACATCCATCTAGGTGGTCAACGTATGTAGCCAATAGAGTATCGCACATTCAAAAGTTGTCCTCCACTTGGCATTGGAGACATGTTAAGTCCCCTGAAAATCCAGCTGACATCTTGTCACGCGGAGCACTTCCTCGTAAACTAATCCAGTCATCATTGTGGTGGCATGGACCGCCTTTCCTTTCTAAACCCAATCTTGAAATAGTAGAGTTGGGACCACATTTGTCCTCATCCGAAGTTCCAGAACAAAAAAGAGTTACTTTGCAAATTACTTCTGTAAATGCCAAATTGACAAATACTTTTTGGCATGGATTCTTTTTAAAATTCTCACACTTCCACAGATTGACGCATACCATAGCATACATTTTTAGATTTATTTCAAATCTCAAAAATCCGAATAATAAAATCGTAGGTCCCATAACTGTAGTAGAAAATGGAGATGCATTGAATTTCATCATCCGACAAATCCAGCGGTTGCATTTCACAAAAGAAATTTCTGAGATAAAATCCAAAAAGCAAATTAGCAATAAGAATCTTTGGTCTTTAAGCCCAATCCTGAATAAATCAGGATTTTTGTGTGTCGGTGGTCGTCTAGAACATGCTGACATTCCAGATAGTCATAAACATCCCATTCTACTTCCGTCAAACAATCATGTGGTGAACCTCCTGCTCGCTCACGAGCACAAGCGCCTTGGGCACGCCGGTGCTCAAACAGTTTTGTCCAATGTTCGACTTAAGTTTTGGCCACTAAATGGTCTCAGACAAATCAAAAAGATCATCCACACTTGTCTAAATTGTTTCCGGTTTTCAATAAGACCTTCAGAACAAGTAATGGCCCACCTTCCAAAAGATAGGGTATCCATTTGTAAGCCCTTTGTCAACGTCGGTGTAGACTTTGGTGGTCCGTTCCTTGTAAAAACGTCAAAACTACGTAAAGCACCATTTTCCAAATGCTATGTAGCCATCTTTGTATGTATGGCCACTAAAGCAATTCATATAGAACTTGTTTCGTCGTTAAGCACAGAATCTTTTTTGCTAACGTTGAAACGCTTCATTGCTAGGAGAGGCAATCCATCTAAGATATATAGCGATAATGCTACAAATTTCTTAGGTGCACGCAATCAACTGAAGGAATTGCGTGACTTTTTTCAAGATCCTGAATTCCAAGACAATATTAAGTCCTTTGCTGCCGAAACCAGCATAGAATGGAAATTCATACCTCCTCATAGTCCTCATTGGGGAGGACTGTGGGAAGCAGCCATAAAAAGCTGCAAATATCACCTCCGACGCATCTTAGGAGATGCAAAACTAACCTTTGAGGATCTAACCACTGTGTTATGCCAAATCGAGGCCATACTCAATTCCCGTCCAATTTGTCCGCTATCAAGTGATCCCTCCGACCTACATTGTCTTACACCAGGGCACTTCTTAATCGGCACAAGCCTTACAGCATATCCCGATAAAGATGTCACCCATTTGCCAGAAAACAGACTTGCATTCTGGCAGCATTGTTCCCGACTCCAGCAAAATTTTTGGAAACGTTGGAGCTTGGAATATTTAAACAGACTTCAAAACAAACCTAAATGGTTAATTGCATCTCAGAATTTAAAGCCAAATGACCTTGTACTGTTAAAGGAAGATGACACTCCTCCCTTAAAATGGCCTAGAGCCAGAATACTTGAGGTACTTCCAGGTCCTGACGGAAAAGTCAGAGCAGTCAAACTCAAAACATCGGAGTCCATTTTCACTAGACCTATTACTAAGGTCTGCCTGTTACCCAGGCCACAGTAACCCTCCATGGTCTGTTCAGCAACCATTCGTGTTGTTCTTTCCCACGTTTGTATCTATTCCAGTTCTGTTTGCGTTTTGGTTCTTCCTCCAATTCTTGAAGTCTGGTGACTTCAAGGGGGGCAGTATGTTAGAATTCATACGCTTTTTGAATTCGCCGCGTTTTGATTTCCTCTAAACAGTTTAGTTAGTAGGTTTTTGAAAACAAAACAAACACTTCCGTTACTACCGAAAATAAAATAATAACAAACAACTGTTTACCCACAACATATTTTTTGACGTTACTTTTTACAAGTTTTCTTTAGTGAGTTTTCGTGCATAATTTAATTCGCCACAACGAGTTAACATTAAGTTGCTCCAATTTTGTGTTATTGGGGCCTCCTGGTCCTTCGAGTTTGTAGTCCAGATATGTTCAATATAGAAAATTATACAGTGAGTGGTTTTAATTGAGGCAATCTCCATTACACCAACCAGACCAGCAAAAGTATCGAAGGAATTTGTGTACTTCATCCTACACATGTAGTTGTGGCCTACTTAATAATTTTAGCTGTAACTCCAACAGCTACTTATCTATGTATCACGTGTGTAATGGCGAGTGTTGGTAAAGAATTTAAGAGATCACACTGTAGAATGAGTGATGTATAGGAAATAATGGAAAACTGACGAATCAATGAAAGGTTTCCGATAACTTTAATAATTAACTTTACAACTTTGTTAAAAAAGAAGATGGGAATAAACTTCTGTATATATTCGCGATCGGATGAACAAAGGTTTCTCCCGTCTGAGTGCAGGTCCTAATTGCATTTAAAACTTTAGAAAATTGCGACATTATCCCGTTAAATTTATTATCCGAGTTCCAATGAGCGAAACGATTCGCATTAAACTCTGACGAGTTCCTATCCGGCAGCATCTGGGAAACCCATCCTACCGAAAGCGGACTAAAACACCTAATCAAATTAATGTTTCTACAACTTAAGGCACGAATTTCATTTAAGAAAAAAAAGGAGGAACAGGAAATGCTCGATTTTAAATTTCTTTTCAGTTTGAGTCGACAGGATGGATTTGGGTGCCGAAAGTAGAAACTAATGACACAGAAAATGGAATCTTTCAGGCCATTTGTTTCAGCGCGAATTTGCTGGGTCAACTGCAGATTTTGTGCAAATTAGACACGAACTCCAAATTATCTCTCACGTGTGCTACAAAGTATTTTTACAAACATTTAAAAACGCTTATTCAACCCTTTCAAACGGAATACTTTTATTTGTATTAATTAGAAAATTTGTGTAAAATATTTTCTTCCTCTTAATTAGGAAAACCTTGGGTTAAAGTACAGAAGGATGGAAATGACGTCACCGTGGCGTATTCACCACGTTCACCCAGTTGGCTTTGATTTGTAAATGAGATTCGTTTAATAAAATGCAGCCTGTAAAAATCGGTAATTTTATAAATTTTTGCGTCTCGTGTTTCTCCGATATTTATTTCGAGTAATACATCAACCCCGATAAAGAATGAGTAATTGAAGGCAAAAAAGCAAAACTTTTCCTGAAAAGGAAATCTGCCCCAATCTCCGATACACAATTCTGAAACAGAATCCCCAACGAAAAGGGGGAGGCAAACTTAAAGAAGAGCCTCTCAAAGTGAAGTATTATTTTAAAACAAGCGCTTCCTTTCATCTAAAATATCAGAGATAATTGATCAAAGTTATAAACAAACTCTCAGTTTTGGATTTTTTAAACCGCCTCTTTAGTTTTTAAAACAGTATGACGGGTTCTGGCCCGAATTAATTAGTCTACTATGTTTACAAAGGATTTTCAGTCTTTTCACTAGTTCGCGAAAGACTTTTTGTTAACGGAAGAAGTACGGAAAAGTTAATTAAGGGGTTTTACTTTAAACTGGAGAAAATTACTTGTAGTTAGAGTTGCCCGTTGTTAAATTAAAAAACTTACAATACTACTCTATTTAACTTACTTCGGGAAATAACACAGAGGAAACCAATGAAATACCCTGATTAAGCATTCCACGCTTGCAGTTTTTAATACCCTAATAAAGTACAAAAACAGAGAAAAATTTCAATTTTTCTAATTAATTAACATTCTACTCCTACACACAATAAGTTATTCATGCACATTTTTAAAACAAGTGTTTATAAATAACCAAGCTTCCAATTTAATTAAATTAAAAACAAGAAGAACCTCGAAACTCAAAGTTAGCGGGGATTTATTAAATTTAAATATTCCAATGCATAAAAGCAACAAAGCGTAATTTTTTTTATAAGGGACAAATTCGTAATTCAAAACCAAAGGAATCTGTTTGTTGTTGATTTGTTGCCGCTTTGTATTTTACCATTATTAAAATGTTGCCCGATGCTTGTAAAAGGCATCCTTTGTTATTCAGCGTTCGTATTTTATCAAATATTCGATCCTTGTATTTAAGAACAAATCGACAAGAGTTTGGTTGGGTTTTGTTTAATAACAAAAATTACCGAAGGCTAAAGCAAGCTAAATAGTTAATATTTAGATCGAATAACTGCTTTCCACTTTAAATTTTAATTTCAAAATTTCACTAAATTAGGATACATATCGCCGAAGATATATACTGTATTTTGTTATAACTACTTGCATTGTATATCTACCTCAAGCGGCGTATTCGCAGATTTTTGTAACAATACCGGTTCGGCATAGTTCGTGTATAGTTTCGACGTTAGTTGAGCACGTACCTGGACTCCGTCGAACTCCTCGAGGAACAGCCGGCGAAATTCGGCGTATTCGGGGATGAATCGTTGTCGATGTTTGGGCGCCACTGGATTTTTCTGGCAGTTCCAGAACTGCGGATTCGTCTTCTCCGGCTTGACTCCGAGTCCCGAGCATTACTGTGTCCTGAAGATCTTCTTCTACGTGGCGCCAATTGTTACCTCCGGCGTTACGGGTGGCCAAGGGAGCAGCTTGCGGGCGATGTCTTCGGCAAGAAAGATACCATACCAAGATACGAAAGATTTATATTTGATTATATACACAAAGTATACAGGCTGGCACACAGTACAATAGGTATGGATGAACAGGAATTTGAAAGGCGACGGGGATGACGGACGTCAACCGGCGTGCCTCGAAGGAAGTGATATTCAAGCCTCTCTTGAATACCACAACGATGCTGGAGGTCTGGTTGGTTCGAGGATGGAACTGGAACTGGACTTGGAGCAGGAGTTTAAGTGATGTGGAACTCGGACTGGAGCTGATATGGAACTCGGACCAGAGCTGGGGTGGAACTGATGCTCTCCGCTAGAAAGGCTCTGATTATAAACCTTCCAAGTGGCGGGAAGCCAGCGGATTGGTTGTCCTCTGTGAGGTGATTGGGTAACAATATGCTTCTTCTCTCGGTGGTCCGAGTAGCAGCACTCAAGTCCTCAGCCCATTGTGCATCCACCGTAAATTAATGATTGTCTTCATACAGACCGACATCTAGCCCAAAGACCAAGACCTTGTCCATACAGGTGCTCCGTTTATCATCAGCTTCTAGAACATCGGCACTAAATAGGCGATGCCTCAGTAGAAGTAGCCTGGAGCATCGCAAAAGGAGATGAAGATAGGTTTCATGCGCTTCGTTGCGGAATCTGCAACTAAGGAGTGCTGTTTGACTATCGTGGCATAATAGATATGTCTGTTCTGGTAGCCTTTGGTGAGGTTTTCCTGGGCACAGACCAAGATTGCAAAGAGCTCAGTCTGGAAAACGGTAGGAAACTTGCCTAATGCGAGAGACAATCTCGTTCTAGGTTGGTCGCCATAAATGCCAGCACCGAAGCCTGCGTCTGTTTTCGATCCATCTGTGAACTACAGTACAGCAAAGGATCTGACGCGGTCCCTGGGCACTAATGAGCATTTATTCCTTGCAGGGATAGTTATCTCGTTATTTCTGGTGAAGCAGTAGCAAGGAGACAATATATCGCCAGACTCCATCAAACGAGACAAAATCTGAACGTGATCTTTCAGCCTCCCATCACCCTTACAAAAACCTTTAAGCCGATTTCCGTGCTTTCGCCTCAATGACAATGTGAAGGGGTACTAGGTTGAGAAAGGCTTGCAGAGCCTTCGTGCGCGTGGTACGACCAGCCCCCGTAATTGCAGAACTTGCTAGCCTCTGGAATTGGGTTAGAACCGTCTGTGTATGTTTCCCTGCAGTTATGGGCCGCTACTCCAGTGAACCATATGTGATGACTGATTTAATTACCGTAGTGTAGACCCACATCAGCACTTCTGATGCCGAAGGTTCGATGACATGCTTCTGTAAGGTTTCAGACTTCAACTAAGTATCGCAAATCGAACGATTAAGCGCTTTCACCGCATTTCAAAGTGAAACCCTTACGAATTCTGAATATACGTGCCTCCGAGGATTATAAATTCATAGAGACACATTAACAAATAAACAAATTAAATGTGTAAAGTTTAGTAGCTTTTGAATACATCGTAGTTAACAAAGGGGTATGAAGTTCCTTCGGGCTATGTAACGCAATCAACTAGCTAAGTCAGATCAGTAATTGGGGCCTTGTTACTTATAGTCCTAGTTGTTTACTGAACTAACTAAGAAGTGATTTGAAGTGAAAAAAGCGCGAAGAAACCAAATGAAGTATGGGCCTTTTCATTTAATGTCGCAATATTCGTATAACTAACAAATAGACCATTCAATATCCAAAGTTTTCTACGCCCTTCGTGTGTTGTTTCCTACTTTTCTTATTAAATACTTCTAATATCTGCCATATAAGTAGTCCAGTCATATTAGCCTCAAAAAGCCGTTTTGGCGGAAATAAATTATATATTTTTGAAATTCGGTGTACATACTCCTGAGTATCTAGAATCGAATATTCGTTTCTCGCGCTCTCGTAAATAACTATTTTAAATCATATTTTTATTTTGTATAATGTTATTCCAGAAATTTGTCTACCGGCGTGAGGCTGTAAACCCTGGGTCTTACGAAACGAGAGCGCGAGAAACGAATTGTGCGTTGCGCGACAGAATCCACCCCCTTCCCCCCCTTCCGGCCTCTATGCCGCGCGAACTATAGCTATTGTGGCAAATCGTGTAATATAATTTTTGTTCAAAATTTCGTTCCCATCAACTTTACCCGATATAAAAATTTTCAGGCGGTGCACCGTTTACGAGATAATTGCGAAAAATAACACAACGTCGCCGTTTGGGGGATGTTTTTTCAATATTAAGGGATGAAGCCCCCACCAAGGAAGGGGTAACTCGACGGATATTCGATTCTAGAGTACTCAGCAGTATGTACACCGAATTTCAAAAATATATAATTTATTTCCGCCAAAAAGTCTAATTTGACTGGACTAATAGTTTTACGAATTATTACAAATTCGCAATCAAAATTTCTCATTGCTGTTGATTTTTGGGAATGTATTTGTTATCTGTAATTTCTGTAATGTAAGCAAACTGAACGTTGCAATCATTCCTTTGTGGTACTCTAAAGATACATATTTTTAAGTTAAGCCTTTTAAATACTTACAGTTTTTCCTTTGCTTAGTTAAAGTATTTAAATTATGATAAAATGTAACTTGGAACAGGTGCGGACGTACTTGCCATTTCTAAAATCGAAAAACAGCAAAGCGAATAAAAGTGCTGCAAAACAAGTAATAATATGAAATGTAGCTGAAGTAATCAATAAACTGAAGCATTTGGGGAAATGTTACAAATACATTTCAAACTACGTTCTATAAAGAAATTCTATAAAAAAAGGAAAATGTGATGAAAAATTTCTAAACAAGCCCTAATAACTACTGAAAGTAGAAAAGTTAATCAAGTAAAAATATCAAGCAAGCATAACTCGGCCTTTTGTTTCCATCGAGTTGCTTGCAGCTGTCGATTCTTATTCTGTTACGAGAACAATCAACAGCTTCGAGTGGGTATAAAGGAAACCATATGCCCATGTCCTGCTTGTCAGATGGTTCTAAATAATTTTTATGACTATTAAATAACACTCGTTTTTTGTTAAACACAGGCTGTGCCCAATCATAAAACTGCAGGTTTACTCACGGCTGTCGTCCAATCGCGAAGCTGTAAATTCTGTTTTCACAGTTGCGTTATTATCTTGTCGCAATGTATTGGTACATCATGTATTGCAGTTGTTTTATCATAGAGAACTGTCGACAGGTGACGTAAACTGTGCTAATTCGTGATTTTGTATGATTTTAACTTGCATCAAAAAGAAAATAGTTAAAGAACAAATATTACTAACTAGAGCGAATTAAGACATTCGCCTTCGCTCATCTCGCAAACTACGCCCTCGTTGAATAATAGCTATCATAACCTGTTCGTTGAATGTTATACTCTTTCATGGAAAACAATATCGCAGTGAAAAATACTATAACTCATCACAATTACTTGCAAGGTAGTTTAGTAAAATGTTAAATTATCTCTGTTTTGCTAAATAGCTGTCGGTATAAGGCGTATTGTTTGACTCACATGTGCCGTGGACTAATCACCCACAGCACAGTGCAGAGCATAAACAATTGGGAAGACACTTCATGCACGTAATAACGCACCAAGGGCGGTCGAAGTAAGTAAGTTGAGCCACGTTCTGTAGGTCTGTAGTCAGCTTATTTGGTAAACATAACCTTTAAAACTTCCCCTTTTTTGTACTAATTCGGGGCCCGTTTTTTATTGACCCCGGGGAATACTGCAGCCTAAAAGGCTTATTCTACATACCTTGATTAGTAGATCATACCCATTCAGTGATCTTTCTGCCCGAATATGCGCTGTCTTTTTCTTGCCAACGCATCACAGACACACAAAAGGGGCGCTGCTGTTTCTGTTTCTTTATTGCAAAGTTTACAAGTAAGCTCTCCATTGTATTTACCGATCTTCCGTAGGTGTTCTTTAACAGTCGCGTGTCCTATTAGTAGACCTGTGACGATCATAAGTTGTGTCCTCCCTATAAGAAGTAGTTCATCAGTTCGCTTCTTGCAAGGTCCATTTATGAATTCCTTGCTTGTCCTGTCTGTTAGGCCAGTATCTCTCATGGTGAGTGCCAATCCAGTTACTTACATAACCTATGGCACTTCTTGAAGTTTCTAAGGCTGGTGCTGGGCCAAGGTAAGCCTCAGTCGATCCCAGGGCCTGCCCCCCCCCTCCCTTAGACTTAACATATAGTTATTATTTCTTATTTAATATTGAAGTTAAGCAGCCAGATTCAAAAATAATATGACGAACGTCAGCAAGAAGTTCTTTCCCTAATTCCTTCCCCTGCACTCCGTATCAATGAAATGTGTAAAGTGTAAATGTTCAGTAGGTACTATTGTTATTAAGATTAAATATTTTACAAATTTGATATTGCGTTTGAAGTTTTTACGCGCCAAAATGTCCTTATTAGCGTATTTGAGGGTATAAAATATTCTTAATCTAACACACAATTTTATTAAGTATTGCACCGAAAAAACAATGCAGGGCGGAGAAACAGATATACAGCGTGGAAATTAAGTAAGGAATAAATTCGGTAACTCCGTTAATCTTTGTGATAGAGACGAAATTTAAAAGACGTGTATCGATTAAAATTACAGCGCATCCGAAAAAGTTATTTTCAGATTTAACTTTCATTTGTTTTAAAAGTTATGACGTCATCAATTGTTTTTTTTAAATGACATCCTATATTTTTTGTGTTTTATTTCGATAGAGTATTTTAATCTGTTTTCAATGGTATACAAATTATATATACCTACCCCAGGCCCCCCCCATGCGAAATTCCTAAATACGCCACTGGTCGATCCCTGTCTTGTTAATTCGCCGGCTTTCTTATTACAGTCTATCCCACAACGGCCTGGTACCCAGAACAGATCTGCTGATGTTTATACGAGTAAGACCTTGGATTGTTTCCCATGGACATTGTATATCGCGTATATTTCCGTTTAAAATACGGAGCTGTGCTTACCTAATGAAAAGCTGAGCCTCTCTCTTGGTCTTTCGTCATAGCCTGATCTAGTTTCAGAGAGTTATGGAGACGTCTGTGTGCCAGATAAGACTTCCAAAAGGAATATCCTCTTTGGAATCTTTCCACTCGTCGCGATGTTGAATTATCACCTCGAAGAATAAACTTGCAAGGCATTTGGGAGTCATATTCAAGTAGAACCTTTATGCTACCAACACAACAACAAAGTTGTACGGTGGGTTTTGCAGTCTGTGTATTCCAAATCTTGATTCCCCGTGCATTACTATAAGAAGAGGAGGATAAATCTTCCTTAATATAGGTTATATAAACTGACATTTATCTTGCCACGTTGGATTATGCCCTATTGACATATCTAATTTTTTACAGAATACTTTTGGAAGATTGAATTAATTAATACTTAAGAAACGTCAAAGGGTTGTTAATACTTTTTTGAATTAGCTTAGGCATTGCCTTCTATGATCCTCAATCATCGACCTTGACTAGTAATATCCAAATATAAGGTTTTCTGGATTTTCAGAAATCCATTTACAACTGCAATACGAACTTGTGTCCTCTTGATTACAAAGCGTGCATTTAATCAGTATGCTATCATCAAAAGGTTATGCTTTACTTCGTCTTCCTCCAATTTTCGGCATGTTTTCCCTTTTGATTTTGTTAATTAGTTAGTTAATTGTTAGTTAGCAACAATAAATTTAAATTGCTGTGATAGTCTTTTCCTCCCCTCGATTGTCTTTTAGTTATTACTCTCGGTTTGAATTTTATTTTGTCTTCGTCCTTTATTATACATCTTTCATTAGCCTTTTACATTTGCGTGCAAAGAATTATTCAATTTTCGTAATCTCTTATTTTTAAATAGTCTTCTCCTGTTGCTCTCCCTTTTTTTCGTTTTTTCTCCGCTTTTTATTGGACTTATTTTCTCTCTACTTTGTTCTGTTGCTTCTATTTTCTGTACGTCGTAAAATTAATTTGATGTTGAATCCATACAGAGCGATCTGCTGAGATTAAACTCGTTATTGTTCTTGTCTTCTTAGTCATTTGTATTCAGATATTTATTGGCTATTTTAATTCTTTTTTCTCCTTCTTCCTCGTTATTTCTTTCTTTTCTGCATATTTTCATTTCTTTCCCGTTTCATCTATTATTTTGGTTTTCCCCCTTTGTTTAGTTCTTCTTCTCTTCTTTTCCCCATTCTACCTTTTTTCTTGCTTCAATTTTTTTCTATTTATTTTCATTGTTTAGTTTGCCCTTCCTTTCTTTATTGGTTTTGGTCATATACTTTCATTTTCATTTACACATGAAATTAATTAACCTTCTGGCCATTGCGTCGTCTGCTTGTGTTAACACCTTCCCTCATTTTTTCTTCCTTTATTTGGAGTTCTTTCGATCTTTCCTACATACGAAACGCAACTAACCAACAGCCGTTTACTTGTGGGATAGGAAAATTTTTGACTTTTAATTTATAACTTTTTACCGTAGGATTCCTTTCACTAATCTCAGCGGCTCTCTCTCTTTCTCTATCGCCCTCCGCCACCTCCCTCTATCTATCTGACTACCACCCTCTCCCTTTGTCACTTTTTACCTTGCTCTCTCAAGCTCCGTTTGCAACGCTTTGATAATTCACTTTCCAAGTTTTATAACAGGTTGGCTTACTTTAAATCCTAGAATAATAGTTTACTCCAAGTTAATTTAATATCGCAAAACTGCATTGAAACGCGATGGTTGAATCTTAAACAGGGTATTCTATTGATTAATAAAAGAGCCTCGCTAGCACAAACTAGCTTAAATGTAAACGATGTTGCCAATATGATTTAGTGTTTGTTTAATACTTCTATGATTTAATTACAAGTAAATACGCGTACTTTATAGGTTACATGTAGTTACGTAGAAATCTGGTAAACTGTATCTAGTTATTATTGTAACGTTTTTACGACGTTTATTCAAATAAACTCGGTTCGTGGTGTAAATTAATTTATTAAACAAACTTAAAGTACGAAATAATTATAAAGAACAATTAAACACTAACGTAAAACTAAAACGGAACACTAATATTAAAACCGAACATTAAAGTAACTTATTTATAACAGTTTATTTATTTAACGATTTATTTCTACGTATTCACAAACACGCCGCGATTATTAGTTCAAGACTATTCACGGATATTTACATTAACTTCGCGACCGCGACTGTTGGCTGGATTAGACTAACCCCGGGTTCGTTTTGGTCGCGCCTTATATATCCCAGCTCCGTCCTTCCAGAATTTTATTCCACAACATTCCCGTAGTTGCGCGAGAGTAAGTATCCGCCGAACGCTCTGGAAGCTTTTCGGTGGATAATTCTAGCGGCGGATGACGCATTTAATCTCGCACCTGCTTTCCGCAGCTGCTGATGCGATTCGTTACATTATTATAGAAACTAAACATCATTAAGTATTTAGCTATTTACTGATTTCTTCTTCTTCTTCGAGTGGCGTACTGTTTACAGAGCCTTGCCGTCTTCTCTCCATATGCCTGTTGTATGCGTGTTAAGTGGCCTACAGATGTAGGAGATCTACAGATGTAGGAGATCTACAGCTTTACGTGAGCTCTGAAGCACAGAAGTGCTTGCACTTCTAGTCCAGAAAAGACCTACTAGGCATATTATACTCGTAATAGTCTCCGTAAGAGACCAACTCACCGAAGGGTATGTGAGCACTGGGAGGAGATACTGGTTGAACACTTTAGTTTTAATGTACGTAACATTTTTGACTTAAACACATTTCTCAATTTTCCGTAAGCAACCCCTCCAAGTCTACATCTTCTCTCCATTTTTGAGTCTGTTCGAAAGGTTAATTTTTGCCCTAAGTATACACATTCCTCTACTATTTCTATTAATTTATCTTGTATTCTAAGAGATGTTGCGCCGACTGTGCTGGTCAATATTTTTATTTTTGATATATTCATTTGGAGACCTGCGGTTTGTGCCACCCTTTCAACGTCTTTTACCATCGCTTCTAAATATTTTTTATTGTCCGATAGCAGGACGATGTCATCGGAAAAGTGGAGGTTGTTGAAATATTCTCCATTGATATTAATGCCCTTTTCGTCCCATTCTACAGTTTTAAACACGTCTTCCAGGTTTGTAAACAATTTCGGTGAAATCGGGTCGCCTTGTCTGATGCTTCGTCCTGTCAAAGGTCTGTATGGTTATAGTTGCATTTTCATATGTTTTGGATTAGTTCTATGTCCATATAATCTACCAATTTTGCACAAGTGTTCAACGTATAATCTCTAATTTAAAAAATACAAACGAAGCCAACAACTCTTACACGCCTTACTCGCTAACGAACGTGGTCAATTCTGATATGTTTACGCAATCTCTCTTGGTGCTATTCATTTGTACGTCCTCTAATGAGTCTTACTGCCATAATATAGCAGCATTTATAACAACCAGGTGAAATTTCACTTCTAGGAAGATGGCTAAAAGATGGAGGGATAGTTTGCAGTCAACATCACAGGAATAAGCTTATACCCATACCCAGAATAAAACAACGAATTTGTCTACTAAATATGGAAGAAGAAGAAGAAGAAGGAAGAAGATCAAACGCATAATCAACGGATTTACAACTTAAACGGCTGTCTATTCTACGAATGAAAGTACAGTTTTTCAGTATGAGCCATAAAAGCCAATCGTTCACGTGCCGCTCGAAAATGAAGACGACAAAGAAAAGGACCATTTTCTTTAAGACCTTGTGACGTTGTACAACCAGTCTCATGAGATACATGCCAGAATGCCAAAAGCCAGAATGAGTTTATGACTAAGAACATACTGGTAAATTTGGTCGATACGACAAATGGTAATGGGGGTAGATTCATTAACTGTAAAATCCACTATCTCAGGGAGCACATAATTTACAAATATCCAGAAAATAACCTGAAAATCTCCGTATAGAGTCATTCCAAACCAATTAAAAAAATATGCCTCATAAACGTCGGAAGCTATAGAGGCGCAGACAAAGACTACAGACTGAAAAGGGAACGAGTACTAGCCTAAGTATAATGTGAAGGTCAGTACCAGCTACACATTGAAATAACAAAGAAAAAGGAGAAGAAAATGGAAAGAACCCCTTTAACGTTTCTAAGAACACAAGTTCGCTAAAATCTGCATTATCAACATTTCACACGGATTGGGAGACAGAAGCAGCCCAGCAAAGAGATGAAAGGAAGAGGAAGTGAGTAAGTAAATACGAAAAAGAAGAAGAAAAATTGAAAAAGGGAACGACAAAAAGGAAACGCAAAAAATGAAGAAAAATAAGAAGCTAACTGCTTCTAAAATATATAGATCACGATGAATAAAGAATCGGAGTTGTTAAATTACTTAACAACATTAAAAGTGACACATTTTAAGTATATAGTTGGATTCTAGTGTTGGTATCTATTACTTTTATATTCTTTTTATATTCATTTCTGTTGTTTCTATTTAATGACCAATTAAACCTTATCGTTTACTCAAAAATTTAATTTTCTGAAACGAAAAAAATAATGTTTTAACAATTCAGACCTTTTACGGTTACGTTCCGAATCGGTTGACATTAAGTTTGCCTAAGCAAATAATAAATAACATGGAAGCTATCACGATAACAATAATAACCGTTATTTTTCTAAACATTCTGACGCATCTGTTGGTCAAGGGAATATGTGCCAGACTTAAGGTAAAATTTTGTAAATATTCAAAATTGGAGTTACTTCAAAGTATAAAAATGTTCAATATTTTTAGGAAAATCCAGATAAGGTTCCTCGTAGCATAAAATTAAGGTTATTAACAGTAATTCTGATGCTACCAATAGCAACGCCGATTTTTCTAATTCTCGCGTTATATCGGCAAATACTTCACCTAGTATTACGGTGGAAATACGGATCGAAATTTGGTGGATTACTTAGCGGTTGTGACAATATTTTCACGCTAAAAATTATATCAAAAAGTCCATCTTGTATTTTACACATGGTAAAATATAATCATAGCAATGACAAGAGCTTCTACGATGCTTTCAGAGAAGTATTATATACAAATTTATTGCCCAGGCTGGCCAAAAGTCCAAAATGTTTTGCAACAGTTCGATCATATTTTGGTTACTCGTTTTTACTAAAAAACGAATTCACCTTAGACGACTCTCTTGGAAAGTTGCAACCGGTTAAAAATGTAGAAAGAGAAATTCAAAGATCCGACTTAGTAAAATTAATAAAAAATTACTGTGACAGACCCTTGCCAAATAATGGGCGAGGATTATGGGATATCCTTGTTGGCACGCAGCCAGTGAAGTGGAACCAACAACCTGACGGTGTTCTACTATATCCGGTTCTTTTTAGGGAGCATCATAGTTTAGCCGATATGCTAAGCATTGTTGATAACGTATTCGAAACGTTCCCAAAAGATAACAGTTCTACGAAAGAAAATGTTGGTTCGCCTACTGCAGAGCAGAAAACTGACCAACAGTGCTCAAACGAATCTGAAATAACCTTTCTAAACGATAAAGTCGAGAAGGAATTATTCATTACAACCTCTGTAAACATCTGGAAGAAGGTCAAGGCCTACTGGGTGGAGTTTTCAATGTTTTGCCTCGGTGTGACAAACTATATTAAACGGAACCTGTATGTGCACGATAAAACAAATGCCTTACGAGGGCTTAAATTAAAAAACAAAAGAGTTATCGTTTTATCAACTGAAGCCGCCTCCAGTTACTTAAAAATAGTTAAAAGGATCCAAAGTAGGATATCTGGAATTAGATTTAGTGACATCCTGTTGACCTGTATCAGTGAAAGCATTCGGGAGTACCTTCAAAAGGTTTCTTTTTCTTTTACAGCCTTTGGCATATTTTTTAAGTTTTAATTAACAAATAGTCAGGGCACTTTGTTAGTCAGGGCATACCTGTAATTAAATTATCTTTCATTAAGGTATCACCTTTAACACAAGCCGTCAAGAAAACGAACAGGTTATAGAGGATGCGGTCATTTTACCAACTCTTTTGAGGGCGGTGGCATTGTGAGCTCTTCTTATGTTTGTTTTGTTGTGCTGTTCTTAACATACACCACTCTTAATTTTTATCATGACAATCAGTAGTTAAGCAAACCAGAAATATTGGCGTTGTTCACTTGTTCCATGCTTCGGCTGCTTCATTTGTTTCCAGTCAACTTAAAAAGAAGTATTTTGCTTTTTTAGGCATTAAGGCTTCTTTACCTAAATACAAGAGTTTTAAGCCTTTTTTATTTTTACAGTTATCTACGAACGTCCCAAAGTATATGAATTTCTCCATTCCGCAATCGCCAACGGTCACAAGGAAGAAAATAACAGCTTTGGGTAGGGCAAGAGGTAACATTGTAAACTGTTGCAATGTCTTGCCCTTCATTGGGAGAGAAATTCCTATTTCACAAAAGAAAGAAACGATTTTGAATCTGGCGTTGGTACTGAAAGAACGGGATCGTTATCACACTCATCCTGTTGCTGTTGAGGTAGGGATAGGTCTACAAGTTTTACAGATTTCTACAAATGTCCTTTTAGGGTAACTATCAACAGTTTGAAGTTATATCTCGTTTACTACCAAGATTCTTGATACAATTCTATATGGATTCGTTGCAATGCACAGGAAATTTTTCTAATGTACCAGTAAGCAAATACCTAAAATTTCAGGATTTTGTAGTTGAAGATATGATAGGTATTGGACCAGCGTTTGATGGATATGGTACAAATGAAACCAACAAGTTTTATGTAATAAATAAATAAGTATTTTGGTTGGTTTCTAGGAACCAATTTTATTCTTACTACTTATCACGAGAAAATGAACATATGTTTAACTGTTGATAAGGCCGTAATTCCTGAAGAGGATGAAATTCGGAAGATATTGAGTAACATCTATAAATATTTAGATTTACTGGATAAGGAAACCGAAACTATTGGCGATGTGTTGTAGAACGAAATTCCATTAATAAAGGGCTTTAGTTAGCGATTTGTTTTATTGTTCATTTTTTTCAGAGTCTTATAGTAAAATTTCCATAACCCTTGGTTGTCGAATAGAATATAAAGAAAATATTATTTTGGGAATCTGTGGTAGCACGAAGGGAAGAATTTCTGGAGGCAAAGCAATAAAGAAGCAATAACAATTTATATTGTTAAGCAGTGCCAGTCAAGCTGACAGGAATATTCCAAAACAGTTTAAGTTTCGAAAAGTAAGAATAAAATCGAACCGAGAATATCCATACATGTAGACTGTAAGAGGCGGTAAGTACCTACCTAGCATGGAGGGCTAATCCGCTTTCATATCCAGTGAGTTTTAAACGCCAAGCGTACCGGATGATGTGGTAAGCACCACGCCTTCGACAATCGTTTACCTCCCACACTCCAGCACTGTATTTTCCAATTGTTTGCAGTGATTAGGTAGTACTACTACAGAACGCAAAAGTAGAGATGGATAGAATAACCATTAACGTAATGGGCATAAGCGAAGCGAAATGGCATAAAGAAGGGGATTTCTGGAGGGCAAGCAAGCAAAAGAAGGTAATACAATAGAAGCAGGAATAATCCTATCTAAAACAACAAGAGAAAGATTAGAAAGGCACATACAATACAGCGAACGAATTCTTATGGTATGGCTAAAAACAAAACGAAAAAATATGATAATAATACAAGTAGTATACATGCCCACTTCCGGCAACAGCGACGACAAAGTTGAAGAAGTACAGGGTGTCCGCAAAAAGGAGGTCAATCCGTTAACCACATATTCTTTGAGCAAAAATAATATGACTTTTATAATGCCATTTTTCATTTTAGATCTACACGTGCGATGTACAGGGCGTCAAAGTTTGAAATTTAAAACTGATTATTTTTAATAAATGAAGTATTTAATAAGCTATCAATTTCAAATTTGGTGCAGAGCTTCAACATAAATAGTCACATCCTTTGAGAAAAGCAAAACGAAAACAACGGTCAAATAATCAAAATACGGGGGGTACAGTACCCACTGACCTCCCCTATTTTTTAGTACCTACGCCAGTGACTTCCAAGCTATTTTTTTTGAGATAATCATGCATTTTGGATTATTTTTTGTCTCTTATCAAATTTTGATAAAATCGTTCGTTTTAGAGAGAACTTGAAAAGTACTGGTCCTTGATACGCGGTTTACGGTAATCTCATAAGTTCCTAATACTAAAAAAAAAAATTAGAAAAAAGCAAATGGCATTATAAAAGTCATATTATTTTTGCTCCAGGAATATGTGGTTAACGGATTGACCTCCTTTTTGCGGACACCCTGTATATCATAACATAAATATAATATTAAGTTATGTAAAGAGCGAGGAAAACCTTATTGTAATGAAAGACTGGGTGACTGGGACGGCATAGTGGGAGAAGGAGAAGAAGAAAACACGGTCGGAAAATAAGGTCTGGCTAAAAGGAACAAACGAGGAAATCGAATAATCAGTCGAAGGTGGTGGTGGAATACAGTATGTCACTACCACCCTCGACGACGCTACACTTCGAAGATGCCAGAAGATGTAAGGAGTACCAACTGAAACCAAGTAAAAGATAGCAGAAGTTGCCTCGCTGCAGATATCAACAGCGATCTTAACGTGGTAATGATGAAGAGTCTATTAAACCTGAAAAAACGTAAATAAACAGCGTCGAAGAGGGATGGGAAATAATCAAACAAAACATAACTGAAGGGCTAAATGATATAATTGGAGAAGCAAAGCAACAAAGTGGAAAATCATAGATACAAATGAGATATTGCAAGTAATAGAAGAAAGGAGAACAAAAGACGCTCAAAAACAAAATAAACAGAGAAGCAATTAGAGCACAAGGAAAATTTATAGAAGAACAAATGGGATGAGACACAAAAATACCCAAAACCGAGTCAAAGAAACCAAGCATATTGTAGTAAAGTGAATTACTTAAATATCATATAAAAGCATTTCCTTCGGAAATGAACTAATAACTTGAATAAGTTAATCTTTAGTATGACTGATATAAAAGGTGACGCAACGATTGTTTAAAATAGGATGTTATTAAATGTGTTTATCAACTAGACATGCACCTGCTAAATATGTGTCATGTAAACATCTGGTTAGGTTCCTAATAATCGCAATGTCTTCAGATAAGCAACGGTGATTAATGCACATCTGCATTGCACCTGCACTTAGATAACAAGAAAGACCATGACTAATGTTTACGTAAAGCAATACTTAATAATAAATTGTATAAATAGTTTGAACACATGTTACGAATCTGGACAGTATAAATACATGGGCTTTACCCATAGTAAAAGGAGTCTCTTCTCAAGAGCCTCACTACGATGTCTAATTAAGATCAGACGAGAGGTCTTTACTCGAACCCCTGGCCCTTAGCCAAGGGTTGGGTTAAACAGTCTTTACATTGTTACCAAGATGTGTTATACATGTAAGTAGGAAGTAATGTTCAGATTTTGTATCTTGTCTTAAGTCCATCAGACTTAGAACTTATTAAGTGTTTTGGATTTCATATTTGTAGACCAGTTTAAATAATGTTTGAATGTAAACTTATAACAATATATTTGATGTTAGTTTGATCGTGCATTTTTAATGAATACCTCTTGCACAAGCAAAGCTTTAACACTCGTAATGAAGGTGCTATAAGACTCTACCATCTTAATCAATAAAACCAAAAGCCCCTTCGTTACAATATAGAAAAATTAATTAATTAATGCGAAGACTTCCAAGGTCAATGCCAGTGTTGAAATGGCGTTTTACGAGTTGGCACCGTGTCATTGTTAGGAAAGAAGAACTCAACCACAAGAACAAATAGAAGCTAAGATCAATAAAGGAGTTAGAGAAGGATATACTGTCTCACTGGTACTGTTTAATATACAGGTTGTTCCGCAACTCGAGGGCCATAGTGAATATACATATTCCTGAGGTCATACTGGATCAAAAAGTCCTCATGAACATTTATCTTTAAATGGAACGTTTCCAAGTTATTAAATTCCAAGTGATTGTAGCAGTAACATTTATTATTTAAGTACATTCAACGTTTGAAATTTAATTTTTATTTAAGTTTTTAATTAGTTTTAATCTAAACGTGACTCAAAATAGCCACCCCCGTTATTAATGCAAAGTTGGAACCTTCGAATAATGGAAATAACAGAGCGCATGAGAGTTTTTGGGGCCATTTTTCATTTGATGTGCGACTTCCATTATCCTGCCTATTAATTCTTCCCTGGTTTGTATCCTTGCAGAATATACCCGTGTCTTCATGTGTCTCCGCAGATGATAATCGAGGGGCGTGAGATCAGGTGATCTCCCAGGCCAAGCAATCGGTCCCCCTCGACCTATCCATCGGCCCGGAAACCAACCATAAATAAAAATTAAAAGGCAACATTATCACTAGTGAAGAACGAAGCAAAAAAGAAATTATTAGTAGAAATCAGCAGGCAAAACGAGCTTTCCCCAACAAAAAGAAAATGCTACAGATAGAGTAAGAAGCCAAAAAGTTCCAAGAAGAGCAGACGCAGAAGAAAAACTGTGAAGTCATATCCAAACAAGAAGAAATCAACTAATGGGCCACATATTAAGAGGAGAGAGACTTTTAAAAATAATTATTGAGGGGAAGATAGCAGCAAGAAAAGCGAGAGGACGACCATGGCTACAATATATATATCAGATAATGATGGACGTAGGAAGCAACAATTATATGCAGCTGAAAAGACAAATCGTAGAAAGTGGAAAGCTTGCGATTGGATAACTTTGCCAACTAAGAAAAGATCCATTTTAAGCCAGTTTGATCAATATCCTTCTTGGAAAATCGAAAACAATTCTAAGGACATTCCTATCTAGTATAGGGTTTTGTTTGTAAGTTTGGACGTCTTCGGATACTAAATTCGTGAGCTGTTTAAACTATGGGAGACATATTTCAGAATTTTCGCGAAATTGAAAAACTTAATTCCGTGCAAACCTACTTCTAAATACACAAATCACTGCAGGCACTGCTATATCATCTCGTCTGTATCCTCGAAATAAATTCAAAAAAACGTCTTTAAAGCTGTAAGAGTTCTTCTTTTAAGCTTTGTAATCTTAGAGAGCTACTCCTTACTAATGTATTGGTCGATGCATAGACTATGCTTAGGGAAAATAATGCTTTGTGTATTACGAAACGTAATGCTGGCCGATAAAGCCACCCTGACTTTTTCCTCGATTGCGGTAGATGTTTCCATTCTACTGAGAACGTGTAATGGTGTGTCGTACCAAGTCAGAAAATGCCAAAAAACCACTCACTTTGTGTGTTTCAGTCACACATTCTGGTACTCATCTTACAAATATTCATGTATAAGGAACTTCTTTAAGAAAAATATTCCCAACTGTTTCAACACAATTTGTTTTGTGTTATCCAAAACAATTTCTGCAACGAACGACTTACCATACATAGAAAGTCAAGTCGTGATCGGGATACCAACTAAGGAACAAAACATAAACATTGTGTGCCACGCCGACGACGCGGTGTTCATAGATACAAAAGATAAACTACAATAAACGTTTCATCAGTTTGTTACTGTTGCCAAAACCTACAACATAATAGTCTCAAGAGATAAAACTAAATCTATGACAATATTAAAGGAACCTATAAGATGCAAGCTAGAATTGGAAATGAATATGATCGAACAAGTCATGTCTTTTAAATATCTGGAAGTTCTCATTATAAGTGATCGAAATGTAAAAACAAGAAGAGAAACAACATGTCACGAAGGGTTCAAGAATATCTGGCTGTCTACGAGATGTCACATGGAGAAACCAACATACGTCAGTTTATAGCAAAGTAAAATTATATAAAGCGATAGCAGGACCCATACTGACATAAGGACCCGAAACCCGCGTAGGATCTGCTAAAACAAAGCAACTTCTAAGAACAGCCGAAATGGGCACACTAAGAACAATCACTGCAAAAACAATATTAGATCACATACACACATGCAACATAGCTGATATTGTGAAATTTACAAAACACAGAAAAAACGAATGGAAAGGGCTGAAAATGATAGGTTTATTCGAATAGCACGTGGCTTAAAACCAGCTGGAAAAAGTAATCCAGGGTAACCTCAGGAAAGATGGAGAGAAAGTTGGATCTCAACATCAGGAGGATAACTATAATATGCGTGGAGAATCACATGCTACAAATGCCTAATTGGAGACGAAGAATGAGAAGAAAAAGAAGCACAAGAAGAAGAAGAAAAGGAGGAAGAAGAAGAATCATATTACAAGGGCCATGTACGAGTGCACAAGCAACATGGATTAGGATTATGAAGTAAAACAGATTATTCCATACGAAATCAGGAATATGAAAGCGTACGTAGAGGATACATATAATAAACCTGGGCATAGCGGAAATAATGGGTTAGAAAAGATGGGACTTATCTAAAGAGGGTAAATCATTGAATTTGTAAATTCTGTCAACTTTTAAATTTGAAAACAAGCCTAGAAAGAAAACGGACAACAGATGCAGTAGAAAAATGTATCACCGGACAAACTCTCTACGAGTTTTATCAACTGCTTATTATACAATTAGATAAAGAACTCCTTCTTGGAGGTATTCAAATAAGGGAGACTTTCTGAGCATTAAAACTTTTTGCACACTTGCTGCGAAGAGAAGCAAACAACATAGAGAGACTAATAATACAAAAAAAAGTGGGCGGAAGAAACGATGGATATTACAAACAGAGCAATGAGCGATCTTGTTATGTCATCTAATACCAGCAAAGAAGAAGAGAGAAAGAGGGAGAGTTGCCATTATGATGTAGAGCTTGTTCAGATATATATTGCTTAACCATTAACCATATTTAAAGGGGCTAATTGTTTCTAAAAAAAAATGATGCGGATAACTATATTAAAACAGTATTATACAGGCTGTCAAAGGAAACCTGGGGCAGATCTACTTTTTTAAATTATATTTTCTTCTTCTAATGTCCAAAGCCTAATCCGATGGCCTGCTATTAACTATGAGTTCTATAAAACTATATTTTAAGATATCAAAAGGAAATATAGTGTAACTATACAATGCAGCAACGAAAGCAGTGGCTGTTCTAATACAATTTTCTTGAGTCCTGGAGCACTCTGACTATTACGCAGGTCATGTCACCCTAGATTAATGTAATTAAATTATACAAAGAACAGTTTGTAACTGCTCCGAATGTAGCTTACAGGTCTACAACAAATTATTAGCAGAACGTAAATTTCATTTTATACGGAAAGTAGCTAGGTCGGTTTTAATAGAAATACTCAAAAAATCGCCAGGAGAAGAACAGGTATATGGGCAGCGAAACTGTACGGACACCTGCTAAGCAAAAGAATAAATGGAGAGTTAGAAGGAGGAAACGACCTAGGACAAAATCATTTTGGCTTCCGCAAAGGGTGGAGTACGAGTGATGCAATGGCCAAAGTTCAGGGGATTGTGAACGAAATTAATTTAAAGGACTGCAAATATAGAGACATAATTATTATGCGTTATGATTACGGTGGACGTGGACGTGGAAAACGCGTACTGGAGGAATTAAGTGGGCGAGGAATTAGCAGATATATCATAGAAATAGTAGCACAGTATTTCAAAGACAGGTGGTTGTACATCGGGAGCCTAGGGAAGATAAAGACAGCACGAAGAGTCCCACAAGGATCTGTGTTGGGACCCCTTTTATGGAACATTTACTATGACGGGGTGCTAAGAATGGCAATGCTACAAGGGGTAGACGTTCTAGGTTACGCAGGCGACCCCACAGTAATTGCAAAAGTCAGAAATTTGAACGAACTGAGGCGCAAAGCCAATGTTGCACTTAATCGAGTTAGCGAATAGATGAAACAAAAACGGCTGAGACTTGTACCTTATAAAATTGAGGCAGTATTATTGGCTGGAAGAAGAGCTGGAGATAAAGGTAGATGACGTGGTGGTCAAAATCGCTAAGGCTAAGGCATTAAAGTATATGGGCGTCATGTTCAACCGAGACTCAAGGAAGACGAGTCCTATCTATTATGGAACATGCATTGAAAGAGACAACGCTAATTCTGGACAAACTAAAAACCTGACTGAGATTAAAATACTTTCGTAGTGTGGTAACATTAGTACACGCTTGATCGTGCATATCTGCAGTCGGCTCTCTTTGCAAAAAGCTAGTCGCAGAAGACTGCTGGGTCAAGTGATATATTCGGTTATCTTATACGTTGCTCCAATATGAAAAAGGGCATTGGATGACAGTAAATATAAAGAGATATTAAGGAAAATACAGAGAAGAATCATGATTGGGATTGGATGTGCCTATTGAACTACTTCTATGGAAAGCTCTGGAGATCTTAACAAAAACAATACTGATTGACCTATTGGCTGAAGAAATTCTCGCTCCAAAAAAGAAATCAGGAAGGAAACCATAAGGAAGTGGCAGCTAAGATGGGACTCGCTGGAGACCAAGGTCCAATAGACGAAAAAACTTGTAAAAGATGTTACGGCATGGATGGATATAAAGTATAGTCAAGTGGACTATTACCTTACACAGGCGTTCACAGGACATGGGTGTTTTACTAATTATTTGAAGAGGTTTGTTAAAGGGATACAGATGGATGATGGTATTGCCAGATGCCTGATAGGGCAGAATACACTTTATTTGAGTGATGGCGATGGCATATTGAGAGAATGACCGCAGAACAGGAGTTGGGGGAACACTTAACCTCAGACAATATTGTAGAAAAAAGTTACACGCAGAAGCGAATTGGCATACCATTAAAGAAATGATACATAGGATCATGAAAATAAAAGAAGAAAAGCGGAACCGGAATACATTAAGATAAGTTTCGTAATAATACCTAGGGCATAGATTGTATTGGTAGTGTTGTAATATGTTGTGAGTGTTATGATTGTTATAACTTAGTACTGTAATAAAGATCTAACAACAGAAAGACAGCCCTGACACGAAGTAATACATACGCGGTTCCGTGTCAAGGGAGGTTCAACAGGGTCATTTGTTTGGGTTAACCAAATTGGTACCCACCCATAATAACAATAAAAAAGATTAATATATAAATTTTTCTATAAAACTTTACTTTGTCAACGAAATGTTGCCAACTTATTATTTACTAAATGTAGGTGAAGATTCCAAAGATCATAAATATACAGGGCGTTCCATTTAAAACAATAAAGTAGAGGTTAATTTCAGTCGACGATTTACGTCAACAATGAAGTGGCAAGCCTATGTTATATATACCAAGTTTCATTGTGATATCCTAAAATATAATTTCAAAATTAGGGGTTCCCCAGGTTTCATCGACCCACTCTAGATATACCGTATGTCCCCGGATTGACTTTACAAGAGGTAAAACTTTGTTATTTTTTATTTTATGAAAAAATGACAAAGGAATAAAAATTATTGCTCGACTTGAAATGCCCAATTCTGCAATTAAAAGTAAAATATTGATACAGTCGCTTCCTAATATTATAGTTATTTATGTACCAAGTCAGTAAAGTGATTCTTTATCGAACGAGTCTGAGATTATTAGCCGAGCGAGCAAGCGAGCGAGGCGAGTAACAGGCGAGTTCGATAAAGACACTTTACTGACGTGGTGCATACAAAATTTTATCGCCAGCCATAAAAATGTATAATTGATAAAAATAACTTCCATTATTTTCTATAAATAACTCGCGACAAAACTTTTACTGTTGGAGCTGTAACAGGAACAAACGATTTTTGTTCAATGTCATACAGTCATGGTTATGTTGATTAACATTAGCGGCAGGTAAAATGCTTGATTTGTACAGTAAGATAAAGTGTTTGTTTATTTCCGAAAATCGCTATGGTAATGCATGGCTTTACTGACGGTTGGTGATAAAAATAATAACATACGATTGTAGATATAATATTCTACTTTAAACTAGTGGGCACTGAAAAGTTCACAAAAATAGTATATTATAATACAAGTGTATAAGAAAGCCTTTAGCACGCGCGACGGGTTTAAGGGTGGGTTTTAGTTAAAATATTTGTCGTTTTTAAGTATTTTGGGTTGCCTGACTTAAAACCAGCCAAGAAAGGATTGGATCTTCTAGTATTGCTTCTACCGGCTTCTACCTACCAAAACTTCAAAATTCAGTATAAGTATTTGCGAATGCCGATGTTTAATCTCTTAAACCTCTTTGTAAACAGTGACAGTGACATTGACAGAGTCGGTGAATGTTGGGTTGCCTATCTTTAATCAGTTTTTAAAAATTTATACGCAATTTTTTCTAAAGTTAAATAAAGATCACGCCAAAATTATACAAATTTGCAAAAGGGTCGATACATGCATAGGAAAGTAATATTGAAACCTACCCCGCTACATGCGAAAATCAATACATTGTTGATCGATCTCTTGTGCAAGTCCCTTTTCGTAAGTTTTTCATAATAGGCCATAATTTAATTACTATATTAAAATTGGTCGTTCTGGCCTTGTAGCGTATGAAGGAAAGGTCTAAAAATTTTAATTCATACTCGTCCTTCTTTTCAACTGTCATTATTTAACCGTACCGTTATTTTAAAATTACACAATTTTCAGCGCGTAAACATATGCTACTAAAACCCCCCCTTAAGAACACGAGGCAACGCCGAGTGTTTTTAGCGGCGCAAGTGCTTTAAAGGCTCTTATACACGTGTATTATACGCTATTTTTTATTATACCTACCTGCACTGCATTACATTGAAAAATTAGAGTAATACATTGAAAAATTTAGATTCATTTTACAAGGTGACGTGTGGATCCCATCACGTTGCATAGAAGTGATTAGCGGTTGTTGTTTGATTGTTATGTAAATTTGTTATAAAACGTTTTGTTACCTAGGCAACTTTAAAACACGGCGTGTTTTAATCGTCCTTCTTAGCAAGCTTATTAGTTTGAGAATAGTAATTTAAAAACTAGTTTCATAAGATACGATTTTAGACCACGCCTCCAAGTGCACTTAAATGTCTTATGAAACGTGCATTTTATAATATTTTTTCTATTTTGGTTATTTAACGTCAAGAAATACAAATTTCATTATTTAAAAAAAAAACAGTAGTTACTATACACCCAACAGTCAGTAAAGCTCCGCCCCTTTTGACATTTTTTTTGCCTTGATTGCCGGATTCCTTAAAGTGTTACTTTATAACACCCAAGCGAGTTTCATAAAGTAGTCATTAAAGAACCCAAATAGAAAATAGTATATTATACACGACGCTATAATGAATACTATTATTACCGAGGATAATGTTTGCAACACGAGCGAGCGAGCGAGCGAGTTTTGCAATTATCCGAGGTAATAGTAGCCATTATAGCGAGTCGTATACTATACTTTGTCCACAAACACAAATACGAAGAATTTTTAATTAAAATTTAAATAACAACGCTACTAAAACCATGTGGTAGGACTATGTTAAACGAAGTGGTAGGATTAGAAACATAACCTATTTCCTTCATTATACACCATAGACAATGATGTTACCATGACACCGTGAATAATGATTATTCACTGCTGGCAGTGTATAATGAATAGCATTATGTTTGACCAAACACATGAATAATTTATTGACATATTATTGACTAGTCGTGGACAAACAAAGATTACGATGCAGGCGTAAAAAAAATAATAAACCCGTTCAAACGATGAATGTGATTAATTTAGAATAAATCTTTCACATTTTTGATTTTTCCATTATGTTATGATTTTAATATTAAGAAGCGAGTGTATCAATATTTTACTTTTAATTACAGAATTGGGCATTTCAAGTCGAGCAAAAATTTTTGTTCCTTTGTCATTTTTCCATAAAATAAAAGTTTTCCCTCTTGCAAAGTCAATCCGGGGACATACGGTATAGTGATGTTGAAACAATGCACAGAATTTTAGCATTTATCAGTTCATATTATAAACACTTAAAAATATGTTTGAATTATCTATTCTAAGATAAATCACTTGTAACATGTTTGTTGAAGATATAACCAAATGACACTTTCGTGTTGAGTAAGATATTTGTAATTACTAGTTTGTACGTACAGGGTAATCTATGAAAACTTGCCACTATAATTGGAGTTACACAATTTCCATTTTAAGCAGGGAATATTTTCTAAGTCTGACTTAAAACTGTTTCTGTGTTATCTATATGAAGATTCAGAACGAATTCAGGTAGCAGCTCGAAAAACACCAGTCAAAGGCTAATAAAATTAACATGCAAACTTATTAAAACTAAATTGTTTTAGCCATTGCTGTATACGATTTTACCTTCATTTCAAAACTAAAGCGAGCGTAAATACAACGCCTCTTATCTACAATTCTAGGTTGTAGTTAATTACGCACTCATTCATTCGCTGATTAATTAAAACCCATTATGTGGGTTCCAGCAAACGTACGAATTTAGGGAAAAATAAAAGTGGCAATTTAAGGCTTAGTCACGCCTGCTAAAATCTGTGGCTCCATTTTCTAAAATACCTCGAACTTCATTATCAGAACTACAACTAAGGATATTAAGACGATACCCAAAATGAAGGTAACATTTAAAATATTTACAGTCCATTCGTGACCTTTTTGGATAGAAGTTGTCCATGATATTTTTTTGGTCGTTATTCATAAGCACAGAAACCGATGAATCGGTTTACTTGTGCCTGCTATGATACTTCCATTCCAAACCATATCAAAAATTTTTTTGAATGGCTTATACACTGCGACCAACAAAATAATTTTGCAGGGTATTGAAAATAAAATCAGTCGTCTAAATGTATTTGCTTATTTTCTTGGGTGGTTGTCAACTTCAAACATAAAATGGTACTGAAATTTATTTATTTCGCTATATTAAACATTTCAGCACAACGGAAGATTTAACCTCGTTCCTGCCACAACACTCTTTTCCATGTTAATGGTGCTCATTTTAACACCCCTGGTAATACTGGTCCTCACAATTTTTATACTACTTCGTCAAGTAATTAACGTTATTCTGAAAATTAAATATGGGAGAAAGTTCGGTGGCCTACTAAAATACCTGGACCGCAATTTCATCTTCGAGCGGATGTCCAAATCTCCAGTTGACATCATATACATAATAGCATATGACAAAGACGATCCGGTTGCATTTTATAAGTTCGTCAGCAAAGCAATAACCGAAGTATGCTTCGAAAAGCTAAATCATTGTCCGAAACTTTTCGCGGTTGTTAAAAAATTCTGTGGATACTCGTTTTTGCTCAAAGGTGAGGTTGGAGTAACTGATTGCATTAAGAAGTTGAAAAAGGTAAAAACCTCCTCGGGAAAAATTACACAAAGTGATTTAATAAACCTTCTCAACTCTTACGGTAAGCTATCTACAGTAAACGGCCAATACGTGTTATGGGAAGTGCTTATTGGCACGCAACCAGTTAAATGGGAAGAAAACAAACAAAATGAAGTCTGTTATCCTGTTTTATTTAGGTGGAATCATCTATTAGGCGACGGACATAGTATCTTAAAAATGATTTTCGAAAAATTTTCCGATGAAGGAAATGCATGTTGCAAAACCAAATATTCAGAAATCAAAGGAGAAACAAACGAAAATGTGGGTTTTTCTACATTTAAAAACTTAGGAAATATCTTTAAGCAACTTGTAGTTATATGGTTTTGCATGGCTAAATATCTTGAATCAGCGTTCTGGGTAGATGAAGGACGTTCAAATAGCCTTTACGGTCCACAGTTAACGGGAAAAAGGTCGGTTTTCTCTGCTACAGAAAGATATCCCCATTATTTAAATATAATCAAAAGGATTAAAAGGAGCAATCCAGGTTCGACATTTATGGATATTATTTTAACTGCAGTTGGTGCCAGTTTAAGCGAATATTACGAGAAGGTAAGCTTAGGTTACGCTATTATTTACTTCACATTTACGGCATATGGTAGGTACTGTTGACCTTTACTTGTTGTTTCGAAGTAAATAAGTGTCATGAAAAAGGTGGGTGATTTAGATAACAAAAAAGAAACAGGTAACGGTGACCGCACTGCTTTGCCGTAGGTCTTGTAAAAGCCTACAGCCTTTGCTTTAAATTTCAAAATTTTGGTATTTTACGCTAAAATCTACTTGAAAAATTGGTGATCAGATTAAGTACGTGAGAGCACGAGTAAGTACGGAACCGGACTGAAATCTAAACAGTGACTTGTTATTCTTTCAGTATTCAAGCGAAGTACCAAAATACGTAACAATCTCAACCCCAGCAATACCAGCATCAGCAGGAACCTTAACTAACATCTTAGACGAAGCTTTGTATTGTCATAATTTTGTTACATTCCCTACACTTCGACTACCTATTTTAGTTAAATCGAAGAGCCTTACTGAAAGACTTCATTTGATGACAACTGAAAATTTTTGCAGAACTTCTCGTATAGTCGATGTATGTTATTTTGTAATCAATTGTTGTGTCCTTTAATTCGACGCTGTGTTTTATGTTGTAGGCTAACTACTTGGTACTAAAAGCTTACTTCAACTTTATGCCAGAGCAAATGATTGAATTTGCCTTAAATGTGTCACATATCACTGCTATAGTTTCCAACCTCCCCGGGCCTAGATCTACAGTTTACTTAAAAGGGTTTCCTTTGAAGGATGTAATTCCTGTTGGAAATCATAGGGAGCGAACCGGTGAGTACTGTAATTTTTTTACGTATTTGTGATACTAAGGCTAATGGTCGTTTCTAATCGATGATCTTCGAATAGGGTTTTGAAATTGTGCAGAAATCACGGTTTAAACCTATGTCATTAGAACTGCCTGTTTATCTCTTACTGCAGCAGTACTGTAAAATGTATCGACACTAATGCTTTGCGAGGGCGGTGTGGCCTACCCAGTCATTGGAAAATAATTGGGAACCGAAACACAGTGGTGGAATAGGGAAGGTAGACGGTTGTCGAAGGCGGGATGCTTCCCATATCACCCCGTACGTACAGCGTGAGTGGCAACCGAGTATGAAACTATTTTAGGGTGCCTTAACTCTCCATGTTGCCCACCATGCTCCCTCGCGGAGTATAAATGCCGATACCCGTTTTACATATTGGATATCCTCTACTTGCCAATAACCAGTTTGCTCTTTTTTAGCGCTGATATTAGTTATGTACACCTACTGTGGCAGATTGAGGCTTGTGCTCAGTTTCGACAGGGCGATAAATTTCGAAGAAAATGCAGCAAGTGCGATATTGGACAATTTTTATAAATATTTAGATTTGTTAGATTCTGAAACCAATGAAATGAATAAAAAATAAAGTACAAATTTTTGCTTTGTTTTTTCTCCGTTTACTTAGATGAACGCACGTGTTAAAAAAGTCTGAGCATAAAAGTATGGTGACTACGCAACTACAAACTTTTCAGATGAGCTTTTCAAAGTTAAATCTGTTTCTGAAAGTCGAAGAATGTACAACCTTTTGAAGAGCGATTTTGAAAATGATTATTATTAACAGAGATTTTAAAAGATATTGACCTACTGGGATCAAGCTACTATTAGGGTATTAAAAGTGAAGACGTGGGTAGTGAGAGACCTATGAAGAGTAGCAGCAACAGTAGGTATTAAATTGGAGACCATCTGACTTTATATGTAATGATGCCTATCTTAAGTATGTTCACGTCAGATGCTTCCTTTGCCATCCTTTATCACCCTAAAGTGTTTATTGAATTCTTGAAATCAGATGCACCCTAAATAACCCATCAATACTATAAGCAAATTTAATAAAGCCGATGTGATTAGATTAAGGTTAGTGCCTTAGAACCTCATACGTACACACAGAATAGAGAATGGGGTAAATGGTATCTCTCTTCAGCCTGAAAGGGTAGATTGAGTGGAAGGTAGATCTCAGTGATATCTTGATAATTTAGGGAAAATCGCCCATGCTTCTGGTAATCGAATCAACAACCTTTCGAATGTTTAAGTTTATTTTGCCAACAAGATGGTTTCATCGGGCAATAAAAGCCAAGATGAAGGTCGATGATAATTATATGTCAGGAAGCAAATGCAGAATGGAAAATGGACTAAACTAAGAACATAGTTGGATATCCAAAAGGACAGCAGAAATCAAAGGCGGAGACTTACTACAGGTTTCCCTGCAAATAGAAGATGGGCTGTTACAGAAGTAGAACTTCTAGTCCATCAAGCTGAAAAGGGCATCGACAATAAGCAATAAAAAAATTTATCACAAACTTTTGTCCGATAACGTTAATCTCTTAAACCCTTCGGTGTTGGGGCTATTGCGTTAACGTATGAGGTTTTGCGGGTATAATGCGCAATCTGGCCCGACTCTGCGGGTTACGTGATTGGTGCACCCTTTGACCCTACATACTAAACCATGAGTATAGAGTAGTGCGTGTACGAGCAGAATCTTGTTGTTTTACCTCTTAGGCTTGAATTCAGAGAGGAGGGTAGTTAATTTAGTGGGCACCAGGACTCGATACCGACCTCCAGACTGCAGAAAAATCCTGCCCGTTCTAAGATTTATCCCAAGGACTAACGTAACGCTCCACCACTGCGCCACCCTAGCTTTTCAAACTTTAGTCAGTAAACTGAAAACAGTATGCGAATAAAGCAGAAAATATAAAGGTTGAATAGAAAGTACAGTTAGAATATTCATCTCATGGTTCAGCAAAACTACCCAGAAACCAAAACTGCGCAACCCAATAAATGCTACAGGTCAGTAATGCCCATAATACTACCTTGAGGATCTATTTTAGTACGTATAAAGAGCTTAAAAATGAAGAACTGAAGACTAGTTTCTTTCGTCGATTTTTATTATTTTGACAGTAGGTATTTGTATACGGAATAGTATGGGTCAGAGCTGGGCTGAGTAGTTCACTGGTATGGCAAGAGTAAAAAGTAGTAGTCAGATTCGTCCGTCGATAAGTCTTGACTCGTTGAAGTTGTACTCGTGGGAGAGATTAAGAGGTTAAGAACAAACGTGGTTAGTGGCCTGCAGAGTCAGTTGAGTATGAATAATTATTATGTGTTACTCGTCAGGGAGGTGAGATGACCTGCAGTGTTAGAAGTTGCTGCTAACTTTCTGATTCTTCCGAAGGTGCCTTAACAGAGGTTATCTAGCTAGGTCATCCTTCTATCTTGGACGAACCACGTTCACCGGTTACTGGTATGTTTCACTTTTTGAAATGGCTTTAGCTCAAAAAGAGAACCAAATGCATGTGATTTTGGCCTTTGGGGACAGCTTTAGTGGTGCTAACAACCCTTAGCTTTACGGTCGTCTATTTGTTTGTTCCACTATTACTACATTGAGCAAATTCAATACTTTATGTCTGTAGGCTACTTGACACACACACCACAGGCATATGGAGAGAGGATCGGCAATGCCATGTAAAGGTTATGCCACTCTGAGAAGAATACTTTATTAAACCAGTAATACATTGTGATTTTAATTTTAGCGACGTTTCGACTAAAGAGCAGACGGTCTCAAGTTCAAACTCCAGCCCAAACCCTAATTGGTGGTCTACCTAGTTATTAGGGGTAATTAGGAATTGAAACACAGTAGTAAATTACGGATACTAAGTGATTGTCGAAGGGGTGATGTTTACCACATAACCCCATACGCTTAAAGTGCAAGAAAACCAAGATATGAAAGGCACTTAAAAGGCTACAACCTTTGATTTGCATGCCATGTCCCTTCCATACTCCCGCAGATCCTTAGCGACGATCTTCCTCTTTAACTGTCTTAATCCTTTTAAGCCCATGTCACACGGTCATTTTGTTGCATCAAATTTGTATGTCAAACACTAATGGTGACGTAGTTTATGACGTCGACAACCATGTTTGTCAAACATCTCTAAATATAGGACCCGTTCTAATTCTTTCAAACTATCGGATGCGATTCTGCGCACTGTTTGCGAAGGTTACAAATATTTTCATCTTATTTTGATGTTAGGTACTGTCGATAGCGTGTGTTTTGATTTGGATTTTCCCTTTGTATTGTTATTATCGTTGTAGTTAGTGTATTAATATGCATAATAAATTTAATTTGATTTTAATTTTGAAATCAAAAGAACTAACTATTGTAACCTCACTTTTAACAGCTGTGTGTAGCACAACAAAGTTGTATCGTGTGACCACTCTGAATTCAGAAGGTCTTCAAACATTTTTCCATGACGTCAACAGAGAGTGTTTGACATACAAATTTGATGCAACAATTGACCGTGTGACACGGACTTTAGTGACGTTGGCGAGGGGGATCAAAGCCACATCTTAAAATGGCTTGGCGTCGTGTACTTTGTAGATATAACAACACATTTCCCCAGTATAAGGGAGATCCCTTACACTAGGGGATTGTGTTCGCTACAGTGGTTTCCCGTTGCCTTCTGCTGAGTTTGTGACTGTATACTAAATGTAGTATGGAGTATACATCTTACCACTCCGTAAACAGAATCGTTCGTGCAACCAAACCGCCCTTGAGCAGTAGGAGATTTTTGTAAAAATCCTTACTACTGTGCGAGATTCGAACCCAATACTCCTAGCTGGGAGCCCAACGCTCCTGCCACTAGGCCAGAGAGCTTCTTTTAGCGACGATACTGTTATTGTAAGTTTTTACGTATTTACGTATTGATTTTGCAGAAATATCTGAAAATGTAGATCGGAGCTTAATTCGCTTTTAAAGGGTGAATTTTTATGTACTGTGCGACTCTGATGTACCACAATGCAGATTGCGTTATAGTAATAAACTCGATTATCTACTATTCAATCTCGCTCACTGTAACATAATTAACTAGATTGTAACATAATTAGCTATACTTCGTACTAAATGACATTTCAATTAATTAAATAACGTATCGAATTTAACGGAAGCTATTCAGTAATATTTACAACAGACACATACGTATTATTCTGTAGGACTCGATGTGGTTCGATTCGAAACAAAAAAGGAGAACTATTTAAGATTGCGTTGTAAGAAGCCTTCTGGAGTTTATAGTTAGGTCGTTTGGAGTTGGTGATGTATTTTGATGTCAATACAGCATGCAGGTGCTTCTCTCGCTTCCCCAGAGGGCAATATAGCTCGCGTTACACTATAAAGTACAGCTAACCTACCTGTAATTAGCAAAGTTAACTGCCGTAACCGGAACCCATAAAAACTGCAAGCAATTTATTTCCTTACATAACTGTGCTCTGTATCAGTGAGCAAGAAACTCCGATAATTCTTTGTTTTGTAATTCAACTTTAATTTTATGCATTTCATGAGATCTGTGAAAATCGTTTTTAAGGAAGTCATTAATGCCTTCTGAAACTACAGACGATCATTTCAAAATATTAGCTTTGGCTTTATTGGCAAATCTGCAGCCCGGGATAAAATAAATCTTTGGTTTGACCTTGTTAAAAGCTCTCTTTCGTTAAAATTTGCAGTAATTAATCTTTTATTATTAAGAACTCATCAACTTTACCTTTTCAGGAAATGCATTCGTAAGAATTCGCTGATTTTCTAAATACACAAATTGAAAGTTTGATGTCATCAAATTTCTCCAACTTGAGCCATTGGCATCTTCTTAATTTACATATGCAAATTCTTAGCATTATGTTTGCATCTAACCTTTGCAAGCATCAAACTTTAAAGGGTGCCTCAAAAATGGTGATGACCTGTGTGCACACGTGGTCATCTACTCATTAGTCTGAACTTTTTTAAGTCTAGCTCATGTTCTTATTATTCATTTGCTGCGTCTCATTTTCTCTTCATGTACCTTTTCTGCTTCTTCTTTGTATTCTTGGAATGATGTTTAAGTTATGGCAAGCCAGAAAGGTCGTTAGCTTTTTAAACATGGAATTCGCCCCTTCAGACAACTTGTAACAAGATGTGGTGTTAATTATCCCTGGGTTTGAATTTAAATTTACGCCTAACAGCAACTTTGACTGCTGCTACTAAATCACACGTCACTTCCACGTTAACGAGATTGCAGAACTGTATTATGATTATGGCGTACCTAATATTTTACTCGATTACTCTAGAAAGTTCTAACATTCTACCTTAAAGAGTGAGAATGAAACTGAGTGTAGTTGCTACGAATACCAGAATTATCAAAACTTTATTCATTTTTCAAATCCTTTGATTTACTACATGAGCTCGCACTTAATCAAACCCAATCCCCGTTTTTATACAAAAGTTTCAAACGGGGACGACAAACTTACATGACCTCAACCGCTGACGAACGTGGTTAGTTTTCTTCTTCTTCTCGATCTTAAATTAGGCACCTCTTGCGACACTTACTTCGAATAGCACTCACCACAGCCAGTTGAAGTATCACTAAATACTGCGACTCAACCTTCCATTATTTTAGGTCATTCATGATAGCGATTTCCGCTAGAGACGTTGGATGCGCATATAAAATTTAATTAAAGTAAATGTGACCTTTCTATTCCTAAACTTGCATTGCTTGGTATCAGATCTTCTCTCACACTCAGCTGAATATCATCACGACACTGGCCATAAAATATTGTTTTAAAAATCTTCGATCATCGTCAATGCTCCTTATTTTTTCAACAGAAAAATCCGTAACGCTGTTGAAATCATCAAGACCCCCAACAACTTGAACCGCGACAGTTTAGCAAAAATATTTTAGCTTACTTAATTTATGGCACCAAGTACAACAATCATACTGCCTAACTAACCTTCACCTAACAAGGAAGAAATAAGTAGTGTACATTGCTTAGGGAATGACGTAACAGATACTGGAGGAAAGCAGTTAGGCAGAGACACTCTGACCTCTTCCTAAGAAACCCATCGAAAAAACTGACATCTGAACTGCTTAGGATGCTTATTCTTTATGAAGGGGCACCTAAATAAACACCCACACCTGTTAGAGCGTTTTTATTTTTCATATGGGGTTCAGAACATATACTCTATTAGGGTTTACTGAAGCACCACTATGTAGGAAGAGTGAGGAAGGTGAAGGCACCCCTCTTCACCTGCGAGGCTTTTGCCGACAGAAGATACAGCGTCTTGGCCAATACAACTAAACCAAGAAGACGAAAGGTCAGTATACTTCGGACTTCATTAAAGATACGGAATTCCGGATGGTACAATAGGAGTCTGACGCAGTGCAAGGACTCTTTTCAATAATCAGCCCTTAGTAATTAAAAAAAAACAGCAGGATTCATATCTTGGTGACTCATGGAAGTTTTCACGCCACCTTTGTACAAGCTCATTGAGAAGCAGAATTTTGGGTGATACAACAAAGATCTTTGCTGCGATATAAATACTTCTTTATTGGGCGAAATCTAGGCTTTCGGAAGTGCCAAGGATCCCAACACGCGTTAACAGTCATGGTTACTGGCATTATCTGACTAGAATTTTGTAGAACCCGAAACTTCCACCTTTGGAAGTGATTTATTGTACCAGAAATTGCATTGGCATAGGCCTACTGTTCTACAAGTTGAGAAAAATACCTATAGAACGGTGTGAAGATTTGGTTGCATATTGGCCAAACGCCAATGCATCTTATTCGTTCACAAGGTTCTATATAGCCAACTATGCATTTTTTGCTTGATACATTTATTAGCAATCACTGTACATGTAATACATTCTATAAGCTAATCATATGTCTATAAAATGACTTGTTGATAATTACATGCAATGGTGCAATCTCTTACTACAATATTTCACGAGGATATGTTCTAACATTTGATATTTTTTACTAGTATGAGTCTGCTGTATCGCATGGCCATTTCCTCTAAAGCCTTCTAGAGAAGGTTCTATCTAGTAATGGTTGAATTGCCTCATTGAGGTGGACTGCAAGTCTACTACAATTACTTCAGTAACATATATGATATTTAAATATTCGTGTACCGTACGATTAGATATGTACTAAGGGGCGTTTGCTACTGAGAGTAGGTTTTTGACTGGAACCTTTGCAAAATGTCAATATTAGGTGAACTGGAACATCCCCACAGCTCAACACCATAAGTCCATATTGGTCTAATAATAACTTAATATAGCATGGGTTTATTTTCCAAGGATAAACAGGAGTTTCTTCCAAATAGCCAATACATTTTATTGACTTTAATGTTCATTTCCTTCCGATTTTTAGGAATACAAGTTTTCTAAATCATTCTTTTATCAAAATGCATACCCAAGTATCTTAGTCTTTGGATTGAGGTATTTTAGTGTTATTTATTGTGACAGGTGGATATTTTTGACGGCGTAGAGTCCGGACATGTTCTCATTAACTCCAATCCGCCATTTTTGCCGTCAGTCTGTTATTACGTTTATGTATTCTTGTAGATGCTTGGTAGCTGTTTTTTTCATTACACGCAAGAATGGCTGTGTCCTCTGCAAAGGTCCCTGTAGTATTATTGGGTGTTAATGGTAGATCAGCGGTATGTGTAACATAGAGAACAGGACCCAGCACACTTCCTTGCGGCACTCCAGAATAGATTCTCTTGTAGTCAGATGCTTCATTACAGATCTTAACTTGAAAGTAATGTCACATAAATATGATCTAATTAACGGGTGGTATTGATGTGAACAGCTATTTTTATCTTGTAGAATATCCCTTTGTGCCACTCCTTATCGAAGGATTGCTTAGCATCAAAGAACACAAACGAACAGAATTTTTTTCTTCAAGTGCTTTCCTATAATTATGATTGTATTGCAGTAGGATAGTATAGTTTGGTGTACAGTTTTCTAAGATAAGGTCTTCATGTATTCTCTTAAGTGTTAATTTCTCTTTTAATTTTGATAGCAGAGGCAACAAGCTAATAGGACGATGTGATGCTGTGTCGTTGGGTGGTTTTTCAGGTTCCAGAATCATCATAACTTGGACAAATTTGAGCTGATTTTAGCAGTTAAATAAATGGTATTGCTGCCCTTGGCAGCTCATTCGGTACTTTGACAGTTATAGGATCGTAGTTTGCTATTTTACGACAGTTTAGGTATCTGATCACGTTTCTTATCCCTTCAGGTGAAAATAGACAGATACGGGATGATAGTTGAACTTCAACTTCTCCTTTTACTTCATCATTATGGGCTTGAACAAATTTGAAAGATATTCTGCGCAAACCTCAGCTTTTTCTGCTCGCAGGTTTTGATCTACGTATTTTCGGAATACGCCTCAGTTTGTATGCTTGTTGGATAGCCGCTAGTTGCAATAGTAGTCAGGATTATAGGTGCGTGGTCTGTTAATAATTCGTAGCTAGCATCTGTGTTTAGGTACCTAGTGGTTGGAGACTCCATTTAACAAAGAAGTCTAGCAAATCTAGGATTTTACTTATTTCTATCAGTAGGCCAATATGTAGGCTTTGCTTTAGAACTACAAGAATATTTGTTATCATTGATGACTTTAAATAGTTCTCTGCCTCTCGTTTTTATCAATCTCGATTCTCAGTGTGTGGGTTTGCAATTGTAGTTACCCCCGGCTATGAATCTCGGTCATTGTTAACTTTGTTTAGGTGGACGGTAAACAGCAGAAATAGTGAAAGGTTTAAGAAATTTATTCACTAAAGTTGGGGGTAGCTTGGAGACTCATGGTGTACTATACCCTTTCTTAAAATGCCGTCTGGATACATTGTATGATATACGATGTAATTTGGAATTTTAAGAACCTCTTCTATTTCTGTTGTCATGTGCCTGGTGTTCAGAAGAAGGCATATCTTCATATTTTTCCCGAATTCAAAACTTAACCGACCTGGACCACTTCTTCTGAGGTCGGTTATCTACAACTCAAGGGTAGACGGAGTGCCTCTCTTTATGGACAAGATCTGGGCTGTTTGAAGACATATCATAAATTGAGTCGGAAGTACAATGAGCCTACGATCTGAGTACTGTAACGTTTATACAATAAAAAGTTTATGGTTGTCTAAATTGGCAAAGTATTGGATGATGACCTTTTCAATTCCCTTGGTATACCATCATGAGGATAAACGTGTCTAGCACGTGATCATTCCATTGATTCGATAATCCAGAAGTATGTAGTATCGAACGATAATAACGCTTGATGTGCCTTCAGATGTTTAGCACTCGCAAATTTAGATTTTACCCAGTAAATAAACAAAAAATTGATGTATGTTGTCGCATAAATAAATAAAACACTTTCGGTTATTGTTATGGTGCACGATATAGTTTCATATTTAAAACAGTTCTCATTTACTCGGACTCCACACGAGAATGATGCTAAATCCACAGGCAAGAGGTCTGGGCATCAATTTAAAGTAATGTTCTCTCTACTCCTGTCGCATTTCACTTATATCTACACGAAAAATGTAACAGTATATGCATTATTCCGGAAGGAATAAAAAGTCGTCTGACTCCGGGATCACTCCGGAGATCCGGTGAGTGGTTGTGCGACATCATTTCCATCCGCGATTTGTTTTAGCCGAGTCGTTTCATATAATGACGCAATCTTCCACAGACAGCACTTGGAGATATAATGTGGACTGTAAAAAGAGTCACGCAAAAACTTTCCTCTCCAAGTGTAGAACAAAAATTTCGCAATATACCGAAGTATCCTAATATACAGGTTTAGTTTTCCCTGATGTTTGTTTCGAGCATTCGAGTGCTCGTAAGAACGTGTTCAAAGTTAAAACTTCTTAATAAAATTACTAAAATGGCGCGGGCCTTTCCTTGAGTAAATTAAAATTAACGTTTCTTTACTTTTCAAAGTTGTTCCGTTTTACATTTAATATGCATAATTTTTGCTGATGTTACGTGCTGGCGTATTAATAGGGTTTAAAGTAAGGTCGTTAATCTTTCAGAGTTGCATTATCCGTAGTATCTCAAAAGAAGTGAAGCTACCCTGAAGCATTAGAAGTGGTAGTTATAAAAGCGCAGTAAAGTTTAAACTCGTATTCTAGAAACAAAGAACGGATCGTAGCACATTTATGGCAGCGAGAGGAAGGTAGCTGGTGCATTTTATTGCGGTTCTAGGTCAATTCCGAAGTTCTGATGAATACTTCTGCAAGTGTACATTTGTATTACACACTGACATGTAGGTATTCGTAGGGATTTTAAAACTAGGTCAACGTTTCAATTTGACCATTATTTTGAGATTTCTGTTTTCCTGCTTTTATTTGCTATTTAAACGGAGTGAAATATTACTTTTTATATAATACTCGGGTACTATACAGTTGTTTACAATAAATACAAACTTCACAGTCGTAATTGATATAAATACTATCATCCTTTATTAGTAACATGCCACTAATAGATTTTTATGTTTGGTGGGCCAAATACGTCACTGTGAATCTTCGACATTGTTGAATGTAACTGCCGTGCCGTCAAAGCATTCAGAGGTTACGCTAACAAATTTTCGCAGATTCCAATTTACTTTTACGTTTCACTAAGTTCAGCATCGAAAACAATTATTTGCCATTTATTAATCTTCTTAATCACAAAACTTCAATATGAAACGTAAAAAATAAGCTAGCGTCAGCTGAAATCTAACAACATAACCTCAAAACATAATGACAGATGCTTTTAACATTGTGGAAAATTCAGAAGGCATATGTTCTCGAAAGCATGGCCTACTAGGAGAAAAATGTTGTATATAGTATACTATTAAATTTACATTAAAGACACCTTCCTTCACCTAGTCTATTTAAAATGTGTTTGAAATGAAATAATAGTTCATGCTGCTCTGACGGTTATGCCTTTATAACAATCATTTTGATAAAGCTCTAACTAACAACTGTTATGCAGAAGATTGACAGTTTGTTTTGCAACCACCTCAAACAGTATTCGATTCCTGTAGGTGGCGTAGAAAAATTTACAAGCGGTCAAAATGCGAATCCTGGAAGGAAGGTCAGGTTAAGCCATATTAAATCTGATCAAGTAATCAAGCAGTCGAAAGTCGTAAGTATGAGTTGCCCTATGGACTTCTTTTAACATCAACAAGAATTATTATAATAGCATGGATATAGAAAAAAATCAAGAACTCATCTTTCTCCTCAATCTTTTGGACCTGATTAGCTGGCCAATTTTGGCCCCCTAGATAAACGTATTAATTAGAGTGGTGGTCTGTTTTAATCAAATAACATCGTGAATTTTGCTTGCATTGTGTATAATTGAAATATTCATGAGGCCACCATGAAATTTTCAGGCCCTATTATGTGTCCGCTCAATTTTGTAATTCCAGTGACAAGCTTCGGACTCCTGTCCCAAATATTCTGATGATATGCCAATACACCTACCTACACCTCAGAACTTTGGATCCTATCAGCTTGTTTTGATAGTTTCAATCTCGACTGCGTAGATAGCAGTAGGAAAAACGCAAATGCCAACTAGGAGTAGCATGGAAGAGAATTATGCGTGACTCAAATGCTGTGTTCTGGTTAGGTAGAACCCTTTTATTCTTAGGATTTTACGAATACTCTTCGTACGTGTGTCGTCATCTGTCAAATGGTGACCATGAAAGGTATCATGGAAAGGTGTCCTGTCCCAGATATCCTGTAAATACGCCGATACACCCACATATCTAAACTCTCTCCCTCTTTCCTGCCAGCTTCTTGTGATATTTCAGATCTCGACTGCGTAGGTAGCAATAGGGAACATGAGAGTGTTGGCGTGTTGGGTGCTGTTAGCTTGGAAAGGTGTAATGGGTTGCTCAGATGTTGTGTTTTATTTGGACAAAACCCTTTATTGTTATATTTAGGGCTTTATGAATATTTTCCTTCAGCGTGTCGTTATCTGTCAAATGTTGCCGATGAAGTGCATTATTCAATGGGTCGAAGAGTAGATGTCCAGGAGAAGTCAAATTCGGACTATAAGAAGGAAGAGAAAATAAAGTCCGCCTACAAAACATCCTGTACTCTCTGTTGCTTTCAGTTTTTCATTAAATGTCTCAAGGGTAGATTGATGTAAAGGAGGCATTGATATAACGAAGGACAACCTCACATATTTTATTAATATTTTGAAGACTGCCGATGCATGTTCTCAACCCTTCCAATGGAATTTTAGTTGTACTGGGATCATCGTCCTCCCTTTTTCAACAGAAGGTTTTCGTTTGGGCTTCTTTCTGTGGGGTAATACCCAGGAGGATAAAACCAGAAACCTATGTTTCTTTTTCCTCTTTAGTTTTGTAAATCAATAGCCTTCTATTACCTGTTGGGTAGGGGGTGTGAACCCTCTTGGCACTATCTTAACGTTACCCATCGAAAGCAAAGAATAAGCTTTATTCGTAATGTTACGAAGTTAACGGTTGTAAAAGGTGTTAGTAACCGAATCTGAAGGATTAGTGAGCCTTTCGAAGCACGTAGTTACGCATTTATTAATCTCTGCGTTTGCTGAAGTTCTCACATGTTGATGACAATCTGCACTGGTATGGCTCCCATAGAATTTAAATACAACTCCCGTAACTTCTTCGGTAATTCCAAAGTTACTTTCTTAAAGTTCGTGCGTTTTGGGTGTCCTTCAGAGATGTTTAGTTTTTCTTATCGCTTCCTATGTTTTTAATTTTTTCTGAGTGTTAAGAAATAACTATGAATCAACGGCCCCATGTGATGTAGACAATAATAACAAAAATTGTGGTGTTGTCTTTATGGGTCGATATATCAATTGAAACTCAAATGAATTGGTAACGCAAATTGGTGAAGATCTTAAATAACTATTAATCTGTATTATTTCATCCGATGAATTTGAATCAATATTATTGTCATCATCATCGCCACCTCAAAAGGAAATAATGATTAGCAAAATTTTTCCCTTGCATTTTCATTTTTAGACAGGCTGCATTATCTGTGGTTGTTTCAGCCCATATCAACGGTACTACTTTAAGAACTACAACTATGTTTGTTCAAAATTATGTGGTAATTGTTGACGTAGGTCTCCACCAGGTCTTCTTCTTCATCCATTTCTGTTTTGTGTTAGTCTATGCCAACGTTTTCTGACCTCTCTTCTCATATCGTTCACCCATCTCATCTCTTCTTCCTTTGTTTTAGTCTCCAGCCTATCAATATTTTGGTGCATCTCCCTTTTTCATGTGCACAACCCAAGACCATTTTTGTGATATGTTCATCTAAGTCTAAAACTCCTGTTTGTCTTCTTATTCATTCTATACTGTCACTCAACTTTATTCCCAGTACAAAGCGCCAAGTTTCGCCAATATACACGAAATTATATGAACAAAGAATGCTGTAAACACCTCTTGATAATAGAAGTAGAGGAAGCACCTGTGAATTCCTTCTGGTGTGTTTTTAAAGAACCATGACTATGCGATCAATGACCTTGTGGATGTCACGCAAGAAGACTGTAACTTGGTGAGCGTTGGTGCTCGGGTGTAGATGCTTGTTTATGACATCCTTAAGATCTCTCTTATTGTACGACTTTTTAACTAAATTTCTTCGAATATGGTTTAACTAGACTTTAAGACTGTCCGGATGAGAAGCTACGATAGCACGATGAACGGTAGAGCCATTCTATGCCGAATGATAACGAGACTTGGAATGTAAATGTTTATTTGTGTGAGTGGTTTTGCGATAAACTGAATGTCGCAAACGACCATCTAACTCTCGTGTTACTACAGTGTTAATAAAAAGTAGGAATTATATTTCCATTGTGAACTTTATATGGGGATGTTGATTGTTGAGATGATCTCGAGGCAGTATCTTTTCAATAGTACCTACAGAATCATGTATTATAGTTATAACAAGCTTGGTGAAAACAGAATTGACATCGTAGATCTTTGAAATTTACAGTGAGGCTGTGGTGAGATTTACAAGGTCAGAGGAGTTGAGGAGGATGTCCCCGTGTTGTATTTCTTAAAGATATTCGCTGTGCATTTTGTACGTCGGGGACACTACGACGAAGTGGTGGGATACCCTATTTGTGAATTTTAGGACGACCATGCAACCTAGGTAGTTTAAGATCACGAGGAAATAGACGATGTTGGAATCTTGCGGGAGGTTGATGTTTTACAGAGCAAATAAACATCTCGTTAAATTTTCAAAGTGAAGTATGAATTTCCTTGGACTAGGTAGGTTATTGGCCTAAGAAACATACTGGCTATGATCCAGAACGACGTAGCAGCTGCTGATGTTAGGGTTGGAGCAAAGATTTTTCATAACCCTTTCCTCTTTGTTGATACTACAGCAGGGAGGCTCGGTTTGACGACGACACTTGATGGTTTCAAACCGTATAAGATCTGGAGTGTCTTTGGGGATTAGATGTAGGCTCAACGGAATTGACGATGCCCTCTGTAGGAATTTTCTTGGGTGCCACGTAAAAATTAAGAACTATGGACAGCAATAAAGGTTCAGCTGAGGATAACGTATAAAATAAAAGATTTCGATTGTGCATGGCCAGAGGAAGCAATGCTAGGCTTTAGGGAGTCGAATTTTCTAAGATGTGTGGGCGTGGGAAGCTCAAATATGTTTGGGTCTGAGTAGAGTTTTGCCCTGTTATACTTTTCGAAGTGGAAGGGCTTGGCTATGCATTGTAAAATTTATAGCTTAGGGAACTTAAAGCTTTACAGTCGATACGAATTAGAACCGATCAATGATTTTTTCTGTATCTTCGCTTTATGTTTCCAATTCACTCAATTCGCAAGCCCTTGAAATCTAGAAATAAAATGCTTATTCTGGCGTTACATAGTCATGTGTGAAGTGCCTACCTTTAATTAGTTAGTATTTAGTATTTTAAGCAGTTTATTTTAACAATTAGTAATAGCAATATTCAGCATTGGTATGTAGAGCAAAACTGGAGCTTTGCGTACTTAACCACATAAGCAATAATTATTGCAACTTATTATTATTGGGAGAAGTACGTAACGTTACAGAAAGCATTCATTCTATTTTCTACTTAAGTCGAGTTAAGATCTTTGTGTAATTATATTTAAATATATATTAATTTTAGGAACAAGATGTTCTAATTTACGAACCACCAATAGTAAGAGAGGAAGCTTATCACACATGGTTTACATTTACAACCTGCTTAACAAAACGTAAAATATGCAGATTACATGAATTACAGAAGTTTAGTTTACCAATTGCACAAATAATCGCTTAGATAAAAGCAATCCGACAAATCCGCCTGATAAAAAATACGCACGATAAAAAAATCCATCTTCATCAGTATTCTCCAGCAACTAATAAACCCTACTTAACAAAGTTGAATTGAAAAAGTTCCAGAGTAATCTGCGTACAATCTGATTAAGCGCGACTGTTTGATGGAAGTGTTGAACTGCAACAAACCACGGACAGGTCGCCTAATCCCTTGAGAGGTCCAGTGATTAAAACCCTGTAATGCGATTACTGGCCAACTTTTTAACTTGCACTGGGTTAGCTGTTAACGGAAGTTGAGAACGAACCCCTCAAGTTTTATTGTTCTGTTAGCACTGAAAGGAAAGTTTTCGCTTTATGCCGCTTTTTTTAGTTAACGCATCCAATTTATATTGTACAGTTCTACTCATATCCTCGCGGGTTGTAATTTAGGCATCTTAAACGGCAACGAAAGTAGCTAAAGCATTTTAGGGGTAGTTTTATACCTTCGAATATTTACGTTTAATTGTGTGTTTTACACCAGATAAAGCCTTTAAGAAATGTTACTTACTTGACGTTATTGTGGTTTGAAATGTGTTTTGTTTAGATTTTATTTATTTCCTTAGAGACCATCAGTAATTGCGGACCTACTCGTGTAAATTGAGCTTTTAGATTTAAAAAAAATTAGGTACTCGGTGCGTCAAATTTTTGTAAAATGTGACATTAAATGTTTCAAACACATTAATTATGGGTAGGGAAATCTTACATAAATTGTGATACATATCGCCGGGGATATGTATTTCATTTTATATACTTCCGAAATATGTATATTCGAACAGCACGTTTGCACTTTGGTTAAAAACTTGTCGTATTTTATATAAACTAAAGCCCGTAAGAAATATTAATTATTACTTGAGGATGTTATCATTTGAATTGTACTAAATTTAGATTTTATGTATTTTGTGAATATTTAACGGGTTTAATCGTGCAGACTAGGCTTTTAAAATTCCACAAATTGATCTGGAATTGGTTATTTATATCTATTTATTTTTTGTAATATTTAGTATTAATTGGGACCAATATAAGTATTATAGACATACAAATGGAAAATTTGGTGTAAATTGCTTTATGTGTCCGTGGAGATGTGCATTTCATTTTTCTATACTTCTGATAAGTATCTCTGGTGACAAGGTCCAAGTTTAGTTCAAACTTTGAGACGTCTTATATCAGCCAATGTCTTTAAATGTTAATTATTTGATGTTATTGATTGAAGAGTATTAAGGGTTTAACCTTGGAAACTGTGCTTATACAATTCAACTTAATATGGCATTCATTACTCATGCGTTTGATAATATTTAACATTAATTGTTGCCAATATGTAAATTGGTGATATAAAAATTAAACATTTAACGTAAATGCGATACATATCTCCAGAGATATGCGCTGCCTGCTTCTATAATTTATTGATGGTGTCACGTACCTATTCTGCACTGCGACACTACTCATTTATTTAGAATTGTTTACACAAACATTACATCCGATATTCCGCCCTTTGGGCACTATATCAGTATTGCTATGGTACGAACTATGCCTGTCTACTTTGCCTCATGCTTATTGGTTGCGCTAGTCTCACTACTTTTATTTTGCGCTAAAATGCTCCGAATGAGATACAATTTGCATTGTTGCGTTAGTGAAATCTGCTAAGTTGTGAGACTATCGCACTTACTTAACATATTCCTAAACTAAAGTCTCTTGGAACAGAGCCTTGGTATTTTCTGTTGCTACGTGTTGTCTTTGCTGCAAAGCCTGTCCATTACCTAAACCTAAAACTTATAAAACTTGTACTGTGCCTAAGAAACTACTAAAAACTTATCTATGCTGCTTAAGAGTCATAATATTACTGTCTGATTATAAGTTCGCATAAACTTACACACACTCATCACTCGCGCATCACTTCGGTTTCCGTTCACTTAATTATTACCTGCGCCACTAACCGTCTTGTTCCTTAACCTTCGCGGACACTTAAACGGGAATGATAAAGTCCCTAAGCGCGCGGCTAGCAAACAGTCGAGAAGGGGGTTCGAAACGTTTAAACCCTTCAAATAAGGGCAGTCATAATCGTGATGAAATTGGGCGCGGTTGTGGTATTAAAGTCACCCTAAGATCTAAAAGGAACCCACCACAGAAGATTCCCGTAGTGCTCGGAAAAGGGTTGTTGCTGCACCCTACTGCTGGATGTGACTTACCTTGCTTACTGAAATACCAACTGCCAACTGCTACTTGTGGATAGGCTCACAAAGATATACACAAATATTCTAAAGTAAATACAATAAACATAAAAGACGAGAATGAATTGACAATGAAATTTAATAAATGCAAAGAATTGTTCAAAACATGTGGCACAAAAGGGGTTTATAAATTCAATCTTAATTTATATGAAAAGATGATTTAGAGAGATCACATTTACTTAACTTTAAGGCAAACACCATTTACAACTAGGTTCCCTTAATCGCGGTTAAGGAAATGATGATGTCAAATACAAAACTTAAGCCAGAAATTCGATTACAAATAATTACACACATGCAACATGAAATACATAAAATGCCACGGCAATTCGCAATGTTTCTAAATTGATAACACTAAAACAAATCGGTAAGACTCACTAGTTGAAGACTTAACACTTGTTGAGCAAATTAGACGATTGAAAAGGTGCTTGAAGTGTCTTTCCACGAGTAAGCACAAAAATTAATAAACCAATCTAGTCAACTGCTTGCCAGCGGCCCTCAACCTTTACAATGTGAATATAAAATCCGCCTAAAGGCGATTCACAAAGCCTTCAACAATACCACTGGATCAAACAGATCGACTAGAAGTCGGCTTACTGAAATAAAGCTTGAATCTGATGTTGAAACAAAAACTGCCAATGCAGGTGCAGCATAAATAAAAGTAGATTTTACCTGGCGAGATGTTTGTACTTGTTCAAAAGACCAGGGAGTACGTCACAGACGTGAGACTGGGAAGAGCTAGTTGGTGGTAGCCCAAATGGAAGTGATGGTGTCCTTCTTCCCGGAAACGGGTGCAAAACAACGAAGAATAATCCTAGGCTATGGGTTTTCTTAATCCCTCAAAAAGGAAGTTGCGTGAACGACACTTCCACTAACGTTTTACACAAAACTATCTTTCTCCGAGATTATATGGCACCCTCTGGGAGTGTACGGCTTTTTGCTTTTGCTTTCTAAAGCATCATCGCCCCTTCTCATAATGTGGCCTAACTATTATAAATTGACTTCTTCTCTTCTTCTCTTTGATGTTAAGTTCGATGAGAATTGATTGGTTGGTACGCCTCTCCATTCACAACACTCTCAGTATTCTGCGCCAGAACATCCCATCGATATGACGTCAATCCGCGGCCTTAATTGCCCAACTTTCTGATGCATATTATGTCATAATGCGGAAACTAACGATCGTATAAGTCGTATTTTAGTAAACTTTGAGATTCCAAGATCTTTCGATATACGGGTCAGTTTGGCTACTGCTGTTTTGGCGAATTTCGCCTTTGCAGTCGCCATTGCTAGCGAGTTGTGCACCTAGGTATATGAGCTTTGGTTCGACAGTAGTTCTTCTGATTTTCCTGTTATTAACTTGATGTTACTGCTTGTATGTACTTTCCTTAAGAGTTCTTCTATTTTGTCTTCGGAGCCTTCTAGGAGTGTCGCAATCGTCTGCGTACCTCAGATTACAGATTTTTCTTCCGTCGATAGAAATTTCTTTATTCCATTCCATTCTCTATAGATGTTGAACATAACTGACGAGATGATACATTTGAATAGTAAAGATTACGGATTAGGATAACCAGATGAGGGGGGACTCCTAGTGTCAACATGATCTTCCATAACTTTCTCCATTCAACACAGCAAATGCTTTTTGGTAGTCAAGAAAGGAAAGATAGACAGGTATATTATATTCTCAATGATTTGACGAACATTTAGACATTTAGGATCTGCAGTTCAAGGAGTTTCCGTTTCTTTAGCATCGGATATCCTAGGTTTGCGTTTGGCAGGATTTGGAGTGTTCATTCCGAATCTCGAGCTGCCGAGTGTAGCTCCTGTTTCGGTTTTTCCCCATAGATCGTTAGATTCTCCTGTGCGCTCATTCTAAAGTTTTCGTTTTCGAACAGGTTCCAGCGGTTTTTCTGCGGTCTGCGAGATGACCGGCGTGTTATTTTCAAACGTAATTCGGCTACCAGCAAGTTGATGATCTGATCCACAGTCGAATCCTGAGCGTATCTTTACATCTTTTGAGGGGCTTCTCCATCTTGTTCTGATTATAATGTAGTCGATCTGGTTTCTATATCTTTCTCCAGGGGACTTCCACGTATAGGCGTGCCGAGGATGATTAGTGCGATTGTGATAATTATAATTAGTCTGTTGTCTGAGCAAAAGTTCAGCAGTCTCTCTCCTCGTCCGTTTAGATCTCCAAAGCATATCTTTCAAACAACTGTTCACCGCCTGTTTCTTGAGATGTTGGCCCGACTTTGATATTAAAATCTCCTACTATCATAGTTATTTTTCTCTCTGGGATTGTTCTTATTATATCACGAATGACGAGTAGAAAGTTTCAATATTTCCATCAGTAGAATTTGCATTAGAAGCATATATTTGTATCACGTTGAGTGGGAAGGGTCCTAAATTGTGTTTAATGATAATGAAGGACTTATGCCATGGTACCAAATTTCACAATTTGCGATTAGTCTGTTTATCAAGAAGGTAGACTACTTCTTGCTTGTCATATTCGCACACCGAAAAATATGCCACGTTACCGCTGCTGGTTTTAAAGTGGCCACTGTCCAGCCAGTGGGTTTCTGATATGCCTATGCTCTGTTGTGACAAAATATAGGCAAGAGGGGTTCCTCTCGTTTCCGCTAAGATAGGATGTGGGGCAGGATATAATAGGTTGTGTGTAGGATTAAAGTTAGGACACGATTTTCTGTTGGCACTAAAAGATGGGAGAAAGTCGAGGCAAACGTGAGCAGGATCGCTGCCCTGCAGTAGACCTATCCACCAACGGGATCGTAAAGAGGTGTCGCCAGGACAAACTGTCAATCAAACTTTTTATCGGAAAGTCCTTGGAAGGCTCAGGAAGAGACTAGGCATTGCACGCACTTGGATGCTGCAACACCACAACGCTACATGTCATACAGCAGTCTCCATCAATTAATTTTTGGTGGAAAAAGGCATAACCGACGAGCTGAAAGGCATTCCAGCAGAAGCCTTCCTGGGCTGGTAAGAACAATGGAAAACTCCTCCATCGACATATAGCTGCCCAAGGGAACTACTTTGAAGGGGATAAATTCATGGTTAGAAGATAATCAGCCTTATTATTTTGCTGTCAAAAAATATATTTCTTGACCGATTATGAATATTTAACGGGTTTAATTGTGTAAACTTGGCCTTTAGTTTCATACAGATATAGGATTTATGGAATAAACTGATACAGAGGAGCATTCAATATTGAGTAAAAAATAGTACAGAAAAATTATTGTAAAGTGGATAAATCTGCCTTCAAAGTATAAAGACGTCGATGTAACTTAAAGGAAACAATCGCAGTGTAGCAGAGATGATGTTAAGCATGAAGGTACCTCTAAAATCTTAAAATTGAGGTTAGGTAGGGAAACTGCATTAAACAAAGCAGAGTAGACGGGTATCAAGGTATACTTAATTTACTTTATAAGTAGTTTAGTCTGTAATCAAACTCCTTACGCCAATAACTGTATTAGTTCAATCAAGCTTGTCTAAATTAATCTGCATGAAGTTTCTAGTCGAGCTCAGTTTACACAATTTATCGGTATAACTAGATAGTTCGAAATCTCAGTTAGGTCTCGGAACTTTGCACAGGAAATGCATAAAACTTCTCGGCGTTCACACTGCACTGGTTCTGCTCTACTAATCCGTCTTGAGTAAAGCTTTTCTAAGAGATTTATTATCGTCCTTTCCAGAATACATCCTGAAACTTGGCTTTAATGTGTACCACTTGTCGGTTTATTTCAATTGTAGAACCGAGAAAGTTCTCGGTTACGTTTCTTCGGCGTAAGTGATAGGTTATAGCAGATATGCTCCAGGAGACTTTAGTAAGAGATTGATGGGAACAAAACTTTATTTATGCAATTAAGTTGGATAAAGGCGTTTAACGACGGTTGAAATATTAAAGTAAACTTGGCAATACGGCACCCCAAAGCTTCGTTTATGAATTTTCAGGTTAATATTCTCAAGTTGTATTTACACGATGTTCAGTTGAAGTCCGGAGTTAATTTATCTCGTTTACTTAAAACTTAATGAATGATATTTTTAATAGAAAGAAGCATAGCGACCGACTCTCTATTAATATTTTTAAGAAGAAATTAAATTGATATAAATTCCAAATTTTTAGATTTAACTGGTGTCGATAGTAACACACCAGAAAAAAACGAAAAGGGGTATTTGGTTTTTTTCCTTCATTTCCTTTCAAAAACAAACTGTTTTGATTCTACTTAATGCAAATGAGTAAAACTAGAACATTCGAATATTTCCGAAAACAGTTGATTAGAAAGCGACTTGCCAGCGATACCAAAAGACATGTGTCAAATTTTAATTACTAGTTCGAGTGCATTCTACTCTTAAAATTACGCTCATTCCGTTATTAGCCCCATAAGAAAGGTTCCAAAGTTCGTTACTTAAACAGCCTGCTCTACGACGACCCATCGCCTGAGCTTATTAACCCACGGAGTGTAGTCATTCTGTAGTTTAGCGGAAGTAATTTCAGAAGTAATGGCAATCTCTTGAAAAATACATTCTAATAAATGTAAGAAACTATTACGATAATCTGAATCTAGCTAAAAAGTGCTACATTTTAATATCGAACTCCACTTAAACTCGACTACCTGCGTAAGCTTAAAAATAGACATCTACCTGCTCTATAAAACACCGCCGCTGAGAAGAATCTCGTGGTTTTATTTTCGGTATGAGTTAAAACATGATGAACCCTTTCTCACTCGACACAACCACGTTGAGTGAGGCATCAAGCGACGCATTATGTCGCCAACAGTACGATCATAACCACAAGAAAAACCAATAATTGCTTTTGGGACAATTATTTCCGAATAATAAGGGGATTTTGCCACTTGTATCTCCGCTCGCCAACCAATGAGAGAACAGCATACGATTTTCGCGATATAAATACGATCGGAAAATCCACCTAATCATCAAGGTCTCGGTATGCTTGATGAAGATCAACATCTCTGCATGTTTGAGTAGGATCGACATCCTTACATGTCTGATAGCCTTCGCCGCCTTAAAACTCTTCTGAAACCGCTCGCCATCGCTTACGTCGCCGGACGTTGCTCGCTTTCAGCTACCTAGAAACTCTGCTGAAACCGCTTTCCGCCGCTTACGTCGCCAAACGCTCCCCGTTCCCAGCCATCTAGATATTCCGCTAAAACCGCTCGCCATTGTCTAGGTTATAAGACGCTGACCCTTCTCAACCATCTTGAAACTCGGCTGGAACTGCTCGCCGCCGCTTACGTCGCCAGACGCTGCCCGTTCCCAGCCACCGTTCCACCGTTAAAGTTGCCGTTCACTACTTAAGCCACATCATCGCCTACGTTGCTTGAAGCCGCTTTCTCGCCAGCTGCAACACCGTTCTCGCCAGGTCATGCTGCAAGTTCTTTGCCGTCGCCACTGCTGGCACCAGGTACATCACCGTCGTCGCCTGCAATGCTGCGAGGCATGACTGCATTTACACCTTTCGGTTGTAATAAATAATACGTCATTCCTTAACAAGTAGGGCGTATTTTGTATCAAGCATTTATTGATACTTCATGATTTAAGCTTTCATTGCCATCATTTTCTGCTATTAATAACCAGGAGACGATTCAATTTAATAATAAAAGGGATTTGATGTAGTAAGCTAAGAGTATAGAAATTATGCAGAATGCGTTTACCTTTGCATAAATTGTAAGCACAGTATAAGTATGTATATAAGGTATCAATGAAACCTGCGGCACCCCTATTTTTGCAATCAACTATATTTGAAGATATCAACATATAAACTTGAAGAGATAGACACATTCAAGTATTTGAGAGTAAATAATAATAAACAATAAGAAGGACGTACTATGGACAAACAAATACATGAACATCGAAAACAAGACTAAAATATGTAGGATATGTATAAGGCCTTTTATGATAAATGGTATAGAAACCAATATTCAGACACATAAAACCAAACACATTCTAAGAACAGCAGAGATGAAAACCTTAAGAGCAATAACAGGCAAAACTTTGAGAGATAGAATTCGAAATAATGACATCAGAGAAATGTGTAAAACAAAGAACATAATAAAGTGGGAAAAAAACACGCAAAAAGTACTGGTATGAACATGTGATTCCAATGGACAGCAACAGACTAGCATGGATAGTAATGGAAGAAAAACCAGTAAACCCACGACTCCCACGCAGACCACCAAATAGTTAGATGGTTTAGAAACAGATCACTGATCTATAAAACGTAGAAGAAGAAGAAAAAGAAGCAGAAGAAGAAGAAGAAGAACAAGAACAAGAAGAACAAGAAGTAAAGAAACAGAACTCCGGATATACAAAACATTAGTAAGACCAACAATGTCATATACAGCAGAGGCACGTGAAAAGAAGAAGAATATGGAAATGAAAGATATTAAGAACAATATACGGACAAATAAAGGCGGAAGAAGAAATAATTTGGCCCAGAATGAACCACGAATTATTAGGACAGAACAGAGTGAAAAATATTAAAGCACAAAAAATTATGTGGATGGGATGAGTAATAAGGATGAAAGGAAGATGGTGAAGAAGATAACAAACTGGTAACCAGTGAAAACTAGGAAGAAGGGAAGGCCAAAAACTAAATGGTAGAATCAATAAATTGTAGAAAATTTAAGCGAACTGACAGAATAGCTTGGAGGGATACAGTAAGAAAATCCAGGACGCATACGAAACTATAAAAAGTGTATCGCGAAGGCTAATCCACCCCAGAAAGAGGATTAGAAGAGCTCCAGAAACGCCGCCTTTGCAACCTAATTTGACGTCAAAACCTTCAATAAAATATCTGAAAAACTATTGCTATCATATAAGGTCGCGTTCGTTGCTTGAATTAAAACATAAAAAGCAGTAGAAAAAGGAGAGAAAATAAAACAAAAAAAAGAGAGAAATTGAAAGAAAGACGCAGAACAAGAATGTTTAAATGGTATGTAAGCAACGAAAGATAATCTAATTAAAAAAAGGAAGAAATGACATTAATATAAATGGAAATGAAGACACATATGATGAGCTCAAGAAGAAGCAATCAGGTATATGGAAATAACAAACAAGAGGGATGAAAGTCAGAAGACCGCAACACTATTTGAAATACAGTCTGAATTCTTAATTTGTTTTCGTTAATATTATCTTGCGAAGATCTATTTTACCATGTACTTATCTTGCTCATGATTATTAGTTTGGCGAAGAAACTCTTAAACTAACAGTGTGATATAAGTAACCCTTATTAAACTATTTCGTCATAAGCGGAAGATTTGCTTATAAAGTTTCCTTCTTCTTTTGAAATGGCCTTCCTCTTCAGCACATCTTGCGCTCCTTTCCTTATTTAAATCTATTGGACCAGAAACTTCTTCTTCTTCTTCTCCCTTTTCCCCTCCATTTTCCTTACAATTCTGCCAATTTTGAGATTATTTGAACACATAGTTATTCGAAGCAAACCTAATCTATTTTTTCATAATCTGAAGAATTTTATATAAAGCCAGTTGTCTTAATTTTTCAATGGCTCTCCTTTTAGATGAATTAAAAAGTAAAACGTGCTTAAATTTTTATCTAATCTTGCTTTGTTTAAATCGATCTGCTGAATACAAGACTTTTATTCCTTTTCGCCATCTTCTTGTCGTTTTCGTCTTCTTCTTCTTTCATTATCCCTTTTCTGTTTCTTCTTCTTCATTTTCCTTATAACTTCGCCTATGAACGTTTATTTGTTCTTAAGATGTCTCAAAATATCCGGAACTTAAAATTTTAATTTTTTATAGTAATTACCTAATTAGTAATAAGTCTTAGTTGAGAGGTTTGTTTTCGTTGAACTAAAATAAGCATTTATTTTTTCGGTTTAAGCGAGCTGCTTATGTTGAAAGAAGAATGCGTAGTATATGTCTGTTGGTTATGATTTTGGTTACGTTTGATTTAATGTCAACAAGCTATGTTACTACAATTTTATATCTTGTGATCAAACCATTATTGCTAGGACAACTTCAAATCAAACATTTCTAGTCTTCTAAATTAAAGCATTGTAATATGTAATATGTTAGATTTCGTCGAAACATCTTTCTCGGAAAACTTTTTGTTGAGTCCCTATACCTCGCTAAGAAGTAAAATTAATAGAACATAAACTACTTGAGTTCTGGTAAAAGAGATAAATAAAAGAGTAGGAAGAGAACTATAAAAAAACAATTTTATATTTTTACTGCTCCCATATAACAAACCAACTGCCAATATTGGCAATTAAACGAAATAACGGGCGAGCTTTGCGTTCCGACGGCGATTGCTACAAAATCCCAGATCTTGAGCTCTGTCACTCCTTACATCCCCATCGGTAAAGTCAACAACATATATTAAAAAAGTTTATTAGTTTTCTCTACAATATAGGACGTAATACTTCAAATACTTTTGCAAAAGTAAACGCTTGTATTTCGCTCATATTCTAAAAATGTTACTTGTGCGAAAATCTCGAACTTCTTAAACTTCAGAACCTTTTAGGTTCGCTTTAGACCTGAGTATATGACAATAACGTATCTTCGATATAAAGGCATAAATATGAAAGCATACCTTGCGTAGCTTCAGCAAGACGTACAACGTACATCCTGCAGAATAAAACGTTATCTGAGAAATTTTTCAAAGCGATATTTTTCAGAAAAAAGGAGGCTTAAGTTTATGCTTTCAGTTTTACTTTACAAAAACAATCACACTGACTTACAAACGGTTGAGCAAAGCTAACTCGCTTAAACTACAGATCAATACCAACATCTATTTTTACTGAAATATGGTAACATGATTTTACTTACGACATTAGAGATTACATTTTTAAGGCATAATTTAAACAGAATTCACATCATCAAGGGTGACCTACCCAATAACTAAAAATAATCGGGACAGTGGCAGAGAAGGGAAGGTAGGAGGTTGTCGAAGGCGTGGTGACAAAACCGAAGTATTGAAAGTGACTAAGCAGGCCTTAACTCTCCGTGCTGCCTACCATGCTCCCCCACGGAGCGTTAGTGCCGATATCTTTACCTTTCCAGAATTATAACGGAAATGGAGACCAAAGTGGAGAAAAGGAAAGAAGGACGTGGAAAACAAAGATAGTCACCTTTATATAAAAATTCATAAGCTTTAAATTTGCATAGAACGATTTTAAGATTGACAAAGTTGTAAGAGAAACGAAAAGGATGAAGAAGAGATTCTGAAGGGGGAAGAAGGATCTGGTTCAGCAGATCAATTTAAACAAAGCAAAAATTTAAACTCGTTTTACCATTTAATTCTGTTAAAAGGATGTCCAAAAAAGAAAACAGATGACTTTATATAAAAAATTGTCAATTCATAAAAAAATACTTTAGATTTACTTAGATCATCTGTTCTAATAATCTAAAGACAGACAGAGGGCAGAGTTGTAGGGGAAATCAAGAAGAAGTAAACGAAGAAGAAGATGAAAAGGAAGAAGTTCCTGTTACAGCAGATCTATTTAAATAAGAGGGATAGAGCAAGGTTTACGCTGGTTTGACCTTTTAATTCGAACAGGCGTTATGAAAAAATCTTCAACTTCTGAAAGTATATAGGTACCTATAGATTTATTTTAAGATTGGCAGACTTGCAAGTGGAATGAGGATGAAGAAGAAGAAAATGGGCAAGAACATGAAAAGGTGGAAGATGTGCCTGTTTTAGTAGATCGACTAGAACAAGTAAAGATAGAGCAAAGTGTGAGCTCGTTGTACCGTTTGATTCTGCTAAAAGGAAGGCAATTGAAACGGTAAGGCAGTTGGCTTTACAAAAAAAATCATCGGCTTATGAAGGAAATGGGTTTAGATTTACTTAAATTATGTGTTCAAATAATCTTAAGATTGACAGTTTTCTAAGGGAAATGAAAAGGAAGAGACGGAAAAGGGCGAAGAGGAAGAAGATGAAAATGGAGAATAATGTTCTTCTTTCAGCATATCGATTTAAGCAACAAAGGATAGAGCAAAATTTAAGTTCGCTTTAGCCTTTAATTCTACTAAAAGCAAAGCCACAGGAAAAAGAAAGGAAATAAAGGGGAAGAAGAAGAAAAGAAAGAAGAAGGAAAATAATAAAAAGATGTAAAGGAAAGGGAAGTTTCTGATTCGCCAGCTCATTTCACTTTTGAATTCTACTGAAAGAACAGCTAGCTTTATATAAAAACTTGAGCTTATAAAAAATAGCTTTAGATTTACATAAATTATGTCTTCAAAAAGTCTTAATACTGACAGGGTTGTAAGGGAAATGAAGAGGAAGAAGGAAAAAATAGGAAAAAGAAGTAGGTGTAGAGGAAGAAGAAGTGTTTGTTTCAGCAAATTGATTTAAACGAGGTTGAATGGAGCGAAATTTAAGCTCACACGTTTTACCTTTTAATTCTGCTAAAAGGAAAGCTATCGAAAACAGAACAGCTAGCTCTATATAAAAATCTTCAGCCTACAAATAGCTTTAGATTAACTTAAGTAGAATATGTGTATTAATATTGGCAGAATTGTAAGTGTAACGGGGAGGAGGAAGAAGAAAACGAAGAAGAAAAAAATAAGAAATAAATATAAAGATGCACTATAACCTAACTGGTCTGTGACTTTTAATACCAAAATTGGCCAAAGAAAATGTGATGGGGCTAGGCGAACGAAATTAACGCGGAGATCAGCTGAGTGCCTTTGCAATGGAAGAACAACTTATTGTCACTAATACCTTCTTCAAGTTACCACCAAGGCGTCTATCTACTTGAAGTTCACCTCAAAATACTCCAGAGCACATTATCAGGAGCCACATCGATTATATCATGATCAACAAACGATATGGAAACGCAATAACTGCCATGAAAATAAACCCCGAAGAGGACATTAAATCTGATTGCAATTCTTTAGTTGGTACCATAAGGATTAGACCTAAGAAAGTCGAAAAAACTAAAGTAACAAAATATGATTTAAAACAACTGAAAAATGAAGATATAAAGAAAGAGGTGCAACCTTGTATGAAAAGCAAAGTTACGAACGGAGACGGTGACGGATGCCGAGGTAGAAGTTAAAAACTACAAGAACATAAATAATAAAATACCTTCGTCCAGAAAGGGTAACAAGGAAGACATGGATGACAGATAACATACTAGACATGATGGAAAATAGTAGAAAAGTTAAAAACAAGTATATCGCCAGCGACAAACAAAAAGTTGGTAGAGAAATAAACAAAGCCATTAGAGGAGCAAAGAGAGCGTGGGTGGAAGGACAATGTAATGAAATGGATTCATTAGAACGTAAAAATGACTCATTTAATCTTCAGAAAAGAGTCAAAGAAGCAGTGGGACTGTACATACTGTACCTAAGAGAGTTGGATGCATAATACATAATCGTGGCAATATACTAGTAGGTTAGTAAAGCAACGGACTAGATAATTTCTATTCAGAATTTTTAAAAATCATGAATGACGAAGAAACTAAATATGTATTTTCCTGCAATATTCAATGAATAAATCCACCTTAATAACTTTACCTATAAAGCCGAATGCAAAAAAATGTGAAAACCATAGAGGTATTAGTCACATAAATCACCCCCTCAAAACGTTTCTAAAAGTAATACACAAAAGGATAATATATAAGAAGTACGAAACACATAACTAGCACCCAGTTTGGATTTCGAAACACTTTGGGTGCAAGAGAGACTCTTTCCGCAATACAGGTCTTGTTCCATTGATTCAGCGACGTCAATTATGCTATAATATTCGTTTGTATTCGAAGAGCTACACAACTCCAAAAACAATCACTTCAAAGATTGTGTGAAACTAAAATGTAGATTTCTAGTCATCGGTAAATAAGAGCGGCCAGCAATTGTATGAGTAAAAAGTATGAACTATAAATAGTTAGTTGTTTGACACCAAAAACTAAAATATTAAATATTTGAGTTGTGTCACTCTTCTTTCAATGTAACGAATTATTTATGTATGTTTCTCGATTATTATCAAAAAGCGTTTGACAGGGTTAAACATGACAAGTTGGTGTCCATTCTAGAAACCATTGGCTTAGATGACAAAGTTCTTTGCATAATTAACAACATCTACTATAGTCAGTCAACAGTCTTCAGACTGGCAAATCAAATGACAGAAGTGGTCGCAATAACAAGAGGCGTGTTACAAGGTTGTGTGCTTTCTCTGCAGCTCTTTAAAGTTTACTTGGAGCATATTGTCACGGCTTTTAAAATTTTACGTAAATTAAGTATAATACGGCCCTGCTGTTCGAAGTTTAAACTCGCCTGAAGCTGTAGAATTTGCAAAACTAATGCTAAATTGGCATATTCTTGCTGCTGCGCAATATTTCGGAGAAATCCTAAATGGATGACCTATATGGTGACGCAATATTCTGTGCAGTGGATTTCGTCATTGTTAATTCGGACAATAACCGGATCGCGGGAAAGCAACGTCAACTTGGCGCCGTTCAAGGTTTCACCCCGCGCACGGAAGTCGCGTTTGGGCATCTCTTTCTAACAATTTTCGGTTGTGGAAATTATCGTTCAGGCTTTGGTAGTGAAATCCCGTGTTCGTCGGCCTGTCATTATCGTGTAGTTTTGGAAAACTATCTTACGACATATTGTCGGATGATCCCAGAGAGTGTCTTTTTCGTATCTATATAAGTTCTGTGTTGGAAGTTCCGTTTAAGTTTGATGTTTGGTGAAGTTACCGTTCCACACAGTTTTCGCTTTTGGATTAAATAATCTACCAGTTGAGGACATCTTGTTGTCTTCACACCTGCTTCCGGAAAAAGGACTCTATCCCTTTTCTACATCGACTGCTGCTACTCTACCTGGGGAAGCCGACCATCGCTTTCGCCGGCCTTTTTACCATGTAGCGAAATTCAAGGCCGCCCTTTTACGTGCCGGTTGCAACTTTATCAGATTTGACCCCTTTCAGTACCGTATATTTCGGTTCACTCATGGGTAGGCATCAACTAAATTTTGTCAGTAATTTCAAGTACATCAAGTACTCTTTTCGTTGTTTAATTTGTTCGGCGAAGTATTTAAATCTTCAATCAGTGTGCATTACCTTTTTACTTTAGCGTTAACCATTCAGAAACAGTGCGAACTATCGTGACGATTGCTTATTTTATGTTACGTGTGTAAGATTATTTGTGATCAGGTTTTTAGGTTAAGTTTTGTTATCATCATTCTTTTTATTGCGATTAAGGGAGCCTAGCTGCTAATTATTTTTGCCGTAACTTGAGTAAATATGGCATCCCTTAATCACCCTTTTCATATAACATAAGATAGAATTTATGAACCCCTGTTGTGTCATATTTTAAAGACTTCTTGCATTCATTAAATCTCATTGTTAATTCATTATTGTCTTTTATTTGTGTTTCGTGTATAGTGCAATATTTGTGTATAGCTTTGTGAGCCTTACTACTCGTAGAAGTATTTTATTTCAGTAAGTAAGGGTAAGTACATTCAGCAGTAGGGTGCAGCCACCCCAACCCCCTTCTAGCCCAGTAGGAACAATCTGCGGTACGTTCCTCGAGACCAACTTGAGTGATTTCCGTAGTGGCGCCCACTTTCCTCCCGATTAGGACCTTCTCTATTTTTTTCGAACCCCCCTTCTTCGACTGCTTGTTAGCCGCGAGCCTAAAGACATCGACGTCCCCTTTAAGTTGTCGTAGTGCGGAATTAGCACGTGACAAGACATACAGCTATCTTTCCAGCTAACATGTAGGGTCCGCAGTGTCTTGTATGAAGTGTAACAGAAGTCATTCAAAGGTATGGTCTGGACTTTAACGTAAAAAAAAACTAAATATATGGTCATCAATAAAAATCAAGCTCTACCTGGTCAAATCATATCCAACCAGTACCCAATAAAAAGAGCCACCAGATACGATTATCTCGGTACGAGTATAAATGACGACCACGCAACTGAGATAAAACAAATAATCGAGATAATCAGATCAGCTTTCAACAGAATGGGCAGCATCTTCAAGAGCCACGACCTACCTTTACACACCAAGATTTGTTTACTACAGTGCTACGTATTTTCAGTTCTCCTGTATGGAAGTAAATCCTGAACAGCGATCCAGGTGTCCAATAAAAAGCTCGTGACTTCTGATATGTGGTGCTACAGACGAATATAAAGAATGTTATAGGTGGACTGTGTCATTAATAATGAGGTATTGCGTAGAATGACAAAAGAGCATAAAGCCCTCATCTGCGTAAAACGACGCAAGCTGGAATGCTCAGGTCCCAGCGCAACCAAAGACGATATAGTCTGCTGCAACTCATTTTACAAGGAAAAGTGCACGGAAGAAAAGGTCGAGGGAGGAAAAGAATTTTCTGGACAGCAGAATCTGCGAAAATGGTTCTCGTTGAGCGCCACACAACAATCAGAACAGCCATCCTAGTAGCCAGCAAGATCCGAAACGAAGAGGCACTATAAGAAGAAAAAGAATAAACTTTGAATTGAAATAAAATTTTAAAACATATCATGTATGGAAAACTTACTGAGAGTCCCTGGTATACGCACACTTACGAAAAACTGGAGTTTTTTACGAAAAAACTCCAGAATAATGGAATTACCACCAGTAGTTCTGTCAAATATAATTAATAAGTAGGTTGTTTCTTAAAGTCATACTCCCCGTTTCGGATTAAACACCTCGTTTAATGATTTCCACGTTGCGGCCTTCCAGATGTACTATGTAATTATTCGGCTTAGTGGCGCACCAAACTCAGGGACTTAGGACAAAGTGTGGGAGAATTTGGCATGTCTGTCGAGTTAGGACAAGCAGCTCGCAACGCAAGCAGAGACCGGAAAATTAATGTGGCTGTTAGTTGTGTCCACATTTGTTATTTTCACAATTAAGTAGGTATTATTCGAAAGGAATAGACCGAATTTTAGTCTATTATCGAACGTTTTGGGAGTAAGTTTGGGACTTCGAAACAAAGCAGAATCAATTGTGGGTTTCAAAATAAGATTTGCAAATGTTATTTTGATTGATTTGAGTACATCGCACCAGCTAAGCATCTGAGAGTGCATTGATACAGGTCGACGGTAAACATCAGAAACGAAAGAAAACATAATCATTTCCCAAATCACAATTATTGCAAGACCCTGAAACGGAAATAAAGGAAAAATTATCACTGAATTACCCACATTGTTGAGGACATTTTTAAATTTGAGCATTTAACACGAGCCTATTGTTTTTCATTTCATTAAACAACTAGGATTTTGTTGAAACTGGAGTAATTCTAACATAGTAAGTCAAACGGCCAAATACATCAATACAACCATCAACGCCTGTCCTATCCCTTTTATAAATTATACGTAAATCCTAATAAACCCACTGGAATTAATGAATTAATAATAAGGATCGACAGCTTCGAGCCAGAATAATTAACTTACTGCAACTATGTTTATTTCAAGTACCTAATCAAAGTCAACAGAATCACAATGTTTTATGCTTTTGTAATACAAATCGAATAAAAAATCCACTTAAAATAGTAACGCACAAAATGGAGTTAGAATACTTCCAACGCTGCTAGTCAACTATAATGTCTCAAATATGCCATTAAGACTTTTGTAGCCTTTTCAGTTCACGTCATAACGCTTAATTACACTATAATAAACCCAACGGAATCACAACAAGAATCGATTGCTTCGAGCTGGTGTAATTAATTTTCAGGTTTTTCAACCTGTGCTTGTTTGGATTTACTTATCAAAGACAATTAACAGAACTACATTATTTGATGCTTTTGTAATACAAGCGTAATAAATAATCTACCCAGAACACGATTAAACCTCTTTGATAACTTACAGGCAGTCGTTAATTTTGACGTTGGAGTAGTTCTAACCTCACCAATAAACACTAACCTGTCAAATATACCAAAACCGCCCTTTTAGCCTTTTAAGTTTCCTTTGTATGCGTTAATTAAATTCTAATAACGTAAAATTAACTTCCAACAACTGTTTTCACTTCGCCTGTAATTTCATTTAACTAATTAGCATCAATTAACGCAACTTGTTATCATGTTTTGCTAATACAGATCTACTTAAAAGTGAATTATCCCCGTTCAATAGCTCAAACACTCTCATCAATTCTAAAGTTGCAGTAGTTCCAACTCTGTCAATTAACTCTAACATGTAAAAGCTACCAACATCACCTTTATAATCTTTCAAATTCCCTATATAGACTGTAAATATTTCCTAATATTATAATAATAGTGAAGTTACAACAAGCAAAAGAAACAGCAAGAATCGACCACTTCGAACCGGCGAAGTTGTTTTGTTGCTTGCTTGCAATTTCAATTAACTAATTAACATTAATTAACAGAAGCACACCCTGTTATTATGTGTTACTAATAACATTTAGGATTAGGATTAGGATTAGCCCACTTAAATAACTCAAAGATTCTCATTAATTCTTAACTTGGAGTAGTTCCAACCCTGTCAATAAACTCTAGCGTGTTAAATCTACCTACAACACCTTCATAGCCTTTGTAAACGTTAATTAAATGCTAATAAACCCAACGGAAGTACAACATACAGAACAGTAAAGCACTCAAAACAAGAATAGATTGCTTCGACCCAGTGCAATTCAACTTTAGCAATTATGTACTTTCGATGTTGTACGAGGGTGTTTTGAAAAGTGCTCCTTTGTGATAACTTTATTAATAGATAAAATATACAAATAAGCTATATATTTCCTGTAAGCTTGGAATGTCCTCTATCAAGGGGTGCCATTACTTCTCCAAGAAATCACCATCCCTTTCCACACACGCATGTCGACACTGAATAGGTTTCTTCATCCCATTGGGGAAGAAATCGGGCGTCTGCTACCGGCAGCAGTTGTAATTTTCCACCTATTTTAACGACTTCCTGTATAAAAGGTAATTTAAATTTCCCTACAGAAAGGCTAATCCAGGTACACGTTCGATGGAATTTTTCCGACCCGGATATCGTCCCGCCAGTGCGGCGCCAGAAGCGCGTAATCAGCGATAAAGTCCAGCTTGCGGGCCTACGTGAGAACATAATCTTTCCCTCGTCGAACAGTTCCCCCTCGTCGATCTAGAAAACGTATAAAGGCAGAGCCACAACCGGAGACAATTCATTCGATTACGGAGGGAATCCACCGAACCCGGTCCTAGAACCTCCTACGAAACCGTCGGCTCCATGGAGGAAGACGTAAAATCCCGTTCCTAAACCATCGGCACCTCACAGGAAGACGTAAAACCCCGTTCCTAAATCGTCGGCCCCTCACAGGAAGACATAAGAACCCCGTTCCTAAATCGTCGACCCCTCACAGGAAGACGTTACACTCCGTTCCTAAACCGTCGGCCCCTCACAGGAAGACGCAAAACCCCGTTCCCAAACCGTCAGCCCCTCAAAGGAAGACGTAACCTCCAGTACCCGCACGTTGAAGACGTGATCCCGTTCCCTGTAAACCGCAGTTCAACAGGACCGACCGCTCCAAGTCCCACGCGTCGAAGAAGACGTGACCGCCGCTTACTGTAAACCGCCGTTCACCAGTACCGACCGCTCCAGATCCCACACGTCGTAGACGTGACTGCCGCTTACCGTAAACAGCCGTTCATCAGGTCCCACACGTCGAAGACGTGACCGCCGTAGCCCGTAAAGACGCCGTCAACCGAGACCGAGACTAAAAGTAGGGGCTTCACTTACCTGCTGGGACACGTACCAAGTCACTAACGATCCCGTAATTACAAGGCTGATAGGCATAGGCACTTCGCACCGCCGAGGTAATAAATAATTGTCAGTTTTACGTTTGTTTACTAAATAGCACTCGCTTCCGCCGTCACCATTGTGTCACTGAGCATTCGCAGGGATCATCCCACCACTGTCGCGCTAAGGCGGATATGCGCTGGGTCAAGCGCAGCGACGTCGCGGTACCAGTAATAACCAAACGACAATTATTGGAACAACATTTAATTTGAATTTCTGAATTTGTATATTGATTTCTTTCTACATAATAAGTCACGTTGTATTATTTACCCGGAATTACCATTTCTATTTATTTTACCATTTGAAATACATTTTTATTTAGTTTATTTATTATAACGTTTTATGAAAACTCTTTGTTATTTATATCTGAGCTTCGCCAAAAAAAAACCTGGACTCCAACTGAACTACCCACGGCCACTACCCCAAAGTGGGACGTAATAGGACGTGCAGCTGCTTGCACCTCCTCATCATTAGCTGTCTCTTCACGCTGAAGTTGATAGTGTCGTCTTGCTTCAAAAGAGCCTATGCTGTACTGCATTGCTTCCCGGTGGAGAAAGGCATATCTTTTCAGTTCGTATCGAACCAAAAGTTACTGGAAAATTTCGATTATGTTTCATTTAAGGAGTCAACATGCGTGGTATTTCCATGTAGCCAAGCAGAGCACACGAATGATGGGGTAGACTCGTTCAATAGAAATCCCAACAGTTTCAACGACATCCTTCTGCTTCACGCGGCGATTAGCACGAATCTGTTCAGCTAATCTAAAATTCTAAAAATCGCCATGTAACAGTACTCACATCCACACTAAAACGCACCCATGCGTTGAGAAATGTCAATGGGCGCACAATCCTCAGCCGTTAAGAACTTAATAACAGCTCGTTGCTTCAACGGAATATCCACGTCACTTGTCATTTTGATTCACTACAGGGTGGTCAATGAGTTAAAGAATATTATGATAATTATTGCATATGGCTTTGGGCACACGAGGCGTTTTTGTGACGAATCGGCCGACGATTCGTCCGACGCTACGTGTGTGCGTTTTCGTAAGGCTAATGAAATGGCTCGACGATTCGTCAACGCGCCGCCTGTAGAGCCGTGTGTACGGTTCAACTTATTATTTAGGGATTCATCTGCCGAGTCGGCAGACGAATCGTTGGCCGATTCGTCACAAACCGTCTCGTGTGTAGTCTACGAAAAATAAATAAAGTACATACGAAACAAGAATCTGTAGCTTGGAATTGGCATAAGCCCAGTTTTCAACCAACCAATTGCATTACTGCATCTTAAAGTAAAGAATTTTAATAAATTAACGTCATTTTAGATGTGTTTGTAATGCAACAAAAAGAAAACGTATTAACCCTCCTCAATAGTAACCCACATAGTGTCATTAAGCGAAAATGACTCTCCTGCTAAGCAGCACACATTATCGCCAAAAAATTGTGCCTTAATGGCAGGAAGCATCGACCGACGTCACAAAATAAATTACCTCTATTTCGTTTCGGATAATAAAACACACTACACGTAATTGTAGCCTGGTTTTGTCCCGGAGGTCGGAAAAATTTTCTTATCCCAGGTTAATATCTATCCTTTGGCCCTGATAACGGTCGCGAAATGCGTCCTTCAACTTGAAATATAAAGGTGTTTCAACAGATGTGTGACAGTAACAAGGTCCTAATTTAAACTGTTGCTAAAATTGCTTTTTGAAGTAAAGTACAGGAAAAAAGGATGAGTTAAAACATTGATTTCTGCCCTTTTTTGCAAGTAGGTCATGCATAAAGTTTTAATGAGACATCTGGCCCCAATTAAGCTGAAGGAAGCTTTTTTTCTGGAAACATATTACGGTGGCTTCAAAGAAATCGATAGGTTATTTACGCTACTTTACTTGAAAATGTGAAAATAGAAAATGCTGTTGCTATAAACAAAAAAGACAATTTCTAAGGTTTGCTTATAAAATCCCTCGAAACAGAAAAGACGAAGAATGGTGTTGAATCCAGACAGGATTTATAAACAAAAGGAGCTAAAACAAACAGAAGAGCAGACGGTTACTTATTTTTGCTAGGTATAAAGTGCTTAGAAGTGGGGTTAGTTTTTGTATATCATTTATAATGTGTCTTCTGACGTTTAAACCATTTCAGCTAGTTGCTATTCACTAAAAGCTATAAAGCGAAAATTACAAATATAATAATCAGATCAAAAGAGGACGCTCTTACAAAAGTTAATTTTGTATTCGAAAGGACACAGGTTCTGACAGTGCTGGCAAAAGATTTATTAACGTCTATGTTTTCCGATTGTTACAATTAACAACAAATTTTACGGGTTGTTCAACTAATCTACTACATAGTTATTTCCTCCAAAGTTTTGAAAGAATCCCCCGATTTGTAGAGCTATTAACGCAAACAAATAAAATAGTTATTTACATACCGAGGGAGGTAAGTGAGATTTATTTTGTCGAGCATATTATATCGGAGCTCGAGCACAGCAGCTTGCAGTCCAAGTGTATTGAAGGCCTATGATCACGCAAGATTATAAATTTTACTTGCTTCCCTGTACGTACAATGTCTTTTTCACCAAAGATGAAAATAATCTGCGCCCTAGTAATTTAACATTGTTAATTCTCATAAAAGTATTTCGTCGGGAAGCAAAGTAATAGTTATTTACCTAGGCTTTAGTTTCAAAGTAGTTGCTACTTTTCTAGGGACATAAATTTTCCCACTGTTACGTTATGACAATCAATCAACAAGTGGTAAAGTCAACTTACGCTTTTCAATTATGACTAAGTATCATTTGGTGAATACAACTTACGAAGTCGGCGGTGGAAAATTACTAAATAAAGACATCTTAAGTATCGGAAACACACATAAGAAAGAAATTACCTGATAAGTGGATTACATCTCAATAGAGAGGAAACAAGTTCGAATTCCAGTTAAAGGTTTGAGTTATGTCAAACCCAGCGTCCGTGAGGTTTGTATCTTACTTGAAACTAGAATCGCACTTCTTATTTAATATATTTGCTGCAACTTATTTGTAATCAGTCGCGGCCGTGGCTCAGTTGGTTCAGTATGCGTCTCGCCACTGAGATTAAGACTAGCCCAGAATCGATTCCCAATGATATAGATACACCGAAAACACCCGACCGCTTTCCTGGGAAGGCAATGGCAAACCACTAAGTTACGTATTCTGCCTAGTAAGTCTTCTCTGTAGTAGAAGTGCAAACAACGGTCCGTGGTTCAGAGTCCACGTTAAGCTCTAGGTCAAGAAGACCGTCAACTCTCTGTATGGGGCACTTGATGGAAGTAAACAGCTATAGTTCCTTCATAATCCAGAAGATACTGCGTCGTTTTCTTACCACGAACCTAATCTCCAAGTTCTCATAGAACTGAAGCTATTGTTGTTTTTGATACTATAAATGTCAGTGCTTATCGTTTTTTTTTTTTTTTTGAATGGCATAAAGTATAAGACAGACCGGTAACATATGAACAACCACAGCTCAAGCAAATTAAAGAGAAACAAAAAATGTTTTCTCTATTTCGGCACTAGAATGGCATTATTCTAGCACGCTTTTTGATGCCACAATGAGCTTCATTCTTCAACGATTTTTGATGACAATTCAATGCTAGACAACAAAAACGTCAAACTTCTGTCAACTGTCAAGCATAAATCGCTGTTACCAACCTAACTATTTACCAAAATTTCCCCAAATGTAAGTGGTCAAGTATTTTTATAGAAAGAAGCATGAATAAAGAACGTAGATGGAAACCGAAGTAGAGAAAACAGTATAAAACACTCGTTACAATAGGAAATTCGAGCACTCGTCCGTTCGTTCAAAACTTGATATCATATTAATTTGTATTTTACTAACTGATATGTTAAATGATTCCTGAACTTTCTGATAACATCTATAAATATTTACAGAATTTTTAAAAACAGCATTATCGATTACAGTGATCGCCCTTGAATTAATAATGAATAGGATAAGGGTTCAAGTCTCAAACGTAACAAATCGAACCAGCGTATGTGTAAGATACACATACCGAAATATAAAGATAATTACTTAACCGTGGATTTTTTAAATGATACTTATTACGAGAGCCTCTGATCTTTTGTGGTTTAACATACATTAATAATTATGCAGCATGTTTTTTCTTGACAATCTATACGCAACTTTTAAATACAAAGGAGATTTTAGGAAAATAAATAAGAATAAAACCAGAGATATAGATTAAACACGCAAAGATCAACCTAAGGTGTAAGGGTTACGTCCTGGTAGTGACAAAGGTTCAGATCTCGGCTGTACAATATTTAGATTACTTTGCCTTAAGAGGAATGATGAGTTCCTTAATTCTTTCTTTGATTTACTTCTGCCTTCACGCAAAGATACTTTCCGTTCCATCATCTATGCCCCCCCCCCCGGTGAAGGAGAAACCCTTGAAGATGGTGCTCCGAGATATCCTAGAGTCGATCGACGTCGTAGCTGTACAAGAAGACTAAAAGGCCTAGGGATTCTCCATAAACTCGTCGGGCAGGATGCGCCGCGATCGGGAGAGAATCCCCATACCGCTTGTATTATTAGTCAACCTAATCAAAACGGGCAAGGTTAAGAAGATATTGAAGGCCAAAACTGCCTTATAACTCCAGATAACGGTGAAATCGCCAAGAAGAAAGACGCAGATAGGGTAGTGCCATCACTGCCAGAAATTCGACTACTCCCAGAGTGGATGCCACGTCGCCCTTAGATGCGTGAAGTGTGCAGCTGACCACCATACCGGGGAGTGTAAGAAGTCGAGGTAAGTTCCTGTCAAGTGCACGAACTGTAACGGCGTTTACCCCGCAAACTATAAGGGGTGCTCCGATCCCAAGGCTACGATCGCTTCCCGTACTACACTGGGAGTTAAGCTGCCACAGTCGCTAAGAAAAACTCCTTAAACGTCGCTCCCCCAACTCCCCACTCCTAACCAAACCCTGCACTCCTCACGCCCCCCTCCCCAAGAGCAACTTGTGGTGATCTCGACCGCGGCTGTTGCAGGATAGTATGCACGCGCGACTTCCACGATCTGTTCTTACACCATTATGGATAAATTATCTAAGGCTTGTTTTTCTTTTCAGACTAACGAGAACTCCAGGACCCTCACAGACCACAACGAAGGGGATAGCCACCGTCGGAAGTGGATGCTTTTACTCATCCTGCCAGTGTGAGGAGATTTTAGTAAGAACTCCAGTTCAGATCATCACATCTTTCCTAAACGCTAAGTAAGAGACCCACAGATGAAGAAGTCGTGGAACTAAGTTTCGGTACTCCGTAGGCCCGTTCATCGTTCAGCTCACTGCTGCTATTGAGACTCTACTATGCTTCCCGCCTCTTCATATAGCAATAATACACGCACCAGAAACGTGTAGTGTCTCACAAATGAGAAAAGTTTCAGTATAGTAGACCCCTTATTTTTGGCATGCGCAAATTTAATGTTGCGCATGCGCAGTAAGTTCCTGTCATGCGCAGTAGAGATGCATACCAGTGACCCTCAAACAAAGAGCAACTGTGTAAAATGCATAAAAAACAAACGTAAAAATGCTACACAATAAAATTACTCAAAAATGCACATGCAGTTGAAGAAAGCAACATTAAACTAGAAACATGACAAAGAATAACAAAGCAATTTTATCAACAAAATGGCATTACACAAACCTATTAACACCAACAAGGATAATAAACTTCCAAAAACACATTTTAAAAAGTAGAAGGCGTACCTTTTAGTAGTTAATAACGCAGAAAACACGCTGAATTTTGGATACTTTTGAAGCTGAACAGAACCCCATTGTTTTGGGTGCTATTTTATAAACGCACAAGTTACGCACTCGAGATTTCACACTTCACTGCAAAATGCCGGCTTAGCCGGCTTCAGGCTTAGGGTTGCGTCATGTGACTTGCGCTGAATGTTCTGTAGGCTTTTTCGCAAAGCGTAGTTTGCATATTTTCCCGCAGCAACCCCCAAATAAAAACCCCATGTAAAATAAAATGTTTATTATTTAAAAATTAATAAGAGGCTAAAAAATAATAATAAAAACAGAAACACGATAAATAAAAATAAAATATAATACTTAGTAACAATAGTAATAACTTCAGAAGTAAGAAAATAGTAATAAAAACAAACATAATAGCAGTAAGAGTAATAAAACAATAAATTTCAAAAAAAGTTGCAACAATTCAACAAAATTAAGTGAAATAGTATCAAAACCGAAGGGTGTTTGTAAACGGTGGCGACGTCTGCGATGAACCGATGGAATATTCCAGTTCCATGTTCGTGGCGGTACATAAACTCCGCCAAATAGGAATTAAAGAGAATTTTCTGCCGATTCCTATCGGGGAATTTATTTTCTACTTGCCGCCACAATCCCTCGATGGTATTGGCGTGGCAGCCTGTGACGGGATCCTTAAAATTGATGGAATGGTTCACCGTCAAATGGCGAAATCCTGCGTCACTTAGACGGTCGTAGGCCTTCCAGCAATTGGAATAAATTGTGGTACCTGGTTCGATCCTGGTCTTGATGATATCCAGCAGGGTTGCGGTTGTCCTGTGCTCGACAGCTACAAGAAAGCACTCTTTCATCTCGCGGCACACACCCCCGAAGACCCATTGTCCGTCCCAATAGCTTCCGCGGTTGTACTTCCGCTTCCCAAACTAGCATCTGTCGATTTCCACGATCTTCCCAGGTCCCCCAATCTTGTGTTGCCGGGAAAGTAAAGTCTCCCGACATACTTCCCAACAAAAATGGTACTAGTCTACGACTGTCGTTTGTGAAATGGGTAGCATTTCATGCAGCACGATTTGCTGTGGATATTGCACCACCCAGTAGTATGTTAAAAATAAAATACTTCGCGGAGTCTTCTTGGGATCGGCAAACCAAGAGCCCTTTCTAATGCTCCTTTTAACATCGTGTTTGTTAACTTCCCGACGCGATCGGCACCTCCACTTTCCGATTAAATTGTGTTCTTGGAGGTACGCTATTAAATCCTCCGGTTTTTATACTATTTCACTTAATTTATCTGTAGCAAAAAAAATATTTGAAGCCATTGTTCTAACAAAATAAATATACCGGACAAATCACGACAAGTCGAAGTGTACTGAACAAACGCGCTTAAGCAAGTATGGAGTGTTAGCGGAATCAGAATTAACCCTTCCACCCCCATTTCCGACAGGAAACAAAGAAATTTGCATTACCAACTAACCTACACCACCACGTGAGCGGAAGAGGGTCGCCTAGGGATTTATCTGACCAACTTACCCGCGCCACTACATGGTCGCAAGAGGGTTGCCTAGGAATTGGGGAAATCAACTTACCGGCACAAAACACGTGGTCGCCTACAGATCGCACCCGACGTTTGAGAACCGCTGAACCGTCATATTGACAACGTCCAAATGCACATGTCAAAACAGGGTCTACTATACTGGAGTTTAGCCAAGAACTTTGGGAGCGGAAAATACTAACCAAAATATTTTGGCCGATTCATGAGACTGGGATATAAAGAATGAGGATGAACCACGAACTAGAAACAATATACCGGGTGGTGCACTGTCTCACCCACCATAGGGATTTCAATGGTAAATTTTTAATTTGTAAATATTTGCTTCCCCAATTAATTTAGACCAAAAGTGCAACTATGTTATTTGTAGAGAAAAAAATACCCCATCCAACGATGCTATTTTGCAGTTTCTCAACTTTTCCGTAACAGAAAACTGTGAAAATTAGTTCTTGCACTTTGATAAAAATCACTGATGCCTTGCAACTACTGAAACAGTCTGGCTTGTCAGTTAGTTACACTTGTTAAAATTGTCACATAAAATAATTTTATTTTCCGTTAAGTTTGTTTTAAAAAGTAATTTCCCTTCCTGTTGAATTTGTTGAATAATGGTTATTTGTTTACCAAGGCCAAAAAGTTACATTTTTCGTATTGAAAAATAATTTCAAACTGTCATTATGACAGAGGGGTGGAGCTATAACAGTGTCATAGCTCCACCCCTCTGTTTCAAAAATTTCATGGCATTTGTAATTTTTGTCAAAGTGCAAGAATTAATCCCCACAGTTCTTCTATTACACGAAACTCGAAAATTGTGTAGAAGCAATCGATGCAGTATTATTTTCTCTACAAAAAACTTAATTACACTTTTGGTCTAAAATGATTAGGAAAGCAAATAATTACATTTTAAAAAATTACCATTGAAATCCCTATGGTGCGTGAGGCAACGCACCACCCACACACATCTTGGACGAATGGAAGAGACACGACCTGCAAAAAGTCCTTCGAAAAGAAACTAGAAAGCAAAAGAGTAAAGGGTAAACCAAGAAAAAGGGAGGTTGGGGTACGGAATTCTAATCGAAAGGCAAAAATCGGGAAAAATGGAAAATAATTGTAAATTAGACTAAGAAGCTCCGAAAGCAAAAGAAGGCACCTTCATTAACCTGTTCAAGAGGGTGAGGGGAGTACGTGGGCAATATTTTTTTTTTAAGACCGTGCAACCCTACTCGGGTAGCTAAGGCCCTTTATGGGCTGATAAGCCCAGAAGTGAGTGACTCAGTGAATGCTAAATCCTAAGGTTCTTATTATTCCTATCAACTTGCAGGTTGAGTACACAAGTACCTAGCTGCCAGTTAGGAGAATAAAGGTTCGAATCCCAGCTATAGCTAGATTATATAATGTGACTGAGAAGTACATTCTGTTAAATAGATTAAGTTAGTAGAATACGGAAAGACAATGAAAATAACTCAATTATTTTTTGTGTTTCATCACCCTTTAAGAGAGTTTTTGCTTTGATCATTTGCCAATATTGCTCGTAGAATTCGCTTGGAATTACTTTAGGACCAAATTTGCAGTTTTTATAGCAATAAATTGCACGCAAATCAACTAAATAACGAAGCATCCCAAAAACCAAAGTGTAAATCCAACGATTTAACCAAACAAAATTGAATTTGTCCTTTTCCAAGGAAATCCCCGTAGTTTTATACCGCGCATTCTTTTATTTAATACGGACCCTCTTTGCTACCGGACATGAATAAATAATTCTTACAATTCGTAAAGTAAGGACAGGACGTAAGTCCACCTAAAGCTAAAACGTATTTTGACCTGCTACAAGCCAAATTTACGCGAGAATTGCAAAACAACGGGCACAAGAACGTATAAAGAGAGTTCGCACGTGGAAGCGCATGCCCTAATCCTGAAAGTCCTGAAAAGCATGGCGAATTTCGAGACGGAATTCTAGTTGTTCGTAGGATACGCAACGCGCAGGAAACGCCGCGGGTTGTGGCGCGCTCTTTGTTCAAAAATTTACGCAAAAAGCGATACATTTAAAATTAATTCTTTGTACCTTTCATTAATTATCAAGTAAATTTTAATGGTTCTGTGAAACTGTTTACTGAGGTTTTCCTATGTACTTTTTAATGTATGACAAGGTTTAATCGTAAGCTTTGGTGTATTAATTGTAATTTAAAGAGTTTCCTGAAGGCTCGATTTTACAAAAAAAGGAAAGTCTTAAAGTGTAAAAAAAATCCCGATAAGTTAGATTAGTTCAGATGGGATGTTGGAGGACAAAAAATCAGTGTCAAGGGTTTTTACTTATCAGAAAACTCCCGATGTTACAAATCGACCCTTTATTTTTATCTGGTGTCATGTGGGGGTTTGTTACTCATCGAAGGAAATTTATGAATAAATCAATTGGAGCTTTATTTATAGAGCTGCTTGCACCAGCATTTAGTTTCGCAAAAAGCTATTAAAATAATTTTGAAAAATTTAAAATTCAAATAAAATAAAACAGCAACATATAAACAATATCCAGTAATTATCACACAATTTTCGAGTTCCAGGGGCTCTCCACTCTGTGTTAGACAGTAACTGAAATTTATTGTTAAAATTGGGAAATTTAATCGGACTCGTGTCGAAATGTCTGCAAATCACATGAATTTAATACTTTCATAATTATGATCATTTTAGAAATTTAACTTCAATGATATGAAAATTAAAGAGTTATTGATTTGGCCCTAAAAGGTTGGGTTAATTTCGAAGCTCATTTTTTAAGTGCAAATTTTGATTAATTTTGGTTCCTTGCTTGAATATGAATTTTCATTAATAAGAGGATTCAGACTCGGATACGTGTATTCAGATTAATTTGTGCTTCAAAATTAGAAAAATATATAAAATTCTATTTATTTAACCCATTTTATTTGAATTTTAACTTGAGGTTCTGCATTAATCTTCAAAATAATTTTAGAAACTTCCATCTTTACTCAGTGAATTATAAAACCAAATTAAATGTAAAACTTTGAGAAAATTAGGGCTTGGAACTCAGTGCTTTGCTAATACGAAAGATTAACGCTCGGAAAGGAAACTTGCGTTTTATTGAATGTAATATTTACTAAGACGATTCTGTTGGTTTTTCGAAATTACTCGTATCTTCAAAATAAGGACTCCCCTTTAATAATTTAATTTGTAGGTTTCTCTTGTCCATCAAGTGATTTGAATTAAATTTTTAGCTTATCAAGGAACTCTTATTTTTTAGTCTTAAGTAACTAAACGTAACTCGTTCGGAGCAAATTTTGAACATTTTTTTATTATTTCCAGCAACTTTCAATTTTTTTAAATCATTTAGTCTTAGAGTAGCTTCTCAAGAAACTCTCATACTTTTTTGTTTTAAGTAACTTGACGTAACTCGGTCGGAGCAAAATTTGAACTTTTGTTTCTAATTTCTAGCACCTTGCAATATTTGATCAAATACAAGTTTCGTTAGAATAAAAGATTTATGAAAATTGTAAATTATTCAAGGAACTTCAGTAAAGTAGTTTTGGAGAACTTCACACATTTGTGTGTTAAAACATCTAGAATTCCTTGGGATTTAGTGCAGTATTTCAACAGAGATTCTGTTCCATTTGGAAATCGATTCTGGTTATCTGTAAACGGAAACTACATCTACAAACTATTAATATTTCATACAGAGTGATTCTTAAGATTTTTATTAAAGCTTGGCCAGAAAATCTCTTACCTTGTAGGTTGCATAATTTGTTTTAACGAGAGTCAAAATCAGGTGATTAATCAATTGTAAGTATGTGGACTATCATTTTTGCTTTTCAAAGTAAGGCCTGAAAATATTGCCGCTTAAAGAATTTTAATATGCAATTATTCTCTTCACGTTATCTGTAGATGATAATAATTTTAAATACATTTGAGGCTCATACAAATCCGTTTGAAATTTTTCAAGAAGAATACAAGATCCAACAGTTAAATTTAGTTGCTTAAAAATTAATTTACTTAAAATTAGAATGTTTTTTAAACCTGCTTCAAAGCACCAAGAAAAGGTTCCTAGTTTTCATTTTTCGAAGTTACCCATTACAAAAGTATGCTTTTAAATAACTAATATAAATTGTTTGTGTGTGGAGGTGTGGACTACAAAAATATACAGAATCAGGTCATTAAAATATCAATTCTTTTAGTCGAAGAATTACTATTGAACATATTATTGACAACTATGAAAGTTAGGTAGTTCGTCAGGTTTGATATAAAAATTTTTGGGCAAAACCTAGACTTAAAGGTACCACGGTTGCTATGGTCGTTGGCAGTACACGACTAGAATTACCGAATTTTTGATTAACAATTTTACTTCAATACTGTAAATTCTAATAAGTTTGACTTGCTATTTGTATAACAAATCTGGCCTGTCAACCATATGAGATAAAGAAAATCTTTTAGTTTCTATGGCACATACTTTTCCGTTCAAGAAATATCTTTTACATGTAGTTCAGGTAATATCCAGTGGCTTCTTTTAACTTTCTGTTAATGGCAAGGTCTTACCAAACGCATAATTAATCAATCATACTCTGTTATTTTTAAAATGTCGAATAACATTGTATGAATGCGTACCAAATGAATGTAAACAATTAGGTTGCCTTGACTTACCCTAAAATATTGAAGCAGCTAGAGTCTTCGAATATTCTCCGAATAGTGCACTTGTGTTGTCCAATTTAGTTTGTTTTTATTAGGACAGACCCCCGTGGCGAAGTGTTTTGTTTAATTGATACAAAATTAGGGTTTTAATTGAAGTGAAATGCGATGCGTTTTTAAAGCGATCTGTTTTTCCAAATTTTACACATTAATTATTATTTTTGCCCCTAAAACCGAAACAAAATTCCACAATAAAAAAATACGGAGTTCAAGGCAACCCCTACGTAATTAATCCAAAATAAAAATATAAGCGTTGTTGGGCCAACCAGTGGATTAATTAAATACCAAAGCGACAAAGGAAAAAATAATATCAAACACAAAAAATTAACTAATTAATAATCCAGAAAAGGGTTAGTAAATTACAAAGTTAGTCATTGGAATAGTGTGGTTTACTTCAAATCAGTTGCTCAAGGTATGAATTATAATAATTCAGATTAGTTGGTTGGCAATCTTTAGACCTTACTTACTTAATCTCGTCCTCTTGTACCTTTTCACGTGTCGAGGTTGTCGTGTTTTTCTCCACTTCTTTCTATCTTGCGTCATCTTTTCGGCTTCTTCCCATGTTATGTCTATCTTGTATGGTCTGTGCAATTCCCTCGTTTCAGCTTTTCCTTGGTCTACCTCTGCTTCGTTTGTGTGGCAACTGGATCTACCATGTTCTCTTGGGGAGTCCTGTTTCCTTCATTCGTGCAACAAACGTAGCTAACCTCATTCCTTATCCGGTCAATTTTCCTCCGTCCTGTGATTCTCCTGACTAATACCACTTCTGCTGCTTGTAATCGGTTCTTTTGTTTGGGATTTAAGGCCCATGCTTCACCACCGTATATTAAAGTTGGCACGTTCACTGCACCCTTAATTTGGTTAACCAAAATACTTCCTTTTTATGCATCAATTGCTCGATCTTCAGATATGAGAGAACCTAAATATTTGAACTCCTCTACCTTAGTCCACTCTTTCATTATTCAGCTGTAAAACTAAGTGTTGTTTTTCCTTAGATATCATCATACATTTACTTGTCTTGGGGGTTATCTCTATGTTTCTATTTAGAACGGCGTTCAATATGTTTAAGTTGTATTGCAAGTCTGGTTATTAGTAAGTAGTATAGATCGTCAGCAAAGGCAGTCGATAGTATTCCCAAACAAGTTTTCAGTTTCAGTTTACATTCTTTTATTAAGTCAGCTATCGCAAGGATGAATAGGAATGAACTTAATGTACCTCCTTGTCTAACTCCGCAATGTGATTAGAATGCCGGGGACCTTGTATTGTTTGTGCGTATATAATTTCAGCAGGTAGGTAGTGTATAAACTTTGGATTGCAGTTATAAGTTCAGCATTTATATTTTTCATTTATAGCACTCTCCATATTGCATTTCTTGGTATTGAGTCAAACGTCTTTATTAGATCTAGGAAGCAGATATAAACTTCCCGGCAGAATAGTAAAACATTCTCATAAAAATGCATAGCTTCACTTACATCCTTCAGGCAGTAAATTCACGTGTATTTTCCTACCATCATATGAACACTACTGGTAACCTCTTTGTCTACATTTTCAAATATAACCAAACGTCAGATGGTAAATGCAATTCAGGAAGCAGGCAGTCAAACTAATATTTGTACTGTATTTTCAGTTTTCAGAACATTCCATAAAATATAGGGTGAAACAAGGATCTTACTGTAACTTCAATTATACAATGTGCCCATCCTAATAGTTCTCATACATTGAGCACAAGCCACTCCATTTCTCAAAAAGATTTTACAGTTAAAACCAATTATTTCCTGTAAATTCAAAATTTCAAAGCTTCTTCTTCAGTAAACTGTTAGCCTAGTTCCAAAGTTTGCCTTTTAATACAAAATTTGTTTCATCGTTTTGTGCGAAGAAGCCAGTTTGTAAAAAACTCTTTGTTTTCTGACCTTTCGACGTTGATGTAAGATTTACGAAAAACCGAAGTAGATTGAAACGCCGTCAAATTAGTTCCTTTGTTAATTGTTTCTCAAGACATTTAAAATAATTCAACTGAACAGTAAACTCACGGAATGCAATACAATTGTGACTCTAGGTGGGCTCTAGACAAGCTTTATTATAACAGAATTTAAAATTTAACTTCTAAAAACCACAACCTTTTTTAATACTGCCAGAACTGTTTAAACGTTTGTTATGATTCGTTCTATAACAAAACCTTCAAAATATTATTTAATAATTGCATATGCTCTAAAAGGTTGACTGACGCAGAAAAATGTCAATATTTTTGAACATGTACATGTATAACATTTTAGTCGAATTATTTTTATTTTCGTTATTTAGGGTGCATCAAAATGCGGCTGACAAACTGTTAAAAGAAAATGTAAGATGACGACATGGGACAGTTAAGATATATCATTTAAAAAGCCTTAAACTAGGTATCTACAAAAATAAGTTATATCACTGGACAAAACCATTATTTGCCACTAATAAAAACAGTAAAATAATTGAAATTAACAGTAAATTACGCTAATTTATGTACAACGAAAAATGTCCATTTATTTCGCTATGTCCTATGGAGCAACGCCTGAAATGCTAGCTTTTTCATGCAATAAGCAAATTACATATGTATAGGAATGTAGGCAATTTTTGGAAGTTTCAATTTTTAAGACGGGTTCACGAAATTTTCATCCTTTTAAGAAACTGTAAGAAGGTGCTTGTGGTCCTTAAAACCTTACCAAAAGCTTAAAAACTCTTAAAGTGACTTACTTCTGAAATATCTGAAAATCCACCCAACCTTAATTATTTGATAAGTGATAACAACGCTGAAAGCTGAAATTCTGAAAAAAACTGAGTAAATTTCAAGAACATAGAAAATTTTGAGTTTTAATTTTTCATTTTGAGTTTGGGACAATTTTCAGCCTCTTAAAAAGTTATAATGAAATACTTAAAGTAGCTGAAAGCGCTCCAAAAACAAAATTTACCTATTTGAAGCAACACTGAAACTCTAGTTTGAAATCAGTTTAATTAACTTTCACGCAAACAAATTCTGAAAGATTTTAATAATGAACATGAATAATTTAGCCCCCGAAACATATGAAATTTCAGTGAAGTTTATTCTGAAATATCTGCAATTTCAATTAATTTCGTAGTAACACAAAACACTCAAGTGTTATGATAAAGCGGTTTTCAGTAGCTTGTAATTCATTTACTAAGCAAATCATTAAGAAATTTTCTTTAATCTGAAGAAGCTTCCGCATTTTAATTTCGATTCAGGATGATTTTCAGCATTAAGACGCCTTAAGCTGAAAGCTAAAATTATATTTCGAGGCCACTTTCGGTAACTTTGAACTAATTTTTGAGCTCCCAGTTTTTGAACTTGGCTTCAGGATAATTTTTATTATTTTAAGGGACTAAAAGACTTGATTTAAGTTCTTAAAAGGTTCTCAAGAAACTTAGCAAGCTTTTAGATTTATTCTGAAATACTTGAAATTTCTATGAAGCTCGTGTATTTATAGCAACGCTGAAAACTAACTAAACGACTCCTACATGTTTGTAATTCATTTATTAAGCAAATTATGAAGGAATTTTCTTTAATTTTCAGAAGTTTAATTTCATTTCAGGATAATTTTCAGCATTACTAGGCTTTAATGAAATGCTTAAGGTCCTTGAAAGCTTAACAGTTTAACAACACTTAAAATTACTTACTACTGATATAACTGAAAATTCAACTGAACCAATCTATTTTGCAGCAACGCTGAAAGCTGAAATTTTTTTCCAACGAGTTTACTAATTTTTAATTATAATATAATAATTCTAAACAAATTTAGAAATATTTTGAAAATTTGTATGAACTTTCAGTTTGTCAGTATTTTGAAGGGGCTCTAATGATATGATCTAGGTTCTTGGAAGTTTATTTATACAATACAAACGCACGCGTGCCGCGTTCAATTTACTCTTTCGTTTCTTAGCTGTGGCTATGACTGCACTGGATTAAATCTACTCCTTCCAGCGCGCTTCTAGAAGGTTCACGAACGTATCTCTAGAAAGATCGCGTAGCGTAACGCATCTTGAGATTTCCAGAAGTCGCTGGTCGCTTTGATGTCGCTCCAGAAGCCCATCTACCGATGACGTGTTTCGTTTCAATATTAATAACTGCAATTATCAATCATCAAACTATACCATTCGAATAATCACTATAGCCGCCCATAGGTATGTATGAATGACAGATTGACCACTTTAGGGCGTTTTCAAAGACTTGTTGCCTCTGGTCTCGTTATCTTAGGTTTTGAACCAGAAATGTATTAACAATAGTTCGCTTTTTTGACAGTTTCTACCAACTCTAAACCCTTCCTGTGATAATCCAACTTGTATTATGAACAAATTATTCCAAAGCAACCCCCAAACTACTTAAAATTGCATATTTTCGCTAAAAATACTTTGCATCGATAAATGACATACGTCGGTGACGTCAAAACCGTGAACTAAAGCATTATAAAATATAGAGCAAGTTTTGATTGCTTGTTTATTGCAACGACAAGACATAATTTTAATTAAATTATTATAAAACTTTCCGAGAACTACAGAAAGGCAAAATACAAATTAAAACCAAGAGTAAATCAAACTTGCCCGTACGCTTATTTACAATTTATCGGAACAACTCTGACGCGTCTAATCATAGTTGCTTTAAAATGGAAGGGTACCCCCGCATAATAAATGAGCCAAATAATTAATCAAACGTTAGGTGAAAACCCGTGTCATGTTACCGATAGGTCTACAAACTGGACCTATGGGTTTTGATTGATAACCTCAGAGTGAAATGGATATGTTAATTTTCTACAAACGGGAACTGTATAATTTTATACAATAGATGTTCTTAATTAAAGTGGTACTAATGGAAATAGAATCGATCATATGAAAAGCATTAGCACTGAGTTTTAACCACTTTACAAATTCAGTATTTTGGTCCTAATGTCATTTATAATATACGTAAGTCGTACATGGGTATAACAGTCGAGGTGTGTTGAGATCCCTGGCATCCACAAACATTATAAAAAATTAAAACATATGACGTCATCACGATGTCTATGCAATGATACCTCTATCAAAGTTTGGGAAGTTCAATATACCATCCTGTTATGCTCACTTACAAGCACTTGCCTCTAAAATATTTGCAATATTTTTATTAAATACAAAATAAAGCATTTGAAGGCAAAATTCATTTTAAAAATTCAATGTTCAAATATAACTTATTTTAAAACAAACACGACGTAATTACGTCAAACGTAAAACCGAAGCTCCAGCTTTTATGAACTGCTAAAAAGGAAATATTTTAGTCTACCTGTTGGAAAGGCTTTATTAAAAATTACAGAGCTTATACAATGCAGATAAAACAACAGTTTCATTTAATCAGGCACAGTTTGCAAAGAACGTTTTATTTGTGTTACAAAGGTTTTCATGCATTCAATAAAAATGTGGTGTTTGTTCTGTAACTGAACACAAACAGACAATTGTTTTGTTAATTTGGGTGAGATACTTGTTGAAATGACACCTTAAATATTCGAATAAATAATGAAAACCACCAACGATTTAAAATTATAATTAATTGAGTCGGTACGCATACCCAATAGACTAAGAGTCGGTATCATAGTATAAGTTTAAGCTGGCTTAAACTTAACCTTAAGTCAACTGCCACTATATTTATTTAAGCGAAAGTGTCAATTAAGTTAATCTGAACTTTTGTTTTTGTGTTGAAATAATAAGCCCTAAGGTTACTAATCAGTAGACTGTATTGGTGAAAAACACATACGTAATAAACTAAGAGTCAGTATCTTAGTACAGCCGTAAACTATAACTTAAGCCAACCTACAAGTTGTAGTTTAAGCTTTTTAACCCTAACGTCTGCTTAAATCAGCAGTAATATACTGAACCTTAAAGTTGCTAGTTAGTAATTTACCACTAAATATTCAAAATTAGAATTAACTAGTTTAAAACCCGAAACTCTTAACTAATTGCCAGTAATCCAGTACAGGTTTGGCCCCACCAGTAAATTCGTTTTTTGTAGTTGGGCACGGCACAAGAAATCCTACAATTTTTTAGATATAAAGACTTCACAAGCTAAGAAGTGCTTTCATATTCAATAGACTCGTCTATTTTCCTCTGCTGACAGGATAATGCAATGAATCAATGTTATAAGGACTTTTCAAAATGATAAAATCGCACTGTCACTGTTACACAGTAGGACGTATGCCTAAAGTAAAATTATTTTTAGCTAGCCTTAAAATTCAAAATGCATCACAAGTAAGTCAGGATCAAATATTTAGTTGGTGCTGTTGCCTTGAAAAATAATGCACTCCCGACCTTTCAGTGCTTTTACCGATAATCGTATTCCATCAACGATAAGTACTTAATAGCACTAGTAAGGTGTTGTGCTTTTGTTTTTCAAAAATCTATTAACACTTCGTGTTTACAGGACGTATATTTGACTCTTGCAGGTAGGCAAACGTTTTTGTTGAACCAAGCAGGCTTAGATGTTTTAATGGAATTTTTTCTACTTAGTTTAAGAATTTTTCGGATATTCTATGGTTTCAATGTAGGCCAATGGAGCTAACTATAGACCGAACAGAAATAAGTTTAGTTGAAGGTTTTATGCTGGAATTGAACAATAAATGTCAAAAGAACTGAATTGGGGCTTTTCAAGCTATCGAATTTTGGAAACCTGAGTTTTTACTTTTGTAAACCTTTATTCATCAGTTGTAAATTTTGCTTATGACATTTACTCATTTTTACTTATTTTTTTACTTAAAGTGTCCTTGCTATTATCTAAGTAGCGCATCGCCAAACACAGAATAGTTTCGAAAATTCCATTTGGCTGCAATCCTAAAGCAGTCTTGAAGTATTTTCAATATTTAAATGCAGCAGAAATCAAGGAGAAACGGGTTTCAAAAAAGGAAAAAAATTGTGAACAATCCCTTCGAGAAGGAAGTCTAAGAATTAATTTTGTTGAGATATTCCAGTATAGGTGGATGATGGTTTGATACTTCTAAGGAAACCCAAACATATTTAATAGTTAGTGAGTCACAAAAATATTGGAAACCGAAACACTGAGGAGTTGGGAAAGTAGGCGGTTGCTGGTGTGATGATGCTTACCACGTCATTACGTATGCTTAGTGCGCAAGGCAATTGGGATATACGGGACTTATAGTCTGTTTTTAAACTAGGAGGAGTAAATATAAAAGTCACATTCGCTCGATAAATGTTACCAGGAAACACACTAGAAAAGTTTTGGCCGTAAATTTGAATTATTTCAACTAAAATGTAAAAAATTTCTGAAAAGAACTGTTTTGTTACTTGCGAAATTACACAGAAAGATACTGAGAACACTAACAACCGGTAACTGGCCTGTAAATGCAACACCTCGAAGAGCTGATGTGTCAAAACAAAACACAGAAATTCGCATCGTGTAAAACTGACGCGCGCAGAGCCAATAGCGTGCGTACATTTTAGTGCTCCTCCTATTAAGTAGTTTAAAAACAAGCTATAGTAGGCCTTACTTTGAGTTTATCCAAAAGTTTGATCTTTTTTTGATTATAACCTTTTACAGTATTTATTGTAAATAAGAACTATCTAGTAATAAGTTTCTTTCTTAATTCCAAAATAATATTTCTTAATAATTTTTAAGCCTAGAATCTCTTTTCCGATTGTGAATTTGTACAGTCTTTTCATTACACTTTGACTTTCTTTGGCTACATATATTTTAACAATTTTGAAAGATGATATAGACTATTACTAGTTTTTGTTCACAATATGTCTTCAAACATTAATACGTATATGTTCCGAACTCAACTACAATTATTTATCTTTAAGAGGTATTGAGGGTGGATTTTCCTTAATAACGACATCACTCCGTATACATAGCATACGAAACAACCGTGTTTGAAAAAGACGTAGGAAACCTTAACCCTCCATGTTGCCCGCCGTACTTTCTCGCGGAGTGTAAGTTTACCCTTAATTGCATATGTTAGGTTGTCTGGTTTTCCATCTCCTGGTATTATTTAGACGTTTGTTTAGGTCTATGATTTCTGAGTAAAGAGCCCCCGAAATAAATCAACTGAATTGTATTTAACCTACACGCTACCAGAAATATCGACAGTTGATTCTTAAGAACCAAGGATATGCTAGTAGAAAAATGAGATATGTATATACAACTGCATAAACCTGTCCATATCTAATTTAACGAATTTAACATTAGAGTGAAAATGTGTCTAAAAGAGGTACATCATAGTTCAGTCTTAGGAGCAAAGACTACCTTTTCTTCTGTTGTTTCAGAGTGCCCTCAAAATTACCTTTGTGTTTTTCAAGAGATAGGTATACAGGTATAGGCCAGCCCTTCCTCTAAAATGTTCAAAACTGCTTTAAAATATTCTAAATCGTCTCTGCTATTGCTTCGGATTACTTTTACGATTTCCTTGGTTTCTTCAAGAATGTGTTTGAAGAACCTTTCTATATGTATTCGTAAATTAGAGATTCTCTGAAAGTACCACCAACTCCTTTTTGATCTCATTAGGTACTTTCTGACCCAAATTACCTTAGAATGTTTCAAACTATATCTCTTATATTACCTAAGACTAGGTATCTTTCGGATGCCTTTGGGTTCTTCAAGAATTTTGTACATACGTACAAACTTTTCAGGCCTGAAGGCCCATGGTTTTTGCTGGTGTCTTATCGTATGTGGTTTTAACGGCTGCAATGTACAACCCTGCTCATGCGCCGTTTATACCTACATACTGCACCACGTGTCGAGTGTAAATGAGTGTATACATAGGACCTTGTTACTCTACCTCGTAGACCTTGGCTTCCTTAAAAATACCTTTGATCTTTTTAAATATATTAGTATATCAGAATTTCTGTCAAATTATTACAAACTCCTATATCGTAACCTGTCTAAGGGCGTTTCTAGGATTGTCTTAACCTAAATAGCATCTAAACTGACCTGAATTGCCTCGCTATATCGTGACTTCTTCAAGAATGTCTTAGCAAAAGTTGTCCCGAATTGCCTTAAAATATTTCAAGCCTTTGAATTTGCCCCAACTTCGTACAAAAAAGGCCTATGCGAAATTTTTTGTTAACCCTGGAACACTACCCGGGGTACAGGTGTACCCCAGCCTTTCTTGAAACGTCTGCTGTTTTTTGACACATGGCAGCACAAAATTGTGCTTCCTTGTAATCTCTTATATACACACGTCAGTTGATTTGGTACAATAGTTGCAGTGACACGTGTTTTTGTTTTGTGTAAAAACTGTGTTTGGGGTACAGGTGTGCCCCTGGGTAGTATTAGTGACAAGTCTATATTTTATCTAATCAGGTAGGATTATAGGTTTAATAATTATTATATTACATTTGAAATTAATTCAAATATCCTTTGTAAGGGTTCTAGTGCCAAAGAAAGCGAAAACACATCCAACAGAAGAACGTATTTGCAAAAACTGGCAATAGCTCTGATAACTCCGTTTATTTCGTGTAAAAAGTGTAATAAGTGCATATGTTTAGAAAATTAAAGCTAAGTTTGTCCTAAGTGCTGAAAGTGACTCAAAATTTGTAACATTTATTTACTTAAAGCCTAAGTTTGTCACAAGATATGTTTTTAGTATATAATAAAAATTAAAAGTTAATTTTCTACGACTTTTCTATTGGGGTACACCTGTACCCCAGGGTAGTAAAATAACATATTTTTTGATGGGTAGTGTTCCAGGGTTAAATGTGAATTACACGGATTCCTCTACATTTAGTTGAGCTGCTTTGCACTGTCCCACATTTTACCCTCAGCCTATTTTCTCTTTCTCTCTCCCCTCTCTCTCTCTCTCTTCGTTCTTTCTCATTCATTCTCTCACTTTTATATTGTATCAGAAAGTGTTTAAGAATACCTTGAGCTTTGACCCGAAATGCCCTTACCATTTTCGACTTCTTTGAAAGATACCTTTGCAGAAGATATTGCTACATAAATGCAAAATAGATCTTTTAAGCTACTTCAAACTATTTGCGAACTTTTCAAGTGACTTTGACATAATATATCCTCGAAATGTGTTTGCGATTGTCTTGACTTTTTTTAAAATGTGCGTGCCAAAATTTTTACTAAAAACGGACCAAAAGCATACTCCTAAATTGATTCAAGCTACTTTTGAATGTCTCAAACTATCTTTCTTATACTTAATGCCTTAAAACGTTTTTTCATTCTCCTAAATTTCTTTAAATGCCCTAGAACCACCCTCAACTTTTATTTTCATAAAGTATTGAATTGAATGTACATATTTGAAGAAATTATGAAAATTTTATGTAAAGTCAGTGGTTCTGCAAATGGGATAGTTTTCTGTATATAGAATTTAAAATACGTTAACAGTATTTAGCCAAAGAAACAATTCTTCTGAAAAGACTCAAATTACCACTTTGAATTCTTTCAAACTGCCTTATTAGAAATTAAAGTACTGTTTTACGGGTCATAGATTGAGGCAGATAGAGAGAGACAGATAGAGACAGAGAGGTAGAAAGAAAAAGAGAAAGCGATAGAATACTAAGGGAGAGAAATAAGATAAGGACAGGGCAGGAATAGGAAAAAGACTATAAATTTAACAGCTATAGTCAATAGCGTTGATATAATTACAATAAAAAAGTAATCAAATACTTACCACTGATTGCGTCTTGTTAGTACTTTGAGTTAGTTTGCGCATAACGAATTTGCTTTTATGCAAAAAATTATATGGAAATGTAGAGAATTGTATCACTAGAAATGTTAAATAAAAAAGATAGAAATAAGTTTAAGGTGGTGCTTAATAATGGGGGAAGTAATAATAATGAAAATGGTATGTATATGTATTTTTCAAACAGATACATAATGATTATAAAAATAGTCGAAAAAACCCTTTGATAATTGCTTTCATTTTTTAAAAGTCCAACCAGAAAGGGGCGAGCAATGTAAAATTATCTTCGGAACGAGACCTCGAAGCTCGAGCTCGGATCGGCACGGCTTGAACTATGGGGGAGATCGAATCTAATATTTGTTGAAACGAACTGAGACGAGCTCTTTTGATATTACTTGTAAAGCTCGTAAGCTTGTAAAGGTGGTAACTCAACAAAAACTAGATAATAAATTAGACTGCTATTTAGACTTCAGTTGGTGGACTGTTTAATTGTTCGGTAACATAACGATAATCTTTTAGTAGACCACAGTAGGCTGATGATTTTAAGTCATTTGTCAGATACTGAATTAGAGGTTAGGTAGAGGATGTCTCGTTGTCAAATACATCTACACTGCGTTTCAAACATCAGATTCAGTACGGGCTCTCATGGGAGGCGATGTAGCCATATTTCAGCACAAAACTGTTTGTAAATAAATATGCACCTGTCAATCATAAATAAATCCTGCTTTTGTATTTCAAGGAACCTAACAACTGCTAATCCCTTTCTAATAGCTTAAACCGCTGGCCTGTGCCGAGAAGTGGCAACATTGACCACAAAACTCCCATAAGAATAACATTGGCCTATCTTTACCGTACTGAATCTGATGTTTGAAGACACCCTGTAGTTTCGCTACGCCTATTTCTTCGAGAATCATAACCTCAAAGCTTTTCTATCAGGATTTTGCCAACCAAACTTATTCTCTGGCTTGACTTACTGTGATCTAAAAGGAGCGTGAACAAGTTATATATTAAAGATATAAATTAAAACGCTCGGAATCTGTTTAGTAATTGTGATTTATACGACACAAGGTTTAAAAAGTCAGTTGGTCTACAGATAACATTCAACCCTATGGCAATTTTATTTATTCAAACTAATCCTGTCACTGCTGCAGTTTGTTTTATTAATTACCCTAGTTGACAAGTATCTTTGATTTACATTTCGTAGTTTCATTAAGCTAAGTGCATAGCAGCTCTATAAATACACCCGAAAGCTCTTTCTGGTACAACCTGTTGTCAAAATCCAAAGCAGACGTCATTCAACAGCGTTGCAGTATCAAATTATATATATATCTTCCTGATTGCATGTGAAACTAGCGAGGTACAAAAAGCTGAGCTTTCGTGTTTTAGTTGAGACGTGATCGTGAATACATCAAAGACCACTTGTTACTGTGATTTATACTGAAAACCCCGACTGCAAACAAAGTAGTGGTGAGAAAGCAAACAAAAAGTACCGCAATCGCATCTCTGCCAAAAAAAGGGCTGCACGAATCTCATGTTTTGCGATGTTGACAGTGTAATGTGAGTTGTGGGGAAGACCTTTTGATGCTCCGTTAAAATGTGACATGTTGCAACTGGAAGTGGTTTATCAAGATAAGAAAAATGCAACTTTCAAAAAAGGGAGGCTCCGTTTTCGGTTTACTTTCGCTGTTGGTGAATTCGATTTTGGCTTATCAAGGTAAGAGGATTTTGTTTTTGTTTTTTTGATGGTTTCCATTTTGATAGCTCGATGATAAACAACGTACGTATCACGAGCGCAAAAAAATAACAGACTTAAGAATCGTACGGCCCTATAAAGCACGCTCGAGTCAACATTATTTTTAACTGAAGATGTTCCTTTAAGATCAAAATTTGTAAATATTTCTCTACAGTATAAAAGTTGGCCATGAATACAATTAAGAATGTTTATTAATTTTAAAATCGTCCATTTAAAGATTCAATAAAATTTTGCTTTTAAATGTCACCGAAACCTGCTTTGTTTTCCTTCTGATTCATTAAAGTTGTTTATTGTACTGATAATCTCGGTAGAATTGCGTTTTGTGGAAAATACCGTACTTCAATAAACAGCACAGCAAACATTTTGTTTGGTCGAATTTTTTCATATCCGTTTTGTTGAGGCGGATTATGTTTTGTTTTGTGCAAATTAAAGTTGTCTGTTTGTATTCCGTCGATGTAAAAAGGAAAATATTGAAGTATGAAAAACACAATGTGAGAAAAGCTAACGAACCGAGGATTTTAGTAGATTATTAATTATACTTCGTTCAAAACAATTGTGCGACGGGTAGCCACCATTGTACTATGCTGTATCGATCTTCAATTTTTGCCAAACAAAAAGTCTATCATATATAACAATGTATTATACATAAATGCTGTGTTGCCAAACGTATCTTTGTTGGTAAGATTTAAAGAATATTTTACTTTTTTATTTTATTTCATATTTTTATGTTCATTAATAACCGGCAGTACGACAGAGTAGGAGTGCACGTAAACTGAAATATTGAGAGTTAATCAAGGGTCTGCTTGGCCACAGCTTGAATCGGTGACCGCTCTGCGGCTCGGTGTGTCCGGCCCCCTCAACACTGTAAAGGTATAAGAGGGTCAAAGAGAAAGAAGGAAAGAAAGATTTCCATTAATTTCTTTTACGCCTAAGTATTTAATTACATATATTTACAAGTTCTTTGTAATATATTTAATATTTAAAGGTTTGATTTTGCAAGTACTTAAGTTATAGTTAGGCAATACTCGAAACTTTGCGGTATTGTGGGTTGCATATCTTCAATTTGGTTTGACCTTCATTGAAATCTTCCACATTTAGGAATTTTTGAATCTATTTTTGAACTGGTCTTTCTAAATCTTTTTCGATTTCCGTTTCCTTCTTGCAAGTCGTTCTTCGTAGTTGGACGTGGTTTTTGGTAGCTGAAATTATAAGTTATTAATATGCATTTATATAGGTAATCGCTGCTTTAAAACCACATTTATGGAATTTCGGAAGTGAATTATTGAGAATTCTGGCCACATTTGCCTTGATTTTGTGTGTTTGGGTACTTCCGAAGTTCGAACGCATGGTTCGGTTTTCTGTCCGACGTTGCTTATTCGACTTGAAGGGCTTTCCACCTTAAAAGGTATGCTACTGCTTGGTTCTTGTTTAAATCCCTCTAAAGTGCTCCTTTCGACTTTCAGCCCAATTTACGGCCAGTTAGTTTGATTATACATTTTACGGCCAGTTATTTTTGGTTTTATATTTATAGTTATACACTTTAACGCCGGTTAGTTGAAGATGAATTTTAGGCCAGCATTTTATGGTTAGTGGCTTATGAAAACTTTTACCGCCAACTTTAGTATATGGTAGATATGTGCGGCCAGGTTTGCTGTAGATACGTCGTAGTCGAATGGTGAAATACGTCATTTCGTTAAAAGCCTAGGCATTACATGAACTGCCGGCGTATCATAAAAATTCTTGTTATTACATATTCTGCCTAGGCTCTTCGTGAAGCGCCGGTCTCGCCTCGACGCATCGTGTTTCCAGTTAGCTGCTTTTTAATAAGTTCAATTAAAAACATATTTTTCGCTCTTGTATAACTCTGAATTAAAACGCGCTTTTGTCTATGATTAGCTTAGAAAGCTCGTTTTAGTGGTAATCCGCTCTCGAATCAAATTATCATTTTTATTAAAATCAGCCATTGGTAGGTGCGATTGGCACTGAAACTATGATTTTCACCATAAGATCATTTAAACATTAGCAACAGTACAAATAGCAATAGAATAAATAATGATGGGAATTACATTAAGAGATAGAAAAATGAATGAATGGTTAAGGATATAACGGAGAGGGTCGCAGAACAGAACTGGAGCTGTGTGGGTATATAGTACGAGCGGACAACAGATGGACAAACAGAGTAGAGAAAAGAAGCATTGGCAAACCACCTGAGCGATGGGAAGATGAAATAAGGCTGATTGCCGGAAGAAAATGGAAACGACTAGCAAAAGAAAGAGGAAAATGGAAAGATAAGTGGGAGGACTATGTCCAGTACTAACAAGAGTCTGAAAAAAGAAGAAGCACAAGAACACCTTACTAGTTTGTAACGTCTCTAACGTGTATAGCCTCCTCTTTATTTACGTTGTGTAATAATTTAGCATCGATTATATTAAGAAAGATGATTGTTATCAATGCAACATTCAACATATGCTGGACATAATCTATAATTTGCTATTCACAACGCTTTCGTTCTTATTACTATATAGTTCTACCATTCTGTCCTATATACATCGCATTACAATCTTTAAACTTAATTTCATAAAGTAAAGTAATTGATAACACTATTTTGATTTCCACTGCAATCCTTGGGTACAAATTTAAATAACGTACATACCTATATGATTTATGTAAATATGACGACGGAGGTTGATTTTGTTTGGTCAAAGATTCTACCTGTTTTTTCTGACTGGTGAACTGATTTGATTGTTTGATTCTCTTCTAATTTTATGCGGTTTACTTGGCGCAGTAAACAGAACAAATAATTGTATCTGTAGGCAAATTTCAAACAGTATTCAACTAAACACATCGCATATTTGCAAGGATAAAGCAGTACCAAACAAATTAAGCCTTAATTCAGTTTCAGAGAGAAGATATATTTGAGAAGTGTTGAGATGAACACTACAGTTTGAGTAAATATTGATGTTAAAGAGCATACGTACAGAGGTAGTTTTAGTTAATTTAGGTTATATGTTAATTTTCATTAAAACCAGTTCCAGTTGGATTTAAATATATTTGTATATATTTAAACTGCTGAATTTAATTTATAAAATTCCGAAATTTTAATTTGATCGAAAAGGACCATATATTGAAAACATTTTCTATAGTTTTAATAATAACGAAAGTTAAATTTATACACCAGAAGCCGCTACGATTATTTTGATGGTGCAGTTTTGCATATTATAAGCGTTTGTAATATACGCGAATAATATTTACACCTCAGAACTAAAATCATAAATAAAACAAGCGAGGCAAATTTAATTGGACAAAGCTAAATTTAATATTAAAAGGTCACTACAGTTTGACACGGTTTTGCATTCTATATGGATATCTATACAGCCGAATGTGAATATTTAACTTGTCATATCTTGACATTAATAAATAATACATCAAATGGATAATTTCTACGTTTCTGCTTTAATCCGTTACTTTGCTTTACATGAATGTACATGAATTTTACTAACTGAAGCTGGCGACCATTTTAAGTAAAATTTAAATACCTTCAAGGTTTCAGATACATTTTAAAGATTTTTAGAGAATGAGAAGACAAACATATCACCTATTTTATTATACATTGTACTGATCCTGGCTTTTAACAACAAATATGTTGAAACGCCTTGTTGGACTGACAATTTTAAAATTTACTTTGCTCTTTTAATTTAATTTAATTCCGAAGGTTCGTTGTTTTTAAAATTAATATTAACAAAAATAAAAAAAAAATTACTCAATTCTTAATACAGATCTTTTTATTTTGTTTTTCACCCTATCAACCCTGCTTAAACCTATTTTCTAATGACGTTTTTTGACACTCACTATCTACACCGGTTCCTGGGTTTTGTTTGTAATTATCTTCTTTTCCAAAAATTTCTATTTTACCACCAAAATCCAATTTGCCTGTTTCTATCTCTGCTTCAATTTCAATTTTCAATTTCTTCTGCCTGAATTGCCTCTGCTTAAGCAATTTTGAATTGCCTCTGCTTGAAATTGAATTTTCAATTTCTTCTGCCTCTAATTCACTTCCTTTCGATTCAATAAATGATTCTTATGATCATTAATTCTGTTTAAAGTTAAATAATCGGTTGATATTTATTATTTTAGGATGAGCAAACCTATTTGGTTGTTGCCCCTTTTAATGCAAAAATATCACTTACTTATTATTTTTTTAATTGTTTTTTTCTGTATCCAAGGTATTTTATATCAAATTGTTTTTCACTATAACAACAACTATTTACAAGGTTCCTAAAGTAACTAATTTTACATTTCTATGACCGCTGAATTTAGCTAATTATTCTCTAACAATGATTATAACAATAACTTATTTACATTAATAACTTAAATTTAATCTAGCTACCTAAAATTTATGTTACAATTTTTATAATTAAAAATCTGCATTAATAATCTTTGTAAAAAAATAACTTTCGTCAACAAATTAACAAATAACATAATCTTTAATTACAGCATCCAAATCAAATATCATCTCAACATATACCTGAAACCTCCTTCGAATATCCTTAATCCATCAGCACACCGTTTTAATGATCTTTAAGGACAATATAGACGCCTTAAGTATGGCCTCAATATCAAACAGTAATTATTATTCAATGGCTGGCTGATAGTGAAGGGTCTTATATAGTCAGTCTGAAACATTAGTAAAAGATTTTCTCTTATACTTTTCGAAAATATGATCTTGTGAAACAAATGTTTCATATTAATGTTATTTTTTGTTTCATAATTTGGTCAATAAACCTGGAACGCACCTTAGTCTGGCAAAATTTTAATGGAAATTTCTGACTACCTAATAACGAGTATCCTATTAATGTCAATTTATACTGTATAAATACTCTTATCTTGCCAGTTCTTTTTATAAAATTACAACGACGATCAGGGCTGCTTTTGTCTTTTATTTTGAAAGATTTCTTCTTCTTCTTTCTCAATTCCCATTTATGCTTTACGGCGTTGGGTCATCAATCAATCTCCTATAGTTTCTTTGCCTTGCCAGTATCCTAGCTTCTTGGATGGTCTTTTTGTTTTTCCTTGCCAACCCTCTGATGTTATTTTCCCACGCAATTCGCTTTTCCATTACCCTTCAAGCCTCATTTCGGGGGTATGCGGATAAGGTGTCCATACCATCTACTTAAGTTGTTTATTTTCTATCTCCTCTACAATTGGTTTTTGATATAAGTCTTCTGTTTCACTTCTGTTTCTGATTCCGTTCCTTGTTGTTTTGCTCACTACTCTCCTCAGCTATTTCATTTGCCTTATTTATTCGGTGTCTGACTTCTTCGTCTATTTTTCCGTCTTTATTGATGGTCGTTCCTAGATATTCTACATACTCCAGTTTTGTATTTTCTATTTGAATGTCCGTTCTTTGTGCTTATCTAGTTTCGTGCATTATTTTATTTTTGTTTATATTAATTTCCATTCATTTTTCTTCTTCTAAGTTTCTTTTCCAGGTGTTTATATTATTTCGGAGTTGTCTTGCTCTTCCCGCTGTTAGGACTATGTCGTCTGCATATATTAAATCATGGATTTGTGTTAAATTATAATATCCTAGTCTTGTTCTCCTAACCTCCTTTTTACATTTTATTATTATGCTATTCATGTATACTACGAAGAGTATCGGGCTAAGATTGTCGCCCTGTTTGACTCCCTTTTCCATATATAATTTTTCTGATGTATGTCCACTGGGCTTGACCACACCCACCATTTTTTAATTTAGGCTTTTGATAACCCTTATCAGTTTTGGACTGGTTTTCAATTCTTCTAATGCTTTCCATATATGGTTTCGTGATACCTCGTCGAAAGCGGCCGTATGATCTAGAAAGGATAAGTTTTGGCTGGTTTTATCCATGGGAAACCCCCGGCCCTCTATTTCTTTTGATCCGCCCTGATTCATCTCAGCGAAGTTAGTCGGATTCGTGCTGGAAGAAAACATGGTGTGTTTTCAACGATGCCAAAACTCATCCAGCTCGCGCAATTGCTGTTACTTCGCTACCAATAAAGAGATTCGAAACATCGGACGTTTCCGTGTGTTGTTAATATTAATTTATTTTATTTAATAATTTGGTCCGGCCCTTGACTCGGAGACAGAATAATAATTTGGTCTCAGAACTAGGAAAGGTTGGCCTGATCTTTTCTATTAGGCTTCGGATCGTAAATATATGGTCTTGGGTTTGTCTACCTGGACTTGTTCATCCAATCAATATAAGCATCCTAAAATTGCCTCAATATTCCAGTTAGAAGCTAAGCTAAGCGTCTAACACCTCAAACCAAAACAACCCAATTATCGAATTTACAAGTTTAGTAATGAAAGCATGACGAAACAAGAAATACTAAAACTCCAATATTTTGGTTGTGCACGTCGCACATGTGCAGCAAAAGACCAATGGCGTTCCGTTGTAAGAAAATGCGGAACAAGGAGAGAGAATGAATGATATTAGGCCTAATTTTTGCGGATTTCAGTTTAATTAGGTATTTAGTTACCGGTACTGGCATTTCTAGAAGTTAATATAATGCCATTGTGTGCCATCATTCCATCCAAATTTAAATTTCGTGGATCTTCTTCAACATTGTTTTGAACTATATTGGCCTTCCTTGTGATTGTTCTTATGATGTATGGTTTATAACCAAAACAGATAAAGTAGTCCAACAAAAAAGCTGAACACCGTTCAAAAATGCACTACCTATTTAAGATGTAGGAAATTTGAGTGGAAATGACGTCACAGACTAACGTCCCGTAATTTTCCAGCAATGCTAACAGGAGATAGTAACTAAATAACTAACCAGAAATTGCTATACGGAATATTGTGATAAAGTGACGAGTGACCTTCTAGCTTGCACGCGCATGATATATGACGTGTTGGGTCATTACGCGAACATGATAAAACATGATACTCGTTGCAGCAGTGCAATTCATGGTCATTTATGGATCAAGGTGAATAAATGCTTTTGTTCTAAGCCACCTGCATGAAATATGATATCTAGCACAGCTGCTACAATGCATGTGAGAGGGGGCTGACTTTATGTATATAACTATAATATAAGGAATTGCTTTAACAAAAGAAAACCATGGTCACTACAAACGTCAAACAATCATGTCGTTAAGAAATCAGGTGCCATCCTTAGTACTAAGTGGTGTTTTCTACGATTTGTATGTAAGACTATTTTTCTGTATTTAAAGTAAATGTAATTCAATTCACAGTTAAGACTTACTAATAGTTCGGAGCTACCCTTTATTTCATATATTAACTTTAATGTTTGTAACTTAGTTATCTCTAAAGTTGTTTCAGTGTTTACTTGTAACTTTAACTTTAAATAATATTTATAAAACCTAATTCAAAGTTCGGACAATATATGTTATGTTAGTTAAATCAGACTTTTAACCTAAAACCTCTCGCAGTACAGCAAACCTTCACGTGGCGTAGTTGGTTAAATAATTCTATCTACATTCAATTAATTTATTTTTATCAACTTTTAACATTATTGGTCAAACTCATTACGTTGTATTATCCCTATGGGAAGAGCATAATGCCGTCCTTTATTGTCTCTCCTTGTAAATTTTCATGCAATTATTGTCTATTACATCTAAGTATATAAAACAATGTTGATTTTTCAAATAATGCCAACGCTAATCAGTAGCTGAAGGTGGGACTACCTTAAATTTTATTACTTCGTAATAAGCAGGTTCCGGAATCTGAAGTGTTAGATATTTATAAAATATTGTAACTATATGTTTGATAGCAAATTTAAACGATACACGTGGTTATGGAAACTTTATGGAAATTTTCCCTTACAACTATCTAAATGCGCGGACTTCTTACAGAAATTAATAAAATCCTCTGACTTTCCCTCTCTAAAATAAAAAACTAGGAAGTTCCTTCATTTTTTACGGTTTGTCACGTGCTAATTCCACACTATGACAACTTATAGGGGACGTCGAAGTCCGGTGGCTCGCGGCTAACAAGCAGCCGAAGAAGGGGGGTTCGAAACGCTAAATCCTTCAAATAGGGGGGCGGTAATCGGGAGGAAAAATGGGCGCCACTGCGGAAATCACCGAAGTTGGTCTCGAGGAACGTATCGCAGATGGTTTCTTCTGGGCTCAAAGGGGTTGGAGTGGCTGCACCCTACTGCTGGATGCTACTTACCCTTTCTTACTGAAATAAACTCTGTTACTGGTAGCCAGGCTCACAAGGCTATACACAATTATTTTAAAATAAACACGAGACACAAATAAAAGGCAGTAATAAATTAATAATGAGATTGAATGAATGTAAGAAATATTTAAAATATGATACAAAAGGGATTCATAAGTTCTATCTTAGATTATGTGAAAACGAGGATTAAGGGATGCAACATTTACTCAAGCTACGGCAAATATAGTTAACAGATAGGCTCCATTAATCGTAATCAAATGAGTGGTGATGACAAAACTTAAACTAAAAATTCGGATTACAAATGATTTCAACATGCAACATAGAATTGGTAAATGTTGTGACTATTCGCACGGTTTTTAATCGTTAACACTAAAACAAGTATAATACGCACTGATTGAAAAATTGAACACTTCGCCCGAACGGATTAAGCAAAAGAAGAATGCTTGGTGCACTTAAAGGGAGAGCTAGCAGCGGTCGGTAAAGAAGGGGATGGTATCCTTTCCCGGAAACAGGTACGAAGACAACGGGATGTCCTTGAACTGGTAGGTTATTTGATCCAAAACAAAACCATGTGAAATGGTACTCCACCTAACATCAAACTTAAACGAAACTTTCACACGGAACTTATATTTTCCCGGTACGATAAGACAGTCTCTATGATAATCTGACAAATATGTCGTAAAATAGTTTCCCAGAACTAGAGGCTGACAAACGGGATTTTCTACCAAAGCCGGAACGAGGTCTTGCACGGCCAACGGGTCGGAAAGCTAACTAAACTCTGATTCGTTTCTCATTTTTTTTCGTCAAGCGAATAGGATGTTAGAAGAAGAGGATAAAACGCTTGCTCTACACGGGAGGGGGGGGGTATGAAAACTTTACATGACGCCACTTTGGCGTACCTCGTGATCGGGTCAGTGGTTCCCTGAACTTTTTAACAAAGAAATCCACTGCACAGAATGTTACGTAATCGTATTTGGTCATTATATTTAGGATTTCTCCGAAATATTCCGCAACAACAAGAATATGCCGAATTGGCATTATTTTTGAAAATTCTACATACTTCAGGCGGGCTTAAAATTTGAACAACAGGGACTTATTACATTTAATTCATGCAAAATCTCAAAAACCGTGACAGCTTTTTCAGAACGGTGCGAACCCTGCTTTTGTATAGTGACGTGTAAGAAATTTAAATTATAAATATTGTAAGATAAATACTGTAATATAAACGATAATTTCATTTTAGACCTTTTGGTGATCAATGCATTCAAAGGAGCCTTTCCCTTTGAAATACTTGCTTCTGTTTGTTTTCTATGTTCCTATACCGGATCGGTTTTTTGTTGCAAATTTTCTGCATTTACCGATATACTCTGCGCAACAGCTTTTTGCTTTAGGGCACCACTAAGCATCTTTTTAGCTTCGCTAAACACTCTATTTGTTATTTAAAATCGGTCATTTTTCAGTCTTCTAAAATCTGTGTTTTCCACAGTTATTTTTATGTTTTCTCTCTTGCTTGAAAATTAATATTAAAGCTCTTATGTAACATGCTCATATGCTCATACAAATATAAAAATTGATAAAAGAAACCCGAAGTTAAATTTATACATCTTTCAGAGACGAAAACCTAATAACTTCACCATTTTTTTCCTTTCCCACTTTTAATAAAAGCAACCTTGATATTACGTAACATAAAAAGACGTTTGTAGAAAGATACATCCCTTTCGAAGCACTACAAAGCAAGTAACCTAGTAACTGCTCGTTATGTAACTACACGTTTCCATGTAAGTGTCGTAACTGCTTCTCTTATTACAGGTTGTAATATTAGGAAAGGTGAAGTAGCACGCGTTCTAAGGGCAGCTAGCTTACAAAGCGTCTTCTTGTTATTCCAGCTTCGGGAGAATGTCTTCCCATCTATTTGCTATAAATTCGAGTTGCTTTATTATACGATACTTTACAATGTTGCTATGGATGCACATACACGTGTAAAAAATATATAAATGTGCCATTAGTTTTGGGCTTTTGAATATGTGAGTATATACAGGGTGGCTCAAATGCGATTCTTATCTTAAAGCGTTATACCAAATAAATCGGGCTCTAAATTCTATAATCTGTTTAAACCCCAAGCTAGTATTAATTTTCAAAATTTTAATTCAAAATAAAGCCTCAGATCATAATAAAACGAATTTGAGCTGTAAAATTGCTAACCCGATTATAATGGAGCTGTCTCAAAAACGTTTTTCTGTTTAAACTTGCATTCAAAATAGGAAAATTGGACTTACACAAGGTGGTACAAAATTTTTTTCAAAAAGTACCAGAGCAAGATGAATTGGCAGCGGTGTTTTGTCAAAAACATTTGAATCACTCCGTTTAATTTAACTTGTTTTGGAGGTCGTTCCAGTAACCAGTTACAAAGCTTGGAGAATACGAAAGGGTTTGAATTCAAATTAAAGCTGTGACTTATCCTAACAATACAACTAAAGCCGAGACATACTATTTAGTAATAATTCATTTTATATCATTCTTTCATTTCGATAAATACAATAACACGAAGCACATTAAATTTTCCATTTCAGGCTGATATTGTCATTATTAACAACACACACTTTCATTGTGTACATTAAAATCGTGGTTCTAAGTGATTTTTTTATCTTTCATCTATTACGATTTACTACACTGAAATAATAATCAGGGCCTATTGTGGTGCGTTCATCAATAATATTGTCAACTTGTTTTGATAAGGACTTAACCAAACTGACATTGAAGCTTAAAAAACGGCTTTCCCTCACATAATTGTTGTTATTAATTTGCTAATTGGATTAGTCCCGCTTTTAAAGTATTTTTAGGAAGTTTATATTTGGTTTTTAAAATTTAATACTGAAAAGGCAAAAATTATTTTGTTATTAAAAAATACTAATCGGCGCTCTTCGTGTAACTTATTTTAATATGTGGCGTTTTGTTGAAGGTGACGAGTTTGACTAAACAAAAATTGCTAGTTAGATTCTTTTTAATTTAACTTTATATTTTGGATTTTGGGTTTTGAATTGTACAAGTACAAGTGGACCAAAAAGTTGATATATCATCAAGCCAAGCCAGACTATCTTAAAGTTAATGCATCTCCATCTCGTTTACCTCGCCTCAATCGGGAATAACATTGGCGCCATCTGTGGCGAAGTTTGATAATTATATGGCATTCTGCAAGGCCAGATTATTTTAAAATTAACAAAAATTCACCACATATGGCGCCATGGTTATTTCTAATTGAGATCAGATAAAATTTAATGGAAAGGCTTTAATGGTTACATCTAATATAGTCTGACCTTGCAACAAGTACTAAAACCCCCTCCATTTTCTCTAGAGGCGTTGGTATACCTATTCGTATTTACGTAAAAAAATAAATGTCATAAATTTTATGAAGGAGGCCAAGTGTAGGGAGCATCATCAATACTTGGTAGTACACCAACTGCCTTTGGGCAGGTATAGTGGCGTGGTCGAGGTGGCTGAGGGCTTGCAATGTTTCTGGACATCCAACAGGCCCGTTGTTGTTCTGGTTTTACAAAGTGACTCTGGGTATTGGCCCAAACACAAGTTTTGAGCCATTTCACCCCTGCAAACATTTAAGGACAACCCAAACTGGGAAATGGCAGCTCCAGAGTAGCGCTTTTCTTTAGTAGACATTCAATTTGGCGTACCGCAAGGCAATGTCCGAAGACCCTTATTACACTACAAGAAATATAAAACCGATTACCTTTGCATATGAGACTGCCGTTATGGCATCCCATCATAATCCCAACCAAGCCTTTAACATGCCCAGTAGTGCAGCTGTATAACAATCCAATTCCTCAAAGAGATAAAATTAACTACCTGGCCGCCTTGATAAAATAACGTGGAACAACACATCTGTAGCAAATGAATCCAACTCCAACTTAGAGCGATATGGAGCTATGGAGTCCCACTGTTGGCAACTACAAGTAGCATAAACATCTAAAAGCTCGAACGTTTTCAATATAAAACACGGAGAGCAATATGTAATGCGCCATAGTATGTGCCTAACCAAGACCTCGAAATTCTCTTTGCGTAGGTCGCGGCTCAGTTGGTTTAGCGTGCGTCTGAGACTGGCCCAGATTCCCACGGTCACACATACACCTAAAGCACCCGACCGCTTCCCCCTGGGAAGACAATAGCAAACCACTGAGGTATTTCTGCCTAGTAAGTCTCCTCTGAAGTAGAAATGCAAGCACTTCCACGGTTTGGAGCCCACGTAAAGCTGTAGGTCCCCTATATCTCTATGTCACTTCACGAATACACTACAGACATATGGAAAGAAGATCGACAACACCCTGTAAAGGGCACGCTGTCCCAAAGGGAAGATTTAATATACCTACATACAGAAAGGGAGATAGAAAATACGAGAGCATGGGCAATAAGAGATAATGCCTTACATTCCCTCAAGTTCACGGATGATCAAGTAATATTTTTACTGGAAGAGGAAGACATATATCTTAGATAAAATAAAAGTGCAGGGGTTAAATATAAACTATAACAAAACAGAATGTATGGGCATTGTAGGAATAGATAACAAAATTGTTGAACCATTCACAAAATATAAATAATTTAAAAGTGAAAAACCCAAGCACGATGTAGAACATAAATTATAAAAGGAGAAAGAGCTACACGAGCTGTACATGGAACCATCTGAAACAAAAAATCTCACAAAGGACGCAAAAAGGAACATATTCCAAGCAATAGTACAAAGCGTAACACCCTACGGAGGCCAATTAATAAACAAATCCAGAACAAAATAGGAAGAGCAGAATTGGATCATTTATTTGAGAAGGTGGCTGTAATACACATGAAGAGACAGGATAAGACCAGAGGTAATATGGCAGGAAATAGAAGTATACTGGAAATACGGCAAGTTTGGTTGCACGCCATCAATGTGTTACAACGTCACCGAATTTGCCGTAATTATTATGTTTACATTGTTTCCAATCAACAACGTACATAAAGCGAGGTTAGAATTGCGTCAATAGGGAAAATCGATTTAAAACCGATATGTATACTGAGTAACCAGTGCTACCAACGAAATTTCAAGAAATATTACATAAAAATAGAATTTCTCCTATATTAATACACAAAACGTCAAAATATTAATCGTTTCATACAGAACTTTTAACTATAATGCTTAATTTTGCCTTTATAAAATAGTGATTTTTATTTTTTGAGTTTGATATCAAAAATGTCTATTGATGACGTGCAACAAAACTTGCTGTATTTCCAGTATAACAACATCGATTACTAAAGGATTAGAAAATAAAGCTCTTAGATGGTATAAAACCGTCGAGAGAATGGAGGAGGGAAGATGGGAAGAAGAAACAATGAATTGGTCACAGAAGAAAAATACGAAGATCAGCTGTCAAATGGAAAACATATATAAATAAAGCAATGATGGAGAAAGGATTAAGTGAAGGCGACTGTGAAAGTTTAAACTTTTGGAATTAGAAACGGCAAATCCTTAAGGGGAAGAAGTAGAGAGCGGAAGAAAGAGAAAGAGAAAGAGAGAGAGAGAGGGAGAGAGAAAGAACTACAATAGTATTACGAAAAGAATTGAAGCATACAAAGGAATGAAAAGATGACAATCTACACTGGCTTCTCTACATGGTTTTGATAAACGCACCGACAAAGAAAAAGAAACTAAAATTTATTAAAAGTCAGGATAGGGATGAGTTTAGAATTGGTAACAGTTTTGATAACACAGAACGTTGTAAACGTTCAACGAAGTTTTGTAAAAGGTAGATTAAATAATTTAAACGACTAGAAAATACGTTGAAAAAAGCTAAACAAGAAACGCAAGGGATGGAAAAACTTGAAGGCTCCAGTTACCTGACCTTTACATATAAAGATTATTTATTTATTAATTTATTGTGTTACAGGAGAATATTTCTATCAGTATGTATTTATGTACATCATCCAGTACCCTCCATGTTGCTGGTCATACTCCCTCGTGGAGTATAAATTCCATTTATGTTAAATATTCGTATTAATTAAACAAACGACAAATCAGTCTATGTCACTCTATACTTGCTTATCTTAGTTTCAATGAATGACTGCAGCACCACAATGCAAATATTTTATTAGATAACTACAATGCTGTACATGATAGATGCCACTTTTAAGTCTTCTCCGTCGATCGCTAAATAATGGACGAGACTACACATACGGCTTGACAACGCTTTCAAAGATTAGAAGCATTAATTCTGAATAATTCTGTACATTGTGACATAGATAGAAGTAGGATTACAGGCGACATCTTACGTGCTAATCTAGAACTTCGAAAATTTAGTAGCCGTCGATAAACATCTAATTTTTTGTTATTCTATAGTAATATTACGTTTTCTTAACTTAAACGATGTAGGTAGTTACATTTTTAAGGAATTAAACCCAGCACAGTCCACAGTTAAGACAAGTATAAAACATTAAGGGCCATATTCATAAACAGTATTTAAAGTTAGTAGGGGTTTAGTAGCTACTAAACCAATATAATTAATATATGTTGCTATAGCAATTAGTAACATCTAACTTTAAATACTGTTTATGCACGATCGCATTATAATGTGTCAATTATGTCTGAATTTGTTTGACATAAACGTCTATTTATAGCCAGTGGGTGTCTTTATAGGCCGCCGGTCTATAATGAAACGTCAAAAATTTATAAACAGTTTAACAGTCTTATAAAGAATTTTTTTAAATTAAAATCGAATGTATGCTCTTTATTAGAACTCTATTTAGGGTAATTTGTATTAACAACACAGTTAACACAATTATTAATGTGAATATTCCTAGGCGTAAATGCTTCAACCATTTGACAGTTGTCAGTAAAAAATTAAAATAATTGAGCAACTAACTACTCGATGTGGGTAGAAAATTAATTTATTCCGTTTATTTCAGTTTTAAAATCTTCGAACGTGCATAAAGTTATGTATGTACCACTGGCGTAACTTGCTTTTATGGGCTTCGACGTGTCTTTAGCCCTCGACTAGCGTCTCGGGCTCAAAATCACGTCTCAGGCCATAACATCATCTTTACGCCCTTGGTACATAATAGCTATTTATGATACAAGTTCGAAAAGTGAGTCTTTAAGGCACGCATGTGAAAGTTTGCTGAACGAGCGTAGCGAGTTCTGCAATTCACATAAGTGCCTTAAAGACACTTTTCGAACGTGTATCATACAAGATTTTTTAGCTACGAACGTTCAAATAGCTCTAAGTAAATAAATAAAATCAAGGGATAAAGACAATCAAACTATCTGAGTAGGAATATTTTTCCGTATCCATAGTAATAGATAAGTAATTTTACTTTTCGCACTGGTAATTTTACTTTTCGCACTAGTGCGAAAAGTAATCTTACTTTTCGCACTAGTGCGTTAAAGTGGTACTTTTCACACGGAAATCAGTGTGAAAAGAGTCATTTTTCGTATGTGAGTGCTAAAAACAACTATTATGAATATGGCTCTAACAGATTTTCAACGTTTTTGTTTTTTATAGATTTAGTTAATTATGTTCCCAAGCTTAAAATTTCAAAATGATTATAAAATTGCCACATGATTTTCTTACGCGTATCCTATTTTAAAAAAATTTCTAAAACCAAAGTGAGCTAAGCCCCGAGAAAACCGTTTAAACCTTAGATCACCGTTATGAAAGCGTGGTGAATTCTTGAGAATACTAGAGTTGGTAAAGTAAGAATCCACTTCAGTATCGAGCAAGTTTCGTGTCAATTCTATAGTTACTGAAGTGGAAAATGGAAGCTGTAGTGGGAAACAGTTTTGTCGTTTCTTCGCTTCCCTAGACTTCATTGATTGTGTAAGCAGCGTTTTCTCTTTTTTTGTTTATCTGAAGTGAGTGACGATTAATGACATTTCGGTAGACTTTGTTTAACCAAGGAAAATGATCGTTTTTCGTTTAGTAGCGTTTACTTGCTAGTTTATTCCAAAATCTTGTTTCCAGCGGTTTTAACTTTGTAGTGAATCTGATTCTGAAATTTGAGCTTAGTTCTATTTTATTAAAGCCGTTATTAAAATCGTTATAAGTCTAAATAAAAAGTTAGACATAAATAAAATTCTACCTGATTGCTTTCCGGCGAGTAAAGCGTTTTTCTTTTCCTTTTTCTAATTCGTCTTTCGAGCCAGGCTTCCTTTAACACAAAGGGCTTGTATTTTGTAAATTGTAACCTGAGTAGTCGAAATCTAAAGCGCGCTGCAAACAATAGAAATTTTTTGTAACACCACCAATAAAGAAGGGACTTTCGTATTTCATGAAACGAAATGCATTGTTTTTGAATTGTTTCTGTCGTTGTTTAAAGATGTACAGGATTAAATTGAGATTCAGGTAGTTTTGTTAATTGCAAAATACTTTTCTGAGCTTTTGTTGTTGAAGCAATTCGGGATAATAAATGCTGTTACTATTAAGGTAGCTTGAACTGCCCTTTTTAGTAATGAAAGATCCAAAGTTACAGTATTAGGCAAGTTACTTAAAAAATATACCCAAGAATCGGCATTTCTGTAAAAAAGTTCAAGTCATAAAGTCATGCCTGTTTAAACTATGAACTCAGTCTAGCTTAAGAGGACTTAAATCCCAGCCTAAGTTATGTTTCTAGTTAAATTTATACTGAAATACTCGGCCTAAGTTACTTAAGTGATGCACTGAAAATATAATTAAGGAGATTTCCAAGGTCAAGGTCAATGTTTTAGTAGAAACTTAAAGACAACTGTGCTTCTCTCTTTCTCTCTTAGTGTCATATTTTTAAACGACTTGGCGCCGTGAAGTTTGTTATATCTCCCAAATATTAAGAAACTTTTAGCTTAAGATAGCTTAAACTGCAACTTAAGTAGAACGTGAGTCGACTTAAACATAGCTTAAGCAAGGTGAAGTTGAGTGTATGCTTAAATCAAACACCAACCGAGTTACTTCGCAAAGTAACTGGGTAGGCTCCTACAGATCGGTGTTTTCGAACAGACTTAAGCTGAAACCTAGTTTAAAGCAATTTAAACTACGACTTACATTCTGTTTTCCCTCACTCAACACCTAGTTTAAGCCAGCTTAAGGCTTTGTTGTTTAAATGTATAATTAAATACCTAGCCAATTTGGCTAAGGTCTGACTTTTAATTCTCTATAAGCTTAATTTACAAATAGTTGCCTCGATAACATTTACTATAATACAGTTACTTCCACATTGAAAGTTAAATTTAATGAGATAGAAATTCCGGCCCTTAAACACAAAAGTCGATGTTGCATGCTCACGCTTTAATTAAAAGATATTTAAAAAGTAACCGATTGTAAATAAAAAAAGAGTTCTTTTCTAGTATCCTGTAGACGTAGTGATGTAAAAGTAACTGATCGTAAGTAAGCAGTTATTTGTAATTTCTCACTCTTTAATTATAAATTGTTTAAAAAGGGACTGATTGTAATTACAGAAAGTTAGGTACCCTCGAGGTTCATCTCTGCTATAAGTTACTAGTTAAAAATAACCCGTTATAGGGAAACTGTTATTTGTAACTACTCACTCTTTGACTAGAAGTTATTCAAAGCGTAATAATGTAATAAATAATAATTAAAAAGAGGGATACTTTCTAAGTTCTGTTTAGCTAGTTATAATAATAATTGTTATAAGCAACCAGCTGCAAGTAAGTAATTACAAGTAACCAGTTACTTTCTAAGCTCCTAATTGGTTAGCTATACCACAGTATACTATTAGTATACTGTGGCTATACTGTTGTAAATTATCAGTTACAAGTTTAACCAGGAACAAATTGCAAGTAACTAGTTACTTGTGCCTGTGCACTCTTTGCTTTTAACTAAGAATAGAGTTATATTCTAAGCTCCTATTTGGTCAGTTATAACTGTTATAAGGCACTAGTTGCAAGTAGCCAGTTACAAACAATCAGTTGCAAGTAATCAAGTACCAATGACCAGTTCCTTTTATCCAGTTGCAAGTAAACAATAAACAACATCAGTGTTGCCTTTAACTTCAAACTAGTTTCAACGCCATATTCAAGCTGTTTGTTAAATGCCGAAAATTTCTAGGATAGAATTTCACACAGAGATTGCATCCTAAATAATTCCCTGATATGCACCCGGTATGTTTACCACAAACAGGATATGAACCCCTTTTGCTTGAAACTTGGGATATAGATAGCCGTCACGTTGTAATTGAATAACAACCAGAAGCCCGTGACGTTAACGTCATTAGCAAGAGTAACGCGTAGTACACCGTGTATTCAGCTCATATTGAGGTTACCCTGAGGTTAATCACTGAGGATCGTTATATTTGTGTACCTGAGTAACGTGTATCAGGTGAAGCACGATGTTAATCGTTAACTAAAACAACGAAAGCACGGAAGGGTGGTTGATGATTTATAAATAAATGGTAATGACAGTTGCTTTCCATCCCACCTTGGGCACTCAGAATATTGAACAACGTTATTGTAACTTTTCTGCGTAAAATTTAGTTAATAAAATATTAGAATTATGAAATTGCAAAGGGAACATACGGCACAGACAAATAGTAGTTTTAATTTTTTAAAATTCATTCCGCGTGCTCTTTCATTGCAAGAGTTTAATTAAATAAATGTAGTGAAAAAGTGAATAAAAAATCTCTTGAAAATACAACTGCAGAATAGTTTTGATGAAGTCATTTATATGCACGGGTACTTTAACAGAATCCGGTTGCAATTGGAATTCCCTCGTATGCACTGTAAAAGTTCAAGAATTGTAGTAGTAGTAGTACACGGGATTATCTCTCTTTCCAACTGTTAAGATTTATTCTCGCTTCGAATAATTCAAACAAACAACTTGCGTAAAATTATTCTGAAGCACAGGTACGTATAAATTTAACAATAACGGTTTCATGTAGCAATCGCAAAATACGTTTTTTCAGTAAAATGCATTGTTAAAAGTTGAATGCTTATTTGTACTGTGGATGAATTTGAGGAATATTATGTTACCTTTGGTCTAAACCTATGGTTAAACAGCGAAAACATGACAGATCACAATTGCTCGACGTTGGGAGACCGTGCAATGAGGGCGCACGGCGTCAGAGGGTGGCCACGGTGGAGAACCTGGGCTAAGAGGTTTGCTGAAGGTGGTGGCGTCAGGCTGGGAGCAGATAGCGACCGGGGCATGGGCGACGGCGAGCGGTTTCGGCGAAGAGGTTAGGTGGCTGGAAACGGGCAGCAACCGGCGACGTGGACGGCGCGGCGACGAGAGGTTCCTTGAAGTGGCTGGGAACGGCATTGAACGGCGTCGGCAAGCGGTTCCAGAGGAAAGCTGAGGCGGCTGGGAACGGGCTGCATCCGGCGACGTAGGCGACGGCTGTTGTTTCAGAGGAAAGCTGAGGCGGCTGGGAACGAGTTGCGACCGGCGACGTGAGCGACGGTGGAGGTTCCAGCAGTGTGTCGTGGTAGCTGGTGCAAGGATGTCGATCCAAGATGTTGATTTCGATCAAGTGTGCAAGACGTTGATTTGCTCAAGCATATTTGCGTATTTATAGCCCGAAAATCGTATTCTGCTTTCCTATTGGCTGACGGGCGATGGTAGAATTGGCTAAATTTGCCAAAATCCCCGTGTTTTCATTTTTGAAAATAATTGCTCCAAATGTAATTTCATATGTGTTTAGTGGTTATTATCGTTCTGCTGGTGTGACGGTGCATCGATTGATACCAAACAGCAAATAGTTTTATTGAACGGGAACGGGTTTATCCCGCGGTCCCGTGAAAACGTAACATCTTTTTGCTAGTTTTAGATAACGGTAATTGCTTATTGCACTTAGAAAGCTTTTTAGAAGTAACTGCCGTTATTCATTATTTGGAAACTGAATTAGTTTGGCTGGACGAAGGGATGAAATTTGATACGCCCCCATGTATGGCTGACCGAGGCTGTACGGGGATTAGCGTGAAATATTTATGGTAGAGCGGGCCGTTTGTATAACGAACTTGGGGTTTTAAGAATTTGCAAAGTAGTACGTGAGAATTTTTGTCTAAGGGTTGTTTTTCTTTTCGGAAAGTTCGTTATAAAGCAAGTTTATTTGCGGTGTTTTATGCCAACAATCGAGGGCAGGATTATCGTAGAACATGTTAATTCGATTTGCATGACGGTTCTAACGGTTTTATTCGTTTTCGGCAGAACGAGGGAATATGTTATATCGAAGAGCGTGTTAGTTTCAATAGATACAAAAAAACAAACAATATTCGTGTTCTCTAAAGGCCTATCCATTGTTTTTAGAAAATACAAAATTATACAATGCGACGTGATATACTTCGTCCTACTTTTGGTTTTTTACCAATTTTTACTTGCTGGTTAAGTGGCCATTGGCACCACCCTGCTAAAGTTTTGTTGAACCCAAGGAATTTCCACACTTGGAAGGAATCTTTATCGTGCCAAACATCGCAGTGGTACGTGATCTATCGGCTTTAACTTATATCCGAAAAAGAGCATACCTTCAGATATTCTTCCACATTAAAAATATCGCCGAACTGGACCGGAAATCGAACCTGGGATCCGCGATTTACAAGACCTGTATGCTAACCTTAAAGCCATCGAGGCTAGCATTGGCAATTTTTATTTCGGAATATAAGAAAATATTGGAAGAACAAAAAAATTAGTAGTTATGCTCAAACCAGAAAAAATAATTTTCAAGGTGACTGTGAAGTCTATCAAAATATTTAGTTTGCTCCTTTGATTAAAAAACAACACTAATAATTTTGGAATTTATTTCAAATAGCTTGTTTTTGTTACTAATTGTTCGAAGGAAATTCTAGAAATTTGATAGTAAAGGTAACAAAGTTTTCGGAAAACATTTTCTCGAGCAAATATTGCCCAAAGGGCAATGTACGTTTGCTGTGTCATAAAAAAAATAAAAGCATTTTGCAGTCGCATTATCAATATTTCATTAAGGCTTCTATTTTATCGGTGAATTTCATATAAATTAGTAATGAACGTATGAACTGCATAATAAAATTTTATGGCCGTATGCATGCTTTAATAATACTCACGGGAGAAGTTAATGATCTATAATATGCCTTATCGTTATCGGAATGTGTTTATGGCTAGTTTATTAATGACCAGAGCTCGGATTTTAGGACATAAAAAATCATGGAAAAGGCACCACTTTTAGGCCTAAAAAATATGTAAAATAGGCAAAAAATTTTACTCATACTTTATTAATAAATCATAGAAAAATTATTAATTATTGTTGAAATTTGGCGTTTACATAGCAAAAAAATGTTTTTCTAAATTGTCGGCAGTAAAACTTGTTCTCCTGTCCGTTAAAACAGTTTTGAATGAAGAAAAGGACCTTTCTACATCACAAGATGTTGTAGGACAAAATTTGTAGGTGGACCAGTCAACATTACTGTAGTCGGCGTTGATGTTTTCTCCATTTAGCAGACTGGCAAAGTCTTGCACCTTTTTGGCTCCTGGATTTTTCAACATTATGCGCTTGAATTTATCGTAGGCCAGCATTCCAACCGTTCCTGGTGTTGTTTTTAGAGCCATTTCTACCTCGTCCATGATTTTGCATGATTCGGTTAATGGTAAGCCAAATGTGTTTAATTTTTTAATATTCTCTGTCAATATTTTGAAATGAGCTCTGATATACTCTAGATTACTCTTTATGTTTTCTGCATAAAAATACATCTGGGCATTTTCAATAGATTTAGCACCACTTTTATCAAAGCTCATTACAACCGCAAACAAACAATATTTAGAATAATATATTAAGTTATATTAAAAATTATGTATATTCTAACATTTTTTATAGCAGTATAATGTTCAGCATAAAATAGGGCAGCTTCCATCCAGGTCCCCCAGCGAGTCAGGACTGGTTCAGGGGTACACCTGGTAGCCTCTCTTGATAAACTTGTATCCGCAGAGGAGCTTTCAAAAATATTTTTTACGTTGGATATCAACCCATTTACATTCTCGTATTGATTGCGAATAAATTCAGATACCAAATTTAAACCATGTGCGAAACAAGTAAGGTGGATAACATTTTTATAAAAAATTTTGATGTTTATGCCACATTTAAGCATATAGGGAGCACCATCTGTTACCATAATCCATAATCCTTTCAAAGATGTACTTAATGTTGGTATAGGTAGGTACCTTGGTATAACATCTTGGCACGAAAGATTTCCTGAATTTAGATTCGCTTGCTAATTTTCGGTTGAAATTTTTTTCCAAAAATGCCAACAAATGAGGATTTTCTAATTTGTGTAGGGGAATATTTGCGGCCATAAAAGCCTCGCACAAATCTTGATTAAATTCGTCCTTTTCAAGTTGTTGCATTGCATCTGTAAGTAGTCTGTGCCTCTGTGGCTTCCTAATATTCGCCCTGTGTCCAGGTGCAGCAGCATGCTGTTCTAAATGGTTTTTATTTTTGCAGAAAAACTATAAAAACATTATATTGTTGTCATAAGAACACGTGTAAGTTTTGTCATATTTACCATTTTCCCACAAGCTCTACAAAATAGCTGCTCATCTTTAGTAGGATGCTGTTGGAAAACTTCACTATTTTGTTACCCTCTTGTACTTCGGCATTGTTTATTTAAATGCGGTATACCACAAAACAATACCCAATGCACGTAACCTAAACCGCCAAACAAACAACGTGCACAAATATTTGAGGTTACGACTGTTAAAACGCGTAGGTGACAGTGCTATTGTACGGAAACTAGTCAAGATGGTAGCATTCCGATCATTACTGTGAATTTCAGAGAAAATTCTAATTACGCTAGAAAAAAAAACCGTAGTGCCTATTTTAAGCATGCTAATTTTAGTTTTAGGTTCAATAAACATGTTTTAGGCATTTAGGCAAAATGAAATAAGGCTCAGAATGTTAAGTTTATCTCAAAACGCATTTCTATTTAACTAGTTTGGAAGTGCCTAAATACAGAACAAAAAGGCAATTTGCCTAGAATCCGAGCTTTGTTAATGACTAATTAAGAAAATGAATTATTAGCCTGCTGGACATTATAACACTATCCCTATTTTCTAAAGGTTTGTTGCAACGAGTTTGACGTTTTATAGTTTTTTTTTGTATATCGCCACCAGTTGCTAAAATAAAGACCAAATTGATTAACTATTAACACACCGACTAGAACGTATCGTAGACAAATCTATCTCCGTTTTTTAACAAACTAAAATGTTTGAAACACTGATGGTGAAATGCCCAAAAAAGAAGTATAAAATGTATCCCTTTTGGAAAATGTATTACTACAATACAGACATATAATCGGCGTCTAAGGTACAGGGTGGATCATTTTCGAATGGATTCCAGAGTATGTCCTTAACTATTACACCAACACAAAAAGTAATAAAGGTGTCTTCTCGGGCCCAATTTTTGGGACCACTTTAATGGCGCAAACTGAAATTTAACCTCATATTTTGTTAGTTAGAACACGTTTGTTTGTAGAGATAGAAACAAAGATTTTCTGTTTTTCCAAAATTGAATTGAAAGGTTTCACGCAACACAAAAATTTGTAAAAATAATAAAATACCGAAAAACTGTCAATAATAACTTAAACCCCTCGTATTCATTTCCATACGGAGTTAATGATGATGCGGATTTGTACGTGAAGCTTGCACAAGTGTAGCTGTTTACCAATGTTTTACTTCTAAACAGGCAAACCACTGCCAACCAAAGAAAATAATGCTTCGTTTCCGGCTTAATTAATGTAATGGAAATAATGGAACTTCGGATACAAGATAAAACAGTGGGTTCTATGTCAGTGCAATATTTAGCACGATAAACATTCCGTCCAGGATTCTCTTGAATTTGGCAAAACTCTAGTGAGGCTGTGTAAATGACAGTAGAGAAAATGCAGCGAGATACTTGGTAGCCGCTAGTTTAGATTTTTTTACGGCGGCTTGGCCAATAGCCATAAGCATTAATTTTAGAAAAGAGCCAACCCTTCACAACAGAAGAGGAGAACATGATAGTTGTAGGACCTACTTGTAGCGTTATAGGGTTGACGACTATCGAAGATTCGTATGATACAATGGTTGTCTTGACATACGCTCTGAAGCACAGAGGAATCTACAACGAGGACATTATTTAACAAATCAAGAATGTCTTGATGAGATAAGTATTAAGGCCTCGTGGGAGAATTATCGTTTCCAAAATTCTAATTTTTGTGTACTGAAAGTCATTAATTGGCACAGCAAATCAGATTGGAAAAAAAGGACCTCAAAATGAATTTCTAAAAGCAAATATTTTAAGATGTTCCTAATACGACTCGGTTTCAAATTATAGACGGAACAGTAAACGTATGTCAAATCAATTTGATTGTACAGAGGAGCTAAAACTCCTTGGTGTGAAAAGAAGTGAAGAAAAAGGTTAAGTAGGTACGACATCAAGGTATGAGCATTCCGTAAACAAACTTAGGAAAAAAGCTACTAGAAGAACGTATATTGAAAAAAGATAACTAAAAAATGTTCAGCTCAATTCGGACCAAAACCATCAAAGCTTAAATTTATAAGGTTTATTATGGTTTTTAATAAATCAAAATTTGCTCTCGTATAATGTTTAGCCTCAGTACAAGAATATTACTTTAGTTATAATTTTTATAAAAATTATTCTCTTCTTCTTACCATTGCTGTCCTCTTTAATATCCCTTGGTTTCTCACCTTTGTGAAAAAGAACGCCACCCAAATACCCAAACCAGGGCAATCGGCGGTGAAATCCAAATCAAACCCACAACCCCAGAGTGGCAAAACTGTTACCTCGATCGGTAATAACTCATTAATTAATAACTCTATAAATCCATGGGAAAAAGAACAAAGGTTTATGAATGCTAGTGAAACCGGAAGAAACGCTTAATAGAATGCAAACAATGTTAAAAAACAAAAGTCAAAGAAGAAGGGTGAAAAGAAATACGATACAAAAACGGAGAATATGAAAAGATCAACGATTTCGTTAGACAGTTTTTCCTTTTCTTGTCTTCTTTTAACACATGTGGTGAAAATAATTAAAGTTTGACTGCAAGGCTAATTCAAGAGCCAAAACAATATCAAGAACTACAAAAACATGTTTGCTTGGTCCTGGCGGATTGAAAATTAAATATATCAATTTGTGAGCATAGATATATAAAAATCGAAGACTTTTTAGAAAGAGTAACACAGCTGAAATGGAAGCAGAACAAGAAAACGAAATTGGCCGGTAGTTGTACTTTCCTGTTTACTATTCTGTTTATGAAACCTTCCATTCTGGATATGGATACTATACTTGTATACCTTCGGTATGTCTCATGGTGCATAATTTAGAAAGAAGATGTCGTAGAAGATGTAATTCAGCCAAAATTGAAAAGAACCAGATATATCTTCAGGTTCTAAGCATCCTAACAGACGACGTAATTCTTGAGACCTTAGACGATTCAAGAAATATAAGTAACGATTAGAGGAAGTAGGTGAAATCTGGCAGATGAGGATGGCAGGTGGCAAAAAAGACTGGCAAAAATGGAAAGAGGTTTTTATCTAACAATGGGCGTTGTGATGAACTAGAAAGATAATGGGGACGAAGAAAAAATTGAAAGATGAAGCTAAGAAGAAAAGAAGGAAAACGTGAAGCAGAGGAATAACAGGAAGGCGAAGAACAGGAGCAAAAATAAAAATTAGTAAGAGGAACAGAACAAGCAGTCTTGTATTTGTCCTTTTAGGTACAGAGATTATGGGGAAGAAAAGCTGTTAAACAATACAAACTGACAGAAAAGGAGTGCTTCTTCTTCTTCCTTCTTTTATATATTCATTGTGGCCTGTTTCTTCTTCATATTCTTTGCTCGCATTCAGTCGCTTGGATGGTTGTCACTCCACTGTTTTCAGGGTCTTCCAATACTCTTTAGTCCTAATGGTGGCTTGTCGCTCGTAATCTTTCCAATTCTCTCTTCGGCCATGCGATCAATAAGCTAATTCCATTCTTTCTTCTGCATGTCTGTCTGATGTTAATCTTTAATTTATATCCAAATACTTCGGTGGTCATTTATTTAATTACCGCTTCCTCAATTCCTCTTCATGTGGCAACTTTTACAATAATTTAAGAATTATTTCACAGTCCAGAATGAAAATTAGTTATCCAATACAAAAATATCGAAAAACCTTTTAAATGTGCTATTACGAAATAAGTCCACTCCGACTTACTAACGGCAAAATGTATAAAAGTAATAAAGAACGTTCCCTTAAAACGAAAACCTATAAATTCTGATCAATTAATAACAACCAATAATAACTTATCGTCTTTTCAGTCGTTCATTGTTTCCTTTTCATTTTTCTATGGGTGCTCATAAAAGTTCCATGAACAAATCGTATGTAACAGCAGTAGCAGCGGGCGTAAATAATAAATTGCGAGTTCATAGCAATATATATGGTTTAAGTGACAAGAAATGAAGGTTATTTTCCCACCTCACCATTGGTTTGATTTATAACCCTAAACCTAACCTCGTCTACTCGCGGGTCCTGAATATAAAATGAAATAATATCAAGTTAAATTATATCGCGAAATATTTCTTTCAAAGTATCGATTTATCACGGTCTACTTGAGAATTTTACTTTAATAAAACTGTCCGAAAAAATAATTCCGGCATAATAAATGAATCGGAGGAAAAATTCCGTAAACCGTGAACAAATCAACGCGATACTTTCTAATCTAATCGTTACGAATTTGCCCCTGAGTTTTCGAGTGTACGCGAGAAACCTTCTTCGTTCAAAGTTTCGCGTCACAAAAGGAACAGAGCAGGGAAAGATATAACCAGATATAACTTCACCCGCCGGACGTAACTTAATATTGATGATAGACTCTCGGAAGAGCGATTTAGTGTGGGTTTAGACCGTCCCTTTTCACACGAACTGCCCTAGAAGTGCCAGAAACCCTAACAGAAATTTCTTACTATTCGGAACGAATGCCTTTAACTCCTTGAAAGAATTTAGTAATCGTTAACGTAATGGGCGTTTCTAAAATGTGTGGGTATTTTTACGAAATTTTTCTCTGTTCTTAGTGAAGATTATGTTTTTCTTGAAGGTTTTCAACCGGGTGATTTGGAAAACTCTAGAAACTAACTTGTTGCATAAGCTCTACGATAAAAGATAGGTCAGATGATTTGTGTAACCCATAATAGGCCGTGGTAAAGACATGGCTTCATTGTTTAAATAATACTTTTATTGACGTTACATGTCGTACATCTTCCTTTTCGTAAAGCTGGCAGCACCTGTTGTAAATGTGATCCCGTTTTATTGAAATTAAAATAACGATGAAGACCTTTAAAGCGAAAACAGAATCAATGGGCGGGATGTGACCATGCTTTCGGGAGTACTTGCGACACCAACAGGTATTATACGTAGCTAACTAACGTCCACACTCCACAGATAACTTACTCCTATAGATAATCCACGCCTATGTAGTACTTTCAAACTGTGATTATAGCGCCTCTCGTGGTTGGAAGCAAAATTAAAGCCTTATTGGCGGGCAATTTAAATATAGAACTTCCACTTACAAAACACTTTTATAAGTTAAACAAACATACTTAAAACTTAACATTTATTTACGGATATAATACAATAATACAAGGTATTACAAATAAAATATAATAACTAGTCAAAACACAGTTTTTTCTCTTTTAGTCAGATTATTTTCTGTAAAACAATCTGGAGAATTATTCTAAAAATTTTTCCTAACTATTAATATACACTGGCTCAAAGTGAAACTTGGACACCCTACAGAATTTAGATTTTGTTACATTATATGACAGTTTCCCTAATTTAGCTTTTAAATAATTGTTATTGATTTCAGGGCTCACAGCATTATTTTCACAAAAAAAAGTTTATATTAATATTAATCCACTTCAAACTTTTTATAAAGTTTTTCTATCATTTTGTTGCATTCCGTTTTGAAAAACAATTTTGTTCATATTTAAATTATGTTTAATGTTTAGAATTTTGTTGGTAAACGTTGTAGCATTTTCTAGCATAGTTTCGCCCAGCCTAAGCATATGAAAAACTTTCTTTTCAGTACCTTCGTTTAACTCTGCGTCTCAGTGTGTTCGGCCCCTTCGACACTGTAAGGTATAAGTGGGTAGAAACAGAAGAAAGAAGTACATATATCAGGGCGTTTAGTAGGTATATATTTTTAAAAATGTTCTTCTAACACACAACGTTTTTTCATTTGCATTTGAATTTCCGCAAAATCTTCCAAACGTGCACGCCACATGAAAAAGTTGCCAAATTTGCACAATTAAACCTGACGCCTCTTAGATTTTTTTTCCTATCCATTATTAAAGGTATTGTGAACATTATGTATGTTACAAGTCCCGGTATCTTCTCTTCTTCCACAAAACTTACCAAATTTTTTTTAGCATCACTTTTATTTTCATTATACAAATATGGGCCAAGTGTTTCCAAAATCAAATACGACGCTTTTGGAGGCGATAAAGAAAAGTGATAGAACACTGCTTTCTGGAACACCAAATATCACTTGAAATAGTTCCTCGAGCATACCAATTAACAAGAGGAGATAATCAGAAATTACAACAGAAGCACAATACATGTCACCTGTCGCGCGGCCACAGATGACTTAAATAAAAGTTATCTGTGCACGCGGCACGTAAATTTTTGTAGCATCGCATGCGCAGTACGAATAATTTTTAGCCGTACTGGCATCTTACGTTTGCAAGCTAAACTAAAAAAAATCACGTGATCGTTCCAAACTCCCTTGATTTAACTGAAACATCTATAAGAGTAAGTTATCTGTGCTAACGTCCTTCTTCTTCAAACTAACATCAGTTATATTTCGAAGGTGGGACGTCGAAACTAACTCCATCTAATGTTGCAACTCTGCACCAATTTAATAACTAAGAACCAAGACCTAATAGCCGAATATTACAGGCAGGCCAGATTTTATCGGGTTGATGTAAAAGCTTTTTCTCATTTTTTTTTTGACATAAATGGAAGAAAAATTGTATTTACTACAAATTACATTTAATCAATATGTGCCGTTCTGTTCGATTACCTTTCTCTATCGCTCCGATAGCTGCATAATAACGCGCTCATAGAGGTTCTGAGCTTTCTGGCTAAAGAACTGATCCAGGTTATTTTTCAAGTCTTCTGAGGAAGTAAAGTTTTTACCATCTAAGCTGTTTTGAAGCGATCTAAATAAATGGTAGTAGTAGCGCGCAAGGTGGAAGAGTACGGTGGATGGACCAAAACATCCCAATCAAGTTGTAAAAGTTTGTGTCGGGTGGCCAAAGACACTTGTGGTCTAGCATTGTCTTGATGGAACGCAATGCCCTTTCTGTTGGCTAATTCAGGCCGCTTCTGGTCGATTGCTCGCTTTAGTTCACTTAGTTGTGGACAGTATATCTCTGAATTAATGATTTGGTTTTCAGGTAACAGCTAATAATAACTGATTCTCTTCCAGTCCCACCAAATGCATAACTGGCTTTTGCTCTGATTGAAGGGGCGTCTCTGCGCTTACACCATGATCTCCTACGCTTAACATTATTATACAGAATCCATTTTTCATCACCTATAACCCTCCGCTTTAAAAATGAATCGATTTCGTTGCGCTTCATAGAAAATCGCAAGCAAAAATTCGGTCACATTTATCTTCGTTAGCTCATGCGGCACCCATACATCGGCCTTGCTAACCATTCGACGTAATCGCCTTGACATTGTTGATTGGTTGATTCCAAGATTTTCTCCTTTCTCTCGAGTTGTTCTATGCCGATCACTTTCAATTAGTGCCAATATTTTATTGCCATCAGCCTCGGCCAGTCGTGCAGAACGTGGTGCACCGCTAATACTAAAATTGTTTTCACGAAACTTTCTGAACCACTTACGGCACGTGGAATCTTCAACGGCACCCTCACCGTACATGTTGAAAATGCTGCTTATTTTCTGCCATTTTTAATGCTTAACAAAATTTAAAAAACAACCAAATAACACTGAAATTCCTTCCGTCAAACAACATCAAAACTTTACATGTGTGAAGTAGATAATACTTCGGTTTTTCGATGTAATGTCATCTGCCGCGCATCATCTGCTTCTTCTTGGCAGTATTGACATGTCTTATCCTCTACTTTCTCTATTCTATTTAAATATTTTTGGAAACTGCCATGTGAGGTCAATACTTGCGTCAAATGGTGCCCCACTTCCCCGGGCGTCCTGTAATACCACAGCGTTATGTCCAATATTGATTGATGCGGCTATACGTCTTTATCACTACTCTGCCATTTGGCTATAGTCGCCTTCCGCAACTCTTTCTTCTGGGCCTCCATTTTACCTGCTGCATCATTCCTTTTCTCCACCAAAAGATCCATCGGGACTACCCTTAGTAATGTCCTTGCTGCCTCAGTAGATATTGCCCTACAGCCCCTATTAATTCTCAGCACCATTTTTCTTTAGACGCTCTCTGCTTTATGTCTTTCTGGATTTCCAGGACCTTTCCCCATATTGGTGACGCATATAACGTTATAGAGTTTGTTACAGCCACCAATGTACGTCTCACTACTGCCTCCTACCCTGGGCATCAACCTGCCTAAAACCGTCGCCGCCGAATTTGCTCTATCTGTCGCCGCGTAAACAAGGTGCCTACTAAAGTTCATACTTTTATCTGAAATAACCCCCAAATATTTAATACCAGGTTTGGGGTGAATAACTATATCTCCCAATAAGAACTCAACCTGCCCGTGCCCCCTCCTACATATGGCCAGCATCGTCTCCGTTTTTTTTTCTAGTCCCATCTAGTGTTAAAACTCTGCACCAATGTAATAACTGCAAACCATGGCTTACTAGTCGAAATTTACGGACACCTTAATTCTTAGAACTTATTTTAGAGGGCCCATTGGAAAAACGTTTTTTGTTACTGCTAAATTTCCATGGCTAATTCTTGTCCGACTAGCTCATAGAGGGATTATAACCGAATGTTACATTACATTCGTCAAATTGTAACCACAAATTAAGCAATAAAACTAAACTGTATGTACACACGGAATATATCTGTGTGGTACGAGTAATTAAGTTAATGGTTGAGTTAGGTTTAAACACGGACGTGTAAACAAAGTATTCACGTACTGAAAACTTTTACAAAAAGATTTTGAACAGGGTTTGTATTTATTGCTACAAATGCATTACCCAAATTAAATTGTGGACACGAGAATAAGAAGTTTTCTTATACAAAAAATAACATTTTGTTTCATTAGAAAACAATGAGGGAAAACTCGTTAGGTACCAGAAAAACTGGAGGGCACTTTACTAAATTAATTGCAGTGCAGTAGATCTATTATGTAGTAATAATAAACGGGAAGTGATGAATGTGAAGCTTCCTCGGGTAGGTTTTCAAATTAAGAAAAGCATCGATGACAAATGAGCGTTGCTTCGTTATGTCAGAAATATATATTTTAGATAAAATGAAACGAGCATTATTACGAAATGAATGCCCGCTCGTTATTTTAAAGATTGGCCATGTGTCTGTTATTCAATTGTTCAACGTGTGGACTTGAAGGCAAAATAAATGAAATGTTTAAAATGTACAGAAACTGCTATCTTTTACATTCAAATTTATTTAGGATTTATCAAAGACTTAAAAGGATTTTATTTTTAACGTGTTCTTGGGATTTTATTCTGATTAGAAAGTTGAAAACGAATTAATAAGTTACATTCTTAAATGTAAAAGAAGCCAATAAATTCAGGTATTTAATACACATACATTTTAGAGCTCAACAGATTATCCGTTTGACTTTTATATTAAAATTCATCTTCAGGAACTATATTTCTCTTTCTTCTTCTTTATTTTCTCCTTTCGATGTGTTTGCTCCCACTTCTTTTCCTTTTTTCTACTTATTCTTCTTGGCATTCGCTTCTTTTTATTTCTTCATCCTTTTATTCTTGGTATTTGTACTCTTCTTCTACTAGAGTTATAACTAGAGACCGGATTTTAGGTTTTTGGGTGATGAGTCATCCAAATTGGTAAATTTAGCTAAATCCATAAACGTACTAAATATTTGTAAATAAGATCTGTAATTCCAACAAAATTCTTTAAAAATGTTTTAAGAATTGTGCTAGAGTTGCTATATAATATACTAGCAATGAGATAATAACTAATAAGTAATAACTATACAACTTAAGTAAGTTATTTTCAACTTTATTTTTATTATTTATTAAATTCTGCCGTTACCCCTACCTGTACGGTTGCGTTTCTTCTATAACAAACGAATGCCTGGCCACGCCTATTGTAAATATATTACACCATAATGTGAACTGTGCCATTTTTTTTACATGCTTTATGAAACACTACTATTTCTAGAGAGCGCTAACACTAGACAATTGTTTTAAAAGTTGATTTAACTTACTTCTTACTTGTGCCGCTCTACTGAAACGATTTTACTAAATTTTTACTAGATTCGGTATCTATAACCTTATAACTTAATTTTATGAACTATTTTTGGACCATTTCTTAGGACATTTCATATTTTCTTCTTATTTCAATGGGTTCGCTGTCGCTCACATACTTGCTTTGTATTTATCATTTTACACATACTTCTTGCTCTGTTCCTTTTCTCCATCGTCACCATCAGCACCATCATAATCATCATCGTCATCTTTATCATTTTCTTCTTCTTTTCCTTTTTTCGTTCTAGGTTATAATTTGTGGCTCAAGACGTGCCACAGATATGATGTTTCAAAGCATTTGCGTTAGTTCTCGATCTTTTCTCAGGTGCCTTCTTTGTTCCTTCTTCTCTGTGGGATGTAAGTTGTGTACAGAGTTTTAATAACTCACCTATTCAAACTCTTCTAATTTCTTTATTGTTGGTTGTTTTAACGTTCAGAATTGCACAACAGACGATAATGTAGGACACATATTGTTATTAATTCAGGGCCCGTCCTTCTATTATCTCCGGGAAGCACTGCAGCCTAAAATGCTTGCTGATTAGATCACACCCATTCGGTGATATTTGTTTCGTGTATTAAAAGATGAAGATCCTTCACCTGGTGTCTAGCAAACTCCTTCGGCCTAAATATGCGGTGTCTTTTTCTTACCAACGCATCACAGACACACAAGTGTGTGTTGCTGTTTTGTTTTCATTATTGCAAGTAAGGTCTCCATTTTATTTAAAGATCTTCTAGAGGTGTTCCTTAACAGCCGCATGTCCTGTTAGTAGACCTGTGACGATCCTGAGTTGTGCCCATAGGAAATCCGTTTATAACTGCCTTGCTGTGGTTTTGTCGTGGTCTATTAGTCCAGTATCTTTTATGCTGAGTACCAATCCAGTCACTTGGCACTTTTTGATTTACTAAATGGAAATTACTAAGGCTGGTTCTGGGCTAAGGTATGCCTCAGTCATTACCTGCCTGTCGGCTTTCTCTTTACCGTCTTTTTTTTTATTGGAGCGGAGGGGAAACCTTTTATAGGTCTCCGCCGCATTTGCTCTATTGCGAGCGGAGTGTGGAATTCTTTCCCTTCCTTACAGACTCTACTTACTGAAACCCCTCCTCTCTTCTCCATTCCCCGGAACCGCAGCGCATTTCTTCGGGGATGGAGAGGCCTTTAAGGTCTTGGTTCGGCTTTATGTCTCGTCCTCTTCTTTTTCCTTCTGGACATTGGTTACGTATTTATTGAAGGCGATTCAGTATGCCTCTGTTTTCATGATCAATTCTAGCAATCTATCTGGTGTGAAGTCTTCGTTTGTCTTCTGTCAGTACTTGCCTATGGTGATTCCACCTTTGACAGTCGAAGATAGTATGTTTTGCTGTATCTACGGAAGCACAGTAGTGAGAGATGTCGGATTCTTTCAACTTCATCTTTTTGAGGTAGCTGTTGACACAGCCATGCCCGGATAGAGCTTGGACCATAAAGTATGTAATTAATTTCTCCGTGTTTTCTGTGCGCCCAGACTTGAATATCTTTTATTAGGCTCTTTGTTCAATTCGTTTTATTTGTGTCTGTTTTCGCTCTCGTCGTCGTCATGTTCTTTCTGGATATTCTCTCCTTTATATTGGTATTGCATAGTTCGTCCTTGCGCGAGTAGAAGAGGTAATGGAGGCCGGTACACTTGCTAGTACTTGAAGGGCCTCTTCCTACACCGTCCTGTATGAACAGCATACGTTAATTAAAGCTCTTCTTTGTAACTTGTTTAATCATGTGTGATATTTCTTTTTCTCGATCGCTTAGCATCCATCAATTCTTTCTAATATTGTTCTATAGCTCTTATGTCTCTCTTCTTCCTACTTCTTGTCACTAGCCTTCTTGCCCTGATACAGTATTTTCTTTGTTCGTTTATTTCCTCATTCCACCGATAGACCTTTCTTCTTCCCTTATATAGGCCCTTTTTCTTTGGGAGCGTTTCATTACACACTTGTGTTAAAATTTCTATACATCTAACTGCACTATAATCAGTTTCATTCTTCGTTGCGTGAATTTATTTCCATCCTTATTTTCTATATTCCAGCCCTCGGTTCGTTGGTGTTTATTGAAAGTGGGTTTTTTTGTCTTTTATGTGTGGGATACAGAAGTTTTACACCTTTGTGGGCGTAAGGTTTTCTTTTGCAACGCTTCCCATTCCTCTATCTTATTTGCTGTCCTCTCCGTTGCAAAGGTTATGTCTAAGTAAAGAAATTGTTCTCTCCTAGTAAACGAAAAAGGGCACGCCACTTCTAGAAGAAGTAAACGTAGGTTGTATGCGTCTTTTAAAATAGTCATGTTTTTAACTCTGCTAGGTGTTTTCCTCGTACATCCTAACTGTTTGCGTCCCATTCAAACAATTTCGCGTTGAAATCTGCTGTGGTGATTACTTCTTTTGTCTCTGTGGACATGTCATTACTGACGTCTGTTATACATTTTTCGTATCTCTCCATGTCGCAGTTAGGGGAGATGTAACAGCTATCCGTTTCCCCTTCCCTTACTTCCTATTATTAGGTTTGGCTCCAGGCGCCTATGGCTACGTCTTTCCTATTGTCTATCCACCACTTATTGTTTCCTTCTTCTTTCCGGTTGTTCACTTCGTTCACTAGCAGGAGGTCAGCATGTAAGTCAGCAGCCGTAGCTTCTAGTAGGTCATGTACTGCGTGACTTCTATTTGTATTTATTTCGAGGAACCTTAGGGCCATTATGCTACGGTGTTCCTAAAGCTGGGGCATCTAGCATTCCCAGTTCTATGGCCATTGCGTTCGCATATTGGGCAATAACTTTTTTCTTGCATTCTTTAACGAGGTGTCCAGGTTTAACACAGTTTAGGCAATTTTTTGATCTATCTATTACATGACATTGACGCCACGTGGTCGTAAGCCCAGCATCTAACAGAAATCACATTTCAGTTACCTTAGGTGCAAAGACTTAGTTAGCTTCGACTGGATTCGAACTGTTTCCTGAAAAGACGTAACTCTTCTGGGAGGTATTTTAGGTTATAAGTTTATATGGGCAAATATTCAGGTATTATCTACTGCATTTTATCCACGTACTTAGGAAACACCCTGTAAATGTTGAATTTCCTATTACCTTCTTTACAGGATTATTACTAGAACAAAGTTTGAAAAAGCTACAATTTGGAGAATACAAAACGAAGTACTCTTAACAATCAATCACGCCGAACACTCGTATTTTACTGGACTGCAATTTGCAGCTGCATTAATGACGACCTGATTGTCCTCAAGATGTGTCAAACGAAGTGGAATAATCGATTTTACACAAAGTTTTATATTTTTTAGTTTTAATCAGTTACGCTTCGTAAGGTGAAACTCTGCTAAGAATTTTAATGAAACACTTTTAAACGGGTATAATGTTATTTTAAAGGTAAGAAATCGTAATTAATTTACTAAGTACTGAGTTTCTTATACTGTTCATTCGGGAAAATCGTCATAATTGTATATCTGAATAAACAGGAATCGATTGCTACGCAACGGTGAACAATTGAGTTACATTTGATGTTAATAAGTTATTATTATTGTGAAAAGCAAGTGGACTGCGTTATGGGTTTGTTTGTTCCAAAAACTTGCTAGCTGTGAGACTTATCAACTCTACAAGGTTCTTTTTCTTCCTCTGTTGTAATCTTTTTCGTATTTTTAAATTCAATGCTAAATATATGTATTTCCTTCTTAGACATTCAGGAAATTTCATTTATTAAATTATTTAGAAATTATTATTATCGACAAGAGCACTCACCAATCCTCTCGAAGGGTAACGTTTCAAAGTGGTCGTCAATTCAGTTGAGAATTTTAGAAAAGAAAGAAAAATATTCAATTCGAACATTCAGTTTTCCTCATTTGCTTTTCACGTATCTGTAAATTCCGGAGCAATACTCTATAAAGAACAGCAGTTTAATTTCTTTGCCGTCGAATTACATTTGCGTTCGTGTTCAACATCAATTCACAAACGGTATTCAATGAAGCTTCTCACAGAAATTTAGAGAACTGAAATTCAATTTAACTGGTCCGCGCAAGGGTAATTACAGCAATCTTATACCGAAAATAAAGTTACTTGAACCGTAATAATCGTATAGTGTGAACCTTGTACGTGTAGCTATTTGAATGCGAAAATGGAACTCCGAAATGAAACCGCCCACACTTGACTACCAGAACCGACGGTTCTGTGGTGTTATTTTTGATGCACGTTCCTTTCGGCTATAAAACCTTTTATTCGTTTTAATGCTTTGTACTCGATTAAATACCATACCGGTTTTTGTTTCATAAATATTTACATTTAATGCGCTAAATATACAAAGTGCGATTCGTTTTGAGTATGATGGAGTCCATCAATCCGCCATTAAATTTGAATTGGTCTGCTAGTTCACCTGGCCGTTTCCCAAATAGTTCTGTTACTAAGAAGTAGTTACGGACAAAATTCAATAAATACGGTTATTTCGACAAAGAGACAGGTACAAAATGAGTTATGTCTGCACTAATATTTTAATTGAACCTGCAAAATATCAATACAAGTTGACCTAGGGGATTAATCAAGATTACAACATACGAAGCATGTAGCGCAATTTCCTTAATGTGCCACTCTCAGTTCGCAATAAGATTTAGCCTTTCCTGAACGTAGCACTAAAGGAGTTATAGTCTTAGGTGTATTGTGTTTAATAAGTTCCTTGATATGAGGTTCTGTCGAGTTTCTTAGTACAAAAAGCAAACTGCTATAAATCCATAAACCCCTATTGAGCCCTGAAACAAATCTGCAACTAATTAATTATGCAAAACTAACTATAAATAATTAAATCTCCTTGTGCTGCTGCGACGCTCCTGGTACTACAGAAATCGATTCCTGAACCAATACCGAATTTTCCCAATAGTGGAATAGTAGGCGTAGTATAAACATAGCAAGTGGTTGCTGCAAGAATTCGCTTCAGAAATTAAATAGAATAACCGTGGATAACGCTTGCGTTACTCCGAAGGCGTAGTGTAGTTCCTTGAACACGCAAATGATTAATTTTGTATGCGGAGGTTGCCTGCTTGTTAATTCTATCGAGGAATCAAAAGGTTGAGGTTATGGTATTCAAACTTACAAAACTGGGGTATTAGAGGTGGAAGAGGGGATCTAAAGCTTGTATTTAATGCCTTTCCATTCAACATAGCCAATTTGCAAAGGGCTGTGGAGTATTAATTTGTAAAACTGTGTTCCTTTGAATATTTCTTAGTAGAATAATGTCCTTGGAAAGGTAATACCTAAAAATTTAGTGCTCATCAGGGACTTTCTGTCAAATAGTGAAGACTATTCGTTATTGGAACCGCTTGAAATTGCCGAAGATTAAAAATATGGCAAATAAAGCTAGCAAAAAACAAGCAAAACTTGAGCAAGCGACTAAATTAGGATAGTAAAATTTATATGGAACAAGAACGCTTTTGGAACACATAATTAACAATTAACCTGTTCGAAATGCAAGACTGAATCCTTCTCATTACAGACCAGAAGCTATCGATTCTTCTTGTTCTATAAACAAAGCACTATCAATTTGTAAGTGTATGAAGCTACCTAAAACACTAATGACGATAAACAGGCCAAATTGTAGGCTTATCTTACATGGATTAAAGAAAATTTCAACAAATCCAAATACAGCAAGAACAGCGAGTCTTAAATTACAAAGTTATTTACAAAAGTGAAGCGAAATAATTACTAATTAAGAAGTACAAACTGTATTTAGAAGCCATTAAGGACGTCCTCTAAGGACAGTCGATTTCGAGATGTAAAATAGCGAATAAGTACAGAAATACGGGAATCAAAATTAATTCGTTTTATTATCGTGAGTTTGCTGTATTTCTTTAAATTTGTTGAAAAGCATCGACATTTTGATTAATTATTTTTCTAATCTAAATTTTAATGTCACTTACAGTGGATTTAGTTAGTTTAGTTTAGTTAGGCTAGCTACGATCGGTGTTCGAACTTATGTCCTTGGGTTGCCGAGTTACGCCCGAGCTGCCAAGCAGTAATAAAATTAATGAAGGTGTAATCCACAACCAACAAGCTATTATGAATTAAATATCTTCAGCCATTTTTAAGGTGATAAATTTAACCAAATTAAAGAGAAGTCGAACTACGAAGGCAGCCTTCCGCGATAACCATTCGACAAAAATAAACATCTTCCTATGGAGAAACATATTAAAGTAGACTTCAATGCAGCGTACGTATTCTGATAAAAATGCTATTTATATTACTGTTGGCCGGATGCCATTCAAGCTTTGAAAGTTATTGGGTGCAGTAGATGGATAACATATCAGTTATTTGAAAGCAACCCATGGGTCGTTTTCGTTTTGTATTTTTCTTTGACCTTTACTCTATTTCCTTCGGATAAGTATTCAACAATTGTATGCGTTAGAAGATTTGATAGCAAAATAAACGTTTTGTGTTTATAAAGAAATATGATCAGCTTCATATGTCTGCGCTGAAGCGTTTACACAGCCGTTCTAATTAATCTAAAACAGGTTCTGAGAAAGTAGGCCTGGGACTTTCTCGTGGCGCTATCTATTAAACACTAACAAATTCACAGTTGCCATTTTCAAATTTTGATTATTAAATAATAGTTGTTTAATTTTACTTATTTGCCTGTTTACTGTAATAAATAGCAAGATACATAGAAAAAAACCACTAGTTTGGCTTGGATAGTAGTGGATAGAGGGCGCTGAGTACAAGATCTATTAAAAATTTGATAAAGTTGAAGTGGGATGGCTATAATCAAGCGAATCTGTGATTCTGGACTAGTTGGCCATGGTAAAACTGGCGAAGTTGCTCCGTATCAAAAATGGCACTGAAAACAAACTTTATCAAGGCCAACTATGTTAAAAGTTAGGCTATTGGTATAGATATTACTATTGGGAGATTAAATTTGAGTAAAAATATTAAACAACCTGTTGATTAAATCCTCTTTTGAAAGAAACGAAATGATAGCTCCACTGCTTCTTAACCCATATACCTATACTGACGTCGATTGCTTCTGTTAAGAAAAGCCAGTTGATATATCGCCAAGTATTGACACTTCCCTCTCACTTGGCCTAATTCATGAAATCCTGTGTCGCCTGATGGCGCTTTAAAATTTATTTTTACATGTAAATACAACATGGAACGAAGGTGGAGAGGTGTCTGTATGAAATGAAGCCGCGTCAATAACGGAATTTACTGTGCCAGTTGTTGTATCTTTGAGTTTATTAACGAGAAGTCTATTAATTTCACTCAAAGAGCTATGGAGCAAGCGATGTTAGTATTAGTTACATTAAAAGACAAGATACGAAATGAGGGAATCCGGAGAAGAACAAGGATAGCAGATGTTATGAAATGTATGGAGAGTCTTAGATGGCAGTGGACAGGGCACATTGCCAAACAAAAAATGAAAGATGGTGGCAGAGGGTGGTGACACTATAGAAAACAAGAGAAACAAAACGAAGAGTGGGAAGACCACAAAAGCGATGGTCAGACGATGTTAGAAGTGCTGCGAGAAAGCAATGGATGAGAACAACTAAAGACAGAGTAGCATGAAAACAACTAGAAGAAGCCTATATCCAGCATTGAATGAACAAAGGCTGAAGAAGAAGATAGCAACTTATAAGGTTTTAGCTGTCCTTGCCGCCGGCCATATTCCTCGCGAAGTGTTGATACCTTTACTTTGTTACATTTTAATTTAATAGATTTTACAATGCCTAACAATAAGTCGGGCCTGCCACATTCAAGTAAATGCAGTGAAAAACGATTAGGGCACAACGTTGTAAAGAATGGAACCCTGTAAAAAATCGTACATTTAAAACCAGACATAGCCTAACTCGGGTATTAACTATTCAAGAAGAGGATTCTTTCCAACAGTTCTAAACGATGTTTCCCTAAGAATAAAGAACATCTAGTACTCTCTGAAGTAGTTGGTCCAGAAGTTGCTTAAAAAAACTGTTTAAAAAGATTTTCCTGAAGAATGATGCTCCAAAACTTACTTTAAACGGCACGAGGACTTATTAATTAGAACTCAACGAACTCAAAAGTAGTTGAAGAAAATATTGAATATTGATTAATTAATCAATATCTAGTTGACAAAAGTTCTGAAGGATACCCACTGGATACAGTGGGAGCAAGCTGTGATTTCAATCATGTCCTCAAAACAAAAACATGTTAGACCAAACATGAAGTCGAAATATATATGGCAAGGACACTGAACAAATCAGAACATGTGGAACTATGATGTTGCCCTTGCGGCCTCAGAGGAAGTTACATATTCTATCGTGCTGTATTAATATACAGGGTGTTAAAAAACAAATGTATGATATTTGTAGGACATACAGTACAGACCAAAATAAGCATAAAAGTCTTAATAAACAGGCTTATTTTGGTCTGTACTGTATGTCCTACAAATATCATACATTTGTTTTTTAACACCCTGTATAAGACTGCCGGTCGGAATAGCTGCTTCTAAGCCGAAAAAATAGGACATCGGCTTAAGCGGCGATATGCGATGGACGAAGTCCTAGATTTTCTTTGAGTATATTGGTCTCAAGAGAATGTGTTGTGCCCGTAATTATGTATTATGCCGAAACACTTACTTTAACGAAACAATCTGTAGTTACACTAAAAGGGACCCAAAAAGCAATGGAAAGTGCGATGTTGGGAATTATTTATTATTTATTTAAGCGTGTGGCATTATTAGCCAGAAGATCCGTAATGACGGTCTGGCTGCCAGATGAGGGGATCAAAGTCACATTTTTAAACGTGAACTTTGTTATATACCCCTTATATTAGGGAAATGTATTCTCTGCAGTAGTTCCCGTTGCCTTCTGCAGAGGTTGTAAGCGTGTATTAAGTGTATAGTGTTTGTGTCTTATTACTATCTGCAGTTGACCACTCTACAGAGAGAATCGTTTATTGTACAACCAGACGATTAAATGGCCTCACTCGCTCAAGTACCGACCTCGAATAGTATAGGGGAATTCTTTATAAAATTCCTTACCACTGCGTGAGATTCGAACCCAAGACTCCTAGCTAAAAGCCCAGCGCTCTTACCACTGTGCCAACGAGCTTCTCATGCCAACGAGCTTCTTATTGGGAATAATAGGAAGAGATAAAATACCGAAGAAACTAATAAGACAAAGAACGAAAGTAACTGACAACATCCAACGTATCATGCAAGCTAAATACAGATGGGCATGCCACGTAACCGATAGTAGGTGGACCAAAAGGCTAATTAAAATGAAGACCTAGGGAAAACAAAAGAAGCAGATCACCAACAAATGGAACGATGAAATACGAAGAACAGCAGGCAATTGCATAAACAAAGCGCAGGAGGCAAAGCAGTCGGAGGATTGAGAAAAGCAAGTGGATACAAAGAGGCTGAGAGATGATTGCGATAACGATGACGATGATACCAGTAACGTCTTTTATCCAAGTTGGCAAATCTGCTATTGACCCATCAAAAGTTTTAACTTGGGGCGAAGACATCCTACGCAAGGAGTAACTACAAAAGTATTTACCCATATTCTATCTGAAGTTGTGAAAAGGATAAAAGGTGAAACATTAATCAATGATATCAGAGCATGTGGATTATGTCCATGAAACCGTAATTCAGTTGTCTGGATAGAGTTAGTCAGCAAATAGGTAACTGCAAGACAAACAGGCGGTTGAAGGTGCGAATTAAAAACCATGAACCAGTTCAGATTCAAAGGAATCCTGGGGCAAGGGTATCTAAACAGTTTCAGCAAGTAGAGGATGTAGCAGAGGCTAATAAGGAGTTTTTGAGGTTATACCAGCTACTGGGAAAATTTTGTATAGGAACAAACAATGAAGATCCCGGAGATAATAATTTTGCGTATAATGAGAATATTTATGTTTATTAAAATTTCTTTGGCACTAACAAATCTAAAAAGAATAATTACCGCCAGTTTCAGCAGACTATATGAATCACAGGGAAACCGAGTCAAGCCAAATAAATGACTCCGTAAGCAAATACGTCAAACCTGATGGAAAATGCCCAACCTTCAATTCAGCAGTTTCTTTGTATTTGGAAGCTTCCAAAAGGAAAGGACTTTTTGAAATTACCTTTTATGATTACTTCAGACAAATAGCAACGAATAACGAATGAGAAAGAAGAAGGGGAGGAAGAACACCAAAACAGGCGCGGATACAGGATTTTGTTTAGGGGGGGGGGCAATTTTTGTGTGATTTTACCTATCTTCCACAAAATTCGTTCTAAACGCACTTGATCGATCGATGTAATCTACTTAGGTAGTAATGAGTTAATAACGACTCTTGTAAACAGGCAGTGATGTCCTTATTACGATTTCAAAATTTTGAAATTGGTCAAAATAAAGTGCTTCGGTCGTGAGTGATTGCCCCCCCCCCTGAATCCGCGCCTGCACCAAAATGCAAAAGTGGAAACGAAACGCCAAAGAAAAAATAAGTCAAAGATAAATTAAAGGAAGGCAAAAGAATATCTAAACCGACCAAGCCGAAAGTTAAAAGACCTACAAAAGTGCTAAGAAGTCTTCTGTTAAAGTTCTCATCACACTGCAAAAGTGTCCCGAGGAAAGGAATGATACCAATAGAAAATAATTCTGAAGGCTAACATGTTGTTTAGTGATTTGTTAACGAATGTACAAAGTGAAGACAATTGTCCAAGGCGCCTCAGGCGCGATGAAGCATTCTTCTTAAAAATTTGGAAGTTGCTGAAAATTGGGTATTCAAATTTAGAATTTCCTACGACTCCTAAGAAAAATAAGAACATTTCCGGAAAATCCATGAGTTACTAAACTGTTTGTGGTTCAATACGAAAAACCGAGTGAGCTTGTTTTCGTGTTCACTCTGTATATATGGCGTCCTTCGTATGCACTAGTTATAATAATTATTTTGAAAAATTTGAAAACCTTGACAAAATATATTATAACATTGGATTTAAACGTGCATTGAATGCAGAAATCAACCTGTTTCATTGTAGCAGATCCCCAAAATAATCACAAACTATCGCCAGACAACCTTCGTATAATTATTATTAACTGTTAAATGATTACACCAAATCTGAATTTTCTGATAATCTTGGCTTAAGATTCCCGTTTAAACGTCCAATTTTAGGTTGTGTTACCGAAATATCCATACCGATTTTCCGAAAGGGTTCAACCACAGTAACTGTTATAAGCTTCGCTCCTCTCTATCTTTAGCCCCTTCTTGTTGTAATTGTTCTTAATAATTAACTAACCTAATTATAGCACGGAAATGTCCAAAAGCTTTCAGTTTCACTAAAAACAAGGCCCGCTTCATAGAGCCACCCGCACCTGCCCTTGCAGATAACCCTTTTAGTCTTTTAACCTTTTCTTGGCGATTAAGCTTTTTACTATGTGCTTTTTTCTTAGCACAGGGACTGCACTATTTTTACATTTTTAAGCTTCCAGAGCCTGCTGGATGATTCGCCTTGCGGTTGCTTTTGTATTTAATATTTTCAAGGTCAAGTTGATTTTTCTTCACAGCGAGCTATTTGATTCCCTTAGGTGAAAAAACTAAGGGACTTGTGTTAACTGATTCAATTTTCATTGCGTAGAAAACGTTATTTAAGCTGCAACTGGAAAGGAATTGGAGAGATCTTCGTCGTGAACATCCCTTTGGATTGTCGAGGGGTGGAATTCGCTCCCCTTATGTACTATTTTGTACCTTTAATTGCGAGGTTTGATTGTACTTATTTTACCCTTCACAGATTTCAGGGGTAGCCAATGACATTTCCATTCTTGGATGAATCAGTTTTACCCTTGCCACTTTCCCACTTGAAGAAGGATACTCGTCCCGTGTCGTGTAGCGTGTTTTAATCACGAGCTGCATAAAAAATTGATTCGGGTTCGTAGTGTCTCGGGTATTCTCTTTCTAAGTTCATTCATGTCTGTAAATATTTTTTTCAACGTAAATTGTTCGAGGTCCCCTGCTTGTACATTATGTGATTATACTGGCGGATTCCGTACGTTATCCCTAAGCTTCGATTTACTTCCGTTATATTCTGTGCACGTGTTGGTAATGGCCTGTTAGGGAATACGGATCCAGAATTTAATACGAGTAGCACATGTAAACAACAGGGGCTTTCTCCATAAAGTCTTGTTGTGTCCATTGCGTACCAATTTGTTTTATTAATATTTTATTACTTCTCATACCGACGCTTATGGCGCCCTTAACACATCAACACGGTCTGTATTACTAACAAGAACGGATTATGACAAGTTTTTGATCATTTATTCAAGATTACCCCTTTTTCGGGGTATGTTACTCTGATTTTCATTAATAATTTACGTAGGAATAATTTCTTCCTTCGATGGCTCCCGAGTTAATTGTTAAAACTTTACTTTCGCGTCGACGTGATTCGTGTTTACAATATTTATTATGATGTGAAACAATACGTTGATCAAATGCGCTTGGAAATGTTATCTTACAGAGCATCACCAATCTTACATAAAGAGTTTACAAGGCCCACCGTAAACGAGAGCGGTCAACTGTCATCTCTTTATTTCACAATATCTGACTTCATGTTATTGAAACTGTGTATTTTCTCAACTCACTCATTTACTAACTGGCATTCAAACTAAACCCAACAATGATGGTTGGAATCTTGATTCTCGCATTCAGATTGAAGTCACACCTAGCAAGCCATATTTAGCAACAATTTAAGATTCACTATCTACTCAAACAATAGGTCATTCAATTTTCAGTATAATAAATCTAAATCATGGCCTAATATGTAAACTATCGCCTTACATAAACTCAATTATAAAATCTTAAAGCTTAATTTACACGAAGAAGAGCGTCAATAATCCTGGTTTGTTGTAAATATGTGTAAAATTGATATTCTAATTAATTCTATCAGTTTCATATTATAGACCGCGAACTTTTGGAAACGGATATAGATAAAATCTGTATCACCTAGTATAAGGGCAAGAATTCTGATGGTGCAATCAGCAACGGAAGTGTACTGTGAATTTCAATTTGACCACTACAATGACTGCTATGCGACAAATCCGGTATGGGCAATGCTGAAATCTGCAGCAGTCACCACTTTGCACCAAAATCCCTCTTTATTATTCCCGTCGCGATTCTACAAGCCAGCTAGTACGAAATTTACCTGTAATACAGGAGCTAAACTGCATTTCAATTCGATTGCACACCACCAGCTGCAAAGGTTGTAATTTTCCTAATAAATATAGGATAAGGCGTCTACTCTACCCTCCTTGTAATTTACGGTGCAGGGATTATTGAATTATCAGAAAGCTATTGTAATACCCTAATATATTTTACTACCGTGTTTGTAAGTTCTCGTGTTGTACGTGCTTATGTTCGGTATGTTCTGGAATAACATAAAAAGGTTGCTTTGGCTAAACACAACTATAAAAGGAAATTGTTCCAGTTTAGGAAGTCATTTCTTAAACATAAAATAGACCGTAATCATTGCCCAGCGATAATCTTTTAATTAGTGGACACCGCCAATCGGCAGCATACAATTATGATTTCGGGGTTGTTACCCTCTCTTGAAATCTACTTTGCTATGTAAATACCTCCTATTCTGTAATTTCTTTTAACGCTTATAATGAAACATGTAATCGGTAGACGGGCTCTAGAAAAACCTGGAATAATAAGTGAATTCTGGGGCCCTCGAGATGCGTACGCTACGCGAAGTCCTTAGATATGCCTTTGAAAACCGACTAGAAGCACGTTCAAAAAGTGGACTGCAACCAGTTTAGTCAGAGCCACAGCTACGAAACGAATGAGTTGAACGCTCCATACGCGGTTGAATAAAAATAGCAGTGAAATAAATAGACCTTTCTTAATGTATATAAATCAGCGTAATTTAGCGTTAGTTTTGTTAATTTTAGTGGTGTTATTAGTGCATAATTTTTTAAATAATAAATAATTTACACAAACCCAAATTGTTATAATATTCCTGACTTTTACCTTATCAAATATAAATAATTTGAACAGACATAGTTAAAAACTCAAAAGCTTCTTGAACATTTTTATACTTCCATTTTTCTTGCAAAAGATTATGGTTGCTTCCACCTTCGGTCTAATTTTAACACATTTAAGATTCTTAGTGACCCAACAGTTGCCTTTCATTTGAATCCGCTTTGAGCGATTCTCTGTCCATTTATAGCCTTGTGTCGTTGTAGGTCTTTATAAATTCTGCCTAGTTTTCGTGGTTCTCACCGTGGCCTTAGTGGTGCTGGTTGGCTGTTAAATACGTGATGGATTGTGGAGCTAGGTATCTGTTTAGCGTGTTAAAAGTAAAATATTCTTGTATTGTCTGTTTTAACTTTATCTCTGTCTTTTTTATTCCTTCTTTTGCCTTGCTGCTCTGTTTCGATGTGTAAAACAATTTAATTTGTGGTGAATTCAGGTAATTGCCTTGGGATATAATTTTTTTTCTAAATTACTGGGCCACTTGTTACAGGGATGCGGCCGTCCTACCTAACAAGCTTCAAACTACTTTTAAAAATTTCCATGTTACAGAACTTGTTCCTGACTAAAGCATTTATTGAAAATGATTAGGTTGAGATTATTGGCACCCAAAACTCTTAAATTTCGGAAAAATATTTGAAAGTATGCTATCTCTCTGATATGAGGTAACTAGAAACGTAGGTTCCGTACCAATACCATGTATGGCAAGATAAAGATCCCTTCCAGGGGTGGAAATCCCTTGGGTTCAGATAAATTCTAATAGGGTAGTGCTAAATGACCATAGCAGTCAACGCACGTTGAAATGCCTGTCAACCGCCAGCCTAGATTTCGCCCAAAATAAACAAACCAACGTATAATAACTAAACTATTATTGCATCTTGAAAATATTTTTTTATAGTCAGTTGTCAACAATACGCTACACAAGGTACTCCTAATAATTAACGGCCGCACTGTGTTATTCTAACAATTAAATAGATGTGTGGAAGGCAGCATATAAAATGTTAATATGTGCTCTAAATTATGTTGAGTAAGTTGAATATGAATAATAAAATAAGAAAAGCTTTAACACAGCCGCTAAATAAGATAAAATTTGTTGTTTGTATTATACTAGTACTCAGAGCAATGAATAGGCTTCTAACAGTGTATATAGTAGCGGTCGTGGTTCAGTTGGTTTAGTGTGCGTCTACCCATTGAGATTGAAACTGGCCCGGGTTCGGTTCCCAGAGCCCACACATACACCGAAATCACCCGACCACTTCCCTCGGGTGGCAACGGTAAGCCACCGGGGTATTTGTGCCTAGTAAGTCTTCTCTGGAGTAGAAGTTCGGAACCCACGAAAAGTTCTAAGTCCCTTATGTTTGTAGGCCACTGCACACTCACACCACAGTCATGCACACCACAGACATTGTGAAGAAGAAACGGCAACGCCCTATAAAAGGTACGCCACCCTTCAGAAGGAAGAAGGTATTCATCAGTTAGCACCATTAACTGACATGAATATCAAAAATATCTCAATTAAAGATCAACGATCTTTTTCGTTTGGGTAAAATCATGGATCTCCATCTTAAACACTAACAAATGCGAAGACAGCCAATTTATTCTTTTCTCTTCCTGCTTTTTACCCTCTTCCTTAATACTTCTCTGATGTTTCTCTTCTATTCCTGCTCCCCTTCTTAGGTTCCTTCGTTGCATTTTTCATCTGCATGTTCTTTTCTCATACCTTCTATAGACTTGGAGTCCCTTTTTATTACAAACTATTTAACTGGTGATAATGCCAAATCTTTTGCCATCATTTGATTGATTGGCTTCAATGTTTCTCTCCTCGAAGTACATTTGGCTATGGTCTTTTTGCAACATGATTATTTGAAGGTAGGTTTTATTTTCTGGGGATAGAAATGCGAAGAGCGGATAGCCCCTCACGCAGGCATATCACGTTCAGTTTCTAAGACCGGAAGTTATAGAAGGTCATACGTTCTTCTGTACTTCTAAGAGTGCGTTAAGCTGGCAGTCCTGATTGTGATGCTAACACTTTTGATACCTATTAACCTCGCAACTCTATAGGTTGACTTTCTTATATTTCATCGATGCGCAAGGTTAGCCTCAGGGGCGTAGGAACAGGGAGGGCAAGGGGGGCAGTCGCCCCCTCATTGAATATGGCGGGGGGGGGCATTGCATATTATTTGCCCCCCCCCCCTTATACACTCAATGATAATGTAATTCCGGGTATAATTTCCTCAAGTTTTTAGAACTTGGTGTAGAGTGTTTTCACATTAATCTATACGAGGTGCTAAAATTCTTAATTCCATCTTAGGTATACCTATTCAGTACAGCCTTTTCTTGGTATTTGGATATGGACTTACGGAGGATGACTCACTTGCAACGCTGCTTTTTGTTGCAGTGAATATTTGCATGTCACCAAGTCAGTTGATCTTACGATTGCCGAAATAGATCATCGGTTTAATCAACCCGGAATTGAACAATTATATAGAAACGATATTAATTTCATCAGAGCGATATACAAACTGGTCAGTTGAAGATCTTAACCGTAGTTTAGGAGTACTCGCCACAGATTTTGGTTTAACAGTGTATCAGCACAACTCAAATTATTACCATCGTTACTGAACAACAAGTCACCTGTTGAAAATTGTCTACGGATATTGGAAGGGTTTAAATCAAATTCCGACACAGTCAAACAGATTTTCGATCAGGTGTTAAAACTGGCCATTTTAATAACTACTGTACCAGCATCAGTAGCAACAACTGAAAGATCATTTAGCTGTTTACGTCGTGCGGTCTACGATGACCCAAAAACGTTTAAACTATCTTGTATAAAATATTGCTGCTTTAAACATTGACGATATATGTAAGGATTTTGAACGTAAGAAAACATTTGGAGAAACTATTTTTCCATTTTCTAACACTATGTAACTATTACTCCATATTACTATTAAAAAAAACTTAAAATGGTTTTTTTTGCCCCCCCATAACTACAGTAGTTCCTGCGCCACTGGTTAGCCTCCTGTTCAGCAAACATGCAAAGATACCTTATAGTAGTTGTAATTACAAATTAACAACATGTCATCACGTCATCAGCATAGACTTCGGCCACAGGAGAAATAAGTATAGGAATGTAATTGAGATGAGATTTTTCCGGCATCCCGAAGTTTCCATCGCTCTCGCTTTTGCTTTATCGTACAATTGTCTAATTGTGCTGCTAGGGTGGTGCAGTGGTAAGAGCGCCAGGCTAGCGTTACGCTAGTCCCCGGTTCGAATCTCGCTGAGTGCAAGTTTTCCCCAGAGATCGGTATCGAGCCCTGGTGACCATTCGTCGTTGGGCACCTAATTAACGACGCTCTCCTCTGAATACAGGCCTAAGAGGTAGAGTAACAAGGTCACACGCATACACCCACACACCAACTCACACACAGTGCAGGTGCAATGCTAGTTCGCGTCCGTAGCAAAGCTAGGCTACACGTGCACCTTGGATAGCGCTAAAGAACTAGCACTACTGGCAGCCAAACAATCACTAATGTGATCTCCTGGCGACAAATGCCATACGCCAAATAAATAAATGTCTAATTGTGTGATACTGTTTTGGCTAAGAAGCTGTGTTAATGTGTAGTTACCCGGCTTAGGCCTTTTGCCTGTTTTATGTATGAGAGCTATTTTAACATCCTTTCATTTGGAAGTATTTTCCGCTGTTAAATGGTGTAGTCAGTACCTAGTTTTAACTCGTTACATATTTTAACATTTGGTGTTACCTTACTTGGGTTAGCTAATTATTTCATGTAAGGATATACGTCACCTGGGCCTAGTTCTACTTTCTTCCTTGGTCTTTATTTTCGACCAGTATCTATATGAACTTTCCGAAGGCCAGCAGCCTCGCCGAGAAGTCTCCGTGCCTCGTTAGAAGCTGGGTAATCCAGAGAGTACGACCCATGTGCGACCCAACGGCCCGCCAATCTATTCTACGAATCCTCGCACTTCGCCAGGACGTATTCGTGGGCTTCGATGAAGGCCCGTTCAACCGATTCGTCGAATCTAAGTTCACCTATCTCCAGCGGAATCCTCTCCTCTACCCTAAACGCTAACGGAATTTGTTTCTCTAGGGCCCCTACGCTGTAGGCCTTGGTCGGGCGCTGAGCGATGTTCGAACTATCACTACTTTTGCCATTCAATTTATCGAACCAAATCTCTCTCCGTAGAGAGCGCCTGGCTTGAGAACTCCCTTGTGGGGGACCTCCATGGTTCTATGATTCAGTTCCCTCCTCGCTTTGACGAATCGCTTAATGTCCGTTCCTAGTTAGTCTCCGTGCCAGTTCTCTGACTTCCTTCACGTGAGGGACGGCCGACATGCCTATCATCCTAAGTTGTTGATTCCCCATCCGAATCCTCAGCCGCCACTTGTGATGCAGCTTGTTTTTTAGCATAAGGCCCACCGACTTCTCCTCGGTGAGATGGAGTTTGTGCAGATTGCACCACTCCAGGGTTCTGCCTAACATCTCGTTAACTCGCTCCTCAAGTTAGACCCTCAAGGTTCTCGTCGAATACCATGTTACAGAAGAATGGACCTAATATAAACCCTTGAGGGCAATCCCGTTCGCAGACCCTCACCACGCTATCACCGACACTTTTGTAATTCTGTAACAGTATTAAAATTTAGGTTGGCGTTCTGAGTGTTATGGAAGTTGCGTTATAACCTACTAAAGGTCTCGAGTTCGTTTCCGGACGAGCTCGTATGAGATTTCTAATGTGGATGATATTTTGCGTTCTTTCTGCCATAGTCGTTTTTCTCTTTAGATATTGAATGATCCTCGTAGATTTGATTAGGTCTCGAGCCGATACAGTGCTTGGCACATTAAAACTCCCCGACAGGTGTGGAAATCCTTTGTATTCGGCAACAATGTAATCGTGTAGTGCTAAATAGCGTAGCAGTTGACATGCGTCGAGATTCTTGGTACCCACAAATCTAGATTTCACCCAGTAAATAAACAAATAAATCTTAGATTATGTAAACTAGAGAAATAGAATTGTGTTATAGCACACAATCAGAACCAATTAGGTTACAACATCTATACCAGTAGGTCAAACGCCGACATTCACCGACTGTATCCGCTAAACACTGCTAATTTAAACATCCCATTTAAGAGTACCTAATGTATGTTTCAGAGTTTCGCCAATACATCACTTTTCAATTAGGAAGGACATCAGCACTTTGATAAACTAGATTTCCGCTTACATCAGTTACAATAATAATTCTTTATAAATACAAATTCATAGGTTGCCCTAAAATAAATTCCAAATAAAACCAACTTCGAACAATTTTCATGTTATTAGCTTCGACATGAGGTCATTGTAGATTTGGAAATAAAAATGTTTACGACCACTCTATTTCGGAACAGAATTTTACGGCTGGAAATATAAAAATTCGCGATTACCTGGTATACAAAATGCATATTTACAAGACTTGGTGTGAGTCATATTCAATTTATTTTTAACAAATGTAATGTGCAGACTACATTAATGCATGATTTCTTACTTAATTACATCTTGGGAACAACAAACGATATTTTAAAGTTGAAAATCAAGCGGTTAACTTTGTAAGATATGGAGTTGGGAATGAAGGTGGTTGTTAGAAGCGTACTGCTTACCACACCACCTCATACACTTTCGGTTCAAGACAACCGCGCTCTAGAAAGCGACTTAACAGTCTTTAGCCTTCGATATTCCCGGCCATGCTTCATGGCGAAGTATAGTGCGACACCTTTACCTAATTAATAACAAAGATTATATTGAATCAGTGAATTAAATTTATAATAAAAGGCGAAATACTCTGCACTACGTCTTTAAAAATCTTGTCTTAGGTTTTACATAATTTTACGACTTTCGTAAATTTCATAAACTCCAATGTATTTTTTCCATTCCAAATTTTATTGGCCATAAAATCTTGTCAAGCTTATGTTTAGCAGCGTAGTTTGGTTTGAGAGGTATTGTGCGAGTTATGCAGCTTAAATTTCCGGTTAAAGTTATGCAAATAGCGCGTGTGTGTCGCTGACAGCGCTTGCATGTGTAACATGTTCTTATTATACATAAACGTCGTTAAATCCGATGTAATAAAGATACAAAGGATCAACCTACACGCTAGTCAAATTCATACATGTAAAAAGAACATCGAGGGAGGAGGAATTTTTCAAAGCGAAGGGCTTTGGCTTTGTAAAAAGTCCCAAAATGAAGGTGTAATGTTTAATGGTTCATCGCAATTTTCTCCCGTTAAATCTTATAAATAATTTAGTAGTTTAAAGTGGTTATTAACACAAGTAATTATAAATGAGCGAAAACGTAATTGTGGAAGTTAAGCTCAACGCCGTCCGTTTCATAAATATAATTAAGCAGACGGAAACTTCGCTAATTATGCCCTTACACAGGAAAAGCTATTACGATTAGCGTTCTGGACCTTCAAATTTTCAGCTGCTGTTTGCAATTTTAACCCCTGTATTATGCAAGTTAAGGTGCCAAAAGATAGATCGTTTCCACTTAAGCTCCCACTTTGCATTTATAGGTCAACAGTCAGGACGAAACTCGACGTTATCTGGTTCAGAATTTAATTATTCTAATGCACGGTTACAAGGAAATGCAATACCGCGAGATTTATAAAATTAACTTAAAATAACGTATTCTTTCCTTCTTCTTTATCGTACGAAAATTCGATACGGTGGTTATTTAGAAATTATTTAAACGCATTCATGGTTACTTCTAACCCAAGTTATATTTTCAATATAACGTGTCATCATAAATATTTTTTAATTACCTATTCAGGGTGAAAATCAAAACTGGCTCACCCCCTTTTTCCTTATTATTTTTTTGAGTTGAAAATAGATATTACACTATTACAGGATTGAATATAGGCGCAAAATGTGATTCCTTCAATCACGAAATAATTTTGTAATACTTAGGTTTCACTGGGAATGGCATCAACTTTTTTAAATGGAACACAAATTTTGAATTCGGAATCTGAATACCTAACTTTCATATATAGAATCCTGAAAGGGCACGAGACGCATAGCGAGCGAGACAACCAGGTATAAAAGACTTAAGAAGCCTCAACCCTCCATGTTGCCGGCCATACTCTCTCGCGGATTGTAAGTGCCGATACTCTTACCATAAAATGCCAAACTATCTAAAAGGTATGACACGTGTGCAACAACTATATCTTAAAGTAACCATTGTTAAACGGTTAAAATTCCATTGGCCACTCACAACAAGTAAAGGTTATAAGGAAATAGAAAGTTCGATGAAGTTCAAGCAAACACATAATGTAGTTTTTGCTAACTTGATATTACTTTGCTTTCGTATTTTATAAGACTGTTTTGGTTGATCTTCAATTGCGTTATTCAGAAGCTTTTAAGCTCAAAAGGAATTTAGAAGATATCTGGAAAGTTTTTGGAGTGTACAAGTCTATACCGTATGCTTCTATAATATTGAAATAATAAACCCTTTGCTTTCTAAAAACAACCAACACTCTGACAATAAGCGACTTTGAACTCAAATAGATGTGTTGTGGTTGGATAGATCCCGTGCCTAAAGGTGGAGTGGTATACTCATCACTTATGGGGAGACACTGATAATTCGGATATAAAAGAACTATTCGCAGGGAAGATACCCTTATGACTTTGAACCTTGAAATTGAAAGTTTCTCTTCTCTGGACTACGTAATTGACTTAATCGTCCTATCCTAGAAGATTTGCAAATGAAATCAAGGAACGTATGAAACAAGTCCTAAACATTGGGGAGAACTGGAGAGAAAGGAAGGCCCCAGTCCCCAAAAGGCCAAGCTGGCCCCACTTTGCAGAAAAGAACGAAATACTGTAATTGAGATCTCTTCATCCATATCGAAAGGAAGTGGTCTGAACGGGGAACTTAAATACTTAGAGGTTACTACGAAAGTATACTTGGAACTGATCCATTGACAAGTTAAAAGGTCGGACATTACTTTAGCAGCAGTTAGACAAGCAAACATCAGGGGTTAATGCCTGGTGGTTTTACGTTACATGATTGTATACCAGATTAGTCCAAACTGCAATTAAATATGCGGCCCTAAGGCCAAACAACAGAACATGTTATATTGAGCTAAAACCAGAGGTATGCTTGACTTACAATCACAAAAACGGGGAAAACATGGTCCATTACCGCAATGCCCTTTGGACCTTCCCCATCTTCATATTGCGAAAAAAGAAACCACAGAAGATATGTCGACTGACCGTGTGAAGAGCCTCATTTTGAAAATGGAACAGATTACTTGGTTCCAAGATAATCTGAAAGAAGAACAGAAATTTCCTCCTGTAGATTTGATCTGGTATACAGGGTTATTGGTAATTCGATACATTCCTTTGGAGATATGATGGGACAGGAGCTAAGAAACAAATTAAACCTAACATACATTATGCAAAAATAAAAAAATAATTTCTGAGAAAAACGAATAGGTAATTTTCGTAGCTGATTTTTAGAAATCATTTTTAATAAGTTTTTATTTAAAATTTTCACATGATCGAAATGTTTCCGGATATTTTCCATTCGGAACGGATGACCATAGAGTGGGACAAGTAACCCAGTCAAAAAGTTCAGAAAATGTCAAGTAGATTTTTTAAAAATTAACTTTAAAGACATTAAGATCTACTTTTTTGAGAAAAACACAAAAATTGAAATATCTCAAAAACTATTGAGTTTTGCATAATGTATGTTAGGGTTAAATTTGTTTCTTAGCTCCTGTCCCATCACATCTCCAAAGGAATGTATCGAATTACCAGTAACCCTGTATAATGTGTCCATGGATAGGTGATACAAGAGGAAAAACTTTTTTATTATTGATTTCTCAGAAAATTTTATTCTTGATAATAATTTTTGCTGTGTTTAATAGTCTTATTTCTCATGTTACTTTTGCTACAGATAATCATTTAAGACTTAAATTCACAATTTTCCTCAGTTTTTGACTTTGAAAAATTTCAGAAATTTTTATAATCCGATCAAGCAGACACTACAACAACTTTTGAATAATTTTGATATTTGTGTTTCCTTTATTCTTGAAACTTTTAATTTAAAATAAAGTTTTCGAAATAACATACCCTAATTTTGTGTTTTTGAAGCGTCTACGAGCACAACGAAAGCCTTAAACTAACAAAAATCAATTCTGTCTGAACAACTTCAACTTTTGCATACAAGCGTAATTTTGTGTTCTGAACAACTTTACTCTAATACAATTTTGCGATATTTGTTAAAATACCAAGACTTTACCTAAACCGTCACCTTCATTTTAAAGTGCTAACACAGATGCCTTGATTAAAAAAAATCGAAAGTCTGCTTAAAATGAATTTAAGAACAAGCAGGGATAGACTGCCAAACAGCGTATTGATATCTAAAAATTTTTGGTCATTTATACCTCTTGTATCACCCATCCGTGGACACATTGTAGATAAATCATAAATCATAACATTAAGAAGTATTTGCCTATACCTTTGGAAACAAAACCCAAAGGTATAAAAAATAATAACAATAATCGAGAGATGCATCGGCAATAAATGGTTACCATAGAAAATAGGTTATATAATTACCATAAAAAGTGTTCTGCATTACTTAGCTGCTAACGATTTTGTCACCCTGAAGGCAGGAACTCCTTGATGAAAACAACAAAAAAGGCAACTGGGCGAATTCCACCCAGAAGCCTCCTATAGTTGGTAGCCTAAAGGCTTTTTGTTAATTAAGGACATTTTTTTTTAACTGGGACCGTAGGAATTTAGACTTCGGAACTTAAAAACATGCGAATGGGCTGTCCAAGACAAATTTTCTCTTATTTTTAAAATCCTTTCTCATTAAATGAGAATTAGGAAAGGGTTTTTCGTGATAGGTGCATCAGCTTATGTAAATTGTTAATAACCAGGAGAAGTCAGGAGGGGTTAAAAGCTTTTTCGGGTCTAAACGCATCGTCTAAATAACTAGATATGATAATATCTCAAAGAACACAATGGCCAACCAGAACAAAACAGACTACCCTGGGTTCCAAGCAACGGGAAGCAAAAAATAGACGGTGCTTTATCAACACAAGGGACTAGCACGATTTACGTTGATCTAAAATGTACAAGAAGGGTGATCTGTCTTTATGTTAGTGTTTGAATTAGCCATCACCCTCAACTGTCCAGTATCTTAAAAAACAGACCAGAATATAGCCACACTAAGGGGATTTATAGAAAAACTACACAGAACGATTCAAAAGTATTGCCATTAAATTAAATGGGTATTTATTGACCTTAATAGAAGTCAATTACAGCAACAAGTTAAAGCTTATAGCGATTTTTGTTTATTTTAAATGTTGTTACACACTTTAGAGAACCGTTGGCTAATATGCATTTAAAAAGACTGCGATAGAAATTTGACCCTGACTATGTACTCGTAATTTACAGGTTTCACTTTCTGGCATGTTTAAAAAGTGATATTAGAAAAAAATGTTGTTAATAAAGAGGAATAGGACCTACAGAAGATATTCAAATGTTCCTCTATTAATTTCTGCACAAACACAAACACGCACAACTTAAGCTGTTTTTCAGAGCTGCTCAACATTCTGAAGAGCTTCCCCGTAAATTAAAATAACGTTAGTCAATTCGGTTGCTAAAAGCTTAGGCTGACCTTCCGTTAAAACGTTCGAAGAATACTGAGAGACATGCTGACCTACGTAACATACTTGCACTCTCTTATCAGTATGAACAAGAAAGGCGTTTGATAAATTCCTATACCAGTGACACCATACCAATTTTTATATTGACTTTTTAATTTTTTTCTGAGCTTACCGTTTACTTGCGACACATGGTTTATTGAGAAAAGTTGTTCTATTTGATATGCTTTACATACCTTTAAAATTAATGACAGTACTTTGAATCACCCTGTATAAGAAAAAGTCCGAAGGATTTCTTTTAAACAGAATGTAATTTAAAATTATCACGGGTTCTCCAACGAAGAGGGGTCAGCGCACCTCCGTGATCTATCACTGTGCTACAAAACTATAGCTTCTGCGTTCGATCCTCAACACCTACCATACAAACTTGCAATTTTGCGATCTCGAGATACACTTAGGATGGCTATGGAATTGAGTACCTACATGGATGCATAGTACTTGTTACAAAATCAATAATATTCCATTGGCATAGGTTTCAGCTAATAACAGGAAGAAGGATGTACAACCAATAGTAGTAATATGCGGTTTGAAATCTAATGGTAGCCTGGTAGTCACATCATCTTCATTAAAATGCCGAACACCTGTAGATTAGCTATCTAGACTAACTAACCTCACAAGGGTGGTAAAGGTCTTATAAAGGGGGATAATTATTATAATCTTAACAGGATACTTGGGTGTTAAGTAACGTCTGTAGAGAGTTCGAAAATGTAATAAACCTAAAGCTAAACCCTAAAATGTCTTTCAAAAATTTTATAACTTTGGATGTTTGCACGACTTCGATACTTTTTCATACCGTCATCGGAAAGCGTAGTACCGTCTGAAAGTTTCTACCCTATTCCAGAGTAAAGCAGGAACTGGATATGTAAATGAATAAGAAGGGATTTTGGCTATTATTGGTTTGTTACTATGGTTTCAGCGATTACTGTAAAAAAAACGAATAATTAAAGATAGAATAAAAAGAAAATAATGTGAATTTCCGAACGAATTTGGCCTTGTGTTTTTTTCTACGTAAACGGCTATAATTTAAATTTAAATTCAGTGATTACGAAAACCCAGAGCGTAAGTTTTAAATTACGTTATCGTGACAAACATTTATAGCGATTTCGGTTATAATATCGGCTAAAAATCTAAATTAAGCCGAAAACCTATGTTTAAAGATAACGGAAAGCAGAACCAATTTCGAAATCAGAGAATAAATAAGCCGCAGCACCCCCACGTGCGCCGCTTTAAAAAGCGCCCTTACTGTCATAAATTCCTGGACTAAAATCTGATGATGTCGGATGAAACAAAGATATATAACCGCTATATATTTTTCCTTTGTTTATCTAAACTCGTACTAATTACGCATGGTTATATGCATCAAGCTTGGGAATGCCGGAGAGTCTAATTTTGGTTTGATTTATGACTGTTGGGAATTGTCATTACCGAAGTAATTTCGTACTCTTGCTAGAGTTTATTTGTACATAACCGTAGTTTTAAAAGCTTTTCTACGAGTACACTTTGTCTGCATTAACACTGCCGGTCCTTTACGATCGCTTTCAAATATTAATTCGAAATTGAAAGGGATTAGAAAGGGGTAGGGGCACTTATTCGTTTCAATTTCGTATCGATTATTAGACCGGATTGTAATACTAAGTTTACGTTCTTTGCCTTGAATTTCGAGTTAACTTAACTCGAGTTTACTTGATCAACTTGAAACTATTCCTGAAGTTCTACATAAGCAAATCTTCAAGGTCGAAGGAAAACAACCCCCAAACAATCCCTTTACTTTAATCCTTAAAAACAAAAATTTCCCAAATAGTTTAATTTGGTATTACTTGTAAACACATAGAGCCCTTTAAACTTTGTAAAAAATTTCGAAACCTTTCGCGAATCCCCGATTTAATAGCAGCAACAAATGACAGTCATCCTTTGTTTTAGCCAGAGCCGCCTTTATCAAAGGAACATAATGGAGATTCAAAATTTTAGTTAAGTAGTAAAATGCATCTCGCTTTAAACCTTAAAGGGAAGTAAACAAATGAACAATTGTGCATTCATGCATAAAAGCATTCACCTAGGAAGTTCAATTGTAAAGAAGATTTCTAGCTCGACAAGTTTATATCGCAGTCATTTTCCACGCAATGTACCTGAAGTGACGGTAGTTACAAAAAGAAACACTTTAAAGTTACAAAGCTCCTTTTATTCGTTGCATTTTAAAGCGTTATGGAAGTTGTCACCTACTCTTAAACGATCCACGGAGGAGAAAAAAAGGTCGGCTAAGCTCAGAGTAAGCCTTGAGAATGTGTGTAAATTATAACTTAATAATGGACTGGCCGAATAGGCCCATGTATACGAGATTGTACCAAAAAGTATCCTGAATGATTGTACAGCACCCACCAAAAACGATTTATTTATATAACTGTCCTTGAAAATATTCGTCATTTGTCCTAATGTGTTATCCACTTTCAGTACTTATCTCGTTTTTTGAGAATTTGTTAATCAAATCCATTAGAGCCTCCTGTGGACTCCCAACCTTCTTTTAAACTGTTTGTACGATTTGAATACCCTATACTCAAAGAACGTATTGTAACGAAACACGTCATCGTTGGGAGAGTTCTCGAATAACCTCGAAGTAACAAGCGAATTCTTGAACTCTCGAGAAGCGTTACGCCATGCGATAGCATAAAAGCGTGTTCGAAGGAACGGATTTAGTTGGTCCTGTCCTAGCGACGGCTGCGAATTGAACCAGTTAATCGCTCCACGTGTGCGATTGAATATAAATAGTATTGAAATAAATAATTTAGTGTTAGTTTCGTTCATATAGACCCACCAAAGGACCTTTGTAGATTATTACACTATCATCCGGATATGCAGTTATAATTATTTACTGTTAGACTTTTTTCCACTCAAAAACAGAGTTGAGTTGGATAATTTCCAGGCAGTTTGCATTTTCTTTACGATTATGTTAAAGGGTTCAGTGCTTAATTCATAAGAACTGTTAAAATTTAGAATTAAGCACACAGAACACTCGACACGATTTGATCGAATGGCTATTGATATCGATGCTTTTATTACTTAAAGGCCGAAATAACAAGAGAAGAAAAATAATAAAGACACTGTACAAAACAGCTGTTTCTGAAGAAAGGCCTTTACTCCAGCAGAAGAAAATAGAAGATCCAATGCATCGTTCCTGAAAATTAAACAGAAAAAATAATTAAACTAATATGGCAGACTGACTGTTGCAAAGCAAAATATTTATAAATAATGAAGGAACATTGAAGATGCAAATATTTAAAATTCCGTGTAGGGGGTGGAAACCTCAAGCTACAATAGATTACATAGTGAAGTGAGATCGTCAAAAATAAATCAAATATTTAGTTGTTATTCTGTTAGCATAAATAAATTCCGTCCCTTATAGCGTTAGGGTTAGCCCGGCCATTATAGTGTTAGGCTTAGCAGGTTTGCTTTTTAAAAAAGATCTCGGCTGCCCAAGATCCGGTAAGAATGCGGGAAAATTCTGAAATATTCTTCTTTCGATGCCAGTGACGAAAGCAGTCAACGCATTTTGAGAGGCATGGCACTGATAACCTAGGTAGGTTTCACCCATTAAATGAATATTTGTTTCGAATTTATTTATTTATTTATTTATTTATTTGTCATTTGTCGTCTATACACTAAGTATGACGATGATGGGTTTTCACTTAACCTAAGGTTTTTTACAAAAGTTTTTGTTCGTTGACTATATTGTAACGAAGTGGTTTCCACCAAACATACGTAAGCTAGTAGTTAACAAAATTAAAAAAATCAAAGTTATTTAAAATTATTACCAAATTCGATTAATAATTAAATATAAATATGGTGGCCTATTAAATCAGCTACGTCACGTGAGGATTTGCTGCGAGAGGTTTTATAACAACAACGTTGATTCAACTAACATAACATAGTATATTAACACACTTTGGTAAAGCCTATAAGACTGCCTACAAAAAACAAGCAAAGTTAACAAATAAATTCAAACTAGACTTCAAACAAATAAAGTATTAAAATGACAGTAATATGAATTGAAATCGTTAGCAAGGTCCAAACATAGCCAAACTAAACAAAATATAAAAAGAGTTATCTTACATTAATCGTAGGGAACATCACTAATAAACGAATGACCTGACTTCTTAACAACATGACTCTTTGATGGCCACACCAACCATAGTGAGCTCTTACTGACCAATTCCATATATGTATATAAGAAGTCAGCTGCCACGTACACGTGGTTTATAACCAAGGCATTCGCTCTGCTTCGCAGTGCTACGTATTTTCGCCCTGCCGTGAATATATATAAGAATGTTATTCCGACATTCCGATGGCATCCACACCTCGTCCGAACGCTATCTTTCCCGGGTTCATGGCGGTAAATAACACGTCATGTTAACGTCCGTTCTTATTTTTCACAATGCATTTCATAACATTGCTTCATTACAATGTAATAATAGACGCGAAATATAAATTAATTACCAAAGATCGTTTAAATGAAAAGTCATTTGCGGTAAGGCTTGGTTTGTAATGATATGTCGAATTGCAGATATATGTTAAATATCAATATCTCTAATTTAAAGTCATCCTCAGACAGCTTTGGAATTAAAATTCATATCTTAGCTAGATTAAGCAAATGTCTGGTTGACAAGATCCGCAACAAATAACACATAACCTCCTAATTTTCAATCACTGCATTCATAGGGTTAGTCGACGATAGTACCCACCGTCACATTCCTAGGAATCTCTGATAGTTAACTGCTCAATCAAGTTCGATGTTTTGAATTTAATGGAATCATTATTTACTCTTGAACATCAGTAACCTCAGTAGAACGTTTAAGCACAATACAGTAAGCTTCCAACTTGTGTTATAGGTCATGACTGTTATCAGAATCGAACCCATGCTGCCCGCTGACTAGAAAAGACTTACTGTACCGAACTAATAAGGTCTTCATGTTAAGTTATTGTAAGAAACATTTGCGTTAACATCAATATTAATATTAACAGATAATAAGCCTTAGTAAAGAGATTGGCATCCCTGACATTCAAAATTAGTTTAGTTGGCAATCCATGGCGGAGAAGATATTTTATATTCAAGGACATGGTAGCTGTACAGAGTTAACAACCATTAAGCCAGATTTAGGACAATTTTCAGTATTAAATATGATCTGGCAACAACGCATATTAAATGTATCAAATTAAACATTTTACTTTATCAATGTTTAAGAGTCCAGTTCGTTATCAGTTTAACAAAAGGTAAATAAGAAAAGAACTCAGTTTTCTAATAACTGATTCACCTAAAAGAAATTAAAACCAATCGCTTTTTGAGTCTCCGAAATTGACAGTGTTTTCAGCTCATACATACATAAAATTTTGATAATGTTCTATACATAACAGCCTCTAATGGTTTCGTTGTAGTTAATTACATTACTCTGTCGTGACCTAAATACACTTGGGGGAATATAGCCTACTTAAAACCAGGTCGAATATGCACAGGCCTATGACTTCCTGCTTTTAAGGGACAATGTATTCTCATCAGGATGAAGTGAAGGTACACACTCTTAATGAAGGATTGTCATTTTCTGTCATTACCACATCTGAGTTCTACGAGTCGCTGTTTTAGTTCTCCGGTTTGAGCTAAATTTCTGCTTCTCCGGATGTCATTACTACCTAAGGAATTCGGCAGCTTTTTATTAGAATTAGAAGGATGACGACTTGAGGTTCATCTCAAAAATTAACTTAACTTCAGCTGGTCTTGAAATATTTTTTTTAAGTATAATTAGGGACACCAAGATACCAAATTAAATCTATTGGTATTATCTTGAACCTCATGAAAAACCGAATAATATTTTTTCTTTTGTAAATAATACAAGCCCCTACAAATGCTTCTAAGCTTTCGAAGCTTTTCATAAAACAGTTTGACATGACAGTAATTAAAGATTATTTGCCGAGAAGTTTACGTTCTAAAGCTTTCCATTTAAAAATACAGCAAAACTAATTTAGACGGCAATCTATTTTTTCTCTCTCGTTTTTAAGAGGACTGCGGATTAATTTAGCTACTTCTTTAATTGTTTCGCCAAAGTTTGTAACTCGTCTAAAATACAAAAAGGACTCCGTTTAAAACGAACGACTCTTTAGAATTATTTTATCTAAAGGAACGATTCGATGCTATTCATTTAATTATTCTTAGTGCTTCTTTTTAATGTATTTAAATTTCAATTTGTCCTTTTTCTACACGATTTTAATTTAGATGAACGCATTTAGATTTATTTTAAATAAATGGCGAAACGACCCTTTAGAATTTGCTACTTATGTTCAGAGAAAGCAGAGGGCTTCGATTTCCAGAGTGCTTTTGAGAATAGTTAGGATCGAGTTACCTATTAAATTAAATAAACGGGTCTGTAGGAAAAGTTTCTGTTGAGGATTACAATAATGGACGTTAATGAACGTTAAACTATATGAACCTTTAATTTTTTTTAATGAGAGTAATGGAAAAATCTTGCTGGTATCAGTAGTGGCGTCACACAGGCGCACAAACTCAGCGATGTTAAATTTGATTGTTTATATTGTTCCCTACCTACGACTGTTTGTAAAAATTCGGAACTATTTGGTCATTTAGTCAGTAGTGTTTGACTGCGAATTATTGCATAAGGTGGAGGTGCTATGTTCTTGGAATTTATGTACAGGGTGCCCCGAAGTAAGTGTTCCAAAATTTACTGGCTGATGCAACATCTAAAAGTTTTTAATTAACGCTTGATTTTTTAAATACAAGACGAGTAAAAAGCAGTTCATTTGGATTATTGGAAGACCAATAATTGTATGAATTTAGCCAAAGTTCGATTCCCTTATATCAAACTGTTTTGTAATTGATTTGAAGTGGTAACTTTCCACGTACTCCTGTGAGCATTCCTGATTTGAGCATTACAAGACACAATAATTATACTTTACATGAAAGACCTATTTATGTAACTGTCTTCCAAACTGTAATAATGTTGCTATGGAGTTCACTGCCCAGTCTCCTGTACTATCATACCAGGCACTAAAAGTAAGTGAAAAGATTAAACGGATATGGTGAAGTTCGAATGAACGCATTGAATATAAGATACACTTCATTCTTTTTCGATAGCAAAACGTGATTAATTAGTTTATGGAAATGATCACAGAATAGTAAAATACAAGGTACATTTGTGCGAACAATCATTTATAAAGATTTTTTTATTTACAATTTTTAATTCCGCATATGTTAAGTGCTCTGTTTATGTCGAGTAAAAGTCTTGGGTAATAAAGATCAGGCAGTCTGTGGTTATCCTGAATCTTATTAACTAAAAACCATCGAGAATCGAACGAATGTCTACATGGACAGACAGAAGAATAATCAATGTTATAAATAATAGCCACAGCGGGAAGACCAGGAAAGCAATCAAAGAAAAGAACAGAAAAATCGTTAACTGAAACAAAACAGCTCCCAAGGAATAAGAGACAATAGATAAATGAGGAAAACCAAACAGTGGAATTCGTGATAATCAAAAAGGCAAAAGAAAATTGTCAAAACAGGTCATACTGAAGAATACCGTCGAGAACTAAGTAGAGAAGAACTGAGACCCTAAGGGTCCTAAGATAGTTTAAAGGACAAGGAAGTAAAAAAACAATAGAGATGTTGGAATGGAAAATTAGCAAAAACGACAACTAATAACAAATGGCAGAATGGTTTAAAAGACAGCACTTTGTCAGAGATGCTTAAAGGATGTAGCATTAAAGAACTGATACACTTAAAGAATGACTGTTTATCAGATCATCCCAAGCGTATTGGGAAAATACATCGATAACTTTGATGTACAAAAACGAAAGCCCGGTCGACTTCGAAAACTATCTCCCAATCAGGTTACTATCCCAAAGATGCAAATAATTCGGCGGAACAATCACCGGCTAAAACGAAAACATGATGTACCAAATCGAAAGAACAGGCAAGATTGCGGAACGACTTCGACATATCTCCGTATAGTAGTATGCCCGTATGGGTGACAAAGCAAACTTGATATTAAAAGAACTTCATGAAATCTCAAATGTCAAACAATAGAGACTGAGAAGCACATTGCCTCTTCAAAACCGTTGCATTTGGTTTAATCATCATCATTTTCAGCCTTCTTTGTCCCATCTCTAGATATAGGCCTCCCCTATTTTTCGTCACTCAATACAGCACACGGTTTTTGATGTCCTTTGTGAACCAGCCAAATCCTTGATATCGTCTCGCCACCGAGTTCTAGGTCTGCCACGATCTGTTCTTCCCGTTCTGGATCTCCATTCTGTGACCCTGCGGCTCCATCTGTCATCTTCTCTTTGCATCAGGTGTCCTGCCCACTGCCACTTCTAGGATGTTATACTTTGCGCGACGTCCTGTATGTACTCTTGTTTTATTCCAAATCCACGTATTGAGCCTTCTGTCTCGTAGTCGCACCCCAAGCATTGATCTCTCCATGGCCCTTTCCGCTACTCTCAGTTTTTCCATCTGAGCGTTGGTTATTGTCATACAACATAATAGACGTCGTCGATGAGTACATATATTTACGCCAAAAGTTCACAACAGCAGGCGACACCCAAGAAGCAGAAACCGAACGAAGAATTCGATTAGCTTGGGCAGCGTTCGGGAAATTTCGAGATGTATTCAAAAGGCCATATCCACAACATCTAAAAACCAAGGTCTTCAACCAGTGCATTTTACCAGTTTTAACATACACTGCAGTAATATGGACAATTGGTTCAATAGATGTCTTTATCATAATTATATTCAGAAAGGATGTACTGTAGGAAGATTGCCTCGAAAACTTAGTTATAAAGAAACCATATAAAAAGATCAAGAAGAAGGCAAAATTCTGAAGAGCTCTCGATGGTTTTGGTCGAGAATGCAACGGACTTTGGTCGTATGGAAAATGTTCTTAAAAGATCCGCTTTATCAACTAGCTAGCCCCAAGAGTGTAGATCAGTGATGAGGAAACTACGACCCACGGGCCGGTGAACAATTCCATATCAGATAAATTGCAGGTACCAACCAATATTCTCTGGTCCGCCATGTATGTGAAGTTACTCCAAATGCCCCGACCTTACAAAAGTTTCCCTACCACTGGTATAGATGATACTACCACCAACGTTGTAGAGACAGCAAATCTACTAAACCTATGAATACGCAATTTTAAAGCTCACATGTCATGTTGATCCTTTCCCTCTAAGATTAGACATGTCCCATTTAAATTTCTAGTGATGAAGTATGAGAAGTAGCGGATCGTTTTGTGGACGAGAACAGATTAACTTGAGAAATCAGCACCTTTATTGCAAATTTAAGATTAATTTGAAATAAAACCACTTTATAAAAGTTTCTGTTTTTAATGCATGTCTACTGTACCTATAACAGATACTACATATTGACAAAATGTTTTACTCTCTGTCATGCTACAGCTTGCCTAGTGAATTACGAACAAAATCTAGGGAGGGGATATTTCCATGCATTTGGGCTCAACAAGCATTCATGCCATGGATTGTATCTTTCCTAATCTTTTTGTTGGAGGTTTGAAAATCATTATATCTCATTTTGTGCCAAGTGTCAGGAGCTGTATTGTTTTTATGTAGGTATATTCCTAAAAGTTCCTAAAGTTAAAGTCAAGTTGAAAAAGGCGTTGCCAAATCCCATCGCCTTAAAAACATGACATCATGCCTTCTGAAAACTTTGGAGAGGGTATCTGATAGAGATATTAAAGCTACTGCATTGACACAAAATCAACTATATCTCAGTTAATATGCCTACACTCTAGGGGCCTACATTTGGTAACAGAATAGATACACAGATCATATGACAAAAAATCACTAACTTAGATGTTTTTATAGACCCTGAAGGCGATTTTTGTAAAACGATCATTAATGGGTAGGTTTTGACGAACCCGTACTGCAGTTATGAAGTACCTCCTTAAAGTAACGGTAAACAGAGGATGTCACTACGACTGAGGGTCTTGATAAAAGACACCCTACTTCATCTACTTAATGAAGCAGGTCTTTACACTCTAGGATATACAGATGATATAACAATTTGCAGAACAAACTGCATTTGATGAAAACACCTATACACAGAACGCATCGCAGTGCTATAGACTATGGGAATCATAGCCAAAATAGATCCTTTAGCTTTACACTGTCATAATAGCCCTAATAAGGCCCATGCCTTCTTGCGGAGCCTTAAGTTGGCCAGAGTTATACAAGTTACTAGATCAAATGAAATTTTGCACAGGCGCAATAGATTCCATGCCTACTACAATCCTTGAAGCTACATTAAGTCTCCTTCTACTAGATAGTTATGCAGAGGAGACGGTTTGGCCAGCTGCCTTAAGCTTGCAAACAAAGGGTCTATGAAAAAGGGTAAGGCTTGAAGTCCTTCAGTTAGAGGTTATACAGTTTATCGTACATATACCTTTTGGGCAGTGCAAATGGGCAAGTACATGCCCAGGATTAGGTCAGCTAATGCCCCGAGTGTAGTAGCGGACGTTACTTGGTAAATAGGACAGCAGATCACCACTTGAGGATTTTCTAGCTTGGCATGACTTAAATTCACAGCACCTCTCACAAAGCTTCCAAAGTGGATCAAAACTGTAGGCTGGTTTAACCCTTAACCGGTCAAGGTGTGCCTGACAGGCACATCCTGATGGTTTTTCGGATCTATTTTTTCGCAGAAAAATTTTTGGGCCTTGGGTATTTCATTTATCCTTCACTAGTGTATATTACGTACGTTTCTGCTTTTGTTGATAAATGTTTTCTCTTTATATTAAACTTTTTTGTTACACAACCAGTCAGTTGTGCCTGTCAGGCACACGTTGCTCTATTTTTTCGCAGAAAAATGATTGGGTCTTGGGTATTTTATTTATCCTTCACTAGTTTATCTTACGTACGTTTTTGCTTTTGTTGATAAATTTTTTCTCTTTAGATCCTTTAAGAAAAATATTAAAGATATTAAACTTTTTTGTTACACAACCGGTCAGGTGTGCCTGTCAGGCAGATGTTGCAGAATGTCATTTGTTACTGCAGTGTGCCTAGTAGACACACCTTGTTCGGTAGTGTTAGTAAAATAGCTTGACCGGTTAAGGGTTAATCAAGTCGACGGAGTACAATACGCCAACATTGTAGGCTGAGTATGTGTAAAGTTTATTCGTTGTCTTTCTCACACCCAAAACCCCAGGTCCAGGTGACGCCGTTAACACCAAAATGAAATTTTTAGTGCAAGAAAAAAGCAGCTAATAACAGTTACAATAACTTCTTAAAAGTATTCCTTCACATCCTCAACGCTTCCAGAGACACCTCCAAAAGGTTCCTGCAGTTTAGTGCATTCGACAAGGAATTGCTTGCTGGGCATAATCTTAATCGTGCAGGCAGAATGACTCACGTAGAAAAACGCATTTGCCTATTCTTCTTAAGGACGTCCAATTAGACATTGAATGATGATCGTTAACTTTTGATAAAGGAAGCTTAGCATTTATCAGCTTCTCAAAGTCTAATATTGGTCGTTGGTGATTAAAGGTAAGCAGTAAAATGCCTTCCTTTAACTTCCTTTTTCTCTTTTTTCCTCAATTTTCACTGACACAAAGTTGTTTGGTTGTTTGAGCACGACCTACCCATGAAAGTAGAGAGACGTATTGTTTTGTTTAATCCCTTGTGCTCGTATGACTTAAACCTTTCTTCACTTCCAGCTTTTGACTTATTTTTCGTTGGCCAAGTCCTTCTTCTTCTAGTGGACTTTTCATATGTTCTTAGGCATCGGAGATTTTCGTTTAAAAAAATAGGGCCTTCACCTAAATATTTTCCTAAACGTTTCTTTAACTTTGCGTGCTTCGGACTAAAAGTCTATCATAACAAGTTTAGTTTAGGCATTGATTTGCTTAAATGAAAGGTATATTAGGATATTAGGATATACAAAAATCTTGGCATAAATGGTCATTTATGCAAAGCCCTTATTAATGATCGAATCGCAAGAGGCGCTGGTGTCGTTCGTTTTAACAAAGGTTAATGATAAATCCGGCCTCTCGATAGTGCAGCGAGTAAATGCCTACTTCACAAATGAGAGGTACCGCGTTCGGATCCAACCGTGGCCAGACCTCGGTCATAGATAAGCCCTAATAATAAAAAAATATATAAAACGCATACAGCGCCGCCTGACGGACAAAGAGCCGTCAGTGATTTATTTTGGCATTAGTGTCGGTACGGTGCGCTGCTATCAATTACCAGACAAAGCCTTTTATTCAAATAATCACTGCGGCCGTCTTTAACTATGAAATAATGGTTGTCTAGGTGGTGCAGACTTCTTTTGATGACCCTGGTGCCGTTATTTTGATTTTTTGACTTAAGACTTATTTGCAATAACTGTTTCCTTTGACGCCCTTTATTTAAAAAATTATGAAAATACAGCAATAAATTTGAAAAAATTAATATTTAAACAATAAGAGCCTCGCCTTAAAGTAAAGCTTTGGTTTCCTAGGAAGCGGTGCCGTCATTTAACGGCCGTAAAAGTACGGTGGGTGACGTCACGAAAAACGGTGTAGTGTATTTTAAGCGAAGTGTTTTCCAAAAGAGCGGTAGCGCACACCCAACGTAATAGAGCGGTGTCGTCTCATCTGAAGCGCTGAGCCAGTATGGTACGAATCAGTTTAGCAACGTTTTTTGGCGGTGCGTCTTGTCACCCACCGTATTTTTACGGCCGTTAAATGACGGCACCGCTTCCTAGGAAACCAAAGCTTAAGTCACGGTCCCGTAACATTCTGTTCCCCATAATAATTAATAAACTCCAGACGATTAATTTCTTGTTAGCCCATGATGTAATTTAAATGTAGTGGAAACCTCAATCTAAGACAGCAGTCAGACAAATCCTTTCGGATTAACCGATTGTGGGAAACTGTAGTGGTTTTCCAGGTATGCAGATAACAATGCGGTTCCTGCAGTAACCGCCGCTTCTAATTGAGTATCTCAGGACAATCGATCAATTAAAGCAATCAGTAGAATTAGGTGCGAGCTTCAAACTGTACTAGTTTGTCCTTTGTTCACATTCTGGCGAATTATTGACGTAATTACATTCCCGACAGTCAAAGCAGACATAGAATCCAATTAAATTTAAAACATACCACAATTATTTCGGTAATTAGTTTGATACGAATTGCATTGAAGCTCATTTCAAGTTTACTTTCACAAAGTAAATAATTTCCTAAAACAATTAAGTTTCAATTTTAAGTTGGTTAAACCGGCCAAACTAAAATAACTTACGGAACTATCACATAAATTAGGTAAGCAGTATCAAAACCTAACTTTGAATCCTGTCTGGTTTTAACTTTAACAAGTTTGCGCCAGTTTCCTCATCTCGGTGGGATAAAATTGAAGTTTAGTTATCAAACTATGAAATGCATAGCGAAAAACGTGGATTAACTTTAGAAAAATTTAGGTTGGAGTTGAGCTGACACGAGGAAACTGAATGTGGTGATAAATATAAAATGAGGACGGACTTATTTTGTAAACAGTATGAAATTATCATTTAAATGTGTTGACCCTCATCAACATTTGGGATAAATCTCTCTTTGTTTACTTATTACTTATTTAGTAAATTAAAGTGGGAGGATGCAACCAAATGCAAAACGGAGGTCAAGAGTTACGATTCTTAGAAGGGGGGAAACAAAAATGTAAACCTGACCAAGAGTTAACCAAAGACAAAGTGTACAAGTTACAAAAAGAACTCAGAAACAGAAAGAGAAAGAAAAAGTAATAAACTAAGTGAAAGGGGCTGAAACGAAGGGAAGAATACAGAAACAAATAAAAGCGACATCGAGTTAAGTACATGAAGCGATTATGTAAATAAAATTGCTTTTAAGGATTACCTAACCAATTGTTTTGTACAAGTCTAATCCTGTCATCCATTGAAAAAGAAAATAAAAGGCACTTAATATATTAAAAGCAGATTACTTGAAAGTAATTGACTAAACATACAGATTCAGAATAGCCCTCTGAGTGTTGAGAAGCAAGAGTAGATGAATAAGGATATATTATCATTTCAAAAGAAAATTCTTAAATATGATTTTCGAAGAATTAACGTTAATAAACCAAATTACTTCATTATTCTTCGTTTTCTTCTTCATCTTCTTCAATTTATGTTTTGCATTTTCTTCTTTTTCTTTTACCTCTCCCCTTTCTTCTTCTTTCTCTAGTCTTTCCTCATTTTCGTTTTCCTTCTCCTTCCTCTCCCTTTTCTTCTTTCATCTTTTCCTCCTTCTCATCTTCGTTTTTTTCTTTCTTCTACTTTCTCTTTCTTCTTGCCTAAACCAGGGGTTTATTATTAAGCCTAGTTCGAGTTGATTAGGTTTGGTTGTAAATACTTTATTAATGGATAAAACGATAGAAAAAAGCAAAGAAGAAAATTAATTAGACAGGGGAAATGTCCGTTTTAACTTTGTAAGATTGTGTAGAAATAACTAGCGAAGATAGCAACACCAAATGGTTGGATAAACGTGTCAAGTAATGCCACATTTCACAGTGATATCACAACAAACACTACTTATTCGGCTACATCCCGTTCTATTTCTTCTTCTGCCTTTTCAGCCGAAACCTCGAATAATGCCATATTATCCAATAGTATGAGTTATATGAGGGATTTCTGTATAGTGTATATATTCCAGATAAAAAGTCAACCTTAAATTTACCAGAAGTCTTTGACCCACGTCGCCACTTGAATATTGCTTGATTTTTACGAGAGGTTTTTATTCAAAGTCAAATTCAACTAACATTCATGTATTTCATATCGGTGCTTTAGTGTTACAAAATAATATAAATTGTTTGTTCTAAGTCCCAATTCAAAGTGAAGTTATACTTATTATTGGGTCCAAATCAACACAATTTATTCTAAGTCCAGATTCAAAATAGATTCTTTAACAATTAATAAACAAGATACATTTACATTGTAAAGTTATACAAAATTATGTTCCAATCACATTTAAAACGACTAAGTCCATAAAATGATTTTAAATAATTTACACAAATATTTTACAGGCCCTGAATTACAATTTAAGTTTAACATAAAACAATCTTACATTTATTTACTGGAGCATCATCTTGAAGGGAGTCACTTTTGTCGTACATGCTGCTACGTTGGTGGATGGATATAAACCATACCTTTACTGTATTTTGGTCGCAGTATACATTATATGGAAATTTGATCCCCTTCTTCCAATATTCCCTATCTTATCTTATGTGCGTGGGTATTGTAAAACTGCATTGAATGAAGCACATGCTAAGTATCAGGTTTCACCGTTCATTGCACTTAAAAGATGCAACCTTGATACGGCGCGTGCGGCTTGCCAGTGAATGTCCGGATGGTGTTACAGTAGAAATCACGCTCTTGTTGTTTTATACAGGGTGATTCAAAAGGTATGGTCCAAACTTAAGGGTGTGATTGATGATGTTAAAATAAGTATAAAATGCCAATAAATTCATGTTCAATTCACAATTGTTTTCCAGTTATAACAACATTTACGATAATTTATTATTAATAAAGAACGTATACAATTATTACAAGAAAAATTAAAAAGTATCACAATAAATATCCAAAATGTCCACCTTGTACTTGTATACAACGCCGACGCAGAGAATCTTGAACATTCCTCAACTGTTGAGGATGTCTTCGAATATCTTCAACAGCTTCATTCATTCTATTAACTAAATGGTCCCTCTCCCGAATTTCCGTTGCATAAACTTTTTCTATTAATGTGCCCTACAAGTAAAAATCTAGTGAAATTATGTCCGGTGAACGATCCGGCCATAGTACTGGACTGCCTCTCCCAAACCAGCGCTGTAGAAAGCGATTATTTAGCGATTTATCGAACCCTTTACCTGATGTGAATTGTGCAACGATGCTCCGTCATGCTGATACCACATGGATCTTCGCACATCAAGATGCAGATCTTGATCTTGTACGTAGTGTACGCCAAACTGACGACTGGGGAATATTTAATTGCTTCAATAGTGACATCATTATTGTACACGTTATTTCTTCCGACATGAAGTGGTCCAACCCTACCTGTTTCACACAAATTTCGGTGCAATCGTTCAAATGTTCGGTGGTCAGACTGTCTCCGGTGAGGATACCTTCGCCCATATTTTACCATAGCTGCACGGGTATTTCCGTTGCAATAACCATACACAAAATGCATTTCTGCTTTCTGCATAATCACGTACAGAAATCAATGTCTGCATCATTGCCACATTTATTAAAAACTACGCCAATTCAAGCTTGAAACGTCTTCTGCCATAAGAAATTAACATTTGTTTTATTTATTTCCTAGATAACGTGATTTGGCAGAACACAGATGAAACCAAAGAAAACCTCTGTAACTAGATAACGGTTGGAGATAAGACATGCGTTTATTGGCATTTTTTGCTTATTTTAGCATCACCAATCACACCCCTAAGTTTGGACCATACCTTTTGAATCACCCTGTATGTAAATTCTCGAATTTACTTTAGTCTAGCCAGTTAGACTTCCCAGTTATATCTACGGATTGCATAGTTGCATACGTCATAGGCGCCTCTTCTTATTTGGTATTCACTTAGTGGGTTTTACTCATAGGGGATTTGCAGATGTTAGGTTCGCTTTTCTTTAGGGAGTTTTGTTGCAATTTTAGTTAACCTTCTTCTACGTTAAACATCGGTCACGGATGGATGTCAACCTTGGTCTTAGAATATAATTATCCAAAATTTAGTTGGATAATCCGAGGTTCGACATAATTGAAAATGTTTTCAGTTTGCCTATTGGGCCTTTAGTGAATTTAGAACGGTAGTCGTTTTGGATTGTAAGCATTCTTCATAACCTTAATTGGGATTTTTAACTGTTCAACGACCATTTTGTAGAAGCTTTTCGAAGGGCATTTAAGAACTTTTGGGTATGTAACACATTGATTTTAATTGAAGATTTCTTACGGTATTCGTTGTATTTCAGCCCTTCTTTTCGTACGTTCTTTTTAGTACGTTTTTGTGGTTGGTGCTGGTTTTCCTGCACAACGTGTTCGTAGAAACCACCTGTTCGACATCTGTTCCACGTGTTAGTTCAACACCACGTTGGTTTGGAAATTATTTGAAGGAATCACCCCGTGATATTTAGAAGACTTCTGGAAAGTTGCCTGAGTTCAAGTTCGTTATCTTTACGTTTTAAAACCCCACATTTAAAGGTTGAAGGTCAGATAAACTTAAGATTTGATTTTGAGGTTATCTTATGTTATTTAGTTAAATTTAAAGACGTTTAAACATTTAGTAGATTTAATTTTGGTATTTAACTTTTGTTATTAATGTGATTAGAAGCTTTTATTAGAAATATTTACAGTAATTAATTTGCATTGTAATTTAAAGTGTTAGTAAAACTTTCAATCGTCATTTAGTAAATCGTACTCCAGTACGCTTGAATTAATACTGTGGTTGCAGTCACAGCAAAGTGAGTTTATAAATTGTATTTTTGATGTTGTAAAACGAATATTCAAATTTCGTGGTTCAACTATATAGTTACTTCTTATTTTGTTTTTAATATTAAATCGTAATTGAATTTTGTTACCGGCAGGTTTTGCAAGATATTATTATTATTGTACTATGGATCATTGTTGTCTATAATCGCAGGTCACGACGAGAACTGAGCTCATTTCTGCGTATGCGTATTTGATAGTTTAGTTTAAGAATTATCCTTGCGAACCCTCAGAGGGTCTACGTTCGTTTAATTACGATCTTAGCATTTTGAACGATACAGTCTACGTTCGTTTAATTACGATCTTAGTATTTTGATTGGTGCATTTTACTTTTGTTTAGTTACGACCTTCGTTTGTTTTTGAACATTCCCTATAGTTTTTCTTTGTTTTATTCAATTAGATCTTGTCGTTTGGACTTTATATATTACATTTAGACTTATTAGTTGTTTACGATCTTAGTAATTTTCCTTATTTGTCCTTTGAATTAATAACTTAATTATTAATTTTTCAATTTCAATTTTGTGTATGTGTTTTTGCTTATGAGTTAATATATATCCTATTCGTTAATTACCAAGTCTTGCGTTTTATTGTCAAGTCAATTGACTTTGGAGGTCTATTCTTCAGGAGGTCCGACTGAAGCTGTTTACGTTATAAGGACCTGGCGCCCAAGGAACATCGTTAGTTGAGTAATTAGTGAGCACTACTATTTCATTTTAGGAACCTCACGCCCACGCAACAGAGTAGCGGGTTTATTTAGTGTTATCACCTCCGGATAACAATTGATATACTTCACCTAGTGCTGGTGTAGCAATGGAATGACGTCATATCAACCACACGTGCAAGTGAATTGAATACATTAAATGCATTCCAAACTTTGTAATCTTTGAGTCATGGCAAACCTAGCTTTCAGTTTGGAATGCAAAGTGGTTAAAATAACAGTTGGAATGTTTTTCTTTTAATTTTACCCTCTCTTTTTTTGTCTCTCTCTCTCTGTTTGCTTTTCCTTGTAGCCATTTTCCAAATTTATCTTCCTTTTTGACCTCCTATCAGTAACAACCCTCCTAGTTTTGATTTGGTCTATATATATTTTAAAGGGGATTGGCGATATACTGCCCCCTTGTTTCACTGATTATTATTTTTTCAATAATTTTCCTGCCTTCATCCCCACTTCTTGGTATAACTTGAGAATTATAGTTAAGTGCTTTTTGAGTTCAGATATTATAGTATATTATTATATGAGCGATTATGACAGCCATTATTCACGAAGATGACGTTTGAGCCCACGAGCTGTCAGGCGAGTGGCACAAATCATCTGAGCGAATAATGGCCATAATCGCGAATGTAATACGATACTTTTTCTACACCTATTAAACAAATATATTAGACTCAAATTAGTCAAATTTGATAACTTTGTAAACAAGCAATATGACAACACCCTTGGGCGTGTCGATTGTCAGCCGCAGAAGGAGTTGATCGCGGGCGATTTAAAATATGATTGGATTAGCGAAATATTGATTTTTGGATTTGTATTTGTGATTGGCCGAAATCATAATTCACTGCAGTGAATTATGAATCCATAATTCACTGCAGTGAATTATAGGTACTATTTTTCACCAAAAAAATGCTAATAATTGCAATATAATTAAATAGGTGTAGAAAAACATGTTATTGTATACTTTCCAAAATCTAGAAGCGCAACATAAGCTCGTTCCGTAAGATTTTACCGAAGGCTAGACCAGGGCGGGATTATTGGTTATGGACTATGCTTAGGGCCCCTATAATAAAAGGCCCAATAGGAGGTTGAAATCTGGGTATAAGTAATATTTGAGTCTAATTTTAGCCTTCCAATCTACGAGTATCATGTAAGTTTTCTTCTCCAATTATGCCCAAAATTCTTCTATTCCTCGTACTTCCGTGGCAATCATTTCAACAAAATTAATTTTCTCTTCAAAATTTGCAGTACGACTTTCACGTAATGGGAACTGCTTTGATCCCGGCATAACACAAAGATTATCTTGAATAAAATGAATTAATATAGAGAGCAATTTTCTTCTTCTAACATTCGTTAGGATAAATACATTCAACAATGGAGACGCTGGACCAAAAAATGACCAAGAGGAATATGCTACAGGAAGACTACAGCGTCTTCTTTTTTGTCTATATTTCAATGCGTCTTCATCTTTTTTATCGTTCTCCTTTTTCTTCGCCTTTCTTCTTCATCTTCTCCTCCTTCTTCCTCACCTTATCCTTCTTCATCTTCTTCTTATCTTATCTTTTCTTCTTTTTGTTCTTCTTACAACAAAGGTTGATTAGGATTCGTGTTTCTTTGAATTATTATTCTCCTTTTTTAAGTACCAACTGCAAAAATATTAAAAAAAACATTTCAGCAATAAAAAGCATATATTATCAATCAGGATGAATTGTTTAGGGGGTTTTCAAAAATCAATATTGAATAGACTAGAGAATCCATATCTGAATAGTTATCGAGCTGAAAACTAACGTGGTAGAATGTATTGAGAAAGAACAAGTGACAAAGCTTGATTACGCAGAAGGTAAATTAAAGTACGGATGGTATTACACTCTCTCAGGTGGTATGGCCAGCGACATGGAGGATTAAGGCGTCGCTTTTATACCTGGTTGTACCACAGGCTATGCATACGGGATAATGTGGTAAAAACCACGCCTTCCCTACTCCAAAATTGTGTTTCTATTCCCAATTATTTTCAGTGACGATTTGGGTTTGTATCCACAATCTTCCACATTGTAAACAAGAATCTAAACCGTTAGGCCACTCCGGCATCTATAATTATATAAGCTAAATGAAGAATACAGAGGATGCCACCAGAAATTAATCAAAACTAAAAAAAATTATATAAGAAGGCTATGAAACAGGGCAAACAAGCATGGACAAGTAAAAATTGGAACACACGACAGTTCTTTGTTTTTCTATTGGATTCACTTTTTCTATGACCTCATTTCTTGTCGGTTTTGTGGTTGTCTGTAAGCATTTAAGTACAAAGTTAAACATTGTTACGATTTTTTAGCTTTGGCTTGAATCGTATCAAGTTTTTCTATTATTTGCCAATGTTGTGAGCGTGAAGAATGTTTTTGTTGTGTGTTTGTGGTTGTTTAATTTAACTTCGAACAATTTATTTTCAAAATTTCATATTTTTTTCATTCTTCCATTTCAATAATTTTACCGTAACCTATTTGAATTCATTTGGAATTTCCTTGGAGAACTCTTCGCCTATTTAGTATGCAACTTGAATTGTATAGGTGTCATCTGGGTTATATTGTATTGAGCCTGCGCGGTGGTTGACTGTTGTAGGTGTGTTGAATCTTGACACAGGATGATTTCTCTTTGGCAATTGACTTTCATTCGTAACGGACCTTTGAGTTTCCGTGGTGTTTGACCATTTTACGTTCCATGTGTTAATGGGCGTATTGTTTAAAAATTTGGTTATAATTCTCTGCTATGTTTGATTTGCAAATATAGTTGCTTCTGCACTATTTTTAGTGGTAAGTTTTTTCTTAAATTTTCGTTAATCTCCTTTTCTTATGGAATGGGAATTTTTTCAGCACCTATCTTGGGGTTATAATACCTATTTTTGTTATAAATTTGATCTACTTTCCTAATTGGAGGATTGCTGTGTGTTTTCTTGCTGGGATCTTCAATTCCGTTGGAAACTTTACCTTTTATTTTATCGAAACACGTGGAAGGAAGCCATTTTGTTCATGCGGCTAGCTGTTAACCTAATTCAACTTTAATTTAATTTCCTGCATATTCAAATGTGTCTGGATGTGGGAATTCACCGATTTTCAGGACTGAGATAAGTGTTAATTATATTTTTGTAATTTTAATAAATTTTCTGTGTTCATGGTAATATAATTCACAGGTGTTGTATACCTGTTCATCTTTAAATTTTTTGTAGTAATAAATTTTCATATTCATTTCAATCATGAATTAAATTTATCATTTTTGCTTATTCAATTTCTTTATTGTTTTAATTCATGACTGAATTGCTAATTTTTCCTATTTCATAATTGAATAAATTCTATAACTGATTTTAGATCTATATTTTGTATTGAATATTAAATTTATAATTGTGTGTAGATTTAAATTTGTGTAATTCTATTTATCAAGTTTTTATCAACGAACGTAATCAATATTTAATTATAATTTTTTGTAAATTTAAACCCTGGCCTTTTGCGCCGCATCTTGAGTCCGAAAAAAATAAATTGTTTATGTTTTAAAAAGGCTTTTTATTATCATTTTGATAAGTTTTTGTAGCAACATGACGTTTTAGTTTTATTTTCAAACTTTTATCTCTTACTCACATAACTAGAGAGATAAACAGCGACGAAACTTTTTGTGATCCTTCCAAACTCAAAACAACAAATGTACTAAAACCATCTGAATAAGTATAATGATAAAGAAAATAATAAACTAACACAGGTAAAGAAACAACCGAAATGTTTTCTCACAGATAATGTTTAGTATAGACAAAAAGCTAACAGCAAGTGAACAAAAGGTAGCAAAGATACTAACGGTAGTAAAACAAATGAAGGCGAAGACGATGAAATTATCAAACAAAAGACGTAATTTTAGTTACAGTTCAAAATTTGAGGCATAAAAACTAGCTTGAAAAAAGATAAGCTATATAGATAGAAATAACAAATTAAATTTGTTTACTTTATAGAGTTAAGCGTTGTAGTTTTATTTTCTGTTTGCATATTTCGGATAAAATTTATTATTTCCGGTTTCAAGCACAGAAATATTGAAATATATCAAGCCGAAAAAGATATGGTTCAAAAGCAGCCTTTGTTGGCTTTGATATTTCAAAGATACGATCTCGAAAGGCATAGAAATTTTTGCATGGCGAAATTCAAATGATAAATGAGGTCTATTTTAGTTCGTTAGACAAACAGCGTCAAATATTCTCGTCCGGATTGTCGTAATCAGGCGCAATGAATCAATCTGTTTTAATAATCCTTAATGCCGAGCGCCTTTTATAACTTTAATAGAGCCCTAAGTGTAACACTGCCATTAATTTATGTCCCTCCCCTTTTGCCACGCGTCACCACGATTACGTCCCCTCTGTTAAAATAGACATCAATCACTCGTAAATCCTGGATTTTCTTGCTGGAGACGCTGACAAAGTGTGGGAAGATGCAAGTGAAAATGGGTATCCCAGTTGTTCCATTATTTACTCTACTTTTATTATTAAAAAAATCGTTTACCCTCCGCCTTTTCGCTCTCTTTGATCTATGGCCGCCTAATTTACAACACCCTCGATTGTTTCTCTTTCAGAATTTACACGGTTCCTTTGTTTCTTGAAACTGAAACTGAAACCAAAACCAGACTAGTAAAGCACCTCAGTTTTAATTATTAAAAGAAAAGATTAGAAGACAGAAGAAACCCTCAACCCTTCGCATTGCGGGTCGAAATCGCCTACCTTTATTTTTCTACGCCGTTTTGGAAAATTGACACATCAGCGTTATGGGAAACCCTATAAACCAATCTGGAAACTTAATTAAATCGTATATTTTATGGCATGGCAAGAGTGTTTGTTCTGAAACGTATAAACCAATTTATTTTAGTATATTATTATATGAGCGATTATGACAGCCATTATTCACGAAGATGACGTTTGAGCCCACGAGCCGTCAGGCGAGTGGCACAAATCATCTGAGCGAATAATGGCCATAATCGCGAATGTAATACGATACTTTTTCTACACCTATTAAGCAAATATATTAGACTCAAATTAGTCAAATTTGATAACTTTGTAAACAAGCAATATGACAACACACTTGGGCGTGTCACGCGAGTCGATTGTCAGCCGCAGAAGGAGTTGATCGCGGGCGATTTAAAATATGATTGGATTAGCGAAATATTGATTTTTGGATTTTTATTTGTGATTGGCCGAAATCATAATTCACTGCAGTGAATTATGAATCCATAATTCACTGCAGTGAATTATACGTACTATTTTTCACAAAAAAAATGCTAATAATTGCAATATAATTAAATAGGTGTAGAAAAAATCGTTTATTCCCGTCATAAACTAACAGTTATCACTTTCCGATGATTTTCATTAAACTGTATGCATTCGAGTACACCAACAATGTACGCACAATGTTAAAATTATCACATAATCCCAGAATGGAATATAAACGAAGCGGAACTATCTTGTCATAATATTTTATGTACCTACACGTTTGCCTATTTGCGTGCAATTTTATTTTAATGACTACATTCGACGGAAAAGATGCAACCTATGCATAAACGTTTTCGTTCTTTGAAATTATTGTTTGAAATTACTTTTTCGGGCAAAATTCCTACGCAAAACTGTATATATTTTGTTGGCTAGCATTTGCTTTTTATTAAATAAAGGTCACCATACACGCGTAATGCAGGTTTTATATCAAATACAGGGTCCGGCAGGGAGGTGTTACGTTTTTCAAAACACTCTAACACAGATGTTTTTGAACAAATTTCAATTTTTATTTTTTTCAAAAGTTACATAATATACAGTGTGTCCCCGGATGGACTTAACTATACTTGTAAACTGCCTTATTTTGCATTTTAGGAAGAACAGTCATTCTTCATAGAAAGTTTTGCTTCATCTAGCAAGTCCTCAGCCACTACCAAAATTTCGAAACAGGGTGGTTACAATTTATTACACAATTTTTACAATACACAAAAACAAAGAAAACTTATTCTACATGTTGCCCTCCTAGTGTTACACATTTTTCAACGACTGCTCTAAACTTTTCGAACACTAGGTGAATGGTATCTCAATTTATGTCCGCTACAGCTTCTGGCAAAATTTATACCTATTACTTATTTATCTTAATAAAGATAAAAAAATCAAGTTTGAGATACAAAGTTCAGATTAGATATATGATGAGCTTCTAATTAAATTTCAAACATCTTTTCCCAGTAATACTTATACTTTCCTTTCAAATAAAAGGTACTTCATTCTTAACCAAATTTCACGTTGTCTCGTTTTCTAACCACCCTGTATGTTATTTCGAAATTTTGGTAGTGGCTGAGGACTTGCTACCTAGATGAAGCAAAACTTTTTATGAAAAATGACTGTTCTTCCTAAAATGCAAAATAAGGAAGTTTACAAGTATAGTTAGGTCCATCCGGGGACACACTGTATAATGCCATTTAAGAAACATAAAGCACAAGCAAAAAGAATGTAATTCAGGCGTGAAAAATGACTCCATCCAAGTGGCGACCGTTCTTGTCCAGGCATTGTTGCAGGCCGGTGGAAAAATTGCCCTTATACCTTTCAAGCATAGCGCGTGGAATTGCTCGAATTTTTCGAGTTATGGCTTCCGAAAGAGCGGTAAAAATATATCTACTAATTATTGTGTTTATTATGAAATAAATCTGTAACACGCTTCTCAATAAACAGGGTTCGAATAGCAACGATTGCGAATCTTTCCGGTGCTCTCATACTGGCTCCAAAATCGGGAGCCCTCGGGTAACTTAAGAAACCAATAGACCAATAGAGCATCCGCAATCGGCAATTTCCGACATTTCCATTCACGGTTAGTTATTACGTATATTTCTTATGCGAACGAAGGCTGAGCCCTAACGATTTAAAATATAGGTAACTGTCGCGTCGCAGGGGGATAATAATATTGTAACGTTTCTACGACGTTTATTTAACATAAACTCGGTTCGTGGTGTAAATTAATTTATTAAACAAACTTAAAGTACGAAATAATTATAAAGAACAACAATTAAACACTAACGTAAAACTAAACGAAATACTAATATTAAAACCGAACACTAAAGTAATTTATGTAACTATTTATGTAACTATTTATTTATACGTATTCAGAATTGCAGCCGCGCGTATCAGTTTTCAGACTGCCGGGTTTTTGTTCGTCCCGCTCTTATATCTGCGGCGGCCTTTGACTCCCGAGTTTTGTGGATTTTGCTAGAAGACTCATCGAATTTACTCGTCGGCTCGAGAACAGCTGACGCGGCGATGATGTCATTGTATAATTTGTTACACTGCCCCCTTCTTTAAGTCTGTTCTGTCCCAGAACAGGTTTCGACCCTTGATTCCTGAAGAACGGGTCATGACGGTATCGGCACTGTTCTCCTCTTCTGCAGGTCCCACTGCGGTAGAAGTAACAGTCTACACTCTTCTTCGGTGTTAATGCAGGCTTTGAATCAAAACTGCAGACCAGGATAGTAACACCGGAGTCCTTGAAGACTACCTCCAGCATGTTTCGTACGGTCCTCCAATCTAGCCGATCCAGCCCACAGCCGAGTTTGGGAACTGCCAACTTCTTAATGCCCCTAGCTAACAGGTCTTTCTTCAAATCCCATAGAGCATTCCAGAGGTCTCCATAATCCGGCTTCTGGTAATGGAACTGTTTCGTAACCAAATAATAAATAAATCGTTGTTGATCTGGGAGATATAAAGCTTTGCCGACCGTGGGGTTCCGTCTTTCGAGTGCGTCTAGTCGCCCAAATTTCTTCTGAAATACGACCGCAATTCCTCTTCCTAAACGAAGGTCCTTGGATACGCAGTGAGCTATCGAACAATCAGTAGGAACCTTGAAGAGATCTTGCTGTACTTCAGTCGTCACTCCAAATCGTGCTTTTCCGGTTCCGGAAAACGCCGCCATGAACTCTTCAAAAGTCGGTCGGCTTTCAGCAAGCTCTATTCTGTTGATAAGTTCTCTGCCCTCGTCTTCAACACCCAGGGCTCTGTTATTACTTCCTTCGTATGGTGCTAAACGATTGGAATGTACCACCTTTGGTTTTCCTCTGGGTTGTTTCTGAATGCGATAGATTACGTCATTTATTCGCTTCTTCACTTGATACGGACCTTCCCAATTCCGTTGTAGCTTCGGTGAGAAACCACGACGCCTCTGCGGGTTGTAGAGCCAAACCAAATCTCCAGGCTGAAATCCGCCTTCTTGGGTCCTTACGTCGTAGGAATTCTTCATCCGGTCGCTAGCGATCTGGTTATTTCCGCGGGCCCGATCGTGGATGTCATTCAACTTCAATTTCAATTTCGTGACGTAATCGTCTCCTGCTACCTCTTGTTCCGCAGGCGGACTTCCAAATTCGAGGTCGCAGGGTAGTCGCAGTTCGCGTCCAAACATCATGCAGGCCGGCGTTTGACCAGTGGTTTCGTGAACCGCTGCACGATTGGCCATTAAGAACAGGTGCAAATATTGATCCCAGTCTCGTTGATGGTCGGATACAACCTTGGCTAAATATTTGCCCATGGTTCGGTTCATTCGCTCCACCATTCCATCGGACTGCGGGTGTAGCGGAGTAGTTCGAGTCTTACGGATGCCCAATAATCGGCAAACATTTCCGAAGAGTACAGATTCAAAATTGCGGCCTAGATCTGAATGTAGTTCCAAGGGCACACCAAAGCGGCTGAAGAATTCCTTAACTAGCACTTCGGCGACTGTCACGGCTTCCTGATTTGGTAGTGCATATGCTTCCGTCCATTTGGTGAAATAATCCATTGCCACCAGGATATACTTATTTCCCGTATCAGTCTCGGGAAACGGTCCAGCAATGTCTATGGCCACTCTCTCTAAGGGATTCCCCACGTTGTATTGTCTCATGGGTGCCCTTCTTTTTCCTAGCGGCCCATTACCTGCGGCACACAGGTCGCACTTGCGACACCATTCCTTAACGTCCTCTTTGCAGTTGACCCAATAGAATCTTTCTCTAACCTTCTCGAGAGTCTTCTTCACACCATAATGTCCTCCTGAGGTGCCATCGTGAAGATGTCTAAGGACTTCGGACACTCGGCTTCTCGGCACTACGAGCTGAAGCCTGACGGTATTTCCATTAGGCGCTCGAAGGTGGCCGGAGCATTGCATAGGCCAAATGGCATGACTGTAAACTGCCATAATCCCGAACCGATGGTGAACGCAGTCTTCTCTCGGTCTTCCGGTTCCATTTCAACTTGCCAATAACCACTCTTCAAGTCCAGTGTCGAAAACCACCGTGAACCAGATAACGTGTCCAAGGTGTCATCAATACGCGGTAATGGATAACTGTCCTTCTTCGTGACCTCATTAAGTTGCCGGTAGTCTACACAGAAACGCGTTGATCCATCCTTCTTGCCAACCAGAACCACTGGTGATGCCCATGGGCTGCTCGATGGCTCAATGATCCCTTGTTTCTCCATATCAGAAATAATCTTTTCCGCTTCCTCACGCTTCGCCCATGGAAGTCGTCTCGGATGTTGTCGTATGGGCCTGGACTCCCCGGTGTTAATCTTATGTCGTACCACATCTGTTCGTCCCTTTTCATCTTCATCAAGGGCAAAGACGTCTTGGTATTGGTTAATCAAGCTTCGCACTTTTCTCAATTCTGTTTCATTGAGATCTTCACATGAATTGGTTATCATGTCAACACGTTCACCAGCATGTTGTTTGGGAGCTGGTCTTTGGGTTTCATTCATACACTTGGCTATTTGGGATACTGGTACACACTGTCCCACAAGGGTGTTCCTCTTCAACGTCACCGGCTCCATATTGACGTTCATAATCCTCACCGGTACTGTTTCTCCAACCTTGACCAGCGCTTTTCCTACCAGTATACCGCTGTGGACTTTCTTATCACAAATAGGTTCCATCATTCGTACACATCCTGCCCGAAGATCTCCATCCAGACCTGCCTTGACAATTCGTTCACTTCTAGCAGGCACCGTCACGTCTTCGGTTAACAGGACTCGTACTACCGGATCGTCCATTGGATGTAGAGGAAGTTCTTTGTTCCCGATTTTTAAAACTCCTTCCTTCAAATCCAGCGAAAACCGGAATCTTCTCAAAAGGTCCATTCCCAGGATGAATTCGTCAGTGATGTCAGCCACTAATACTTCATGTACAAGCTTCTCGCTTCCAATACCGATGGTCATCTTCGCTATACCATGCGTCGTTATCACATCACCTGTCGCAGTCCGAAGCTGGGTATTCGTGGGTGACAGCTTCACGGATTCTTGCAAAAGATCTGGGCGTATGATGGATTTTGTTGCCCCAGTATCAATGAGTAGCGGAACAGTTTGGCCGGCAATGTTCCCATCAACAAACAGACTGGCATTTCGGTTCTTTGACGATACGGCGTGGATGGTGGTCCTCGGGGCATTTCCTTTCGAGATCAACTTTCGCCCTCTTCTGTCAACATCTTTCAGTTTTCCGTCTACATTCTTCTTTCGACTCCTTTTTTTTCGAATAGTCTTCAGTATCAACTCTTCTAATCGATCTTGGGAGCCTTCAGGTTCGTCGGCCATCATGCGGACATGCCCGTGTCCTCGTGATACTTGTTTCGCCGCTTCAAATTCTAAAGCGTGAGCGAGTGCATCATGTACTGTTCTTGGCCGTGCTAACCTCAATGACTGTTGCGTTTCTCGATCCCTTAAACCATCTACGAACGTTTGTACTGCTATCTGTTCTAAGAAGGAGTCGGGAGCCGTAGGGTAGGCTAGTCGAACCAATCGTGCGATGTCGGCTTCGTACTCTTGAAGATTCTCTCCACTCTTCTGAATACGATTCTTCACTTGTGCGTGGTATACCTGTTGAAGATGTGCGTTCCCATATCTCATTTCCAATCGGGAGACTAACAATCGGTAGTCATTCTGTTGGCTTGTTGGAACCGCTTGAAGAACGTTCAAGGCGTCTCCGCGCAAAGCAACGATTAATAACACAGCCTTTTCTTGGTCAGTCCAACCATTGGCACTGGCAGCCGCTTCAAATTGTTTGTGATAGGTAGACCATGGTGTCTTTCCATCAAACGTTGCTAGTTCCATTCGAGCCATTCTATCTTCCACCATTTTTACAATTTTATTCTGTAACGTTCTGGAATTTTCTAACATTTCCTGTTTTAGCTTACTACAATTTTCCAGAACTTTTTCTAATAATTCTTGTTTCCACGTTCCACAATTTTCCAGAATTTTGTCTTCTAGGAATTTACACTTTTTAAGTACTTTTTCTTCTAAGGATTTCGAATTTTCAAGTACTTTTTCTTCTAAGGATTTAGAATTTTCGTCGATTTTGTTTAGCAGTACTTTAAAATCAATTCCGCTGCCTGGAATCTCGAAACTAAAGCTTTCTGGATCTTGGCCCTCTTCTAACAATGCTTTTTTGAGGCGAACTTGCAATTCCTTTTTCGTTCCTGCCGTATCCCAATCCCTTTCTTCCAATTCTCTTCTCAAGTCGGCCACTTTTAACTCGTGAAGTAATTTTGTCGCCATTTTACTTGTTTTAAAGCACTTAATTTTTAAGCAGTTCAACTGTCTTTTTATTTATTTTTTTATTTTTAATTCAACACCGAACCCGACACCTGACGCCAATTGTAACGTTTCTACGACGTTTATTTAACATAAACTCGGTTCGTGGTGTAAATTAATTTATTAAACAAACTTAAAGTACGAAATAATTATAAAGAACAACAATTAAACACTAACGTAAAACTAAACGAAATACTAATATTAAAACCGAACACTAAAGTAATTTATGTAACTATTTATGTAACTATTTATTTATACGTATTCAGAATTGCAGCCGCGCGTATCAGTTTTCAGACTGCCGGGTTTTTGTTCGTCCCGCTCTTATATCTGCGGCGGCCTTTGACTCCCGAGTTTTGTGGATTTTGCTAGAAGACTCATCGAATTTACTCGTCGGCTCGAGAACAGCTGACGCGGCGATGATGTCATTGTATAATTTGTTACAATATGTGTTATTACATTAGTAATGCTTTATATAGATATGCAAAATTTGTATTGTAATAATTAACAATAAATTGTATGTTATAATTAAATAAATAAATTACTTTTACTCTTTCCTAAGAATGGTTTTGGGAGGCTCGAGCCCTTGAGCCCCTATGGAGCAGCCGCCACTGGTTGTATGTCTATAAACTGTGGAGGTTGTAATTAATGGGAGTAAAGTATCACGTGTTTTTAATTTATACCCATTAATAGTTTCCTTACACCGAAAGGTAGCTAGGCATCAGGATTAAGTAAGTAAGTAAGTAAGCAAGCAAGTGATAGTTTAATAAATAGAGCTGCCGCAGATAACAAATCCCCATACTGTAGAAATTCTTTTAGTTGGCAGCATTGCCACTTCCTTCACAAAAATCTAGAATGAAAATATGCGATATGTATTTTGAACAAAACTGATTTGGTTCTTATAAACTGCACAGTTTGTATTTTGGCAAGTTTTGAATGCGAGGCAACGTGCTCCATGCAGTGGTGCCAGTTTTATTCTACGCCTAAACTGAAGGAAAAGGTTCGAACGGGTGGAACGCCCCATATACGGTATAACAGTTATATAGCCATTGTGGTAAGCTTTCATGAAATACCCAACATAATAGATCTAAATTTAATAAACAGGAAGTTACTGAATTTCAAAATGTCGATGTTTTCGGATCGTATATCAGCTTTTGTATTGCATAGAACATCGTTTTCTATCTTAGAAAATCTATTATATTATAAAAAACTGATCTTCAAAACGATTATGAAATATTGCGTTTTTCATGTTTTATTGCCTGCACAGTCAAGAAAACAGGAAAAAACTAACATATGACATATGAGCCAATAACATTTAAAATATTGAAATTTGAATTTTAATAATTTCGTACTTATTAATTATGAACCTACCAAGTTGGGTATTTTATGAAAGCTTATGATGGTGGCTATCTAACTGGTAAATCGAATATCGAACTATACTGGGAATATGTAATTTAAAGAATGCTCCTCGTGCGGAAAAGTAAGAATTTTATGGCACATAAAAAACAGTAATAGAAATTATGGGAAATAAGACGGAAGTCATACTACTGGGTGATTTTAATGCCTGAACGGAATGTTAAAAGGAGGTAAGGTAGTCGGACAATTTGACGAAGAGGTAGAAGCCAACAACAACGAAGAACAGCTAATAGAAATGTGCAAACAGTATGAATTCAAAATACTAAATGGATCTTCCCAGCATAAAGAAATTCATAAATTCACATGGCACCAAACCTCAAGACTATACCTACCGATATGAAACAAGAAAGCCAGCTTGTATTTCAAGATAGCATTTTGGACGCAGGAACCTTTAGGCGCAGGGACGTTTAGACGCCGGCGTTTTTAGGCGCGGGGACGGTTAGACGCCAGGCATTAAAAAATATACGTTGCGTTTTAATCTGTACGTTAGAATCGTACTTGAAACTAAATTGCATTATAGTTAATAAAAGGTTCTCTTCGTAATTATAAAAACTGATTTAAGGAGGATTTAACTACAAACATGTTATAACTATACAACTTAATTGAGCATTAAGTGACAATAAAAAAATTAAGTATAAAAAAATTAGGTATATTATTATTCGAATTACGATAATTATTATTAAAATTTAAAATTAATACAACTTTATTTTTGAGTTTTTATTCTAAATAGATTAAACTTGTACTACAATATTTTTTAGTTTTGAAAGATAACGATAGTTTACTCTTATCAATTTAAATTTCACGAATTTTTTACATTTCAAAGGATACACAAACTTTTTATCAATCAAGTTATTTGCAAATTAAAACCTGTTTTTCGTATTGAACGCGTTTTGAAAAACACTGTAACACTGCAAAATGGCAAGACTGTAAAACAACAGTTAACAATATTAATAAATATGAGTGTTTATATAAATTCTAGTTATTTAGTTGTTATTTTTTCCATTATTAAAATATAAACTTTATAAAATAAGTACCTAACTTTGTGAAGTTTTTCAATTTTTATTTCTGTTGTCTAATTACCGAAATTATTATACAGGGAAATTTTCTTTTTAGTATACATATACCCTATGTATACTTTTATAATAAACGCAAATAGGCAACCCACTATACACTATAAACGTTAAAAAATTAGCATGCTGTGGCAAAAATCATCAAATTAAGTTAATGTCAAAAAATTAGTCTTTAGCTGTTGCTGTTTTTATTTTCCTTTCTGTTTTGTATTGTTGATATTTTATGTTTTAGAATAATCGTTGAATTAAAATTATGTGGATATTCCACTAATTTTGATTTATTTTTTATTTACAAACATGAAACATAACCTTTACGCACCACGTGACGTGACGTTTATAGTGTATAATGGGTTGCCTATTTGCGTTTATTATAAAAGTATACATAGGGGATATGTATACTAAAAAGAAAAATTCCCTGTATAGTCTCTCCCTCATAAGACTTCAGTTAACGCTAGATAGTATATAGCAATATAAAAGTTTCCAGCGCCTAAAAGTCCCACGCCTAAAGTATTCGCGCCTAAACGTCCCAGCGGCCAAGAATGTCCGCGCCTAATATTGCAGCGCCTAAAAACTCGCGCCTAACGATGCGCGCCTAAAGATGCGCGCCTTACTGCCCCTTTCCGATAGTCTAAGTAGTTTAAGAGAAGATTCTTCGGTATTGTTTTAGAAATTAAGACATCATAAATCATGCCAATACAAACATCAGCACATGAAGCAGTCAAAGAGAGTCTAGGAGAAGTAACGAGACAGAAAGGTCCAAAAAAGCCGTATTGGTGCAATAGCGAAATTGACGAATAGGTTAAAAAGAAAGAGCCAATATACCAAAAAATGCCTTTCCACAAGAGATACCGAAGACTGAAAAGAATATGCATGGATTAATGAAGAAAGGAAAACACAGATAGGAAAGGAAAAACACATAAAATAAGAAGAAAGTGTAAAGAAATTAGCACGTACAGGAGGAACTCAGTCAAACCTATCAAAAAGAATTTAAAGACAAACTAGTAAAATAAGATGAATCTGCAGATGGTAAGTGTAGATGAATGGAAAAGCTACTATAGAGAAATATTTATAAATCAAAACGCCAGATTAGAAACTGGAAGATGTTACGCCAAAAGAAGTAGAAACATTTGAAAATGGAACAGCGGCTGGCATCATTATACAACTTATCAAAATGGTCCGGAGTAATTATATGAAATAATAGCGAAACTTTTTAACAAATGCATACAGGGAAGGACTTTACCTCAAAACTGGAAGAAGGGATATACCATGTATATTTCCAGTATTCACAAAAAAGGAGCTAAAAATGAATGTGTGAATTAGAATTACGGTACTAAGCTCTATAGGACGAATGCATGGTAAGATTATAAAACACAAGAATAGAATTTCTAAAATAAGTCTGAATTTAAAATCTGGATCCACTGAAATTACAGTCCACTGTCTCAGTCCCAACTTACCACTGGTCAGTTAAGAACTCCAATCTTGGTTGTTGGAGTTGACAGAACGTCTTCCGGGTTGGGACCGTGTCATTGTTGAGGCAGAAGAACTCAATGTTTCGCCCACTTTTTGAAGGGGCTTTATCAGAAGTAAAAGGGAATACGGTAACTCAACGTGTCAACTACGCCATAGGCGAAAGAAAAACCGAAAAGGCAGTGGTTTTATACCGGCTACAACCGGTCAAGCGTGTAGGACGAAGACGACGATTGGTCAGACGTGGAGGGGGCGGAGCCATTGGTGATTGCAGACTTGCAAATGTCTGATAGATGATAACCAGTGTCACGATTCAAGTTGTTGGGCTTCCTAATGATTTCAATGGCCTCACGAATTTTTCTGTTGAAACAATAAGGGGCATTGGCGATGATCGAAGTTTTCTTACACAATATCTTATAGCCAGTGTCGTGATGATGTCCAGTAACAGCTGAGTGTAAGAAAATACGTTTGTGTTCATAGATACGTGTGTGTACTGAGCGACTAGTTTCTCCAATGTACACCGAACCACAAGAAAATGGGATGCTATAGAGGCCTCTTGATGACAAGGGTTGAGGCTTATCTTTTACTGAAGGGAGTATCTGTGACACTTTTGGAGGGGGTTTGAAGATGATCTTGACCTTACGTTTTTGAGAATGTAGGACAAGAAAGCAGTAGCCTGGGGTGTACAGGTAGTTTGAGGATTTTTAGGTTGTAAGGAGTGTACTTGCTTTTTGATGACTTTCCCAATATCAGTTTTGTTATACCCATTCTTGACGAGATTATCTTGGATATGGAGTTCTTCTATCTAAATAATGACACGGTCCCAGCCCGGAAAACGTTCTGTTAATACTGACACTGACCGTGCAAGTCTTCGAATTCCTAAAGTTGGAATTCGAAAATTAAATATGAGGTTATTAGGTTTGAATTTTAAATCTGGATTGGAATACCAAAATCCCAAATTTTAACAAACTTTATATCATCGTTTAACTGGTTTTGAGATTCGAGATTTCAGATTTATTGTTAACATTTAAAAGAAAAAGTAAACATCTCGAAAACCTACAGTTAAATTCAGTCCTGTAAATCGTAGACGATTTAATTTTAATACTGGGTTTTTAAAGATTGAATATGCAGTCATACTTCAAATTTAGACCAAATATTTCAATCGGAATTACGATTTCAATCCCACGATCTTAATAAATCCCCAGATTGACTTAAAATTACTATTGTAAGGTTTGGCTTAAATACAGATTGAAGTGGTATAATTCTAGTCCCCTAGCTGATTTGGTTTAAATTAGCACGCGCTAGACTCCTATTTAAAGTTCGAAATAATTCTCAGTCTTAATCTTAGCTTATTTAATTCAGAATCCAATTTAAAAACGATGTCAATCTGAGATGCTATTTTCAAAATTCAAGTTTTGGATTAAAAACCTGACATTGAAAATCCGCTTCGATATTATAGATTTAAATCTTCGTCCGAATCTAAATTTATGCTCCAATTTTGAACAAATTTCGATCCAAATCCAGGCCTGACTGTCAAATTTGGCTTGGAATTATCGAATTCCATCTTCACTAAGGATTCGAATAGTAAAATCCTAAACTTAAACATTGATTTGTTTTATCATGAGATCGAATATAAGCTGGAATTAGTTTTATGAATCGTAATTTCGATCGAAGTTCGACCCGATTCAAGATAGTTGGGGTAAATCTTTCCTTCTGGAATCACCAAGACAGTTTTTCATATTTAAGAATGTTTTACTTTTGTATACCGAATTAATACGATGTACATCAATTATATTCGAAGCCATCTTAAGGGTGGTTCGAAACATCTCAAGAATTTTATTTTTTAGTGACGTCAGATCCTATACAATTGCGTTGATACTTTTGAAAATAAGTAGATTAAAATAATTTTACGTATGAAACATAAGCAGGATGTCATTTTGCAGTTAAATCGTCCAAAATTATGTTTTGTTACTGTTTAATCTCGACGTTATGTAAAACAAATGCGATGACGGTATCGATGGCGTCAATGCTTCGTTTCGAAGGACCAACTTTAGAATAATTTTATATATTTGTGTTGTGGACATGATTCTTACATGTTTTACAGGAGGTTTCCACTAGATTAGGTAACCCTTTGAAATCTTTTCCTGCGGTTTTTAAGCTCAGACACTTTGTCTAATTTATACTTGCACGAAACAGGTTACCTACTTTGGATCATAAGTTTTGCATTAATGCAAGACGCAAGATGCACCAAACAACGTTGTAATGAGAAATGTCTTCACTGCAGTGAATATGTTTTAAAAAAACAACGAAGACTGGCTAACATACGAAAGTATTAAACAGAGACGAATACTTTAAGTTTTTTTTTTGTAATTTCAGTGGTAATCCTGCTGAGCGCTATCACCACTGACGTAAAATTTTCTATTACTCCAACAAACACTGATTTGTGTTTGTAATTTGCAGAAGAAAATAAGGTTAAGAATACAATAAGATAGAAAAGATTTCCTCGTAAATTTTTACAGAGTAACAGTTCTTTACTACTTTAACCACAAGACAAGAGCATCCCCTGTCCCCAACACATATCTAACCCAAGTTTATTACAAAAATTCTAGAAATCAGGACGGTTACGTGAAAATAGCTCTCCCTGTGGGTACATTCCGGTGGAAGTAGAACCGTCTCGCTCAAAAACAATCTTGAATTTTCATGCGCTCGGGTTAAATTTACAATGTCGTAAATACCATCTCCATCCGTAGGAATTACCAGACCGTTTGTAGTTTCCAGTTTAAATACACGATTTCAGAATTCAGATGTGCCGTTTAGAGGAATGTAAAACGTAACCTACCTGGGTCGGTCGGTTACAACGAACGCTTCTCAAAAATATTAGTGCGCTCCGTTTCGGTGACAAATTTTAACGACGGAATGTTACGTATTCAACGATTTGTCCATGTTTCTTCTTTTTCTTTTGGTGAGGTGTTGTCAGAGGAAAAATATAACTCTTCGTTGCGGAATATCTCATGAATAAAATTCTACTGATTTGAATATGTAATTTTCAATTACGCTCCTCGGCAAATTTCCGCTACTTCCGCGGCTCGCCTTTATAAAATTTTATGTCTTGGAAAGATAGTTTTAGTTGCGCAATTTAAAACGGACTTCGGAAACTTTCAACTAGTTAAAAGCGTATGGTTCGCACCAAATTTTGCAAGTATTAACAAACTAAAAAGTTATATAAAATGACGACACCGTATTTCCAGTTAGAAGAAAATCAGAAATTTAAATCGTTATACTTAAGTGCTTCTACAGTTTTGAATTATTTAAACCTGATCTGTATTCACATAAGTTTGTAGTTAGTAAAAAGTTCTTTTATCTCGAGTTTTAAACGTCCTTACTATCATACAGTTCTGGTCTCCTTATTTCAATGTAAAACAGGGCACAGCCCTTGAACTGGATTATTCTAACAATAGTTGTCGGAATTATTTGTTTGTTTATTAGGGAGATTTGGATTGCTTAAATTGGTTAAGTTAGACCTCGCTTATTACATTTAGTTGTCCAAGAAAGGTTTTCCAGGGCATGTCACCCAAGACATCGTGAACCAGAGTAAAAACTCCAAAAATTGTGTTAAGAAATGAATAATTTCATTCTTTAAAGCTTCTTCTTCTTCAGTACCATCATCATCACTACAGCCCCCTTCTTATTAAGTTGTTTCCACCTCTTTTTCTTCTTCATCTTGTCGGTTTCCTCCTCTTCATGCCTTTCCTTTCTTCGTTTCTCGTTTCCTTTTCTTCTTGTCTTTTTTTCATTTTAAGAAGGCTAAAACTCTAAAAGTGCTGTTACTAAATCAACAATTCCATTCTTTAAAGCTTCTTCTTCAGTGCCATCATCAGCACCATAGTTGTCTCCTTCCTCTTCTCCGTCACTTCTTGTTATTTTACTTTCCCCGTCGTTTTTTTCTTCATCTTGTCGCTCTTCTCCTGAAGCCATTCTTTTTTTCGGTTTTCCTTTCTTTGCTTTCTTGTCCTTTCTTTCTTCCTCAGAAGGCCGAAGCCCTAAAAGTGTTGTTAATAAATCGATAATTCCAATCTTTAAATATTTTTTTAAGTACTATCATCATCACCACTGTCCTCTTCTTCTTTTCCTCCTTTGTCCCTTTTTATTCTTTTATTTGCTCCTCCTTTTCTTTTTCGTCTTATCGTTTTTCTCCTCTTCATGCTTCTTTACATCCTTAGAAAGGTCATGCTGTTTTCATAAAATTTACTGCTATCCTTTTATCTATTGGTAATTCATTATTTCTAAACTCTTCCTTTTCCAATTAGTAAAAGAACCACACGCATAGTTCTCCTTCAGCCTTGCTTTTGCTTCTCTGAAAGAAGAATAGTAATCATTGCAATGTCGCGGATATTTTCATCTCCGGTCTGTTTGCCCTTAGGAAGTTTTTGAATTATTTGTCTGTTTGTGGCGCCAATCACTGATTGATGGTGCGAGTTGGAGGACATCTTCATGATCACCGTTCTGCTTTACCTTGAATGACAAAACTTTGTTTGACCTTTGTTGTTGTCACTTTGCCAAAATAGTTTACCAACTGGCCAAAGTAATTTTTTCTTGTATTCGCCTTGTTTCCATGGAAGAAGCTTAATGAATACTATGACGTCGTGGATAGTCTGCCACTAAATATCTTTAATCTTGGCTTGGGCAGCAAGATCATAAATTGACCTTTCCGTGATATCAGTCAGTTGAATGATCCACTGGTTGGGAACATCATTTTTTGCTTCTCGTTAAATGATCAAATCATCCATGCCATCCGACGCTTTTAGCGTCGCTTTAACAAAATAGCATACTTAATCTTAATAAAATGAGCATAGTAATAAAACTTACTTGTCAAAAATCGTCACAACCTTTGTTCTACATACCTTTTCTTTTATTAAATTTGCAATGTTGTCCGTTATTCTTCGCATCCCTTTACATAAATAAATAAGCAGCTGCTGAAGTCACTATGCGTATTTTTTTTCCTTGATATTGATAATTTGGTTACTTCATTGAGGTGGAAAGCATGGCCATGATCTGGGTCTTGCTTTTCCTTAAATGAACAAACTCTTCAAGTCATTCAATCTTTCTGTTACCACTTTGCCACGGAAAAAGCGTAGTGCTTATTGTGGGGTGATCTATACTTTGCCCAAAATTTCTCGATCCTTAACTCTACCAATACATGTGTTGATCATGCCTTGAATTCGATCATTTGACTACTCCCTCACGTTGGTGAATATAGTCATGATTTCTATCCTTCCACTTTTCCTCAAATAATCAAACTCTTAATGTTGTCCATTTTTCTTCACATTGCTTTGCCCAAATAGTGAAATACCTAAGCGTACTTAGTAGAAGCACAGTGATTATTCTGGCGTGGTCATAATCTGTCGCAATTGTTTTTATCCCTATGCATTGGGCTCGCTTTAGTATCGGTAGCTTGGTTGCTCCATCGAGTTGGGGAGCAGTTCCATAACCTCAATCCTGCCTTTTCTTAAATGATTATATAAACTTTTAAAGTCATCCAATTCTTCTAGCGTCAGTTTGCCAACATATTTAGCCTTGCCAGTCTTAATTCCATGAAAAAAGCTCTATCCTTAACTCAGAAACACGTGCATTAATCCTGTCTTGATATTGGTCTTTTGACTGCTCCACTGAGTTGGCAAATATTGTCAGGTTTTATGTCCTTCTGATTTTCCTTGAATATTGAAACACTCAACGTTGTCCGCTTTTCTTCACATCACTTTGCCCAATTGGTGAAATCACTACGCGTATTTCATTCTTACTGCAGTTCTAATTATATGATAGAAGCACAGTGATCGATCATTCTGGTATTACGGATAATCTATTTCAGTGGTGCCCAACCTTTAACTTGACTCGAGCCAATTAAGAATTTAAAAATTTTAGGCGAGCCACAAATATATTTTGCACTTTTAATAGTTTTAATATTTCAATTTTAAACGTAGGTATATAATGCACAAACAATAAAAATCTGTAATATGTTAAAGAATATTTGTAATTATGTACTCTTATACTCCTATTTACCTATTAAGAAATACAAACTAAATACAGGAAAAATATATTCTTAATGTGAAACCTGATACTGCATTTAGCACATATAAGTTGATAAAATGAGCCACATCAAAAGGCGGAGCGAGCCACACGTGGCTCGCGAGCTCCAGGTTGGGCACCACTGATCTATTTCAATGGTCTATATCTTTAAGCATTAGTATTATCTTGGTTGCGTGGTCGTTCCATTGGGTTGGAAAGAATTTCCAAAACCTCGGTCCTACTTTCCCTTAATGATCAAAGCCTTCATGTCGCTCAATCCTTTTAGTCTCATTTTACCAAAATAGTTAGCCCTATTAGATTTAATTCCATGGAAGAATGAGCAATTTTATTTAATTAGTTTGTTGGTAGCTTTTAGAAAATACCCAATACGCTAATACTGTGAGTATAAAGCCCATTAAAAAATCTAACAAGCTTTTAATGTTTTGCTTTCAGCTATGTAAACTCTTTGGTTTGGTAAAAATTTACAATTCAAAAATAATTCCCCAAAATGAAAATAAACGTTAATTAAATATTTATAGCGAAGCTTAAATCTAAAGGTTAATTCAGTTGCCTGCGGGCAAATAAATCATCTCACGTATACGCGTTAGTCTTTTTTTTAAAGCCGTATGTTCATATTTTCTCTTTTGTTGGGCATATTAAAGCCATAATAAACTAAAATTGCGTTCATTTTTTATGACGCTGTTTATTATTATGTCCGCCTTTTAGTAATCATTTGTTGGCCAAATATACAAGTAATCCAGCAATAAATTTCGCTGGAGTTACTTGTTAAACGTTTTAAAAAATTGTTAATACGTTTACGTTTTAGCTAATGTTGTGGGAATTAAGGGTGAAATTGTTTGTTCTGGTAATAAGCTTTTCCTTTATATCGAACTTCAGAGTAAATGCAGCTATGGTAATAACATTTTGAGGTTATGTTACCAAGTTTCCGCACATACTTATTATGCTTTAGGTCGAATTTTATCCACACAAAAGGGTTCAAAGCGCTCAATGAAAGGCAAAGACCCGCTCTAATCACTAAAACTTTGTGTGAAACATACAAATAAAGCAACATTCGCTGTAAGTCGATAACCTAACCTCAAAATGTCATCATGACGGTTGCATTTAACATTGCAGAGGTCTGGAATTTCTATATTATGGCTTACTAGACGTGGTAGTTTGTCATAAATAGAGTTCTGATTTCTAACTATTATGCTAGAAATATAAATCAGTAGCAGCCCAAAATCGTTTGGAATAAGTATGATTTGCAGCGACAGTATCCACAACTTTTAATTATTGTAAGAATTAGATTAATATAAAGGAGGCATGAGTTTATCTTCTGTTTTACAATTTATTGAATTTAGACATCTTAAATAGTAATAGGTATTCATCATCATCATAATGGCCTTTAAGGACTCCATTCTTGGATGATCGACTTCTGCTGTTTGGTTCTCGCTATCAAGTAGTATCTTGTGGCCAAGGTATATATCCCTCGTATATTGATTCAAACCTCCACTGTCATTTGATAATTCTGTATGTCAGGAATATGAGTGATGATCGTAGTTTTGGATGTATTTATCCTCAGGTCAACTGCTTGAGATTCCTTTGTCAGCTTTCGATCATTCTAGTCATCTCCTCCACGTCATCAGAAAGTAATACTAAATCATTAACGAACCTTAAGTTGAAGAGTCTCTCTCCATCGATGTTAATACCTCTTTCTTGCCAGTTTAGATTATTGAAGACATTTTCTAATGCTGCAGTAACGAGGTTTGGGGAGATTCTATCACCTTGCCGTACACTTCTAAAGAGTTTAAATTTATCGATTTTTCCATAGAGGCTCGCATACGCAGCTGCATGCACTTGGAGATGTTTAAGTAATTGAATGTACCGTTCATCAATCCTGCAGTCTGTTAAGGCCTTTTCCACGCCCAATATATCTATAGAATCAAATGCTTTCTCATAGTCTACCTAAGTTATTATTAAAGGCCGGATTTTAGGTGAAATTTTTAGGTGATGAGTCAGCCAAATAGGTAAATCTAGCTAAATCCACAAGCGTACCAAATATTTGGAAACTGGGGTCTGTTATTCTAGCAAAATTCTTAAAAAATGTTGGTAGAATTATATAGTATATCAACAACAAGATAATAACTAATAAGTAATAACTATATAACTTAAGTAAGTTCGTTTCAATTTTATTTATTACATATTATATATATGCCAGGGTGGCGCAGTGGTAAGAGCGTCAGGCTAGCGTTACGCTAGTCCCCGGTTCGAATCTCGCTGGGTGCAAGTTTTCCCGGAGATCGGTATCGATCTCTGGTGACCATTCGTCGTTGGGCACCTAATTAACGACGCTCTCCTCCGAATACAGACCTACGAGGAAGAGTAACAAGGTTCTATACGCACACACACATACACTATACACATGGTGCTGTATGCAGGTAAAAAACGGCGCACCAATCACGTGACTCGCATGCGGGCCGGATTGTGCATTTCACGCGTAAGACCACATACGCTAACGCACCAGCCTCAACACCGAAAGGTATAAGAGGTTAACGATTACATTACATTACATATTATATATTACTATTACTTTCTATGCTGCTGTTACTCCCAGCCGTACAGTTATGATCTTCACTACCATAATTTTTAGAGAGCGTCAATAGTAAACAAGTGTTTTAAAAGTTGTTTTAGCTTACTATTTGAATATGGCGAAATGATTTTACTAAATTTTTACTAGATTTGGTGTCTATTTATTATTATCGGCTCCCTGTATTCATAACACTTTTCAACCAGAGTTTCTAGTGTCTGCAGCTGATAAGCTGATAAGCTGAGATGATAACCATCTAACTTATGTTTAAGCCTGTTAACCATCACACGCCTGAATAGCTTGAAAAGATGTGACAGGAGGCTAATAGGCCTATAGTTATTCAAGTTCCTGATATCTTCTTTCTTATGAGGCAGTGTGATGATGGCGTTGTTCTAGTTGGTGAGAACTCGGACCTGCATAATACATTCGGTAACCAATTTACTTACATTATTCCAGAATGTTTCGGTATTTATTTTTCGCATTTCGGGTACTATGGTATCTTCACCATGGGCACACAATGACTTCGGGTATACCCTCTGATCCCACGTTGCTGATTAGAGCTCGAGCTTTGAAGCATTCCTTCTGCTGGATGTACGCGAAGGTTGAGTTGGGTTTGGGACTTTGCTTTCATAGAGATTTTTATAATACGATGCGTCATATCCAGTATTTCCCACCCTTTTCTTTAAATAATTTAAATATTTGCTTCTTTCCTGTTCTAAGCTATGATTTTAACACTCTCCGACTGCTGTTTTCCTCAATAGCTTGCTCGATAAGGTTTCGGTCATATAATGTTTTGCCCGTACGAATTTTACATAAGCTGCCGCGTCTCTTTTGATAGCTTTTGTGGGATCTGTTGAGTGTTTGAAATAGAAATAACTTTGAAGGTCTTAACTAGATGATTGTTTATTACGTCTACAGACATTCTCTCGAAACAACCAGTACCCAGTGTAGACTGTATGTGTATTTTAGAGGATTCTGCATTAATTCTAATTGTATCCAATTTTATGTTGTTAGGTAGATCTTTCATTGCAATTAGTCTGTGTATTTCCTTTTTGATGTTAAAAGACAATATCGCCAGGCAGGACGATGGTTGCTTCCATTGATGAAGCTGTTCAATACTAGATACTTTTTGGACTATCCCTTTTTTATGCGCTACAACGGAATTGTATTCGTTCTTGTTAATATAATTTGGATGCCTCGAAGTCCATTTGCGCTGTGTTTTCTTGTCGAATAAGGTATTCATGGAGTAAAGGTTATTTTGATGTAGGAAATTAAGGAAGCATAGTTCTTCTGTTTCTTATTTCAAGTCCGTGTTGGCCTATACATATCTCATGATCAAATGTCTTTTGTCCAAGACGCGTTAAAGTCTCCCATTATAATCTAAATCTTTATAGAATTCTTCAACATCATCGTGTGATCTATCGTGGCAGCATATATCTGTATAACTTTCAATTTGTACATTAATGACAACTTAAATGTTACATACGGACATACGCTATTAGATAAGACACACTGTTAATGTCAATCACTTGCTGCTTGAGTCGCTTGTTTACTGTTAATGCAATTCTTCGTATGCCACGATTTGGTCCTTATCTGTAGTAAAGTAGGTAGGTGTTCTTATGGCAAAGTTAATATCTGCTCACGACTACATCTAACCCCACCGAGTAATTCCCATTTCATAAGGTTTCTAATTCTAGTAGCTGATCATCGGACGACATGAACTGTATGTTGTATATTGCTACATTTAGTGTTAGTGACTCAACCTCCGAGGATTGCTTTTCCCATCCTCTTTTGTTTTTAATATAGGAGAAATCTTCGAAAGACGCCAGCAAGGCCGTACTTACTGGTGTCCTGGATTTTTACCCGCTAAAACTCTCATTTTCCCCATGCTTGGGTAACCGGTACCGTCATGTTATGACATATTACTTCGAGGACCCCTGGCAGTCTATTCTGTTTCTCGTTGTCGGTTTCTCTCTTCGGTTTCTTTAGTCTTCATTATCCTTTTGACTAGGTTATGAATTATGTTCCATCGTCCTTTTGATTTAATCATTTCTTTTGTTGTTGTTTCAGGCTCTAGTTCTATTTCTAGTATGTTATAGACTTCTTCTCGAAATCTATCTCATCTTGGACGTATAAAGATGGTATGCTCCTGGGTGTCTGTTTCTCTGCAGTACACACTGTCATCCACTCGTTCCTTGCCTATTCTTTTTGTATATGCCCTGAAGGATCCGTGACCTATTAGTGCTTGGGTTAAATAATAGTCCAATATTTTGGTTCTACTTCTGAAATTATTCTTTTGGTCCACTAGGCTTTAGTAGTGTTTAAGTCCCATATTTCCTGCGATTGCTCCATACTTTTTCTTCTAGCAGCTTTCCCTTATGTCTGCCACGCCTTCCTTTAGCCCTTTGTACATGTATACCTATATATGTATATGTCCGCTCTTGGGGTAACAAGCTGTTGTACTGACAAAATGCCTGTAATTATTTGTAAAGCTTCTGTAGAAACGGTACGGTACGCCGATGCGCATTTCGGTAGTACCTTTCGTTGCGCTCTTACCAACATGTTTTCATATTTTTTCATCCGACATACCGTGTACCATATTGGTGCACCATACAAGAGTGTGGAGTGCAGAACTCCGCTCAACACCGCTGTCCTGCTAGTTGTAGATCCACTTATGTTGGGCATCATTCTTACTGAAACTGCAGCTCTATCTTCAGCCTTATTTACCACTCGTATTACGTGCTGACAATATAGTCTTCGTTTGTCCAATGTTATTCCTAGAAAGGTTAAGGTTTTACCTGGTGCTTTTTCAACGTTTCTTAACTTAAACCTGACGTCTTGTCTTTTTCTTCGGCGCTCTAGAATAATGGCTTCAGTTTTCTGGGGCGCCAAGCTGAGTTGATGTTCTTACATCCAACGATCGACTTTTTCCAGGCATCTAATTGTTTTTAATATTAAGCTCCTGTCAATAATGCTAGATCATCAGCGTAGCCTATGATTGTGGCATTTATGGGAACTGCAGCCTTAGAATTCCATCGTATGAGATGTTCTATACTATAGGCCCCAATATGGACCCTTTGGGGGTACTCTTACGCGTTGCTTAAGTTCGGTTCTATCCAATAATTAGAATATATTGAATACAGGGTGTTTCAGGAGGAATCTGCCAAACTTCCAGGGCGTGTTGTTTGAGTAATTTTAAGTAAAAAAGTCATATAAACATCAGTCCGTTTGGGAAAAATTAAGGAGTTACGGCCAACTAACGAAAAATACATACATGAAAAAGTCGGAGCATTTATGCGTCTCGATCGTACATTTCAGAGAGTAGACGAGTTTGTTTGTTAAACAACATTTATTATCTGTCATCAATAAACTCATTAGCTTGTGCACATATTGTTACTTTGCAATAATGCCATCGCAGTTTTCAAATGACGAATATGCAGATATACACTTTATTTACGGTTTTTGTGATGGCAATGCCAGAGCTTCTGTGGAGGAATATCGTCGGCGTTTTTCAAATCATGATAAAATCATAACTCCATAACTTTTTCGAATCGGGCCTATGTTGATTTGACTTTTTTTGCTTAAATTTACTTAGGGAATTCACCCTTTAAGTTTGGCAGATTCCTCCTGAAACACCCTGTATAACTATTTTTCAAGTAATTTGATATTACCACCACAAGGTACTGCGAAACTTTTCTGTTTATGAATGCTTGTATTATTTGGCTATGATTGAGATTATTAAATACATTACTTACATCTATGGTTGTTAAAACGCACCAGCTTTTATTACTCCTTTCTACCACTTTTTTGACGGTCTCCGCCGCTTAACTTGTAGACCTGCCCTTTCGGAAACCATACTGATGATCATGCAAGCTTCGATTAATGTCAATTTTTTTTTAATGAGTCTTGCCTTTATCACTTCCTCGTAGAGTTTGCTAATTGTATTGAGTAACCCCAGAGGTCTATATGACCTTGGATCTTCTGTAGGCTTACCCTTTTTGGGGATTAAGACCGTTCGAGCCACTTTCCAATCTTCTGGAAAAGTTTGTTGTTCCAGTAGACGGTTCATTATGCCTAACAGCCATTCAGTTTCCGTTTTCTATATTTCTTTAACGATATCTGTAGGAATACCGTCTAGGCCCGGTGCTTTACCATTTTTAATGCCCTAAACTGCTTCCCTTATCTCTTGGCTTGTAAACAGTTCTACAAGTTCTACCTTTTCATTGTGTTCCCATCTATCGTTTGCCGTTGGGAAAAGTTGCTGTTTCCTTTTCCTTCTCTACTAGGGTGCTAGTCCTTTCAAATGTCTGGTAGCTATTTTATAGCCATCGCCCCTTATATCATTATTCCAGTTGTCACATAGATTCTGCTAATGAACTCGTTTTGACATGGCTATCAGTTTGCGTAACTGTTTTTTGTTTGTTTTATACTGTTCCTTAGCTGCCTGTTTCTCCTTCTTGGTTGCTATTCTTTTAGCGTTCACACGAATTATATGCCTTCTGTTTTTTAGACATGTATTAATTATTGGTGGAACAAAGACATCGCGGAACATATAGCCAAATGACTTTTCGCATCCCTGCCCCCTTTCATCTAGTCGCTGCTCGAACCAGAGAGTGAAGGAGCCCTGACAACTCGGGGTCAATTATTATTTGTGTAATCAAGGGGGGGGGGGTGAGATGTATGCCATCGCCGGGTACAGCTGTCGCTTCTTGTAGCCTTTCCCTCTTGGAGACGTCTATCTGCAGGTCCTACTGACAGTGCTGCTTCCCACTGCAAATGTTGATTTCATATTCGTCTTAAAATCAGGCTTGCTTCCTCCACCGACTCTGTCTTAACGAAGTTGTGGTCTTCGTCCGTAATTCTGGACTAGTGGCCTTTACATGGTACTACCGGCCGGGGCCAGCTAAACCCAGGCTTTTTAACTGCTCGATCCCTCCTCCTTCCTTACCTCCTAAATGGTAACGCCCCAGGATTAGCACTAGCATAGCGGAGTTTTATTACTCTTTAGTAAATTTAGTTAATATAATTTTAAAATTAATGTCCTAATATTCAATATTCCACAAATAAGCAGAATTAATTCTAAATCCGTATAAATACTGACACATATATATTTGTAATTAACGATGCCATATCAGCAGTAACTATTAATGAAAATGTTGATTATAATAGATTGATATTGAATTTTAGTGTGTCCACTAATTATTCAATGTAGTCTCTAATATTAGACTATTTAATATTAGACTATTTAATTTTAGACTATTTGTGCGATTTGTTCCAAATATTAATTTAGTAGATAACCATAAACTGGAAAAGCAACCTTTATTTTGCAAAATTATTTATTTAAAATTTTATTAAAAAGAACTTAAATGTTTTAATCGATTAACTTAGATAAAATGTACATCTGCAACCAATTATTATCAGTAATCAAGGTCGATTATACCGATTCCTTGAATCAATACATTCGAACGGTTAACTTGACTTCCTACTTTTAAGAGGTTTTCAGTAACTTCTTTTGATACTTCTAGCATCGTTAACTTAGGTTTCCGACTTGGCGTTTGCCTACAAAGGTTGCTAACCTTGATATCCCCATCCTTGGTAGTATTTCGGTCAAATCCTGCTATGCCTTGAATAATTTATTGGCACAAACGCATTAAAAGTTTTATTCAACGTTTCTAAACCAAATGTATCGATAGAATCGTAAAATCGCACGAGAATAAATCATACTCGAAATTATTCATCAATTCGCCCCTGACTTCTAAACTTTTATATTTCACCTGAACTTGTTAAAATATGAACAGTTGTTTTAAACGAGTTAATATCCTTCGGGAAATAATAACAGTCACAGAAAAATGAAGTATCGGTTCTACACATTTAAAATTATATACCCGTTGGGAAATACCGTAACTTGAGAAATGTGATAAATTAACAAAGCCACCACCCCCCATAAGTCAAATATTACTTTATGCAAGGCACACTGCAGTTAATATTTGCAAAGTTTAATAAGTTGCCATGCTTCCGTGATATTGATTTACTACAATGTTTTTGTTATAAAACTTCAAATACGGAATTTTGGATTGTTCGTGCCCTTAAGCTCGTATTAAAATTTAAAATGAGATGTTTTTCTAGCTTGGTAACAAAATTTATAAAATCAACGAATTTAAATAAAATCCTGTGCAAAATGATCGGATTCAAATAAATTTCGCATCCTGCAATGTCGATTTTAAATGTAAATTGAGCTGTTTCAGTAAGTGCAAGCTTTTAAAACATGGATCTGATTATATTCGAGTTTACTCTTGTATTTAAATTTGCAGTCAAAGCTATTCGGGCGCTATTAATGTTTTGTAAACGGAATAAATAATTCTGTCACCATGCGCCTTTTTTAAATTTTCATGCTTGCCTACAAACAAAACAAACAAATATCGAAGCGGGTGTGTAATTTTCCGAGACAAACGATTAAACCTAACCTTGAAATGGATACAACTTGGTAAGTCCGACTTAACACTCGAACAAACTTTTAACTTTACCAACAACGTAAGAAGGCTAACCTTAACCTTACCCATCGAAGAAGGTGTACTCGCAGAGGTCTAATCCCTTAGTCATATTCATTCATGAATGAATAAGTTGAAAAAATGATGATCAGTGAGAGAGGCCATAAAAGAGGAAAAGAGTAGGAACGTTTCCATTTTCATATGCCACCGAAACAATAAGGAGGCCGATAAATTAGCGTGAGAAAGCTCGTCAATGGCGCTACAGCGAGCAGAGACCTTTTGGGGCATTGCTAGGTCTACCATCAAGGCTATCATCCCTATATAGATGAAAGAGATGGCAGCAGAGACGGCTAAAGACCCTTGAACGGAGACAGGCGAAACGTTTATAAAAGGACCATAGTCTAAACTGACAATAGATCTCCTAAACTAGGCATTATCGGCTCAGAAAACACATGAGCACTATTGGACTAACAGAAGAAAGCCAGTGCAAACTGAATTTTATATGCTACGATGAAGAGGTTGCTGACAAAATAAATGAGCCTCCCAAAAGTATACAGCTGTATCGTGACCTATAATTATGGGGGGCCACAATAGGTATGGAATAGGTAAATGATTATCCAGTGTAAAATCTTAATCCCCAGTTTCATAGAATACCAACATGGGATCTTTATAAGAACCATCCTTGTGCAAACGTCGTTGTTTTCCCGATTTTCAACAGTTTTAACTTTGTATCTTGCATCCAAAAGCAAGTCACTGGAAGAAATCACTTATACAATAATGACACCATAAAAGGGATAAACTAAAAGCAAAAAGTACTGAAATATAATTATAGGCAGTCCTTGGGTGTAAATAACGGAACCTTAGAACTGAAATCAACGAAGTACAAATAGAAGGAGAGAGAACTTGAAAGAATATAGGAACGAAGGTTAAAGATAATGCTAGAAACAAATGAAGAATCGTAGTATACCTTTCGTAAAGAAGACCAAAAATGAAAGAAAGGCATGGGAAGATCGGATAAAAGAGATACTCCTAGTAAGTAAAAAATGGATATCTATTGTTATGATGATGAAGACACTTGTTAACAATCGAGATGAATGGACGAAAGGCGTATCTGAATAGCTACCATAAGAAAGTACCACTAATACACATCCGACGCCGAAAGGCACATGGAATTTGGAAAAGAGGTAGAAGAAAGAAGAGCAGGTACAAGGCTATGTTTAAGTTTGTAACAACAAAATGAAGCAAGAAGTAAGGACGTAAAATAACAAGAAACAAGATTTTTGAAGAAAACACCAAGAAATCTTGAAGATGTAGAATGATGATTTAAGAGTCCCAATGCAGTCGATGTATGTTCAGCAAGAGAATTGGTTGGAATAAACAGATCATACTCTGAAGATCATCGAAGAAACGGCAGCAAGGATTGTAAGGAGGTTCCTGAAAACTAGTCTTACAGGAAAAACAAAAGCAGGTGGGCCAAACAGACATGGAAAGACGAACTAATATCGACAGTATAGGTGGAAGGAATAATACAGACTAAGATGGAAGCCGAAACGCAAAATAAAGAGATGGAGAATGGAGGCAGTAAAGTAAAAGTAAATAAACAAATAAGTAATATAAATAATTAACAAGAAAGTATTTGGCATCAATGTGTACTTTTATGCTATTTGCTTTCTTCGGTTACCTTGAAGAAGATTTCCGAAAAGACCATATAATACCGCAACCATACAACAAAAAGAACAAAAATCATTAATCTCAGGTATAAAACGTACGTATGTTTTGTGAGTGAAGTAGTCTGTGCTTACGTAGATGATTTGTTATCCATGATGAAAGAGAAATCTTCAAAACTAAAGAAATCTCATTCCTCCTAAATATAAATTATAGCAGTCGACGTTCTTTAAAATTTTTAGCACTCGCAAGCTTAGAGCCCTCGAGCGTCAAGCTTGACATACCTACTTTGTAATCCAGAGACCATGGGATCAATTTCCGATCCTGGTCGGTTATTTTTTAAGAAAGGAAAAAAAATGCCTTCTTCCGGTTAGGATTTTTGGGACCATAAAGGTTCCTTCTGGCAAAACTTTAGTCGGGCAATGCCAATAACCAATGTAGTCAACGTGCGTTAAGACCTATGATATTTATATTATATATGAGCCCTAGGGGCCTCGAAGGCCCATGGCTTGTTGTTCAATCATCTTCCATTCTCTGCGGTTGCTTGCTTTCTGTTTCCAGTTCCTTACGTTTAGTGTGCGTAGGTCCTTCTGCACATTTCCCAGGTATCTCTGCTTCCATAATCCTCTTTGGTGTTCTTTCTTCACCCATTCTAACAATTTACCCTACCCATCTTAGTATTTGCGCTTTGATTGTGCAAACAAGGTCCGGTTCATTAAACAAATCACTTAGCCCACTATTTGTTTTCCTTCTCCACAGCCCCTCCTCACATACCACTTTGTTATTTACACCCTCAATCCTCGCCCAGTGCACAAACACCCGAATAAAACTATAAATTGTCCGAAAACACGCCGCAATGCAACTAAGCAAATGCCTATATTAACAGTAGATCAAACAAGCAAAAGGGCGGAACCATTTGTAGACTACCTAGCTGAAGTTTTCCAACAAAATTCTAATGAAGTCGACCAGGAAATAGAAGATGAATTACAATCACAAATACAAATGTCTCCACCGATACATAAGACTACAGTAAAGAAATAGAGAACGAGATAAATTGGTTAAAAAATAAAAGCACCAGCTCAAGATCTAATAATAGTAACTATACTCAAACAATTGCCTGAACAAGGAATAAAATTCTTACAAATTCTATTCAATGGGTACCTGAGACTTACATACTGGCCGTTGCAACTCAAATTCGCACAGATAATCCTTATTCCCAAACCCGGAAAACACCCCAATGAAATTAATTCCTATCGACCTATTAGCCTACTGCCTATAGTATTCAAGTTGCTTGAGAAATTAGTCCTGAGGCGTATTAATGAAAACGCAATGCAAGGATTTAGGCAGCAACACTCAACTATTCAACAATGGCCCGTATAACAAACATCATCCAAACTACACTACAAAATAAAACATTCTGCACTGCTGCTTTCCTGGATGTTAGACAGGCATTCGACCGGGTGTGGTACAGAGGATTACAATATCAAATTAAAAAAAAGGTTCCGCCCGACTATTATCTTCTGTTGGAATCGTATCTTACATACAGAGCCTTCCAAACAAGGATTGGCCAAGATATCTCCGAAATCAAAGAAATAAGAGAAGGCGTACCACAGGGCAGTGTGATGGGGCCAACGTTATATCTGCTATTTACCTCTGACCTACCTACAACGGAAGTCACTGAAATAGGTACATCCGCTGACGACACGGCGGTGCTCGCGTGTAGCTACGATCCGGTAGCAGCATCAGCTGCATTACAAATCCATTTAAACCAAATTGAACGATGGTTACTTAAGTGGAAAATTAAAGTCAACGAGACTAAATCAGCACATATTAAGTTCACGACGAAACATCACCCTTAATGCTACTATCCTCCCTCAGTTCACTGAGGTTAAATACCTGGGATTACGCATGAACAAAAGATTGACATGGAAAACCCATATTAATAAAAAAAAACGGAAGCAAATGGACTTAAAACTGAAGCAGATGTACTGGCTCATCGGAAAAAACTACTCATTATCCTTGGAGAACAAGCTATTGTTATACAAGTCTATTATCAGACCAATCTGGACTTATGGCTGTCAGCTATGAGGTTGCACAAGACGATTTAATGTCGAAGTCATTCAACGTTTTCAATCAAAAACCATGCGCAGTATGGCAGCCGCACCATGGTATGTGACAAACCAGACACTCCACGCAGATCTCAACATCCCCTATGTGAAAGACATAATCAAACAGTGTGTTATTAAGCACCATACAGCACTGAAACACCATCCAAATGAAACTCTTGCACCACTGACAGAAGATCCTCAACTCAGACGCCTTCGGAAGAAATAGCCAAAAGATTGAACTGTTTAAGGAAGGGATGGCTCCACCGGGAGTCTACCAATCAAGTTTAAGTAATACAAAATATTAGCTCATAGAATGTATTAATATTCTGATTGCTAATTGAATAAATAAATACAAACAAAAATAAAAATAAAATTAACAGTAACGAATGGATAACAGTAGCGCAGTTTACCGTTTATCAAAATACCAAAGTAGTAGTCGGTTTCATTTCTTTGATCTATAGCACAAGCATAACTTAAACTCCTGACAATTAACCCAAAACCACAAATATTACACGTCAGCACTTTACTTTGACAGGGTTAGAATCGAATGAAATTCTCAGAAAATAGGCTCAGAAATTGGCACAGAGGAACAATTTACGAAAAGTAAAAGTAAGGAATTGGCTGGTTACGTTTAAGTTGGATTACCTAAATGACCTAAACAGCCTATGCTATAATTTCTTTGAAAGGAAAAACTAATCCACCACTTGGATTTCTTTTCGTTCATTTGTATTATGAGCCGGGAGCACTAGTTTAACTAACATGCAAAATTCAAATATTTTATCTTACACCTACAGGGCGAAAATTCAACTGACTAGTTATTCGATATACAAATAAATACTTCCGATTTACTTTGAAAGCTTGCTTTACTAACACACCGTAATTTATCTTTCTGCTTTATCTTTTACATCATTGTAGTTATTATTCAAAGCCAAGCATATTTAACTCATGTGTAAGGTAAAGTAAAATTCCAAATTTTTAAAATTTAAGCGTCGCCGACAAAACTTACACGACCAAGCTGTATACGATCGCTGTCAGTTCTCTCCTGCTTCTTACAGCTGTTCTTTAAAGTAACAAACGTAAACTTGCGGCAACTATACTGTTTTATATGAACCAGTTAAACCAACCAAAACGTCCATTATTGTACCAATATAGAACACATCATGAGAATTTTGTTAATCATAAATCTAAGGAAATAAGTATTACTTATATGTCAATAATCGAATTTATTATTTTATTGTATTTGCTGTATCAAAGGAATATTTTGCACAATTTATCTTCCTTTATCTGGAAACCCCACATCAAAATATATAAAAAAAGAAAACCGTTGGGTAAAAATGTTTGCAAGGCCTATTTTGTAGAATTTCGTTACAATAATATATTCGTTTAACACATATACCCTCACAAAAATACCTAAATAAGCGTTTAAGCTGATACAAATCTTGCATTTTAAAAGTTGAAAGTCATTTTAAATTTATTTAGCTACATTTCAACTCGTATAATATTTGCATAAACACATAGGCACGTTTTTATATTAACAAGGAAATTTTAAATGTTTTCAAACTAATTAAAAACAAAAGGGGGTGAAAAACGCCAGAGAAGAAAATTCTATTTTATATTATAAAAGATTTGAAAATATCCATTTGTTTTCTGTAAATGTGAGTAATGTTTCAATTTACGGTTATATCAACCCCTAAAACGACGAATAAGGAATAAAGAATTCATATTATTTCTTTCCTTTTTACTTTCTTACGCTTTGAGAACCTAAAATAACTTTTTAATTTATCCATTTTAACTATTTTTCTTTGTTGTATTACCTGGAATATTTATCTACAGCTACAGCCGTGGATGACATTTGTTTGGTATTCTTTACACGTTCGATAATGCAAAATGCTCCCAGGGTAACGTAGTCAGAATTCTTGCTTTTGTAAAACAGCACTCAATAATAAAAGAATTCAATTAACTTGACATTCAAAAAGAACGTAATTTCGTTCGACTTTCCCATTCTTTTGCTACTCGTGTTTGTTAAATTTAATCGAATTGCGTTATTTTCCGAATTAATTCTTTGTGCTTAAAACCTGACGAATATTTACTTGAAACAACGTAAATGTACGAAGAAGACTTGTTTTGTTAACGTTAGAGTGCAACGAAAACAAAACAGTCCCAGAAATGTGCGATTTTGTCCCTTCTTAGTTAAATTGTTCATCAAAATTCCTAACAATAAATAAGGGTCGAGGTGCTCATTTAGTACCCAAAACTTGCATAAGACTTATAAGCCCACGAAAACCCCTTCAGGTGTGTTCTTATAAAGAACAAGCTATTAAAAAGTTTCTCTCTTCAAGGGTTACCAAAACAGTTTTCCCCAAAGCAAATTTGGCCGTGTTGACAGTGCTTAAACTTTGTATTAAATGTTAAAAGGCGCACACACAACAAAAAAATACAAGGGCACAGTTTGTAAAAAGTCGTAAAGTTACTTAAAATTGTAAGTGAGGCACAATGCAAATTTTCTGACACTCCCTCGTGGTCTGATTCTACGTTTTTATGTAAAATGTAAGGACGGTGCTCCTTACATTTTGTTGCGCTACGTTAAGCACAAATTACATAGCTGTAAACCCTTTAACTGCCACAGTGCGTCTTGTGATGCTTTCTCTTCCCTAAAATATGACCCGGGTGTAAACTGCAACTTTATATCTAATTGTACGTCGAGTTTGTTATAAGGATTTTATTAAACGTGCTGGATGGTTGATAAAAGAACTGAGTTGGAGGGTTACGAAATTATGAAATAAAGGACCAGATTTTTAAATAATGAATTAATTGAGCTGCCGTGTTTTACTTCTGTATCCAAAACGATTGCTCTAAATGATTTTCGTTTGAAAACATTGTCTCTTTGTTCAACCTATAGACATCATCATGCCAAAGTCAAGAATCATTGAATAACAGAATCGGCGAATGGCTCGGTTTTTCGAGGCTCACGAATTTGATTAGTGACCGATACAGTACCACGTCCAACACGAAAATATAACTGTCAGGCCAATCAACCAAGTAACCAACAAGATATGCACAGACAGGTGATCGGGACCTCGGCCTAAGTCCAGATGCAAGAGGATGTGTTTAAACATCCAAGTATGTCAATTACCAGAAAAGGAATGGGAGTCTATCAAGCCAGAGAAAGAAATTTGCCAGGATGATGCCCAAAAAGCAAACGAGTGGAATACAAAAACTCAAAGAAGAATCAATACATTTCTACCTGCAGAATTTGACACCTGACAAAGAAATGGACTTTGGAAAGCAACCAGAAGGATCATAAAACCAATTACATCCATACCACCAATAAGAAGAGATATGGAACCATGTGCCAGAGACAATAAACAGAAAGCTGATCTGTTTGCAGAACATCTAGCTGATATCTTTACACCCAATCAAACACAAGTAGAAAATTTACTGCCTGAAACCAACAATCAAATTTCGGAAAACATCACCCTAGCCACTCCGAAAGAAGTAACAGACGAGATCAAAACAAACCTTAACCCGAAAAACTACCGGGTTACGATCTAATTACTGGTGAAATACTAAACCAACTGCCTAGCAAAGGTATACTCCTACTGACTTTCAGTCTAAAACATGTCCCTAGCTGTTGGAAAGTTGCAGAGGTAATCATGCTGCCAAAACCAGGCAAACCACTTAATGAAATAAAGTCGTATAGGCCAATTTCCCTCTTACCTACAGTTTCAAAACTATTTGAAAAACTCCTTTTTAAGAGACTAAGACCTCTTTAAGAACATAACCAACTAATCCCAGATTACCAATTTGGCTTTAGACAGAAGCACACAACAATTGATCAAGTGCATCGTATCACTGGCATTGTTGAACAAGCATTAGAGGAAAAACAAGTCTGCTCTGCAATCTTCTTGGATGTGGCCCAAGCCTTTGACAAAGTTTGGAACAAAGAGCTAATACACAAATTGAACAAAATGCTTCCGAAATAGTATTTAGAAATATAACTGGTAGACTTTTTCAAGCAGGAAGAAGAATACTCTGACCCAAAAGAAATAAGAGCAACCGTACATCAAGGAAGTGTCCTTGACCCTTTATTTATCTATTGTATACCAGCGACTTACCGGCATTGGATAGCATAACAGTAGCTACATTCGCCGATGATACTGCCCTCCTAGTAGTGAATCCGCATCAAGAAAGCTCCACAAGAAAGCTACAACAAGCGATATTATACTAGACTGGACCAAGAGATGGAAGATCAAGCTTAATGAACTTAAATCCATCAATAGCAACTTTACCAACAAAAAAATAGCTGAACCAGTTCCGCTAAAAATCAACAGCACAATTGTACCCTATGAAATGAATGCGAAATATCTCGGCATGACATAAGCCGAGATGAAAAACGCATGTGAAGAAGAAAAGAGCTGAGCTTAGTCTGAAATATAAACAAGATTATTGGTTTCTTAGCAGAAGTTGTTGTCAATACACAATAAAGTACTGATCTACAATCAGATCCTGAAACCGGTGTGGCTATACGGCATCTAGCTATGGGGTTGCGCCAGTGATACTAACATTAAGTCTACACAGACATTCCAAAAGAAGGTGTTGCGTAGCATAGTTGATGCTCCCTGGTATGTTAGTAACTTAGACATTCAGCGAGATCTTGGTATTGCAACAGTTAAAAGAAATCAAAAGGTTTGCCGGTAAGCATAAAGATAGGTTACACCTCCACGTGAATGCAGAGGCTCGTCGACTGCTGGACAATCAACACCATGTCCGAAGACTGAAGAGAACCAAACCATCCGATCTTGTGTAGTGTGTTGTATGCAAAAACAGAGCACAGTGTGTGAGTGAAATGTAAGTAGTTATTAGAAGAATCTAAAGGACATCAGTGGATAAACTGTAGGTGATAAGTTCTTAGTTACCAACAAGTGTTTTTAATAATAAAAAAAAAATGAAAGAATATATCCTAATAAATTTGCAGCAATTAGATAAATTTGAGGCAGATAGGTGGAAATTCTTTCAAAATTGTTCAATCCTGATGCATTTGTAGTTAGTAGATGAACAATTGGTTGGGTACAGAGGCAGGTGTTCCTTCAGGCAGTACATGCCAAGTAAACCAGCAATATATGGCATAAAGTTCTGGGTACTGTGTCATAATGTTACAGTTTATATTATATGGAATATTCAGCCTTGTATTGATAAACTTCCTGGTGAAACTAAAGGATCCAGGCATGAAAGTTGTTTTGGATTTGTGCCCAGGTCTAAAAGCCCATAACATCACTTGTAACAATTTTTTACTTGAGTTTGGACATATGTTTACAAAGTGAAATTTTACAATCGTTCCCATTCTTATCATGGAGAATTATTATTTATTTTCTCTAATGTATTCGAAGCCATTTCATGCTTCTTTTGTTATCACTATTTTTTTATTTTCTCTTCTTTTTCCTTTTGATCTGAAATGTCCCGCTTTATTTTTTGAAGTTTATATTGTAGCTCCTCCAATTTATTATTGTTTGTAAGAGACTGTACATTGTAAGAACCTAGCCATATTGTCGTTTTTGGGCAGCCGGGTGCAACCCTGGTATTTTTAGCACCCCCATTGGCTTGCAGATTTCTGCTGTAACCGGCGTTTCTGAGGTACTGGGGACTGAGGGCCATTGGTTATCATAAAACTTGAAGGTTTGGACCTCACGCTAGTCCAAAGTTGGTTAGGAAGGGGTTAAGGATATGGGTAGGATTAAATATAGGATTGACAGGATTAGGGATTAAGACATTAAGACATGATTCCCATCAGTGTTAGGTGATAAGGGAGAGAGCGCTTCCGTGAAGCAGGCTGTACCATGTTAGTAAAGTTTTAACTAATTTTAATTCCGAAAGATTTACTAGGCGTTGTATTGTATTTTAATTTTGATCTCTTCAATTTAAACATCATCAATTTGGAAACCTTTTTCTGCTAGTAAAAGATGTAACTTTGTTGAATAATACTTGACGAAAAATTTTAGATATTCCAGTCTTTACTTTACAATGTGTGATTCAAGTTGAGTTTCTAAACTTTCAATTTGATAGAATGTAAATGTTTCTTTATAGCATAACCAGTCTGATCCTATTTTGAATTTTGATAGCCTAATCTACTCCTACTCAACTTCCACGTATCGTTGTGGAGTTGCAAATATCTAGTTTATCGATTTTTCCCATAAATAAATATTTAAAAATCTTGTAGCGTTGTAGCTTATACCGATCTACCCTCTTTAGGACATACTCACTTCCTTCATAATTATAATCTTCTTGTATTCATTCATTGTTGTAATAATATAAAGCAATAAAGTATCAGGCCTACCTTGCATTTCATGTGGTGAAGAAAAACATACACTAACAAAATCACACTGCATTTTTTTAAAGTTAAAACAGCTAAGCAAACACAACCTACTTCTGAAAACGTACGGCAAATAACACTCAAAAGTACACTCGCTCGCTTTAGTCCCGAATCACGATTGCAACCTGTCTTGTCTGCATTAGCACGTGCTTATCTATTTCCTGTATTCGTTTCTAATTTATTAAAACTTATAGATACTAATATATCAAAATGTAGCTAGCGGTATATGCAAGATATGAATTTCCGTTTATTGGTGGTTTTCAGATCGAATCACTATTGTTTAAATGTTTAGTTATTGAAACGTAAGAATTAAGTAACTCATCAAAATAAATCATAATTAGAGTCAGGTTACTAATATGCAGCGAACTAGAAATCTGGAATGGCAATGCTTAAGTTCCACCTCTGGTAATCTTGCAGGTTGTATTATCACTCTACCTGTAACTTTTCAGATTAATAGTTAGAACGTTCTGTTAATACCGACACTGACCGTGGAAGTCTTCGAATTCATTATAATTTTCCAGATGTTGCTTTTGCAGTGAAGGTTTGGTATGAAACTACGTCTTCGTTCAAATCGATAAATTATTAATATTTATTTGAAATGGGTAAGACCAAGTAAACGTGTTCGCTTGGTTTGTTAGGTACTAGTTTACTGCCTTTACAAAAATTGCGGCTTTAAATTTATTCAAGACAACAATATTAGGAATCGTTCAGGGTATCGTTTTCTTAATTTCTTTATGGCCTTATATATTTTTTGAATGTATTGGGCTACGTTGTTTGCTGGAATATCCTAGGCTGCTTCTTCTTCTCTAATTGGAAAGACAAACCCGGGCATAAAAAAAACAAAGAAAGGAATATCTACTGGGGCAGATAATATAGATCCAGAGGTTATTAAAACTATTATTACAGCAATATACAAAAACCGGGACTCTTCTATAGTCCGTCCGCAAACGATGCGGAGTAATAAATTAAACTGACAGCGGGAACTCATAGGCGACGGTGTTAATTTTTTGTATAAGTAACATAAAATATAAAATATTACTACAAGGGTTTTCTGTTGTCATTTGCTACTTAAAACCGCAAATTCTGCCGTTATTATAAGCAGACGCAAGATGCTAGTAAAATTTGTAAAAATGTGTTTGAAAATTAAAGAGCCGTTTCTATGAAAACTTATCATTACTATTTCTTTTAATTTTGATTTACAACTTCACATCGTTTGCGGACGTACTATAGATGCGAAAACTATAGGGTGATAAGCCTGTAACTTCTCTTCTTTGAGTGGCGTGCCCTTTACAGAGCGTTTCCGGTCTTCTCTCCACATGCCTGTGGGGTGCATGTCAAGTGGCCTACAGACGTAGGGACCTACAGCTTAACGTGGGCTCCCAACCACGGAAGCACTTGCACTTCTACTCCAGAGAAGACTTCCTAGGCCGAATGTTGGTTCGCGATTGCCTTCCGAAGGAAGCGGTCCTTTTATTCGTATGGCGCGTTGGAAACCGCCTCTCAGAATTACTGCAAAGCGTCAACTTCATGTTTTCATTGTCTTTACCTTTCTATTTTTTCTCGCTTTTTGTTTGTTATGATTTTAACCATCATTTTCTCAATTATGTTCCACTTTTCTGTGGTCTCCAGCATTGTTGATACCAGATTTTCCATTGTCATTCTATCTTGCAGTTCTGTTTTTATCCTGTGTCTTATTGCATGCCATCTCTTGCATTCAAATAAGGTATGTTGTGGTGTATCAGTGTCGCCGCAGTAGACACATTCGTCGTGGTCGATAATTTCCATTCGGCTTGGGTATGAAGCATCCGGGTCCGGTGAGAAATTAACCGGTATGGCATCCCACTTGCTCGGGTCTGCGCTTTGTGCATGCTGGGACGTTGCCGATTAATAATTTCGTCCACCCAATTGTCTCACTCTGCTATTCCGATTCTTTTTGCCACAGTCGAAAGATTCTTTCTCTATTTTCCCTCTTCTGGAGTATACCTACTGTTTGCTTCTGTGTCATAGGATGTCTCTTGGGTCAACAGGTGGATTGGTATCACGCCAGCAACGACTTGTATCTCATTTGTGGAAACTATGCGATATGCACTTGTAATGCGTATTGCAGGTGATCTTTGGACCTTCTCTAGTCGTTTCCGGTGTAACATCATTCGCATGTATTGGTACCATATACGGGCTCCGTACGATATAATGGAGGTAATCATGGAGCATAATAATTCCCTTTTTCCGACCTCGCTCCACCTATATTTGGTATTAGGCGTCCCAGTTTGGTAGCCGAACGTTCTGATTTCTTGACAGTCTCTGCTATATTTTTCCCATTTGTTTTTTGTTATTATTAGGCCTAAGCATTTAAGGTTATATTGGCTAGTGACCATCGTGTCTCCCGTCCTCCTTATCGTGTTCAGTTTTCTTCTGCCTGCCAGTATCACTATTTAAATTATCCATAATCTTGCAGCACAGGTAGGTGTTCTTCTCTGCTACCAGCTTCGCCACCTTGGGAGGAGATCCGTCTGGCCCGGTAGCCTTTTTTGGTTTAACCCTTGCTTCTCCGCTTCTTACGTCATCTTCTGTGTAGGTAGGTATTAGTTCTCTATCAAGTCGTTCGGTTGTCCATCTCTCTTTTAGCGTGTGCTGGGAAGAGATTCCACGTAGCTGCCAGTTGCGTTTCGTCGGTTAAGGTTACCCGTGTTCGGAAGCACAGCTTACCCGTCACAATCCGATGCCCTAGATATCCTCTTCAACTTCTTCGCATAGTTTTCGCATAGCCTTCTCCTTGGCTATCTTAATTGCCTCTGTAAGTAGCTGTTTGCATTCCTTATACCTTCCATTTACTTCCTCTCTACGTTCTTCATCTATCCTTTGTTTGCTGTTCGCTCTCGTTGCCTGTTTACGTGCCGTTATACAGGTGCGTCTTAACTGGCCAATCTCTTCATTCCACCAGAAGATAGGCTTTTTTTTGGGTGCGGATTTTTAGTCCGAAATGTTACGTTTAAAGCTGCCTTGATGTTTCGCATGAACTTTTCTGCAGTGTACTGTTCTGCTTCCCTGTCTGACATTAGTTCCAACTGTTGCGCGAAATCTTCCGCCTTCTCCGAATGAAAAATAAGAAGTAGGATCAGTAAAGCCAACAGAGTATTTCATCAAATTAATAAATAAAAGAGAACTAACCACATCAGCAAAACGTGTGTGTGTAAAATCATCCTCAGAAGGCACTGAAATTAAAGGACATGTCGCATCGAGATTCAGGAAATATTGCATGACTTTGATTTGATGGGCATTCCAAATAAAATTGGTTAAAGCTTTTGGCAGAAGCTTAGGAAGTTCAAAATATCGAACTTGATTTAGCCGGTAACCTTCAAGTGACGCCCCTGAATGGCGCCGGAAAACCGCGTGAATTCGGTAAATTTTGGTTTGCATTTTGTCAACATGATATTCGCTGAACCTAGCTGAAACAGGTTCTTTAATTCGATTAAGGCAGTACATAACCTTACAGAACTGTACTCTGCAGAATATTGGACAATAACAGACAAACACAGACCGACAATCAGCTACTGGAGAAGGATAATCCGTAATGGAACCATAAGGTAAATTAAAAACCAACGTAGTAGGGGACATCGCAAACAACTACAGTGGTAAGGACGTTTAATTAGAATGGGAAACTAGAGGTACCCAAAGCAAATGTAGGAAATGAAATGCAAATGCAGAAGAACGGGGGAACGTCCAACAACTAACCGGAAAGACAACATAAGAAAAATTGTCGGAAAAATAGGAAAAGCTATGGAACAAGTAAAAACCCTAGCCAGAGAAAGGAAAAGGTAAAGATTAGTTAAAACTCCCATTACCGTGAGGTATAATAGGAACAGAGGAAGAAAGAAAGGATTTAGGAAATTCTGAAAACAAACTTAAGACTTCGGGGAGATTAGAAATTTGTAATATTAGATGTTACTGGGTGGCAGCTTGGGTAGCTCACAGTCAGGTGGCCCGATTCTAGCGGTGGCCATAGTAATATGGGGCCGATTTGGGTCGAATTCGTAAGTTAAGTATAAGTTTAAGGCGTAGGAATATGTTGTGGATGAAAACTGGTTGGAATGTGATGCAAGACCAAAAATGGAACCATCAGCCCCATTGCACGTCAGCAAGTGTAAAATGAACCTCGACACTGGATTGCAGTAAAAAGAGGAAATAGATTCAGAAAGAAAGAAGAAAGATGTTACTGGACGGTTTAATTCAAAATATGTTGCTCTAACAAAATATAATTTTAGCATAATACCAAAAAAGCGTTTCAGATTCAAAAGGGCTGCAAACTGGTGTATGACATTGGAAACTGTGATTTAATAATTATAAACGCATTTCTTTTGACAATGCTTGGAAAGTATTTTTGTTACTAAACATAAAACATTCAACAAACATTTTGAATAAGGGCCTCGGACCAATTCAAATCTTTGAGTTATACAATTTTGAATACAGTGACTGCTTACACAACATGCCTATCAGGGTCTAGATATTGTACGACATGCAAGTTTGGGCGAAGATTACTACTATAATTTGGCGAACAGAATATCTTCACAGCTTAGATGCAGTTAACTAAGTGAAATAGGCCTCTTAACGAGAGTGGCAGCTTAGTTGTCGAAATACATATTTGGTTTTTAAATACGTTGTTGTGGTTTTCATCGGCGATCCATAATGGTACTGCTAACGTTTTCAAGGAATGTCTTTCGAAAACGCCATGAAGTAGGAATAGTATATTGCGTCATAAGGGAAGATATAGGCATATTTCATCCCGAAGATTTCTGCTGCACGAGCGAACGTAGTGAGCGAGGGCAGCAAAAGCCGAGGGATGAAATATGCCGTTAGATTCCCGTGGGGCACAAGCTATTTTTCCGCATCCATGAGAAGTTCGTATTAAATAAAAATAGTTATAATATAATACGTACCTACGTTTTTGACATATAACCTCAAATTACACATGTCAAATTTTCGTATTAAAAATAACTTCTATAATGAATTTATGTAAAAAATAATCGTATTTGCTTGAATTTTAAAAAATAATTACACTTATCAATCACTTAAATGAAGATTTTTGTATAATCAAATAATAATTTTGAATCTAAATTCTATCGGTAGATGTCACGTCGATAGCATGCACGGTAAAAACCCGCAAATGTTCATATCGTCCCGCTTTTTCATATTTACCCGCGATCCGCTATTGTTAACCTCAAATGAGATAAATAATCTGTCAATTACATACCATGGATACGGAAAAACAATTAACTGCCCTACTAGACCAAAATATTGCTAATACTTGAAGTTATCAATTTTCAGATTCGTGCAAATTATCACTAAGGCAGCTATTAAGTTTGAATAATGCTACTTCGAGGTGTTTTCAAGAACTTTCAACGACGTTATATTACGTTTCTCAACTGAGATTTACTTAAATGGGTTGCTTGGCTCAGTAAAATCTATGACCTCTGAAATACAAAATATACATACATAGAAGAAAACAATTCGTTGGCGGCCTAAGGAAAATATCGATTAATCATTTGGAACTGATAACTTGAACTCTTGTGTTGATTTTGGAAGCTCTTCGAGTTAATTTTTGCTAACTATAATATAATCAGTGTACATTCAACCTATTGGATCGGCTATTAAGAGGGGTACCTCCTTCATTAAACTCTAGTAGTCTAGAGACACACCTTCGTTCGTATCATTAAAGGTATGACTATAGGATAAGCATCTGTTACAAAAATTGGACAGAACTTAATTGTTTGGATGATAGTGCAACGTAGCAGGTTAGGCCAATAATGTTAAAAGTTCATAAAAATAAATTAATTAAATTTAGATAGTATGATTTAACCAACTACGAGGGATTTTATATTGAAAGTCTAATTCAACTAACATAACATAAATATAGGTATATTACCCGAACTTTGAACTATGTTTTACAAATATTATTTAAAGTTAAAGCTACAAATAAACACTTAGACAATTTTAGAGATAAGTTGCAAACGTTGAAGTTTATAAATGAAACATAGGGTTAAATCTAAACTATTAGCAAGTCTTACTGTGAATTGAATTACATTAAATTAAATACAGAAAAATAGTCTTACATACAAATCGTAGGAAACACTAAGTACGAAGGATGGGGCAGGAGTTCTTAACAACATGACTGTTTGACGTTTGCACTGACCATGGACCGCTTCTGCTAAAGTGATTCCTTATATTTAATCAGATATTCCTACCTTAAACCACGAAAGTGCTAATATGTATATTTTAACGAATGCCGATCCATTATTTTATGCAGCTGAACGTATAACGTTTCACGGTCACACACCTGCATCTCTCTCGTGTAATGTCCCTGACTAAAGGCCAACGCGCACTTAACCACGCCACGGCGCGCCACGCCGGACGGCAATTTTAAATTACATTGGTTGTTATGGAACAACGCGCACTTATCCACGCCACGTCATAGCGCGTTATTCCATAACAACCAATGTAATTTAAAAATTGCCGTCCGGCGTGGCGCGCCGTGGCGTGGTTAAGTGCGCGTTGGCCTTAATACGTCATACCAACTGCGCGTGGCAAGGGTATACTAAAATGTCGCTTTATCACAATAGCCCGATACCCTGATAGTTAGACGTTTAAGTACTATATTGTGGGAATTATAGCAAATGAGCGATGTTCAGGTGGTGGTTACGGACTGTTTCAAAGGTATTAAAATATAAACGTTATCTTATTAAAATAAAGAAGTTGCGCAAAAGGCTCTGCTTAGCTTTCCCAGAATTCCACAATATGTATAGTAAGTAATAATATTAATAATACTGCCTTGATGCTCTTTTTAACAGAACAGCTCTCTCGTAGTTGGTGCACTCCTTTTACCATTACATTTTTTAATTCAACAGGGCAACCTTGCTAACCTTTGCAGTTTTTACACCAATCATGTTGACCCTTTAATGAAATGAAAATTCATCAAAGCTTTACTCAGGAATAATATGCGTATGAACCAAGTATGTTTGTTATATTTTAAATAATTCACGAATGAATATTTAAACAATTAATTATAAAAATTCTTAACAGCGAAAATATTTCCAGAGAGCATTAATAAAACCGTTGGCAGATTATTAAAGCAAGCCAGTGTTTTATTTTTAACATCGCATCGTAATTTTCTCGCCTAATATACTCGCACTTCCTTCCTAATAACATCCTCTGGAGCTTCGTTGCAAAAAGCCATCCATCTTTATAAATTCTGAAGATTTTGAAGGTATCACATATATTTTTTCATTCTCAGGAGGCATTACCTACTGGGGAGCAGGTGTTCGCTATTTTTTCTAATTTCATACTGAATCGCAAAAAATGAGATATGTTAGTAATCTCGTTATGGTTGAGGCGCCGAGATAAAGAAATCGAACGGATATAAATATCGCAGATGTATTCGTTCGTTGCCGGATGTTTTTTATTTAAATATCGGATATTATTGTGCTGCTGCAGACTATGAAGTTCGAAAGTGCCTTGTAAATAAATGTAGCGGGCAGGTTAGATACGAAATCGGGAATGCTGGTTTTTGAAATTTAAATTTTAATCGTATGAGCAAACTAGGAAACAGTTGCCGTTGCAAAAGTTCGTGTAAACATTTGATTGCTCGGATTTTAATTTTAAACATGTTTACGGAAAATGTGGCGAATTCACCGAATTTCGTTTTTGCAGTAAATTCTTTTTAAATGATGTGAGTGGTGTCAATGGTTTTTATGTTATATTTCTTGAACTCAATAACATAGATATAGAACAAAGAGCTTCGACTCTCACTAATTTAGTTTTGTGACTTTAAGCCCAGGTTTAAACCAACGTTAAACCACTAAAAGGTGTCACAGTTCAATCAATTTGATTCGGAATAAAATCAGCCCCTCGCGAGACTTGAACTTATGTCTTTAGTATTACAAGCTGAGCCTTGAGCCATTAAGCTACTAAGGGGGCTTTGTTGCAAATTCTGCGTGTAAAATCATAAACCACGCGAGGAAGGGATTTAGGGTGGGCGTGTAGCGTAGGCGAAATAATTGCAAGAAGGTGTATGGGATGCCTGATTTGTTATCTGTTACTGAAGTTGCTGTAAATTTCATGCTGGAGCGTTTCTTCTTCGAAAGGTATTTACCCTCAACTGTCTTAAGCATTCCACCCTCTGAGTAACTTCCGGGTGCCTTAGATTTGTTTTGTAGAAGGGTATTTATTGCTATTATTTTCCAAGCTTTTCAGAAACCTTTTTAATGTTTCATGAAATCAAAATTTTATAAAAAAAGTAAGAAAAATCTGAGTTTCATAATTTATGTCAGGCTTTCCACGTCTGGAGAAGCAGGAGAAACACCCAGAAAGCGAAGATGCCGTCATTAATTGTGACAAACTCTTCTTTCCTTCAAAAACCACAAACCATAGCTGTAACTGTTGATATTATTACCAAGGAATAAAATTTGCTGCTTGGTATATTTTTGTGGTTACGATATTGTTTTCTGTCCAATTAATCGCATCCCTTATACAGAAATCTGACCTAAGTAATAACACGTTTCCGTTGATAATCTTCGGTTTTATATCTATTTTTATGCTTTGTTTATTTTGCTTTATTCGTTTAAGGGCCGAGTTAATAAAACCGCGTATAAAACTGTTCAATTCTTCACAGATATTTCGCCGCTTGCGTTGCAGCTTCGACAATTAACTTTCTTTATGATTCTTTTGCTTCTAATTTCGTGGCTGAGAGGTTAGGTTAATAATAAAACTGAAAAGAAAACGTAATAAATACACACTGACCAAAATATTACTTCCTCGCGTATTAAACGTTCTGTGGATCTGTTCCTGAGCCTGTTTGAATGTTTGAAGTTTCCTTTCTTGTGGTGTTAATATATAAGTTTTTGGCAGTTGGAACTCGAATTTTTGTAAGAACTAACCAATCAATCAGCTTGCTATTAAGGTTCCACTTTCCTTAATGGAAATATTGACAATAATCGCAATACTTTATATCACTTTTGTGGCTTTATTATTAAATTTGAAGAGGAGTCGTCGACACTTATAAAGGTTCTGTAGAAGGCAAAGTAGTGATGTGTTGATATGTTGATGTCAAGAGGTCAATTAATTTGCTGTAATTAATCGAAAACGTCCTATAATTTCTGCAGTTTCTTTCGTTTATTTGTGATCGAAACCAAAAAAAGTTTGAACAAACTGATAATGATTAGCACGGTCTACTGAGGTCTTCTAATAGATTTTTTCGTCGATGTTTATTGAACATTTATATCGCAAAAACAAAATTGTATTTAGGCAACCAGTTAAACATAATGTTTAGATTTTTACTTTCCCAATTTCTGCAATCTAAGTTGCCTAACGTCAAAAGCATCCTTTTAAAGCATTGAGTGGCTTGTACTGGGAAACCTATTATCTGTACTTGTAATCCCTAAGAGACAACATAAGAAATTATCCTCCAGGCTCTCCTTTACTTAAAATACGTTCCTAGTTTAAAAGAATGCTTTTGACGTTAGGCAACTTAGATTGCAGAAATTGGGAAATTAAAAATCGAAACATTATGCCTTACTGAGTGTTTTTTGAATTTTAATCGGTAAAGTTAAAGAAAACTCGAATAATATGGCAACATTGTTTCCCATTTCTCTTAAGTTAAATTCAACAAAGCAAATTTGTCACATATATGTTTAAATTTGCAAGATGATTAACCAACAAATTCAGTGTTTGGAAAGGCTGTGTTTTCGATTATTGTTTTATACGTAAGTTTTAGTAAAATTTTAAGCTCCAAATTTAAGAAAAGCTCGGATAGTAATACGGCAACACCACCCTTCATGTCTCTGTTAAGTTAAATCCAATAAAGCAAATAATGTGAGATGTTAGAGGTTAGGTTCCTGTAAACTTAGAAACTGCTTAGTTCCGGATTATCAGTTAACCGGTTTAAGTAGGTATTTGATAAGACTGTTTTTGCGATTGTTTTAATAATTTGGGTTTTCAGAGCATTTTTATCGCTAAATGTTAGGGTTTTGGTTAATATGGCAACACCGCATCAAGATTTTCCTAAATTTCAATTCATTAAACCAAAATCTGAGATGCCACGTTCGTGAAAATTTAGAAACCGATCAATTATAGATCATTAACCAACCAAGCAGATGTTTGAAAAAACTAAATACTCGATTGTTTTTATACATTTAGGTTTACCGTTTAAGTTTGTAAATCTGCGAATTCAAGAAAAATTCTGATAGTATCGCAATACTGCATCCTTAAACCAGGACGTAGTGACTGCTACTTACCAAAATCATGTCGTCCCATTAGCCCAATCTCCTTCCTCCTGAAGGTGCTAGAAAGGCTATACGACAGATATATTCAAGAAAATGTACTGGTAATCCAACCACTGCATCCCAACCAACATGTTTACACCATAGGAAGATCAACAAAATCTGCACTAGACTCAGTTATGAGTCGGATCAACAGAATGTCTACCCTAGAGGTATTCGTAGACATAGGACGTGCCTTCAATAAAACATTTTTCGCAGTATCGATCAAACTCTAGAAGATTATGGTATTAATACCACCATCAGAACGTGCATTGCACAGTATCTTTAGAATGGAGTATGTACTAGTTATGCAAGTATAGGAAATGCCGCAATTAGGAAGACGGTTATCCACAAGGTGACGTTTTGTCGCCTCTACTATGTAACGTAGTGGTGAATAGCTTCTTACGCCGCCTCAATGAAGTTGGCTACTACACCATAGATTACGTAGATGATATATCCATCCTGCTGAATGACAAGTTTGAAACCATACTATGCAATCTAATGCATGCGGCATTCAAACTTCCAGAAGAACTGACCACTCTCTGTCGGTAAATCCAACGAAGACGGAGATGGTTCTGTTCAGAGACAAAAGGAAAGTAGGTGTCCTAAGAGTACCAACACTTTTCTACACCCCACTGACCTTCTCAAACGAAGTCAAATACTTAGAATTCTGGGGACCTACCCCAAAGGCTGTTCTGTGGTTGTAAACTGCCGTCTGGTGGCCCAGAGCTAGACAGCCCACTACTACGGCTACACTCACACAAAAGCTGGCATGCTTGAGCACCACTGGTGCAATGAAATCAACGCCTGGAAGCTGGCTTTGGCCTCGCTACATTGGACCTGCACGTCGCCTTAAGGACAGCTCTAAGACTAAAGGTGAAAGGGACGTGGAAGGGTGGAAGTAGACACTCACACATTCTAGAGGAAGCTGTCCGAAGGATACCTCTTCCAGGAGCGAGGGTGGACTCCACCTAACCCACTTTTATTCTTGGGTAACAATACAGCGTCTTTATTGACGTTGAAAATGCTTCCCAACCCGATGTATCCATCTACACCGATGGGTCTAAAAATAGTCACGTGGCAGGTGTAAGGGTATACTCAGATGACCTGAAGCTTCAACAAAGTACTGCTGTAGGTAAACACACTATCGTATTTCAAGCAGAAGTCATAGGCATCATGCAGGGTGCAATCATGGTCCTGCACCGCGGAATACAGAACAAAACATAGCTAGTGATAGTAGAGCCTCTTCTTGGCGTTAAACAATCACAAGGTAGTATCAGAAGTGGTACTCCAATACCAAGAAATTCTAGAACTAGCAGCTGAAAATAATGCCCTAGAACTCGTATGGGTAAAAGGATACTCCGGAATTCATGGAAACGAGCAGGCCGATATGTTAGCTAAGCAAGGTTCAGAACAACCTCTCTGGGGACCTGAGCTGGCTGTTGCGCTTTTATTGACCTCTCTTAGTACCATGATAAAGCAAGAAATCCATAACCGCCGCTGTGTTACGGACAAATATGTACAAATGTCGTCATGCAAGGGCAATTATTCCAATTTCTTCGCAGAAATAGGTGTTGTAACCAAATATCAGTGAAAAAACGGCGACTCTTTGTCAGCATAATATTCCGCACATTGTAAATTAAACAAACACATACAGAATGGTACTGACAGATAGTCCCATGTGTCGAGGGTGTAATATTGAGGACGAAACGACTGAACTTTTCCCGTGTGAATGTCCAGTCCTGGCTCCGATAAGAGGTACCATGTTGGGGGACTTCTGGCTTGACATAGCCAGAATTCACAGCACACTTCCTGCATACATCCTTAGGTACAATGAAACGGTAGGTTGGCTTGAATGATGCAGGAAGGCAGGGTGCTGTGAGGGAAGTAGCACAATGAACCCGCTTTGTGGCCTAAGTGCATGTATATTCAAGTTTACCTTCCACATCGAATTCAAAATTCAGAGTCTCTACACTGCTTCGTTTTCCTCTTGAGTTAAATTCTATAGAGCAAAATTTGGAAAGCCACATTCGCATAAATTTACAAGTCGATTAATTTTCGATAATTAACCAACCAATTTGGTATTTTTTTTTATACATACACTTAGGTTTACCTTCGTTTGTGAAATTTTACTCTTTCTTAGTTTAAATTTACCAACACAAATGCTAAATGTTATATTCGCGTAAAGTTAGAAGCCGATTAGTTCTAGATTGTTAGTCAACCAATTTGGTGCGTATTTCAATATTGTTTTAATACATTTAGGTTTTCATGGTGTTTGAAAGGTTTTGATAGCTAATTATTACGAAAACTGGATTAAGCTAGCCACACCGCGTCAAGGTTTTCTAAAAATTAAATTAGTGAAATCAAAATTTGAGACGCCACAGTCGAGAAAATTTATAAGCCGATTAATTCTAAATTATCAAGCAGCCAATTAGAGCTTTAAAAAGACATTTAAGTTTACTGGGCGTTTTCAAAATTTTTTATCGGTAAATTGAAGGTAAAATTTGATGATATGGCAATGTTGCTACCCATTCCTTTTAAAAAATTAAATTAAATTAAATGGGATAAAGCAAAATTTGAGGCGTTTTATTTTATTTTTAAGACGCCTAATTTGTGTCAACTGTCGAGATAATTAGTTTTAAAATATTAATCAGACAATTTTATGTTTAAGAGAAGCGTTTTCAGATGTTCAGAAGATACGTTCTGACGTAAATTTATGTAATCATGTTTGAGTAAATGCAACTTAGGTTCTAAAAACGTGTGCTATCGTTTGAGGGATATGTTTTTTCTTCGTTTCCACATACATAATTAAAATATTAAAGTACTTCTGTTTATCTACTTATACAAGGGTCGTTCAATATCTAAAGAGAAAAACGACTTTGGCAGAAAAGCTATGTTAGGTAAAATTGAGAAACTGTATAAATATCAAGTTAGCTTCCTACTCACTAACTCACTAAACAACTGAAGAAGTTTATTTGTTTACAATAGTTCTGCAAGTCATTTCATCATGGTCTTCACGAAAAATGCACTTTAGAAGAACAGCGTTCAGTTATAAGATTTTTGTGAAGGAGATGAATTTTCGGAGAGAATAGTGACCTGCGACGAGGTCTGAATTCATCGTTATGAGCCGGAATCAAAGTGGCAAAGTATAGAGTGGAAGCATCCCAGTTCGCCAACCGGAAAAAAAATTCAAGGCAGAATCTTTGGCGAGTAAAATAATGCTTACGGTCTCTTGGGACGCTAGAGGCCCATTTTTATTTGATTATTTGGAAGTACAGCGTACTGTCAACAGTCAATACTACAGCGATATGCTGCAACATAAAGTGAAACCTGCGATAGTGAAGAAACGATGTGGTTTTCAGAGAAAAGTTGTGCTTTTGCTTCAGGATAACGCTCGTCATCAGGTCATCACAAAGCGCAATTAACTCTCGAAACAATTGAAAAACTGGGCTGGGAGATTTTAAATTATAGCCTTGATCTCGCCCCTTCAGATTTTTTTGTTTGGCCCGCTCAAGGAGGCATTATATGGAAAAAAGTTTGAGGACAACGATGACGTGAAAGAATATGTGGAAATGTGGCTGCAACATCAAAACAAAGATTTCTTTGCCGCTGGAATAAAAAAGTTAGTAGAGCGGTAGGACAAGTGTATAAATGTGGAAGGAGATTATGTTGAAAAGTAGTTAAATTGTTACGTTGTTTAAATAAACCATATTAAAGTTGTGACAACTTTTCTCTTTATACAGCGTGTCCCAGGATAGATGTTACAATAGGTGTGCTGGACAAAAAATTTTTGAATTTTATTTTAAGATTGTGGAATTAAGCCCTGCTTGGTTTGAAGAGAATTTTAAGAATATTTTCAGTTTTTGAAAAACAAGTCGGCCTTGACATTGAAGCGAAAACTATTTTCTTTTCAGGTAAAGTACCCTTTTTGTTCATGATACGGCAAAAGTTTACTAAGAAAAGTTGTTCATAATAAGAAATTATGGCCCTATGCAAAATTTCAGGCAGATCTACCTACTGTGATTAAACCGTCACATTTTAGATTAAACAAAATAAATTGTATTTATTCAAAATTTTCTTTGTAGAACATTGAACGAAACAAATAGCATTTACAAGAAATTTAACTTACGAAACATAATAATAACACTGATCTACAATAAATTATTTATTCCACATAACTGCCAGGAGGCCATGAAAAAACTATCGTTGACTAATCTTCCTGAAATTTTGCATAGGGCCATAATTTCTTATTATGAACAACTTTTCTTAGTAAAATTTTGCCGTATCATGAACAAAAAGGGTACTTTACCTGAAAAGAAAATAGTTTTCGCTTCAATGTCAAGGCCGACTTGTTTTTCAAAAACTGAAAATATTCTTAAAATTCTCTTCAAACCAAGCAGGGCTTAATTCCACAATCTTAAAATAAAATTCAAAACTTTTTTGTCCATCACACCTATTGTAACATCTATCCTGGGACACACTGTATATTGAATGACCTTCGTATAATTTAGGAATAATAATGTGAAACATACAAATATAAAACAAATATTAAATAAACGTACAGGTTAATAGGAGCCTTTCTAGCGTCAAGAAGTCCGTGCAGATTCAGCTTTAAAGGCAAAAGGTATTAAGAGTTTCTAAAACCTATTTCCAGATATATAGGAATAATTTATAAACATGGCAACACTGCTTCCTATTTTCCTTAAGACAGGTTTAACATGTAAACGTGTTAATTTTTACATTATTAATGTTTCGTCTTCCAAGGCACTGGTTGCTTTGGGCTACTGATATTTTTTTGTTGTGATATTTACCTTTCGAATTAATAATTCAATGCAGGTCAAAATATATAAATAATACGTAAACTTACAGCATTTTTGGGTAAGTTCTGATTGTTTAATTGAACTTTGTTTCTTTGAACTAGGACTATCAATCGAGTAAATCCATATGTGAGATTCGAACCTTTACTTTTCAGAGTCGAATACCTGTTATGACAAAATTCTAAATTCGAGCCTGGATTCAAATTTGGAGTCTCAAATATGAATTCAAATCCGAATTGTTGTATGGAATCTTGACTGGCCTAGTTTGTAACAACAGAATTCGAACAAATAACAGACAAAACTCCTCGACATGCGGCCACGTGTTTTTGTCAACCTTATTATGCTTATGGCCGATCTCACCGAGCGTTCTTAAAATTTAAGAAAGACTTAAGTTGCTTAAGACATACTTATGTGGTCTCACCGTCAATTTAAGTCTTACTTATGTCTCTAAAAACCTCCTAAATATAAGTTATCAATTTCGGTGACTTAAAATGCTACTTAACCTAAAAAATGGACTTGGACAACGATTTATTATTTCTGCAAGTCTTACTTATGTCTCTAAAAACGTCTTAAATATAAGTTACAAATTTCGGTGACTCAAAACGGTACTTAACCTATAACTAGACTTTGCCTAAGTCGCGACTTAACTCGCTTGGTGAGACAAAACACAAATTTAAGAACAACTTTATTTTAAGAACTACTTAGCTAAGCTTTGGTGATAAGTATTGTCGGTGAGATCGGCCATTATTGATCTTGATAAGTCTCACTTAGATTATTAGAAGTATTATTTATTATCACAATTGATTTGTATGTAGTTTGCAATCTATACATTTCTGTTTCAATTCGAGAGCATTATTTCATGAGCAAATTCCTTTGTTACAGAAGACTGGCCCACAACAAGGATAAGCTCTGATGAACCGGAGTTCCTAGCTCCCATTCACAATTTAACGATTCCTGTTGGAAGAGAAGCCGTTTTATCCTGTTCAGTGAGCAACCTAGGCAGATATAAGGTAATATTTTCATAAAGGCCAACCTATTTCTTCCCTTTTCCGTCTTTTAATATTAGCTTGTTGCTCCCTATTCATTTTAAACGAATTGTATTCAACAAAAAAAAAACAAGCACGACGAAAACCAACTTTGCTTTATATTAATCTTCTAAATATTGATAAACCATGCGCTTATAACGTGCATAATTAAACAAAGTTTCTGCGTCGTTATAGAATACAAATACGAGAGAAAAGGAAGCTTCAGTTATTTCTTCGGGCGCACAACGTTCTTGATATTAATAAAAAAAGTTGTAAATTTTAATTGAAGTTAGGTATTTAAACTCACAGCAAGCAGTGTTACAAAATGCGAAACCATGGAAAATCATTCCTCCTCAACTAAAACGAAAGACAAGCGCTTTAACTGTGATGCTTCTTATCGGATTGGAGCAGGATTCTTAGATTTCTGATTAGCCAATGAGAATTATAAAACAAACTATGTACCGGGCATTTTCAGTAAGTTTTTCAGCATAACCAAGTTTGTGGCCAATGGACACAAGTTCGAATCTCAGTGGCAATCACACTTTAGATAGTTTAAGCATTGAGCTTTGTTAATTATCCTAAGATTTGCATGTACGTCGAATAAAGAAAATATGAATATCATTTGGTGAGGGGTATCTTGCGAGATGTCCTTTATTTATGATTAAGTACAAAACACTTGAGCACAGATGTGACACCGAGCGTTTTATAAAAATATCATCGACACGAAAAGGGTGTTCCTCTCGTCCCCTCAATTTGCATTTCCGGCGTTCAAAGAAACAAGGAAGAAAATTCACCTGGCACATTACGGCTGATGAAGGGAAAGGAGAAACACAATTGCCCTTAACAAAGTATCAGGAACAACTACAAAAGAAATAACGGGGGTACAAAGAAATTCACTTAAGGTTACAATGGTTCCTGTTTCACTACAATGCAGAAGGAATGTTTCGGGCTCCGGATCGTGATTTATGACTTCGCGAGTTGTGCTCAAGCAGCCGTTCGTTTATATTCATTCGACTACATTTGTAGGAAAGGCGCATACTTTTTGGGGACTTGAGTTTTGTTATTCACTTCCAATTTGTTTTCAACCTCCACAGATGTTCCGTCATGACAATGACGGGAAAGGTCTCGCGATTTGTTTTTTTTATTGTTATGCTGTATTTACCCCTTGCACGAACGAGGGCGCATTCAATATTTCTGACCTTCATATGTAAACGAAGGAGATTCTCGGCTCTGTATATGTACGTGGAAACGTGGACGTTATCTGCATTTTAAACTTTAATAAATTCAGGAATTTATGTAAAATTCGAGTTCGCAGATTTTCAGACTGAATTTAAAAGTGCTGCTTTTGGAAATCATCCAGGAAAGGGTTTAAAATGTTTGTTTTGGTTGTTTACTCATCGTTACTTGATTGACTGTTCGATTTTGATAAACTGAACTGATAAACTGAAAAAACGGAAAAATATATGTCTTTTCCAAGACCAATCTGCCCTTCTCAGGGCGATCCATGCCTGAAAACGGGGGCAGATCCAGTCCCCGAAATGTTGCATTTCATCAATCCAACAGAGCTTTCGAAAAGCCCAATTAACACCTCTAACATTACCTATGTTTCGAATAAGAAATAAATATAGCGAGGACCAAGAAGAAGAGGATTGAGCAGAAGAACAAGAGTACCGTGAGTACTGTCAATCTTGAAAATTTTCTACAGATAGATATACTTCATTGTGTATTATAAATTATAACTAACGGTGACTTACAGGTGAATTTGAGTGGCGACATTACAACAATAACAAGGTTTAAGTGGTATTATGCTGCCGATGGGCGCCTGCAGAGAGCGGGCCCGGGGGGGGGGGGCTCTCTGCGGGCAATGTCACACAATGTCAAATTTTTATTACAATTTTGTTCTAATTGGAACTAAACAAAGAAAGAGTACGAATCGACTTAACCCTTAACCGCCGTCGTGCGGTCTCAGAGGCCGCAGCGAATTTTGATTATTGTTTATTTTCCCCAATCTTCGAGATATCACCTTGCTACAAAAACTTATCAAAAAGGATAATAAAAAGCCTTTAAAACATTAACAATTTATTTTTGTCGGACTCATGTACGGCGCAAAAGGCCAGGGTTTAAAATTACTAACAAATAGAATTAAATATTGATTAAGTTCGTTGTTAAATACTAGATAATAGGATTACACAAATTTAAATCTACACACAATTATAAATTTAATATTAAATACAAAATATAGATCTAAAATCAAATATAGAATCTATTCATTTATGAAATAGGAAAAATTAGCAATTCAATCATGAATTAAAACAAGAAAAAAATTTGAATAAGCATTAATAATAAATCTAATTCATGATTGAAATGAATATGAAAATTTTATTACAAAAAAAAATTTAAAGATTAACAGGTATACAACACCTGTGAATTATATTACCATGAACACAGAAAATTTATTAAATTACAAAAAAATATAATTAACACTTATCTCAGTCCTGAAAATAGGTGAATTTCCACATCCAGTCACATTTGAAATATGCAGGAAATGAAATTGAAGTTGACATGTGCAGCGTGCATAAAATGGCGTCCTTCCACGTTTTTCGACAGAATAAAAAAGTAAGGTTTCTAACGGAATTGAAGATCCCAGCAAAGAAAAACACACATCGGTCCTCCAGTTAGGAAAGTAGATCAAATTTATAACAAATTTTATAACCCAAAATAGGTATTATAATCCAAGATAGGTGCTGAAAAATTCCCATTCCATAAGAAAAGGAGATTAACGAAAATTTAAGAAAAAATAACTTACCACTAAAAACAGTGCGGAAAACAACTATACAGGGTGCCCGTTTTTCGACCTCAAGCATGGGGATCTCGGTTATTATAACAGATGCGAGATCGGTTAAATTAGGGCAAAGTTGCGCATTTTTATGGTGATCAATTATCTGAAAGAAAATTTGATCTGTCATTTTTAGTTTTTGAATTATTGGAGAAAAATGGAAAATTGTGATTTTTGTTTTAATTTTTTTAAACGAAAACCAATAAACCTAGACATTTTTAACTAAGACATTGTGAAGGCACTTTTTTACAAGGAATCTGAATCTGGCATCGTGTTTTCCAAGGCATCCTAGATGCAAGAGTTACAACACTTAATTTTTTTATTCTTATGGGCGCCATATTTGATTTTTGCATTTTCGAATAGAGCTCTTTTTTCTGATTACGACTATGTATCACATGATATGGTCAAGCTTTACATTGTGATTAGAATTTAAGAAAAATGTTTTTGCGAAGAATGCTTTGGAAACAACAACATCTACTTTTGTCTAACAAACAAATTTTTGACAATTCAATTAAATTTCACTATTCGCTTGCATTATTTTTAATTTTGTTCCAATTTAAATACAAAAATTCTGCCTTATTCTGTTCTTAATTTAAAACTTAATTTTGTAGGTAAATTGGGAAGAAATGTGAACGTGCAACTCTAAATTTAATTGAATTGTCAAAAATTTGTTTGTTAGACAAAAGTAGATGTTGTTGTTTCCAAAGCATTCTTAGCAAAAACATTTTTCTTAAATTCTAATCAAAATGTAAAGCTTGACCATATCATGTGATACATAGTCGTAATCAGAAAAAAGAGCTCTATTCGAAAATGCAAAAATCAAATACGGCGCCCATAAGAAAAAAAAAATTAAGTGTTGTAACTCTTGCATCTAGGATGCCTTGGAAAACACGATGCCAGATTCAGATTCCTTGTAAAAAAGTGCCTTCACAATGTCTTAGTTAAAAATGCCTAGTTGTATTGGTTTTCGTTTAAAAAAATTAAAACAAAAATCACAATTTTCCATTTTTCTCCAATAATTCAAAAACTAAAAATGACAGATCAAATTTTCTTTCGGATAATTGATCACCATAAAAATGCGCAACTTTGCCCTAATTTAACCGATCTCGCATCTGTTATAATAACAGAGATCCCCATGCTTGAGGTCGAAAAACGGGCACCCTGTATTTGATAATCAAACATAGCAGAGAATTATATCAAAATACTTAAACAATACGCCCATTAAAACATGGAACGTAAAATGATAATTACAACGAAAAACCCAAAGGTCTGTTTCGAAGGAATGTCAATCGCCAAAGAGAACTAATTCGTGTCAAAATTTACCACACCAAAACCCGAAAGAATTACTTTTAAACGACAATAAAAACAAGCAATTGGACTAAATAACCAGGCATCAAGAAAAATGTGAAATTAATTACATGAATTTAACAAGTCAAAAAGTGAAATTTTGAAAATAAATTAAAGAATTTAAATTAAACAAACACAAACACACAACAAAAAAATTCTTCGCGCTCACAACATTGGCAAAGGCTTGAAAAATTGGTACAATTAATTTGTAATCCAAAAAATTGTAACAACCTATAGCAGCCTTCAGTACCTTCAATCTACCTGTTTCTGAGTATGATGCATTAAGCACAGGGTGGTTCGTCCTTTGGTTTTGTTTTAAAAAATATTTAAAACCCGTGAGCGGTCTTTGTGACCGCACGACGGTGTTAGTGTAACTTTTTAATTTATAGTAACGTACGTTCGCGTCAATGATTAATCAATCTGGGCAATCCAAAAGTGCAAAAATTGAAAAATGGGTAGATATTTTCGAACTAAAATTTGAAGAAAAGTACTTAAAATGGTGCTTTTGATGTGAAAATGATTTTATTGATGAAAATGACACTGTTAAAGAAATTCATGAAATTCCAATCTTATCTAATAAAAAAAAAACAACATAAGGCATGTTATACATGTCCTTACGTCTTCTAACATTAAAAGAAAGACCTTTGACCTTTATTTTCTGTGCAACAAAGCGATATGCTTAAGGTTTCGTACAAAATAGCTATTAAATTGCAGGCAAAAAATTGTACCTTTTGAACCCTTGCTATTTTTGTGATTTCGTGGCCTTTTTCTTTAAATTAGGTTTTCATTATAATTTTGAATCTGCTAAGTTTAGAAATTTATTTTTACAATTTTGAAACTTTTATCTTTTTCAAAAATAAAATAGATTTTTAGGTAGTTATAGTATACACGCATATAAGTTCGGAAATTAATTTTTTTGTTGTTTGTTTTTATTTACCTACTTCTTTGATTTTTATTTTTTTACTAACTTATTAAAGTGCCAATTACGTCACACAATGCATCGGAAAAAAGATCAGTCGGGAAATTTGTGAATTAACCAAAGAAAAAGATAAGCGGTCTCTGTGACCGCCGACGGTGACTACGTACTGAAGACAGCACGACGGCGGTTGAGGGTTAATTTAATTCAGCTTTCAAAATGCTTCAAAACATGCACTTTTCAATTCTTTAATTGAAAAAAAATCTTCAATTACAATTTCTTGCCCCCCCCCCTCCCCTGAGAAAGAATCCTGCGGGCGCCCATGATGCTGCCTAAAATTGAAACAGTGAAGAAGCTTGCATCTAAAATGTGGAAAATGATTTGGCTTCAGTTAGTTCTAGAAAACAATTTTCGCTTGTATAGTACTACCCATGTACCCATGCGTCTTATGGGGTAAAAATGTTTTCTAATTTCTTTCAAATTTTAATTACAAAATGAGCCAAAACATTAATAGCACTGCGCCCAATAAGGTGGATAAATTGGAACTTGGTATCGGTCCGAAGTCCTTTTTCAAAATGCACTTGCTTCCATTTTTAATAACAAACATACATCTTAATTAATGTTTTGAAGTCACAATCTTCGATACCACGCTTTGTTTTACAAAGATATTGGATTACACTTGCTCTTTCAGCCCTGCTAAATCCACAACTACTATGTCCTCTTTGAATCTGTTCTCAAATTTATGTCTTGCAGAATAATATCTTTGAATTATTATATTTACGTTCCGTGACCGTTAAGAATCAAATATTTTATTATTTTAAATATTTTGTGGGTCTTATTAGACCACAAAAAAGAAGAAATTGGAGTGTAATTTATGACGTAATAGGACCCACAAAATAAAATATAAAAATATTTGTAATTACAGTGAAAACAGTAATTTAAAAAGTTCCTTGGTGTACTCAGAACTGCAAAGCTGTTGAATATTTTATGCAGGTTAACATTCCAAAAAGCGATGGATAAAATCTAATGCTGGTCTAAAAAAGATTCTTGAATTATTTCTTCAGATTTTTAATATCTTATCGTTTATTATCTCTTGTGTATGACGGACATCCAGACGTTTGATATTTGTTGACGACAAACATCCTGAATCACGCTCCTTTTATGAAGACTTATTGCTTCGAGCCTTCGAGCTAAAAGAAGTTTATACAATTTTTTTCAAACTAAATCACTTCTTTAATAAAAATTCTCATACAAAAGCAGTCAAAAGGATGTTTATACTATATTTTTCTCATTCAAAAGTTTTTTTCTAAAATTTCGTTGTTGTATGAGCTGTCTGATTTCTTACTTAATTTTTTTTTAACAAAAATTAATCTTTCAAAGTTTTTTGTCACTGTGCTCCACGTGCTGCTTTTTCGATTTGAGCTTCAGAAATTGCATCGAGGGATTTCTTAAAGGACGACGAAAATCTCTTTAATTGTCGGTATTCTTAAATAATGCTTTTACAATTATGAAATCCCTAAATGGAATATGTACTTCATTCAAAATTTCCCTTTAAAATTTTCAAAACAAAAGTAGGACGAACAGTGATTGTTGCAAATTAAGTTTTGAAATATTTAAAAAGGAATTAAGTCCAACAATTTTAGCTCGATTGTTTTATGGTTTAGGTGTTCGGGGTTTAGTTAATAAAGCAAAAATGTTGATCGCGAATGAAAATTTACGGCACATGTCACTTCTAAATCCCTGTCGAGTATTGGTGTACTATGCATAATTTAAAATTGGTTTTTCGGTGTAGCTAATTTTCAGATTAACCTGTTTTCACTCTAAAGTGAAATAAATAAACCGATAACCCTTAACCGCTGTCGTGAGGTCACCGTGACCGCAGCGAATTTTCATTATTGTTTATTTTCCTCAATCTTTGAGTTTCACTTATACAGTGTTTCAAGTTAATTCCTTCAAGTTAGGCAAGTATACATCATTCATTATTCCTTTTTAAATCTTCTTGTTTTTCTGTTGAAGATTTGAAAAAGAATAGAAATATATTTACTGTTTTACGGCTAAATTACGAAAGTACTTGAGGTTATCGTCTTACATTGAAATTAAATTGCTAACAAATAAAAATAAAAAGATCCACAATAAATTATTAAGTTAATTGCCTAAATATTTATGCAAAAGGTCCTACCCGGTTTTGCAAACGACTACAAAAAGGTATCAATATACAGGGTGTCTCTAAACCTACTGCCATAAATTTACCAGCCGATTCCTGAAGCAAAAATAAGTCGAAAATGTCTATAAAACTTTTGTCCTAAACCGCTCCATGTGGAAGCTACAAGTCTTGAAAATTGTGTTGAAAAAACGGAAAACAATTGCATTTTAATAACGGTTTGAGATAAAAAATCGAAATTTTGCAGGCGGTCTAACCTATTGAAAGTATAAACTTCCTACTATTCTATCACATGCTTTTTATTGATTTGAATTTAAAATCACAATCACTGCATTTTACACTCAGACAAACAGAAAACCTGAATTTTATAGGAAACGGTTACTCCAGGCGAGTTGAAACAAAAGTACCTTTTTTGTTAATTAGGCAGCAGGGAATACAAATCTGTAAACTAAAATTCAAAAAAACAAAAGGTTAAGAAAAACGGGTTACAAGAAAAATGTGATAACCCCCATTCGTGCCGCCCCTGGTTAATTTACAAAAAAAAATAGTAGGAAGTTTATACCTTCAATAGGTTAGCCCGCCTGCAAAATTTCGATTTTTTATCTCAAACCTTTTTTAAAATGCAATTGTTTTCCGTTTTTTCAACACCATTTTCAAAGACTTGTAGCTTCCACATGGAGCTGTTTAGGACAAAAGTTTTATAGACATTTTCGACTTATTTTTGCGTCAGAAATCGGCTGGTAAATTTATGGCAGTAGGTTTAGAGACACCCTGTATATTAAAAATTTCTAGTTAAAGCCTAAACTAAACTAATTTTGAGTTACCACACAATGTCTGAAAGCCAAAGTATGCAGATTTTATGGAATTACAAAACTTCAAGATTAACCTTTTGGGATTTACATCTCTGTAGAAAAATAGCTTCCTTTTCACTAAAATACCGCTAAATCCTATTAGTGTTTATTTTCAAGTAGAGCTTTTAAAAGCTTTATAATAAATAATAATAATTTTAACGAATTTATTAATACATCGTTAGAAATTCAATTCTTACTGTATAAACATTCTATGATATTTTTGTTGATAAAAACGTATAAGTAGTAAAACTAAAGACAAAATTTGTAATTTTAGTAATTGAATGGATTAGTTTCGACAGGTTTTGTAAATTTGATATTAAAAAATACCAGAAACTTTTCAATATAACATGAAATGCGTCCTCAAATTCATAAACTCAACTAAAAATGTTCTTAGAAGGGTTTTACAAAAGATAACTGTACTGAATAATAAACTACCATAACGTTAGGAAGCTCGTTGGCGCAGTGGTAAGGAGCGCTAGTCTCCTAGCTAGGAGTCTTGGGTTCGAATCTCACGCAGTGATAGGGATTTCTATACAGAATTCCCCACTGTTCGAGGTCGGTACTCGAGCAAGTGAAGCCATTTAATCGTCTGGTTACAATTAACGACCCTGTCTGCAGAGTGGTCAACTGCAGATAGTATAACAAACACGCTCACAAACGGGAAACTACTGCACAGAACAAATTTCCCTAGCATAAAGGGGATATAACAAAGTTCACGACGCCAAATCGTTTAAAAATGTGGTTTTGATCTCCTCAACTGGCAGCCAAACCGTCACTACGTGATCTCCTGGCTACAAATGCCATACGTCAAATAAAAATAATAAATATCCATACCGCTGAGTAGTGAATTAACGAAAGGACGGACACTTTATTCTTGCGATAAATAATGGAGGAAATGACGGAGATAAAGAGCGAAGTACAAAGGGCCAGAAATGAAATAAAAACGAGGCTTTGAAACAATACCGCGAAGAAATTCGAATCATTAATGAAGAATTGATTAAAAATTAATTAGAACTGAAAGACAGAAAAATGATTTACAAACAAAATAGAAAATTTAGAAAAGGGAATTGAAACTCAGGGAAAAGGTAAAAGCCTAAAAGGAGAAGCAACAGATACAGGAAGAAATCCTAAAAGAAAAAGTTGAAAGATTATAACACAAGAAGCTAGAGTAAAGGTAACAGCTAAAGACGCTTATAAAACTGGAAAACAGCAAAATAATATGATAATAGGGGCCGAACTAAAACATTTGGAAGAAAAGCTAACCGTTCTGAAATATAAATACAAGCTTGGACTAGACTTTAACTTTAACGATAAAAAAACAAAAAGTGCAAACCGAAATTCGAAGAAGAACGAAAGAAGAGGGAGAAAAGGCAAATACCACGAAAATTAGCTACCAAAAACTTGAAATAAATGCAACACAATTTAAGTGGTGTGAAGAAATAAAAAGGTTGAAGACGAAAACACTATACCACAACGCGATTGAAATCAGAAAAAACATTACTATTAATATTTTAAATGGCCATGCACTAACAAAGGACAAAGAGGAAGAGCACAGAGATGAATTTTACGGGTGTTTGGAAAATTTATTCGATCAAATAGATCCTAGCCAAGTAAAGATGACAATAGGGGATTTTAATTCATAAATTGGAAGAGAAGAAGGCCAGCACAGTAAATATAAAGTAAGAAATGGAAATTGAAGGAAATTGATAGGTTTTGCGGCAGAGACAAAATTCAGATGATGGTAATACATTAAACCAAGTAGACCATATAATAACATAAAACAAACATATAAATGGTGAAAGACAAAATCAAGAAGGGGAACAGACGTGAACTCTGACCAGTACTCAGTAACAGTTGAAATGGAAGGTAATATCGAACCAAAGAAAAAACAAATTAAGAGGAAAAGCGAAGCAGAATACGAGGAAGAAAAACGAATGCAAACAGTATGATAAGAAAAATATCAACAAAAATTAGAATCTAGATTACAAAAAAAGGAAAAAGAAGGGAATAACTAGAAAGAGAAGAAAATATGAAAAGTGCAGCATATCGAGTAATAAAGGGAAAAAATAGAACGAATTGCTTTAATTCGGATTGCGAAAAGGATCGAACAAGAAATCAGCTGCAAGAAAGAAAATTAAGCAAACCAACAAATTAGAATATTGTGACGATGTCCACTGTTGTTTTATTGCTAGATATTAATATAAATAAGTTAGGTACTTTAATAATTTAGGTAGAGTGTTTGACCCACGTCGCCACTTGAATATTGGTTGGCTTTTTACGAGAGGGTTTTATTCAAAGTCAAATTCAACTAACAATCATGTATTTCATATCTGTGCTTTAGTTTTAGAAGATAATATATATTGGACTAAGTCCTGAATTTAGGTCAAGTTAAAATATAAATTATTACAAATTCAGCTTCAAAGTAAAGTTAAACAAATTACTCTAAATTGCAATCCAAAGTAAACTAATATAAATTATTCCTCTAAGTCCTGATTACATTTAAAACGACTAAGTCCATAAAATGAATTTAAACAATTTACACAAATTAAAGTTAAGTTAAAATATAAAACAATCTTACATGTATGTATTGGAACGTCATCTTGAAGGGTCTCGAGTTACCGTAGGTACTGCTTGCTTGATTGCTGGGTATACACCATACATTTACAGTATTTTGGTCGCAGTATATATTATACGGAGAATACAATTCTTAAGAAAATCAGACAATCACAACGCTTGAAAATGTTGTACCAAGAAGTGAAAATAATTTATTGCCGCGATAATATTTTGTTATTTCCAATAGCAACGCTAGTAACCAGGTAACCACGTAAATATGACATATAAACAAACAATTATTTGCTACAGCACCGATTAATGAAATATGTGTTCTAAACACTGGGGAAATTGCTCAGATGAACTTATTAACAATGCGGTTACGCATAATACCTCAATAAACACTGAAAGAAATAAAGAAAGTATATGGAAACAATTTAGTGAGTTTTGCGAAGCAAGAAAATACAATTTGTCAGAAAACACAAGCATCAAAAGGATCTCCAGTATTCTAAAAGATTACGCATTCAACATGAAAAGGACGAACGGAGAAGAATACAAAGAATCTGTAATCAAAACTATATGGAATACAATTGCAAAAATGTTACAAGAAAAATATTTTGATGAGTATAAAATTAAAATTGATCCGTTTCATTATATAGAATTTAAACAAGCAAGAGATGCAAGGGATACGCAACGTAAGCAACTTCAAAATAATCCCGAAAAACGGAAGCGTAGTGCAATTGCTTTTACAAGAGAGGAAACTACCAAAATGCAAAAAATATGGGACGAAAACACTCCAAACGGGTTGCAAAAAAATTTTTTATACTATTGTTGCAACAGAACTAGCGTGGAGAGGTAATGAGGGTGCCTTCGTAATGACATACCATTTTATTAAGGAATCTGATAACTGCGGTAATTTTACGGGAAGGATTATATATTATATAATCCAATATTTGCCAAAACTACACAAGGAGGAGCTAATCGATGTGCTGAGAATAAATGGTTAACTCCAAATCTTTCTGACTAAGATATCTGCCCAGTTCGTCTATTTAATAAACTATTAGAAAACAGACCAAAACATATAAGTAGTGAACGTTTATTTTTAACAATTAATTTAAATTGTAAACATTCTAGTTCCAAAGGTTGGTATAAAAACATTCCCATCGGCATAAACATAATTTCTAAATGGACCAAAGAAACTGCCGAATTAATAGGAATTGATGTTAAAACTAAAAAAGTTACAAATCATAGTCATAGGTCAAGTGCAGTAAAAAAATTATCCAACGCTGGGGTTCCTGAACAACACCTCACTGGTCATATTTCCTCAAACTCTCTCTAGCCATAGCTTAATATACAGCCACAACAGCACGAAAATATACTGAATCAAATGAGAGGAAATCAAGAAAAAGAAAATATTACAATAAACTCTTCAGTGCAGCAAGATATTACAAAAACAGGGCCGAGAACTATCTTTCAAAACTGTACATTTAACATACACAGAATTTCAATTGTAATGATTTAATATAAATAATTTTTCAAATATAATAACGAGTAATCATTGTATTCTCATCCAAAATATACCTCGTGATTCATCCCAATCTTTGGAAAATGCAACTCCTGCTTCGCAGTCGTTGCATTTTCGTCGTTGGGATTAACATTCGTGACGTTTTGAAAATATTATCGACAATAAGCTCACCACTTGTTATATTACCCTTGAAAATTGATCCCCTTCCTCCAATATTTAGTACCTTATCTTATGTGCGTAGGTATCGTAAAACTGCATTAAAGCACGTACTAGGTATCAAGTTTCCGTTCATTGCACTACGTACGTGTTCTTTAAGAGATGCAACTTCGTCACGTACCTTCCCAATGGAATTACCTGACGGAATGACGTCATATCAACGCGTGTGATTGTGAATTGATTAACTTAAATGCAATTCAAACTTTGCCTAATATTTTTACATTCATCTTTGTTACAATATAAGAAAGAATACATGAAGCGAAGAAGTAGGACAAAAAGGATCTGTAGAGAAGGAATTTCTGGCAAAGACGAACAAAGCGAACGGATGAGTACTACAAAAATGGAAATATAACAGAAGTAAAACGGCTTTCGACCACTGCCTATGACTTTTAAAGATAAAAATGTAAAAGAATAAGCGAACATGAACAAATAATAAAGGGATGAAAAGGATATCTTCAAGAAATTCCAAACGGGAATTAATTAATAGAAAATAGAAGCCCCCAGAAGAAACAGATGACGACCTAGAAATTATAGATCCTCCAACAACAGAGGAGATAAAAAACGCAGTAAGGAATCTAGAAAACGGGAAAGCGCCAGGAGGGAACGGAATAAAGTAAGAACTAATTAAATACGGAGAAGAGGAGTTAACCTTAAAGTTTACATTTTTAGAAGCGTACATACTGGAGGGTGGAAGGGAAGAAGAAGAAATAAAAACAAGACTAATGAGAGGAAACAGCAGCAGGGACACTAATACCTATCTTAAAGTCGATATATGTATCACAAAAAACAATATGCAAATCAGTTGTGAACTACGTAGGCTATGAACTGCGGGTTTTTGGAACGAAAAATTCCACAAAGAATTTGCAGACGACGCAAAGAGGACGGAGAATGGCGAAGAAAGATCAATAATGAGCTAACAGTGTTATACACCGAGCCAACAATAGTGCAATATGTAAAGCAACACCGAGTGTGATAGTTAAGCCACATCCAGCGAGCAGAAAATAGAAGAATGACCAAAGTAGTAATGAAGACCAAATCAATAAGAATAAGAATGAGGAGAAAACCAAGAAGTGAAGAAAGAAGGAAGTGATACGGGACCTAAAGAAAATAGAAGTGGAACACTGGAGAAAATAATATCAGCGATGGCCTGATGGGTCGTTTCAGGTGGGTGCTTAAATATATCTCTTTAAACGCCGAAAAAAGGAATTTCTTTCTACAATACTTGAATACGGTTAAAGTGTTCAAATACTATACAACGAAGAGGAGAATAATAAACTATTGCCAGGCTAGAACGGTTATGTTAATAACCTACTAAAAGCCTTTTGAAAAACGTATCCCATCGAAATTTCCAACAAAGGCCGGCCATTACTCCAACAAGAAGTTAGAATTAAAGTATCCCGTAAAAGTGGGCAATAAAATAGAGGAGGAGAAACATAAACCAACGGTCCGAATAAAAACCAGGGCGTTTTCATAGTAATTTTTCGCTAACATATGTTCGGTGCTCCGTTAGGAGCTCCATTCTCATTCTTTATATCTAAAATATACCGTAATCATAGATCAGAAGGTGGCGAGTAATAATTCAAAAGGGGCGGCACAGTTCCAGCTTCCGTAAGCAAACACATCACTGTTGTATCCATTAGTTAGCGGAGGAGCAGCCACTTGTGTGACTACATGTTTGTTGTATCTTCGACGAGAAAACAACTTTAATGTTCCAGTTTACTTTGCTCGCCTCTTGTTTTGTCGAACATAAAGCAGAACAACAAAAGCTCTCACAATATTCTAAAGGCGTTGCTATTTTTGTTCTCGATTGTTTAATAGCTGAAATATTGTCGCGAATGAGAAGAAAAGGGGAAGGCAAGGAAACCGAAATAAATTACTCTATTTTTTCACTAAGTTTACAAGATAACCCCTTTTGGGGTTTATATCAAAAGCGATTAGGTGCCCCTTTTTTCAGGAGTATCGTGTTTCAGTTAATTTCCCTATTCCGATAAGCGTTATAGTACATGAGTTTTGTTCGTTCAAAATGACAGGTAATTTAGTAAAATAACACTAATGACAGATTGGGAAAGCCGAACACGGTTTTTAAATTTAATATTTAGCCTCGATTATTGTTCGCGTGTAAAATAAAGGTGGTGGTGTCGACCGCCACCACCACTACTAAAGCATAATTTTCTGTTGTGGATTTAACGTGCCAATCCATCGCGAAAGAAATATGAGTCGGTAATTCGATTAATGTGGAACGAAATGGGGCCATGCATCGTGTCGGTTGAACAGCTGACACGTAAAAGCTAACACTGTGGTCGAGAGCGCCAGTTGCATGCTATGAAAATTCGACGATTTTCAACACCGTCTACTGTTCCTCGAGAGCTGCACTTAAAGCTGCGCTTGTTAAACATCGATAGCCATTGAATGTCAGTCACGTGCACCCTTTTAACACCTATGTGGAAAAATGTTAGGTTATATTGCAATTTAATTCAGCTCTGCCATTTAGACCTTTATAAGGAACAAAAACAAATGCATCATCTTTACTGCAACTAATGAAAATTTAAATTAAGTGAGGGACACGGCAATTAATCAGTGGGCCATGGAACAACTGAATTACGTTTTTGTTTCATACGGAGATAACTGAAAGTCTGAAACTGTCGCGTATATAACAGTGTTGCTAGAGTGTCTTGTTTTTAAATTTAAACCGAGCTAGCATGCTTTACGTCAATAAATATAAATGTAAAAAGTTCGAAATATTCTCCCTATTTTTTGTCAGTGATAATATCGTTAAAAAGATTAATAGACCAATTAACTAACACTAAAGTTCTTTTGTTTTCCTAAAGAAATGGGGTTGCTTATTTTACCAACTAAACTAAATTAGAAGGCCCAAAGCAAGAAGAAAATTTTGTAAATAAATATCGCCACAAAGAGATAAGAATAAGCATCTACAAAATTCCATAACCCTCTATACGTTCTATTTAATAAAATACAATGATGAACGTAAGAGAAAAATTTGTAACATTCAGCGTCAAAAGGTATTTCACCTTTAAATTATTTATTTTTACACATGCACTAACAAAAGTATCAGCACTGAAGTACTGAGATGCACAGAGGTCTATTCCTTGAATTTCGGCTTGGAAAATAGTGAGGGTGTTTCCTAGCGGTTTATAAACCTTGCATTTACGGCGTGAGGTGCCTATACCAACCCCTTCGATGGTTTTAAAGCCATCATACGCTAGCTTCTTTATCCAGCTGCAGTCGCCTTGATTCACTCTCTTCGCGGTTATCAATGACCACTTGAAAAGAACAATCGAAGTCACACTTTGCCGGCATTACATCAGATTGGTAGCGGACTCCAGCTAAATTGAACTTGCAATCCTTAAATGACCAACCAGATCTCCTGGTTTGAACTACAACCTGAAAGCACTTAACCTTGTCTCTTTCCTCACACGTAAGTGTAAGGGTAGCAGGTCTAGCATTGCTTCTATTGCTGTTGTGGGACATGAGCGCATAGCTCCTGTTATCACTAAACAGGCAAATCTTTGAAGTTTCTGTAACTTGCGCATGGCTGTGTTTTGCTCAGTTTTTTGTCACCGTACTAAATAGGCATAGATGACAATGGGCTTTACAAGCATTTCGTATGTCCAATGTATCATTTTTGGCTGTATGCCCCTAGTCTTTTCATACAGCCTATGGCATAGGTACCCACAGTGCCATTGTAGCTTTTGGAAGAATCCTTTCTAAAAGGGAGTTCCAGGTAAGTTTGTGGTCAAGGACAATTTCCAAATATTTATCTTCCATAGAAAATTGCAACTGTGTTCCATTCAGAGTGAGAGCTTTTAAATTTAGTTTCCTTCTTCTTGTGAATGGAACAGTCATCGTTTTACTCGGATTGGCACTTAAATGCTCTTCCCAACATCATTGGTTAATCATATTAAGGGCCATCTGCATGAGGCTTGACAGGGATAGATCATGCTTGCCCTAATGATAATTATCAGCTCATCCGTGTAACCTTGGACGCTGCACAACCAATGACCACAACAGAGGTGACAAAACACCGCCCTGCGCACCTCATCTTTTGGTTAAAACGGACGCAGATTCACTCCCAATACTTGCTGTGGTTTTTCGGCTTCTTACTATGGATTCTATCCATATGAGCGTTGAGATATCTATACTTACCTCTTTTAGTTCATAGGAGGTGTTGTTAAAGGCACCCTCTATATCTATGAAAACATAGCTACTTCTTTGGATGCTATGGTTGTCTCAATAGCATTAACTAGACACTGTAAGGCATTAATAATTGATTCCCCATTTTGGTAGGCAAATTGATTTTTGTAAAGCGGTAATCTTGGTAGAATTTCACTTCTAATATGGTAGTCTACAATTTTTGTATTGCATTTACGAGAAATAAGGTGTTACTAATCGGGCGGTAGGATTTTACTTCGTCCGGTGGACGTTTACCTGTTTTTGGTATGAACACCACATTGACTTCTTCTCCAGGCCATTTAAAAAACTGATGATGACGTCATAACTCGAACAAGATCCAATAAAGATTTTATCGAATTTGTTCCAACCTTTACGTGCTCACTGTATAAGAAGGAGAGGCAATAAGGTTAGATAAAATAAGGGGAGACCAGAAAATCATCTAAAAGTTTTTTTAACAGTTTTCACATGAAAATACATAGAAATGAAGTAACTAAAAACTTATAGTCTCCTCTACATTGGAATCAGACGAAAGTGTTTGTTTGCTCTAATATTCGAAGAATTAAACGAAAACCAATAACAACAATGAAGTAATTACGCGTTCACGCTAACTCTTGGCATCGAGAAACTAAAAACATATAGACAATTCTTTTTGTCTATCCTCGGTACGGGGTGTTGCCATCTTCTTTCCACATGTTTGTAGTGTTCATATGAAGTGATCTACAGACAGGACACCTACAGGTTTACGTGGGCTCCGAACCACGGAGCTGCTTGCACTTCTACTTCAGAGAAGACTTACTAGGCAGAAATACTTCAACGATTTACCATAGACTTCCGAGGAAAGAGGTGGTCGGATTTTCCTGATGTACGTATACGTGGTACTGTGGTCAAAGGTACAGAAGATGGGCATATCGAAATCAGACTTTAAGCTAACTTTGACAAGCTGTACATTCATTCAGTTTCCAGAGGAAGATTCAGAACGCGTCCACTTTGTTTCTTGTCTGCTTAGCGGTATTGAGACAAATTGTTTACCAACAAGGTTCCTGGTAATTATCTTTAGTGACGGCTGTGCCTTTCAATCAAAATGCTGTTTTGGCTAACGCACTGCTAAACTTTGGGATGCTATATTAAATAAAATAACCATTGTCCAAAATTGTTTGGAAAAACGACATTTTAGATGGAGAAGAATTCGACGAACAGTTACATCAAACATAAACTAAAAAATAGGGAAATTTATTTGTCAAGCGGCTACGTGCAAGTGACCGGTGACCGAAAACTGTATTCTAATTCTTGTATACTTTTTTAATTTGAGAAGCATTTGTATGGTAGCAATTTCACCTACATAACAGGTTTGAAAATTGTTATCTTTTTATTTTTCTTAATTTTAATATTTCATAACTACAAAGTTTATTAACCCTTAACCGGCGTTGCGGAGTCCCTGGGACTCTAGCAAGTATAAATTGTTTAATAAGTTTCGTATTTGTCCACCAAACGGCATGTGTTGTTCAGTAGCTTCCCATGGTAGGTGGACCTGTCACGTACTCATTCGAAATCAGTCTGTGATCAAGGCAAGTATGTTGAAAAAAATCTTAGGGTCGGTGGGACTCCACGACGCAGTTAGTGTTATATTTGCAATTTAGCAACTATGCTCAAGAATTTAAAAAAAATAATCCTACAGATCCTAACTTTGAGGAAACTATGCAAAGATGGCTTTAGGAATGTGACACAGGTATTTTCAGAATTTTAAAGATGGTACCTGAGGCACCAGCTGATGCTCAAGACGTTTTGTCTAGAAATCAGAGGAATTATTATTCTACTTGTGACCCAAAATTAAAAAGAAAAACTGCTTATTTTTGTGTTCAATGCAGAAAACCAATTTGTTAGCAATGTTCTAAAAAAATTTTTCTTCAATGCATTGAAAATCTAGAAGAGTCCTAAATATTTTTTTTATAGGGTTTTTGAACCATTGTCAGTTTTTTTTAGTTTTATTTTAAAAATTAATGCGTTTTCATTTTTTATAGTTTAGACCTTACCAAACATGTTTTCAATAAGAAAAGTATTTATTTTTTAGTTTTGTTTTTGCAAAATAAGAATCAAAGAAACACTATTTATTTTTTAGTATTTTTGGTTTTAGATCTTTTTTGGCTTTAGTTTGTTACTCAGTTGGTTATAAATATAAAAGTTTGTTTCTTTACATGTTTTTAATTAACTATACAACGAAAAATAAGTAAGTTTTTCAATAACATTAAATGCACAGCATCTTTTTATTTTAGAGTCCCAAGGACTCCACAACGCATTGAGCGTTAAAATTTCTGGCCACGCCGGTTAAGGGTTAACCTTATATCCGAAATGTAGTTTTTTCAGTAAGCAAATATCACTAAGCTTTGTGTTTTTTAAATTTTAGACCTTTTTTTAAAATCATTAAGCGTACCATATTCGTTATACACGCCAAGCGACACAGGTTTTAGCCTGCCCTGTAAAATTTACTTAAAAGAAGATATACATATTGTTTCTTCAATTGTCGTATAATATACAGGGTGAGTCAACGGGAGCGCGGTGGTTGATATCTCCTTTACTGTTTAAAATACATAAAAAGTTTTCAAATAAAAGTTTTTGAGGAGCACGAGGACCATATTGTAAAATTATTTTGAATTATACAGGGGGTTGAATAAAAGAGTGGCATATAAAAGTTTTGTTTTTTTAAATGGAACATCCTATATATTTTTGCACAATCTTATTCGACTTGTTATTACCTTTCCGCGCATTCTTTTGTTTTTAAATTCCGTTGCGGCGTTGCCAAGTTATTCAACTTTTTTTTAGAAAAAATTGACATTTGCAGACCTCGCTTATAAAATTTGCACAAATCGTAGTTCTACAGATTAAACAATTTTTTTCTGGAAAATGATAATCAAGACCATGTACTATCCTCCAGGCTTTGGAAAGTTGAATTTGAGTATACAGGGTGTGGGTTACAGTAATGCAAAGAATTTAAATTATAATGTGTCATAACTCGATTTTTTTAAATAGAACACCCTGTATATTTTTGCATAATTAAACAGTACCTTTTAAGCTCTACAGATTTTATTAACCAATGATTCTACCTAAAACCAATACTTTTCGAGAAAATTAGGTAGAAACGGAAAATCAGGTAATTGCTATCAGATTATAATAAATAATAGAAATCAACATACCTATTATATTTTGGATTTGTTTCAAATAATATTTGAAGCAAATGTCAAACACTTAATTCGTAAACGTCATTGTAACATTCGTTTCTTGTTAAATAAGTATTTAAAATAAAATTTTCTAAGCAAGAAAGAATTAACATGATTTACTGCACGGGGGAGAGTGGTGGCAACTGTTTATTGGCATCCAGAATTTATGCACAAAAATATCCTGACCAAAGACATCCAGACAACCGTGCTTTTACTAAATTAAAAACTAGTTTCGAGGAAAACGAAAACGTTATGTACCAGAAGCAGGAACGGGTGAATCCACTCTTAAATGAAGAAAATGCATTTTCTGTTGTGCTAAGTCTAACCGACAATCCACATGTAAGTGCGAGAAATTTAAGTATGGTATTGGATATCAGTCAGTCCAGTATTTCAAGAATTATAAAAAATAAAAGGTATCATCCTTACCATATCCAACTATTGCAAGAATTAGAAGCCAATGATTTTAATAGAAGAAGAGAATTTTGTGAATGGGCAATTAATAGTGCAAGAATAGAGAGACTTTTTTGAATATGTGCTGCTCTCCGACGAGGCTACATTCCACAAAAACGGAAATATTAATAAGCATAATCTACACTATTATGCTACAGAAAATCCGCATTTCACAAGGTCTGTTGACAACCAACACAGATGGTCTTTGAACGTTTGGGGAGGAATTGTGAGAAGGTATGTAATTGGGCCGCACTTTTTTGAAGGCAGAGTAAATGGAGATATTTATCTCGATTTTTTAAGAAATAATTTGTCAGATTTGTTGGAAAATGTACCTTTAGCAACAAGACGCAGATTATGGTTGCAACACGATGGGGCACCACACCATTACAGTGCACAAGTACGTCACCATTTAAGTCATGCATTTCCAGATAAGTGGATTGGTAGAGGTGAACCAATTTGTTGGCCACCTAGGTCTCCCGACCTAACAAAACTTGATTTCTTTTTGTGGGGTTATGTAAAAGGAAGGGTTTATCAAACTCCGCCAACTACACTTGAAGATATGAAGGGGAGAATTAGAAATACCTTTCAAGAAATTAATGATCACATGTTAAGAAACGTTAGCCAGTCTTTTCTGAACCGTCTAAGACTGTGTGTTCAAGAAAATGGCAGACATATTGAGCATCTTATAAACTAATGTCTAGTGAAAAACTTTTGTTTGTTATTTTTTATTATTTATTGTTATTTGATATTAAATAGATTTCTTACGGGTTCGTAGTTTCTTAGTGTTTCTTCACAATAAACAAGTTAGTATCAATCTATCAATGCCTCCTGAGACATCCGGATTGCTAGCAATTACCTGATTTTCCGTTTGTACCTAATTTTCTCGAAAAGTATTGGATTTAGGTATAATAAAATCTGTAGAGCCTAAAAGGATCTCTTTAATTATGCAAAAATATACAGGGTGTTCTATTTAAAAAAATCGAGTTATGACACATTATAACTTAAATTTTTTGCATTACTGTAACCAACACCCTGTATACTCAAATTCAACTTTCAAAAGCCTGGAGGATAGTGCATGGTCTTGATTATCATTTTCCAGAAAAAAATTGTTTAATCTGTAAAACTACGATTTGTACAAATTTTATAAGCGAGGTCTGCAAATGTCAATTTTTTCTAAAAAAGTAGAATAACTTGGCAACGCCGCAACGGAATTTAAAAACAAAAGCATATCCAGAAAGGTAATAAAAATTCGAATAAGATTGTGCAAAAATATACAGGATGTTCCATTTAAAAAAACAAAACTTTTATATGCCACTCTTTTATGCAACCCCCTGTATAATTCAAAATAATTTTACAATATGGTCCTCATGGTCCTCAAAAACTTTTATTTGAAAACTTTTTATGCATTTTAAACAGTAAAGGAGATATCAACCACCGCGCTCCCGTTGACTCACCCTGTATAAAAGCAAGAGAAACTACGACGCAAGCTAGGTTACAAAACCAGCAACTGTTAATCTGTTTGGGTGTAACTGATGTAATCATAAATATCTATAACAGCTTTAGAAGTATAGATAGCTTCATCTCTACTGTACCAGCAAGTATGGAAAGAGGGCCTTCAAACCGCTATGGGACCCAAACCATCGGACATAAGACCGACCAAATTTGACTTTGAAGTATGATATGAAGTAGACTATCAAGTGGTAAAAACTGTGGCAATACGAATGAGTAAAATCGTTGCTATACGTATATGGTATGCAGATATCCAAAACAAGGTTGCTGACTGGCATAGGAATATTTGGACCTAAGTTTAAGGTAACATTAGCCATAGGTGTCAGTCTTCCTACAACACAAGGAGAACTAGTTGTTATTATAGTTTATTGCCCCCGTGAGTGTTTATGAAGTAACCCCAAAGGATCGTTACGTAGTTACAAACAGCCAACCAGTATTGAAGCCTCTGGAAGCATTTAACTTTGTATATAAATCAGTTTCAAAACTACTAGCAAAAAAGGGATTATTTTAATCTGGGTGACAGGTCATTAAAGCTGACAAAACTAATACAACGGGAAAAATACTGAAATGGGAAAAGGAATCAAAATCATAGTACTGACAACAACCATCTGGTCAAAAATAGGTGACTAAGTTTATTAATTTATTCGACAAACAATACTAAAAAACTAGGTGTGTTGCTACAGAACTTCTAACTAACTATACACCGTCCTGTAAGATGCCACTTACAAAAAGTGGAAAACAAATGAATTTCCCAATTAAAAATTTAAATTCCTTGTACAATGAACTTTTTCTTCTGTGGTGTGCGTGTCAAGTAGCCCACAGACATAAGGGACCTACAGTTTTACGTGGGCTCAGAAGCTTGCAGTTCTTCTCTAAACAAGCCTTTACTAGGCAGAGTACCTCGGTGATTTGCCATTGCTTTCCGAGAGAAGCGGTCGGGTGTTTTCGGTGTTTGTGTGACCCTCGGAATCGAACCCGAGCCAATCTTAAGATCAGTGGCCAGACGTAGGTACGCTGAGCCAACTGAGCGTTTGTCATAATTCTTTGCATTTTTTCTAAGCAAAACTTTCTGTTTCTGGATTTCAACTGTTTTTAATTTTTTTTTAATACTACAAATTCATCTCTTTTACTGATAATTCAATTTTATGGGATTGTTTGTTTAACTGTGCTAATCATAGATTTCTTTAGCACCCTCAATTTAACAGATTTTTGAATGGCGAATAAAAAACAAATTATAAAGAAAAAGTTCAACGCAGAAAATAATCGAAAATTCTCATAAAATGTATCTTATCTTAATCTAAACACCGATTAAAATGCAAGTGTTTAAAAACAAAACACGTGCACGACATTTAATATAATTACGAAGGCACGTCTACGTCAAATTACACTAGCCTACAAGTTCTTAGATTCCGTGTATAGTTAAAGTTGGAGGTATTCCAAAACTAATTAAATTTTCCAGGACGCAACGCAATAGCTTCAATTTTACAGTTGGTTTGTAATAAACAGGCAACGTGTGATTAGCTTATCGCAGAAATGAAGCTGCTTTAAGTGGATAATTAGATCGTTAGGTAAATGACGGGTGAATTTTAAACATTAAAGAACCGTTCGAGATTATTAACATGAAAATATAATATCGGTAAAACAACGGAAGTACAACGATTTTCCTCAATTACTCTAAACTTGAGCTTTTAAATTAACATAACTAAGGCGAGTGCAAACCAATTTTGAATCAATCGGGCCCTTTATTCTAAAGAACCTGCGTTTTTGTGATAGGCTGATTCGTCTGGCAAATTTTTAACTGCTATTTCGTGTGATAATGGTTCAATTCGCAATTTTAAGAATCCTACTGTTGTTGGAATGACCCTATGTGGGTAGTAAATTGAGTATCGCTGTACATTTCGTGGAGTAAGGTTACATCTGATCCTACTGGTGTTGTAATGGCCCTAGATAGACACCAGACTGGCTGTACACGGATCAAATATTACCAGAACAGCCTTCTAAACACATTGCAAATTCCTTATTCGAATAGCACTGACAATCCCTACGATGTGCATTATTAAAGCTTTATAAAAACAACTTGGCAAAAGGTTACAGTTTGGAAATCTTTATCGCAACTAACTTTATTTCAAAGAAGTGGGATTTAAAAACCTTTTAACCATCGTCCTTAACTGCAGACATCAAAGTAAAACTCTTTAAGCTAGTCTCGTATAAACCACCGTTTGTCGCAGTAATAAGTGGCAAATCGAAGAAGACATTAAATCTGAAATAAAAGATTACGATTTTGGTGCTTAATATTGACTATTTCCTCCTTTGAGAGTGCATTTAAGCTGTTGTGGAGTATAACTCAAAGTTAGGACGTGCTGAAGCCGAAGTAAGTAGTTGGGTTTACTGCACATCCATGATAAATTCGAATCTATTAAAAATTCGAGGTCGATTATGGAATAACATGCCCAAGACAGTATAAAACGGGAGATAAAGGAAGTGCGTGAATAGCATACCATGTAGATGCTTACATTATAAACCCTGCTCGTTTGTTTCCTCCAAATCTTTGAAATAAAATTTGATGGATAATTTTGTAAAAACTAAATTCTGAGATGAAACAAATAAAGTTCATTGATTTCCCCCATAAAAAGCATAAAATCAATAATTATTTCAGCCTTCTGTGACAAAAAGTCTGTAATTTTCGCTAAGTTGAACAAGATTCCGTACATTTTATCCAACAAAACCCAGTAAAAGTTAAGAATAGGAGCCATATACAGGCTTCTGTCAAATGAAAGAGGAAATATGTGGCGAATTCAGACAAAGCTCGCATTGTCCTATTGTTCCATCTTGTATAAAACATTTTACAATAATATGTATCTCTCTAAAATCACAATACATATTACAGTTTCATCGTAACATCTGCTTCAGTTTTTAATTCCTTTCCGAACATTTTTCGATTTTTATTTTGAAATATTAAAATTCGGTAGGAAATTTGTAGTTTGACTAGCGTTTATTTCAACGACAGTTTTTATAATATCCTTGCTTAGATTGCATACTTTGATCACTCATATTTTCGATATAAACAGGAAAAGATTTAAATTTGTTGTCAAGAGCAGGAAACTGTTTTAGATGGGACAGCGAAATTCTCATTTTCAGTTTTTTTACTTTTAATTTCCTTCATACGCTTATGTCGAAATATGACGCTCCATTTAAATTAATATGATATAGAGTCAGTATCAATGTATACATTTGAAACTCGAACACTTTATTCTGAACGTATGCTCTAATTTAACTACTGCTTTTAATCAGAAGTCTTTCTCTTCAGAAGAATTGGATTGATTGGTGTTTGAAAAGTTCCTTGTGTCAACTTTAGTTTCTCAAAGAAATTTGTATAGTGATACTGATTCCATTATCAACAACCACAGGTATCATGAGATTTCCTTTAGTTTTATAAATTTTATTTATCTTTTCGTAAAACTTCGAACACTTCTCTACTTTTATTTAGCTCTAACTTTAAAACGGACATAAACCGAGGAATATCTCCGGCTGTCATTCTAATAAACGTCAAACAACTCATTCAAATGCTCCTATCGTATTTGAATGGCTTTAACGATCTGCTTCCACACGATAAGGCGTTTTCAGGTAGTTTACGGCTAAACTCGTAATTGAATTTGTCAAAACGTTGCAACATCTAAGATTTGAAGGATCAGAACGGAGTTCAATGCGATTCTGAAAGGAGCTGGAACACGGCAGGTGGCAATCAATGAACCGCAAATATATGACGGGAAGCTTTATTCCTCTTTCCTTATATCTTTTGGTTCGGTTGATTCGCATCGGAAATCTGCGTATTCGAAGTGATATTGTTTAGAATTCTGTTAGGGGATTTATTCCTTTATAAGATTTGATATTAAAGAATCGAATTTTGCGGTTCGTTGTACTGAAACGGATACAGGGTGAATTGTATCGTATGCACGTAACGAATATACTTAAATAGTGTGTAATTCCTATCATTAGCGTAAGCTACAGAGCTCGTTCAAAAATAATGAGCTCTTAAATACTATAAATAGCAAAGCGAAAGCTGCAGATGAAAGCCATTTTCCTTTAAATTTCCCCCTTAGCAAGAAACAAAACGTTCTTTGTTGTTTCCATTTCCATTCCACGTTTTCCGATCATTATTGTCTTCCAACTCGTAAACTTTACCTATTACTATCAAGCACAGGCTGTTTTAATCTTTTAAGATTCCGTGATAGCATTGAAAATGCGATTAGGGAGAATCAAGCTAGAATACCAACAAACAGGGGAAACCCAAACGAATGTTTATTCAACTCGTATTATATTTCGGTACAGAGCTACTGCAATGATGTATTTTTCAGGTGGCGTGGGTTCGTGCAGAAGACCAAACCATACTCAGCCTGCATACTAAAGTGGTCACACACAATTCACGCATAAGCGTAACTCACGACAGCCAAAGGACATGGCAGATACGAATACGACAAATAAAGGAATCCGACCGTGGTTGTTACATGTGCCAAATTAACACCAGCGTCCTTAAAATCCAACAGGGTTGTATCGACGTTAATGGTAAGTAAATTACCTTTCTTGGAAGTTTATTGCCCTTTTTGTTCTTGACGTGACCTCGTGTATAATAAATGTGATCGAGTTTGTCCTTAAATTGTGAAACTTAGCCAGCAACTCTTTGGTTTTCTGCATCACACGGTTTACTTTAAACATATCAGAGCAAAATGTGTGCTTTATTAAAGGTGAGCGCCTTTTCTTAAGTTAAGCTCTCCTCTAGTGCATGTATAAAGAGAACAAAGCCAATATTGTTCGATTTGGTTTATTTATGATCACTGCAAGCTAGATCAAATATGGTCTCTTATAAAGGAGAAAATTTGTACATTTACAACTAAAACAAAAGAATTGCACTTGCAATATCCAATTTGGTTGTGACTGCCACGATACAGAGAAATCTATATCGTATTTAAATCACAAACATCAAGCTGAGCTTCAAATTAGGCCCACAGATCCATTTTCTGCCTATTTTCCTTTACATATCAGTTGTTCACTCATTTGTTTTACTAATTACCACGGTACCATGCTACCAAGAGTATAATTTAAATAGTCGGTTCGCTTTGAAACACCTTGTGAGATAATAAACCAGACAACCCTTCTAAATTAACTCTCTGCAGGGAACTTTTGCACAAATTAAATTAATAAATATAAACTAAAATAAACGACAGCAGTCAGCCGTCTAGAAAATATGGCTACAAATTTTGGTAGAATTTTGAAGAATGACCTAACTCTATTTTAGTTTAAACTGCATCTGTCATTGTTTTGTGAAAATTAATTTAAGGTTATGCTGAGGTCTGTTTGAACTTTATTTTGTTATTACCCAAATAGCATTTGATATCAATTTTAAGTAAACTAAATAAGTTTGATTCACACAAATAATAATTGGTTTAGTAGTGATTTGATCCATTTTAAACCATCTTCCGTGTAATAATAGTAGTAGTATGATTGTTACGCTACTTTTGACCGAAGTAACCACGATAAGCACGCCGACGACTGCTAATGGAAATGCTTCGTGGTTCTATAACAAAAGTTGTTCTTGCAAGAACCAAAACTGTTATGTAGTTTGCACACTCACTAAGAAACTCGAAGCCTGCCCCAGGCATGTGTTTGATTATTAATCCACAAAACGTGATAAATATGAAGTATAGTAGGAGCAGAAAGAAAGGGATTGGCCATTTAATTTTAAAGTGATGTGTGATCACGCTTCTCTGACAGCGGCAGTTGTTTTTTTATGTAGTTTTATAATACACATCGCTTCAAAATTCCATGGCTAGCCCTTATGAATTATCTTTTTGCTCATACTGTATAAATATTGTTAGGTATTATTAAATTAAGCTACCACAAAAACGTTGAGATTCAACCTTTAATGAAGCAGTTAAATAATAAAATATTAAAGTTTTATGAATTTACGGAGGAACAAGGAATTGCTCGTACATAAGACACCACGGTATTTCAAATTTCACATAAAAAATTCTTAATCGTTAATTCGAATGATTTTGTATTACCTACATGAAAACTAATATGGCAGATAATAAGTAGAGACTTAATTTTAGGTGACATTTTTAGGTGATGAGTCATCCAAATAGGTAAATTTAGCTAAATCCATAAGCGTACTAAATATTTGTAAATAAGGTTGTCCCCACCGGTACCGTTATGTTTCTTCATTAACAAATGGTGACTCAACGAAAGCTTGGCCAAGCCTATTGTAAATATATTGCACCATAATGATTGGTGAACTTTGCCATACTTTTTTAGGAAACACTACTATAATTTCTAGAGAACAGCAATAGTAAACAAATCTTTTAAAAGTGCTACTTATGTGTGCTGCTCTACTGAAATGATTTTACTAAAGTTTTACTAGATCCGGTCTCTAATATTAAGTATCATGCCTATCCGATGCTGGTCAACTTCGCCGATGGATAGATAGAGAAACTTCTTGCAGAATAATAAAGACCTTAACAACTACGGATATTCAGGAGTCCATATAACGATTATACACACGATCAAACCAACAATAATGGACGAAGACTGTGCAATTTAACAACGCTGCTAAATCTATCGTTAGGCAGCACATATTTTTAACATAAAAGGATATACCAAGGGACATGAAAAGTACCAATCAGTAGCCAAGAAAATCAGATAGATCGCATCTTAGTATCCAGGAAGAGAGTAACAGCATTCTTTCTCAGCATCTTAAAGTAAACTCCCGGACTCTCTCAAATTCTTCCAAATCTGACTGTCCTGAGCCTTCCGATGCCGGTCCTGACCTACCACTTTCTAACGTCGTCGAGCCAACACATCTGTGGTCTTCCTCTGCTTCTTTTTAAAATATTTGGTCTCCAGAATATTAGTCGCTGTGTCCATCATTACTTTGTCTGACAATGTGGCCAACCCGGCTCCATTTGAACTTTCCTATGTATTCTATTATAGCTGTGATGCCTGTCTTTCTTCTAATATCTTCATTCCGCACATGATTTCTGAGGCTTATTCCAAGTATCGCCCTTTCCATGAACCTCTGCATTACTTTTAATCTTTGGGTGCTTCTGGCAGCGAGTGTCATAGTTTCCAGGCCATGAGTGGTTACAGACAGAATGCAAGCATTGTAGGCCTTTCTCTTTAAGTTGATAGGAATGTTCTTATTCTTGAATATATGTATATTGGAGCTTAGCGAAAGCTCCGTCATAGACCAAAATTTTGCACTTCGTCAAATACAAGAAAAGTATCTAAGGAAGAATATACAATTACACATGCTATTTCTTGATTTCCGTCAAGCATATGATAAAGTAAAAAGAGCACAGATGCTGCGAGCTCTAAGAGAACTAATAGAAATGACACTAAAAGGAACCAGCAATCAAATAAAAATTCAACAAGGAATATCTGACAAATTTACAACCTCAAATGGACTGAGACAGGGAGATCCTTTGTCCTCAACGCTATTTAATTTAGTCTTAGAAAGAATCTTACGAAACAGTAAAATTGAACATGACAACAATACCCTAAAAGCTTCCTACCAAAGGCTCGCATGTGCAAACGATTTAACCCTAATTACAAGAACGAGGGAGGGATTAAAAGATCCAATCAAGAAATTGGAAGCAGAAGCAGCAAAATTCGGTTTGGAGATCAACGCAGAAAAATGAAAATACCAACACCTGCAACAAGACCTGAAGATAATAAATGAAGAAACAAGAACGGAGCTAGTATTTGAAAGAGTCGACGCGACGCAACAATATATATGGGAACAGAAATAACAACAAACAGTGATAATAAAAGTGACATAGAACGGAGAATATCAATAGGTATTCGGAGTGCAGCGTCTTTAAGCAAAGTGTTAATATCAAAAAAAGTCTCAAGATCCGTAAAAGTGAAACTATATAAAACCATAATCCGTCCAGCAGTGACTTCCGCTAGTGAATCGTGGGTGTTAAGACGAGAGGACATGGAACATCTGCATATATTTGAGAGAAAGATACTAAGAAGAATCTTCAGAGGAGTGAGAGACTATGGGCTGTGGAGAAGAATGACAAACACAGAAATCCAAGGAAAGAACAACGAACCAAACATAGTAAACATTGTCAAACAAGGCCGTCTACGATGGTTAGGACATGTGTCAAGAATGGGCCCCGAAAAAATCCCGAAACAAATACTGACGAGAGAACTTGAAGAACGAAACAGAAGAGGAAGACCAAAGAAATCTTGGCTCTCATGCATTGAAGGAGACCTACAGGAAATGGGAATAACAAGATGGCAAGGCCTAACAGAAGATAGAAGGAAATGGAGAATTATCTCCAACAAAGCCTTGGGCCTCAAAGGCCTGGAGAGCTGACCTATATATTACCAAAACCTGCCCGTGACAGACCTATTCTCCTAGTTAATTCTGCAGTTTTTTTTACCTTGCCCAGTTTGATTTGATGACCGAGGTAAGTAGATTGTTCAACATGTTCAATTAGGATGTTGTTAATATATAAAGGCGTATTACATTTTGCATTAACTTAGTTTTACTTAAGTTTAATTCCAGGCCTATTTTTTGAGATGCTCATTTCAGTTCCACTAACAGTATCTTTGGTTCCTTCCTATCGCTGCTTCTTAGAACGGTATCATCCACAAAGCGAAGATGACTCAGATACGATCCGTCAATATTCACCCCCTTGTTTGACCAATCAGTATCTTCGAATAAGTTTTCCATATTTGATCTCCTTGACGCACCTCCTTCCCGATTTCTACCTTGCCAGTTAAAGTGTGCTTGTCAATGGGGATTTTCATAGGTATCCTTAATAATAGCTGAGTATCTTGAATCAATTCTAGCATCAACTAAAGCTTTAAAAGCTGCTCATTGTTCCGTGGAATCGAAAGCCTTATTGTAGTCAGCAAACACCAGATTTAAAGCAATTTTCTATTAAGGTACACAGGGTTTGCGGCTGATCTGCTGTTCAAACGTTTTTTAAATCCAGCTTGTACCGGCGGCTGATAAAAAACAAACTTGAAGAGAAGCCTGTTATTTATTATTTTGATAAACAATATAAGTCGATAATTTCTGACTTTCGAAGCGCCTTCTGTTGAGGAAACTATACAGAAAGAAAAAAGAGAACAAATGAAATAGAAGAAATAGAAACACACAGAAGAACAAACTACAGCAGGAAGTTTTATCAAAAACTTAAAATAAAATCCAGTATTTTTTAACCACGAACATATATACATGTAAGGACAAAGAAGATATACATGTGCAAAAACTCAAGCAACATGAAGAGAATATTTTGAAAACTTATTAAATGTCACAGAGGACGTAACTCAAGGGGAGGAATACGTGACAGTAGAACAACAAATAAATGAATCAAAGATAGGAAGAAGTAATTACCAAAATAAAAAACAACAAATCCCCTGGCTGCTACCAAATAACGATAAAGCTGGTGAAACATGGGGGAGAAGAAATAAGAAAAAAGAATTAATCAAACGAATATGGCAAGAGGAAAAAATGCGAAATGAATGGAAGGTCGGACAAATAGACAAACAGGGTTAATGGTTGATGGCTGACTGGATAATCTTATAGAAGAAAAAAATATTAAAGCCCAAAGAATTACCAGATGAGGTCATATAAAACGTACGAATGAAAATCAGAGAACTAAAGCACCGATACAATGAAAATCGACTGAAAGACGTCTGTGTGGAAGATCTAAGAAAAGGTGGTATGACTGTGTTTTAGAAGACCTGCGAAAAATGGGGTAAAGAACTGTATGAGAAGAAATAATAGAAAAAATAGTTGCACAAGCTAAGGACGAAGAAGAAGAAGCTAACGATTGTACAAAACATTGCAGTTTAGAATACGAAGATATAAGCTACTGAGTTGAATACCAGTTACCGTTATCATTACCACTATCATTACAATAATTAGTTCATGCGTATACAGAAATAATAATGAATAATAATGAAAGTATATTCCAAATTATAAATACTTTACTATCAGATGTCATTCATTCGACTCGACTTGTTAAAATTGCAGGAAAATGAACAACTGAAGTGTCTGAAATAATCAAGGCACTTCCTCGAACTTTCTTTTGGCAAAAAATCGCATAACGACGAAGTATCCTGCAACCCGAATGGTATTAAAGAGCGAGTGACGTTAACCTAGGAATGCTTGCAATATTACCAAATGAAGTAACCAGGAAACCATTACGTTAGATTATAATGGAAATAACGCAGGTCCAAGTTCAATATCATGGGGCACTCCTTAGACTAAGGTGGTGTTTAACAAAATTTTCGGATTTACTTTTACTCTTCTGTTATTATGCTTGAGTTTTAAAACATGCTTAGGATGTTTGACAAAAAAACAAATTCCTTCTTTCTAGTTATCGAGCTACGATATTCAAAGATCAATTTGATTTTTATTGGCTAACTTTTTGCCTTTGTAAGGCTTATTGTTCAATCAGGTATTGGACTTGGGGAATTATTAATTGGAAGTTTCCAAAATCTAAATAAAGTCTACGTATTTCTTCTGAGAGTGTAATACATAAATTGTACGAAAATAATCGAACATCAAAGCGTGATCGGGCCTGCCAAATAATGCTGTCGTATGAAAAAAATTGAAGTTAAAATTACAGGCCGGTTACTAATTTATTTAGAAGATAACTTTGATCATCAGCGGTGGTATGTAGCACACATCTTGGACCTTTATTACCTAAAACCGTTGTTAACGGGATCAGCGTTATAAAACTTTATGAGATACCTATATTTAAAGCAATAAAATTCGTTCTACTGCCAAATAAAACCAAAAATACAATAAAACTTGTTACATTGTGTTCGTATAAATTTAACGCGATTGTAAATTTCTGGCAATGGTTTCCGTTCGGCTCATTTACCAATGGGGGCTTCTTCGGATTTTTCATAACGGTGCAGTTCCTCTAATTTAGTTGGTCGTAAAATCCGCTTTTATACCTCATTTGTATACTAAAGCCCTCTAAAAAAAAGTACTGAGCCCGTCCCTCAACGCCCCTGTTGACTAGGCACGGTTATTCTGTAAAACAAATGACGTTTGCAATTAAAGCATTCCGTTTTAATGCTATCTCATGAAACATTTCCCGTTTTGTCGCTAAATCTGCATTAAAATAGCTAAACAGAGCTATTTGGCTAAAATAAACTTTAATTTGTGGATTGTGGATTAATAATTACGATGGGGCGATAAAAGTGGTTGCTGAATTTATTCTGTATTGTATGTACTGTTATTTTGGAAAACGTTCAACGATGCTAGTTTATTTTATTTAATCTAAATAATACGAACATTGAACCCATTAAATATGTATTATCATCCTCCAGTTTATTAAGCCCTGATATTTGATAATATATCATCGAGCATTGATGGTAATATACCTCATTCGATCTTTATTTGACTTCTGGAAGGCAGTTTTGTTGTAAACTGCAAGACTGGAAGAAGCTTTTTGACTGTTTTCGAATCCTCAGGCGTTAACTGGTTCTAGGCAACTAGGCTAAGATTGTTTCAATATTATTATTAAGTTTACATTTGTTAAAACAAATTTATTAGGTAAAACTGCTTTATTAACTAACATCTGGCAATAATAAAAATAAATAAGGCTGGTGAGTTTCTCCATCAGAAAATATTGTGTTTCAACTTGAAATTACTGTAATTATTTACTATACAGTGAGAATAATATAAGACTACACATGGCTGAATCATGTAAAATTACACATAGGACATTTTACTTAGTGTTACCATGGTGATTGTAAACAAAGCCTCCAATTTATTATGGGTGAATAACGAAAAACTACACACTTGTCCCCAGACTGCTGTTTTTATCGTAATCAATTAAACAAAATTTATTATGTATTGCATTTTAATGATATTTAGTGGAACAAATTTTAACTTAAACTGGACAAATTACATCAATTCATACAAATAGATGGTTATTTAACGTAACGACATTTACCAAACCGATTGTCATTGCAAATTCAAAATGACAATTGTTACTAGCATGGGCAAATTGATTAATGTTAATATAAAGTTACCAATGTATAGTCTTACGTTATTCTCACTGTACACATGTCTCTGAGGAGCAGGATTCTATAAAAAAGTTTTGTGTCTTAGACACTTTTGTATCCAGCGAAAAATAGCAGTCAGCATTCAGCTTTGTTATAAACCTAACCAAACACTTACTTATGACATAAATATTGTTATTCATAATGGCCAAATAAAAAATATATATTTTTTAACACTGCATTGCTGGCATCTTCCATGGCTTATTCCTTCTCACTTTTCTCTCTTAGATTTTCTCTTTCCGATTTATAATGTTGCCCTGTTCTACATCTCTTCCATTCGTATTATAATTATAGGTTTATAACGTTCTACGTTTTCCGATGACCACCGCCATCCCTCTCTGTCATTCCACAGGTCTTCCTATAATCCTCTTTCCCCTGTTTCTTCATTAATGCCACTATTCCAGCTTTTTCTAAGTCTCCCTTGTTTTCTCCTTCCTCCCAATTTCAACTGTAAAACTAGATTTGGTACTCTTGTTTCTGACATCCTTCGAACACGTCCAAACCATACCAGTTATTTGTCTTTGGTGTCATCTATTATTGTGCGTTTTATATTCATGATTTCTCTAATTCTATCGTTCGTTATTTTTTCCATTCTTGGTCTTCCTGCTGATTTTCTCCAGAAGTCCATTTCTGTAGCCTGTAATATCTTCACTGTTCTGTTTTTCATTGGTCACACTTCCGAGCTATATGTTATTATAATTTTGACAATAGTATTGTATATTGGTTTCTTATTCTCCTTGTTAACGATTTTTCCCCATAATATAGTTTAGCAGGCCTATAGCCTTTCCTCCCTGCATGTCCTGCTTTCTAATTGCTTCATCTGGTGTCCCATCATAGAGGTCATGGAGTGCAAAACAATATAAACTGACCGCCAATTACCAAAGACGAAGTCGGGAGAGCTATTAAAATGGTCAAAAACCAAAAAGCAGCAGGTCCGGATGAAATTCCAAATGAGATATTGAAAGTCCTGGAAGAAAAAGCAATTAAAGTATTAATCAGGCTGTTTTATGCAATTTACGACACAGGATCCATCTCAGCTGACTGGCTAAAGTCAACATTTATTCCTATCCCAAAGAAACAGAATGCTAGAGAATGTAGTGACCACCGAACGACAAGCCTGATGAATCACGTTTTTAAGCTGTTTCTCTGGATCATCTATCAAAGAATCTACCCCATAATAGAGGAACATATTGGGGATACTCAATTTGGCTTCCATAACGGCTTAGGAACCAGAGACGTACTTTTTACCATACAGATAATAACCCAACGATGTTGAGATGTGAACTGCAATGTATTTATGTGCTTTTTGGACTTTGAGAAAGCGTTTGATACAGTGCAACACGAAAAGATGAATCAAGTTCTGAAAACAACTGGTATTGGCGATAAGGACTTGCACTGCATCGCAAACCTCTACTGGCAACAAATCTAAAAATAGACGGTATTACAACTGAAGATATATTAATATATTAAATGAGGCATAAGACAAGGTTGCATTCTATCACAGCTAGTGTTTAACCTATATGCTGAAAAAATATTTCTGGAAGCTCTAGGCAACATCGAGAATGGAATAAAAATAAATGGAATAATGATATATAGCATACGCTACGCAGACGACACTGTTCTTTTAGCGGATAGTATTGAAGGACTACAACTTCTCCTTGATCAAATAGTCAGTGAATGTAACAAATATGGCCTCAATCTTAACACCAAGAAGATCAAGTTTATGGTTATAAGTTATAAGCAAATAACCTATCGACATGCGGAACTGTGGATTGGAATAAAACAACTAGAAAGAATTCACAAATTTAAATACCTTGGACAGCTGCTAAATGACGATTGGGATCACTCAATGGAGATAAGATCAAGAATTGAACAAGCAAGGTATAATTTCATGCGCATGAGAAATATATTGTGCGGACATGAAGTAAATATCAATCTAAGAACGAGAATAGCCCGATGTTATGTGTATGTTCTCTCAATACTCTTTTGCGGAGTAGAATCCTGGACTCTTACGGAGGCAACTTTGGGGAGACTTGAGGCATTGGAGATGTGGATGTATAAACGAATGCTGAGAATAAGCTGGACAGATCAAATTACCAATACAGAGGTTATGAACAGAATGAACAAAGAGAAAGAAATCATTAACACCATCAAGATCAGGAATCTCTCATACTTCGGACATGTAATGAGACTCCCAGAGACATACAATATATTGCATCTGGCCATCCAAGGGAAAATTAGGGGAAACCGAGGCACAGGTTGAAGAAGAACATCCTGGTCAAAAAATCTAAGACAATGGTTCTGTCAAATAACAAGTGCACTTTTCAGAGCTGCGGCCAATAAAGTAATTATGGCCAACATGATTGCCAACATTCGCTAAACGGATATGGTACTTTAAGAAGAAGACCAATTAGGAATTTGTTGCTCTGTGCAGAAAGCTTTCTTTTCTAATTTCATTTGTATTGAATATTGAATATGCTTGTTTGACAGATGTCAAAATTATTATTGACATTTGTTTTCAAAACCTACTTGAACAAAATACTTTCATAAATGCAGATGATGACTAACAAAGTGCCCACAGAGACTTATTAAAATTTCCAAAACCCAACGGTTCTGTATATAATTTTCTCATTCATGTTTTGATAAAGTAAGGTTAGATCTGTGAATGGATCGATTTTATATAACCGGCTATGCAGTAATTTGAAGACAAAATAAACTCCAGTCCTACTATGGTGGTATAAAGTTTAATCTTCTTCTTCGCCGCTTCATGGATTAGCCATTTTGTCCTATCCCGGTTCTTCATTACCATCTCTTTCTTGGTCTTCCGAGGTCTCGGGTTCTATTAGAGCGATACGTATATACTAGTTTTGGAAAGGCCGTAGTCTTCCAGTTTTAATAATGGGATTTCCATTTTTCCCTATTGTTGTTAATTATTATGATGTTAATTGCTTCCACCTTGAGATCTTGCTTTTGTTGGTTGTGTATCCTTCTATCGATCTTAGACATCACATCTCCCTGGACTGAATAGAGAATCTGTCTTTTTTCTTTAAGACCCACGTTTCGTTGCCAACATTCGCTAAACGGACATGATCTTTCAAGAAGAAGAATTGTCCCATTCCGTAAGAGTTTGATTTCTAAATATTTGTATTCCGTAGGCTGCTTTATACATCGTCTGTTATCGAATATTAAATCTTGCGGCTGCCCTTCGATGCACATACATACCTATATTCGGTTTTGCTGATCTCTAATCCCCACTTTGCAGATTCTTCAATAAGTTTGCATGTCATGTAGTGATATCGTCGTAATCTTGCGCTATTAATATCTAGTCGTGGGCAAAGCAAGGTGTATATAATGTGTAGTCGTTTAGTGGCACTTCTATGTTTCGATATTCCTTTTCCATTCTTTAAGGGCTTGTTCAAGATAAATTTTGAAAAGCGTTGGAGATAGACAGCTTCCTTGTTTCAGCCCTTTGGTCACCGTGAATCCATGTGTTACGTTGTCTCCTATGTTAATTTTAGTTTGTGATTGTATAAAGTTTTAACTACTTTTATTAATTCCACATTTATGTGCGTTTCTCCAAGGGCTTCACCAGTGGGATAGTGTCGTGTGCCCTTTTTAACTCTACAAAAGCAAATTAAGCTTTTTCCCTATAACTTGGATAACATATTGAGGTTGCGGATCTACCTGCTCTAAAATCGGCTTATTCTTCAGCTTGCATTGATTCGTATTCGTTTTCAATCCTTGTTTTTTAGTATTTTCCCGTGTATGTTTCTAATTGTATTGGTTGCCGCTATTCCTCGATAATTCTCTATCTTCGATTCTTCTGGTGTTTCTTGTCTATTTACACAATCTTCCGTTCTTTATCAATTCTTTATGGATATCACTGGCACCCGGGGCTTTTCCATTTTTTAACGAAATACATTGTTTTTTAACTTTTTCTGTTGTAAGTCTTGCAGGTGAACCTACTGTTGTTATATTCTGTGTCGAACTATTTTCTTCGAACTCTCTACGCTATTCTGTTAGCAGCTCTTTTTTCCCACTTTTATGGTTTTATAAGGACTGTAATGTCTTTTCCTCATTCTTTCCTAATATTTTTTATTAGTTTCCAACTGTCTGTGCTTCTTCCACTTCCTAGGTACGTGTTTATCCTTATGCAACTTTTTTCGCACAACTCCTTCCTTCTTGTGGCATATTTTTCTACGTACTTTTGCTTCTTTATACAATAGTTTATAGTGTACACGTCTGCAATTCAAGTACTGCTGGTATTTGTTTCTTTTGCCCTGTATTTCTTTTTCAATTTCTTCTTCTTCGACAACCACTAACCTGGAGGACCAATTGATGGTTCTTCCGCTCCCTTGGTTATTTCTCCTTGAGACCGTTGACCGGTTTTCATCCTGTTCCTAGTAGCAGGGGCCCTTACTGGATGATATCAACCAGTGACAGTTGAAAAAATGTTTTTAAACGAGGTTGTTACTCCTCACTGTTTATGATTTTCTAACTTCGTCTATATCAAAGTCATTGTATAGTCCTTGGAATCCTTGTTCGTTCTTCTGTGCCATTTATCCTGGACTTTTGCTTTCAAATATGTATATTGTCCTCCGCCATATTCGCAGCATCCTATGTTCTGTTGTGCCTAATATCCATACTTCACTTGCGAAAGTTAATACCGCCCTTATAACCGCTTTATAGATCCTCAGTTTAAACTTTCTTGGGATGTTCTTATTATAGATAAATCCTTTTAATTAATGAACACTGCGATTTCCTATCATCCTAACAATCTTCTATGTACCTCTTTCTATATATCTCATTTTATATGAAACTGTGTACCTAATAAATACTTGAATAGTTCTACTTCTTCAAAAATATATGTTTTTTCTTTGTTTGTCGCTATTCGCTGTTTCAATCTTCCGTCGAACTCTTACACATTCCATGTGCTTTACACCGATTCATTCAATTTCTTCTAATTCTTTCTTGCTTCTTGTTACAACAACTGTTACATCATCAGCGAATAAGCATTGGCGTTTTTTGCGATATAGCAGACCTGTCCTATTCAGATTAGCTTTGCTCCTTATCCATTTTAAGGCACAATTGAAAACTATTCACACAATCCTCCGCAGTCCTCGAATTTTTTTGACATCCGGTTTTTTATTTGTATTCTGTTTTCCATTGGTTTTAAAGTTAGCTTTATTAAGTTCAATATTTTCCCCTTCACCCCTAGTTTCATTAATGCTTTGGAAAGTTCCCTTCCCTTTATTATATCGCACGCCTGATTGAAGTCGATTAACAACACAAAAGTTTCTTTATTATATTCATAGCTCTCTGCATGCAGTTCCCTCAGCATGAATATTTGCTCGATTACTGATCTACCACTCCTAAAACCACCTTGATATTCTCCTATTCCTTTTTCTATCGTTTCTGTCAATTTGTTCTTTAAATGCAGCAAATATAAAGCCAGATTCTGGGGGGCTATTTCGCAGTAATTTGTAGATTCCAATCTGCCTTATTTGCTATAAATGGGGAGTAGCACTACTTCAGTCCAGTTTTGGGGAAGCCTTTGTTGCATTCACATTTTTATCATCAAAGTTTCGCTCCTTCTAGCTAACTGGTATCTTCCATATTTATACAGTTCTGCTGATATCTGATTGATCCTTAGACTCTTGTTGTTTTTAAGGCTTTTTATTATTTTTGTTATGTCTTCTATAGTTGGTGGGTCTTCTATACCATAAATTTAAATTTTTGTGTTTTCATTTAACTCTTCAATTTCTTCATTTTGGTATTCCGTTTCATTTAATTTTTGCAAAATAACCTTTCTGTAGCTCCAAGTCCAAGATATTACATCTCCAACTAATTCTCCTTTTTTTCTGCAAAATACTGGATTGGTTTGATGTCCTCTTCCTATAGCTATCTTGTCGCCCTTTTAGTATTTGCAACATTGTCAGTCTTCTCTTTCCTAATTCTGATTTACACTCTATAACAAACTCTGTCCTCTTCTTTTATTATTCTACTATTTCTGCTTCTACTAAAGACCAAATTAAACGAAATTTAAATGTAGGGCGCTTTAGTGACGTCAGCGGTCGATTGTTAAAATTTAACATAAAAAGCTTAAATTCTCAGTGTTCCTCGATAACTTCCCTAACAATGATCCTTTTGCGAAAAGTACGCGAATAACGAACTTGTTTTGTATCCTTAGAAAGTTATTAATATCATCTCCGAACGAAAAATAAATTACAGTCCCGACAATTTATGACTTGGGCTGTGTGTTTTTATTATCGCCTCATTATCAGTGGCACACGGGTACATAAAGCTAATTAAAGCCAGCTCTGAATATTAATCAAAGCGAAACCCATCTTAATAACTTGCGTACTGCCGGGTAATTTGTTTGATTTATAGGTTGCAGATGCTCGAGGAAAACAAAATTACCATTTATTGTCGCACTAACTTCCTCTTTCAATACAGAAAAGGAAACTGTGGTAAATGCCTATTAAAAACATTGGCACCAAAAGAGAATTATAATGATTGTAATGAATAAAATTACTTGATTAATGACGCAATCTCTCTTTCTTTCTCTCCCGTACTCAACACAAATACTTATACGACCGCCATTATTTACCCCCATTTGGAAGTAAATCCGCTTAATATGTTTTCTTACATGAAATAAAACATATTTCATTGATCATTAACTTTTTTTAGTCATAAACACAGGCAGGCAACAGAGGTAAGGATGTATGTAAAACAAAAAGCCATTAATAGGATTCGAAACTACGTCCTTGCAAAACAGAAGTCTACTCCACTACCGCCAAGAGATTATCAAGGTATAACCAAATCGAATATACCGGGTGTCTCAGGTAAGACGCACCATAGGGAAACACCAATGTATTTTTTCAGAAAGGATCCGCGGTGCCTTTGGAATATGTATGGATTCAGTGTTCAACGTATGTTATTGAATTTAGTTAACGCTAGAAAGAGATAGAAATACTGAAAGCATCTGTCATTGCGACAGGCGATTATTTCATTGTTTATTTTTTATATTTGTCAATTTTGGCAGCGACAAAATGTCAAATTGTTAAACTTGTCGGTTACTAAAGAATCTACATCTACAATGCAATGAAGCACAATTATAGATTCATTATTATTATTATTATACTAAAACGATAAGTATAATTTAAAAAATTTATTTATAATGTCATAATACTTTACATATTTACTAAAATCACTATTTACGTAAACGTATAATTGTTACATTTTTCTTGCACTTGTACTTCAACCAATTATACATTTTTCTCTATGTAACCAATTTCGCACCTATTTACATGAACCATTAAAATTTGTAAGTTGCATTAATAACTTCTGACTAGACAAATTCTTATTTTCATTACATTTTTAAGTTCATTCGGTACCTGGCTGATGACTGATGATCATTTGCTTTCTTTTAATAGGATTCAATACTATTCCATGTTTATAGAATTTACTTACGTTTTCTTTACGTATGCTGTTGTAATAAGGCGAATTCAATTCAAAATATGCAGAATGCGGAAACTGCGATTAAAAAAATTACGTATTTTGGGTATTTTTGTAAATGAAAGTTTTAGGTGCTGTCAAAATTGACAGATATAAAAATAAACAATGAAATAATCGCCTGTCGCAATGGCAGACGCCTTCGGTATTTCTATCTCTTTCTAGCATTACCTAAATCCAATAACATACGTTAAACGCTGAATCCATACATATTCAAAAGGTATCGTGGATCCTTTCTGAAAAAATACATTGGTGTTTCCCTATGGTGCGTCTTACCTGAGACACCCGGTATGTAAATATTGACTGCAATAAAGAGGGAAATGCCTCATTTTGCTGCATTTGATCGTTGTTACTAAAATGTATGTGACAAGAACGGAAGAATATACTTGTCTTTATGCGTTTTTTGACAAGTACTACTTGTTTACTGTGAACATCAAGCTAGACCTACCCTGTTATGCACACGAATTCCAGATGTGCCCCCATTGATTTATTCTCTAATTTGTTGAAAAACAAATTTACCTTTATTAGCAAAGCAACCGTAGTGTAAGCCTAACCGTGTCGATTTAAAGATGGCACTTCTCGTTTAAAGGGTTTTTGATTTTATATAAAAGCCGTAATAAATTCACGCAGCTCTTAGTTTAAGACTGACAAAGCATTAACTTTGTTTTCCTTTTTATCAAGGACAATCGTTTCTGCAAGTCATAAAGATAAATCATTTATTTACAAGCATTAAAGGAAATTTATTATCTGCTGTCGAAGTTTTAATTGCTCAAGGTTTTCCACCTTTAAAGGAATGTAATCGATAAAGAACCCATCCACACGGATGCATAATTAATCGAATGAATTGCATAAGCCTGTAATCAATTTTCGTTTGTTTTTTCACCCACCTTGGAATTTCAAAGTTATTAAATGAAATTGGAGTAGATGTCTAAAAGTTTTTTTTCGTCTCCAGATACTTTCCTTATATCGTCGTTGTTGCCGCTCTTTTATTTCTTCCGTTCTCTTTTGTACTTTATTTTTTCTCTCGGGTTGTCCCTGCCTTTCCGTTTCTATTTCTCTTGCTCTTTTGCGCTGTTTTTCTATTTTCTTTACTACGAGGGCGGGATGATAAGTGGTTAGCCCTCACATAGGTGTCGCTGGTAAGTAAAATATTTATTCGCGGTTTGAAACTTCGGTCCTTCAGTTGGCAGTACTGAAAATATACCGGCAATGTTTCCAATAGTTCGGTGTTAGTTACTCTGCCCTACTACTCCCATTTGTTTCATAATGGAAGCTACTAAACACCGCGGCGTTATTATTATTTTTTTTATTTAAAAGTTTTAAAAGATGCAGACTGTTTCGAAGAGGTGAAAAATGGGTGAAAGTGCCCCATCATATGCGACAGTAAAAAATTGAGTGGCTGAGTTTTGTAACTACAGACCAAACCTGGGTCCATTACTACATCTCAGACATGATAATTTAATCTAAAAAATCAATAGCCGTAAAATCAGCTGGTAAGGTGATGGCGTCAGTTTTCTTGGATGCCAAAGATATTCTTCCAGAAGAACTTGTAACCCCCTAAATTGGGGTTGTTGTGCTCCAGATAGCTTTAGTCGGAGACAGGGTTGTTGGTTGCTAGAATTAATTCCACACAGAGGTTTTGGTAAAAATTGTTTAATGTTTTAAGAAATTATAATGTAATTCTGGTACGTACTGGTAAATAAAATACATTCAATTATAACGGACCAAGTACAACTTTTAACTAGCACAAATATAAGACCTAATTAATAAATGATATAATCCTTAACAGGTAACCTATACTAGAAATAATAATGTAATTCTGAAAAATCAAATAAAATTAATGTTACAAAATATAGCGGGTTCTTCCACCCACGTTGCGTTTTTGATTCCCTCCGTTAGAGGACGCTGGGTCGTCCTTGTTGTACCGGCCGAGCTGGGTTCGCCTGTCCGCACCGACGGAGCTGACTACCTCGCAGCGCAGGTCGGTCTTAAGGCGGGGCGAAATCAGCGCGCGGCTGCCAATGGCGGTGTTGATCAAGCTGGCTATCTTACTAAACAAAGTGAAAGTGAAATAGATTATAGTGTCGTCGGGTTTGGATTCTTTCGTCCTAGCTGTCACCAGGTCACCTGTGGAATCGTGCAGGATTTACGGTCACGATGGTCCTGCTAAATAAGGTGAGTATAACCTTTCGTTTGCACCGGGTTGTGGGCCAGCTGTTCGGATACAGCGGAGTATTTAAAGTGTCGGGCTTGTCTTCGGTTTGAGGTAATAGGGAATTTGGGAAATTTGCTGTGTTTAAATGTAAATGCAGCGATCTTAGTGGACCGCTTGGTTTAAATGTAAATACAGCGATCTTAGTGGACCGCTTTGTGTAAATGTTGGACTGGTGTAATGCAGGTACGGGGTTTATTATATTCAGGTTCAGGGCGGGTAGTTCGGTGGAGGGGTTTAGGTTTCGCTCGTGAGCCGTCTGGGAGGACTCTCTTTCTTCTTGGTCTCGGTGTTGCTTTTATATGATTTTGGTGCTGGCCTTCTCTGTTTGACTTTATGCGAGCGAAAAGGCTCGCAAGACCACGTACTCCAGCACGCGATTCTTTATCGGGCCCGGCCGGCGAGCTGATAAAGGGTTCGTATCTCGTGCGGAAAATTTCGCTTGAACGTACACCTGTACAAGTCTTACTACGATGAAATTATATTCACCGCTAATACAAAGACGTTAATTACAGGCTGGGACGTTACAAACTTCTGTCTCAACAATGACACGGTTCAAACACCGAAGACGTTCACTAACACTGACCGTGAAAGTCTTCGAATTCAAAGATATTCTCATGATAAACTAGCTCTCAAAAGGGAAAACTACAAATAGTGAACATTACGCTAGCCTTCTGGAAGGTTTGCACCAATATGTCCAAGAGAAAAGGTCAGGGTTAGCACGGAAAAAAAGTTACGTTTCATCAAAATAATGCACAGCTCCAGACTAGTGTTACTACAATGGCTAAAATCAAGAAACGATTTCCTTCCGCACCCAGCTTATTCTACAGATTTAGCTCCCTCTGGTTTCCCATTTATTTCCTAAGATTAAACTTTGCTTGGGAGGACAAAGATCTTGAACTGACGAGGTCTACAGCCTATCTTCCTGAGCTTGAGGAAAACACCTTTCGTGATGGGATCAGAGCATTAGAATATGGTTGGACAAAATGCATTGCACCGTCAGGGGACTATGTTGAAAAATAGATATCATTTTAAAAACATTATTAGGCTAACCACTTACCATCCCACCTTCGTATCTATCTCTGTTTTAGCATCCGTTTAACTAAAAAACTTGTAATCCATTTGTGCCCAGATTCTTAGTGATTGAAGCTCGCACAACCTGAAGAATAGCGTATCAAGGTTAAGAGTGCGTTACGAGCATTGTAAATAAACTTTTTATGCACCTTAAGCGTTAGTACACAGTCACAGCTTTAGCTAAAAACTACCTACATTCTTACTAAAAGGCTTTGTTAGCTGTTAAAATATGGGTATTTTGTTAAGCGTAATGTGCTTAGCAACATCCCTATGAAGCAGTTATGTTTGAAACATAACCTCACCCTTCTGGAAAGGCCAACAAACATGGGGCATTTAGATTGTTATTCAAAATAGGCAGCCAAACGCAAAAGACGTTCTTTTGTCCACCTTATCTACTTTATTTTTAATTAGATGTTCTTAAATTAGAAGAATCAGTAAACAAAACAAAGTTAATGCGCTAAAGTCGCTTTGTATATTAAATTTTCTTAAAGATATACAACCAACTATGCTCCGTAAGTTATAAAAAGTTATAAGTTATAAAAAATCAGACTAAAACCTTTGCTAACGTTTTGGTATTTACCGATAAAGAAACCGGCAAGTTTAGTTTCCCTTCGTATGTAGAAAGCCATGAATAATTACCGAAACACTTATATCATGAGAATCGCATTGAAGGGAATATAGAATCCTATTATAATAGCAGATAATGGAAATGCTCTAAAATCCCCCGATTATCACATAATTATACATACATCATCCCTGACAGGGTGTCACTTACAACTTACAAGTCAGACATCTGGAAGTTATCTACATGAATTACTATTCGTTATAAATCACCGCCTTCATACCTAACAAACAGAGTAATTAATTCCTCACAAGCTTTGGTTGGGCATTTGACCTTATCTATGAAGAATTTGTGTTAATTTAACAACGCTTTCACAGTTCCAGAAAATCTAGTAGTCAACCTATTGATAATTACAATCCATTCGAAAGTTATTTGGTTTTTAGTAGGCCATGATATTGCCTTTTTCTTCTTAATATTATTATAAGATATTTACAGCTTGATTGTCCAGCTCTTTTCGCTAAACCTAAAAGTATCAAGATTAAGCATGCAGAAAATAACTTAAAGAGAGAAACCTATAATACTAAGATTTTCACGCCAATTTCCATAAAATGGAAAAGAAAGGAGTAACAATAGAGGGAAATGGTTGAAAAGAAGGAAAGATATGGAGCGAGGGAAATGAAAGGAGGAGAGTTGAAAAAGAGGAAGGGGTGGTGATGAGGGAAGGACTGAGCGAGGATAAAGGAAAGTGAGGAGGTAGAAGTGAGAGGGAGACGGGGAAAGAAGGATGATTGAACGGGGAGATTGAGGATGAGAAGAAAAGAGAGGGAGGGAGGGAGGAAGGTAAAAGTGAGAGAGAGGTAGAGGCAAATCGGAAACCGAACTAAAATCTAAAAACCATCAGGTCAGATTTTGGCAAAGTCCTTATATCAAATACGATTTGGCAACGGTGTCCATCTGAGAAATTTCAGACTTCATAACCTCAATTTCTGCCCTTTGAGAAGCCCGATTTACAACATTAAAAGTGTAGAAAGCCACGGCGCTGCTGAAATTATGAATGCGAACAAAGTATAGTTTTAAATTTTCGCATGTACAACATTAAAATACGACAGTATTCAGGAAATAAAAATTTAGATAAAGTGAGGTAATTATGTTGATATTTCATTCTTGAAATAAAACAATTTTAGTCATTTATATTCCGTTTCAAAGTTAGCCTGCGCCTAGCTTATTTACAAACGAGAAGGCGGCACGTTTAACATGAATCGAGGTAGCTACTAATTCCCTACACCCTGGGATTGTGGAGACTAATTTTTCCATATCACGCGATGCAATGTATCAAAGAATATAGAACGGTGAAATTTATTCTTTTTATTAAGGCCTTTATAATATAATAACGTGCAGGTGTAAATAATAATTCTATAAACGCAACTTTAATCGTAAACCTCTTTCTGTTGGTGGATTACGGGGCTTCGGATTTTCTAAACGTTTGAGTTTGAAAAATTAAGGAAAAATAGTACATGATATCTCTCTTTTAATCTTAATAAACTCGAGAAAATTATTGTACCACACCTAAGGCGATGCGTGCCCTACTTTTAATCATTTTTTGGAACGAGAACGCCTGCGGTTTATGGAAATTGGTTTATTTATTTGAAATGCAGTGTTACGGTTGTTTTAGCTGAGTTTGTTTGGATATCTAGAAACATTTGTATGTTGTGTGAATAAATTATACTCTTACTTTTTAATTTGTTGTTTTATCGTCAGGTATTTGCCAAGCCAACAAGTTTGAGCTGTTCCCATACAAAATTTTTACTTTACATGAGTTGTTACCAACGTATAACAATAGGCGTATCTTGCATTGCCAGTGGTTCCAACATTTAACTTTTTCCTATGATAACGCTTGGTTCACCCTTTCGGGATATATTAATTCGCAAAATACAAGGTTATTGAGTGCCGAAAATCCCCATCCTTTTATGAAGCACCGTTGCATCCATTAAAAGTTGATATTTGGTTAGGTCATATATTCTTCCAGCAAATTTTTTGCTGTATTCTTTCCTCCATAAGCTCTAACATTTCTTCCGTCGTCCACCTATAGGTGTTCAGGATAGCCAACTCATTCTCCAGACAATACTGTACAAATCTATCATTCCTATACCCCAATTCATATGGTCCCACAATATCCTCATCTTTACCGCACCCAACCTTGGCATTAAGATCGCCCATTAAGATTGTCATAGTGTTATTTCTAACTTTACTTAGTGCGGAGTTTATACAGGGCGATTCAAAAGTATTGTCATTAAATTAAATGGGTATATGCTGACCTTAATAGAAGTACATTAGAGCAAAAATTTAAAGCTTATCGCGATTTTTTTTATTTTAAATTTTGATACCCACTTTTGAGAACCACTGGCTAATATGCGCGGTAGAAATTTGACCCCGCAAAAATAAATGAAACATTACACAATTATGTAATTTATAGGTTTCACTTTCCTCTGCAATTTTTTCAGGATTAAGACTGATGACAGTAAACAATTAGTGGCATGTTTAAAAAGTGATATTAGAAAAAATGTTATTAATAAAGTGAAACTGCACTTACAAAAAATGTTACTCCAATAAACACACACAAACAAACACAACACAAACAAAAAAACTTTGTCTTTCAGAGCTGCTACAGCATTTTGAAGAGCTTTCCCGTAAATTAAAACGTCAGTTATTAATTAATTCGGTCATACGGTTAGGATGACCTTCCATTAACGCGTTCGAACAGTGCAGTTTTACAGTGAAGAATGGACTAGCTAAGCTACGTCACATCGCACCTGGGCTCTTATCAGTACGGACAAGAAAGACGATTGATAAATTTAAATTTTTAATGTAAACAGAGCTGACCTATTACACTACTCCCGTTACCCCAAAACAATTCTTGTATTAATGTTTAAATTTTTTTTCTGAAGTTACGGTTTATTTGCGAGTCATGGTTTATTGAGAAAAGTTGTTCTATTTGATATGCTCTACATACCTTTAAAATTAATGACAATGACATTTTGAATCACCCTGTATCTGCATAAAACTGTTCTATAGTGTTCTCATCACTTGCTGATGAGGGGACATACACCTGAATGAAGTTGATTGTTGCCGGGTTGGTCCGAACCTGCAGCATAATTACTCTGTCTGAAAGTGGAATGAAGGATATGACCGAACGTTCTATATCCTTCGTTACAATGAGTGCTACTCCATTTAAGTGATGTGTACTGTCCTCTCCAGCGTAATATACCACATGCTCATCCAATACTAATCGTCCTGATCGTGGCCATCGTAGTTCACTAATCCGTAGTACTGATACACGAGTATTTAATCGACTCATTTCTTTGATGGTATTGCTGAGTTTTCCGCTCTCATACATACTTCTTATATTCCAAGTTCCAATCTTTATAATAATATAAGAGTTTCCAAATTTGACTCTAGCTGACCGGGAGATTCTTCGTACCCCTGCCCCGGCCAAGGGACGCCCGTCCTCGGCCAGTAAGATATTGATCTTAATATAAAAAAAATCAAATGGTATTGGAATTTCGTATGCAACTGTTTAAATCGTTTTGAATAATTTCTAAAAACTTTTAACAGTTAGAAAGCCGGGTACAGGTAGAAAATCGAAACCAGAGAATAAGAATTTAGTGCGAAAGGTGCTTTCTATTTTCAAGAGAAATCCTTACCTTTCGGTAAGCGAGGTTACCAAAAAACTAAGCACCGAAAAGTTAAATAAAGTTTTTAAAGTACCAGATCGATTGGAAAAAATGATTTAGAAGCCGAAGGATGAGCTAGAAAATTGTATACCCAGTTTTTGACAAAATTTAATTATGTCGGTATGGACGAAGAAACGTATGCCAAAACGGACCCTAACGTAGAACACAAGTATTTGTCACCGAAATTAACCTCAGCGTTGCTATTTCAAATGGAATGCCCTGTACATTTACATATCTTTAGAACTTCCATTTAATTTCGCGTGTAAGTAAAGTGAAAGTCAGAGTGCCCCAACACTCAAGAGAAATTATTTTAGAACATTAACTGTTTTCGTTGGTGTATTAGAATGGCCATTTCATTTGTTTCTATAATGGTTTGAAACACAGTGCCTAGATTTAAGTGCCCAACATTTTTGAGGGTTATAAATATAAAGAAATTTTTAATAAATATTAAGAATATTAACAACCTGTTATTGCTGTAGTTTGTCGCGTGATTTTACAATCACGTGTTATTTTGAAATTTTTAAGTAATTTTAAATCTTTGTTAAGAGTTTTCAGTACGGTCCTGTCCTTAAGTTTGGTTCCGTGTTAATTATTTTATTTTGCTACGGTTTAAATTCGTTTTGTCTGGAGGACAGGAAAGGTCAAGTATATTTTAGCACGTTCTTTGCTTATAATTCTACAAATTCTTCAAGTCATTTTAATTTGTAATCATTTTTATAAGAGGGTCTTTGTTAGAAATTACAAGGTGACCTAATTCACGCGTGTATTTCATCGACACATGATGTCATACTGTTCCAGTAAATACGGCTCCTCGTAAGATATATTTCCGGGAATTCCCCTGGACGTGAGGTTACCTCAGTAACGCCGTTTGTAAGTTTAACCTCTCCCTGTTGCTTCAGTACGTGGCCTACCCTCGACCACGCTGGACGTTTTGAGTTAATTGAGACGCGCGTGCAAGTTTTGTTGTATCAAGTTGGATCTTTATACCAACGGGAAGGGCCCTATTATCGGTAGTTTTCATGGAAGACTACAATTTTACGACTAAAGTTCGCATTCACCTAAAGGGTACCATATACTCCCGTAAAGAGATAATCGTGTATCAAGTGTTGTGGTTGAAGAAGTTAAGAGTATCATCTTCACACGTATTCAATATTTATATTGGATCAAGTAAACCCACATCAAAAGAATTATTCCTTCGTCGTTGTCTTGCGCCCGTTTTCTGGAGAAAGGACATCATCCCCTTCGTTGTTGTTAGCTTTTTCCAGCGCCCGCCCACGTACTCGCTTGGCCAACTATTAACATCTGGCAAGGTAAACCATTTCTACTCATCTCTATACTGCTCCTGTTTTCTTCGTGTTTATGTTTTTAACGTCAGTTTGACCTTTACGATTGCTTCTTGCCGACAGGTCTTTATCAAGTTAATTGGTGTTTGAAGTCAATAAGTACCGCCTTGTGTTATTTGTTTGATCTTTGTGTTTTGCGTGTAACTAGTTTTTTGAAGAAGTTAATGCTAGTTTATCTGTTTTGTCCAGTGGTATGTGGTACTGGCTTTGTGAACCTCGCTTTGGGCGGTTTTAATGTTCACATTGCAATTTGAGGGCCTCTAGCAAATCAGTTAACTAATTTGTAGTAATTTTGGTGTTAAAGTAACGTTCATTTAATTCAGATTGAAGTTCAAGTAGTCAAGTTTAGGATATTATTTTGTGTACTGTGTTGCATGTGTAAAATTTATTTGGTGCTTATTGATTTTGTTGATGTATTGTATTATTTGTGTCTTCGCCATCTTTGTTTGGGATTGAGGAGGCTAAGTTTGCGATTGATTTGCATTAAGTAAAGTAAATATAGCACCCTCAATTCTCGTTCCTTTAGAGTAAGTGTAACTTTTTTATTTGTGTTTTAACGTAGTATTTTGTGTAATTTCATGTATTCATTTTTGTGCCTTTGATTCAGTAAATATTTAGTATTCAATTCAGTTGGGTCTTGTTATTGCGTTCAATGTTTCCCGATTACCTTTTGTGTTTCAGGGTTTTGTTAGAGCCTGCCTGCAACATTTAGAGTTTCAGTTAAGTAGAGTAATTTCAGTAGCAAGATAAGTTGCATCTTGCGCAGGGTGCAGCTAAACGACAACCCCCTTTTTCCGAGCCCTGGAAATCTTCCATGATGGGTTTCCTCCTTTTAGATCTTTGGGTGACTTTAGTCATGGTGGCGCCCTATCTACCGTTACGATCATCTCCTTGAAGGGTTAATAAGTGTTTTTATGTAGTGTTTTAAGTGTTACGAACCCCCCCCCTTCTTCACTGCAGTCTAGTCGAGTGCATCCCGGATTTGACATCCCCATTTCAATGTCGTTGTGTGTGTTTAGCACGTGACAAGTTGTAAAAGTAAACTTTATTAATGGATGAACTTTTTCGTAGACTGCCTTTAATAGTTAATTTTATAATATTACCCTAATCCAGCCATTAAAAATCTGAAGGTCCTGGGAATTTTAGTTAAGCCATGGTTTTTATAGAAATGTAGAAAAGGTAAAAAATTTTTTTAATATACTTCGTAAGCGTAGTTTCTTGCGTACAAAAAAACGAATACGCCTACTCTTAAACCGTGTGGTTTTTGTTAAAATTTCCATTTATACTAAATTGTATTTTTTTGTGGAGAGCGCATTATTGGTATTCCTTTTTTTATTTTTTAAACATGTGCGTCTGAACTTGATAACATGTCTAGGGGGATTCAGCGAAAATGTGTTTCCGCCTCACTTGAGCATTTTCCTATTTCCGCTTCCCTTAAGAGTGAATGAATACGTCGAAAATGTACAAATTACTGGCTCCTTTTACGCTTACTTTCCTCGGCAAGTTGAGTTCGATTTTTTTTTTGTATTTCGAATGATTTCCCCCGACTTATTTATAATAATGAAGCAAAAATGTTTAAGGTTTTATTTTTTATGAAAAGAATAATTGCTACACAGTACGGAAGAAGTCCACCTACGCGATCGAAAAAATTTTCAAAGCCAAAAAGACACGGCCGGTTCTTTTCTTTTGTGGTAAAGCCTCTTAATTATGAGGAGGAAAAACCTAAACGAGGCCAAATTACTCGCAACTTTCCCCTAAAACATTTTTAATTGCTGTAAGGGTAGCTCGGGGAGTTTATTATTTCAACTTTGAGAAACCTTCTAAAGAATGCAGGCACGAAGTGGGTAATTATAATACTTTGCGCAACTTTAAAGCGGAATTACAGAAGCGAAAGGAGAAAAGAATATTCTGGTATTAACATTATGAATATGGTTAATTAACTTTATGTTAGGGCCTGCCAAGAAATTTAATTAGTTTTCTGTTGCAACGGAAGGGTTTTACGTTCGTTATCGATGTGGCTGACCCCTCCCCTGCTAATTTAAACGTTTTTGCATAAATTTAACAAAGTTCGACGTTGCATTCCGTACTTTTTATTGTTATTGTTAAGTTGTAGAAGCTTTGAAAACGGCTGCTGGTAGTTTTATTACTCTGAAAATGCTCCGCTTTAAATTTCTTTTGTTTACTTTTCCGAACTCTTTGTATTATGTTTTCTTTGTGACACTCCCGGGTTTCTTTCTAAGGAGATTTTATGCCTACGCATTAATGTCCGTAAGAGGACAGCTTTTAGTACTTCGGGCTTCAAGGCGAGATGGAAAAGAAAATCAGAAAACTGTAAGGAAACCTTGGATACTTTTTTATATAACTTATGATTGTGAGCGAAGTTTGTTCCTTTTGAAATTAAATTCAACAAAGGTATCTTGTAGACATTTTCAATTCATTATTTGTAACTTAGCAGCCTTTCAAACATCAAATATTTTGTAACAGAAAAAGAAGTTTGGTAATTTCGAACTAATTGAGATAGTTATACATTAGTTAACAACAAATTAAACTTATTGCTAGAATTATGGCAACTTCGAACTAATTTATGATCAGAGAATACAGCTACAGATTGTTGAACACAGCTTTCATAAACTATTCAGGGATAATCTTGAATTAATTTGCAATTGCAACTACAGGGTATTTACTGTCCCGAATGTATTCAGATTTCAAGCATCCAGAATTTGCAAGGAACATGCATAGAAATTCGGTTTATTAGTCTGAATTGAGCTGATTTTCTGAAGCGTTAATATCTAGTAAATTCCACATCAAACCTTAAGACGCCAAATTTTGCTTTTGTTTTTAATAAAACCATGCGCTTAGAATTACGTATTTCATCGCTATAAAATCTAGCCGATATAATTATTGTTAAAAGGTACGTTGATGATGAGAGCACGAGAGCACCTAAAATTAAAGAGGTGCGTTGTATTGCAATTCAAGAGGCAATAGAACCTCTAACTACGTAGATTGTTTAGTAATGCTTTACAGTTTCGTTTGCCAAAGGCTTTAATTGATATCCAACTATGAAAACTATTCGGTTGATTATGCGTGCGGCGAATATCCGGTTCGTTACATTGTATGGTTAACATGAGTGGTACATGACGAACATTTAATCTAATCTGTGCATGGGTGTTATTATTATTTTGTAATATTGTGGTATTCCGATAGTAACCTCCCGTGTGCATTAGTAGGGGATATTGGTTATTAATGGAACTATGAAATTATGAAATGTACTGCAGAAAATTTGATTAATATGTTACCATAAATAGTGTAAATTCAGAAGCGACCAAGCGCTTAAATGTACTCGACTACAACGTGGATGTTTGCAGTTCAAATCCGAATCGGAATCAGGTTACTTTATATAATCGAGATTCAAAAACTTATATTAGGTGAAGTAAGCAGTTGCCTTTCTTGTTGTACGCTACATACCGGGTATGAAAGTGACATAAGGAACCCTAACATTCTATATTGTCAGCCATACTCCATCACAGTGGAGAGTAGGATTTTATTATGGCAAAGTAGTTATATGTATATAATGACTGAAAATAGTGAACTAATAATATTTAAAATATCGTTTAGTGATAGTAGCATAGATTTGACGCCAAGTAACCATAAAATATTAAATCAAGCTGTAGACTGGAGAATAGAGGAGCACGACTTTCAATATAAGATAATCTAATCATGGAACTGAAATAATATAGACAAGCAGAACCAGATATGTGATAAGCGAAAATCAATGGGTAATTCTTGAAGAAAATATGGATAGAGAAAGAGCTAGTCAAGGAATTTAATTGCATAAACCCTTAGATAATAGTAATGATTTTAATAAATCCATTTATTTTAAAGAAACAAAACATAATATAAAAGTCAGTAAATTATGGAAAGGCCCTCTAAAATTAGCTAATGAACAAATACAATTATAAATAACGTATATCGCGTGACTTTGTACCAATAAAAATTACTATATGAGTGTTATGATTTTTTTTTTAATTTTTTTAAGACTGTGCTTACTTAATAACAGTTGCTCAACAAGGCGCTTACAAAATTAAAAAATACAAGAACAAAGGAAGCAAAAGTAAAATTTCAATTATAGTTTACAGAATATCAGTTATGTTGCGGATTTGTCGTCTTATAAAGGTTTTAAGAATTTTTGTATTATTATTAATACATAAATTGATTTTATTAGAATTAATATACTGCTGAAGTTCGCTGTATAGGGGAAGGTTGCCGATATTGTACCGGGTTTGGACATAGCAGTTCATATATGGCTTAAATAAAAGAAAAATGCTTTGCAAGATATTCTTTAGATGTTTCTGGACATAACAGATATTTTTTTTTGAATTTTTGCACATCAACAACGTATTTCTCATTAGAAGAAAAGCTTACATATGGTACAATAAAGGCAACCGGTTTTACTAAGATGTACTGTCACGTGGTTTTGCAATTCCGTGTTATTTAGTTTAGTTAAGTTTAGAGTCATTTTGAATTTTTGGTAAATTCTTTAGTACGGCCCTGTCCTTCTTAATTTTAATTTCGTGCTCTGTTATATTATTTTTGCTACAGTTAATTCCATTTTAGTCTGGAGGGCACGGTAGATTAAGCGAAGTTAGCGCATTTTCATGGCAGTTCTACGAAAGTCATTTCAGAATGTTTTGTCGTTGTAGAAAGTTTCATTTGTTAAGAATCCCAAGGTGGCCCAATTCACGCGTCTTTCATCGACACATGATGTCATCCTATTCTGTTGGTAGCATCTCCTCGTGATACGGTTCGGGGAATCCCCTGGACGCGAGGCTTGTTAGTTGACCTGTTTAGCGTCCTTTCGAGTCTTCTACACCTCCCTTCTTCAGTACGTGGCAACTACTCAACCATATCGGACGTCTTTGGCTGCTCCGGTTTAAGACTGGTGTGCAAGTTCATTGTTTTCCGCTTGGGTATCTACCCCACCGAGAAGGCCTCCCGCCCCGTATATTACGGATAATCCTAGGGAATGCCATACAATTTCGGGGAAACTTAGTCTCGTGTGAAAGTTGTAAAAAGTTAGTTAAAGTGTCGTTCACGCATTTTCCTCATTTGAGGGTTAAGAAAACGCATAGCCTAGGATTATTCTTCGTTTGCCTTGCACCCGCCTTCCCGGAAAAGGGTACCATCTCTTTTGTTGCCGATTACCATCGTTTGACGTCAGTCACGTTACTCCCTGTGTCGAGCAAGTAAGAACATCTCGCCAGGTAATCTACTTCATTTTTGCTGCTTCTGCTTTGCCGTTTATATTTGTAACGTCCGATTCAATTTCTACGATTGCCGCTTGCTGGCAGGCCTTTTAAATACTGTTCAGTTTGCTTTAGAGTTTAATAAATGCCGCCTTTTGTTGTATCTTTGTGTTCTGTTTGCAACCTGTTTTTGAAGTAGTCGATTGCTGGTCGATTTGGTTGTCCGGCGGCATTGTAAGAAGGGCTTGTGAATCTCGCCTTTGGCGGCTTTAATATTCACATTGTAAAGGTTGAGGGGCCCTGGCAAATCAGTTGACTAGTTGTTTCTGTAGTTTTGTGTTCTAGTCAAGTAAAGTTCATTTGTGTTCAGAATGTAGTTTCAGTTTTAAGTCAAGTACAATTAATGTTAGATCTTGGTGTTCAGGCTGAAGTTTAAGTTTGCCAGTTCTGGTTCACTTTAGAGATTTCATTTGTAGTTCAAGTATTAAGTCAAGTTTAGATATTATTTTGTGTTATGTGCTTATTGAATTGTTAATTTAAGATTTGTTGATCCTTGTTTGGAATTGCCGGGCTAAGCTTGAAAATGTTTTGCAGTCCCTAACGTAAATGTAGTACCCTCAATTATATCGTCCCGTAACGTAAGTATAGTTTTTATAATTTGTTTTAACGTAATATATTTTTTTACAAAGAAATTACACAAGAGAGGGCCTCTTGTGTAATTTCTTTGTATTCATTTTTGTCTTTTGATTCATTAAATATTTCAATATGTCAGTTGAACTTGGTCTTGTTATTGTGTTCAGTCCTTCCCGATCATATTTTGCGCTAGTGTTTTGTTTAAGCTTTACGTATGCATACAGTGCGGACCTGCCTACAAGTTTAAGTATTTCAGTGAATAAGTAATTTCAGTTAAGCAAGGTAACTTACATCTTGCGACAGGATGCAGCTACGACTCCCTTTGTCCAAGCCCTATGGGAATCTTCTGTGGTGGGTTTCCTTCTTTTAGATCTTTGGGTGACTTTAATATCACAGTGACACCCTTTCTACCGTTTACGGTCTTTCCTCTTGGAGGGTTTTAAGTGTTTCGAACCGCCCTTTCTTCACTGCTAGTCTAGCCGCGTGCTACCGATTTTGACGTCGCTATCAAAATGTCGTAGTGCAGAATAAGCACGTGACAGTACCTCTCACTTCCTAAATTGTACCAGTTATCAGTTTTCATTATTTACGGCAGCAAATCAGGTTCTTAATGGTTTATTATATTCATAACCGTAAAACGAAAGCATTTTTCGATAAAATAAAACATAACATTTATATTCCTAAATAAATTTTTAATAAAACAATAAAATGCACTAAATAAAATAGATCAATAGAAAAATAAAACTTAGGTCTCAAAATATTAGGCACATTCGTCACAAACATAAACTCTTTTTAACGTTGTCCCCGAACAGGATTCGTGAACCCATTTCCTACAATTCAAACACTTGATCATTATCTTCAAGTAGGTTCTCTTCGCAGATATCGATCTTCCAAATTTGCTTGAATTACTGGTTGGTTTGAGGGTCATCAGCTCATCAGTAACCTTACGTTTATCTTGCTTTGCTTTAGTGTTTTTTCTTTTATCTTTTTTCCTCCCAACTCCTCTTTATAAGGAGTGGTAGTCAAAATAACAGCCTTTGGAGCAGGTCGACCTCTCTTCCTTAGGTTAGAGGGTATTGGAGATAACATCTTTGGGCGAAAGTATTTGCATTAAAAATACGGGTTTCATCCAGATTATTTTCTTGGACAATTTTCTCGAAAGGACCAAAAAATTATTTCACGTTTCTGCCATTAAACCATTTAACTATAGCCAAAGATGTAGCTAGTGGCAGAGGCGATGGCATTTCTGAGTTGCTCTTGAGACCATTTGTAATATTTAATTTTTTTCTTATCTTCGTTGCTCATCTGAAACGTTTGCAGATACCTAATGTACTACAAAAGAATGATATTGCTAAATGCAACTGATTTATACTAAAAGTATTCTCCTTAATTGTACGTGTACAATTGTGCCGATCATCTTTTCTAAGGTTTTCGCTTGGTGACATAATTATAATAATTAAAAAAAGAATAATTTGACTTTTGGAAATTAAAGCAAATCAGTTCAGTTCGAATCAGTTAAATGTTAATTTTATCAAAGCTTCGATAAGGTATTATTTTATCAAGTAAGAAGTTATTAAGACTACCTACAACAATATACGCAACCATGCAGTAGTACGATTTAGGTAACTTGAAAATTTGATTCAACACTTTTATTTATCAGTCTATTATAATACGAAACACTAATCAGAATTTATAGGTTAGAAAGCCAAAACCATAAGGTTTTTATTACAGTTATCGTTAGTTGTAAATAAAAGTAGAAAATTCAGAAATTTACTTATGTACATTTGAGGTCAAGAAACTATAACAAACTGGAGACAAAACGTTTTTCTGTCACAACTTCACTTCCACAGGTCGTATTGGCGCGAAATTGTTATCCACTGCTCAGAAGCTTTAATTATTTCATACGGTAAGTACTAGAGGGTACTAGGAGTACTGCATTTAGAGAAATTAAGATTGCTACAAAAACTTATCAAAATGATAATAAAAAGCCTTTTTATTCAAACATTAACAATTTATTTTTGTCGGACTCAATTCGGCGCAAGGCCAGGATTCCAATTAATTACAAAAAAACAATAATTAACAATTTGATTAGAACATGAATTAAGACTTGTCAAATTACCTAAAGAATTTAAATGTACTTAAAAATACAATGTTAAAGAATACAATATTAAAGTTAAATATATAACAGAAAAAATTATCAATTCATTCATGAATTAGCAAAATATTAAATAATGAAAATTTATAAAAGATAAATCCAAAACTAATTCATGATTAAATTGAAATACCATGACAAAAAAAATGCACACATTATCTAAGCATTGAATATTACTAAAACGAACAGGTGTACACACACCTGTGCGAAATATAAATTTGAATCAAAAAGTAAAATTTTATTAATTATTAAATAATAGAATTGACACTTATCTTAGGCTTCAGATGATTAAAATTTACAAAAGCTGGAATTTCCGCAACACTTGATTCCAAACGGAGAATTATGGTTCAACAGATAACACCGCAGAACTGCATAGGAAAATGGCGTCCCTCCACGTGGGAGTGAAAAATTACCAATAGGATTAATTTCCAGCGGATAATAATTATTCCAGACAGGAAAATACCCACAGCTCCTCCAAAAGGAAAATAATATAAGTTAACACCATTCAAATTTTATAGGTGTAACTTGAAGCTGAAATTTCCAAATGAAATCAGAAAAAATGAAGATTAAGCAAAAATTAATAAAAAACTATCTTACCACCAAATAGTGCGAAACGAACTGTAAACTAGCATAGAAGCTATAAATCCAAATATCGGATACTTTAAAAAATGACGGTCATTATATCTGAACGACTAAAATGATGAACTTTTAAAATCTTAAACGTCTGTTCAACTTGAAGTTCTAACCCAAAAGGAAAGAAAAATCTGGGTCAAGAAACCACATCACCTGACAATGAATATTGCGCAAGTCAAAACATATACTACCCAGATAGCGCTTATGCGAATACAGTTGCATAACACTAGGCGAAGATTTTACTCAAAAATGAAAATAATTTTAGTAATAGGTAATTTGAATAACGCGAAATAGAATATGAAAATAATAGACTCGGAAAACCCGAAAGAATTACTTTTAAACGATAATAAAGACAAGCTATTGCCCTAAATAACCAGGCATCAAGAAAATGAATGAAGAAAATATGAAATTTTGAATACAAGAAAGTTAAACAAGCACAAAACAAAAATTCTTGACGTTCACAACATTGGCAAATTGGAAAAACTGGAACAATTAATTTGGGAAATCCAAAAAATTGTAACAAGATGGCGCAACTTAGGCGGAGGTACAATATCGGCAACTCTCCCCTAATTTTGGTATATAGTAAGTAAAACTTCGTATCTTAGGTGTTCTTTGATGAATATTTTCTGTTCTACCGACATCCCCTAATGTTATTATTCAATACCATCAGCGCTCTTTTCTCTAAAAACAAATTTCTTTTAGTACGTGAACAGAATATTGCATCAGACGTTACGTCAATATTTAACTCGTTAGCGATAGTTTCAACTACCGTTTTACAGTTTTCTCCAGGAGTTTCTTGAATGCCGAAGATTTCTAAGTTTCTGTTTCTAGTGCATTGTTCTAGATTTAATACCTTTTCATTCACATTACTAATTATCAGACCTTTCTCACGATTTTGTTCTTTCAGAAGCGTTATATCCTTCTTAGCTGTTTTAATGTCTTCTGCATTGTTTGCAAGAATCTTTATTATTTCGTCATATTTTTATGATACAAAATTCATAGATGTCTTTAAATCCTGAATCTCCTTCTCCACCGAGTCAATTAACATACTTAGGACATCATTTATTAATTTTTTCTGAACCACAATCAGGTGATTCGGATTGTACATATATTCTGACTTCCATCAGTTGTTACAAAATTACCTCTATTACGAGTAATTGTTCCCACACAGTTTTCACATTTCCATGATTTTTTACCCTTATTGAGTTTACTGAAACTGTTCTAAAAGAATTCTGGCATTCGCTACAACTCGCAGATTCCAGAGACTTTATCTGTTTTGCACATCGAGTGCAGTTCTTTAAGCACAGCATATTCGAGGTCTTTGAAACCGCTTTCAACGTACGTGCAGCGGAATTTATTGATAAATTTAAAGATACCCTCACAATCTTAAATCTTCACTCAATTTTTATTGATTTAACTGATTAATTTTACACTTACCGTATAACGTTGGCCTTGTAGTTCTATAATTCCCTAAAATCTGCATACTTTTAATGTTCTGTGGTAACTCGACATTTTGATAGTTTACGTTTTTTTAAAATAGAAACTGCTAATACGGTGTCTATAGTTTGTCGAGTGACATAATCAGTCCTTTGCAATTTTATATTATTGAACACTTGAACAGTGTTTGACATGATACCAAACAACTAATTTTCAAATTTGTATTGGCACTTTTTTGTAGTCGTTTTCCAGTTCACGCAAATCTTTTTTAGTTTGATATAACAGCTTTAATAGCTTCAATCTTTAGCAGAAAGGTAAATTATTAACAAATGTGGAGTATCAACTTAGCGTAAATGGCATTTATTAATAGAGAGTTATCGCAAGTACTACGTTAAATTTCCGTTAACGCTAAAATCACGTGGTGTTATACGCTATTTTATTTTTACGGTAAATGACAATTTTGAGTTATCGCACGCCGCTATTTTACCGTACGCTAAAGTTTCGGAACCTAACCTCAACACATAAAATTACTTGTTTATAAATACGGCAACATAACCTCACCCCTCAAAATAACGTACGCAAAAACCCTCCGCTATTTTGTGAAAATAGCGGGCCGCGGTTATTTATTTAGCGTACGCTAAATGTAGGCGCATGCGCATTCGTCCGATTGTACGAAAATAACGTACGCTAAATTTAGCGTTGTACTTGCGATAATTCTCTATTAGCTATATAATATTTACACAAATAACTTAATTATTTTGGGCGTGGTACAGAAATACCTTTTACATCATCCTATAACGTTATCATGCTAATAATACCTTAGCAACGAGTTATGTTAAGATACCTTTAACAGCACTAGTGCTGTAAAGCTTATAACAGCACAATATGGTAGATTTACGTTACACTTTATGAATTGTCATTGAACTGTCATTGCAAATATATGTTTACTTTTTGAAAAAAATTGTTATAGGATGATATAAACCGTGTTACGACACACGTAACGTTATTTGCTGGTTACATTACTCGAGAATTAAAAGAACTCGCTCCTTCGTCGTTAATTAGATGCCCGATGACGAATGGTTACCAGACAGCACCTCCAGACAGCAAGAAAATCTTACCCATCAGGAGACTCAAACCAAGGACTAGCCATGACTTTTGTTTCGAAACATAATTCCACCGTTAATGTGAAAAACAAAACAAAGTTATTGTGATCATAGCACTAGTGATTTCTGCCTGTAAAAAGAATAAGCTCAGCTTTTCAGAATTTTGAAGAAGTTTCCATATCATGTGATACATCATTGCATTCAGAAAAAAATCCTCTCTTAAAAGGGCCGAAAAAATTGCACTGTACCAATTTCAAATTTTTAAGTTAGGTTAGATTACTAAAAATTTGCACAAATAAAATTGGTTTTATTGAGTGCTAATAAAAGTATTTAAATTACCATGCAAATTTGTTCAAACCGCATCTCAATATCTTAAGTAACAAAAAAGTTACAGCAAATAAAAGAAATTAGGAGATTTTGTTTTTTTTTTTAATTTTAAACAAGTGGGCCATGACAAGTAAAATTTGAAAATAGGTTCTTAATGAGCTCTCGAACCTGCACCTTTTTGTTAATTTAACCATCTCTCTATCTCTTCAAATACAAAAATTACCCATGTTGTACCTATGAAATCCGGACACCCGGTACCTATAGCTACATATAAACACATGGCTACCTAAACAAATAAATAAGTCAACAAGAGAACACGTACATAAATAAACAAGTTCTCCAAATATTCAAATTTTTTGAGAACGCTCGACTTTTTCTATCCTTCAAAACAATAATATTGGGTCCGGTGAGGCGTGACCCCTAAGGGGGGGGGGCAAGCAAATGAAAACGAAAAGAATATAATAATAATAATAATAATAATAACGCTTTATTGTATATGAAAAGAAATGAAAAACTTACATAATACAAAAGGAAGGAGTTCGGCATAAGCCGTTCTTCCACTCCTCCATAAAGAATAATCTATTCTAATTAATATCTGTTTTTTGAAACAACAAAGGCGTTTAACGTAGATAAATAAAATTGAAATAAACTGAAACTTTTAATACAATTAAATAAATCGCTAGCGGGTCCAGCTATTACATATTAAAAAGGGGAGCATAAATTAAAAAAAATGAGAAGCATTGCAATATTTTTCTAACCATGAGTATAACACTGTACTATTTAGGAAAAAAGCAGCTTCAACAGATTCCTGTTTTGAATTTATAATGAGTGCACGATCTGCATATTGTACTGCATAATTAAAAAGCGATAAATTATTACGGACATCTGAATATTCAGTGTACTCCAGCATGCAAACATTAAACGTTGCGTAATCAATGACTGATATTGACTGATCTGATGCTAGTTTAGCTTTCTGAATTTCTGACTTTAACGTGTTGAATGAGAATAGACAAATCTAAAATTTGACATACCTTACGATACGTATCGCCGGAGATATGTATTACGTTTTCTATATTTTCGATTCATATTTAAGGGGGTAGATTTGCAGCCTAGAATAAGTTAAGCTTTTACTACTTATGTCGAAGAAATCTATATTCTGTTAGCAAACCTACCATATGGATATAAATGCTATTTTTTTAAGCTTAACTGTGTTACAGTACAAATCACTCGCTTGCTGTTTTATGTAAATTATCGGATTTACTTTAGTCTGGTTATACCGTCCGATTTATAAAAAAGGCCCCAGCTTATAGTGCTTTTATTATTAATATTACACCCAATAAACTATATATATTCTTAAATGGCATTATAAAAGCTATGTTTTCCCATTATAACTTTCTCAATATCAGTCAACTGTTTTGAAGGGCGATATTCAACTTTCTTATTTTAAATGCAACACCCTGTATATTTTATTTTTTTTTGATAGATTTTTAAATTATCGTTCTAGGGGTACCATATAAGTATGCCTTTAATACATAGATGAACGATTTTTTAAATTTAATACCTAAGATCTAGTAGCGATGATTAAATACAAAACTAACATGATATTCACTCACTTAACAGCACTATTATTAACCAAATTACTGAATAAAATGCATAAAACGAATTAACAATTTTATTGTTAATTCGTTTTATGCATTTTATTCAGTAATTTGGTTAATAATAGTGCTGTTAAATGAGTGAATATCATGTTAGTTTTGTGTTTAATTTAATTTAATCATCGCTACTAGATCTTAGGTATTAAATTTAAAAAATCGTTCATCTATGAATTAAGAGTATACTTATATGGTACCCCTAGAACCATAATTTAAAAATCTATCAAAAAAAAATAAAATAGACAGGGTGTTGCATTTAAAATAAGAAAGTTGAATATCGCCCTTCAAAACAGTTGACTGATATTGAGAACGTTATAATGGGAAAATATAGCTTTTATAATGCCATTTAAGAATATATATAGTTTATTGGGTGTAATATTAATAATAAAAGCACTATAAGCTGGGGCCTTTTTTATAAATCGGACGGTATATTTAGACTTCCCAGTTACATCTAAGCTTGCATGGTTGCATACAATGCATACGTCATAGGCGCTTATCTTCTTATTTTTGACCTTCACTTAGTGGATTTATAATCTTTAGGGAATTCGTAAATCTTTAGGTTGGTTTTCTTTAGGAAATTCCGTTGAAAGATTATTAGTTAACCCTCTTCTACTTGAGACATCCGTCGCAAACAGATCGTCGTTTACTTTTGTTTTAGTTTTTGGTTTTCCAAAATTGGTTTATTCAGAGGTACGACATATTGAAAATGGTATTTAGTTTGCCTTTTGGGCCTTTAGTGAATTTAAAACGTTAGTAGTTTTGGATTTTAAACCATTTTCAAGCATTAATTTGGATATAAGCTGTTCGTCGCCCATTTTGATTGAAGCATTTCGAAGGGCATTTAAGAACTTTTGGTATGTAATGCATTGGTTTTATTTGAATATTTCTTACGCTATTCGTTGTATTTCAGCCCTTTTACTACTTCTTAGTACTTCTTTTAGTACTTCTTGTGGTACTTTTTAGTATTTCCTGTACGAACGACGTGTTCGTAAAACCACCTGTTAGAAAACATCTGTTATATACGTGTTGTTCGAGATCACGTTTTGGTTGGAATTTGCTGATCCGAAGAGATTCAGACCCCGTGCTTTAACCTGGAATTTTCCTGAGTTCAACTTCGTATTCTACAATTTTTAAGACCAAAGGTTTAATTAAGGTCAGACCAATTTCATTTTGAGGTTATCTTATTATATTTTGTGGTATATTTAATTTGAAAAACATTCATACATTTTAGTAGATTTTTAGGAATTTGACTGGAAGCATTTATTAGAAATATTACCCGTAATTGTAATTTGTATTGTAATTTAAAGTATTAATAAAATTTTCAATCGTCATTTAGAAATCGTATTCCAGTACGATTAAATAAAATTGTGGTTGCAGTTACGGCAACGTTCGATTATCAATTGTATTGTTGATTTTGTAAAGGAATATTCAATTTACGCGTTTAAACTTAGTCATTTATTATTTCTTTTAATTTATATTACATCGTAATTGGATTGTTACCGACAGGTCTCTCGAGACATTATTATTATTATTTACTATTGTGTTATTATGTTTTCTATAAATGCGACGATGACAAAAGTGAGCTCATTTTTCTCCGTGTGCGTTAGTTATTAATTTAGTTTAAGATTACCTGATCCTTGCGAATCCTCAGAGGATTTACTTTCGTTTAATTACGATTTGGGTTAATTTAAACCTTACATTTTTCTTTCGTTTGGTTACGAACTTCGTTATTTTGAACATTCCCTATTGTTTTTTTTGTTTGTTTAATTAGATCTTGTTGTTTGAAACATTACATTTAGACTTAAGTTTGATTACGAACTTAATAAATTTCTTTATTCGTTTATTTGAATGATAACTTCATTATTAATTTTCAATTTCAATTGTGTATGTGTTTTGCTTATGAGTTAATATATCCTATTTCGTTAATTACAAAGCCTTGCGTTTTATTATCAAGTCAATTCACTTTGGAGGTCTATTCTTCAGGAGATCCGACTGAAGACAGTGTTACTTGAGAAAGGGTCTGGCGCCCAAGGAACATTCTTAGTTAGTTTATTTAGTGAACACTACTATTTCTCTTTTAGGAACCTCACGGATAACAATTGATATGTACGCCTAGTACTGGTGTAGTAACTGTTGACGTTCCAAATAAAATTGTGGCCTAACTTTGATTTTATTTCGTTCGTGTTATTGTCGGAACTGAAAAATCTTAAAGAATTATGTTATTTTTGCCAAAATCACTCATGTCATAAAATTATGAAGCAAGTCGTGTAGTGGATCGGTGATATCATGCCATGGAGATAAAAGCTTCAGCTGTAATGCTTTTGTATGTCACACGTTTATGTGTAAAGTAACAATAAATATGTTTAAAGCATGCAAGCAATACAATTATTCAAAATAAAATCAAAGGCAAAACCACTACCTATTTCACTGGCTCTGCCTAAAAATAAATAGTAAATGTTGAAATATAAGGTAACTTATTGTTACTCACACTCCGGCAACACGAAGGGTTGAGGCCTCCTAAGTCGCTTTCATTGTTCAAATACCAGGTGTACTATTCATCTTTTGAATGCCTCTTGGCCGGCAGTACGGAAGAGTGGCAGCGCAATATAGAAAGTAAAGCAAAAAACAAAAACCTGCTTGGTCAGAACTTGAATGGGTGACCACTCTTCGGCGTGGTATGTTGGGTCCCATCGAAACTATAAAGGTATAAGAGGGTAAAAGGAAAAGAAAGAAGAAGAATGCTTCTTGAAACACGTTTAAACACACCCTACATGCAGATACTAATATACCATTTATTCGAATTTTACTTCGAAAGACTAGTGCAAGGCACAAGAAATAAAATTACAGTTGGCCTTAATGAAATACGCATAGTGAAAAGAAGAAAGATATCTTAAATATCTGAGACACATGCTGAGGTATAATAGACACAACTTATTACAAAAAACCGTTTTGGGAAAAATCGAAGGTGGAAAAAGAGTGAATGAAAGAAGAAAGTCATGGTTCAGAAACATCAAAGAAAAGACGAGAATCTTTTAAATATAGCTTGGAACAGAGAGAGATAAGCATAGACGCCAGTCAATTTTCACTAGTTGTAGCGGCACCTATCGTAAAGAGATTTAGATCCATTGATAGACTATCTTGGGAAACTGGCGGATTTGACGGAAACTGGGAAGATGGATTTTGTTTCGATTAATCGGGGACGTACTCGATCGAAATCGTGAAATGTATCGATAAAACTGCCGAACAGCGTTTCTTTTTTTAACGCTCCCAAGATTATCAGATCAGAGAAGTAAAGTAGTGGTTTCAAGCGTTTTAGAAACAGCCGCACATGTCAATAAAGCCGGAAGAAGGATATCGGATAGTGAGACGTGACTTCATTGGTTGGATTGGGTGGCCTGACTTCTTTAAGGGACTTATTTGTAGAGGACGATATTTAAAGGTACAAATATCGGCTCTAATACTCCACGATGGAGTACTGCCGGCAACATAGAGGGTCAAGGTCTCCTAAGTCACTTTCATAGTCGTTTGTTTTATACTTAAGCATATAGGCTGATGTGGTTAGCATCGCCTTTAACAACCGAATTCGTCACCAATTTCAATTGCCAATTATTTTCAGGGATTGGGTAGGCCACTCACTAGACCTTCTATTTGAGGTTGGGCCCAAAACCCACCACGCTATAGTCGAGTAACGAAGCTAGTCGGCCACTACAACGATATTAACTTTTGGGGAATTATATCACCAAATTTAATCGTAACACAAAAAAGATTCACACCTTACCGGATTATCAAAGGAAGAAAAACGTCATCTTTAACTCTTACGGAGTTGAGGGATGATGGTGATAAGAACCTGTAGAGGATTTGGACCTTTCTTGCTGTACCTGCTGTTCCTAATATTAATTCAATTCCTAGCTTCCTATCTGTAATACCTGTTGTATTATCATTATTAGTCGATTGTTTTTCACATTTTCTAATTGGCTTAGTTTGGCTGCTGGAAGATTCAGCAGAATCTTGTACGGTAGAACCCAGGTATTACATATCTACGGTGTCTGTTGTATTGTCACAATTGGTAGGTTGTTTCTCATTGCTTTGGGGATTTATTGGCACCATTATGAGCATACGTTTTGTAGAAAGTCGCCTAACGTACCTCGTATTCTTCCACTTCAAATCACGATTTCGTTATCATCCTCTCGAGAAATTATTTCCCTCTCCTAGGAGAACTTCCGTGGCCAGGTGCTTTTTATTGAACCTAACTATTCTGACAAGATGTGTTTGATTATCTAGCATAGACTTGGCTAGTTCATAGCTGGTGTAGAAATTAACAACGTACAATGCTCTGGCCTCATTTAGAGGTTCTTCAGAAAGTTCGATACAGACATTTTTAACTAATGCCATTTCTCGTCCTTTTTTATACCGTAGCGGAGTGCTTTGTTTGGTATATATTGTCTGAATACCAGGCGCTCCCTCCAAGGCACTAGAGTCTCATATCTATGACAATGTCTTCCCCGGGGTAATATAAGGTTTGCAATTTTCGTTGCAAGATGTCAATTAGAGGCTGAGTTTATCTATCAAAGTGTCCTAAATTTTTTAAGCCCTAACATATTTGTATTCCGTTTTGAATCACGTTGTGTATATCACATTACAATGTTGTTCTATCCGAAACTACGTAATTATCGAGTTAATTGTTAAAAGGTTTTAGAATAAATTTAGGTTTTTGATAACATTTCTACTCTAATTGAATTCATTTCCTTCCGAGTCTGATTTAATTTAGTTCCTCATAAAAATATTAAATCAGCACGTTTGGACGTTCTTGATTCATATATTCCCTAATTCCCTGTGACTGCACTGGGAATAATTCATCAACCACGCTCGAAATGAACAATTATCCGGACAAACAATGGCTCGAAACATCGCGCAACTGGTAACAAGAGCAAGCCGTTGGGGAAAACTAAAATATACAAAGGAAATACAAAACAGGAGGAGATTCGTATAGGAAAATTAACTGCATAAATGAGAAGGTAGGAAAGTTGAGGTTTTAGAAATTTTTCATTTCGTCAGTGTAACGTGCAAAACTTTACCTAAAAGTTCTCTTTTTTTTTAAGAATAATGAGATGATTACCATTCGTTCTACTCGATAGAGTTGCGTGAAAGGTCTCCTCATGCACTTCCCTTTAAAGTGAAAAGAGGAATTTGCAATAAAGCCCTCCAGCGAATTTAATCCTGGATGATTTAGTGCTGTGATGTAACGTCGGCCCCGGCTTCATGGACAAATATAAATGTATGGAAATGCGCACAAAATCTTGAAATATCTTTCACATTTTTGTGTTAGTATGAAATATATCCACACATGCATGCGACCACTTCGGCGTTTAAAGTTCTGTACTGAAATTGAAATAGAAATGTAACCTTTCAGTTGTTCCTAGAAGTGTTATACGTTTGCATAAAGTCTCCTTCGTTTGTTTCTAGATAGCCAGTCTTTTATTTTGAAAGAATTAATCTTTTGTTTTGAGATGGCCAGTCATTTGATTTTAGATAACCAATATTTTGTTTTTAGCCGTTTAAATATAGTTCATCAATAGCTTTTTTCTCTTAATGAATATAATTATCCATTGTAAAAAAAATGCAAATCTAAAATGATTCAGTTATTTAAATATTGTAACGTAGTGCTTTATTTGATTAACTGTGTCGTGTGGTGATTGCGAAAGGTTTTATAGTAAAAAACTAGCACTCACTAACATAATGTATTCAATTAACAGAATTGTTGTAATTTACAAAATAATTTTAAATTGTATATTATTTCACCCATTTTACATGAGCTCTCCTTCTTGTTTTTAGATAGTCAATCTGTTGTTTTTCAACTAAATGTAGTTCGTCACGAATTAATAGTTGTATAAGTCAGAGATCATTCTGATTCTAGTACTTAATTATAACTTTCCAAACTAAAAAAAAAAAAAATTCAAGACATCCATAACCGATTCCGTTGTATAAATATTGTAACGTAGTAGTTCATTTAATCAGTTATATCACATGGGGGTTGACTGTGAAAGGTTTTATGATACAAAACCAGCACTCAACTAACTTATCGATTCAGTTAACACCATTTCTATAATTTACAAAATAATTTTAAGTTATATTTTATTTCAGACCTATTACACGAAGTCTCTTTCTTTTATTTATAGGATACCAACTTTTTCTTTTCAGCAGTTTAAATGTAGTTAATTGTATATGTTTTTAGAAGTTACAGATCATTTTGTTTTTTTTTAAACTTAGTTCTAACTTTCCATACTAAAATTCAATACATTCATATCTGATTCAGTTGTATAAATATTGTAACGTAGTGGTTTATTTATTCAGCTATATCGCGTGGGGTTGACTGCGGGATGTTTTATAATAAAAAACTAGCACTCAACTATAACTTTAACATATTCAATTAACAGAATTTCTATAATTTACGAAAGAATTTTAAGTTATGTTTTATTTCATTCCTTTTAATGAAGTCTGCTTCTCTTGGTTTTAGATAACTAATCTTTTGTCTTTAGTCATCTAAATGTACTTTAGTTCAATAGTTATTCATTTAAGCCTTTAGAAGTTTCTAAATAATTCTTTTTCTTGTGCTTAATTCCAATTTCCTATATTAAAGGAATTCAGGACGTCCATAAACGATTCAATTGTTTAAATATTGTAACGTAGTGGTTTATTTAATCAAGTATTCTTTTATAGATTTTAATCAGGCTTACGATTGCGTTAACAAATTAGGATTACTGGAAGCTTTACAGTAGCTAGGAAGTTAATAGGAAGTTAATAGGACTGGTTAAAATGACAATGAAAGGTACGGTCGACAGAGTAAGAGTAGAGGGAGCCCTATCAGATAGATTTGAAGTCAATCGTGGGTTCAGGCAAGGCGATCCTCTATCAGTTCTACTATTAACTGCGTTTTGGAAAGAATATTAGACAATGCAAATATTAATAAAACAGGATTAATATACCGGAGAAGGCATCAACCCTTAGCATTTGCTGATGATGTAACATTAACCCTCCAGTAGCAGCGTTCGGTCTCACAGACCGATAATTTCGTTTTGTAAACACAGCCATGTCAGTTTTAGAGATATGGAAGAGGGGTTCCAGGTACCTTCAGACTAGGTTCTCTTCCGCGTCGGTATTCAATGGTGTATGAACAAGTGCTGTCTTTTTTGATTTATGGGCAATTTATCTTGCCAATAATATTTGATACGAACTATCAGTTGTAACTGCCTGTTCATGAATAAATAATAATAATAATAATGAAAGCTACTCGCAGCCAGTTTTTGGAAACACAAAATAGAAAAACCAAGTACTCCTGCGTAAAATGCAACGTATTTATATGTTTGGAAAATGCCAATATGAGCTATCGTGATTGAGAAACAAATTTTGAAGCAGAAGTTTAATTTTTTACATTCAGCTTTGATACTTTTCTTCCATGGAACTATTAACTTTTTGTGTAAGGTTGAAGCTTCATATACCGTAAATTTCTATTATTTCAGTTAAATTAAGTTTTTGTATTTTTGTTTTAGAGCTTTGAACTTTGCAATGATTTTATTTTAGAGGTATTTTTAATTTTCATTATTTCTGTGAAAACAAACTTTTTAACATTATTTAAAAAAAAATCTAAAAATTAATTATTTTTGAAGAATGTTGCATCACTGCATGCCAAAAGTAATGATAAAAAAGACATTTTCGGAAATTGGTCTGACGGACCGACGTTACCACTGGTGTTACATACAGCCACGTTATCACTGGAGGGTTAATAACGAGAAGTAAGAAGAGCTGACAGCAATAATAAAAGGTCTATAGGCATCTGCGTGCCAAATGGGTTTATAAATTAATGAAAATTAATCAAAATATAGGGCGTGGGATGACGCTGAATTTGCGAAAAACAAATTTTTGGAAGTAACAACAAGTACAGCTGGAAGATATAAATTTACTGCAAGCTGGGTACTATAATTAGAAAAACACCAGGCAATAGTGAGGAAATAGCAGCAAGGATGGCCAAGGGCAATAAGTATATGTACTCGTTAAATAAAGTGTTGGTTAGTAAAGTGATTTCACGTGCAGTGAAGTTCAGGATTTATAAAACGGTAATCAGACCGGTGGTGACAGTGGACTTATACAAGTGAGATGTGATCGTTACGGAAAGCGGTTGTATTAACGCTAAGGGTGTGTGAGAGGAAAGTGTTGCGAAAGATAAAGGGAGGGAAGTGGATCAATGGCAGGTGATTAAGGAAATCGAACGAAGAAGTAAAAATGCCTTTTGTGCAGCCGACCATAAGGTTAAGCTGGATTTACAGATTACCAGCAGAAAGGGCGCATCGACAAATCCTTGGAAGCAGCTTAGGAGAAGGAAAAAGAGGAAGGCGAAAAAAGATGGTTTGAAGAGGTTCAGGAAGACCTGCATCAACTCGGCATTGTTAATTGGAAGAGAAACACAGACAACAGGAAGGAATGGCAAGCAATAGTCAATATTTTAGGACTTCTTTTTATTATAGTTCAAGGTCACTAAATCAGAGTAATGTCAAAGCCTGCCGTTACTATACAATACATAATGTAGTGCTTTATTACAATATAACTAATGCAATGTTTGAAAATGAAACTGATCTGTATATTTATTTTAATACAATTAAACGACCTCTGGTTTATTACAATGCAAACATCAATAATTAATATTAAACTAATTCGAAGACTTCTACGGTCAGTGTTAGTGTTAACAGAACGTTAAAAATATTAAACTAAATAAACACAAAGCATTTATTCCAAATATTTTACAGTAGCAGCGCCAACTCTTGAACTTGAACTGCATCTTCCTAACAGGGTCCTCCCTCTTTAAAATTTCCTGAATTTTTGCGAAGCAACGCATGAAACTACTTAAGTATAAAGTTAATTCAGCGATTAAGTGATTAAGAATTTATTCCTTGGAGGATATATTTTAAAAATATAAAATAATATTAAAGCCCGAATTCGTTGTGAGGATTTTCTGTTATAAAATGAAGCTTTCACTTTAGCATAAACAGTTTCGCAGCTCATATTCAGACGACAAAAGCAACGATAATAAAATTTTCCACGCTCACTATCATACATTTAATTATTTATTGTTCGTTCGGTCTCTCCGGAAAGCTCTTTGTTGTGTTTGGATGTAAATTCAATATGGTTAGTTTTTTGAACTCGCCAATTTCGTTATGTGATGTTGAACAATAATTTTAATTGTAGGAAAACGTATCTTTCGAAGAGTTTTAATAGATTGTTTGAAAAAGGATGAAGGGTCTAATTTAGGGTTGATTAGATTTTTGTACTTTTTTAATGGATGATGCTAGCTACAACAACATAACCTCACACTAACCAGGCGACGAAATTTTCCATTTTTTAAATTTAATACCAAGATAATAGGGTCGAATCATGGCCTGCCGTCCTGTAAAATCTCAGTGAATGCTTTATAAATTCTAATAACGTTTGGAGGTACATTTTTAACCAGAATTCATCCTTCCAAAAGTGTTTTTGATTTGTTGAATCAAGTAACCTATGATAATTATGAAAACAGTAACTGTCTCGTATTAAAGGTACAGCAAAAAATGGTTTTAACGTATTTTTTACCATGCGTGTTTATGCTAGACTGATTTTTATTTATGCTATGCAAATAATATTTCATGTTCTTGTTTAATTTGCATTAAGTAATGACTGGCATTATTTGCGTGCATTTGTTTCAAGTACAACCTAGCAATTAGGGTTTCATCACGTTCCTTGAGTCATATTTCCTGTTAGACGTTTTTATACCAGGCAAATTTAATGCTGTTTGATATTTAAAACCAAGGTGGGGTTTAAAATATGAAGAATAAGCACAGGGTGTCCCAACAGTGGAAGTCATAAGAATGCAGGAGACTCCCTTGGCGAAATACTCCTAATGTGTTTTAACGGATTATGAACATTCTATATATCAAAATAGCACCTCTTTTTTTCGGATGGTGCAGCAGGCTCCCTATTGGACTGACCTGATCAAGTAACCATACTGAAATCCACCCTCGACCCCGGGACCAACAAGCATTACTTCAGGGTACCAGTTACATAAGTAGATCTTATTATATACTATTCATTAATTTTACTTATATTTTAGATATTAACCATTTTGCAATGTGATAGGTATCACTGGTTGCCGAGTACGTTTGATTGCTTTTCTTGTTTATCTCCATATTGTTGCTGTCGTTCCCTTTCATTCTCTTCTTTGATGTGCATAATTTTCTTTAAAAGTCTATGTATCTCCTTCCACTTTTGAGGTGTTTCCAACATGTCTTATTATGTTGTCCTGACTGGGTTGTTCTTCCACTTGTATCTTCATCCGCTTAAGGGATGTGCCAAAGCAGCCATGTCCCGTGAGAATTCGAGTTAAATGGTCTACGTCCTCCGTGTTTCCTTGTTACTGATTCTTCTATATCTGACATCGGGGCTTTCGTCCATGCTGACGTCTTAATGTGATCGTATCTGCCATTTTCTAATTGATTCTTTTCATGCTTCATTTATTGTAGGTCGGTTGTTGCGTTCGTGTCTTCTATACCGCTCTTCTTGATTGAGGTGACTACAGAAGAAAGAATTAAGTATGCGTTTGACTTTCGCTGAATAAGGTCGTGTGCGGTCTCGCTCTCTGAATTATCAAACAACACGAGTGTGAGCTGACCTGAGATCACGTGCATATCGTTTTTCGTAACTATCAACTCCACAATAAGCTGTCGGTAAATGTAATCCGTCAATATTTCTACACAACAAACGGACCCCCGCGGGGAAGTTCCTTATCTTAAAACAATGGGTAAGAGAAACACCATTAAACTTTCACCTTCAGCTACACTAATTAAAAAGTATTACTTTGAACACTCCACACTTATCACAGCCAACAAGTATTATTTATCTAACGAAAGCATACAAAATGCTTCAAACATAATTCATCAAGGCAAACACGCAGAAGCTCTCGATCAAATGGACACCAATGAACAAAATAAACCCACAACTTCATCACAAGAAATTCCACTCATATTTTTACACTACGCTTCTCACTTAGAACACCAATAAATTATAAAGGATCTTAAAGAAGACACCTCAGGCGAATTGGAAATGGTACAAAAAGGAAATAAATCCAGAATTAGCCTAAGCACAATAGAAGACTACAGGAAAATTACTAAACACTATACTGAAATTAATCTAAACTGTCATACGTTCGGGAATCCCGAAAGAAATAATAATTCGTAACCTTCCGGTTTCAATCACTGAGAAAGAAGTACTAGACGAACTAAGAAACCTAAAATATCCAGTGATTAAAGTCTATACAACAAGGACAGAAAAACAATACTGTTATGTGCGGTGGACCTTGAAATCTCCGAAATTGCAAAAGAGATTATGAATTTAAAGAAAATTCAATATAGTTTAATAGAAGTGGAAGCCAGAAGAAAATCTAAAGAAATACCACAATGTAAAAAATGACAACTTTATTGACATACCCGGAACTATTGTCAAATGAATCCTCGATGCGTCTAATGTATAAGCAATCACGACCACACTAGATGTCCAAAAAAATCTAATGATCCCCACAATGTGTTAATTGCAAAGAACTTCATTCAGCTAACTAAAAAGGTTGCAGTTATTATTAAAAAGTTAGCCACCAACTAATTTCCCTAGTCAAAACCGAACACAAGCATGGGCTTCACCCCAACAACAAGAGTAATAGGCAGTCAGAACAATCAACAACTGAACCAGCAAGATCAACAAGACTACAATAGAACATTTCCTAGACTTCCAACAAAACCTAATAGGAATCACGATTTAAAAACCCACGAAGAACCGGACTTATTAACCAGTATTCTAACCAAGTTAATTGAATTAATAATACCACACCTCGACAAAATTACGCCATTTCTTACAACACTAGTACAATTACTATCCTCCCATGCATCTAAATAATAAACACACAATTAATAATTTAACAGTCCTTAATTGGAATGTCTATGGTATAGAGGGACAGTGTAGTACATTCATAGAACTCAAGTTTAGACATAACGTGGACGAGGCATGTGTCACTGAGAGACACCTGATCAAGACAAAAACCTTCAAAATATCATATTGGTTCATCACTCATTAGTCGATCTTCATCTCGAAAACTTAGAAAACTTAGCTGTAAAAATGGTACTAGAAAATAGAGCACAAATCTCATTTTATGCAGCCTAATAAACGAATACTGGAAGAAGACATAATCAAAATATTTCACATCAATGAATCAACATTACTAATAGGAGACCTAAATTGCAAACTTAAATAATGGGGGTGTAGAACTGATAATCCGAATGGTACCAGATTAAACAACATCATGATTAACCACAACAAACAAATATCGGCCCCTAAGGACTATACCTATTATCCTTATAGACCAAACCACAAACCGGATATATTGTAGACGTAGTCTTAATTAAAAACTTCCATAAACCGATTAAACTGTTCTGAATGAACTAGACTTCGATCACTTACCTGTAATTCTATCATTCTACAATGGAACCACAACAAATAGCTATTATACCTATACTGTGTTTCAAACATAAGATTCAGTACGGGCTCTTATGGAAGGCGATGTAGCCATATTTCAGCACAAAACTGTTTATAAATAAATATGCACCTGTCAATCATAAATAAATCCTGCTTTTGTATTTCAAGGTACCTAACAACTGCTAATCCCTTTCTGATAGCTTAAACCGCTGGCCTCTGCCGAGAAGTGGCAACATTGACCACAAAACCCCCATAAGAATAACATTGTCCAATCTTTACCGTACTGAATCTGATGTTTGAAACGCATTGTACATTAATAGGAGGCAAAATCGACTGGAACAAATTTCAACGTGAACCAGATAAGAATATCAAAAGCCCAGGATTTATTCATTCAACCGACGACATAGACGAGGCAGTCAGTCAGTATCCAGAAGCAGTGAAAACGTAAAACCAGCCCTAACACCAAGGATGCGAAGAAAGCGTAGCTGTCCTCATACACCAATGGAAATCTTAAACTTACTTAAACTGAAAAACAAAAGTAGACGCAAATGGCAAAGGACTAGATGGTCACACCTAAAAGCTCTAACCAACCAGCTCACCCACCACGTCAGAATACAATTGGACAAATGCAAGTTCATTTTATACAACCAATACATCGAGGAACTTTAACCAAATTTGATGATAAATATTTTTTCCGTAAAAGTAACCGCTAACAAGATATTCACGAAAAAACGCGTTGTGTGACTTTTGACCCTGCGTGAAACTTTTAGCCGCACGCGGATCGATGGGGACTTTTGACATTTTGTTTAAAACCACAACATCAAGGTCCATATCAAAATCCAGCTTTCCGGGAGTTTTTTCGGTGAGCAATGTCTAATTTCACTGGACTAATATGTAAAGCTGTTAACGTGCCTTAATTTTTGTGTCATCTACTTCCAAGTGCAGATTTTTGAATTTTCGGACGCCTTCTAATATTACTGCCTCGGTATTTTCCGTCGATAGATAATTTGTCTTCTTCGAAGTGTTGACTTTATCTATTGCTTGATTTCCAATAGACTTTTGGATCTCTCGCACTATAATTGTTGGATCGTCGGCATATGTAATTAGAGTAATGCCATTAGGTACTTCGGGCCTTAGTACCGGATCATAATATATATTCCATATCGCCATGTCTACTTCGTTTTGCTTCTTCTGTGATGTCTAGTGCCATCCGCATTGCATCAATTACTGCCGAGCTACCTTCTCATAATCCGAATTGCCTTACCGATAGTCCAGCATTTTCCTGTAATTCTATGTTTAATCTCTTACATATCATCTTTTCCATCAGCTTTACCATGAGTTCAGTAGGAAAATGGGTCTACATGTAGGCGGATCCTCCTTTTTTTGATTTTTGTATTAATACTAAACTCGCCTCTTTGCATTCTGTTGGAAATTCCCCAGCCGGCAGTTGTAGTCTATTCAATACCCTTAAACGATAGTCAGGGAATAGGGTCACCCTTCTATAAACCAAGTTTCTACTCAGTTTTCTTCCAGCTTCTAGCATTTCTTCAACGAAGAACAAAGGAATATCCTCCTCGTTATCTAGCTGTATTGGATTCCAACCTTCTATTTCAGTGTTTGGAAACAACTTGAGTGCTACTTCTTTCTTCTCTTCGTCTGTAAGGGATGGTTTGCGAAAGCTGTAGATCTTTTTGCACCCTATCTTGTATGCTTTTCCCCATACACCTTTATCTAGATCTTCGCATAGCATCCTCCAAGCCGCGTTTTTTGCTTTTCTAATTTCTTCTCTAAGCAGATCTCTTTACTCTGTATATTTCAGCGTCATCCTCCGAATCTCTTCTGGAGCGACGTTTGCCTTTGCATTAGCTCTTATAAGTTTCCGTTTCTTCTTTATGTAAGTTTTTCTTAGGCTCTTCATACGATCATTCCACTAGTATATGGGTTTTCTGCGATGGTGGTTAGTATTGCTATGGTTGCGTCGAAGGTCCGTTCTTCGGTCGTGTAACTATTCAGTTAAGTTACCCATAAACTGATTCGTCAGGTTCAATTTGATGGCTCAACCTTACCTTGGGTATAGAGGTTTTACAATTCTTCCATCTGTTTGAATTTCAAAAGTGATAAAGTGATTGTCGCTCAATGATCATCTGAAACTTTCCAGTTTTTTACCATTTACGTTAGTTCATGAGAGAATAGTGTTACGTCTACTATATGAGAATGGCTCATTCCTTTAGAGAACGTTGGCTTCAGTCCGTCATTTACCACCTGCCTGTCCATCTCTTCTGTCTTCATATGATGACCCCCATTTTATGGATTTTGCATTTACGTCTCCAGAAAGAAGTATCTTATGATTTTTAAGAGACTCGGTCCTTGAGTTAATTTCATCCAATATTTTTTCGGATAAGCGAAAATCGATATTTGTCGAAAAATAGCAGCATCTCTACAGAGATGTGAGCCACGGTAGCTAAAATTGTAGAGCACTGGCGAGTAAAGTCGAAGATCAGTGGTTAAAATCCCTTCGGAAGCCATACCTTTCTATATCTATATCTTTTTAATTCGTTGAAATACTTTTGATGTTTAAATCCAATATAGTATTTAAATATATAGAGTATATGTATAAAGGGTGTCCCGAAAATGGATGTTACAAATAGTGCGTAGCTAAAATAAGCCCAAGAAGCTAATCTGATACCCTGAAACTAATATTTTTGAGATACAGAATATCGAAGGGCGCAACTAATAATTCCTAAGGTGTGTTAACATACAAAAAAGCAAACGTCATGCATTTTGTCTCACCCTTATAAAGCTAAGTGTGGAATACAACAAAACTCACACACAAATAAATAAAAATTTGTTAGTCCGGCGATGTGTATTTCAAAAATGCGAATTCTCCTGAAATAACAAAAACACGCGCTAAATGTATAAAGTCCTTAATAAAATCGTTCTGTTTACATAAAATGCAGATATAACATAAGCAAAAATCTAATAAACAGAAATATATATCCACATTACTGTAAATAAAATCGAGGGGTATGCAATAAAGGATCTGAAAAGCAATAAAAAGCTGCTTTTTTGAATGAAACCTTTCTACTCGTATGGTATCTTGTTATAAATTCCCGCATCATCTTATTCGAGTATGTTTTGAATATTCTAACGCATAATAAATCCTAAGAAATAAGGACGACGTGAATAAGGATAAGAATTATTTTGAAATTATGAGGTAGGAAATATTTGTTATTAAATTTAATAAGGACGTGTGTAAATATAGACTTGCTTTCCAAATTGACAACATGCGTTGTTATTAATATTTTGTGTAACAATATTTGATGTTTGGAAGTTGGCTTTTACGTAATTAAAGTTATCTGTGTGAAAATGTTTGAAAATCAACGCCTGAGCGCTTATTTGTTTCATTTCTTGTGCTAGGTTACTTTCATTATCACAAACTATTCAACTGCTAATTGTCAAAGTATTTATTGATCTGAGACAATAATATGCTGTGTTGGAAAAATGAAAAGAATTGTTTTGTTTTTGGAATGATTTCCACGTGATCATCATAATCATTATTATCGTTATCACCACTCATCATTCTGAACTATTTCAACCTCCATATATGCGTTCAGTACGTTGTGCAGTTAGTTTACAGTTTGCTGTTATTTTTCTGTCAATTCCCCACTTCTTGCTAAGTCTACCTGTGGGGACTTTTGTATCATTATTACAATCATCTGTTTATAATTTTCTTTGAGTTTTATGATTTCCCATTTCCACTATATTTCTTATTTTAATTTAGTCATGCTCTCATATCTTCGACCTTGTCTTTTTCTAACGTAATGTTCAACATCCACCTATCCATTTTTCTCGGTGGTAGTCTCTTTCTCCTTAATGTCAGTCTTTTAAAATCCTTCCTCCTTTTAGCCCTCAGTCGTCCATTATTGGACAAAGGCCTCTCCCATTCGCTTTCAGCTTTTCTGGTCATGTACACTGTTTCTACGTCCCAGTCCCGCTGATCTTTTAATGTCATCTATTCATATGAGTTGTGGTCGTGCTCTGTTCCGCTTAACTGTCCATGGTCTCCAGTGCTGTATTTTCTTGTTCCGCAAAATCTCCATTTAAGTGAGACTATGTGTTTTGCTACGTCTATTACCTTAGTTTTCTTTCTTATCCACATCTTTTCTTTTTCGGTCTGTTAGTTTAATATTTAGTATTTGACGTTCCATCACTCTTTGTGCCTTGACAACCTTATCCATATTTGTTTTCGTCATCGCATGTCTATGCATCGTAAGTCAGCACTGGAAGAATACATTGATCGAACACTCTACTTCGTAGCTGTAACGGTATCTTTTGGTTCTTTAATATATGAGATGTTTTTCCTTTTAAGATCACTATCGAGATATACCAATTGAACAGGATTGCTTCCATATTTCTTCTGTATTGCCCCTTGGAGCTTTTTTCCCACCACTCAAAGGTCTCCAATCTCCAGGTGTTGTGTGCTTTTATTTACTTCTTTTCTGTTTGTATCTGCCGATATCTTAATGGGTTGTTCTAAATTGATAGAACTGGCGTTGCCAATCTTCTCTCCATATGTCTGTATTGTCTGTGGTATATCAAGTAGCCTACAGACATAGGGGATCTACAGCTTAACGTAGGCTCGGAACCACGGAAGTGCTTGCACTTCTATTCCAGAGAGAATTTACTAGGCAGAAATACTTCGGTGGATTGCCATTGCCTTCCGATAGAAGCGGTCGGGTGTTTTCGGTGTAGGTGTGGCCCTGAGAATCGAACTCGGGCCACCTCAGTGGTCAGCCGCACGCTGAACAAACTGAGCCACGATCGCGACCGATAATATCTACAATAATGTTTTTTATTACGATAGTTATAACTCCGACATTTCCCAAATAATCTCATTCGTTAGGTTTAAGCCAGCTTACCGGTACCATCCTGGCTATGTTGTCACACCATAGCAATGCTCACTATCGTTTTCTCCGCTTACGTTCGTTCTCTAACCTCCTCATTCCTTAAATGCTACTCCCAAGTTACTCGGCAGTCTCTTCTCGGGATATTTAATAACATCCAAAGCAACGTTTGTCTTCTTGTAATTCAACCGTTTTCCAAATATCTGCTCCATCATGTTTAGACCAGCGTTCCGGTACCTACCATCGTTTCTATGTGACCGTCGTCTTCTCAAATTGTGTTTATTTCTTATCCTCCTAATACCCTAACTAATATTTCTAAGATACTCGGTATCTTCGTCTCATGACATTCAACAACATCCGTAATAATGTTTGTCTTATTACGATGTAGCCGAACCCCAACTATTTGATTCGTAAAGATGCCTTTCTCTTAATAGATATATCAAGCGTAATTTAAAGTCACTCTCAATGACTTATATGATACCTTAGCTAATACGGGTTTTTACAATTAAGGTGTCTATGGATTTATGTGCTTACTATTTGTTTCGGTATATTGTCGACATTTCCTGAATCAAGCTAAAGCATGACTTTTAATTCCATGATTCATTGAAGATGACTAACAGTTGGCGCATCTAATATTTACTATTCTGCGCCACAGCACTGAATTTAGCTTTTTAACTACTTATTATCCTAGTTTAATAATAAAAGGTTTATGATCTTATGAATGACTGTTAGATTCATTTGATGTGCTTACACTTACGTGCTTGTATCCTATAGGTCCTTTTATTCCTGGATTTGTCAACATTAAATCTTAGGTTCCTCCACCTATAACTAAGTATTTAGGTTTCTCATGCTGATCTTCGGTACCCATATATGTTTCATGTACCTTTCTCTTTAAATGCTTAATATCTCCTTGATACGACACTTGTTTTATAACATTGTTGGTTAATTACTGTCTCAAGTTTGTTCCCATTCCCATTCAGCCTCAGTTCTACGCTATTTGCCTTACCCTCTAAAGCTATCTTTAGTCAATGGCATAACTATTAACTTCAGATGGTTATCATCTATCTATTAATGAATAACTTTGTTTTTTCAGTAAGATTTTTAATGAGTCCTCTAAATACATAGAAAAAGGAGGTCTGACATTTTATTTTTTTATTTTTTTTTTTTATTTTTTTTTAATTTATTTATTTCATTTCAATCAATCAGTTTACAATATTTACGATAATAATACAGATTAACTTAAATTAATACAGATTAAAAAGAAATGAGAAAGTATATTTGCCACATAAGCAATCGCTTGTGTGTGGCACAGGTAAAGTAATCTTTATATATATATAATCGACTCTTTGATTATTACTTATTTTAATATTTATTTTAATTTAATTTGTTAGTTAATGTATCACTCATTCTGCTCTTAGTTACTAAATGAGGTGGTTAATGTTTTATAAAAATCAAATGGTAGGCTTTTAACCCATAACTTTATCTTATGTTTTAGTGTATTTCTAGACCGGCAGTTTTTTAGATTTTCCGGAACATAATTATACAGTTTTGAGCATAAATACGTAGCATGTTTTTGCGATGAGGATTTCGTTGTTTTTGGTAAGATAACATGTTTGTTTCTTTTACCTCTTGTCTCATAATTATGCGAGGCAGGATTTAGTATTTTAGGATATCGGAATACAAATGTAAGTAAGGATATCAAGTAAAGTTTGCGTATACTGAACAATTTGATTTCGTTGAATAGGGTAATTGTAGGGTAGTAGTAATCTTTGTGAAATATAATTTTTAATATAGAAGTTTGGAGAATTTCCAAGTTACGTAGATGCACGTTTGCCACTCCTCCCCATGCAATTATACCATACTTTATTACTGATTGAATTAATGCATAATAAACATTTTTTAAGGTATTCAGATTTAAGATATTACGTAATATTTTGAATTTGTATAGAGTTTTCCTAACTCTATTCGTTAAGTTATCAACATGGTGTTTCCACCTTAAGTTACAATCAATGATAATACCTAAATATCTAATTTTATCTGTAGGGCTAATCTTATTTGTACAAGTACAGTTCTTTTTTTGTTGGTTAACACAGTCTATAGAGTGTATACAGATTTCAGATATTGGATTATCACTCAATTGTTGTAATGAAAAACATACATATTTAGTTTTTGCTACATTTAGTGTCAGATTGTCCGTATCTAATTTATGTTTAAGGAACGCCATATCCTTTTCCACACTCATGGCCATATCCTCCCAACTATCCGCCCCAAAAAGAATTGCTGTATCATCAGCAAATGAAATCATCTGACCACTGATATTCAGTCTGGAAAAATCATTCATGTAGACAAGAAAAAGCAAAGGTCCTAATACAGTTCCCTGTGGGACTCCCATTTTGACATTTAATTTAGTGCCTATTTTATCATTAATTTTTACCATCTGATGCCTGTTCGATAAATAACTTCTTATTAAGTTGTTAGCAATACCTCTAATACCTATGTTTTCTAATTTGTGGCAGAGGGTGGAATGGTATTCCTTTTTACTATCCATTCTTGTAGGTCAATAATCGGTGTGTTCGACCAAAAAATAATTAGGGGTGCCAAAGAGTGCCAATGGAAGCAACAATTTTAGATAAATCCTGGTTAGAAGCCGAAGATGATAATGCAAGAGCCTATTATCACCCACAAGCATGTTGATCGAATTCAGGTATATGTTTGTTTCTATCTTCACAAGCAAACGAGTTATAACTCCGAAAAGTATTTTCGGAAAATTCAATCTTCGCTGGTAGCTCAAAAACAAAGGACGATATTAAACTTTGCACCATTACATTTCTCCCGAAAATTTATCCCGACACACCTTTATTACTTTTTGCGTAGGTGTACCTAATGGTTAATGGAATCTCTTCGAAAATGATCCACCCTCTACAACTACACCCTTCTCTATGTTAAAAGTATATGTGACCCATGTGGCTATTTTACAAAAAAAATATGGCATGGTGCAAGTTTCTATATGTCCTTTAGACATGAACCTCCTTTCTCACATATTTTTGTACAATCCTTTGGAATGCACTTAAACTTTTCAGAGTTCTCAGACTTTGGGCTGCTTTGCGTTGTAAACGAAGTTAGGAAAAGACGGCAAGAGAAGAGGGAAAAATCAATATTTTTGGAAAATCTAGATCTCAGGCAGGGTAGCCTAAGATGAATTAGTTTTATTATGCACTTGGGCAACTAATCGACCTTAAGTTTTAGCGATATTTTGATGAATTTTCTGATAGTTTAATTGACTGAAAGAATCTAGGTAGCTCACTCATCTACCAATAAAACCATTAGTCGAAAATCCTCGAGTAGCGAAAAGCTTTTGGAAAGACTGGACGGTTTTGATCAAGGTATTTGTTCGATATTTGCAATAGTAATTTAATACGTTAACTCCTTTATATACTCTGAAATCCTGCAGACTTTACTTACGCTATGATGGATGCAAACATTGCTAAGTTTTCCTCCTATAAAGGACAAATTACTTATATTACCCTATTATTAATTCATTCTAAAGTAATATGGAACAAAAGGTATTGTCTGGCATTTGTCTGAATTTCTTAAATAACACCCAAAGAAGGGAGATCTTCCTAAACTTAACTCTACACGTGTCTGTCTTACGTGAAACTTGAAACTTTTAACAAACGTAAAAGTCATTCGAAACAGTGTTTTTGTATTTACCTGTGGCGTAAATAATTCGTCAAGGTAAAATGGTATTTTAAAATAAAAGCGAAGGCATCGTCGAAGTTCTGCGTAAACTTTTTAATCTTTAATTAAAAGCTTGTTTTCCAAATATGACTTGAATCGCTTGTTATGAATTGTAGGAGAGAAACGTGGATGTAACATCTTTAGAATATCCGTCCCTAATTAATGCGCATTTTAAATTAAAAAAAAGTTTCTTAAAATATTTTACAAAGTTTGAAAACCTGTTCTGATATATTTCTATATTTCGATATTAATTTTTTTATCAGTAGAATAATCCTTATTCGATGAATAATATAAGGAAAAAATTAAATACAACTCAGTCGGCATTCAAATGCCCGTAATTTGTACTAATTAAATCTAAATAAAAATCTCGCTCACTAATACACCAGTCAGTGCAAATTAATAAGGTTTAAAGAACTAAAATTTGGTCGGATAAATAAGTATTTACGGTGCCACATCTTAAGAAATTTTGAAACTCCAGTAAGGTAAATAGCAAACATAGAATTTAAATAACCAGCTTACGAATCTGATGGGATTAATTAAGCCTAGAGGAAAATTTCATTTCCTCGAACAAAGAGTCGAATAAAGCCCTTAATGAAAGACAAGATAGAATATAAAACCGGAATATAAAATTGAAAATAAAATCTGACATTATGTAAATCCAGAATGTAATTTAAGAAGTAGAGATGTAAGCTAAAAACAAAAACGGAGTAATGTTGAAAAAATCTGTAACCTTATTTTGGAGTCTTTTTACATTGATTTTGTTCCGGCAGGTTATTTCTCGAATGCGTTGCAAATGAACCGTCCACAGTTTACAAATAACGTATGCGAAAAAATGTGGTCCCTCAAGGATTCTTTGATCTATCTTTACTGGATAGTTTTAGAAAGGCATTCATTTCTAAATAGGAAACAAATGTAGGTACTTTCTGATTTCCATCCAATCCGAATGTTAGAATTCATACCCTTTTTGAATTCGCCGCGCTTTGCTTTCTTCAAAACAGTTTAGTTAGTAGGATTTTGAAAACAAAACAAACACTTCCGTTACTACCGAAAATAAAATAATAACAAACAACTGTTTACCCATATGTACATATTTTTTTACGTTAATTTTTACAAGTTTTCTTTAGTGGGTTTTTGTGCATACTTTAATTCGCCACAGCCAATTAACATTAAGTTGCTCCAATGTATTATTGGGGCCTCCTGGTCCTTCGAGTATGTAGTCCAGATGTTATGAATTCAATGTTCAATATAGAGAATTATACAGTGAGTGGTTTTAATTAAGGCAATCTCCATTACACCAACCAGACCAGCAAACCTTGTGTACTTCATTCTTCACCGAATTTCATTGTTTTTAATATTAAATTGGTCAACTAGACCTCTTTTGTCTTTCTCCTTATTCTGTCTTGCTATTTCTATATATTGGTATCCCAAAGTCCAATATGTTAAATAGTAAAACAAGGTTCACAACACTGCTAGCAAATTTTTTAATATAATTCAAATATTTACATCTTCTAATGAAACCGACTTGAAGCTGTTGACTCTTCTTCCCGATTACGCCGGACTGATTTATACGTATGTAGTCATTTGTCAAACATAGAATTTAACAAATGTTAAAAAGTCGGCATTTCACTTTAAAGTAAACTAATTTCGCGGTAACGGGGTATGTCGCCAAGAGACGTGTTGCGACTGGAGGTCTCTTTAAGTCTCCAGCATACGTGAGAATAAAGCATAAGCCGTATATGAAGTGACTAGTAAAAAATTCGCAACATATGGGAAAATTTTCTATTGTAGAGAATCGAAAAAGCTTTTCTGGGGGATCGATTCTGCATGTGCAATAACCTAACTGACGTATGTCATGTGATCATTGATACCACTGATATAGTGGCAAATTAAAGAAAAACTATTATAGTGTCGTACGTCTTTACGTTCCCAGCTTCCATTTCTTTCGATCCTCCCAATCACCTGGTTATAAGTTTTGTTCTGATATGGACCTTTATATTCCACCCATACATACGTTGATTTTGATCTTCCTCTTTTGTTCCCCCTCCAATGGTAACCATTTAATTACTAATTTGGGGAATCATTCTTTGCTCATCCTTTCCACATGGACATAGCACACACACCAACTGCCTTCTTTGGATTTCTTGGATATCTGCATGGAACCTCATTATTTCTCTTATTCCCACGTTTGCTAATCTTTCTAGTCTTGACTTATCGGCCGATCTTCGCCAGAAGTACATTTCCAATACCAACAGCTTCCGTTCAAGGGTTCTATTTATTTATCATGTTTCGCATCCATATAAGACTATGCTTTTAAATATGGAGTTATAAAGTAGTCGTTTCTTGTCTTGACAAATACTCTTTGACCAGAGGACAGAGTTCAAGCAGCGGTCCTTTTCTGTACACTCACTCGTTTCGACATTTGTTCCTAGATACACAGAAGTACTCATCGCATGCTCCTATTGTTTCGGTATCTTTAAGATGAAGGTCTGTTATTATTTCATTTTGATTGATAGACCCTCTCCTCATATTCCTTAAACAATCTCCTAGCCATAAATTCCAGGTCTTCCTTGCCTTGTGTTACGATAATCTGGTGGTCGGCAATGTGCAGTGCGTATAACGTAGTGTGATCGCTCAGTCGGCTACACGCTTGTCTCCATTCTTCCAAGACCTGATTAAGACAGATTATGAGCAATGCGGCGGAGAGGCAGCATCCTTGCCTAAATCCCTTCGTAACCGGAATCCTAACTGTCGATTGGTGTTATCGTTTTGCCGCTGCTTTATTGTTTACTGTTTCAGGATTAGTCATAGTTTCTTAAGTGATACATTATCGTATGCCCTTTTAAGGTCGACGAACAGCAAATGAACTTTTCCGTTTGTTATAACCTTCTCCTCATTTAGCTGCACCAAACTGAAGATGTGATCAAAACAGGACTTGGTGGTTAGGAAACCTGCTTGTTGTCCAATCTCCTGGGAGGCGTGTTCTTCTCTTATTATATATTTCAGGTGATCGAGGTGCATCTATAGTTTGTTCATTCATCTCTGTTTCCCTTGTTATGGATTGGTTTTATCCACCCTCCTTTCCAGGTTACTGAAATTGATACTCCTTAAGTTTCTAGGTTTGTTGTTTTCCACATCTTCCCAGATTATTAGTAGTTTAACTTCATCTACCCCCCCATGATTTTGGAAGTCTTGCAGAGCTACCTGCCATTTGCATTTTGTAGTATTGACATTAGCCATAGATTCTTTAAAAATTGGTTGGACGTTATATACTCGTAGATTAGGTTTTATATTTTATAATCCATTATTTCTATCTTGGCCACGGCATTCTACAACTACAAACACAAATGGCGCCGATTGCAAGACACACTAATACAGTTATTCTAGGTAGTTCTTCTAAACTATGATTTCACGGACTCTTGTGCTGAAAGATTTTCGATTATGAACAAATTATGAACTCCCCACGTTTTAGGGAAACAGAGCTCTTAGTGTTTTAATTGAATTTACCTCGTCCTGCTTTTAATGTTAATGTGTAAAATGATTTGCGTTGTGGATCAGATCGTAATATCCTAATAGTTATTTGCTTAAACTTAAAGCAGAGGGAGTGATCTGATTCAATGAGACATTAAATAACCTGAAAACCACGATAACATACTTATTTCAGCATCCTTGGTGGAAAAACCTGCTAAGCAAGGTTGGTTGCAGTTGGTTTCTGAAAATATCTTGTCCTACAAATCGCAACAGTAACGCAACAACGAAATTGGTTTAGGAAGAACTGTAGAGAGGAGGTGCCCCAACTAAACAGTACTGTCTGTTTGCATATTTTTTATTAAGAAAGTGAAACCTAATATCAGCCCGAACTCCTTACTCAAAATATTGCTTGTTTATATTCTGTTTTGGATGTTCTTTAGTCAATAATAAGCACTTACTCATCTTGAATTAAATAATACTCGTACATTGTACCAACCACATAAATCTTGCATAAACTTCATCAAACATTGTTTTACCTAAACAAAATGGAGAGATAACTTTCTCTTGAGTTTAACACATTTGGTAAAGGATATTGGTTTTTCAGTTGTTATTATTATTATTAAATAGATTTTTTCATCTAAGCACAACATGCCATACATACCTGTGTTCAATAATTTCAATATAACTTGAAAATCACTTATAATACACTACTCAAAAGGAAAAAGTCGCCACTTTTTCAAAGTGGCGTAAATTTACTGTCAGTTTGGGAATCTTGTTGAATCTTGATATATAAATATGTAGCTAAATTGTTTATTTGGATGCTACATTTTTAATAATTTAATTAAATTTGTAATCTTCGTATAGCTTAGAGCTTGTCGGTAACAAAAACTAATGTAATCTAGGAATTTTCTGACAACAAAATATCATATCTTAGTTAGTTAGTTTCACTTCATTATTTATGATAATAATAAATTCAATACGAAGTATTGCCTCCTCTTGCTCGAATTACTACTTGACAGCGTCTTAGCATGCTTCCAATTAGCCTACGAATCACATCCTGTGGGATGCGCTGCCATTCCTCTATCAGAGCTTGCTCCAACTGAGCAAGGGTTGGTGGGGGGTTTGTACGAGTGTGAACAGCTATTCCCAGCATATCCCACATGATGTGCTCTATGGGATTCATGTCCGGACTACATGCTGGCCAATTCATTGTTTGAATGTCTTGATCTTGAAGATAATTTATCACTATGTTTGCCACGTGTGGTCTAGCATTATCATGTATGTAGACGAATTCCCTACCAAAATGTTGGACATACGGACGAACATGTATATGCAGGATTTCATTTATCAGTACTGACTGGTATCTAATGTGATGACGCCCCATAGCATTATTGATTCCAAACCAAAAGGAATAGTTTCAGTATTAATAATTGGTAGTTCATTTGTGGTTACGGTTGTACAGGGTGATTCAACAGTATTGTCATTAAAATAAACGAGTATATGCTGACCTTAATACAGGTCAATTACGGCAAACATTTCAAGCTTATCACGATTTTTGTTTGTTTTAAATTTTGTTACACACATTAATTTGAGAACCGCTGGCTAATATGCATTTAAAAAGCCTGCTGTAGAAATTTGACCCTGCAAAAATAAATGACACATTACACAATTAAGTATGTAGGTTTCAATTTCCTCTCACATTTTTTCAGGCTTGAGACATGCAGCAAACAATTACTGGTATGTTTAAAAAGTTATATTCCAAAAAATTGTTGTTAATAAAGAGGAACATGACTTACAGAAGATGTTCAAATGTTCCTCCATTAACTTCTACACAAACACAAACTGTCTTTCAGAACTGCGACAGCATTCTGAAAAGCTTTCCCATAAATTAAAATAACGTTAGTTAATTCGGTTGCTAAAAGGTTAGGTTGACCTTAAAACGTTCGAAGAATACTGACAGACACACTGACCTACATAACATTCTTGGACTCTCTTATCAGTATAAACAAGAAAGGCGTTTGATAAATTTAGATTCCAGTGACGCCAAACCAAGTTTTGTATTGATCTTTTTAACTTTTTTCTGAGCTTGCCGTTTACTTGCGACACATGGTTTATTGAGAAAAGTTGTTCTATTTGATATGCTATACCTACAGTTAAAATTAATGACAATACTGAATCACCCTATATTACGAGAAAATTTTGAAAAATAACAAAGATAGGAAGTTGCACTGGCTTCTTGGTATTGTTACGGCCTGACTACTGACTGAAGTTAATTATTTAAGTGTATAAACCCAGGTCTGTCGGCAAAATCTGCAAGAATTTCGTTATCATTGTAAATAGTTACAAAAGAATGTAGCAACATACATCTCGCTTTGTCGTTTTCTATATAATGTTTATCGTTTGTTATGCAAAGCTAAGTCTTAAATATCTTATGCATAGGAATATAAAGGTATAACATATCTGATCTAACCAATAAAGCTGGTAGGATTGATTGATAGGATGTTTAAAGGATCGAATAAAGATCGATTCTTGCTTTTCAAAGGTCCACCTATAGAATATCTGTTAAAAAATATTCGCGATACAGCAATTTTGATTTATACAATGGAGAGTTAGTGGAGATGCTTTGTGGCATGCATTTTTGGATTATGCGACACACTTATACCTAATCTTTTAATGATATAAGCTTCTGTTCAGCAGTCTTCAATATTTGAGTGTTAAGGGTGTTGCCTAACCAAAGAACAACGTTGCCAAATATGGATTGTTTTGAATATGAATAGCAGGATCAAACTTACAAAAGGCAAATATGATTTAAAATTTGTTCGGGGTGATATGTGCTGATAAGGTAGATTTAATACCAGAAAAGCCTTGTTTAGACTGATGAACCTGTTTCGCTAACATGGCCTACTGTGGCCCAAAAGAATCTTAAATGTAGAATAGCAAACATCGGGGTGCATTTATATAAATTCGTTCCACTGATTACAATAAATAAATTTAAAAACTTTCTTGTGCTGAATGCAATAACAAAACTTTTCCTTTTGCTAACATAAACTTTTCCTTACTTTACACAAGTTTGTTTACTTGCTTAGTGTAGTAACACTAAGAATAACAAAGGCTTACCTATTTTACTTTTATCTAGATCCAGTTTGTGTCAACGCTTCGTCTGAACAACAGAATCCACTCCATATACGGACTTTCTAATTGGTCGTCCTTTTGTTCCAGTTCCACCAGATATTGTAAACGACGACACCAGCGGAGACCTATCAGTGTTAGAGGGTGAAAATACAACGTTATGGTGCCGCGCTACAGGACATCCACCTCCTCGTATCGCCTGGAAACGAGAAGACGGTCATCCAATTGTTATTCGTAAAGGACAAAAGGAAATCATAGAAGGTTCGTACATTTTTAAAATTTCACTCTTTTCTAGTACAATTTAGCCTGAAAAATATGGCTGGAACTTTCCTTAGTTTTGTCAATTTTTCAACACTTTTTGTAGATAAAAGACATTTTTCAAAACGTAGACTTGATAACAAGATATAAATTTCTTGCATGTTTGTTGTAGCTGATGTATCTTCACTCTCACATTTATCAAGTGAAATTTTCTGCGCTTTCATTTTTTTTAACCAGGAGTGAATAATGTTTCGTACTTTCTTTGTGCTAGTATAAGGAGCGATCAAAAATAATCTAAATCAAGCAGGCTAGTTTTCATATGCTTTAATTGACCTAAAGTTTGCGGTTTGATGATTTCTAGCTTGTAAACTGTAAATTTAATGTAATGATTTAAAAGTTGCGATTTATTCTTAGTTTAGCCCTATTGTGATAAAATTTGTTACGAATAACAAATCAGGCAAACCTTTGCTAAAATGGTACTAACTGCTAACTTAGTCGACAAAGGGTGTGGATTTTAACTGATCAGATAGTACAGTCGTTACAAGGCCTTATAATTTTAATCTGACCAAACCGTAATAAAAATTTAACAGGTATAAATTATGAGTCAAATGCCCCGTGAACTTCTTCACGAAAAATTAAAATTAAAGAAAATGGCAATTTAATTTATTGCAAGATGCTAGATAAACTTTTTAACTAATGAACTTATTTTGAATACGTCAAAGTCAAATTAATTGACAGATCGATAAATAAATTGCAAAATAAATACACAAAAAAATACAAAAGTTAAAAAATCCATCTAACTATTCAAAGAATTCAGTGCACATCGTAATCTCTGGATTATAAACTTAAATATTGTAAATGGGCAAAATGAAAGTTAGGCTACAAATTATGCCACAAAATTTGATGATTTGGTAGATAAACATACACAAAATGAGCGATTCCTTGTCTCAAAAGGCCACTATTCTTATTTTACATATTATTATTTCGTATTGTAGTCCAGTCAATAAAGGGATTGTAGAATGCATGGAGGGTGTCACAATTTTTGACTTCAGGGCTTTGTTTGGAGTCGTTAGGAGGTAAACATACTAAAAGTCCCCGGACATAGGTGGTGAGCGGGGTGCAGGGGGGGACTGAGAAGGTCTCTTTTTTTGTTTTTTTGATTATATCTAGAAGATGGTGCATCTTAGCAAAAAAGTCATTATATACAAAATCAAAGCTGATAAAATTTCCTACATTTTTGCTTGTTTAAGTTTTTTTCTATCGCCAACCGTTTATGAGAAATCCGCTACCAAATATCGTTAATATTCGCAAGAAAATATTTTGCCTCCGGTTTTTCGTTAAACTTCTCTCTCTAGCACCTCATCTCTTCGGTTTACAGAAAAATTCCCACAAAAGAAGTTGTACAGGATTAAATTTCCTACAAAATGGTATATACTTTTTATATTTTTTTTTCCAAAATTAGCGATTTTTGATAGCGGATATCGCATAAACGGTTGGAGATATAAAAAAACTTTACGAACCAAAAATGTGGGAAATTTTGACACCTTTGATTTTGTATATAATAACTTTTTCGCTAAGACGCACCTTATTCAAGATACAAGCAAAAAACCTAAAAAAGGGATCTTCTCGGTCCCCCCCTGCACCTCGCTCACCTCCTATGTCCGGGGACTTTTAGTATGTTTACCTCCTAACGACTCCAAACAAAGCCCTGAAGTCAAAAATTGTGACACCCTCCATGCATTCTACACCCCCCTATTGAGCGTTCGTTGACTGGACTATTGTTTCTTAGAAAATCATGTTCAACCAGCGGCTAACAAAAACATAGGAAGAGCATGACAAAGTGCTTTCAAATTTAGTTTTACAAAAGTGAGCTTCGAAAAATGTAAAAAATTAAATGGGGTTAAATGGAACATGGTTTTTTTCTTTATTTCTCTTTTGCCCTCTTATACCTTTACAGCAGCGTCGAGGGGGCCGGACGCACCGAGCCGCAGAGTGGTCACCCATTCTTGTCCAGACCCAGCAGGCCTCTGCTTAACCTTTTATATGTCAGTATTACCTGCATTCGCACTGCCGATTGAAACATGGATTCAAGAAATAAAAATCTATGATTTATAATGTTAGGGGGAGTACTCGCTTTGCATTCCAGAACTACGGTTGTGTAGTGTGTACGCCGTGTTAAATTAATAAAATAATTAAACAGCAATAACAACAGATAAAGTACATATTAGACTATTTATATGTAGGTAGGGGTATGCCGAATGGCTAATCCCCAGTATTTTGCTACTAGCCGTTAGTGTAGCTAATAACGCAGTGCAGTAAACTAAGTGAAATATCGACATCAATGCCTGCAATCACAGGGGCTACCACCACTAATGCAACCAATGGCACCCCAATATCCTACGTACTAGCTACAACCACAAATAATACAAGCTTTACCTCAAAAGCAAGATACTCCACTTCATCAATAAACACAATCAGAGTGGATACCTACTTCATATCAACCAAAAAAAGACAAAGGAGTCCCTACGTGGTTCAAGGTCTGTCAAGTTACATAGGTTGTCTAATAACACTCGACCAATCGTCGCGGGATTCATTATGACGTACTCCAGTTTCCCAAATAAGCGGGAACTGTGAATTGCAGCGAATTAAGGTGGCATGCAAAATTCGATAAAAGTTGGATAATAACATAAACTTGGTTATGAAATCGTTGTCGTGTAAAATATATTAGATTGATATTAATTTACATAAATTAAAAATAGTGTAGGTGGATTTTTAGATATTCTCTAGACCGGCAGTACGGCAGAGTAGGAGTGCACGTAAACTGAAATATTGAGAGTTAAGCAAGGGTGTGCTTTGGGCTCTGCGGCTCGGTGTGTCCGGCCCCCTCAACACTGTAAAGGTACAAGAGGGTAAAAGAGAAATAAAAAAAGAAAGATATCTTCTATTAAATTTCCTCTTTACTACTGTAACCTCAGCTCTTTTCAAGTTCAAGTAATTGATTCTTATAAATTTTCTTAACTTAGAATATGCAGCCACTAAATCTGGGGGAATTTCAGGAAGTTTATTAATAATAAAGTTTTGAGTTCTTTTTTAACGTCCATTTCTCCATGAAACCTTAGAAATCCCCTTTCCATTTGTTTTATCTGTTCCAACCATTCTTCGGCTGGTTTCAGTTAAACCTTCAAGTAATAAATGCTGAAGCCAAGCAGGTATTTATATTTATATTTACTGATTCATAAGTAAAATTTCCCAAATTGGGATGCTTTTCTTTAAACTTTTTAGCACTACATCCTGCAATATAAATTAGCCCATCTTTTTCAACAATTTGTTGGGGTTTTGTGACTGCTGATGATGCCACTGTCATTGTTATCAATACTTGTTTCACTGAGAGTATTTGTTTCTCGTATAGATACATTAATTTTAAATATTCCTGAAACTTTTAATGTTTTCAGAAATTTATAAGTAGATTTATATTGTGTTATTATTTTTTCTATGTCAGGCAGATATCTACTGCTTTCGAATAATGTTTTTTCTTTCTTTTTGTCCTGTAATTTGGCATTTGCTGTTGGACAATAAACTATTATTATTAATATTATTAATGCCAACTTTTGACAATAAAATGAAATATTTAGATTGCCCTTTTTACTCTTTAAGAAGTTGTTATCACAAACTGCCACTGCACATTGTTGACTTGACATGGTAAAATATGTCTTATAACATGCATATCAAGGAGTGCTAAAAACTGTATAAGATTTTGAAAAATAACTAGATGAAATTTGTGATAATTATTATACAGAAGGCATAAATTTGTAAATTATATATATTTTATAATTAAACTTCTATTTAAGTAATTTGCTTAGTCAAGAAAATAAAATTCCATCCATATTTCTGAAAATTTTATTTTGCTGTATTTACAAATTTGACGATTACAGTGCATATTTGCGTAAGTGAGCATATTTAAACGAGTTACAGCGTCTGTAACGCCTAGTTTACATTTTTTCTAATAAAATCAGGCAGCAAAATGAATTTCCTTATTTTCTGTTTCGATAAAATCTTACCCAATTTTGTGGTTATCATTAGTCACACTGCTAGTACAATGTCATATTTAAAATTTTTAAAACGTTTTGTAAGACCATTAATAAAGACAAGTGAGGGATTAGAAATAACTTAAACCGTACTTAGGTATAGCTTCACAGTAAATTTGTAGATATTATTTTATTTCCGCGATTAAATACTTATAATAATAAATTTTTCTATAAAAGCATATTAACTGCATATGTGTCATTGTTGGTGCATATATTCAGTTTTTATTGCCTAATAAGTGCATAGTTACATACTTTTTTAGCGCATATGAACTGCATATTTTGTCGTTTGATGGTGCATATTTTCCGAACTCTACCAATAAAGGAAACAGGAATATTCGATATCACACATTCAGATCGAAAGGGGTGAAGACATTCAGATTGGTATTGAGATGATTACGCCATGGAATAGATATTGGCGCTATTATAAAACATTGCTGCCAAAGTTTGGCCATGAAGTAGTGAACATAAGCAAGATAAAACACAAAACTACAAAAAAAAAAAACACTACCGACGTTCTATTGTACATCGTTATCATACCCAAAGAAAACTATAAACAAGTATATAATTTAGATAAACTTGGAAACTGTATCATAAAATATGAATCACCGCATACTAAAAGAGTGCATCGGATGTCAGGCCTTCGGGCATACCAAGACATACTGCCGAGAAACATTCAGCTGCGTTAAATGCGCAGGACAACACGAAACAAAACAGAGTGCCCGCAAAACATGTTATGACAAAGTAAAATGCGTTAACTGTGGTGACGATCATCCAGCAAACTATACAGAGGGTGCCTTGTACATAAGCAGTTGCAACAAAAGCTATATTCAGCCCTACGAGAGAAAAGACACATACAACCATGAGCCCAGCCTCCACCAGTCCAACATATCCAGCTAAGTATGTCGTATACGCAAGCAGCCAACTATAGTAAAGCAAAAAATAACTTTAATAACCGAAAAGTGCCAATAATTAACCAACTAAGTCAGAAGAGATGCTTAGCAGGTCCATGGAGTAGGTGGGGACAATGCTCAATCTGCTTACCAATGGCATTCATATATGATCAAAGCATCTACATAATGGCAATTTCAGTTACACACTTTACAGACTACCTGTGGATTACAAATAAACTATACCATATAAAACATCCAGACAAAAAAATACATGGAGGAATGACAGTGAGAAATTCACTCCAAGCCGCCAGTGTTACGATTGAAGAAGAACATGTATCAATAACAATGTCTGCCATTTACTGTCCACTTAAGCGCAACATCAAAAACGGGATTATTCAACACCCTAAGTTATAAATTCATTGCCGGAGGGGACTACAATGCCAAACATCCAAGGTGAGCTTCGAGATTGACAACTTCAAAGAAATGGGATTAGTCAAAGCAATGCAGACAGACAACCTTCAACAAATATTTACTGGCCGCCTGGTAGGAACAAAATACCTGATACCATAGACTCTTGAATAATTATCAAAGCCACGAAAACAAAGAAATTCAAGACGGAATCTGACTTGTCGTTAGAACATTCTCTGATAATAATAAGCCTCTATTCGGAGATCTTAAAGAAAGAAAAGTAACAGAAACGACTGGACATTATTCAGATACAAATTGGACAGCCTGATCTCAATAAATCAACCAGTAAATGCTGAATTGGGCATAGAAATGGCGGCTGCTAAGCTAGCAAAGAACATCCAAGATGCGATATAGTTTACTACTCCTGACTAGGAAACGTCTCAAGGAAAAAATGAAGTGTCGTTCTGAGTTAAGAAAACCAAGACTATGCGAACAATTGCAACAAGTAAGAACAGACGATAAGAAGAAAAACTAAACAAAGCATTTAGGAAGAAGAAAATAAGACATACAAGAATATTTGGGAAGCCTAACGCCAACTGATGCCATGAAATATACACTCTGAAGAGCAGCAAGGAAGTTCAAAAGACTCCAACAACATCTTCCAAATAAAAATGACAACAATACATGGGCCAGAAACGAGAAAGAAAAAGTTGGAGTTCTCTCCCAACATTTGAAAAACGTGTTCAAACTCTTTCATTCAGAACCACCCCTGCAGACTTCCTGAATGTGCAATTTCAAAGGAATCTGCTGCTTAACAAGTTTACGGCTAAGGAAGTGAAACGAATCCTAACGAAGAAATCAACATTAAAAATGCACCTGAATTTAACCTAATCTCTGGCAAAATTTTATAATAACTATCAAAAAAATGCATAAAACCTTCATATTTAATGCTATACTCATATTCTGCGAACAAACTACTTCCCTAACACCTGGAAAGTAGCCCAAAGATTATGTGTTCTCGTACAGGCCCATACATTTACTGCCCATGATTTCCAAAGCTGTTTAGAAATTGTATGTCAAGAGACTCAAAATAATAATAGCCCACCAGGAAGTAATTTCAGAGTGACAGTATGGTTTCACTTGCAAACGTAACAATAGAACAAATACATAGGCTGGTTAACAAAATTAAAAAGAGATTGCTCAGCTGCCTTCCTTGACATATCTCAAGTTTTCTACTAGGTGTGGCACAGCGAACTGCAAGTCAAACTAAAGAAGCTTCTCCTCTACCCCCACTTTCAACTATCAAAATCCTCTCTGACATATATACACTTCTTGGCCAAACAAAGCAGCGAATACATTTATCTAAATTATATACATTCTGGGTACCCCACGATAGGCGCGAATTTTATGCCGCACGTCTGTCAACGACATGCCGTACCAGCGTAGAGACATTTGCTGAAGATACAGCAGTTATGGCATCTCATACTGATTCTGCATCGACCTCAAGGATTCTAAATTTATCCACGTAACTTTTAACTTGCGCAAAGAAACATGCTCATACTTCCACAAACTGAAGATGCCAAATATTTCGACATGGATTTAGACCGACTTTTATCCTGAAAAAATCACATATTCCCTAAGTGCAAGCAGCTAGGACCCAAATTAAGCCAAATTCTGGCGAAACTATCCTTGGATAGCAAGGTACTGCTACACAAGACTATTCTTAAGTCCATTTGGACTTACGGAATTCAACTATGATGCACCACCAGTAACTCCAAGATTGCCATCCTGCAGAGGTTCCAAGACAAGGAAGGTATTGTGTGCCATCGTCGACGCGTGTTATTACGTTGCCAATGAAGTCATTCAGCATCATATCCCTATGGAATCCGCCAAAGAAATCATACTTCGGTTTAGTGAAAGAGCGTCAGTGCATCCTAATGTACTGGTTAACCAGTTAAATGTGCCCCATAATAGTGAAATCTAAAACATCTGCTGCCCTCTGACTTAACAAAATGCCCCTGATAAGCCATTAACATAAGACAATAAACATATAAACTCTAGATTTAGGTTGAATTTTGAAGGAGATTACTCGCTGGAGTGATACTGTATGTCATTAGTGATTATAAATAAAAACGCTTATTGCTCATTGGGAGATTGCTGAACTCACTAAGAGTTGTGAAAAAAGAATGTTAGAGGGACGGTCTAACAGTAAGAAACTAAGTTCAATTAATTGTAAAGTTAGGCTCATGACTAAAGCACTGTTTGTGGATATAAACGTCATTTCGGTATTTAAGACCAATTCTGCCATATATGGCAACAGGGCACGTCCTCTATAATCTAGCATTCAGTATCAGACAAACAAGCTATCTAGCTTTCAGTCATATTTAATGTCGGCAAAATAATAAAATCATGGCTTACTGTGGCCCTGAAGCGTTTCATTTGCAACGAAACTTTAATTCCTACCCTTAACGTTATTCGTATGTTTAACTGAAAAGTAAAATAAATCCCAAAAGTGAACGCAAAGTGGCACAACGTAAGAATACATCCGACTCCCCAATTTTAATATTTATTCATAAGCTACGCAAACTTTGGTATTTATTCAGTTGACGTAATGAACAACTGTTGCTGCTCTATAAACGGTTATGTTAATTCCCAACGTTCATTAAGTAGGACTTGGTTATTTCCATGGAAAGCTCTAAATCTGAATAATTTTCTTGTCTTGGAATTTCCCAACGGTTGCACTGTTTTAACTTAGATCAAAACTCTTAATTATGATTTATGTTAATCGGGATTTCTTGTATTTTCCGTTCATTATTCTGCACTAACAATGATAATAAGTACATATATAAACAAGGCGATTTGCTTTTTGTTATATAAACCAAGCAAGCTTTAACTAATTCGTCCTTGCGAAATACATAAGAAACCCTTTTGATTTTTTCCTTACGTAGAAGAAAACGTTGCTTTTCTGCTTTTACGCAGAAAAAGAAACAGTCGTTGTTACTAATGGATTGCTATTAAAGGTTTTGTCTATTTCTCTGCGGTTTTCCCTCGTCAGGCTTTCTAATAGGACTGTCTTAAAGGTGCCCTTTTTTCAAACAAACAAAGAAATCATAGCTAAATCCAGGTGATTCTATTAAATACGAACATTTACGCAAAAACGCCCCAACAACCTATACAAAAATGACGGATTTTGCAGATTCAGACTTCATCAATTGTCATCAAAATTCCTTTAAGAAAAACCAAACGGTCTCAGAACACAACTTCGAAAGAATAACCCCTAGTTATATAAGGTAAAAAACCTTTTAAAACTTTTAAATGATGTGATTTATCTAAAGTTGTTTTTACGAAGCAAATAAACAAGGCATTCAAGTGCCACGTTTTCGGTACGAGTTTTTAGAAGTATTTTCAGTAAGAAATTCCTGTTAAAAACTTTTCTTTTGAAAAATTACAGAGGACGCTGTGATTAAAACCTTTTCGAGGATGGAACTTATCAAACAAATTTAGGTAGTCTTCGCAATAAGATGTTAAATATTAAATCTCGTTAATTGAAAGTTGTATCAAATATTTACGGCACTAAAAGTTTTTTTTTAATCGTTAAAGCATTTTCCTGCAGGATCTTTGTCTGTTTTAAGTATAACTGAACATCCGCTGATATGGAATTGAGAAATACAATCAGGTTGTTGCGTTTTTCTCATTTGAACTCCTCTACCCAAGTAAATGTATGGAACAACATTAAAGCATTCTATCACTCTGCAAAATTTCTTTCGTTTCTATCGTAATAAATCAGCACACTCATATGCTAGAGCTTTAAAACGGTAATTTTTCATAAAGACAGAGGTAAATGATCGTTTACACTGCGAAAAGCTTCTATAGTTTGCCTAAAAGTCAAATTTCAGTATATCTGGGGAAATTCCAACAAATCTGGCAACATTGCAAGTCAATGTTTTCATAATATTATCTGTTTTTTCAACCACTTTGCTTTTGCACATCAAATACCAATCTATTTTCGTAAGGTTGAAGCTGCGTTTTTAACAAAGGCGAAACACGTTGGAACTTAAAGCCAGAACGAAAATAATTCCGGTTGGGAAAACTTGCGAATTACGCAATTGATCCAAATTAGGTTAGACATAATCCAACCTTAAGCCTTAAATCTGCGGATCATTCAAGCGTAATTTGTGTACCTATAATTGGTTAGAAATACGCCTTGAATACACTCTCTCATATTTAAACGTACTTATCTGGCATCGGTGAATAGTTTCTGCAGAACACGTTAGTTGAAAATCCCTCGTTTCGTTATCATGAATTAAATATCCTTAAAGCTAGGGAAATTTCGCATTGCCTACAAACATAAATATCTAATATTGTTACGAGTTTGAGGTGGTTTGCAAATATTAAAAAATTTACACAAATCTCTCTGACTTTCGAGAAATGTTGTTATATTCGGAACCAAAGGCGGTTAATGTGGTCCAAGTTGTAAGCATCCCTTTGGAGAGTATTAGAACAATACACATAAATTTCTCTAAAATTAAGGGAAATTAGGAGATAATGTTGTTCAACGCCGTTCGAAGCTTGGTGTAAATTTCTACAAAATACAAAATGTTAAAAAGTTTACACTCGGCAATCAATTCACACAAGCACCTAATTTGAGAAAAAGCGATAGTCTATTTTTTCGTTTAAAAATAGGGGCAACCCCCGGCCCGCCAGCCGGATGCGGCCCTCCACTTCTGATCCTTCTCAGCGAAGTTAGTCGGATTTTCATAAAATTATAAAAATACTTAAGACACGAAATAGCTCATAGCAATTTTATGATACCAATAATCAGGGATTTAGCATAGCATTTAAGGCACCTACCAACGTAGAGCTTTTTACCAGAGCAAGATATTAGAAATAAATGAAATAAGAAGTAGCAACTTAATATGAATTTATTTTATTTAATAATTTGGTTGGGCCCTTGACTCGGGGACAGAATAATAATTTGGCCCCAGAACTAGGAAAGGTTGCCCATGCTTGGTTTAGCCTTTTTTTGCTTGAGGAGGGGAAACCTTTTATGGGCGCCCCTGACTTCGCAAGGGGTTAGCTGGGCTCCCCCACTTCTAAGTGGGGTATACCTACTAAAACCCCTCCTCGTTCGAGTGTACTGGTCTCGAAAGTACTTATGTAGTACTTCAAGACCGCTATTCGCTTTCCAAATTCTTCTTTCTATTGCTTCCTGCCTTTTAGTTAAGTTTTCTTATTATACCAATATCGTATTTCCCTATGTTGTTTCTTCTCTTCTTTCGTCGGCTTCTTTGGTTTATATTATCTTCTTGATATACGTGTGTACGATCTTCCACTCCTCTTCATTCTGTAACATTATTTGTATCGTGTTGTCTGGTGTAATTTCATTTCCAAGTTTGCATTCCACAGCACCTTTTAGTCTGAGCCATCTGTTGCATCTATATTATATGGTATACTCTGGTGTATCCTACATATTACAGTGGATACATTGGTTGTCTTATTTTATTTTGAATTTTTTAAGGTATGTCCTAAAACCCCCAGGTCCACTCAAAAACTGTGTCAGGGAGTAATCAACCTTACCGTGCTTCCTGTTAGTTTATTCTTCAACATTTCTTATTAGCCTCTTCGTCCATACTGCCGTCCCTGTTTCCCTCCTCCATTCTATTTGCCACTTCCTATAGATCTCTTTGGTGGCGATTTGCCTTTCTTGTTTACTTTTGCCTTGTGTTATGCTTCTTTGTTCAATTTGTAGTCTAATTGCGACTACCGCAGCTATTACCTGAATTGCTTGTATTGAGATAGTGCGGTAGCCGCTGGCAATTTTAATTGCCATTCTTCTCTGCTGGCTTACCAGCGTTTTATGATATTTTTCTTTTTTAATGGCCTTTTCCCATGTTGGGGCCGCATATAATATTATTGAGTCTGCCACCGTACTTAGTATTTTCCTTTTATACGTGTTAGGTCTATTTACATTTGGCATGAGCCTTGCTAATGCAGTGATGGTTTTTTCGGCTCTCTTGGTGGTTTGTTAAACGTGTTCTGTCATTTCGGTGTTATAATCAAACCACACTAGGAGGTATTTAATTTCTCTTTTAGTTCTAATATCAGTGTTGCCTATTCTTATTGTTAATTCTTTATATTTTTTGCCGCCATACAGAATGTATGTTTTTCTTCGGCTATGATTTTAATTAACATCATCACCGTATTAGTTATGTTAATAACGTTCTCATGGGTTTTGGCCGTTACTATGCAGTATCATCCGTGAAGCAGATGGTCTGTGCTTCTTCAGGCAGTTCTAACCCCAAGATTCAGGTTCAGCCCTGGATTGTATTGGCATGACCTTCCGAGCAGATTGTAAGGTCTATGTGTGATTCTGATTGCCGTGTCAGGCCCGCACTGGCCATCCATTCTGCAAGTATTCTTCCTTTACTATCGTCTTGTGGGGCTCCCCGCATAGTCGTGCTTTAACATTGAAAGCTCCAGCTACTATTATATAATTAGTATGTTTGCCCCGTACAAGATAATCAAGTACACAGCCAACGCTTGTATTCGTCTCCTACTGGGGCATGATTCTCTAGAGAACTGTTGCTGTTTTTCTGCTTTCTCCGTTTTTTGATGTGTGTTGTCATCTTTGCGCCCTTATCAAAGTATATGCCGAGGAACTTATGGCCAATTGTGTATCTTTCTTCTACCCACCAACATTATCGCTTCGCTCTTTTGTGGTGCCACCTTTAACTTTCTGGATTGTAACCATCTACTATTCCTCTTATCGTTTCGGTTGCTTTGATTTCAAGTTCTTCGCTAGATCTTGCTCGCACGACTACTGCCAGATCGTTGATGTATCCTATTATAGCAGTCCTATCCGGAACAGCGAGACGTACTACTCCGCCATAGTAGATGTTCCACAGGGTCGGTTTCAAAATCGATCCCTGGGGACCACCACACCTTTGAAAAACGTTCTTTATGAATATTATTTATGAATACTTTTACTATTTAAGGTTATATTAAATCTGGACCAGGAGCCTTTTCAACTTTCAATCTCCTTACGCAATGTTAATCTCGTTAATCTGTGAATTTTGGCATTTCTTCCTGTTGGACCTCTCCGTAGTATCAATCTATGGGATCGGCTCTGGGGAAAGGTTGTTTTACCTCCTTCTTTTGGTCCTCGTCATTCGATTATATTTTTTGTATTTATCCAATTTTTTTTCAGACTATTTGATATCCCTGGTCCGAAACATTATTATCGATATCTTTACATACTTCTTTCCATGCTTTTCCCTTTTCTCTTTTTATAAAAGTTTTTAGCTTCTTCTTTACCGCTTGACTTGATGATTTCTTATTCATCCTCGTCATTTTTCGTTTTTTTACCAAGCATTCTTTCCGAATTTCTGATAGTTCTTGTCTCCACCAATATACTGGTTTACTAAATCTTGTCCCATTTACTTTTTTGGGAAATATTTGATCGCCTGTCTCTCTCATCAGGTTACTATAGGCTGTTGCCGTTGGTAGGAGTGATCCGTCTGAGACCCCTTGTCGTATATTTTCTCTAATTTTGTGACTAAAGTCATCTAACGGTGTTGTATCTATTTTCTACCCAATACGCCTTTTCTTAGATTTTCTTTCTTCTTTTCTATCTATTGTTACCTCGTAAGTTATGTTTTAGTGATCACTTAGATTTGCTGTTCGTGTACTCGCCATTTTGTTACCCAGTTCTTAAAATTCTCTGTACAGAATGTAATACCTACATGGGATATACTCTGCCGTCTGACGAAAGTTGGTTCTGATATCGTTCTAATATCGGTTCTCAAATGTTGTAGAAATTCTTCAAGTTCCGTCATATCTATGTTTGTATTTAGGACAATTAATCGTACTTGCTTGGTGTCCTACCTGTTGACAATCGTAGGAGGTTGCATTATTTCCACATACTTTCACATTATGTCCTTCTATTAGACATTTTAAACGTTTATCTTTTATGTCGAACTTTTCATTTTCACAGTGTCTTGCATAGTGTCCATATCTTTTGCAATTAAGTAGTACATCTTATTGGTGTTATCATCTCGTGTAACCTACAAAGATCCACCCTATTCTGAGTTTTCCTTTCTTTAACACTTCTCACGCCATGTCTTTGTTTATAGTTATTATAGCTAACCGTGTCGCAGGTTTTCGTACTTCTTTTACCTAGCCTTACCTTTTTTTGTGCGTTGGAGGAGGGGCAATCTTCCAAAGACATCCTGGTATAAATTTTCTCCAGGGGTGCTGGATTCATCTGAAAAGATGGCCCAGACGCCTACGAGCAAAATCCGCTCCTCTTCATCTTGGTCGTTATGGAACCACTGATGTATACCTTCATAACGCCCGTTGCATAATACTACTGCCTGTCATTTGGTTCTGATTTTCTCCTCCTTTTTTTTCTTTTGTTTTATTATTGTTACTATCATATCTTCTATTTTACTCCAATTTTCTTCCGTACTTGTCATGATTTTCACTAGATTATCTGGCGTTATCCTGTGTCCTATGAAATGTTCTGTGTTCTCTCTAATACCTGACCATTTGTTGCATCGGAACATTGTATGTTGTGCGTCATCCATATCTTCGCAATACCAGCATGTGTCATTTTCTGTTTTTTCTATTCGTTTAAAGTATTTATTTGTACCAAATTTTTATGCTCGGAATTAATCTGTGTATCCATACATCAACTGCGCTCTGTTGTCATCGTTCTTGCCAATTATCTATTGTATTCTTCATTAATTCTTTTTTTTCTGCATTTGTTTTACCTATGAATGCTGTACGCTCCTCCACCATAAGATCTATGGGTATAAATTTGGCTAGTACCCTCGCGGCTTCCGTTGATATGATTCTATAACCTCCACATATCCGGAGTACCGCTTTCCTTTGAACTCTTCCTATCATGTCTCTGTATTTTTTGTGTCATCGCTTTTTTTCAGATTGGTGTAGCATACAGTAGTATTGAATTTACAATACTACTTAGCATTGGTCTCTTCAGCTCACTGGTTCCTCCCTTATTTGGCATTATCCTGCCTAACGCGGTGGCTGCTTTATTTGCTTTATTCGCTACATTTATTACATGTTTACTAAAATTCAGCTGTTTGTCTATCATTACACCCAGATATTTTATTTGATCTTTGGTATGTCTGCCCTTTTATATGGAGTTCGATGTGTTGTGTTCTTTCCTTTCCAAGTAGCAACACCGCTTCTGATTTTTTCCGGTGTTATTTTCTTGCATCCAGTGGCTATTTTTCAACAGTGCATCGTCCGCGACTTCCTTGAGTCTTGTTTCGTTTTTGCCGTGATCATAAGCGCTAAATCATCTGCACATGCGATTACTTTTGCTTCTTCTTTGGAACTCAGTCTAAGAACACTATCATACAAGGTATTCCACAGCAGCGGTCCCAACACGCTGCCTTGTGGGACCCCTGCTGTGTTTCTTCCCATGTTCGTGTTAGATAGCTGCCCATAATCTGTTGTAGATAAATAGGTAACTTCCTCTTCTTTATCTCTTCCATTATTTTGCTCCAATTGGCCGTGTTAAAGGCGTTTTTCACATCTATAGTTAACAACATGCTCAGTTGTCTTGCTTTAGCCGTTTGATGTACTTCATTTTTCGCACTTTTACATGCTTTCTCTATAGCCCTAATGGTGGATCTTCGTTCTCTATATCCATATTACCTATCTGATAGGTCTGCTTGGGTATTTCTCGCCATATGTTTCTTAACCTTACTTTTTATTAGGTGTTCGAGCAATTTACTTAAGGTATTTAGTAGACAAAGTGGTCCAAAAGATCCTGGTTCCATTTTGGTTATGTTGGGTTTGCGTATTAATACTAGCCTAGCCACATTCCATGATGCGGGAAGAACTCCGGTTTTTAGTATCCTATTCGTGACTTCTAGAATGTATTCTTGGAAGTATTTTAGTATTAGTTTGATCACTTCTGAGGGTATTTTGTCTGCAACTGGTGCCTTTTTTGTTCTAATTTTCTCACATGCTCCTTGCAGTTTTTCTTCGGTGGATCTTTCTATATCGATATTTTCTGGAAGCTCCCATTTAATAATTTCATTTTCTGGGAATAAACCTTCAGCTATTATTTTCTTGTCTTCTATATCTATATTTGGGGTGATACGTCTTCCTCAATTTCTTGACAAAGTGCTTCCCATTGTCGATATTTGGATTTTGCAATCTCTCGAACCAATCTTTTTAGCTTCCTTGTATTCTTGTGTTGTGCGATCTATTTCGCCTTGCCTATCCTGTCCACTTCTTTTTTTTTTCTCTAGTCAGCTTTCTTCTAAGTGGTAAGGTCTCCTTTCTAATTTGCCCAATTTCATATGTCTACCAGTACACCCCTTTTACTTTATTTGCCAATCTTTTTGGGCATTGAGGATTTACATGCTTCTGTTATAGTAATATGTTTTATGCACTCCTCATAACTAGCCTGACTTTCTCCTTGTATGCATTGTTCCATAGTTTCCACAAATTTCTCACGTAAGACAATTGGAGTAGGTCGTTAAAACATAACCTAATTTAACGTAACATGATGTCATCGAAACGAAAAGTAGTTGAGTTAAGTATCTAAATCTATTTCTTTATTTATCCTTAAATGAAAGTAAAGGGACTAAAAAGGTTATAAATTTTGTAAAGTTTACGACACAGAATCCGATGTTACTTTTTTCCTTCGATTTTTTGCCATGCCTTTCAAGATTAATATTCAAATTGATGTGGGTTGATACAAAATAAAAAATAAAATATAGTAAATGCTGCTCTTTCGGCGCTTGATAAAATATTAAAGTAAACATGTCATTTAGTTTCTCGCTCGGAGGGTACCCAAGGATTTACTGAATTTCACATCAAAGTCAGTGATTTTTCACCTCGACGCAATCGTTTTGTGTATCATCATATACAAGCATAAAATAACCTAATATTTATGCATGAATTGTACGGGACCAAATATGGCCTCAAGCTTAGGTTTAGTTCCTTCAGAACCTACCGCGATACATATAAATTATTCAGTCGATCATACGGCTGGCGCTTTGTAGCTTAGAACGCGAAATAACATCGTTACCGAGAGAATGTTGGGATTTTATTCGGAAGCATTTATTACCCTCAGGCTAGTAGAGGTAATTTCCCTCCAACACAAAAGATGACAACGAAAAATTTGCGTTTTGAATTACGTGGAAGACCTCTTAAACGCTCCTTTTATTATGACTTTACAGATGAAGACGGGAAATTAAACTGGCTATTTTAATAAAGCCGTGAATTTAATCGTAGGTTATTTTTTTGGAGAACTAGTTTTAATCCTTGCGAGGGTTTTACAGAGACAAAGGAACAAGGATGAAGAAAAATGACGAAAATTAGAGCGTAATTTTTGAATTACTGTGGGTAAATTAAAAAGCCACCCTTGCTACTAAAAAGTTCAGCGGCTTTTAAAGCCAAAGGGTTTAACAATGTTTTTATCTTGTAATTTGGACCTAACAGCGTTTCTCAAATGGCTTCACGTTTTGTAATTGCCCAGTTTATTAATTTTTATATTTTTCTGCCCTCCACGTTTGCCTATAGAAGCAAGATTCACAAGTCATCAATGGTTTTCTGTTATAAATATTATCAAAATTCGTTGTTTTTGGTTCTGCACTACCAAACCTATATTCATATGGATATTGCATCGTACTCATTGTTAATATCTGAAAGAGTTTTTATCATAATCCGTGCTGCATATGTTTTCGCCATCTACCTCTCCGCATTAAATTACTCAGTTCTTATTAACGTTGTCTTTCCATGCTGTATTAAATTTCCCATTTTCTGTAGTAAAATTTTCATGGTGGTTCTGATGTCACTGATAGGGTTGAGGCGACTGAACCACCATACGGTAGGCTATTTATACTGAAGAGTAGCTGTTAAGGTTGACTACTCCTAATGGGATTATTTTTGTGATAGTACAATCTGACTAACTATGATTTTTATGTGTCAAGTGGTCAAAAACGTTGGTCAACTGTTTTTAGACCATTTAGCACTACCCTACTAAACTTTCACCGAATTCAGTGAGTTTCCACATTTTATGGGAACGATCGTTACACTAAACAACGTATTAGGATGGGTCCTTGGTGTTTTATTTCGTAAACATCAAATTTTTTCCATACTACAAATGTCACCTAACCTCGTCCAGGATTCAACCCAAAGCCTGATTTATAAGCCAACCATGGTATTGGGTGTCATAATATTTTTAAATGGTCGTGAAACAAGTGCTATTACCTTGGTTAAAGCTGAAAGTCACCCATGCATGTACTTCATCCTTAGGTACTCCAGCCTATTACGAGAAGTAAAATTAATTTTGTAACCTAAAAATTCTAAACTGAGGTGAAGTGGTCGCTTCTAATCATTTATATGATATAATAAATTTTCAAAATTTCATATTTAGATCGCAGTACCATTACAAACAAATAGGGGTATGTAGCAAAAAGTTTAGAAAACGCTGCTCTATACAACAGACTGGCAATTACTAGTAGTAGCATTAATTGCGAAAAAATAATTGTGGCGATATATCTTCTTCTTCTTCTTTATGTAAACCTAAGCCTGTTTTCCATTGACATCAATTCCTTCTTGGTGAGGTTTCAACTGATGATGATTTCCAGCTGTCTTTCCATCATTTAGGTGGTCTCCCAGGTTGTCTTTTTGGGATATTTGTAATTCCAATATACACTGACCGGCAAAGAAAACCGGCCACCTTGAAATATTTCACAAAAACACTTAAACGTTCATTAATTTAACTAAGGATTGGCATTAGGTTGAAGAACCATTCATTGTTGATACGGCATGCACAAATTAGCTAAGAAAATAAGACAAATAAACTCAGAAATAAATTTAATTTGAAAAAAAAAGAAACAGTGAAAAATCGATTTTCTTTTAATTGCAAAAAAAATAAAGGTGGCTGTTTTTAATGGACCTTCTGGTAAATTATTATTAGCCTGTATGTCCTCCTCGAGCCTGAATTACGTCATTCAACCGTGATTTACGGTAACATGTTAATGCTGTTGAGAAGAGAATCTCGCCTGTTAACATTAAAACTAGGGGTATTTTGGAATGGAACAAGCATCTTAAAACATTGATAACTAAGAAAAATCAGCTTAGCTCTTTATTTAGTTAAAAAATATGCGGTTAAGGGAACCCTTTATAAAATATTTCAGGGTGGCCGGATTTTTTTGCCGGTCAGTGTATTTGAAATTAATTTATTAAAGGACAGTTTGCAGAAAAAATGCTACAGTTTCGAAGGTTTACGTACCACAGTATTCTTCTAATTTGATTTTTGTTAAGGCCAACCACCCTCATCAACGTGTTTCCCACTGAGACTGAAATACATCCTCAGTGATGGTGCCACTGGTGATTTAGGGCCCCAAAAGGTTTCTGTTGAACCACGTCTGGCCAATTCATCAGGTTGCTCATTTTCATATAATGCTGCGTGCCCTTTACTCTATATAACTTGTAGGTCATTGCCTCTGGAAGCTAGCTCCAGTGTGTTGTGGCATAGCAGTACCACTCCTAACGTTACTTTAAAACTATTTAGAGCCATCAGTACTGCTTTGTACTGGCTCCGCTTGAAAAACGGTAGTAAGTTGGTCTAGTCCTATTAGTCCGGGAGGCCACCGCAGAAAACCTTACGTCATCTAACACAAGAATAAAATGTTTAGAAAAATGAAGTTTGTACCTTTATTTAACTAAATTTCATGGGTTGCCATGTTTCATATGGCCGCAACTCTAGGCAACCCCACTTTAAGGGTGTAAGAAGCGTAATATGGGTTTTCCATGAGGACTGGGAAACAGACCAACATTAGATTCGTGAGGCCAAAATATTACGATTTACCTAAAATTACCTTAGTCCAAAAGTTAATATTTAGGGAGATACAGGGTGTCAAAGTCGAAATCTTAATTTTAATTTTCTTCTGTAATTTCTAACGTTTTCGCAATATTTTTATGAAAATTGGTGAAACTAGCTTTTTTGAGACGAGAAACAATAATCCGTCCTCAATTTGAATTTAGCACTTAAAATAACCTTATTTTTGCTATACCTAATAACTTAAAAGTACGTCAACTTTTTTATACTTAAAGTTATGGCAAATTTAATTGAAACAAACAATTGCCCCATCATTTTTATACGAAAAAGGTATACTTTTCAAATGTCACTAAAGTTAACCGTTTCCAAGATATTTGCTATTGAAGTAAGTGATGCTACATCTTATTCATTTTTTAAATATTCTGTGACGCAGTAGGCTTGCATTTAAAACAAAAAATTGACATATTCTTGTCAAAAACAAGTAATAGGACACAGAGCAATAGTGGGTCAGTGGGATATTTGTTATTAAAAATCCTTAACAGTTTAAAATGTTCGGACACTCAGATTTAACAGGACCAGTTAAGAAATTTTCATGTAAAATCGTTTAGCCTTGATTATTTTGTTTATTTGTTATTTGTTAAGCTGAGGTTGACATCTTAGAACGAGACCCATCTACTGATGCTCGTTTTGTGCGTTACATTATTCACAAAGTAAATATTTTTATATTGCAAAAATGATCACTTGTTTTTTGTGTGGAAGATCCGAAAATGTTAAAGCAATTTCTGAAGATCTGCGCGCTAAGTGTGTAAATATAATTAATTTTCGAAAAAAAAAAGTTTTAAGTACGGTGATATTCGACTTTCTGCAGTACATTCTGTGGATGTTGGATATCATGTAGATTGTTATAAGAAATTGGCAGCAATAAAAGCTGAAGATAAGGAAGAGTTCGAAACGATGCAGATACCGACGATGATGAAGACTGTTAATTATCATTGTAAATATTTATTATATCATGTTTTATTGGTCATCGTAGTGAGTAGACGTGTATAGCGAGCTCATATACAAACTGTAAAAATAAATCTTATCGAAAAAATTAACCTGTCCAAAATGCCGTTTACTAGAGATCAACTTGATGATATTCAGAAAATTATAAGTGAGACTACCAAAAAGTTGTTACAAGATGAAAATATTCTCAGCAAGTTTACCGAGATTGTGCCTAAAACTGTGATGGACAAATTACAAAGCAAAATTTGAAGAACATGAGAAGGAAATATAAATAGTAACAGACCTGTTACAATTAACTATGTTTACTACCATTATTACTCTATTTATTATCTCTACTTTGTTATAGTTATTATTTTTTTTGTATTGTAATTACTGTTAGAAAAATTGATTGTTACTTCAAAATTTTTGTATTATGGATCAGTATATTACACATTTTTCTTATAATTAACTAAAAACCATATAATTCAAAGAAAAACAAAAATGATGCAAATTTTTATATCTTTCACACACATTAATATACGTAGTATGTATCAATAAAAATATAGATAAAACATTGGTACTACTACATAAACTGGCGTATAATTTTGACTGCATTGTGTTTACAGAAACTGGAAAATTATAGATAACAACTATTTTTTTATACCTGGTTTTTTTAATTTAATATATAACGAAGGTAATATTAATTAAAATAACGGAGTGGTGATTTATATCAAAGATTCCTACAGGCATAGAATGGAAATATTAAATATAGGCCAAGTAAAAGTAATCAAAGCTATTATTTCGATGTCCATTGATGTAGTTGTCTATGCTGTTTATAGACCCATTTCGACTTGTGTTTATGAATTTAATGATAAACTACAAAAATATCTATCAGCTACAGTTACAGGTGATAAATGCATCCATTTATTTGTAGGTGATCTAAATAGTGACATTACATCTAATGATGATTATTGTCAAGAATATTTTAATATTCTTAACACAGCTGGGTTTAACTCTTTAATAAATAAATACCTACACTCGAGTTCAAAATAATTCGCCAACATGTAGGCTAGGGTGGAGTACACAAACATAATTTAGTAAATTTAGAAATTTAGCAAAAATATTTTAAAAAAATTATTTTCAATAAAGAACGTCATTTTCCGTCGGATAAATTGCTTATTGAAACAGAAATATTTGATATTCGACAGTTATATTGTTACAAACTCCTTTGTTTTCAATATAAAATAAGCCACACATTAAAGCCAATTAACCACGACTACCATACAAGATATAGGTCAAAGTTCTTAATTCAAGTTGAAAGGGCTTCTAAAACTATTGGGCGGCGTTCATACTATTACACTGCCCCTAGTATTTATCCAAAATTACCGCTACATAGGTACTAAAGAAACTACCAATATTCGATCTTTTAAAAATAAAATAAAAGGCTGGTTACTAAACACTCCAACTGTAGTTTTACATAATATGTTAGATACAAAAGAATTAGCATTTTTTTGTATCTAACGTATTTTGTAAAACCTTGTCCCTTTTCTTTATCTTTCTCGTATTACACAATGCACGTCACAATTATACAAGTTCTAATATAACCAAAACTTCTGGGAGTTAAGTTTTGTTATATTCTGAACGTTCAGTTTTTTTAGTATGTAATTCTTAAAATTAGCTAAGAATAATTAATTAATTATAATATGAAAAAATATGAATTATTTTTATTTTATTGTATAAACAGATGTTCTGAATAAAAATTATTTTTATTATTATTATGTTTTTGTTTTTGTTTTTGTTTCACCTTTTCGGGATGTTTCTTCTTTTTAAATGCGAGTATTTTTTTTTAATTTTTCTATACATTTTATCCATGTGTTAGATGACGTAATATTTCTTGCGGTAACCCCTTGCTCACTTGTTTTTGACAAGAATATGCCAATTTTTTGTTTTAAATCCAAGCTTACTGCGTTAGAAAATGTTTAAAACAGAATAAGATGTAGCATCACTTACTTCAATAGTAAATATCTTGAAAACGGTTAACTTTAGTGACATTTGGAAAGTATACCTTTTTCGTATAAAAATGATGGGGCAATTGTTTGTTTCAATTAAATTTGCCATAACTTTAAGTATAAAAAAGTTGAAGTACTTTTAAGGTATTAGGTATAGCAAAAATAAGGTTATTTTAAGTGCTACATTAAAATTGAGGACGGATTATTGTTTCTCGTCCCAAAACAGTTAGTTTCACCAATTTTCATAAAAATATTGCGAAAACGTTAGAAATTACAGAAGAAAATTAAAATTAAGATTTCGACTTTGACACCCTGTATCTCCCTAAATATTAACTTTTGGACTAAGGTAATTTTAGGTAAATCGTAATATTTTGGCCTCACGAATCTAATGTTGGTCTGTTTCCCAGTCCTCATGGAAAACCCATATACGCTTCTTACACCCTTAAAGTGGGGTTGCCTAGAGTTGCGGCCATATGAAACATGGCAACCCATGAAATTTAGTTAAATGAAGGTACAAACTTCATTTTTCTAAACATTTTATTCTTGTGTTAGATGACGTAAGGTTTTCTGCGGTGGCCTCCCGCTCTATATACTTATGTGGAGGTTCAGGTCATGTGAGAAGATTTCTCCACCAATCTCTTCCACAGGTATACACCGAAATGCTTCTTGAATAAAAATCTGGGAGAAAGGGAGTCAACCACCCTTCCCAGAGGAGGTGTCCTTTTGCCAGCCTTCTTTAGGATAAGATAATGTCGTCCCCCAGTACCCTTATCATTCCACAACCTTAGCCTTAGGTCTGCTTCTAACTTCATGTGCTCCATATAGATATCCAGCGGAGGGAGGCCCAGGATAGTCTCCAGAGCTGCAATGGGAGCGAGTCTCATTGCACCGACAGCACTTAAACATGCTAATCTTTGTACGTCTGCGAGTTTAGCTGATATTTTGGTTTGCCTGACTCTGGACCACCAGACCAACGCAACATAGGTCAACATAGGTATAACTATGGCACTGTACAGCCATAAATCCTTGGCTGCCAATATATCAGCTTCTTCATTTTATTGAGCATTCAGATAGCCAGCCAATGCGAATCTAGTGGTATTGCTCTTTCAAAGTAGTCGGCGTTTCGGCAAACCGGGCTACCACAGCAAAGCTGAAAATCTCGACTGACAGTCTTTAGTGGTGCTTGATTATGTGATAAGATGTACATATATTTATTTACTTTCCTAAACAAACTTCTCTAATACCTTCGGTAACTTTCAACAAACATTATTTCAGTAACTTCAATAAGTAACATATTCAGGTTTACGCTATGTTATGCTTCTATTAAATTCTCCCCGTTCCAGATACCATTTCCTTGAATTACGTAATTTCTTCCATCTTTCTATATTATTCAGCTATTAAGTTTTCAAAGGAGATTTTTGCTCATTCATAGGACGGTTTGAAGCAAGACTCTTGTTATGATGAGTCAATTCTGGGCACTCAGGGTGTGTAAGGACATATCTGGCAGTCTGTACTAATCTTCAGAATTTTTTGGAACAATAGTTGCCTCATTAGGGCAAGTGCCTGCTAGCCATCTTACCGAAACAGATTCGTCTTTAGTAGTGGTTAAGATTTATCGTGAAAGTGATTTAAGTTGAGCTAATTGGTTTTAAGGTAACAAATTAAAGCTGATTGTTACTTTACAGTCCATAGGGGTCTATTGCATCCAATTTATGCTAGAGAGTGTGAATGAGACTTCGACACAACTGAGTACAAAAGAAATGAATTATGTATATCCATCTGCACATATTTTTTTGCAAAGACCGTAGACTTCCACGGTCAGACACGTGGGGCAATAAGCGATTTCCGGGTTTGGGATTGTTGACATAGAAGAATTTAACGTTTCGCCCACTTTCGTAAAATGCTTCATCAGGAGCTGGATAGGGTCTGAAAGGGTACGGTAACTTAACTTGTCAACCACGCATAAGGCGAAACCCTTCTGAGATACATTTGCCTCCCAATAAGGTCTGATATAGTAGTGGATAAAATGTTAGTTGTTCCAAACCTGTAAATCGCGTAAAAGTCAGTATAAGACTAGGTAATCTTATGTATCTAAAGTTATACTTCCTGTAACGACAGAAATACAAATTGCCCCGATGTCCTTTATTCTAAATAAGTCGAAATCAAGATCAAGAAATAAGCAATTCGTTATGGTAATACGAACAAAAAATTGCTGCCTCGGAATGTCCCTTAAGGCCTCAACGTCATCGAGAGTGCAATTTTTCTTTTGTATTGCCTCTGAATACCCTTAATATTGTTATCGTCTTGTTCAAGAGTTATTTTTACTAAACAGCAATCAGACTGTCACTAAGAACCAAAAACTGCAAGAGAATGCCTCAGATTTCGTTAACCCTCCCCAGTTTGAATAATTTGAAGATTACCATAGAAAACACCGTAAAAATAATGCTTCCGGACTACCCCATTGTCCAGAAAAGACCCTTTTGCCAAGAAGGTTAAAAGTTTGGTTCAGGAACTATGGATATTGTATTTTGAAATGTTTGAAAAATTGCATTCTAAAGTAATGACATTTTGGGCAAAAGGGCTAATGATCAGCAAGATAATAGTGTTTGTTATCAATTGTAACGCCTCCATTAATCCAATTTAGCTAAAATACTGCCATGTGGTACCTATGAGTATCCAAGATCAAATGCCAAACTAGAAGTTTTCTATGTATTTAAACATTTATCCGGTAAATGTATGTCATCGTTTTAAAGCACCCTTTGGATTTCTACAAGTAAAACAACATTATAATTCTATACATGTAGCTTACATCATTATATTAATAAAGGCAGAGCGAAATAAATAAGGTAATCTATTTTAAGCAGTATTTTTAACGAATTCCTAGTAACTGAATAAAAATATATGCTTCAGTAGAATATTTTAACAAAAAAGCATTTCTGCTGCAGTGACTATTCTAATATGCACAAAAAGTAATTTCATAAGGAAACCTTATTACTAACATCTTACTAACAAGCGAATTTATAGCAAACGTCCAATTAGTTGAAATGACATTTTCAGAGAGAAGGTTATTTTATATTAATTCGAAACCTTTCACCTAATTAACAAAAGAACCCGATAACCTTTTGCGAATCTTTTCTGATTTTCTGAAAACGTAGCAATATCTATAAAACAGAATTTTAACGGTCTGTAATTTATATTTCAGTGGACACGTACAATGGAAGTAATCTTCACTTTTGGCGACTGGACAGAAGACAAATGGGCGCTTATCTCTGCATCGCTAGCAACGACGTTCCTCCCGCTGTCAGCAAACGAATCGCCCTAAACGTCAATTGTAAGTGAACATAACAAGTTGTTTTATTATTGGACGTTTTTATTATTAATTTTAACTTTGTTAACACGCAATTGGATTTTTTTAATATTCTTGGGTTTTTGATATGGATTTAAGAGATTTTTCAAGGGATTTGGCATGTCTGACTTGATTTACAGCATCTGAGATAGGGAACGGTCTTAAAGCTGCGAAATATAAGACAAAAACTAGGATTAAGCTTGACGGTTGATAAAATTATCACTTCTAAAAATGAGGTTTAAAAGGAAACCTTTTATTAAGAAAAGAGAAAAGTTGAAGTTTTTATGAATCTAACAGAAGTGTAAGTTAACGATTCCCTCTGACGAGAAGGATGAAAATTCACAATTCACCTTTTAATTTAATCATTCATCAAATAATTACATAATTACTTCCAAAATCAACATGGAAGAATTTCAAAGAATCCAAAATTAATTAAAAATTTAAAGTTTTCCCAATTTTTAAGGAAAGATCAAAGAGTGCTTGATAACTCAGTCCGCCAACAATTTATAAGTGATACCCTGAAGCACTAGAGTAACAAAAGAACTAACTAATTAAAGTTAAGGCAACAGGTAACCTGTCGATACCAAAAATATTTTTTATGATATTTACCCAAAATTAATCTTGTCAAATTTTTTATCTAAAAGCTAAAAGGCACAAACGTTACAACTCTTTAGTAACTCGTACAGCTTATTAAAATCATTAGAAGTTTAAACAGACTTACAAGTACATCAAGGGGAAAGTTTCTTCCTGGGGAGTAAGGTTAAAAGACGAGTTCTTTATAATCGTTTTGCTGCTGGCGATATCATAAAGTTGTTTCGTAACATTGTTTAACAAATTGAAAAATTAGGGTGTAGTATTGCTAACATTGTGGGCTCTTAAATAAATACGCCTTTTTTACGTAGTTATATAAAAAAAAATTCGAGAAGAAATGTTTTATTTTAAAATTTAGTTATTGAAGCTTCCTTCTTGTGTATTTCATGTGGCGGATTAGTTGGTATGAAAACAGGAGAAATTTCTATACAGATGCTACACCAGCACTAGGTGAAGTATATCAATTGTTATCCGGAGGTGATAACACTAAATAAACTTGCTACTCTGTTGCGTGTGCGTGAGGTTCCTAAAAGAAAATAGTAGTGCTCACTAAATACCTTAACTAACGATGTTTCTTGGGCGCCAGATCCTTATAAAGTAAACGTCTTCAGTCGGACCTCCTGAAGAATAGACCTCCAAAGTCAATTGACTTGATAATAAAACGCAAGGCTTTGTAATTAACGAATAGGATATATTAGCTCGTAAGAAAAAATTACACATACACAATTGAAATTGAAAATTAATTATGAAGTTATCATTCAAATAAACCAATAAATAAATTACTAAGATCGTAACCAAACGTAAGTCTAAATGTAATATTTCTAACAACGAGATCTAATTAAACATTAAACAAACAAACAAAAAAACTGTAGGGAATGTTCAAAATAACGAAGGTCGTAACTAAACGAAAGAAAAATGTAAGATTTAAATTAACCCAAATCGTAATTAAACCAACGTAAACTGTATCGTTCAAAATGCTAAGATCGTAATTAAACGTACGTAGACCCTCTGAGGGTTCGCAAGGATAATTCTTAAACTAAATTATTAAATACGCATACGCAGAATTGAGCTCAGTTCATCGTGACCTGCGATTATAGATAACAATAATCCATAGTACATAAATAATAATATCTTGCAAAACCTGTCGGTACCAAAATTCAATTACAATATAATGTAAATTAAAAGAAATATTAAATGACTAAGTTTAAACACGTAAATTGAATATTTATAAAGACGGTCCTGCTGTATGGAAAATTAAGTCTAAAAGGCTGAAAGAAATAGGCTGTAATAGGTAAAGACAACGCCACTTACACTCCGCGAGGGAGTATGGCCGGCAACATGGAGGGTTTAGGCCTTCTAAGTCGCTTTTATAGCTCGGTTGTCTCCCATGCTACGCGTACTTGGTGATGTAGTGAACACCACACCTTCGACAACCGCCTACCTTCCCTACACTGCTACTGTGTTTTGGTTCCCAATCACTTTCAGTGACTGGGTAGGCCACCCGCCGAATGTCCTACTCAAGATTGTCCCGAGACTCAGGCGATATAGGCTATAATAAGTTGCTTGAATTATAATACCGATCCATCAGCGAATAAGGATGCAGAAAAAAATCTTCTTTTTTGATGATATGCCCGTCAAAGCCACCGTATTTCTTCGGCTACGTATGGTATTATTAACAAAACGTCTTGCGGATTGGGACCGTGTCATTTTGAGACAAGACTCAACGTTTCACCCACTTTTATAAGGGGCTTCTTCAGGAGAAAAGAGCACTAAAAGAGCACGGTAACTCAACCACGCCAGAGGCGAAGCTCTTTTAGCAAGAGGCAGAAAGGTAACGGTAACTCAACTTGTCAACCAAGCCAGAGGCGAAACCCTTCTGAAGAGAATCAGAGGGAGCAGCGACTTTATACCGGCCGTACCCGGCCAAGCGTATCCGACTGTGACGACGATTGGTCAGGGGTGGAGGGGGCGGAGCCAGTAATGATGGCGGACCTCCAAATATCGGATAGATAATAACCAGTGTCACGATTCAAATTATTAGGGGTCTTGATGATTTCGATGGCCTCACGGATTTTCCTGTTGAAAAAATAAGGGGCATTGGCAATGATCGAAGATTTTTCAAACAATATTTTATGACCAGTGTCGTGCTGATGTTCAGCCACGGCTGAATGTGAAAAAAGACCTGATTTCAAGCAACGTTTGTGTTCACAGATACGTGTGCGCACTGAGCGACCAGTTTCTCCAATGTACACTAAACCACAAGAACAGGGGATGCTATAGATTCCTCTTGATGACAGGGGTTGAGGCTTATCTTTTACCGAAGGGAGTATCTGTGACACTTTTGGAGGGGGTTTGAAGATGGTTTTGATGTTATGCTTTTTGAGAATCCTACCTATGCGATCCGTAACTTGGCGAATGTAGGGTAAGAAAGCTGTAGCCTGGGGTGTACAGGTATTTTGAGGATTTTTAGGGTTTGCGGGGTGTAGTTGTTTTTGGACGACCTTTCTAACATCGCTTTTGTTATACCCATTCTTGATGAGATTTTCTTGGATATGGGCTAACTCGACATGAAGACTGTCGGGTTGGGACACTGTGATAGCACGATGAACGAGGGAATTGATCACGGAGAGCTTTTGTGCCGGATGATGATGCGAGTTGGCGTGAAGATACCTATCCGTGTGTGTGGGTTTCCGATAAACAGAGTGTGCAAGATGACCACTCGGTTTACGGGTAACCAGGACGTCGAGAAATGGGAGAGAACCATTCGATTCTATTTCCATTGTGAACTTAATATCAGGGTGCTGACTATTAAGATGTTCTAGGAAGGAAGCAAGGTTATGTCTTCCATGGGGCCAGATAATAAACGTGTCATCTACATAACGGAACAATGTTCCAGGACAAAACCAAACATAAATGTTCATAGACTACTCGCCAAATAAAGCTAAAAAGCTTATGGGACTCGAAAAGACAAATATTTACTTACAGGTCTATTAATAGATGACTGTCATTAAGATACTATCTGAAGAAGACTGGTAAAATTAACGGTGAAACATCCAGATGTTACGGGTTTTCCAAAGAAACTACGGAACACATTCTGTGTAACGGTAACGCTATAAACTGCAACAGGCTTGAGTTCCTTAAAAATGTGACACCCTCGCCAAATGAAATGATCTCAAATTACTAGATAAAACTAAATTATAGGGTATTCACAAAAGAATAGATCGAAGTAAAGGAAGTCTTTATGAGCCAAACGTCCTCAAATGCAATTTACGGTCTACAATCTTTAATTCGGAAATCCTGGTTGTCATAGTAACATCTGGCACTTCGGATAGATGAGTTCCCTTCCATCTTCCATCAATAGGTAATGCTAGATTTCTGCTCAGAGCTCACAGAATTCGTTTAATAACAGGTCATTGGCCTAGGCTTCGACCAAATAGAAGAAAAAACAGAAGGGAAACGTTTTCACAATTTCTTTTTAAGCCCTCTCTTAGGGAGATCTTTTGCTCGATAGTTCAATAAGTTACGTCAACCCACTGATCAGCACCTATATGTGCTAAGAAAATGCAATTGACCACTAATCTAGTTTGTTGGCAAAAAGAAAACTGTTGGGCAATTTAGAAGTTCTTAATTGGTTAATAATGACTGTGCATGTATCCAACTGGTGGTTTAGAAGAGGAGGCTGTCTTGTAAACTAGAGGTTTCGGGTTCGATCGTCAGCAAGGGGAGGGAAAAATTGCGAAGTTTTGCCCTGAAACAAGATCATATCTTTTCCATTGATAATAATCGTATGGTCTCGAAATTAAATCAGCTTTGTCCCAATACCTTATATCACTTTGTGCTGCGCATTATACATAAATCTCCTTAAATTTCCTGCTGTATTTATGATATCAATGACCTTTGTGTTTTTCCCTATCCAGTCATTGGATTTCTGGCCTTCTATTGATTTCTTCTATATTTAGTCATCAATCCCAACCTTGGGCGCTCGATTTCCTTGTCTCTTTCTGCCTCTTCCCCCCACTCTCTTTTGTAATACTGAAATTTCTTTCAAGCAACTTAAGAAAAGTAGCTTTATTTTAGTTCCTCAAGGAAGATTTCTGCTCTAAAGCTTGCTTATTAACAGTGTCAACAACGAAAAAACATACTAAAATATTTCAGATATTTCAAAGAAATCAGCTGTCAAAAGCCATACGTCTAGAATTTTTCTAGTAGATGTTGATATAAAACACTGTTAGAATAGCTTTAAATTGGCTTTTATTAGAATTTCATTTAATTAGCGGAGCACAGGTGCAAAACTACTTGGTAACGACCATTAATACTCTTTGGAGAAACTTATAGACAAATTTATGTCCTGTTCTATAAAGACTGACGATCAATAAAGTAGAGGGTCTTAGTTAGGCAACCAGTAATACCACAAATCTCTTAACTGCAGTTCTCCAATTATTACCACATTCATCACATGAATGCATGTTCAATATTCTAGAAAGCTAATTATACCCCAGCTTACAAAATTGCTAATTTAAGTTTTACTTCAAAATTACAAGGCATTTACTTTTAACCTCATTTATTTTCTCCCACTTAAATTCTTTTTGTATCACTCTCTCTTCTGTTTGCCTTTTTCTGCCTTTCCCTACTTTTTGCCTTTTTTGTTTTCATTCTCCATTCTACATTATTTCCTCTTCTAACTTCTTCTTTTATTTACCTTGCGTTTTCCCTCTCTCTTTCTCTCCTCTACCTCTCTGTCTGTCTAGCTGTATTCTCCTCTCTTTCTCCCTCTTTTAATATTTTGTTAAAAAAAAATTCATTCTAAGTTTTATTTCCTACTTTCTCCCTCTCTCTCCCCCCCCCCCCTCTCTCTCTCTTTCTCTCTCTCTCTCTTTCTCTTTCACTCTGTCCCTATTCGTCTTGACGAGGCATTAATCGCATTTCAGCTTAATTAATAAGCATCCTCATCATCAATACACCGAAACGTTTCCAAGTTATACAGAAGCCACCACACTTTTTCTCTAAACTCTATACGAAAACCAACAAAAGAATATATTTGTATCGCATCTGTGCAATCCAGGAGGGCACAATAACTCATCATTTGATTACGCAATACTAGAGTAACGTACAGGGAATTTTTCTTTTTAGTATACATATCCCCTATGTATACTTTTATAATAAACGCAAATAGGCAACCCACTATACACTATAAACGTCACGTCACGTGGTTCGTAAAGGTTATGTTTCATGTTTGTAAATAAAAAATAAATCAAAATTAGTGGAATATCAACATAATTTTAATTCAACGATTATTCTAAAACATAAAATATCAACAATACAAAACAGAAAGGAAAATAAAAACAGCAACAGTTAAAGACTAATTTTTTGACATTAACTTAGTTTGATGATTTTTGCCACAGCATGCTAATTTTTTAACGTTTATAGTGTATAGAGGGTTGCCTATTTGCGTTTATTATAAAAGTATACATAGGGTATATGTATACTAAAAAGAAAATTTCCCTGTATAACATGAAACCAAGTTCACAATAAGCAATCAACCCAACTTAACACAGTAAATCTATTTACCTAGTTGTTTGGTTGGATTACTGTCAGTTGCATTTGATGGAACGTCTATGCAACTTCGTCTGCAAAACAAAACGAAGCAAATCTAGTACATTCGATCGATCGGGCGTTGAGTAAACTGGGCACCATAATTCGGCGTTGGTTATTGTAGCATTAAATTTAATAATTAATTTCATATCTGGAAATAAATCAGTTGTAATAATTCGCCAGTGAATAATATTCAGGTGTGAATTTATATAAAATTAATGGCTTGTTTCGTGTATTTTGGTTTAATAACCTATTAAAACATTAATTTGATTCAATAATTTTCGTTTATGAACCGTGATTTTTATTAAATATCACGTTAACTGCGTTACATGCACCGAAAGAACTGCATCGCTCTTTCTGCTACAATGAATTCAACAATTATTGTTCTTTGAAGGATTCTTGTTATTACAGATGTGTGGAGAACAGTTACAGAGGTTTTACACAACGATTGATGTACTAAATAACTTCGTTTTTCGTACTTACTTGGAATCGGAGATTATAAACTAAACCACATAAGCGCACGCTAAATCTAGAAACCTTTGCAGATACAAAATTAGGGAAACGAACAAAAAATTATCAGCCAATTTTTCGTTGTCAATTGTCAGGAAAACTTGCACAAAACTACAAACAATTACATCATGGCACACTTGACTGATTTATATTGTGGTTGGATGGAGTGATCGAGAGGTTAAGACATTCGAATACAGCGCGGACGATCTCGGGGTCAAACCCGAGTCGGATGTCCAGTGGGTGGACTACCCAGGCACTGAAAATAATTGGGAACCAAAACACAGTGTTGGAGTAGGGGAGGTAGGCGATTGTTAAAAGCGTGGTGGTTATCACACCATGAAAAACTACTTAGGAAGCCTCAACCCTCCATGTTGCCCGCCATTCTGCCTCTCAGAATTAGTGCCATACCTTTGCTTTAAAAAAACAAATGCTTTGATGTTGCTACATCCAAGTGCCGTACAAAAAACTATGCCGTAAAAAGTTCATTTTGCCTATGAAATATGTGCGGAAATATAGTACTCCTACTTATTATACCATGTAAAATTTGAAATCTTTATCTCTAACAATTTCTCCCCCTGAATGATAGGTATAAGGCAGTTCCCCTCAGTTCTCCTGCCGGCTGGTGTATGGGATTTGTTATTTTTTGAAAAAAAATATTATAGAATGATATAAACCGTGTTACGACACACGTAACGTTATTTGCTGGTTACATTACTCGAGAATTAGAAGAACTCGCTCCTTCGTCGCTCGTTCTTTCAAACTTTTCTCTGGTAATGTAAAATGCTTCATAACGTCAGTAGTATCGTAAATTACTATTTACTAACGAAATACTTTTGAATAAATTGACGCCCAAGTCTAAATAAGCAGATCTATAAATAAATCTATGTTATTGCAAAATAAATGGACAAATAAAAAGCTTCTTCTTCTTCTCTTTTATTTAATCCCAAAGAGCGTCAGGTTTATCATTTGTTTTGATTTCTAACTCATTTTCATTATTATTGTTAGAATTCTGTTTATTCCCATTTTACAGATGTGTCCATACTACTTCAATTGTTTATTTTCTAATGGATCTTTCAATGTCGCCCTTAATTATTGTGGTTAATTTTGTCTATTCTTGAGTGTCCCAACACTCTCCTTAAAAACTTCATTTCAGTTGCTATTATTCCTGTCCTTAATTTGTCTGTGAGTATCCAGTTATCTGCACCATACATAAGTGTCGGTAAGTAGATCGTATTGTACATTTGCATTTTCGTTTTATTGCAGATCTTCTTTTTCCCAATTATTGTGTTATTTATCGTGTAATATATTTGATTAGTTTTGTTTATTTTGTTCGTTATCTCTTCATCTTAATTTTTAGTAAACAGTACTTCTTCTGCTTCTTTTCCTATACTTATACTAGGCCAACGACCTGTTTAATTTTTTCGGTGTTAAACATTCTGGTGTGGCGTTGATTGCAAGCCGTCTTCCTCCTTTTGGGTGATCTACCTCTTGGTCTGTTTCCTGTTGGTCTTCCGTCTCTGGCTGTCATTCCACTTATGTGTTGATTTCATTCGCGTCTTATTTGTCTGGATCATCTCATACTATTCGAAACTTTACATTGATCCTTAATTTTGTTATTCGATATTCTGTCCCTTAAAGTTTTTCCAACTATTGATATCAAGAGCTTCACTTCAGTCATTCTCACTATTCTCTTTGTTTCTGCGGTATCAACTTTAGTCCCTATAGCGTAGGCGTAGGTTAAAGTATGGATCTTATACAACTTTTATATATTTTTATCTTTCCTTGTAGTCCTATACTGTATCTAATAAACATCCGGATACTCACGCGGTTTTGTTGATCAGTTTTTGTACTGCTTCTTTCAGATTGCCGTCATAAGATATTATCACTCCCAGATATTCGAAATTAGACACTATTATTTCTTGGTTAATCATCAACTTACATTTACGTGGTTCTCTTGCTGCAACTAGAGATTTAGTTTTAGTCGCTCATATCTTCATGTTAAGTTCTTCTGCTGCATTTTCAAAAATGTATACCATTTTACGCGCGCTGCTTCACCTATATTTTTCGGTTAAATGTTTTTTTTATTCAAAATCTGAAATCATTTTAGTTTTTTTCATTTTCTTTAATTCAGTTGATATAACCAGAAAAAAATGAAATAATTACTTCCATTCTTAATTATTAGAAGCCATGGTATTTAATTTTCTTTTTTCAGTTGATATAGAAAAGAATTTTAATTTATGTATTTTATGCCCGGCGCGTAGTACATCGTACAGCAAGCCCCTGCAGGTGCCGCTCCACAGTACATACTGCAGACCACAAGCGTTCAACTGAAACAGGTTGACCTATACAGGAACACTGCGTCAATTTTCGTATGTTTGCATACGTGCCGTTGTAATGGCAAGAGCACGCTTACAAATGAATTTGTACGGAGAAGTGAAACAGATACTAGACCTGCGTCAGTCGCAACCTGCCTTCTGGCTTCGGTGTTGCATATTTTGGTTTTTTGTTCGTTTAACAGACAAACCACGCGAAGTTTTATACAATATTCTCATCAGACAATCCGATATGTGTTTTATTAGAAACGCCATTTTCAAGGTGGAATGGCAATGATAAGAAAGACCTTTTAAGTTGTAATAAACCTATGCCTTTATTAAAAGTTAATACAGTCGCAAAAATTAATACCCCTAATTTCTGTAAAACTGCTCTTAATACACCTTTAAAGAATAATTCCAAAATATATTTTTAGTTTTATATTAAACGAACCCGGGCTCCATCAAAATTTTAAGTTGTAAAATAGCGAATGACCTTAAACTTTTAAAAAATACAACCGGGGGACTGCTCCTGCAGCTGGGCCCCCAAAGGAGTGAGGGGGGACATAATAATCTGCTTCGCCCATTCTTAAAGACACTAGCCGCCACTATGATATAGTTTTATTCGTCATTGTGTAACTGATTTATGGAGGTTATCCACTGTTCATTATCTATTTTAGATATTGTATTATATTCATTTATTGGCATTTTCCTAGCTTTTAACATTTCCAATATCTCTACGTTGGGCTACCATACAGCTCATGTTCTAATCTTTGGTGAAACGGAACCGGTATTATTTTTACAATTCTTTAGTGTCTAGTCACTCGCTTTCTCTCCGTCTTGTATTGATCATAAGGTGTAGGTAGTAAAGGTATATTTTTCGCTTTTCCTAAGCTAGTGCTATAATTTCGTTCGTAAACCATGGATTGGAATCCTTTTCTTCATTTAGATTTTTCTTTCTTATTCCTATACTTCAGCAGCAACTTTTGGTATATTTTATTTGATCTTCTTTCAGTTGTCTTCTGCATCATCTAGGCCATTTACATTGTTCTACTCAAACAACCATCGTGTTGTTTTGCTTTCCAATTTTTCATTATTAATCTTCTCTACGTACTTCGATTGTCGTTATTCGGTGTTCGAGCCCAGTTTAAGATTTATCTTGCTTAGCACAAGCATGTGATGCGATGCTACGATGTTAATGCCCTTACATCTCGAACTTGCCTTGGATGTATTTTTCTGTTCGTTACGATATAATCAAGTGTTGACATATGCCCTTATGTGTCGACCCATGTATATTTGTGTTGCTGCTTGTGCAGGAAGAAGAGTATTATTTAGCCTTAATACATTCGACACACATACTTATTGTCTAAGGGCTTCTGCATGACGACTTACTGTTCTCAGTTTCGTTTTCATGTTGGCCTATATCAGAGGCATGTACTGTAATGTAACTAATGATTTTCCATATTTAGTGTGGTTTTCAATATTCTATGGTTGACGTATTGGATGTCTTCTATATTTTTGCAAAATTTATCATGTAGGACCAGGCCAACTCGTGTACTGGCATAATCTTCTTTCTGCTTTCTGCAGTATATGAGTAAATAGCTCTGATCTTTAGGTTGTTTCCAACAAGCCAGATATGTCTGTTTTATTCGGGTTCCTTTCTGTGATTACTAATTTCTTGATCTAGGTTTGCCCATGATTTAATGTTCCAACACGATATCCTTAATAGTCCGTTTTCTCGCCAAGACAATATATTATGTTGCGTTGTAATGATCATTTCTCTTTGATAATTTCCTGTGAGTGTCAGTGTATGACCTTCATCCATTTAATAGTGGTCAATTTTCTAGCTAGGCCATCATCTGTTAATGGGTTGAGTATAGTTTGTTTTTACCATGGGGACGTTACTAGCCTCACCCGTGAACCCTCCTCCTTTTCCCGGGCTTGGGAGCAGCAACAGTAACCAGTGCACTATTCCGTCCTACCACCGACTGCAGGCGGAGTAATACAATATCAGCATAAATTAGATACAGAAAATGTACCGGTTCAAGGTTCTTGATTACAATACTTATTCTATTTAATATGTTTGTACACCGGTTTACGACTTCAATCATGGTAATAACGAATATTAAAGGACTCAGGCTGCCCCATGTTTAAAACACTTGGATACTTCTTGGTTTAGTGTCACATATCCCTACATATTACTGTATAACGATTTTATAGTTCTTACCAGTTAATAATCAAACTCAGCAGCTTTCTATAATTTTCTATAGTGCTGTTCTTGTTATATTGTCGAAAGCTGCTAGGAACGCAGATCTTAGTTATGTGCTTTTTCCAAATTTTTTTCTGTGATCATTCTTTAGTTATGAGTATGGTCCTAACTCTGCTGTTCCGAAAGCTGCCTATTCTTTTCTTAATCTTCCCTTTTCTTACTCTACCTTGGTATACCTATACATATTTTGAATGTTGTTGATATAACATAAAGCACCATAATTGTCGCAGTTAGTTGTACTTTTGTAGTGTAGACGTATTATTATTATGGCCCCATTTCTTGGGTATTTACCTTGTACCCTTGTCATGTTGAATATTTCAGCTAGCCATTCAACTAACTTTTTCCCTGCACCCCTTACCAATTCCAGCGTTGTTTCATCTCTCCCCGCCGCCTTTCCAGTCTATTTCCTATTGTTTGTTCAACTTCTTTCGTTGTAATGCTATGGCGTAGGCTTCTGATAAACCTTGACCGTATTCCAAAACTTCTTTCCATTGTTATTATATTATCCTTGTATGTCATTTCCACACAATTTCCATGAGACCCCATGGGCTACTTTAGATTCTTTTACTTCTTCCCTTGCCCTGTTTGCCTTTTTTAGCTGTGCTTAATTGATTTAATTTAGAAAACCAGCTCTTTACAGTTTCCGACATGTTTGTTCGTAGCATCTTCCATTTCTCATCTATATTGCAATTCACACGATTTACACCCATTTCCACCTTTAGTAGTTTCTCTTGAAGTATTTTAATATACTGGGTGATTCACATAAGACGCGCCCCTTAACAACTGGAATAGGCAACACAACTTACAAATTCAGAAACAACGCTGATCTATTATTCTCGATTAAACGTATATAATCAAAGATGGCTTGCTTCAGAATGGCAATACAATAATTTATTAAAAATCATGTCAAGGTTATGTTCCAAACTGAATACTTTCGTAACCTATAACTAGTAAATTAAGAAAAATATTATAAATAACAGAAATAAATTTATATCAATAATTATTAGTATAAGAATATATAAAGTGGCTAGTGGCTTTGGAAATAATATGTATGTTGGGTTGCATTTGAAGTTTTTGAGGGGCGCGTCTTACGTGAATCACCCTGTATGTTTGTTTATCCTCTTTTTCCTTTCTGTTCTAGTCTTCCTGAAATTTAAGTCTAGCTAGTTCAGCACCTGTATAAGCGTATATTCTCTATGAAGGGTTTTATGATTCTGCCGAATGTTACGCAATCTGTTATACTTCTGGAATCCCTTTTTATAGCTTCCAACGCTAAATAATCTATCTAAATATATATCAGCTTTTGTTTCAGCTTTGTACAATTGAATTTCGATCTCATAAACGAAACAATGACCAATTACTTGCCAAAGTTAATACGAACGATATGGAATTACTAAAATCTCCACCTATTTATTTCCTTTGTACAAGGTAATTATGAAATTTTCCCTCTTTAATTTAAAAACTCGTACTCCTCCCTACATCAGCAAACAAACAGACGAGTCTAATTTGTAAACAAAAACATAATATATTCAATTAAACGGATATGAAAGAAATTTCCCAACAAAACTCTCGGTGTTTATTTATGTCCGATTGTGTTTTAAAATTCATGAAATAATAATTTTACTGAGATGATCTGAACAATAAACAACTTTAATGAATTCGACTGAAAACAGAGGGCAAAGGTCGACGGAATTAAAAAGCAAAATATTACAAAAAGTGATTTAACATTAAAAGAAAATTATTCTCCAAATGGCGAAATTAAAAATGGAACGAGCAACCCTCAACTTATTTACAAAGCTTAATTAGATGATTTTCCTATACATATAAACCAGTTAGTGAATTTTAAAAATAAAACCTTTTGCTAACTTCTGACACTATCATTGCCTATTTATCATTGCTTAAGCATAACTGAAGCATAAATAAGTAAAAGTTACTGCAATAACACCCTACAAAGGAGCATGGCTGGCAATATGGAGGGTTAAAGAGTCTCATGCTAATCGTAGGGGGTGGTGTGATTACGCTTTCAATAACCGCCTACCTTTCCCACTCATCCACTCGGTTCCCAATTATTTTCAGTGACTGGGTAGGTCACCCGTTAGGCATCTGACTCGGGTTTGAACTCAAAACCATCTGCAGTGTAGTCCAGTGGCTTAACCATTCAACCACTCTGGCGAAAAACTGAAGTACTTATATCCCCGCTAAATAAGGATGCAACATATATTATTTCCTCTTTCTTCGGTTTACATATTATAAAAAAGAAGCTAAATTCTGGGAGGTCTTAGTTAAAAAAGACAATCTTAATCTTAGCATAATACGACTGATTTGTTTAGTTTTCTCGTGCGAATTAACATAATTTTATTTTGTATAAGATTGTATAGTTAATTACAGTATGAAGAGACAACGACGTAAATTGTATACAAAATCCAAATACCTAGGAGTGAACGAACATCTAACAACGAAACTCACATATCCATCTACGAGCTTTAACGGCTCAAGTAACATGTGCAGAACGGCGTAACTGCAACATGTAGATTAGCGTCAACATAATAATGAGAAGATTTGGTCTCCGTCTGTGTTGATATCCATGTAGTAAGACTGTTACCAACTTGTCACAACATCAGCAAGGAGTTAAGCATTTATAACGTCGGAACGTGGGAATGAACACATTAGAAGCTGATAAACTTGTTAGTAACTTCCGTACAGAAGGGTGAACTTGGTTGATGAGTGCCAGGACGCGAGCCGAACTCACGCAGCCCCTTTAACTGATAGTAACTTTCAAGAGGAAACTCAATGGACGGACGGCAGATTAGCAACTTTGATACAGAATACATCGCGTTCCTTCTCCTTCTTCCTTATTTTATCGACAAACTTTCTGAAATGTTGAAGGCTCTGATTTTCTAGCAGGCTTATCGTTATTGTTTTGCCTTTATAAATCTTAAAACTGCATAGCCTTCATTTATAATACATTTTGTTGATTGGCCGTATTTTTTTCTTTTAAGTTCGACAGTAAATTTTGTTTAAAAATTATGGATTCCTTTCAGTTGAAGAATCTGTGAGGATGCTAATAAAAAATGGTTTTTGAGCAGTGTTGAAGGTCAGAAAATCAAAAAGAAACAGTCGAAAACTATCACAAGGGGGGAAATCCCAAATATTAAAATCACCATAATCTCGATTCATGATGGAAACTTTAACATTACAAAATGAAAATCATCATACAGTCATTGACTCCTAAAATTTTAATAGGGGAGGAATGGACTGTAACAGAAAATTACGAATCTTTACGATACATTTGGTGTGGCAACAGTGTGTGTGTGTGTGTAATATGCCAGTAATTACATCTAAAGTGTCAAAGTACATAACATACAGTTTCTGCTGAGAAATCGTAGAATACTCGTGACAAACTTGAGGTTAAATAAACCAAAAATTAAGTTTCAATAGGACAGTGCCCCACCCAAGGTTTAAGTAAGTCAGGAAGAAGGATAATAAAAAATCACGATTGGGGAAAATCGTGGAATATTGCCACATTCGATTATAAATCAGTGATTAAATCCAACACAAAAGTATGAATGGGATTCCACAGTTGCCAAATTACATAACCTGCATTTCTAGCGAAAATTTCACTTAACAAAACCAACAGAATAGACCATGTCTTAATATTCGGGGACTTAAACCCCCATGTTAGAAATTTGCCAATTCCAGGTGTGATAGGAACTTTTGGTGACAAATCAGATTATTAATAACGAATAAGACCTGAAAATAACTAGTACATTTTTTCGAAAAAAAAAGACATAAGTACCTACAAAAATATATATGGAGCGCAAGAGGTCACAGATAGAATCCTTGGTCCAAAATGTGGGACTTTATCGAGTCAGAACCATTTACTCGGATTCTTCTTCATCTTCTTCGTCTTGTGGCCTCTAACCCTTGGTGGGTTTTTACCTACTAATAGCTTCCATAGGCCTGGATAGGCAGAGTGGCTTTCTATGCGCTATTTTCCCCTACACCGTAAACACCTTATCATACTCCATATCTTGAAGATATGATAGATATCAAATTAATGACCCCTAGCCCTCGAATACCTTAATAGCGCCGGGGTTTGAAAGGAACAGCCTGATAGTAAAGATAAAGAGAAGGAGAGGCTCTCAAGACTAGTTGAAAAAAAGAGCTCTCTCGACTAGGGCGCCTCGAGATCGCCACACCTCTATCGCTAGTCCCGACACGCTGAGGGTTGCAGTGCAATCTTGTTAGTTCGTGGGAGGCTTGTAACCCTCCTAGGTACCCACGAGAAACTCGGAAGTTCCCTTCCGGTACCTCTCAATGGCATTCCCCTATCCACCACGTGGGAAGGCGCCTGTTTGGGGTTACATGTGTCGCCACAGTAATTAAACCCGAAGTTCATCAAGGGGCAGAAATCCTGACCATTAAAGTAGGAAAACTGTCACAGAAGCTAGAAGCCAAGGAAAGAACAATCCTGAGAAAGATAGGCCAAAGGATTATAAACGGAAAAATATACCACACACCCAACGATGAACTATTCCTTTAATGAACACCATTATCAAAAGACGCCTCAGTTTTTATGGCCACCTAGAAAGGATGGAAGAATTAAGACTAACCAGTATCATCCACAGTGACAACTCGCTTAAGAAAACAACATCGTCTTAGTACAAACAGGTTAAACAAGATCTTAAAACGTTCAACATCCCCGAAACACAAATGTATTACAGAAAAACTTTCCGAAGAAGACCTACAGATCAAGTTTAAGAAAAGGCAAAGACGAAGCTAAACAACGGCAAAGCCAAAGAATGAAAGAGATAAGGAAACACAAGCAGCCCCAACAACTTAAGCTCCAAATCATTTTGATTAACTTTTGTAGTCCCTAGTCGGCTCATCCGAAAAAAAAACTATCAATGAATGAAACATTATAAAGAACAATGGTGAAGACGGGGGAAGTTAGAAGCAACCACACAGAGTCTAATGACGACAGCGAAACCCTGGCGGTCGCCGAAATTACCATGAATGAATTTATTTCAAAAAGCTTTGCAATGTGTGAAAAATACAGCAGGGATAGATGGGATAAGCATGGAACTAATCAAATATGCAGGCACTCTCTGTCACCTAAGGCTGTTACATCCTATAAAAAAGTGTTGGCCAAAATGTAAAATTCCAGACCAATGGAGGTCGGCAGAAGTTATCTCTCTTTTCAAAAAACCGGCAACAGGTGTGACTGCAAAAACCATGGGGGGGGGGTATTAACCTGCTAAATGCTGCTTATAAAATATATTCAAGAATTCTTCACAACCGATTGAGAATCATCAGTGAAGCACTACTACAAAAAGAGCAAAATGTATTTAGACAAGGGCGTTCATGCAGCGACAATATCTTTATAGTGATACGGCTAATTGATACCCATAGGGCTTTTATTGCTTTTGAAAAAGCCTTTGACCTAGTCGACCGAAGAAAGCTCTGGATGTCACTAAATCTAATAAAGGCAGTTAGAAGTTTGTAGCACCAAATAAAAATAGTAATAAATATTGGTAAAGGAAGATCAGAGGAAATCGAGATTAAACGGGGGGGGGACGAGGTAAGGCTGCAACCTGTCTCCTTTACTTTTTTATATTTACATTGACAACATCCTTAGAATTTGAAAATTCGATACATATGCTGGTATCCAATTACATAGGAACACTTACTAAGTAGCTACATTGTTAATTGCAGATGATAAGATAATAATAATTGAAAAAAATGAAGGCTGCAATTGGCTATAGACAGGTTAAACAAAATGTGTACAGAATATTATACTCCAAAAATGCGTCTGTTTCATTGATTTCCAAAAGGCATTCGACCGAATTCAACACCTTAAGTTAATTGAGTGCCTAAAGAATATCAGACTGGACAGGCAATTATAAGCTTGATAAAAAGCTTACACTGGTATCAAATTAGCAACAGTTAAAGTATATGGTCAAGAAACTGGCACAATTGGTAGTAAAAGAGGTGTAGGGCAAGGGTATGTCTTATCGCCTACCTCTTATTCAACATATACACACATCACAAAAGTCTAGGGATATATATTTTTTTATCGATATAAATCAATTTTGTTATTAAATATCTCTACCATTGATCAAGTATGCTAGTGCTAGTCTTTGGGCTAGCGATAGCAATTGTTTCAATAATAAACAAACAAATGCAAATGCTTAATTGTCAATTCAACTAAAAGTAAAGCAATTTCAGTGTTGTTAGGGATTAATTAATCATCATTTACAGTTAATTTACGTTTATATTGGGGTGATTTAAGTTTTATTGGTGCTGTTATTATGGAAGGTAATCAACAACGACAACATTTAAGTTTAGCTGAAATGAACAGAGCTGTAGGTATGCTAGAAGCTGGTCGAAGACAAGTTGACGTTGCAGCAGCTTTAAACACCTCTCAAAGTGTTATCAGCAGACTGTGGCGTAGATATAGGACATCCGGAGATCCTAGCGAACAACATCCAGGTCGTGTACGCATTACTGCCGCAGTTCAAGATCGCTACTTAACATTTGAAGCTAGACGACGACCAATAATTACGGCTAAACAATTGCTTTCACAGCTTCAGACTACTCATAATGTAACTGTATGTTCTCAAACAATCAGAAATCGATTGCATGAAGCCAATCTCCACGCCCGACGTCCAATAAGAGCCCCACCAATTCGACATGGTAATCGAGCACGTAGAGTAGAATGGGCTGAAGAGCATATTCTGTGGACAGAAGAGCAATGGTCTAGGGTTTTGTTCACAGATGAATCTCGTTTCGGAATACACCCTGACAGCCGAAGAGTTAGAGTGTGGAGGCGACCTGGTAACTTGGAAAGGCTCAGATGTGTTCAAGATGTCCATTCTTATAAAGGAGGTACCGTAATGATGTGGGGTGGTATCTGCATTGGCGGAAAAACAGATCTCTGTTTTCTTGAGAGGTTTTTAAATGCCGATGGGTATCTAAATAGGGTACTGCGGCCTATAGTGCTTCCATTCGCAGGTGCTGTTGGACCTGAGTTCATTCTAATGCATGATAATGCCACCCCACACGTTGCAGGTACTGTTACCGAGTGGCTTGAAGACGAAAACATTTCTGTTTTACCATGGCCTGCGCAGTCCCCAGACTTAAACGTTATTGAGCACGTGTGGGACATGTTGGGAAGAAGCATTGAAAGTGAATTGGATGAAATTCATACTCGGATTCAGCTTCGTGATACCCTTGTAAGACACTGGCAACAGTTACCGCAAGATGCAATAGATAATTTAACTTTATCAATGCCTAGAAGATGCAGAGCCGTTTTGAACCAAAGAGGAGGAAATACTCTCTACTAAATTTAATTAATTAATACTTTAAGTGCTGACACTTCAATTTCTTATGATTGTATAAAATCAACTTTTTGCTAATAAGTTTCATTAAAGCTTTTTCAACTTGTCTTCTTTTGTTTTAAATTAAATTTCTAATTTAGAATGTTGTAAAAGTATTGTGTTAATTTATTATATGCAGACCACCTAAAAAAAATCAAAATACTTGACAGTTTTGCATAAAAAAAAATATATCCCTAGACTTTTGTGATGTGTGTATTTGGAACTAGTCTTTCAAAATGCCCTATGGAAACAAACAGAAGGAGTAAGAATATGAAACAATAAATAATATCAGATAGGCGGATCATTCTGCTACCTTAGCAGTAACTAGAAAAGAAGTACAGCTACTTTTAAATAGAATAAAGGACGAAGGTGAAGAGTTAAAAAGCCTAAGCACATGGAAATAAGCAAAAATCAGATAGACAATACTCAACTGAAATTTCCACAATTTCGTTAGATTGATTGTTTTTTATATCTCTAAGCGCTTCTTCAATATTGATGTCTGATATTTCTTCGAATCCTGTGTTTGTGGGAATTTCGATTTCGTTTTGATCGTTGTCTCTTAGGTTTTTATAAAATTCTTCCACTATTGTTAGTGTCTCATTTCTATTCGTTGTCTCACTCCCATCTGGTCTCTAAAGTTTCTAAAGTTCCTTTCTGTCAGTTTCTAGCTTGCGTGTCCCACCACTTTCAGGCCTCTGCTTGCCTCTTATATTTTTTGTACATTCGGTGTTGTATTTCCTTATTGTTTTAGATATGATTTTGTCTAGTTCCTTGACTTTTAATCTGTTGGTGGTGCATTTTCCTTCTGTCTCTCTTTTCTGCTTCATCAATTCCTTTGCTTCTTTGCTTAAATTTCTTCCCGGGTTTGTTGTTTCAGGCAGTATTTTTCACAGGTGTCTTTTATGGATTGTATGATATTTCCATTTACTTCTTCTCCATTAAGGTTTTTGTAGTTTCCTAAACTGCAATCTATAGAGTTTTTGTATTTTTCTCTGTTTTCAAGTGGTGCTTCTTTGTTTTGCTTTTTCTGTTAGTAACTAAGTTTCTTCTTTCCTTATTTAATCTTAGAGTTATCTTAACCATTCTGTGATCACTTTATTCAGTTCTATAACAGCATGTATGTATCTTCTGTCAGTTACTACAAAATCTATTTCTTTTTTCATTCAGTCCATTTGCGCTGTTGTAATGTAGCGGGTAGACACACCTCTACGATTCCATTGGATGATAGATCTATCTCAGGGGAACGACTCTGTCTAAGCGTGCCTCGATTCTCCTCCGCCTCCTAGCACCGGAAGAGAGTCATGTCCCAACCTCAATCCTACCCACAACGTATTTTCTCCTTCCTATATCCTATCTGCACACCTATCAATCCGCATTGGCGACCGTGATAGAAAAATTAGCTAAAAATCCTCTTAATATAAACCGTGAGGATTGAACAGAGAAGGACCTCAGTCACCGGTGGATTGCCTTGTCACGGATATGGTAGCTGTTGAATCACTAGACAAACAGAGGGTGCTAAGGCTACCACGAAAAACGACAACTGCAATTGCATATCGCTACGTATAATACAAAGTTCCTAACGACAGATTCGAAATTAATTGAACTAAACGAGGAACTGAGACATACTTGGGCTGTGTGGAATTAGAAGAAAAGGAAAACAACAAGCAGTTCTAAATTCTGGAAATCTCCTCTATTACATAGCCGAAGTCGCATCACAAGGAGGAGTCGGTTTATTGTCAATAAAAAGCACGTTCAGAATGTAGTCCAGATAGAAAGTGCGAGTTATAAGAGTGTGTCTCTTAAAGTTGAAGCTAAATTCCAAATATAATTTGAAGGTAGTGCAAGTATGCGCAGTCACTTCTAACTATCCTGACGAAATGGTTGAACAATTTAATGGAGAAGTAAACCAAGCTCTACAAAAAGCACCAGCACATTGTACTTTAGTGATTGGCGATTTTACCACCAAGCTGGGTAAAAATAACAGGACGAGGCAGAGCTAGCTATTGGCAACTTTAGAGTAGGAGAAAGAAATGGACGGGGAAACATGCTCTTTGCTATGAACACATTTTTCTGCAAACTCGTTACTGCGTCACAACAAATACAGACTATTACTAGATATAAAAGGTATGAGGGGAGTAAGCAGAAAAAGAAGTCGTAGTTAAGAAACGTTAGAGATCGAACTAACATGAACATTGAATAACTCTTCCATATTGCAAAAAAAAAATGAAAATATGCAAGTGATCGCTAACCTTTGACTAATGAGATAGTACTAGAAGAAGAAGACGGCTGTGACGTAAGTTACGACTCTGACAATGATATTGTAACAAAGGCGAATGTAAAAATTGTCAAAGTTATAATCTAATTAGTGAACAAGCAAGTGGGATGACGTCATTTTGTAAGGTCGTTCCACTTGCTAAGACACGTACGATGTGTCGAAGTTGCATCTTTTAAGAAAAGCACGTACCTACATTATTGTGTATTGTACTATGTAATTAGACACCCCGCACGCGCATAGATAAGAGACTTAGAAAACCGAGAAGAGGGAGTCAATTTTACGGTATAAATATTGTAACTTGAGGTACGCTAAGACATGCTTATTCGCATCCATTGAGGATGCAGTATTTATGACAAATCGACACCCTCAGAGACGATGTTCCAATAATATTCATGTAAGACTGTTTTATTTTAACTTACCCTTAAATCAAGACTTGTAAAATGTTTGTATAAAATATTTGAATTCTTTAATGGACTTAGCTGTACTTATTTCTTAACTGTTTACGAGTTTACTTTAAATTGGGACTTAGAATAATTTGTATCACTTTGTAAAACTAAAGCACAGATATGAAATACACGATGTTAGTTGAATTCGACTTTGAATAAAAACCTCTCGTAAAAGCCAAGCAAAATATCAAGTGACGACGTTGGTCAAAGGCTGTACCTAAATTAAAGTAACTTTTTTCTAATAATCTCTAACAATAAATCATCAAGCCACTTCGCCACAATATAAATGGCAAGATACATAAATAACAGGCTATCTGTGGCACAATAAACAGGACACTGAACAGCAAAACACGTAAAGATACAAAAATAAAACTCTTTAAAATTATTTATTTATGTGTGGAAGCGAAAGAGATCTAAAAAGAAATAAAAAATTACGCTATGAACTATGTACAAACATACTTATGCCATAAATGAAAAGATATCTGACTATAAGGAGAAATGGAGACAATACGTAAGTAGAATGGGAAATGAAAGAGTATCCAGAAGATACTCAACTACTTACAATCCAAGAGGCAAGAGAGATGCAGTCCGGCTGAGGAAACGGTGATCTTAAACGTTGTGAAAAATAAAACAAGCAATCGCCTAATCCCTGTAGTGCAGAAGAAGAAGAAATCCGGTTTACAATGACAGGGTTGGGGTAGTCAGGAAGAAGTGTAATAAAAAAAAATCACGATTGCGACTCTACAATAAGTTCAGTCTGGCAACGATTTTAAATGTGATAGATATTACGTCACAAGTGCCAAATTACCTCAGTTTAGGCCGAAAAGTCCAACTTACAATGGGAAAATCGTAGAACACACATGCCCTAGGTTTAAATCAATTTCACAAAAATAAAAATCGGTTTGGCAACGGTGTGCGTTAAATTGCACACCAAATATGGCCACAAGTGTCAAAAGACATAACCTCAATTTACAAATGACGCTAAAAGGTCCACTTCACAATATAAAAATCGCAGTCAAGGCCTACCTGAACTCAGCCAACTCGAGAACAGCGTACAAGGTGAAAATACGAATGGTCCTCTTTATAGAGTTATAAGAACAGTAAATCATAAAGTTAACCCGGAATTAAGTTCACGTTTCCCGATAAAATCTCCGAAATAAATCACAGAACGTATATAACAGCCGATTACAAATAGCTGTGAAAAATCAAGCAGTCAATATAAAAAAAAGCGTCTCGGTGTTGAATATAAATGAAATTAAAACGTTCCATTTAAATTGCATTTATTGATTCGTACTCGAATAAAATTAGTAGTTAAATTGGTAATCGCTGTTTCAGTTTTACATTTTCATGTGTAGTTGCGGTTTAATTCTGACAATTTTGAAACGCATATATCATCCCAAATGCGAATTAAAACAAAACTATGATATTTAGCATAGAGGATATTTACTCGATTATCTATTTGTTAATTACTACACCGAGCGATTTAATTTGAAAAGATTTTCCGGTTAATGTGTGAAAATAGGCATTATAATTTAAATAATGAAGGCATTTATATTTTAAAACTTTCACGTTTTTATACAAGAATGAAAATGTTTTTAATGCATATAAAATACATAGGTGGTATTTATTAAATCAGCTCGGATTTGAAAGTACTTTCTATTTATTTATGCATGGGTTTTATGAAATAAATATAAAATGAAAAATGAAATACATATCACCCAAGATATTAAATTCGAATTATATTTAAAAGCTCTAAAGGGAGACCTAATTGTACCAGCGAATTTGTAACCAAAAAGACAGAGGTTCCAAACCCAATCCTGGTCGAATTTTTAAATTTGATTGTTTCGCTATTTAGTTGCCCTTTCGTTGATTGATTCCACTAGCTTGTATTAAGCTATTATCTCCTCACTCATCCTTTTATTCGATTATACGTTTATAGGTTTATACGGGGCGACTCACAAATCTATTAATATGCAACCCAATTTACATAATCCAAAGACAATTTTATAATAAACAATTGAAGTTTTAATTTGGTTTACTGTGGACTGCATATAAACTGTTTAACATTTCTGAATTATTATAGCATTTTTTAAATAATTTTTTATAAATAAACATTTTATTGCACTTATTTTCTTGATATTTTAATAACGTAAGCCATTTTTATTAATGTGTTAAACAGGAGTTGAAATCATATATGAAGAGGTATGAAGTGTTGCATACACGAATTGGATTGGGGGTGTTATCTTTATGTAAAAGAAGGAAAATTTAGGACACTACAATCCACGAGGCGGTTTGTTGTGTAACATGGAAGCTTAGGTCTTAGGTCCCCTTAATGTGCTCTCAATTTCGGTATGCACGAGGTATACCTATTACATAACGAAACTGGTGGCAAAACTGATGTTTATTATTACAATCGTAAATCCTGTTATGTTATAAAACTGTTCTTCAACGTACTTCCTTCTCCTGTCTACAGTTGCATTTGCAGTTGCATTGTTGGAAAAAGTGCAATAGATCATCATGTGTCAACCCCCTGCAACACCGCCATTTTCTACTTTACCTCGTCTGGTTTGAAAATAGGTTTGTTACATTAGGAAACAGGTAGCCGCGCGGAATTATCAGGCAAACAAGCCACTGAGATCCTCTTATCGGCCAGGAACTTGTATACCGACAGAACATTGTCGTAATAGGGAATCCACATGTTGTGCTTCCACAACTGTGGTTTCGTCTTTCTCACTCATTCTTTCAACTTGGCAGGACCTCAAGGCAATACTACTGATTAACTATTTAAACTAGTAATACCCATTCAACCAGGACCGTGCCATTGCTATCAAAGAAATTGATAAGCATTGCCTTCAGTTTCTTGCTGAGTCTTCTTCATACTTGGTAATGTGGGAGTTTTCTATTTCATCGAGTGCCTTCTTGCTCCTAACTAAGGCTTTTGGAGATCATTTTATAGCAGGCAAAACATACGGACGATGGCCACTAAACGTTTGGGCATTCACAGCACCGAAATTTGATTTCACCTCTGCTGGTTTTAGGAACCTTTTACTATCCCTTTAACACATCAAATTTGCCGTTCTTGCTGTTACCTCTATGGTAAAAAAGGGGTAGGAGATCCATTGTGGAACACTTATATCGATGGTGTTCCTCCTTCAGGGACCAGATGAAGATGTTCAGGTTGATTTGCAAAGAAGAGTAAAATTCAATAAACCGTATCTCTCTTACCATTTGTTGCAACGTTGTGTTGACGGCTATGCGATACATTTTTCATGTCGGTTCGAGTCGTGTAGTAGCACAGCGTCGACACGTAAATCACGGTCGATCGGATGACCACCCTGAAGAGCGTCACCCTACAGCTTTCTGGCTGAGGCTTAGCTTGCTACGGAAGAAGATAATAGTACTATAAAGCTACTCGATAATTGGTTTGGCTTGGTTAGTGCAGTAACTCACGAGCGGAGACTGTGAGATTAAGAAATCTAATAATGTATTTTGTCTCAAATTCAAAATACCCATTATGTTAAAAACTATTTTGATACGTTGCCCTAATCTGTAACCTCTTTTGCCTTACGGTGCCGAGGCTGATGCGTTAGCGAATGTGGTCTTTATGGGTGCAATATACAATCCGGCCCGGTTCTGCGGGTTACGTAATTAGTGCGCCGTTTTGTACCTACATACTGCGATTGTGTGTAAGTGTATGAACGTGTTACCTCAGATCCCTTAGGCCTATATTTGAAGGAGAGCATCGTTAACCCGTAAACTGTCGCGCGGGGTGTACAAAACACCCCACCCTCATAAATATAGTTGCCATTTTTGCTTACTGTTAGATAGGTTGCCTAAACAGTAGGTAGTTATTAGGTTTTTGCATTTTTAATTTTACATTACTGGCAAAAATGTATCTACCTATATGTACTACTTAGTATTTCAGTAAAATTAATATGCCTTTACATTTGTGTCTCTTTTAACCATTTTGTGGTCAAATTTGGCGACGAGAAACAGTTTTACGTACACAGTACGCCTGTCTTGAAATAATGATACTTAAAAAAATTAAAAAATCATCAAAGGGACTCACAGGGCTCTATAATCATTGGGGTGTTACGGACACCCCACGCTACCAACTACATCGTAAAACACGGCGCGCCTGGATAGAGGTTTATTTGGTACCCAACGGCGAATGGTCACCAGGATTCGATACCGTCCTCCAGACTGCAGAAAAATCCTGTCCATCGGGAGATTCGGTCCAAAGGCTAACATAACGCTAGTCTAGCGCTCTACCACTGCACTACACTGGCATGCCCTACAAAAAAAATTTAATTGCTCAACAGGCTATAGAATGGAAGATGTTATGAATAACCTGAAAGAGAGAAACACAGTGAGAGGAGGACATGATAATGGATACCAGATGGACAACGAGACTAACAGTGCGGACCCCAATAACAGCAAAATTAAATATAGGCTGGCCAAAAACTGGATGTAGGGAAGATAAAAAAAAACAAATCGATGCAGCTAACTGAATATCAGTTACATAGGGAAGATAACAATGGTTTAAGGTGGAGAAGGCCTACATTCAATGGTGGAGTGATATAGACTGATGGCGATAGTGATTGTAACTTTATCTTGGTTTTCCTTGATTCATAGGACCGCTGGAATCTTCTGGTGAACAGTATATCGAAACTGTCCTCAGCATTAATCTTAATCCTCCAGGGACGGAACTACTCTTCAAGTGCATCGACGGCCAATTGCAGTCATTGGGCTATAAACTGCAGAAACCGTGGTGCTGATTTAAACTTGGCACCGCGTTACTTAAGCAGATTCAGTACGTAGATGCTGAGCAATAGATATGATAAAATATAATTTCTTAAGCACACCCATAATGATGGTTCTCATTTTTGATCCAATGCCCTTCAGCTTGGTACAAAACCACTTCCTCCCGTATAAAATGCAATCTGCTTCGTTAGTACGAGAGAATAACTGGTTTCCTGTATCTTGTGAGGTAGTTGTTAGTATCAAACCTTGTCAAATGCCAATATTTAGGAAGATAATAGACCTTGCCTGCCTCTCGTCGCATCCCTCCATTACATCTTGTAAGACCCGAAGGTCTTGACGCACGGTACGGTGTACGACTCCTAAGCTAAAATGCTCATTCTGATGGACGTCGTTTTTCTTAAACGTTATACCGTCTGTCTGTTTACTTGTTATCTACAAGACAATAATCAGACGGTAGGTCTGACGAACTTTGTTGTCCTAACCGAAGTAGGAAAGTATCGGAGCCTGAGGCTCTTTCAAGACACTGTTTGGCTTCGGTATAGAGAGCTTATTTGACAAGCTTTCCAAGATCTACCAAAGTAGTATCACTTGAAGTTTCAGCAGTTACCATATATTCACTAACTGCACTAAAAATATGATTCTTTTGAAGGGAATTACTGTAATTTTAGAACTTTAGGCAATGCTAAATAGAAATGCGGAAATTGTTGCATCGAACGCCTCATGGTAGTAATTTGTCGTCTACAATCAGGTGTTACTTATAATAATTTATAATACATAATCCAACCATTTGTTTCTTGAGTAGACGAAGCTCTGCTCCTTTGGTGCATCCACGTACCCAACACCCGGAGAAAGCGCATGGGGTGATGTGACAATCATGGTTTCCCACTCCACCAGATTGTGGTTTAATTCCTAATTATCCTTAGTAACTAACTAGGTCATCCACCAGTTTTCCGACTTGTGTTTGAACACTAGACTGCAACACTCCTCTATTATTTAATGGGGTATCAAAGATATTAAAATGAAAGAAATTGCTGACTAATTCAATAACAATTCATTGGGTATTCAATAATTCCTTCTGGAATAACTTCTTTTCAGATTATCCTATTTTTTCAGAATTATTTATCTTTTTTCTGCAATTCCATGTCTTTTCTGTTTAATATACTTGGTAAATAAACGAATGGTGACCTTTTGCAAACTTTGTAGGCCCTAAAAACAATCATTCCCAATTAAAGCAATTTAAAGCTCAGTCTAAAAATCCTTAGTTTTAATTTTAAATGTAGATTCAGGATTCATAATTAATTCTTAGAAAATTAACAACAGTGATGTACAGGCTGATGTTAATTGAATTAAAATTTCCCACTTCATATTTTAGCTTTCTGCTCCAAATAGAAGTGAGCTCAATATTTTTCTTTCTTAATAACAACTAGGATTTAATTTAAATTTGTTGTATTGGGTATAAAAGGGAAATTCTCTTATTTTAAATGTTTGTTAATCAATTATTTGCAAAAATAAAAGAAAACTATGAATGATTGTAACAAAGACAAAATAATTGAAGTTCAAATTGAAGTCCTTTTAGAATCCGTCCGAAAAACATTATTTCAGAAGAGAATGACATCAAAAACAGACACAGGCTTCGCATTTAAATATTTAAAAACAATACAATAATAGTATTTATCATTTCTTTTGCAGTTTCTCCAGCGATTAAAGTCCCCAATCAACTTCTGGGAGCTCCGTTAAACACAGATGTACAACTAGAATGTTATGTAGAAGCCTTCCCAAATACAATTAACTACTGGCTTAAAAATCGAGGTGAAATGTTATTAAATGGGTAAGTACAAAGGCAAAATTGTGCATATCCCACACTTCGATTATTGTTTGATAAATTAAAATTACACGTTCATTGATTTTATTACGTTTTTTATTACTTTTCCTTTTTCTCTCTTAGTTTCACTCAGTTTAATTAATAAGTAAAATATTCGTAGCTAAAAATAACTTAAATAATACAGGTAAAGATAAAGGTATCGTTATATGAGAGAGTAGGGCCGGCAACATGGTGGGCTAAGGCCTTCTACATAGGTCGCCTTTATACCCGATTGTTTAGTACGCAGTGATATAGTAAGCACCACCCCTTTTACAATCGCCTTTCTTTCCTACCTTACCACTGTGTTTCGATTCCTAATTATTTTCAGTGATTGGGTAGGCCACCCGCTGAGCATCGAACTCGGGTTTGATACTGAGACCGTCCGCGCTACAGTCGAGTGCCTTAACCACTCGTCATTATAGACCTTAAAATCCTGGAATTTGTTTGATTGTCTTTCTCCACTCAGCTGTGCACTGTCCACTATAATATCTTCCTCTATCGTTGACAACCATCTCCTTCTTGGCCTTCTCTTTGTTTAGCTCATGTCAGGCACTCTATTGCCCGGTAACCTTCCAAATGACCCAATCACCGTATTTGCTGCTGTTTCACTAGCTTTATCACACTACTAGCTTCACCGTACAAACCATTATATTTCTGCATCTATTCTTCTTACCCATATCTACCCAACCTTTTTACCATGGTAAGTTTTCCTTAAACTCTTGCTCTCCTATCTCTCTCTAGCCTTCGTTGCCCAATTTTGCTTAGGGTCCACGTTTCACAAGTACACAACACTTTTGACTTAATTGCCGTTTTGTAAATCTGCATTTTCAGATGTCTAGATAGGCACTTTTATTTAACAATTGCTAATTGCTCTGTTACCGTTTGCTAGTATCACCTATATCTCCTTTCTGTTGTTATTGTTCCTCATTATCAACATTCCTAAGTAAGTAAAGCAGCTGATTTGTTCGAAGTTAATTTCCCTTCCATTCTACCCTTTTACTCCAAACTCCTGTTCCTCGTCATCACTTCCTGTACCTGCCATAACCACGAACTTAGATTTTTGTTTGTTTATTATTAGTTATGGTTTCTTGTCTCGTTGTGCTCCTTTGCCCTCATCACTCTCTCGAATTTTCCGTTTTCATTCCATTTCCATTCTAGGCCGGTAGTTATTAATTTCTGGAACCCCATTTTCACATTTTCCATTCCCTCACTTTCTCATGTGTTTCACTGTTAATTGTCTAAGTTTGGTTTAATGAATCATTAGATGCCCTCTAAAATTTGAAGTTAGTTTCGCAGTGCTAATATCACGCTCTCATTTTATATTAGAAGGGATTAAATGAAACAATTATATTATACTGAAATATTTAATTCAACTCAGTTACGCAAAATACTTTCACTTCGGTAAACGAAAGACGTATCTATATCAGAAAACAACAACATGTGTATATAAAATATTAACATAGTCTTGCATTCCTTAGTAAGGTTTAAGTTATATTTTTTTTATTAAATTCCTCGTGCTCCTTTGTTGGCTTAAAAATTCTTTTAAAATTTATATGAGTTGTAAAAGCACGGAAAATAACATTGAATTTCTTAATATTGCATCTTAATCGTGTAAACTTCGGGAAACTAAGATTAAAACTCAAGTTTTTATTTTCATACACACATAGCAGCATAGTTTTGTCCTTTTTTCCATAAAATTTTCTTAAAAATACAACTTTTATTTGTGCGTAATTTACGATCTTAGTCGAAATTTATTTTCAGAAACTAAATAAAGAATGAACTTCATCATAATTATTATATTGATCTGTACAAAAACTTGATCAATGAAACTTAATTAAAACAATTAATTTTCCCTAAGAATTCCATGGGTCTCCGTATTTTCACAGAATATAATATTTTCTAAAAAAAATCTCATTTAAACTGAACCCCAATCATAAACGTGACCACAAAAAAAGAACAGGTATTAACCTTGAGCTACCTCTCTTCTGGAAAATAAATCTCCAGATTTAGAGCCATTCATTCAGACAATAAAATTACCAGACGAATCCACAGACACGAATTATTAAATGCGATCCCAGATATCAAATTGATAGCGAAAACGCTCACGATGCGAGAGGATCGATGACAATAGGTTTATTGTATCATAGACGTACGTAGATAATTCTCATTTGCTCTCTTGATTTATCGGTGCTATTTCGTTTCCATAACCTGATTTGATCATTGGTTTACGTTATGAAAATCAGCTGTGAATTCTTTTTATTCCTCGTTTTCAACTCTATGCATTTTGGTTACCGAATGAACAAAACAAAGCATTTATTATGGTTGTACTACACAGTGTTCTAACACATTTTTCACATGAGGAGATGAGCAACAAAAATCTATTTGAAATTCGTGCACTCGCACAATGTCGAGCATCTGCTATAAAATAGGGCAACAGGAATTTATTGGTTGTAAAAACGCGGATATCGTCCCTGAATAGACTGGAAACGTTTACTAAGGGCTTATATGTTTTAGTTCGGTGATTCGGAAAAAAACGACCAACGATAACACCCATTCGAGTTGTTATTTTAAAGGTTGTATGCGGTCGCCGTTTTGCTAAACAAAGTAAATTTTGTAAATTCTTCAAAATTGTTTCCCTTTTCATATATTTGGATATCGTTTCTTAAAAGTAACAGTAGAGCGGGTATACAAAAGAATACGAATTAATATAAAAAAAAAACTAAAATTTTTAATTAATCGTTATAGAAACAAGACCAGATTATATTAAATGTTAAAACATTAAGGCCTTCCCATTTAATTTATCTTGGCCTCGACCGGGAATAACCGTAGCGCCATCTGTGGTGAATTTTGTTAATTTTAATATAGTCTGAGAAGAGGGGGTTAGCTGAGGTGAGATGCTTATCAGTGGAAAGTGTTCAATTTCAGTGTTTTTCGGGTCTCATAATTCGAAATAATAAGTTTTACCGTGTATTAGATTTTAAGTGTAATTTCCAGATGAACAAATTAAGCAATGAAGTAAACGTAGATGCATAACCTAAAAATTATCAAATCGCCGAATGCTGAGAATAATAAATTACATCGAAAACAAAACTCATCACCGAATATTGAAAATTACGAAAAATTGGGGATACAGAAACAATCAAAAAGATGTCTGAAACCACGAAATTAGATGCCACTAAAAAGTACAACTAACCAATGAAACTAATCAGCTGAAGGATATAATTCTGAAACAACAGATGGATACGTCGAAAGACAATTAAAAACAAGGAACTTAGTCTGTAAATGGGTGAATGATAAAGAGGATGAAAATCAAGGTCAGTCAGTTACTCCAAAATATAAAATCTGTGCTAGCAATCCTCGATGAAAACGTTGATGTGCACAAAGAAGTGGACTACATCAAAAGACATACACCAGACTATAACAGGCCTATATTAATTTCTATAAAGTGTTGGACCAGAAAAAAATAATTACTCAAAAACTCGAAGAAATTAAAAGGAACAGGAGATACTGGTTAGATGAAGATTTCACTGAAAGAGCAACGACAGAAAGAAACCAATTGTTGAAATTTCGCAAACAAATAAAGCAAAATGGTCACGAGGCTAGCTTGCAAAGTAATAAATTAGTAATAGTCTTAGTAAAAAAGGGTTTCTGATTAGTACTTCAGAAAATGACGATAGAAACAGTACCAAAGACAATCTCGCCAACGATCAACAGATCAAAATCAAAATTCAAGGGAATCTAGAAAACTAAATCAAGACTTTAGAAATAGGAGAGCCGAACCTAAATGGACTCAAAACTTTTAAATTGATTTTTCAAAACCTCAAGCTCAGGATTCGTCGGGACGAGTAATCACGTACACACTACACGTAAGCTATCAAAAACAATCATAAATAGAAGAATTGAACAAAATAGATCGTCTGTTATTAGTGTTCTCAGGCTTTATTAAAAACAAAAGAATTTAAGTTTTCATCCTCAACGTATACATAGGTACTTCCCATATAGCGCTTTCCTTTAGAATACCACAGTTTGTCAGTGCATTCTGTTGCTGAACGTTATTCGTTCGGTACTTTAGCAACTTCCAACTTTACTTGAATAAAAGTTGACTACCAGTGCCACCTAACGGCTCTCTCTGGCACTATTAAATTACAACTCTAAGAATTTATTACTCAATACTTTAAGAAATTTACGTGATTTACGATATTACTGTTTTTGTGAAACGTGTCTAGGTTTTTCATTATTTTACTTTCCATATTTTTGAATTATATGTATAGTAAATACGTACTATTATTTTCACTTATTTTAGGAGAATAGCTTGAATCCTTGTCCTTCAATAAAATCTAAAAAGAAGTTAAACATAATATTCCGCAATATTTCCTGGGTTTTCATGTAATTTAGCGCCCTTGCAGAAGACTTACTCGATTTTAGAACGTGGATATACGCAGTTAATCTGATCTTTCACAATAGGTTTATCCTACAAGTGATCCTTTACCCTCTAAGTCATTAAATTCTACCAACAAACAAGATCCTTGTTTTGATAAGCATACCGAGATACAAATATACACGCTTTGTGGTAATAAATTTTTTTATCAAGAATCTAATAACGAATAACCCGAGTACTACTTTAATTCCTTCGCAATATAAGAGAAGTTTTCTGATTTTATTGCGAAATTTTATCTTTAATTTCTAAACTTGTAACGTTTTAATATTATACAAATATTTTCAACAAAATTCTGACGACTTTTAATAAATTTTCGGTTCTCGCCGTTATTTATGAATTTTTTAAACGCGAGATTTATGAAAAGCGTCACATAGTAAGCCGTGAAAAATCCCAAAAATCCAACAAAGGCGTTTTAAAGATTTAATAAAGCGCCATTAATTACTAACAACTTCATTTAATGAAAATCGGATTAAATAAAACATTTTAAAAGGAGCGCCTGAAAATTTTAGAACATAAAAGCTTGCATTCGAACTTCCGTCTCACACAAAAAGGAAGTAAATAATAAACCGAAAGATCAAATTAAATATAAATACCTTTCCTGTGTAACTGAAAACTTCATTCGGAGCTGTCAACAGGGAACCTGGAGAAAACTTTTCAATAGAATGGAAAATACCATCTACAGAATTTAACAGTTTATTAAATTAGGTTTCGGGTATCTCTATTCACACAAGTATTAGAAATAAAATTGCGGTGCATGGCGAATGTGTTTTTATTCTTTTTTTTTGTTCTTTTTCTTGATTGAATGAAACTAAATACACTTCGTTCGTGGTTTTTTAGGTTTTAACTGACTGGTTTTTGTTGAAAATAGTTTAATTTGAAACGTTGCAGCAATGGACCAGCAGGAGTTGCACATTGTTATATTTTCACTTATAAATCTTTATCTCGAGGTTTCTCTTTGCAGTTTATAAATAATGCAAGCTTGACTACTTCAGATTAAATAATCTGACAACAATCCACAAAATTCGAATATTTAATCTTACAATGCTATAATAAAGCTGACTAAAGCGATAAGTTGCACAAATAAGCACTTTCCGATACATAGAGATGTTTATTTATATAGTATATATTTATTTGCACAACACGAGAGATTCAATGTAAAACCCCCAACTGTAGAAATACAACGGAGCCGACAAACTTACACGACTCCAACGGCCAACGAGCGCTGTCAGTTTTCTTCTCAACTGCCTTTCGGAGTCCTTTCTGCGTTTATTTAAAATAGGAAACATCCTGACATCATAACGTCTGTGAAATACTAATAACTCGTAACCCCAAAAACTAAATTTTCCAGGATAAGAAAAAAACGTTTTTTTTTAAATTTGATTTCTGTAATTTTGCGTATTTTTGCTATTTTAGTGTTGAAAGGGAATAGTTTCTTATACGCTAATCATTTTTGAGTTTAGATTAGATTTTTACTTTTTATTGTGGGTTACGAGGTAATGATCCTTACATTGTATTCGCAAGGTGGGTTACAGTTACAAGGTTTGGCCTAAATTATACATTATAAATAAAGTAAAGCCAAACATTTTTAATTATTCGCACTAATAACACATACCACAACGAAAAGTTAAGTATGCTTTTCATTTAACCAAAGCTCCGTCAAATTGTGGCTTACAAGATATTTGAAGCATGGGTCGTGTGGGATACAGCATTATAGAATTAAAGATTACGTTGGGTTAAGAGGTATTTCTTTTAGTACTAAACTCCTCTGGGTTACAAGAGACAGTGGGAAACAGCAACATACATGAAACTTGTGATATCCAGGTTAGAGTGAAACGGACGCGACAACGTAGAATAACATGTGAATGAACATATGTCAAGGATGATTAATAAAGACAGAATAGCAAAAGTGGCCAGAGACAGTAAACCCCATGGATCTAGACCGCCAAGAATACCAGGAAAACTATGGCGAGACAGATAGCAATCGATTTCCACTGGCCACGGTTGACCATCAGTAAAAAATACACGCTCCTGGTCTATCATACGATAAAGAAGAACAAGTCAATGGTTTAGTATTGCGATGTAAGTATATGAAGGTAAACTGCCATGTTGGGGTAGACCTAAAAATGTGCTATTATGTCCAAATATAAATTTTGTAACTTAATTAGCTCACGAACTTCGATGAATTGCTGACAGCGCCATTCGTTGAGAGTTTGCAGAAGTTGAGCTGATATCTTTGATACGAAAGGTGCTTGTGAAGGCCTCAAACTGGTATGACTTTAAAAAGCGGTATCACTTCCATTAAAGCACTAGATTTCACAGTTTCCAATTACGATATATGGACGAATATCATACGTTTTTGATTTGCCTCTATAGCTCAATTGGTGGAGCATTCGCGTGTAAAGCCGAAGGTCAGTGGTTCAAAGCCCTGCGGAGGTGATGTTATTCTAAACATATCTTTTTTATAATTCGTTAAAAATACATTCCAGTAGTTTTGTGAAGTAACAAACAATAACAAAGGGTAATGTTAGAAAATTATAGAAATTCTCGTAATGGTCGCTTTAGCTAATTTAAATTTACCGTCGGTAGGATGGCGTAGTCATTGACATATTATCGTCTGTGAAATAGTAATACCTCGTAACCCACAAAATTGCAAAAATGCGTTTTTAATGTTTTTGTATCACGTAAGCCATCTCTAATCAGTGTAGGAACACCTCGTAAGCCACAATTACGCCATTTCATTGAAAATGCTGTTTTCTAATACCTTGTAACTTACAACTCAACAAAAGGTTTTCAATAACAAAAAAATTCAGAGGAGGAAAGCTTTCGTCTAGACAAAAATCTAAAAAATGTTTTATTTATTATCGTGTATAAAGTTTCCTACATCCCTTCATATTGGGTCGTAAAACTTTATCTTATATTCACGTGTAAAGTCTCTTTTCTGTAGGAAAGATTGAAAGAATGACGCGGTAGGAAATACCGTCGTAAGTTTTATCTCAAGTTCAACATAATTTCTTTCCTATTAAAAGTTTCCCCGTTCGATTTTATCGGAATTATATTTTATTTATAGATTTTATTGACTGTCGAAATCAATAATCAGCTCCCATTTCCAAGTCTGCGACATAAAATACAGTTGCCTGCTGAATTATTAAAACATGTTTCCATTAAAGTTGTTCTGGTATAATGTGGAAAATCATAGAATTGTAGATTATAGATCAACACGTATAAATAATAATCAACATTCATGTAGGGTTCCTTTCTGAATAAACTACTGTTTCAGGTAGTTTGATAGTGATTTTAAGCGAGTTCACCAAGGGATCTGCCATAGTTATTTGATTTTCGTTATTTGTATGGCGATGGGTGTTGATTGTTCAGTTCACATCATTCAGACCAAGTTAAATATTGTTGTAATTACTCTACCAAAAAGCCCCTTTTAAAAAAGTCACGACCATCTATAATTTTCTTAAAAGACATAAATACGTGTTATGTCATGCAAACGAAGAACTAACGGCAAACTTCAGTAGGATGACTCAGTTAAAGAAATAACTAGTGGGCCACGAGTTGGTGAAATTTTACAATTTTGCAACAAATTCCGAGATTTCAAAGTTAAATCGTATATATATTTGTTTAAAGGAGCAGATACACAATAAGAGAAGAACGCAGCGGATATAGGGTGTACATGTCCATGGTAGTTCGCCTGTTTTCGCCAAAAGACGTGGGTACCTACAACTGCGTTTCTACAAATTCGTTAGGAAGGGCCGAAGGGACGCTTCGTCTTTATGGTAAGTTATTTACTTCTCTTTTTTATACTATGGCTTAAGAATTTCAAACCACCTTACTTGAATCTTTGATAATAAATTATCAAAATTAGACATAGGCGGTGTCATTTAAAAGTACCTGGGGCTACTTGCAAAGTTTTTCTAGTTTTAGTACATATGTAGACGGCGAATTTGCGGTTGTAATATAATGTTATCTTCGTTTTCTTCTGCTCTTTCTGTTTCTTCATATCATTCTTCTTTTTCTTCTTATTTTTTGTCTTTTTCCTCGTCCTCCTCCTCGTCCTCCTTCTCCTCCGACATCAGCACCACCACCTTTTCCGCATCCTCTCCTTATTTATTGTCTTCTACCTTGTGTTGCTGTTCTTTTTGTCCACTCTTTTATTCTTCTAAGCAACAGTTCAAATAAGATTTTGCCTAGAATCGCCTTGATGATGTATAATTAATAATACGTATAATTTGTGCTACCTGCCACTGATTTCATTTGAATGTCACAGTAATTCTTGCAATTCGATTTTCTTAGCTTTGGCTTTAGTTATAAAATATGTGCTGCATTAATGTAAAAAATAGAAAAAGAGAAGCTCTATCTACGATATTGCTCAATTTATGAAGGATGCAACAAAAATATAGGACATAAAATTAACCATAGCTTCTCGGGATGTATATCGTCATTTGTTTAAAAGACGTTTCGAAATAATTAACGACAATTAAAGAACAACAATTTCACCTTTATCACTCGACGCGTGTTCAAGAAATATTTCAAAAAGACGAATGACGAATCTTTCGACAGTCTCAAGCATCCCGTTCCTTAAATGCTTCTCATCCTAGTTATATCTATGAAATAAATTCTTATTTTTATAAAATTCCAAAAGCAAAAATCTGTCAGATGAAGACCGGCCCCGGCGTCGACCAAGACCTCTTGCAATCCAAAGCGCAGAGTATGCTTCCCACAAAAATTCTTTTATTCGTTCGCTGAAATGAGCTGTGTTGCATACAAAATTTTCAGAAACATCTTACAACATACGCTAACGACATAATTGGAGAATACCAGGCCGGTTTCAGACAGGGCAGATCTACCGTGTACCAAATTTTCACAACATGACAAATACTGGAAAAAGCATGAGAGTACAACATACCAATATATCAATTATTCATTTACTTCAAGGAGGCATATGATAGTATAGATCGAAACAGCTTGTATAACATTATGGAAGAACTAGGCATCCCGAATAAATTAATTAATTTGACAAGAATGACAATGGAAACCCCCAGAGCTGCGGTAAGGATACAGAATAGAATATCGCCTACGCGAAAAGACTACTGGAAAAAGTAATTAGAGAAGCAACAGACAACACTGGCAGTACCATCATTAACAAGTCACACCAAATGATCAGATATACAGATGATACCAACCTGGTAGCAAGATCGGAAAGAGAAGTTAAGGGACATACACAGAAGAATAGAAACTCACGCCCAAAGAATTGGACTGCAGATCAACGAGCAGGAGACAAAAGTGTTAACAGTAAAACCTCCAAGAAGAATAGGTCAAAACTTTACAATAGAGGACAAACATTTTGAAGTAATACAACAATTCAAATACCTGGGAACTCAACTAAATAGTGAGAACAAGATAATGCAATAAATTCAGCTACGTGTCACAGCAGGAAACAGAACATATTTCTCATTAATACCAATCTTTAAAGCATCAGATATGTATAACAAGAACAACCAAATTAAAGATTTCTAAAACTATGATCAGACCGGTGGTCACATATGGATGCCAGACATGGCCAATGACCAAAGAGGCAGAAGAAACATTACTGCGCTTCGAAAGGCGAAATATTATGAAGAATTTTCGACCCAGTACAAGAGGATGGCATATGGAGAATAGGTACACTTTTGAATTGAGACAACTCCATAAGGAGGCAAACATAGTAGAGTTTTCAAAACTGCTAAGACTGAAATGGGCAGGGCATGTAGAACGAATAGAACTACATAGAATACCAAAGAAAATACACCAAGGACGAATTGAAGGCAGAAGAAATAGCCGTCCAAGACAAAGATGGTCCGATAACATAGAAGGGGGTGCACAGCAAATACTTAACACCCAAAACTGGAGGATTAGTGCACAAAACAGGGAAGAATGGAGGCAAAAATAAGGGAGGCCCAGGTCCAGTAGGGCTGTAGCGCCACGGAGAGAGAGAGAGCGAAATGAGCTGGAACGCCATAGTTTGCCTACTCCCTAAGGTTACTTAATCTTCCAAATTTTGTAAAAATAATGAATCATTTTCGCCATTAAAATTATTAGCGGGAGAAGCTGGCCCTACTAAATAATTATTAGCAATTGTAGCTCACACTTTTGTTGTAAAATTAACTTGTTGGTAAGACCCCCTTTTGGCTTTCAGATTTTGCTCACCTAACACGTGAGCATTATAATAACAAGTAGCTTCACCCGTAAACAAAATCCTATTGAGAAAATTGGCAGTATCGTTATTTTCTTCAAGAAGTCAATAATTGCAAAACCTCATTCATCTAGGATAGCCTTTAAGAAGTATTTCCTGAACATATGTCAGGTTGTAAAGGTGAAATTATCTTTCTTTGGTTTTTCTCCTAACAATCATGTGAGGCACGTGACATTTCAAAAGTATTTTTTAAACAGAGATGAAAAAGTATTGAAATCGAAGAAACCCAGACACGGTCCGCCAAGAAAAGAATTGTTTTTGCAAAGCAACTGTTTTTAGTTTTCACCCCAAGGAACTATGTTTAAGTCCATGCCCTACATTTTTGTTAGACTTTTTACATTCAACGGTTTACACGAATCAAATTAATACGTGAAGTCCACGGCTTTAAGAAACAGAATTATACCGAATTACCGACATGAACAGCCAAACGCTCCAGGAACCATCACATGTCTGTCTTCAATGCTTTTTAAAATAAAGACATCAACGATCAACGCCTCTTACAGAGACTTAATTTTCAGCGATTCTGTTATTTGCCTCAGTTTACTATTTTACTTATTTACTTTTACCCTTTAAAATATATTAGCACCTTGACTGGTGCATTCGACTTCCATTCGAGAAGTAATTTTTTGACTGAATCCATAGTTTCTTTTGTACCAGTAAACTTTCTTCTTTCTAAAAACTCCTTCGGGGCTACAAACGAGTGAAATTCCGATGGTAGGAAATTTGGACTATTTGCAAAAGAGAAAGTGAAAGTATAGTCCACTTCAACTTCTGAATAGTTACCATCCTGTAGCAACATTTGAGTGAACATTTCCTTGTAAGAAGCATATCAGCAATGGTCTGTTTTTTCTATTCCTGGGACTGCTTATTTTTGCTGATTGTGTTCACCACTCGCCCTACATACCCTAGAAAAGTCAATCCTTATCATTTGAAGTCTTGAATTAAAGTCTCACCGCTAATAAGGGTTTAACAGATATCTCTAGCTGTTTAAGGTGAGTTTGGATATGAGGCTGAAACTATTTTAATCATTTGTAATAAGTCTCTAACATAAAGTCTTTGTGAATTTACTAATGCTTCAAACAATTGTTGACGACCAGTTACTAGATAGAATGATAAGGAAGAGGCTCGACACAAAGACAAATTCAGTTGAAATAAAAGGCGAAATGCAGTTAATAGGTAAAACGAAAGATAAGGACTTGGAGATAATTATACATGGAAGACAGGAATATATTCAAACGAATCTCTTCGAAGAACAGGATATTCGTCTGTATATTTTCTTCAGCAATCAAACAACTAGCGACAGTTTTTAAAAACACCCTTGGCGGAAATTTTGACATTTATGTGTATATAGTTGTATGGAAGAGCTTCCTCTTGAAGGGAGACTTCATTTCCTTTTCTCTTTCTTCTTCTCCTCCTCCTTCTTCTGTTTCTTCTTCTTCCTCCTTCTTCTGCTTCTTCTTCTCCTCCGTTCTCTAATCCTTCTTTTTCTATATTTTCTGCTTTTCCTTCAATTTCCTCTTCTCCGAAGCTTAACCAACCTTCGATTGCAAGTGCTATGAGATATCTTTGCATGAATACTTGTCAGGAGGTTAAACTTGTCCATGACGTGAAGAAAAGAAGATCTATCATTATTGTTAGTAGGTTATTATTAAAGGCGTTAACTTTTCCTTCGAAGAAGCTCATAGAGATTCTAATGAAAGACCCTAATCAAAAACAGACACACCTTTAAGTCTAAGCACTAACGAAAAGTTAAACCACTTTTGGAAAGAACTGTTCGAAAGGAAAACTAAGGATATCATACGATTTATGACTCATAGTTTCAACATGAAACTCAAAAGATTACAATTGATTTGATTAAACATCCTACAGATTGGGCAATTATTTCCTCGTTAATTTCTTCTATTTTTGTATTAAAATTTGAAATCTCTTCAAACAGGCCCCGTTTTGGTTCCAGAAAGCATATAACATGCAGTTTGAAGAGTGTACGAAAGTACTTCCTAACAGTCGCGAGAAAAGGCCCTTCCAAGGGGTTACGCATTTCTGAAGGAAACGAATGTAAAACGAGTTATTAACAAAATTATTCAGGTTATATTCATCTATTCTTTGTTGACGCATCGTACTTTAAGGTTGGTACCTACTTTCAGTAGTACTGAACTTATCAAACAGCACGTGTGGTTTTAAAACTTTAAAGAAACAATAAAGCCTTAAATATTTAAAAGTATCTAGTAAACCATGTTTTTCAGAATTCTATGAGTCATTTTCAGTTATTTTTGACCTCAGATTTTAGTATTTTGGTCTGTATTGTTTAAATAATTATCAATTGATGTTTTGAACACGCAATGACCATTAACTATAAAGACATAAAACCAAATTAAAAATCCATCATCTGTTAAATTGGTAGAATTTTCGAACAAAATGAAAAATGGGACCGAAACTGTTGTTTAAGCAATCCACTAACGAACGTGAAAGCCATTAAATAAAGTGTTACCGGTCAGGAAATATGAAACTGTTCAGACCCTCCCGTCATCTGGATTATCTCCACTCACTCGCCCGACGTTTTAATCTAGCTCTCCTTTTGGATGCTTTTACTTTAAAAGATAAATAAAGAGGTGAAATGCTTAAAGAAACGTAATAAATGAGGAGCTAAACCTAATAAAAGCGCAAGGTAAAGAAATCCAGAAGGTGGTGAATAGTTTTCTATTAATTCGGGACAGATTTAATGCGTTTTTTTTTATTGGTAAACCTCACTCAAATCGTGAAAGGGGAAGTGACAATACAAGTTGATTTAAATAAACGATATAATATCATCAGGTTTTAGTATTTGCTTTGCTTTGCCGAATGGAATTTTATGGTTATACACGTACCTACCCATAATTTATGAAAGAGGTATTATGTGCTTGATTTATTTACAACAAAGTGAAATTTCAACAACGTCAGCACATGTGTGATAACATCACTTAGCATTAAGCAGAGGATATTAAAGCCTAACTTCATATTTACTTTATATAAACGGGGTTTACACTTAAAATTGTTCTCCAGAGTAAAGATTATGACTGAAGAGCAGCTAAACTAGGCACGGTTTCTAGCATTCCGGTGCTAAATTTCAGAAACCCTTCTAAATGTCTGCCACGCCTAAATTAATTGAAGTTTGCATGACGTAAATCATTTCTTTTAATAATTTCGCTGACGATTCAAAAATTGACAGTTATTCTGGGCCATTTTTTCAGTTTATCAACTGTTACTACAAGAAACAAAATCAATGTCTTGGAATAGTTCAGTTATTTACAGTCAGTTGTTATATTGTAACGTAGTGGCTCGCAAGTTATAACCTTAATTCATCATTAAAATTATTTAAAAATTAAATCAAGTGCAAACGTGGTGGTTTATTTATAAAAAGTTACGCCACGTGGAGATTTACTGCTAGAGGTTTGACAATCGAAACTTTTGTTCAACTAACATAACATAATTATATTAGCACATATTGATTAGTGTTACAAAATAGTTTGCAGGTGATAAGCAGAGTAAACAAACAATTACTTAAATCAATTCAGATTGATCTTGAATCGAAACAATTAGCACAGCTCAAATACAAGTACATTCGGTTGTCTTAGGTTAATCGTAGGGAACATCACTAACACAGAGGCCCTAACTTCTTATAGACATGGTGCTTTATCGGCCACACTAACCATAATCACTTCTTACTGACTGCTATTATATAACAAGTCAGCTTCTACGCACACGTGTTGCAAAGGCATTCAATCTGCTGTGGCATCCTTCATAGTTTGCCCATTGCGTGATTTCTTTGACGTGCCGTGACAAACCCTATTAATCTGACTGACTTTAGCTAAGCTTAAGAAAGTTGGGGATTTGATTCTATCAGACGATTGTACTGGGCTGTTCAAAATGATTCATTTGATTTCAAAAAAGCTTATTATTCTACCGAGCCATCGTGAATTAATGTGTCGTACACCAAATGAAAGCGAGAATCTTGGAGTTTTCCAAAGGCCCCACCAGATAACCCTGCGACAGGGAGTCTGTAAGCAAATTACCACCGCACAACAGAAGGTGTTCTATATACTGCAGTTTTCGAACTCCGAATCGCCTTGATCCACCGGATGCTCACAGCATTCGTTGATAATATCGCCATTTCGAAGTGTAAAGACGAGAGCACAAGACGACCATGTGTCTCACAAGAATGTAGAAAAGAATCAAAGAGCCCTCCGTACGTAAACCAAGGCAATCAATCAACCATAGTTATCCCAATAACTTGGTGCTGCAACTGCCCTCCTAGGCCACCGGATTCCATGAGACTTCTTATTTTGGGGGTACGTGAAGATGCTGTGTATGAACCACAGTGGACTGCAACTCTGCCTGAGATCTGAGATTAGTAGTCGCATTGTTACTGATACGTAGTTACACAAGAGGCAAGCTGAGGCGAGTGAAGACGGGTCTCGACTATCGTTTCGACGTTGTTCGCTTAACTAACTAAAGCAACATGATATAAACTAGGCTAGGTTTGTTATCAGGCGCTGTGCTCAAATTGACTAGCTCAGTAACTAAAAACAAGAGGCTGAAAATAATTAGTTGCACAGTTACACAGTCGCAAATAGATAAGAGAGAAACAAAGGCATTACCGTCGCGGCGTTGAAACCGGCAATGATGGTTTAATTGGACGCCGATGATGGGTGACAGCGTGCCAGAGAGGGGGAGCGACGGTGAAGAACCTGGATTTTGACCTAAGGAGAAGTAGTGTGTTAAAGGTGGCAGGATGGCGACGTAAGCGGCGGCTAGCGGTTCCAGCAGTTTCTAGGTAGCTGGGAGAAGGCAGCGAGCGATTCCAGCAGTTTCTAGGTGGCGGCTGACAGCAGGCAGCGTCCTGTGATGTAAGCGATGGCGAGTGGTTTCAGCGGAGTGTCGTGGTGCTGTTTCTAGGTGGGTGGAAGCGAGCAATATCCGGTAACGTAAGCGACAGCGAGCGGTTCCAGCAGAATGTGAAGTTGGCTGAAAACGGGCAGCGACCGGCGGCGCAAGCGATGACTAACGGTTCCAGCAGAGTGTCCAGCCCCAAAATGTTGTGCTGCTCTCCCATTAACTGGCGAGCGGAAGTAGAAGTGGAAAAATTCCTATGTTTTCATTCTTCGGAAACAATTGTCGCAAAAGTAATTACTTATTTGTCTAGTGGTTGTTATGATGGCCCTGCTGGTGTCATGATGCGTCGTTTGATATTTCACTTGATATGGTTGTGCCGAGTGAGAAAGGGTTTATCACATTTTAACGCATCAAGCGAACAAAACTCCGCAGCGGTATTTTACAACGCAGGTAGGTATTGATAAGGTTACGCAAGCAGTAGAATTTAAGTGGAGTTTGATGTTAAAATGCAGCATTTTTCAGCTCAATTTAGATTACGGTATGCTTCTTGCAAATAGAATGTAATTGGCATTTTCTGGGAAATTATTTCCGCTGAACTACGGGATGAAATTTGATCCCTGGCACCGTAGGTGGGTAGATCCAAGCGTCAGGTCACCCAGCTTGCGGTCCATGACTGTTGAGGCGTGACGGAATCATTGTTTTTAGAACAGGTCGTTTGAGAAGCGGACCATGGAACCCTTTTTATGGGGGTTAATAGGGGAACGGGGTAATTTGAAAAGTAGTATACCCTCGAGTTGACACATGTCTTTTTGTCGTCAGATTAAGGGGGAATTTATGGTCAGGGAAATAAAGTTCATTTTTTTTAGTGAAAGTGTTAAGGATTTTCTTACTGCTATTATAAATAAAGCTTATCACCGGCTAGTCGAGGGCATAATATCGAAGATTGTGTTACACATAAAGATCTTATAATGCGCAAGGCAAAGGTTGAACAATTTTTCTTTTGATTGATGTAACACTAATAACTGTATTCATTAACTTCCAAAATAATATCAGTTGAAATCGAACTAAGTATTTGGAATAAGGTATCCCTTGTTACTTTAAATACTTCCAGAGGTCCCAGCCTGGAGCGCGGTTGGCGTTCGAACATAGTACCTTAAAGTTTAGAAGGCCATTAACCATAGCAATCAATAATCGACTTAATTTAAAAAAATGTTTGATATCTAAATGCGAATATCACCAAAATGGCGACGATGTTATAAAATTGTGACGTAGTGACATGAATTTAATTGGGTGCTAACATTTTGTTGCAGAAATCAAGGTGGGCCATGGAGGTAATCACGATTACGTCAGCATTGTTGGAGGTACGTATTCTACTCAATGTTTTAGAGTAGGTATATTGTTTAAAAAAAACTTTAAATAAATTAAAACTGCTTTGAGTAGCAGCGGATAGTCGCATGTAAAAGACCTTGATCTTTGACACAGGCGTCTCAGGTTCGATTCCTGAGACCAACAAAATCTCAGGCAGAAATTTTAGAAGAACGTACACTTCTCCGTAGTTCTAAATTTACATTAAATTGGCTGCGTAGTTAACATACCAACAAATTTGACCTTCTCCAATCCCTTAATATTATTAATTGCTTTGTCTCTCCTTCGGTGGAAAAAAGCGAACACCCATAAAATAAAACGAAATCTCAAATACTCGCCTAAAAAATTATTTTAACAAACAAGGAAACTTTCAATACCGTTTCGAAGAATTCAGAACTTAATATAATTTACTGGCCTTACCGATCCTACAAAAGAATCGTAAAAAAACTTGTTCAAACTTTTACTATAGTAAAACGGGGAAAAAACTAAGTGGAACTGGACAAGTGCGAATTTGATAAAGAAAGTATAAGGATCTTTACACCAGATTAATTCTGAATATGGGTTCACTAAGGACATCCTTGAAACAGTTCACCAAGGGTGACGGAGAGAAGTTTATGTGAGCCGAGGTTCATAAAAAAGTTTGGAGAAAGTTTCAAGAGGACTTTGTCGGGGTGTTGGGTTTCAGTTTAATATAATACGGAGACGTATAATAATCGTTAAGATTTGGTAGAATTATTTCAGTTAATAACCAAGTTTCAAAATTGAAAATTACTACAAAGTTAAAATAACTAAGCAGAAAGAAAATGTACACAGAATATTTTATAAAATAATACACAAGCAAGTCACTTCTGAAATTGTTTTGTTGTATGGTAGGTCGGCTTTTGTTACACTGACAACTGAAATTGTCACTGTTAATTGCTTATTTCTATTGGAGATAATGCTAATTTAACTTGATAAAGCTTGCTTGAGTACAATGAACACCTATTCGATACGCCAAACAACTAACACGCCACCAAAGCATTAAGAAACGGACAAGTTCCAAGTAGGCGTTCAACAAACGACAGTTGACAGCCGTAAATAGAGATCTGAATATTACCGAACGAACGACAACTCATTTTCGGTTCCATAGCCTCCTTGATGTAAATACGTCTATAAACACCTCATAATAAATCTGAAATAAATACAGTATTTAACGTAAGAAATACAAAATAAGCAAGACAGAAACGAAGTTAAGCGCGAAGCGAAAATCAACAGAAATAATCATAAACACCAACTGAAAGGAAGAGTCTGGCAACAGTTCCAAGAAAATTAACTTAATGAAGCAGCACTTTAGAACAAGATTCATAAATTAACGTATAAGACTCAATGTTTTACTCGAAAGCATTTACACACCTGCGTGTTATGTTATATACATAGTTAGAATGAACTATTAGTCGACTTCTTAAGTCATCCCTTCTATAATTTATCAATGCAAAGCTTATACATGTTCTGGTGTAATGGATGTAGTGTGTTCTGTATTTGGTTAACAGCTTTCTGGTTTGTTATTGTAATATTTAGGAGAAATTATTACACTAAATGTAGGTACATACCTTTTGTAATTTATTAAAATGGCTCTCTGCAATGTGTTTGTGAGGGTTGAAAGTATTTAAAGAGCTCACAGTTAATTATATGCAATTGAGGCATGTCTGTACATTTTAACTGGCGAAGACTTGGATGATAATACTCTCTTGCAAATTATACTCAAACTAATCTGGATTTCAGCGACATTTTTCATACTTGTAGTCAGAAAAGAAGTTTGTTAGCCCCACCTACCCTGACAACTAGGAATTCCAGGGCCACTCTTAACTTCTACAGCGCCAAATTTAATGTTAATTAAATAATAGGCAGTTTGGCAAATCAAATATTTTTATTAATTGCTACGAATGCACCTACCACATCTTCAAACTTCTTAAAAATGAATTTTAAAAAAACGCTGCAGGAGATAGCTATGAAGACATAAGAATGACAGATTTATAAATGGCAAATGTCTAACTTGTTGCCTTTATCAAATTGCAAGAACCATCTAGTCGAAATATCCCTGAATTATAGTGCAAGTTATAAAGTAGCCCCGACTGCTTTTGTCATATGACCTATTTAATCTGGAATTATCTAACAGGATGTACAATGTACATGCACTATATAATATGTAAATTATCGGATTTACCACAGAAACGTCGATGACTTTTCTTTATTGAAGGTAATCTTTCATGGTGTAAAATAAATTTTGTTCTAATGTCATATCATATAAGTTATTTATTTTAAGTTGTATATGTGAAACCATCATTGCTGACCTGGATGACGTTGAGGTTAGTATAGTTGCCTTGTAAACCAAAAATCTCGCATTCAATTCCCGGTCGCGGTCGATTATATTTTTAATGTGGAAAACTATTCCCTCTTTAGAAAACAAGGTAAAACCGTACGTCCCGTTGCAACACGATGTCTGGCAAGTAAAGATTCCTTCCAGAGGTAAAAATCCTTTAGATCCTTGTTGATTAGTACTAATCACCAGACAAGTCGACGCACATTGAAATCCTTATAGCACCTTCAAACCCAGCTTTCACTCAATACATAAATAAATAAAACCGTCGTTCTAGTCATTATAACAGTTTCATTTTATATTCATTCGTTGATAACGACAGAAGAACCGGACACCGAAGTATAAATATTCACTAAACTAATTCAAGAAGCCACTTGGGAGGCAATACCAGCTACAAAACCGAAACATCTGTAAACAACAGACTGTCCAATAGACATTCAGAAATCTATAGAATAGAGAACTTCGAAAAAATTTGAAAATATCAAGACATCCACAGGATAAAACAAACTATAATCGAGTAGCAAGACAACTGCAAGAATTACTAACAAAACTCAAGAACAAGTCATTTCAGAACTACCTTGAAAGTCTAACGCCATCAGTTGATGCCGAATATTCTTTATAGAAAGTTGCGCGATGACTAAAACAACCAAGAGCACATATACCACCTTTAAGAGAACCGACTGGTGAAAGAGCAAAAACGAGTAAAGAAAATACTAATACTTTTGCTGACTAGCAAAATGTGTTTAAATTTTAAACCTTTTCCAACCTCTGAATAAAATGGAGATAATGCAATGTAACGTAAAGAACCAGGACAACCAAGAAGACCTATACAGCTGACAATACCACAAGAAGTAAAGAACATAATCACGAATGACTTAAACCCAAAGAAAGAGCCCGGCTACGGCCAAATTACAGGCAAAGTAATCAAGGAACTCCCTCAGAAAGGGGTAGCTATGTATGCTGACACAACCTGTAAATTTAGCTTTCAAATTAAAATTCAAAAACTAGGTAAACCACCCAACGAACTCGCCTCAGATCTGCCGATTAGCCTGTTGCCCATTCTGTCCAAATTCGCCGGTAAATATCTTATCAAACGATTTAATAAAATAATCGTTTCAGAAGATAAAAGATTGATAAAAGTTTAGCAGAAAAAAACTAATGTGTGGCAGTATTCCTAGGCGTCAGCCAGGCGTTTGACAAGGTTTGGTACCAGGAGCTGCTATAAAACCTTCCATATGAAATCTATCTCAGACTCAAATCATACCTAAGTGAGAGATACTTCCTGGTAAGACACAAGTCGGAGATAACAGAAATACACCCAATAATATAAGGCGTACCACAGGGTAATGTACTAGGTTCGATGTAGTAGCTATTTACAGCTGATCTTCCAACAACGAAACTGTAAGTACAGCGACATTTGATACCGCCATCTTAACTGTATATCGAGATCCAACTGAAGCAAGGAATCTACTACTGCAAAAAATATATAAAACAGAGATGTGGGCAAAAAAATTTCGCATTAGAGTAAATGATACTAAGTCCAATCATATTACCTTTACAAAATGTCGTGGAAGCTCAGCACAGTTGGATATTCACCTTGACAAAGGACTACCACGGCGCACGCACATTTGGAAAAAACGTAAACAGCTGGGAGCTCAGTTCTAACAAAGGCGTTGACTACTAGGCAGGCAGTCCCAACTGCACTCCTCAATAAATTACTTGCATACAATGTCATCCTCAAACCAGTAGGGATCACCAAAATCATCGAGAGGTTCCAGTCAAAAGTATTACGCTATATCCTTGCACTATTTCGTTGATACCTTGTATGTTTAAGTCTGTCCTTATTTTGGGTGCTTCTTTTCATATCTATCCATGTCTAACCCGCCACAGTTCTTGAGAACCTCATTTCGAATGTTTGTAGTCTGTGCTCTGACACTTTGGTCAATATCTAACATTACCACATATACTATATGCAACTGACATTATCTCGTAGAAGAAGAATATTATTTATTTTTCTGGTCTTATTTCTTAGAGTTGTATATTAAATGGTTGATGGTTCCAAATTTAGTAAAGAAAAATGGACCGAAAGGACATCGTTTACAAATTAGCTTAAGAACTACCAACTGAGTATAGCAAAGCCATTGAAAACAAGAAGCGCAACAAGCTAATACGAGTAAAGAGAATACGTTACCACAATCAAGGAGACTTACTTAAGAGATGTGACAATTTGTTCCTCGATGCACGAAGCATAAATCGTAGAGATGGAAGTTAAAGGGCACGGCTTCGTACTGTACCTGCAGTTAATGATGTTCGTCTACGTAAGGCTAGACGCCTGCCACACCACTGAAAACGATTTAAAGCTGTCCTCATACGAAATGCACGCTTTGCATGGCTTACTACCAATAGATGATAATAGGTGAGTTTTGTATTGCCAGTGGTTCCAACAAAATTTAGTGAACAACGATGAACTGCTAAATTTAACGTTTTTTTCTGAAAAGCCAATGGTTTACACCTTTGAGGTATACTAAATCAGAAAATATGAAGCTATGGATTGCCGAAAATCAACATACCTTTTATGAAACGCCGTTGCACCTATTAAAAGTTGGTATTTGGTTAGCTGTGCTTCTAAAACGTATTATCAGTCCTATATTCGTTCACGAAACTGTTACCACTGAGAGGTACCAGATATTCTAACTAAATTTATTAACAGACTTCGTGAGAACGGAGCGACTGCCAACAAATGACTTTAACAGTATGAAAAGGCGAGTTAATTTGGATCTTCAGGAATACGGTGACTATTTTGCAGAAGCTTCCTTAGTTTTATGTGATTTCATTTTTATTACTTACTAAAATAAAAATTATAACCTCCAATTACAATGATTACTTATTAGGAGTTAATTGGTTATCGTCTAAACTGAAATATAAGAGGTAATTTCTTGAGTAGCTAGTTAACTTAAGACTAAAACAGCTTCATTCATAATTACGCTTCTTATCACTTAACCTCTACGAAGATTTAACACAACAATGCCGTTTAATTACCTGCGCTTGTGCTTGCACTTGCTATGTATAAAGGCTAACTAGGGGATAATTAATCAGCTTACAGAACGATTACCTGACTGGAGTTACTTTTAGAACAGAATTTAATGCCAGAGGCAAACCTAAGCTAAATAGTTTGCAGTAAATATAATCTTTGTTTTCCATGGCCAAGCTCTATGTATGTTTTTGGGTATAACGATCACTAAAGGTGTCAGTATGACAACCGAGGCCACTAATTCGACGTACAGAGGAGCGTGTGACCTTCAATAAATTCAACTGGAGATTCCACACCTGCTCTCAGGAATCGAACCTATGATATCTGCGTGAGAAACATACAATTATATGTCCTCCATCAAAGCAGCTTTAATACAGTTGTTTTTGTTAATAAACGTGCATTAAACCAACCTCTTGTATTGTCTTTCATTCTAGACTTTAACAATTTTGCAGTGTACAAAGCAAATACGCTCAAAAAATAAGAAACGTCTTTGAACTAATGCTTTTATTTTTCAGGTGTAGCTGAATCAGCAAGGAGTCATATATCAAGAGATGGCAACGGTCTGTCTTCGGGCTGTCTACCACAGCCGTTTCTAATAACCATCGTTGCTTGTTTCATCATTAACTCCTGCACTCGGTGACGTTTCTAGACTCGTGAAAAGTTTCTAAAAAGATTGATGGAAAGGGGCCAACACAGCCCTTATAGCTGTGTACGGAAAAAAACGAGCAAAAACGCCTCTCTGTTAAAACAATCGTTTTGATTACACGATCGGAATCGAAGTTTTCTAATACTGAAAAAAAAACAAAAAAAAACAAATACGAATCGTGTACGTTTCTACGTACAGTTGAATAAATTTAACTGTAAATATTAACTGAAAATAACAGTCTTCTGTAAATTAATAACGCTGTATTAAGATTAACGCCCTAACACTTGTAGCTTTTCTATATTGTTTAATTCTAAGTATTTTAAGTCTTCGTGTTCGATTGTTTCATGGCATTGTTGACTGGAGATTCGATTTTAAATGTAATGCAGTGAAGTAATCGAAATAATGGCGTCTACTTTAGACCCTTTGCGTTTAAAAAACACGATCAGCTGTGATTTTTAAATATAAGTGTGTCATACCTGTAAGTTCCGTTTGTAAATAAAAGAATTGTAACTATGCGTATTTCATTGTATTTCTTCAATTTTGACCTGTTTCCATTAATTTTGCGTTCGATTGCGTTTTAAAAATGCAAATCATCGTAGTTAGCTTTGACTAAACAAAGTGGGCTGCGACGTCAACAAAACACAAGTGACGGTTTCTTTTGTGTCTTATCGTTTCAAATGGTTATGTAAGAAACGGGGGAGGTGTTCTCCACCTTCCTGAAGATTTAGTGCCGTCTAATTTATATTCAGCCCTCAGCAAGGCTATAAAACCTTACTTAAACTGGATAGGTAGAAAATTGTGTTGATTAATGTAAAGCTTGACCATCCTCGGTTTTATAGGGGAGTAAAAAGTGTATTTGTACCTTTTCCAAAATTAAAAGGGCATCAGATTGATTACCTAAGGGATTTCAGTTACTTTAAATTACTTTGAGCACACTTTATTATTTATTTCCACTCTAAAACATCCGAAATGCACCTGTTTAGGGCAAAATAAAGATTTAAAATGAAAACCTATTACATCGAAATAAAAGTTATTTTGGGAAATTACAAACGTCCCAAAGGAGACGAATTTAATTAACAAGGCTATAACGTTTTATGAGTTTTACTTTAAGAATTCATAAATGCAAAACACAATAAAGACGGACACGACGAAATTACAAAGAAATTGCTTAATAAAGGAATCATAATTCAAGTCTAACAAATTAATTAAACCTTGGATAATAGGATTCGACCACGAAAGGTGGGGGTTTTTGCTTTAATATTCAATAGGCGTAAGCAAATTTACTAAGTGAATGTGATTTTAAACATCTTTCGTATTAAAACCGTATTAATTTTGATTGCTTTAAAAACCGTAGGAAATACTTAATTCAGCAGAATTCTTATTTTCCTTGACGGAAATTGTAACCGAAGCGGGAGGGCTTCAGATTTTCACCGACAGAGGTCGGTACTTCAATGCAATTCATTTAATATTTCATGGCGGTGTTTATTCGAGTTTGAACGGAATCTTTTCAGATTCAATTCAAAATCCAAACCAAAAACTTCGGCCCCAGCTGAGAACAGATTTTCAAAATTAGATTTGTTTGTGCATTATCATTTAATTTCGACTTCTTCTTCCTCTTATAATTCATCTACATTTTATTTTTTTTTGTTCTTCTTCTGTGGAAGCCTCGTCAATTGGCTTGTTATTAACTTACACTATACATAAGAGCGTAGCTAAGTTAACGCAATTAAGAATAAAATTGAGTAAGAAAGAAGAAGAGGGAAACAGGCAAAGAAAAGTATTATACCGAAAGTTAGAGGAATTAATGAATAAAGTACAGAGAGAAAAATTCTGAAAGCAAAAGAAGATTAACGAAAACTGAAAACATTTACACATCTAAACAGCTTAAACAGTTGCCAACGTAGAAGATAAGAGAAAAGTGACTTAGGAAGATCGATCGGTTAAACATTAGAAGAAAAAAGAGAAAAAGGAAATATGTCCCCGAAATAAAGGAAAAAGAACTAAAAACAAGTACATAGAACATAGAAGGTACAAACGAGGAAAGATCAATAAATATAATTATTTTAAAGTGCTAGCAGTCCAAGAAACTAAGCAGAAAGGAGATGACATAGCGAGCATTGCTGATTACACTCTTGTTGAATGATGAACATGTGGTGGTAAACTTTAAAGGAATTTAAGACAGGATATGTTGGCTAGTTTAATAAATGTACGTACTCCAGCCAAGTATAAAGATATTGAAATAAAGACTGAATTTTATGGACAACCAGAACAAGTGTTGTGCATCCTACGTAAATATCTGAATTCAAATATGGGAAGAAAATGAACATGCAAGAAGGCCACAGGAGGGAGAGGTATACATGAAAAATGTAATGAGAATAGGAAGAAATTATCCGAGTTTACAGAAGAGTCAAATATGAAAATTGCCAGTTCTGCGTTTGACCACAAAATAATCCGTAAGGTATCATGCATGTCGCCGGATGACGAGACCTAAAACAGAATACGCCGTATCGTAATTGAAAATAAGCACACAGCATCGGTCAGAGACGGCAAGTCCTTTAGTTTTTATAAAAATAAAACAAGAACTGCCAAAAGCGCCAAAAAGCCAAATCAAACCAGAGAAAGAACATGGTAGGGCTGTCACGTGCCAAACTCGCACTACGACATTATTTGGGGGATGATAAAGTCCCTTAGGTGCGCGGCTAGCAAAACAGTGCAGAAGGGGGGTTCGAAATGGTAAGATCCTTCTATTAAGGATTGTCGTAATAGGGATGAAAAGTGTTGAGCGCCACTGTGGTATTAAAGTCACCCTTAGATCTAAAAGGAACCCACCACAGAAAATTCCCATAGGGCTCGGAATAGGGTTGAGTTTAGCTGCACCTCACTGCAAGGTATAACTTCCCTTGCTTAACTGACAATAACTTACTTTAATGGAACTCTTAAGACTTGTAGGCAGGCTACCACTTTACACGTAAATCTTTAACAAAATACTAATACACAAGTATTATTGGGGAGGACTGAACACAATAACAAGACCAAACTAAATTGACAATAAAATACTTAATGAATCAAAAGACAAAAATGAATACAAAGAAATTACACAAGAGAGGGCGACAATCAAAAATATGTTACGTTAAAAACAAATAATGAAAACTACTCTTACTTAAGAGTACTACATATACGTTACATACCGCTAAACATTTACAATCTTACACCCTCAATTCCAAACAAAACATAGGATCACTAAATCTTACATTAATAATTCAACAAGCACCGTTAAATTTTACACAACATGCAACATAACACAAAATACATATTAACTTTACTTACCCAAGGCGAGATTCACAAAGCCTTCACACAATCCGCTGGACAAAACAGATTGGCCAAACATTGCTTACTACTTTACAAGTTGCAAACAAAATACAAAAACAAAATAAAGGCGGTACTTATTAAACTCTAAACAAACTGAACAACATTGATGAAGGCCTGCCAGCAAGCGGCAATCGTAGACATCAAAACATTAACGGCAAAGCAGGAGCAGCGTAAAGGAAGTAGATACCTGGCGAAATCTTCGTACCTACTTAAAAACCAGGGAGTGCCGTGACGGACGTGAGACTGGGAAGAGCTATGATGTTCTTTCTTCCATATCGGGTGCAAAACAACGAGGTACAATAATCCAGAGGCTATGGGTTTTCTTAATCCCAATTAACGAAAATGCGTGTTTAATAAATTATTCCCTATCGAATACAAAGCCCAAACCCAAACTACGATCCACATTTAGGTCCTAACTTGAACTTGTGTCTTTTAGGTTATATTTTACTATAGTTTTCCTAAATATTTGATTTGCCTCTACAGTTTCACTGAGTATAAATTCAATCCAAGTAAGAACTTAAAAGAGTTGTGGGGCTGAAATGTGTATTTGCTATACCTATAACACGATTTAAAACTGAGATCTAAATATTTCATTCTAATCCAGAGTTAAACTTAGAATAAATTAAAATAATTTACTGAATTTACTAACATAAGCCCAAGGATCTGACACGTAATTTAAAAACTTTCAAATTCTAAATATGCTTCCAAGCTTGGAGTTAAATTTTGCAGTCCAAACTGATTTCTTGGATTCTACATTTATTTCAAAGTCTAATATTTAAAGCTTAAAGTGAAATTTGAAATGTACGTTTCAAATTAAAATTTCCATTTGAATTATCTCAAATCGAGATCAGAACCAACAATTTCTGAAATTTGAAACTTTGATGATATTTACTTAAAGATCTATAATTAAAATGTAAGAGAAGAGCCTAAAACTTAAAAATTAGAATCTAAATTCCGAATCGACTTTTACAGATTCGAAACAATCCAAGCCTAAGACCGATTAAATTTACTTCGAAATTGAACTTTTAAAGGTATAATAATCTTAGAATTGGCGTTACTATTTGAATTTTATAAGTAAATCTAAATTTTAAATTCAAAATTTACAGTGCAAGACTGAGGTTTTTGCATTTTAAATTTTATTGAAAGTTCAAAATTAAAATTTCATGCTTGGAATTTTGAATTTAAGCTTCGGATCCAATCTCCAATTAGACAGATTTTTTTAAAATCCAGGTTGAATACACAAATTTCGGAATTCGGCTCTCAAGCACAGGATCTAAATTTTTTATTTCGAATCCGAATTTCGGATTGAAGTTGATAAATCTGGATTGTGACCCCATATTCTACAATATAATTCAAGTTTCCACCCAAAAGTCTGGAATTATAATTTAAATATAGGAACCAAATTTAAATTTCGAGACTTCGATTCAAATTTTTTAAATTCAGATTGAAGCCAGTGGTCGAAGTGGGGGGGGGGGGTGCGGGGGGATGGCATCCCCCTAGTTTGTAAAAAAAATTAAGCCGTTCCCCTACATTGGAAAGAAAATTAAACCATCCCCCTACTTAGAAAAAAAAATTAAGACATTCCAGTGCCAAACTATGGGGTTTCATTCTTCAAATATGATTTTTAAAATTAACTATTTAGTAGGTAGCCGGTATGTAAGTAACTAGTGTTCAATTCTTCAAAAAATATGATTCATTGTTTGGGTTTCGCCATTTTATTTTCCTAAAGTGATAAACTATCTCACACACGTAAATAGGTGGGGGGGGGGTCACTGAATATTGGAAAATCTAGCATCCCCCTTGTAATGTTTTCCCACTTCGACCACTGATTGAAGCTTAAATTTTACAGTCAATGATTAAACCTTTCCAATTCTAAAATTAGTTTGAAGTCAAGCATTCGAATTTCGAACAAAAAGTTTAAAATTTAGATATCGAATCAGTATTCCGGTTTCAATGTTAGAAATCTCGATTATGCACCTAAATTTTTCAAGTTCGGCTTGAATTTTAAATTCACTTAGAATTCCAAGATTGCGGTTTAAACATGAGCTTCAAATTTAAAATTTCGAATTGAGATTTCGATTCCAATTTCATTTATCCAGATACGAGCTTCAAGCTTTCAAGCAGCGAACGCTTGAAACTTTGGAATTCAAGTCAAATATTAGAACTTCGAGCAAGGGGCCCTATACCTTCGATAACCGTTTATATCTACTCCACTATTTGGTTCTGTTCCTAATTATTTTTAGAGACTGGGTAGGCCACTCGCCGGGCAATCGAGTCGGGTTTGTACCCAAAACCGTCCACGCTATAGTTGAGTGGCTATTTAAAGCATTCTAGCATTATTTAATACAACTAGGAATTGAATAAGTAGCTAATAATAATTAGTGTGCCATAAAAGGCCCGTATAGGCGGCAATAAAATTAAAATTATTGCCTACTTAATTTAAACTGTTTCAATTATAAGCATATTCTGAGATGTTTTGGAATATTTGGTTTAGTTGCATGATTTTCTTTCCCTTAATTTTCTACGGAGGTAAGTTTAGCTTATCTATAAACGTAGATTCTTTTGTTTTTCAACAAAATACAGTCTTTAAGTTTAACTTAGTGTCTAAAGATATTTTTCCGTATCCATGGTATGTAATTGACAGATTATTTATCTCATTTGAGGTTAACAATGGCGGATGGCGGGTAAATATGAAAAAGCGGGATGATATGAACATTTGCGGGTTTTTACCGTGCATGCTATCGACGTGACATCTACCGATAGAATTTAGAATCAAAATTATTATTTGATTATACAAAAATCTTCATTTAAGTGATTGATAAGTGTAATTATTTTTTAAAATTCAAGCAAATACGATTATTTTTTAAATAAATTCATTATAGAAGTTATTTTTAATACGAAAATTTGACATATGTAATTTGAGGTTATATGTCAAAAACTTAGGTACATATTATATTATAACTATTTTTATTTAATACGAACTTCTCATGGATGCGGAAAAATAACTTGTGCCCTACGGGAATCTAACGGCATATTTCATCCCTCGGCTTTTGCTGCCCTCGCTCACTTCGTTCGCTCGTGCAGCAGAAATCTTCGGGATGAAATGTGCCTATATCTTCCCTTATGACGCAATATACTATTTCATATGCGCTTTTAAGATTAAAGTAAATCAAAATTTATTTTAAGCATCATATTTAGTAAAATAGTAGATTCAAGGCCGTAGCCAGGAGTAGGGGGGGGTTGAGGCCAAAGCCTTCCCCCAACCCGGAACTCCGCAACAATTTGAGAAGAATTTAATTCTTTACGTTTTGATTTTCTGTTTACTCATGCATTTCTCGTTCAAACACCTCCGAAAACATTTCTAGCTATGATCTTGAGAAGATTTTTATTTATGACCCTAAAAATTAAATTAGGATACCTTCGTTAATACTAAGTTTATTCTGCTTTAGAGGCTTGCTTAACCTGCGATCCATATGCAAATCGCCTTATGACATTCGAGGAATACAAAAGAAATGGACTATGGTGGAGACGACAAGCGAAGCTTATTAAAATATTATACAACAACAAAGCACGGAAATTTAATCCCAGAAAAGGTATGGGTAGCCGTCCTGTTTTTCGCTGTTGCTTTGTTTTCTTCGAAATGTTTTGTTTTATGCTTCAACCAAAACTTTATTAAAAAAAAAACTAATTAAAGTTTTGAAATAGGAAATAATCTTTTACTTTTCAGGGGTGGTTGGTTCCTAAAATATGAATTTAAGTAATATATTGGGTTTGTCACAAGGATAACAACAGTTCTTGTAAAGGATAATCCAAAGATGAATTATTCAACAGTTCTCCAATTATTCTCCAATCGCTGAGTTTGAACTATTTTAAGATCATCCTGTATATATGTTCTATAATTTTTATGGTGCCAAATCGCAGGGCTGCCACTTTACAAATACATGCATGCTACTGAAAGTTCTTCTTCTTCTTTAACCTTTAGATATCTACTCCAGAATTTAACATTAGTCTATTACGTGACTAAGGTCGTACCAACCACTGAAGCATACCGATAAATACTCCATCCCAAGGTCGGTATCAATTTCTTCTTCCGTATCTCCTGCTTTAAACATCTTTCACTGAATATTATCTCATCTTCCAGTTTATGGGCGACTGACGCTACGTTTTGTATTTCGATATCCCCGCTATATTACCAATTTTACTCATTTAGCATTGTGTCCTACGACATGACGCAGCCATCGCCACTTGTTTTCTACTGTGCGTTCAATTACCTCATCAACATTAGTTCTTCTTTGGATTTCTTCGTCCAGTTCTTTAAACTAATGCCCTGCACCGCATGCTCCATGGTTGTTTTTACAAATACAAAGACTGTTCTGCATTGTAGTCATAGTTTCGATCCCGTACGGTGTGTGTTTGTACATGTCTCATGTAGTCTGCATTTAACGCTAATAAAAACTTTCATTTGTGGTAATTGTGTTAGGTCACAGATCTACATAATCCTGCGCTGCCTTTAAAGTATGACCGCTCAGTGAGATTTATTCTTCCTTAAAAGCATATCTCGTAATTATGTTACCATAGAAGCATCCTGGAATCTTTCCACTGATCACACTCCTATTATCACCACACTTAGTACTCACATAATAAGTCGTCCAAATGTTTCCAAGTTAACGTCACCAAAAGTTAACTCGTGTGTATTTAAAACCTACATAAATGAAAACCTAAGCTTAACTATTCGACTAAAACAACCAGACGATGTTGATAGCGCGGTACGCTATCTCACTCAAACTAAACAGACAGCAGCACGAGTGCCCCCCCCCCCCCCCCCCAATAAACACACAAAAAGAACCCTAGGTCAAAATCTCCGTACATATAAAACACCTGGTAGCTCAAAAAATAAGAACAAGGCGTATATAGCAAAGAAGTCGTAAGCCCATTAGACAAAAATTGATATAATAGATTAACCCTACAATTAAAAACAGTTCTGCAGGATACCCGAAATGCCACATTCGAACCATATATGTCAGCAGTCTGTCAAAAGAAGAACATACCATTTGGTAGTCTACCAAATCGTTCAAGAGGCTGATACAGCACATTCCACCTCTGAGGAAAGGAGATGGAAGTTTGGCAAAAACAGTAAAAAGCAATAATCTTTGCCAAACACCTCTCACAAGTTTTTAGTTAGGACCGCACCGGGGGATCAGTAACCCCCTTTGAAGTGGTGGCGTCGGAGAACGATGCCCAGTCCCCTAACAGCGCTAGAATAAGGGTTCGAACCCGGAGTTAGCCTGCTTACAGTGTACATCGGTCACAGTTCAAACAAACGTCGGGACAATCTTACCCTTCAGACGTATGGTTCCGGGCTACTGTTCACTATGCTCTATATTTTGGGGAGATGGTCCCTCTTTCCACCTGTGTTCTGCGAGCCGTACCGGCCAATAAGCTTGCTACCGATCATGTCTAAAACCTTAGAAATGCTTCTGCTCAAAAGAATCTCTGAAGATATCGAAATAAACGCAGTAATACCAACCCACCAATTTGGCTTTAGGGAAAGTCACTCAACTGTACAACAATACCACAGGATCGTTAAAAACATACTCACAAGTATTGAGGAGAAAAAATTATATACAGCTGCCTTCTTGGACCTTCAACAAGCTTTCGACCGAGTATGGCATGAAGGTCTCCTATATAAACTTAAATCATCCTTTCCCACACCTCACTATCTGATCCTAAAATCATATCTCATAGACCGATACTTTCAAGTACGATTCAACACTATTATCCTATAAAATCTAGTGTTCCTCAAGGAAGTGTCCTCGGTTCCCTACTCTATTTAATTTTCACGCCTAACATCCCAACCTCAAATTTTACCACAGTTGCCACATTTGCTGACGACACCGCCATAATATCCAGAAGTGAAAACCCTCAAATAGCATCTGAGAAGCTGCAAACACATCTCAACCAAATACAGGACTCAATGGATAGATAGAAAGTCACAGTTAACCACACAAAGTCCACACAAATCACATTCACCAACCGAAATATCATGTGTCCCACTGTTACATTAAATAACACACAATTACCAGTGAATATTCAAGTGAAATACTTGGGACTAACACTCGATCAAAAACTCATATGGAAAGCACGCATCAGCAAAGAAAACTCAAATAAACCTAAAAATTCGACAAATGGGTTGGCTAATAGGACATAAATCAAAACTCTCCACAGAAAATAAAATACTACTATGTAAGTGTATAATAAAGCCTATCTGGACCTATGGTGTCCAACTCTGGGGTTGTGCTAAACCATCAAACACAAAAATAATACAAAGAGTCCAATCGAAGATACTTAGAATGATTATCAATGCACCATAGTACACTAGTAATAAGACCCTGCGCGATGACTCTGGTATACCGCTTGTTGAAGAAGAAACCAACAGACTAACAAGGAACTACCTCGAACAATTCCTTAAACATCCCAATGTGGAAGCAAAATAACTCTATACTCAGCCTAAAATCAGATGAAGGCTAAAAAAACAGTGGCCTACGGATGTTTTAAATCAGTGAAGAGTTATTTTATTAGCTAGCAGAGTTACTGGATTTCGGGGTCGTAATGTTTAGCCTTTGAAGAATTCCTTCGATGCCTCGTAAAGCTATATGTTTAACAGGAATTCTCTTACAAATAAGCTCTTCTTTTCTCATAATTCAAAGCGTAGCATATTTGAATATGTATGATCAATTTGATTACCTGTTAGTAGCCGTCTTTCGTTATTTTTATTGCTTCCAGCAGCGTTCAGGTTGAAACTCAATCAGAAGCGTTCTGATAGCCGACGAAGGCTAATGAAGAGGGACGTTGTACACGGTAAACCTTTTCTGATATGTACCTCTTCAATCTGTAGATTGTTTTCCAGTGCTCCATCTGTTTTTATTACTGGCATTCTCCTCATCTCACTATAACTATCGGTGCCAGCGTTTCGCATCGCTTATCTTATATATTCAAGATTTCTTCCTCTTCCTGGTGCTTACGTATTTTTTAAATACCATCTGTGGTACTGAAGCATTTTCTGAACTCGACTTTTAGTTGATAAAAACCGAACTTATTACTTATTACTGTGAGTAACGGGTAGGTATACCGATGCGATCCCGGTAAAGGACAGACCTACTTTAGGAACTAGCGCCCCTGCCTACCTAAGTTAACGATTCCTCCCAGTTACTAATATCCGATAAAGCATGTCCCAACCTTTGATCCCCTCCATACCCCATATTTTTCATCTCTCCTATATCCCAAACCAGTTATCCCAAGGTAACGGGGCTCTTGCCAACCCGCTAGGCAAGCGTGGTGAGGTAATGCCAAAAGCCCCTGTATGAAATGAATTACACAAAAAATAGGAGGCCCCTAGCGCCCGAACCGATCACGAGGAGCTGTATTCAACGGAATAGGATAACATCATGCATTGACAAAATACACATGAATTAGGTCACCTTGTGATTTTCTTTAACAAACAAAACTTTTACAAAGACGAAACATACTGAAATGACTTGAAGATTTCGTAGAACTACCGTGAAAATGCGCTGACTGGCTTAACTTTATCCGTGCCCTCCAGACTAAAATTGAATTAAACTGTAGCAAAAATGACATACTTAGCACGGGATTAAAATTAAGGAGGGCAGGGCCGTACTAAAAAATCTTACAAAAAATTCAAAATAACGTAAACTTCCCAAAATAACACGGAATTATAAGACCACTTGACAAACGTGGAAAATCCAGTGGCTGTGCTAATATTGTACTTTGGAAGGGACTTAGAAAACTATCGACCAATCGCGCTTTTGTCCCATTTGTATAAACTTATGACTAAAGTAATTACCAACAGAATATCCGACTAGATGAATTTCAGCTGCCAGAACCAGCAGGATTTGGTCTCGTCTCCTTGAACTTCATTTTTATTGATTTTAGAAAAGCATTTCATTCACTTCAATTGGGGAATAATTGATGCACTAAAAAGATGCTAAATTGACTATCACTACAGTAGATTGATTAAGTGCGAGCCGATACATATTGATAGAGGATTAAGACAAGGGGATACCATCTCTTCTAAATTGTTAGTATCAGAAAATGTATTTAAGAAGCTGGAATGGAGCAGTAAAGGCGTCAACACAAACGGAAGGAAACTAACAAATTTAAGATATGCAGATGAAGTCCTTATTATGTCAGAGAGTCCTGAATAATTACAAGAGACTATAACTAAAATCACTGAAGTCATACAGACACTGAGATTAAGAATCAACAGAATGAAGACCAAAGTAATGACAAATTGTAATAAATATAATGTACGAAGACATTAGAGACTACCGCAAATTATATATATTTAGAATAGAACTTCGGATTTTATGCAGGTAGTCAAGGAAAAGAAGTGATTTGGCAGACTCAAAAATGTATTTAGATCTGCGTTACATTAAAACAAAGGTCTCTAACTAATGCGTACTTCCTAGTAACATATATGGCAACAACCTGGTCATTAACTCAAAAAGTGGTGTATATGCTACAAGTTGCACAACGGGGAATGGAAAGAGCTATGCTTGGTGTAAATCTAAAAAACATATGAATCCGTGGAAAGACCAAAGTTATGGCCAGAATAGGAAGATAAAGTAGCAATGGGCAGGATATCATTAAAAGCGATGATAAAAAGTGGACCCAGCAAGTATGGTATGGAGCCGTAGACCGACAGGAAAAGTGTGGGAAGACAGAGGAAGAGATGGGTAGACGACCTTAGGAAAGTAGCTGGAAGATCATGGGAAAGAGAGGCCACAAATCGAGACTTATTATTTATTATCAATACTAGATAAGTTAGAAGCTGAATAAGGAGGAGGAGGAGGAACTTATTACTAAGGCGATTGGTAATATTTTTTACACGAAACTGGTAATAGAACGATACGTCTATGATTTTCTATAATCATCCAATCATCTGTTCAAAAAACTAGAGTAATTTTATATTTTCCAAGGAATCAGGGATTTTTCCTTCCACTACTCGTTGGTTAATAATGAACATTAACTTTTCGAGGATAGTCCATGTCATTTGTAACATCCCACTGGATATTTGATTGTCTCGTAGAACTTTAAAGTTCCTCGGCTCAACACAGCTCCAGCCTCATCGCTAATCTTGTTTCCGATATAACTGCTCTCGGTATGTCCTCGAAGCCTACGTCCAGGATTTCTGGGTTTTTGTTATAATGGTCTGATCTTGGAGACAACTAGCTATAGATTTTTTGATGAACCTTTAGAGTGATGCTCACTATATCTTCCTATGAAGCAATTTCGCCTAAATCCTTTTGTGAAACCACAGTTTCTCCTATGACGATTTGGAACGCAAGGGTTTCACGTTTATGCTATTTTAGATAACTATCGTTTTATTGTTGTTGCGCATGCTCTTTGTAGTGCTATGGGTCTATCCATTCTATTGCATTGTTTCAGAAGATTAACCGTTCAAGAGATAATTTTCCTACTAATATCTATTTTCTTAACAGTAACTTGTATACTGCTGGTGATTTTTGGTGTAAACTCATTCAACTTTAGGTCTTTCTTAACTTCCTTTCAATGAGTATTCTACCTCTTTTTTCTTAGCTAATTCGCCCAAATTTTTCTTTAGATTAACTTCAACCTTTAGGCTTCCTTCTTTTTTTGGTCTGTTTTCTACAATCTGTAATTATGAACATTGTATCAACTAGAGATTTACATCGCATCTAAATGACCTTCAATGACCATCAATATAACATTTTCTCCTTCTGTACTTCAGATTCAACTAGAAATAATGTGGAACAACCAGAAGCATACGAAGATCTATACTTGTACTCTGAGGAAGACATAACAGATTTAGAAACAACTACAGTCAAATTCCAAAGTGTTACCTCCTCTTAGTTAAAATGCTAGTTTAAACATTAGCTATGTATGAGATTAGATGTTGAATGCTAAGTTGTGCGTATATATGTATAAGGATGCTCTTTTGTAAAGTGTGTCAGAATTATTCTAAGCTGAATAAAAGAATTGTTTTTTTCAAAAATATGTCAAAAAAATTATACGAAAATTATCTGCCTTCTTTGAAATTTTACAGTTTACCAAGTTTATTTGGTAAGTAGTCACAATAAAACATATTAAAAATCGGTTGCGCAAATCAATTAAATCGTGTGTGACGAATAAAACTTTTATAGCATCTCTGTGAGGCCAATAAAAGTTCAATTGGATTATACAGAAATAGTTGCATTTACGAATTTAATATGCGTTTTTCAAGGGAAGTGTTGATAGTTTTACTTATTTGCTTAAGTAGACTGACTGAATTTGTGACAGTAGGTTCGTATTTTTTTTTTTTTTTTTGACTAATTTTAAGTTTATGAACTGAATTATTTTGAGGAGAAGCTGAATATTTCAAAGTTTGGAAACTCTATTCGTTTATAACCAAAGACTTCTAATTATTATTTTGTTTATTTACTAAGCCAAATTGAAATTCAATTTTAATTTATGTATTTTAGTGTCCAAATATTCAAAGCCGAAAAGATTTCAAATTAGTCAGAAACTTCGAATTTCAAGGGCAAGGGGTTATGAAGCTGGTAGAATTGGAGGACAATGTCATAATACATCACGTACGTATTTTTCTCCTTAAGTTTGGCCTATTTTTTGTTTTCGCAAACTAGAAGGTACACTTACCAAGTAATATAAAGTTACATAGCTTGTATGACACTTATTTCTATATCATTCGAAAGATTTGTAGTATTTACTAATCTAATAAATGGTAGTTTGATAATTTCTAGGATTTTGACTACCACTACCCTCGCTTCACTTGCACAAAGAAATATAGCCGAAACAAGAAGAAAATGGACATTAAACACAGACGCAACCAGTCTAAATAAGGAAGAGTGCCCTGAAACAAAGGGTGAAAATTCAGGTCTTAGAATTACCCAAACTTAGTTGTTGCTTCAATTCTGGATTCTTCACTTTCATGTGCATACAATTTGTGCGCCTTTCATACGGTTGCCCCCACAATAACCTTCCTAAAGTGTTTGTATTGTCTGTCCCCCCCGCCCCCCACAGCAATCTTCAAAGGACCTGATGAAGGTATTTCCTAATACCCAAGAGGTCTTATTGATTTTAAGAGTTGCAAACCGTTGAGCATCGATAAGTATCCCTGGAACTTCGTTTTGTGTTATCTAAAGCTAGAAACAGAGTAGCTAACTAACCGATCAAAATAATTTAAATATGTTGCATATGCCTACACCACAGCGATTTTAGGGCACTTAAATATATTTATATCTGATATTGATCTCAAAGCTAGCCCTACAATGAATCAATAACTTGCGGGACAAAGTCTCAAATAGGTTTACGATGATTGAATTGCTTAATTATCCTTCTCTTTCCGTTCTGGTCGATAACCTGTTAATTAACTTCCAGAGTGAGCTTTATTAATCCCCTTTGCATGTATGATGGTCGGAAAGTTAAACTTACCCATTGATAGGAGGAGAAGAAGATCTGCCTTTAATGTTTCAACGTCAACAGTTACCGAAGTGTTACTAAGACAACTATGCAGCCAGCTTAACCAGTCCTTCGTAGCACAAAGGAGTCTGCGACTTTCTATAAATTCTGATAGGGAACTCGTTGGTATCGGGAATTGGACTCGAAGAGTCTTTGCGGGAGGCCGAAGCCCTCTACGTACTTTTGCTTAAGTACGATTTATAATACCTCTTTATGGCAGACTAAAGTTTCCTGTGGGTCGTCTGTTCAACGAATCGCCAACAGAAAACCACTCAACAGGTGTTGTAAGTTCAAAAGCAACATTTACATACACTATGTACGAATCTAAATATTAATAGATAGGTGTTATCTCTACAAGATCGCACGCCTCTGCGGATGGTAAAAGTTATTCAGACGACGAACCTTCGTTTGGGCAAGCACACAGAAACAAGAAAAACTGATGTGGAAATGTCAGCCATGAAGATTCATCATCATCCAGCTTCTTGCGTGCACTGCTGGACATAAGCCTACTCTAAGCGTCTCCAGGAATCTCAACTTTGGGCTAGTTGCATCAAATTTGTCTTAACTCTTTTTATGTCATCTGCCCAGCGAGTTGGCGGTCTCCCCTAGCTTCTCTTGTCTGCACGGGGTCGCCACTCCAGTAGTCTCTTTGTCCATCTGTCGTCTTTGAGCCATGCTACATGACCTGCAAATCTCCACTTAAGTTGGGTTATTGTTTTTATTATGTCTTGTACTCCCGTTCTTCTGCGTATTTCTAAATTCCTTATCCTGTCGATGAGTTTGTTACCTAGTATCGATCTCTCCATTTTTCTTTGTGATGTTCTTAGTATTCTTGCATTTGTTTTTGTAAGTGTCAGTGTTTCTGATCCATACGTAATGACCGGGAGTACACATTGATCATATACTTTTCTTTTAAGGCTTATAGGAATTTCGCTTCAGAATATGTCCCCTAATTTGCCGTAGGCCGCCCAGCCTGGACCGATTCTTCTTTTTATCTCTTGCGTCTGGTTGTCTCTTGAGATTCTGATGTCGTGTCCAAGGTATTTATTTTTTTCGACTTCCTCTATTACGCTGTGTTCTAGTCTCATTGTTTCTCCAAGGACTAGATTTGTCATGAGGTTACTTTTGCTTTTGTTTATCTGCAGTCCAACCTCTTTAGTAGATTGGGCTAGTCGTTAAGCATTTCCTCGGCTTCTCTTAGGTCATCGGCGATGAGAACAGTAGCATCAGCGAAGCGAAGGTTATTTAACCTTTTCCCATCGATGTTTGTACCTCTTTCGCTACAGTCGAGTGTTTTGAAAGCATATTCTAGAAAGGTAGTAAAACGCTTGACTGACGTTGTGTCCCGTTGCCTGACGCCTCTTTCCAGGGGAAATTTACGGGTTGCTTGGTGTAGTTGCACACTTGCGGCTGCGTTTTTTGTAGATGCTGTGAATTAGTCGAATGTATCTGTAGTCGACCCGGCATTAAGTAAGAGCCTTAATTATGCTATCACAGGCTTTCTGAAAGTCTACAAATATAAGTACTAATGGTCGGTTATATTCTATCGTTTTCTCTATTAGCATTTTTAACGCCAGAAGGTGGTCGTTTGTTCCAAAGCCTGAGCGGAAGCCTGCCTGTTCTATTGACTAGTATATTTCTAATTTATTTCCTAATCTGTTGATTATTTTGGTGAAGAGTTTATATAAGTGTGACAGAAGGCTTACCGGTCTGTAGTTCTGAATATCCGTAGGATCTCCCTTTTTATATATTAGGACCATTAAAACGTTGTTCCATTCTCTTGGGATTAAGCTGCTGAATAGGCATAGATTGAATAGTTTCTGTAGTTTCTCAAGGAGAACTTTGCCGCCTAGTTTAACAGCCACTGTCACGAAGCCATCGTCCCCAGGTGCTTTACCGTTTTTCGTCTTTCTAAGTGCATTTGCTATTTCTTCCTTAGTAATAGTTGGCAATTCCTGGAAACCTTGGTTTATTACTACGTCTTTTCGCGTTGTTTCTTTAGGGTTGTTTTCTATTTTCTGTTTACTCTTGTAGAGCTCTTTGTAGAATTCTTCCACTACTTTAAGAATTTCTTTTCTGTTCGATGTTACTTCACCTTTTTTGTTTTTAACTTTTATGATTTTGTTTCTGCTTGTGTTTAACTTCCGTCTAAGGATTTCTAGGCATTTATTCTGTTCGATTGTTTGTTGGATATGCTCTTTATTGTAGTTTCTTATGTCCTGTCTGATGTTAGTTGAGATATGTCTTTGTTCATACATCTCATTTCTTGGATGGATGCCCGGGTTGTTTTTGGTCAGTTCCCTTCTTTGTATTAATAGCTTTTTGGTGTGGGTGCTAAGTTTACCTTCTCTTTTCTGTCTCGGGCGGTGTCTTTTAAGTGCTTTTACTAGTGCCTCCGTTATTATCCCATTTAACTCATTTATTTCTATTGTTTTTGTGTTTTCCAGTGTTTCGGTTATAGTCTTCTCAAATGTTGCTCTATTTTCTGGGTCTTGACATTTGCTCCCTGTTTTTGTTCGTATCATCCTTGATCTTTCTTTCATGATGTTCATTTTTAACGAAGCCCTTACTGGCCTGTGATCGCTGCCAATCGATAATTGGTTTAGTACTGTGACGTCGTAGACTAATGATTTTTTTCTATAGCAGCTGTTAAAGTGCTATTTTATCTACTAATTTGAGTAGATAAAGTAGCACTTTAACAGCAAGGGTAGATAAAGTACTTTATTATTTGTTTTTAACCCTAAAACGCCCATACTAATGACATTTTAAAACGTCACTCGCTTTGTAATTTTTTAAACGTCAATGTCAAATAAAATTTATTTTATAATTTTTTTCCTTTAAAATAAATGCTATAAAGAAATAGAGTATTATACACGACGATAAAATTTAATTATCTTCTTGAGCGTAATTAGCGTCTCGACTGGCGTCTCGACGCTAAAATACGCCCTCGAAGATAAAATACAATTTTATCGTCTTGTACCATGAGATCGTAAAAAAAATTATTCTGAGCAGGCCTTGACTAGTACAACACGATTGGTTACACTGGTTATAGAATGCTTATGAATTATAATGTGTGACAGTGATATTTCAAATGTAAGTCAGTCTTGCAATCTTGTTTTGTTGTACTAGTCAAGGCCTGCTCAGAATCATTTTTTTACGATCTCATGGTAACATGCGATCGATAAAATTTCACCTCAAGTTGGCTATGAAAAATGAAAACACAAAATTAGGCATGTCGACTTTTAAGTCATACAAATGTCAGCTGTTGTTTTATAGGTTATGTGAGATGTGTGAGGTTATGTCTGTTTTGCTGTCAGGCATATAAAATAAATGTCACTAATTCTATTAAACACAGAATTAAAATCTGCCACCTAGAAAATGGAGGTCACATAACTCATCTACTTTAAAATCATTTAGTTAATAACATTTTTCTCTTGAATTTGTTTTTAATTTTAGTTTTTAGAACAATTTAATCTGCTCTAATTTTTATCAGTTAGGCATGGTTTTAGATTTTAGAAGTAGTTCTAATGGCTAAATTGTATGACTTTAGCAAAGACACGATTTATATTTTTCATGGCAAACTTTGAGGTGAAATTTTTTCGATCTCACGTTATAAGAAATAACTATTTGTCAACTATGATGAGATCTATTTCGTTTTTTGTGTTGCCGTCCGGGCTTGCCCATGTCCATCTTCTACTAGGCTTTTTATAAAAGAAAGTATAAATTGTTTTCCTGTAGAAAATTTATTAGGGTCTCTCCTCGTTGGTTTATATGCCCTAGACCAAAATTGCCCAGTACTGTCTCCGTTTCTTCCATTCGTTCCATTTAGTTTTGCCGGTGAACATTCACTTGTTATTCTTCCTTTTCTTTTATCTAATTTTCTCCAATTTTATCAGTTGGTTCTTCTCCTTTAATAGTTATTTGTATGCTAAGGCCGCGAAATTCCATTTTAGCGTACCGAGAGAAAAATTGTCGCCGAGGCCGCTTGCGGCCGAGGCAAGACAATCTCGAGGGCGCTAAAGAATTTCGCGGCCGAAGTATACACAACATTTTTTGTGCAGCTGTAAAAAAATACATAATAAAACTGAAATTTTCATATATAAGTAACGTTTAGTTTAACGGCCGTTACCCTTAGTAACGGCCGCGAAATACAATTTCGCGGCCGTTACTAAGGGTAAGGCCGCGAAATCGGATTTCGCGTCCTGTATTGCGTACGCGAAATGACCACTTCGCGTCCGGCTGCACAAAAACTTATTTAATTGCTCCAGTGTGTAGATTTCTCCATTTATTCGTAACTTATTCCCAATTAAAATCGCCCTGCATCCTTTTTCCCTTGCTTCTTTCATGTAGCCCACCAAAGCCTTTCTTTCCTCACGTGCTGTTTTTGCTAGGTCTTCCGATATCCATTGTTTTGTCCCTTTCAATTTCTTAGCAGCTTTCATAATTTCTATTTTTTTATTGTATGACCGCAGTTCCATCATTATCTGGTTATTCCTTCAATCCTTCCACACTCATATGTAATTTCTTGGATTTCTTCTTCAATATTTATCTGGACCCCTATACTTCTTAGTGTTACTCTAAATTTTTCCTTTAAATGTAACTCTGATTCCGTTTCGCAGTCTAATATATACCTTGAAATATTATTTTCCATTTCCGAACTTCTCTCTCCAGTATCTGTATTCGGGCTTCCTCTTCAGTGATTTTTTTCTTTTATTTCGAGGTTTTCGTGTCTTAGCACAATTCTTTCTATTTCAATCTTATAAGCGTCCAATTTTCAATACGCTCTGCTCTCGCGTCCATATTATCAAGTTTATTGTTTATTTCCTCTAGCAATTTCCCCATGTTAACAATTATTGTTCTTTTACTTTCAACTGCCCTTTTGCACTGCACTGCCTTAGTTATTTATTCTTCTTCTAGAAGTGGCATGCCCCTTACAGACCGTTGCCGATCTTCCCCCCATATGTCTGTGGTGTTATTTTTACTCATTTTTGTTAATTCGTGTTTGGTTCGCAAGTTCTTTCTTAATAACGCCGTCCATCCGCAAATCACACGCTTTTTGATGCACCAATCACGGTTCGCCAACTGTATGATGTATTGCTCCGACGTATGACGTACAACGCAATTTTCACCTTTAAACAACTACTATTAACTTATTTGTTGGATTTTGTATTATTTTGACTCATCAACTCGTCGTATTTCTACTGTATTTTGTCACTGTACTTTAAATCCAAATACACTTCACGCAAACATAACCTTCTTTCTGCACCCGTTCCCTCGACTACACATAGGCCGTTAAGCATTAATTCATAACAATCTCAAGCTCTTGTTTGGAAAGTATCTGTTGGCTGGCTACTCACGGAGAAAAGTAAAAAATTAGTAGTGCCTATGACCTTTTTGTGCAACTGACGGCAAAAGAAGAAAAAGTGGTAGCGAAACGTTTTCTGGACGCTCTTTGATAACAACTATCAAATTTGGAAAACGAACAGGACTGATCTTCAAAATTGTTATAGACTTCTCGACTATGTTCCATGGTGTTGGGAATAAAAGGGAGTGAGACTCTATGATCATGAATTTTGAAATGTAAAGATGATGATTTAGATTCCCAACCAGTAGAACGAGCTCGGATAATGTGGGAAAAATACCATAATTTTATAACCGAAATCGCTATATTCGCAATTTTAGGAAGAGAGCCATCAGAAATGGGAGTGTACAAATCATTTTGATGGATGTCTTTTACTTTAAATCAACCAAGTTTGACGCGGTCGTAGTTCAAATAGTTCAGCATGCGTCTGACCACTGGAACTAAGAATGGCCAGGGTTCGATTCCCAGTGTCACAAACACACGACCGTTTCCCTCGGAATGCAATGGCAAACCACCGAAGTATTCTGCTTAGTAGGTCTTCTCTGGAGTCCCGTCAAGTTGTAGGTTCCCTAATGTCAGTAGGCCACTTCACACGCACATCACAGGCATATAGAGCGAAGACGGTAACGTCCTGTAAAGGGCACGCCACTTCAAAAACAAGAGACCAGGTGTGATTCAGAACGATTCACTACTAGTCAGTCGGTATTAATACTAGAGTTTGGATCAAAGAGTTTTGAGAGTACCTTGTTAATTGTTTTATACGATACAAACAGGAAATTTAAATATTTGATAATTTCCAAGTATAGTTATGACGTCTGCAGCAGCCTCAAGCAGTATGCGCAGTAAAAACATAATCGTCGATCTTTTTTGTACGAACTTCCTCGTGTGCTACACACCAAGGTTATATATCGCGCTCTTAAAAATGCGCTCTAAGACATTTTCCTGCCTGCATCCCTAATACCAAAAAGCCATTAGCCTTCTATATTATCTCTAACCTAACCTACGAGTTTCTAACGTTGACCACGCTTCAAACCAAAACCTGGCCATGGTTGTGTCCGAAGCCGGGACCTCGATGGTGAAGGAATCACTCCCTTGTTACAATACTGACAGGCCCAAAAATCTAATTTGCATCCTGAAAACAGTTGAATTGTCACGGCGCATCATCAGTTAAATAAGTTTCGACTGGAGTTCACCCTTTTAGTAATTCATAGATCATTTAAAAAAATATTCTCTTGCTACCAACATTTCGTATCAGTACAGATAATTAATAATTAATTTTAGTGGAAGTTTCAGCACATAATCCTGCCATACCACCGGTTGTTAATCCAACATGGCAAACCCCTATACCAAAGTTCAATGTAAGTAATCATTTACAAAAAACATTTGCGCAACTGTTAGTTTGCTGACAACTTTTTATGCACATTTTATTGAAGTAAACTAAAACCGTTTTACAGTGTGCTATACTTAGAAAACAAGGTGAAGTTGAAACGCCAATTTGTTCAGGTGCGCTTATTTCGAAAGGTTTCGTTCTTACAGTGGGGAGCGGATGTGTGTTAGTGTAAGTAGTAAAAAGGTGCCAGAATTTAAAAATATTTTGGATTAACTTAATGTTCGCCTTGTAAACAAATGATTGAGTTTGATTTCAGTTGAGGTCAGCTGAAAGTTTTTATTTGAAGAAAACATATAACTTAGCTATTTTCGGATGCGGGACAATACAATGCAATTTTTAGTCCTTCCAAGGAAGTTGGGTGCTTTGGGTTTAGTAAATTTTCAGTCCGGTCGGTAGTGTCAATGATCATGACAGTCGGCGCGCATTGAGATTCTTAGCGTGTGCAAACCTAGATATTACCCAAAAATAAACAAACTAAATCTACAAAGAACCGTTTTGTTTACAGAGATAAGAGATTATATTCGCCGGATGACTTGCTCGCTGTCTTTGTATCGTACAATAAGAAGCAAAGTGAAATTCTGAACTACGAATGCCGCGTAAAAAAAATTATATTACATGAAGGATGTTGTAGACGTGGGTCTTATGTTCCCCATAATGATTTGGCACTGTTACAGGTAAGTTTCAACTTTGATTATTTTTATACCTATTACATTTTAGTCAAAAGCTTTGTCTTTTACCATTGGTATAAAGGTGATCGTTTTTCTACTTATAAAGCCTTTGCTGCAAAAATTTACAAAAGTGCTTTATTGTTTGTTGTTATTTTAATATTAAAGCTTTTTTCAATTAAACTTCTTACTGACTTATTCCAGTTATTAGATCGAGTCTACTACGATGAATACCTAATGCCAGCAAAAATCACAAGGAAGAAATCACTCTACCATCCAGGGGTCCTAAGTCATTGGGATTTAAGCAACTTCCGCGCTTTTCACGTAACGTACCTATAGCTTCTTATCTTTTTACTTTTTTAAAAAATCAATCTGTTTGTTCGTCTCACGAAAGCTGTTTTAATGCCCCGAAGTTGTTTTTTAGATGGCTGTGGATTTCAGGGATGCCATTTGGTTCGTAAGGTCGAACTTTGTCAGTGCGAACATTTGTGACAGCGTAATTTCCAATAAATTATTCTACAAGATTATGATGACATGTGCTTCGTATTACCATGTTGGAACTGAAAGTTGTACGGTAGGAAAGCTAATATACTAGCCGAGAGGTAGAAAGCATTCTGAGGTTTACGCATCATATCTAGAAAGAGGATAGTCATAACTTGAAGGCCTCAGAATGCTTTCTAGTTCTTGGCGAGTATATTCAGTGTGGTTTCAATTAGTCATTCTATACCGTTGGGGGTTTAGGTGACCATAATTTATTTGTTAGCAAAAATGATAACTTATATGCAGTTCAAACAGTGGTCATTATTTCAGGCAGACGTGGGCTCGCCCATATCCTATAGAGGCGAATTAGTAGGGCTCCTTCTTTACAAACAATACTGTGGAGCGCCGCATTCAGCCGCGTTATTTGTCAATATCGGTGTTAACTCTAGGTGGATCAGAAATAAAGTGGGAGAATTAACAAACAACGATGAAAACGTATAACATACATGCAAGGCCTAAATTAATTTTTATGTTTATATATTTTATTCAAATCTGCACACCATTGTTATTTATTGTTTGTTATATTCAAATACAGACGAAGTGGATATTATTTTGTTTCCTTTTTTTGAGTCATTTATTGTTTATCTGTCGGTATCTTTCAGAGAATGTAGTTTGCGAAAAAGTCGGCACGCTTCGGGATCCTAGACATCGGCAAGTCTAAATCTCTCCCAACAAATAAGTAAACATTTATTTAGACGATTAAACAGGGCAGGACTAATTGGATGGCCAGCGCGATCATCAAACTGAAGGAGAAAAATTAGAACTTCAATTTGTTATCGTCATCGACGACATCAATAAACGATCTATTGGACTTCTTCGTTCCTTAATGGAATAGGATTGCTAAAATGAAGTAAATTTTACATCGAGGGTAAACTAAGACTTTAAAATCGCAATACAGAGGACCACCAGGATCAATCTCTGGGAAAAATTTTTTAGGGAAGATTCCCTTTACATACAAAGTATACATAATGATAGCTTCTTGTAGAGGGCTGTCGAATATTTATGTAGGAGAATAAAAGGGCGCTAGTAATGTATACATCAACTAACAGAAAGTAGGAAGAAGAGAGAAGAAGGATGAAGAGGACAGAAGAAGAATGAAGAGGAAAGGGGAAGAATAAAGCGGAAAGGGGAAATGGTAGTGGAAGAGGAAAAGTTATAGAAGAAAACAAAGGACAAAGGCGAAGGAAGACGAGAACACAGAAAAAGGAGGTATGAAGTTTGAAGAAAAAGAAGGAAAGAGAAAAGGTAAGATGAGGTAACAGAAATATGAGGTCAATGTATAAAAAATAAAGAAGAAGGATAAAAAACAAGAGATCTGGTTTTGGATCAATAACAGAAAATTAGATCATCATCATCATCAATTGACATGGAGCAGATCCCCATGGATCAAGGAAAAAAATAAAGGAGCCAAGAAATATATTTATGTAAAGTCATCTTTATGATAACAAATTCAACAAGAGTCAAATTCTAAGACATAAAACCACAAAGCTATTCACTTATCCATCTACACAGTCGTTATTCGTTTGGTATTCGAAAAAGATTCCGTTGCCTCCGAAGGAATCCTCCTCATTGGATCCATTTTTATCTCCTAAAAATTTTAAAAATATTAAATAAACTTCTGCTTCAGCATCAATTATATGAAAATAATACATCAGAGGGTGGCGGTGCCAGAACTTCCTTTAACTTAGAAAACACAGCTATGGCTATGCATGGTTCCCTTCTGGTTAGAATTCCAACAACAGCTTTGGTTTTGTTATTTACCAAAAGGCTACCCAAGTGATCCTAAGACAAAAACAATCATTAATCCTACTTTTGCCTTCCAACTTGTTCTTATACTTTTGTTAATTAATTAAGGGTTTTGTCAACATTAATGATAACTCATTCTTAGCGGGGATACACTGGTGGCCAAAGCAGAGTACCTTAATTCGTGTAACAATATATAAAACCAAATGGCATCCTAGCCAAAAAGTGAGGAATCTACTGGGAAAACTCCTGGTGCCTTATTGGACCAGCACTCCCTATGTGTTTTGGATCATCCACCTACCTCACATAATCTACCCTTTCTTCTCAACTTCCTTTTAATGCAATAAAACAAATTTTCATTAAACCTCTCTTTAAATTTGTCTTCACAATATTCGTTGGGTATGTTGATTGCATCATAACTGGCGAGGGTTATAGGGATATCGGTGAGTTCTTCCGGCTGTTAAAGATTTTATATTACAAATACGTAAGGTTTTCAAATACAATTTAAATATTAAGAAACTTACATGTGCTGTACGCTCCCAAGATGTTACAATTAAATGTTGATCCGCTATCGCTTCGTTCGTAATTTTTGCTTTGTACACGGTGTTGTCAAAATCAAAAAGGTTTTCAATCTAAGAAAGCAATTTTAAAGTGGATGGAGCTAACACTAATGATTTTTCAAACTTACCTTCAGCGTAACTATTACAGGTTGATTTGCTTTAAGTGATTCTTTGAAACCATGTGGACTGACGCTAATTACATTCAAGATCTGGCTCTCAATTCCACGGCCAGCTCGAATTGAAAGATGTTGAAATGCTGTTCTACGTAAGCAAATTCACATTTAAAAGGTCAAATAAAATAAACATTTACTGTTTCATTTGTTAGAAATGCTTCTCTGTACTAAGTATACCATCTGGTTACTAAACTTCCTACAAAATTATTGCTGTGTAAAAAAATAGGGACAGAAGGCCGTCGAAGATACATAGACGGTTTTGTATAGGTAAGTCAAGCTGCCTCGAAAGGTCTAAACTCTAAAATGGCGATGGTATCATAACAGAATAACCCTGAGAGAAAAACTTGAACATCAATATAAAGAATAATGAAGCAGCCAATCTCCTAAGAAAGGGCAAGGACAGGAAAGTTATCACTAATCCTGTACCTACATGGAGAATCTTCAATTAGACTGCAAAAACTCGAAATTTTAGACCAGTTAAGGAAAAACACTCCGCCGATACTGGTATTAGTTATCAATAAAACAATCACAAGTGTTCATATGTAAATCATCTGATAGAAGAGCTAAACGGTGAGATAGACGTTGCATTTTTTTTTAAATTTGAATGCCAACTAGTTAGTATCCACATCCCACCACGCCTTGTTTACTATTTTACATTAAGTAAGTGCCATGAGGGGGGCGTGCAGTTTCCATAACAGAAAGGTATAGAGATGGCAGCGAACCGCTCTCGTGTGCGATGAATCGTATAAAATCCTACCATCTCTGTATTTTATTTAAAAATTTAAATATTTTACTACAGAGCCTTTGTGAAGAATTGCTGATTGGGTTAATAGGTGAGAGCCTGTTTAAGAAGCAAAACAATTTCAAAAAATAAATCCCAGAAATACGGTGTTACAAGAACGTCTTCCGAATTGGTACCATTGTTGAGACAGAAGAACCCAACGTTTCGCCCGCTTTATTAAGGGACTTCATCAAAAGGAAGAAAGGATAACTGAACATCTCAACCACGCCAGAGGTAAAACTCTTTTAGTAAAAGGAAAAAGTGCACGGTAACACAACTTGTCAACCAAGACAGGAGCAAAACCCATCTGTTCGTTTAGTTCTCCTTTCTCAACAATGACACAGTCTCAATGCAGAGGACGTTCTTATAACAATGACACTGACCGTGGAAGTTTTCAAATTCGTTTCCCATAAATACGGTTTTAAGTTTTGTCAAGCATGTAGTTGCCGTTTTTGGAAAAGGCATACTTATGCAACGCATAGTCATAGTTTGTATAGTTTTACAATCAAAATAAATATTGTGCAACGTATCAACGTGTAACCTACGTGCTTATTCTCATAAAGACAAGACTTATTCGTTCTCGCATAAATACTCACTTATTGTAATCCTCCAAAACCGTCACAACAGTTTCCGGATCTAAAATGCAACCATTTGCTACCATGGTTCTTTTTGTACGAATGGAAACCTAAAATAAAACGTTGAAAAGGTTCTTTCCATTATTAACGTTGACTCACCGTATAACCGTAATCCCTATGAGCAGCCTTTTTAGAGAGGTACCTTAAAATTCTAGCGAACAATGTCTCATGGGCATACTCCTGAAACACTCATAATTAGTAAGATTGATTTTCTATTGGCTTTTTTTGTAGTTGCTGCTTCGAATCATTGCCGCATTCTTTTTAGGATTGAGTGTCTTAACATACTTATTAAATGAGTTAGCAATAGTTTATACAGTGTAGATGGTTTTTCCTTGAACAACTTTTACAGCTATTAAGAAAGTTGCAAAGAAAAAGCTGTTTGGTATGTCAGGATCTAGCAGAATGCAAAATAGCGATATGCCCACAGCCTCTATGCGCATATTAAGGTAAAGGTATCGGCACCTACACTCCGCGAGGGAGTATGACTGGCAACATGAATGGTTAAGCCCTTCTAAGTCGCTTTCATATTCGGTTGTCTCGCATGCTAGACGTACCACACAACCAAGGCCCGCTGAATTAATATTGCATATAAGGCCTGTCCACTTCATTTAGCCAAGACGCAATTAGAAAGGACGATAGCGCCATTTGAGGTGAACTATACATTTCTCCCTTTAAAAATGTATAGTTTACCACAAATGGCGTCATCGTCCTTTCTAATTGCGTCTTGGCTAAATGAAGTGGACAGGCCTTATATGCAATATTAATTCAGCGGGCCTTGACACAACCGCCTACCTTCTCTACTCCACCACTACGTTTCGCTTTCCATTTATTTTCAATGAAGGGATAGACCACCCGCCGAGCACTTGACTCAAGTTTGACCCCGAGACCGTCCGCACTGTACTTGAATGACTTAACCACTCCGGTACTATGTCTATAGGATGTTAAATTATTTGAAAGGTGACAAACGAGCACTTTTCACATTTTTAAAAGAGTACTGCAGCCATATAGATATTAAATAAGCTCTGAGAAAACATAAACAAATTGGGAAACAATCAACATTCACTCTGAGGGGATTATTAAGAAACAATAATAATTATAGTAGATGTTTGAAATGTCCGCGGCTGTTACCCAAACACATTTAATCTCTCTTCAATACTTACTTGCCATCACCTAACATAATAATAATAATAATAAGCTGAAAATTTCCGTAGAACTTAAAGATGTTCTTTCGAACTCTTTAATCCAGTTATCGTGATGGATTAATCCACATTGTCTTCACCTAACATAGCAAAAGCTATTTATTGAACTCTAACTCTAATTTGCATTTTTACTGTATTAAATAGCTCGCAATGCATAATAATAATTCTTATAAACACTTACTCGAAAAAACCTAATGTTGAAAGATCCGGCGATCTTGATGACCACAAAGTGGTCCTCTGTTTCCAACCTATCTACCTCGCGAATTTTCGTTTAAAAATTGCATTAACGGCATAACCATTGTAAGGCAATGCACCATAATTATGTTTATTGTAAAGCAGGGGTAAATCGTCGAAATAACGAGTTTGATTTAAGGTGTCGTTGTAAATATACAAATATATACAAATTGGCAGCCCGCTGAACATCGTTATTTTTTTCTCCAAAACTTATTTTATATCTTGTCCGTCAGCAGTCAGCACATTAAGTAAAAGATATAATTAGAAGGAACACTCAGGGGTTTACCCTGTAGCAAACTCCACATACATTTAACATACAAATTCAAAAGTTATAACAACTTGGAAGTTAAATTGCAGCTTGGAAGCGTTGCAGTAGATCCAGCGGGTCGTGCCGTTTCAATCTTCTGTACTGTTGTATCGTCAAGAGTTCGACTGCTAATGGATTTGGATGACTAATCCTTTCCCGATATTTAATGCTGTATTTTTTTTATTGTTTCTTGAACCGTATCCACTTGAAGATCTGTATGTAGTACCTGGTTTGGTACGAACTATGGCGCATTGGTCATTATTCTCTGTACTTTTTATTGGTAGCGCTGTAGTTTTGCTAGGTTGCATTCGCTAGCTGCAACCCAGATTTGAATGCTATAACTCTAAATTGGTTTAATGACGACCCTGAACACAAATAGCCTTTTCTCAAGGAAGTGAATTACGTCTCATCAGCCAGTAGTATTTTGTAAGGGCGAGGTCTAGCTGAAGCCTATTATACCATACATGTGGACTCCATGTTAGTCGTCGGTCCAGTTGGATACCGAGGTATTTTGGTCTCATCTTTTTGTGGAAAGAAATGTTCATTTACACAGACAGGGAGCATGTTCCTCGGGTTGCAAATTAATGTTACCTGAAGGGATTTTTGGCCATTAACTCTATATTTTGATCCATTCTTCTATTTTGCGCAGCTGACTCTGCAGGTATGTCGAGGCTACAAATGGATCGCAATGTGAAGCCATTAGTATGGTGTCGTCGTCAAAGGTAGCAAGTAGCGTACTTCTGGTTGTTGGAATGTCAGCTGTATATATACAGTATAACACTGGACCGAGCACACTTCCTTGGGGGACTTTAGATGTAAGTAATGTAGGCAACAAGGATGTGGTGGCACCTCCATATTTCACCCGCTTCTTAGAGTCGCGTATCCTTAGAGGGCGTTGCCGTTTTCTCTCTATATGCCTGTACAGTTGCGTGTGACGTGTCCTACAGACATAGGGAACCTACAGTTTTACGTGGTCTACGAACAACGGAAGTGCTTGCACTTCTACTCTCGATCAGACTTACTAGGCAGAAATGCCTCAGTGGTTTGCCATTGCCTTCGGAGGGAAGCGGATCTGGGAATTCAACCCTGACCTTTCTAAATCTCAGAGTGGCCAGATGCATGATGAACCAACTGAACCCGACCGCTACAACCCGATGTATTTTCTCGACGCTAGAGTGTAGTCGTCGAGAGCCAAATTGACTCTGGGGATTAATTCTCTTTCACCTAGAGAGGCAACATTCTTTGCAGCCGGAGTTTTTTAAATACATACCTTTGATATTATTCTTCCACTGGGCGGGAAAGTATCCAAGCCTTAGATTAGCATTAAAAATCATTGTGATCAACCTGATCCTCTCATGTGAAAGTTCTTTTAGAATTTCTCCGGTAATCAGATCGAATGATGAAGATTTCTTTAAGTTTAATGTAGTTTCTATTAACTTTGAAATTTCTATTTTTTTAAACGGCTTGGATTACTGATTACGATAGCTCCATCTGGAATGAGATATCAAGGGATTTGTGAATGTGGGCTTAATCAGTTGGCGTAACTTCCATGCGAAGAGATGTAAAAACGTTAGTCAGGTATTCAGTCCTACTAGGGGAGATATGTATTTGTGGTCAGTTAACTTTCTTTGTAGCCCATTATAAGGAATACGCGGTAGCTTCGGTGGCTGGTAAGTTCTAAATCTCTTGATTGTTATGGTCGTCCAGTAGATTTTTAATTCCTTGGCAACCCTGTTGTACCTGGATTTGTTCGCGGGAGCGGGTTAGACTTTCCATTTCTTTCTAAGTATTTTTTCTCGAATTCTAGACCTTTATAAAGGCAGGACAGTGTCGTTTAAAACCCGAATTTGCCGTATCCGGAGTTGATTTCCGGGCAACTTCCTGGAGTTACTTTGATAAATTTTGAACTGATTCATTCCGCTTTTCAGTGGGGGATTTTGAGGATGTTTCAATTTTACTGATTCTCTGAATAATTCCCAGTTTGCTTGCTTATCGTGCATTATAGGTGGTTTAATTTTATTACTTGCGTTGACATTAGGTAACTGTAATTAGGATAGAACTATGGTCGGATAATTTTTGGCTATCATAGATTTTTGGGGAAGACATTTAAATATACAGAAATCTGTTAGGTCAGGTATTTTTTGTCTATCTTGTATAAGAGTCCATTTTCTTATAAGGCCTGCAAGAGCTATTGTCCTCTTGGGGTGATTAAACGAGAAGCCCAGTGAACATGCTTTGCGTGAAAATCGCCGACTGGTATAAACCGATTGCCCAAAGCAAAGGAGTAATTTAGGAGTTGTTCCTGGTTAATCAAATAACCCGGAGGACGTATACAGCAGATACGACGATCTTTCCCGATGTATTTTCGATTACTACGGTGGTAGCTTGGAGGTTAACTTGAAAGGATTTTGGCATTTTATAATATTTTATACTACTTATAATTAAAGCTCGAATTTATAGGCAGAACAAAGGGCCAAGTAGGGGCCTATAAAGGCAGGAATTTTTGATAAATAGGCAGCTAAAATTCGAAATAGGCAAAAATATAGGCAAAAAGGTGAATTTAAAAAAAACTTTTTTAAAGTCATTTAGTTGTTCTAACTTGCAGAATAACGGTTACAAAATTTATTCTTTTATGTATCAGTGTAATAAAACTTTTATTTTGGGTTTATTATTTTATTTTTCAAAACTCAGGATGAGAACGTATCCACGCACAAAGTTTTGAAAACATCTCGAAGGCAACTCTTACTCTTTTTACTACCTACTTAAATGCAAATGAAGTGCACTTATAGTCTATAATCTCTCAAGGCTACTTACGACTTACTACACCTCACACTACGATTATGTGGGTAGTGTTTCTTAAAAAAACCGTGTCTCAGAAACGGAAAATAAGCCATTTTTTATATTTAATAAAAAGGAAACAATAGAAATCCAATGTAAAAAAAGGCAAAATAGGGCAGAAAACAGGTAAATAGGCAAAATAGGTAAAAGAAGGCATTTTGCCTAAAATCCGAGCTTTGCTTATAATGATAATTGCGCTACCACCCCTTGTTTTTAGATGTAAAGTGGTTTTTGGAGATACACATTACATCGATGTTATGATTTATGAGAAGGTAATTAACTTCTTGGATATGACTATCGACATTTTATTGAAAAAAACATGCTACATTTCGTTGTGAAATTCAGTTAAAATACACGTTTTTCTTCCGAATTTACTAGAAGTTTTTTCGGATAAACAGCCAATTTAACATGCTAAGACCTCACGCATGACAAAAGAAATGGAGTTTGGTTAATAGGTCTTATTCTTTGGACAAATAATAAATGTAAATTGCCGGAACGAATGTAACTTGATACTTCATTTTAGAGAATTTCATTAGCTTTCATAGAATGCTGCAATATACGGGGCATTCGATTTAGAAAACACTATATACCGGGTGGCTAGAAAAAAACGAATCCTGTTTAAGTGCCCTCATCTCCGGAACGCTTTGAGATAGCGATTTCAGTTTTTGCTATCTAAGAAACAATGTATTGAAAATTATTTCTGCCAAATTACAAACAATTATTTTAAAAAACAAAGGAATGGCGAATTTTTTAAAATCAACTAGAAAAAATCAATTACACGTTGACAATGTTCTTAAAAATTCTCACAATAAACACCTTTTATGGTGTATTCTACTTATAAATATGTTGTATGGGACCTCCATTTTGTAAATTTAAAATCCTTAGTCTATGTTTAAACCGTAAAATTGCTCTTCTGATTAAATTTATAGACACTTCTGGCCACACCTCTTCTAACCGCAGATCTTCCAAGTTTGCAAATTGTTCCTGTCTTTCAGCGTTTCAGCATACACTTTTTCTTGCAATGTATTCTACACTGAGTGGTCTAAAGGATTACAGTCTGGAGAATTAGGCGGCCACTGGTCTGCTCGAATAAAAGATGGCGTGTTTTCTTCTAAGAACTGCTGTGTCCCTTGCTGCTCTGTGTAATCATAATCGTTATTCGGGTACAATCGATGCTTTTCCGGTAGTAAATCGTCACGTAAATGCCGTATGTAGCTATCTGCGTTTGTTTTCGTTAACTGAGGATCAATAAAAAATAGCCGACTCTTTTCATTCCAGGATATTATACATGACACCACGAGCTTCTAAGAAAACCGCGACTGGCTGTGGTACAAACTTTTTATTGAATAGCGTTCTTTTTGGTTGTCGAATAAACTCTGTTATTTTGTCTGTTTTGAGACTTGTAGCGTAAAATTAGCATGAAATGTCACTAAACTAATTGCAAAGTAACAACTAACTGCAAATGTCACTCACAACTTCATTTGTTTTAACAAAAGATTGCTTTGATTTAAATTGCTTATTAAATTATCAACGTGCAATTGATATTTTCTAGTTGATATTAAAAAATTCGCCATTCCTTTGTTTTTAAAAATAATTGTTTGTAATTTGGCAGGAATAATTTTCAATCCATTGTCTCTTAGAAAGCAAAAACTGAAACCGCTATCTTAAAGCGTTCCGAAGATGTGAGGACTTAAACAGGATTCGTTTTTTTCTAGCCACCCGGTATATCGCCGCGAAAAAATAGTAGGATGTGGAAGCTTCACCACTTCTCAGCTAGCGAGATGTCACCATACCCAACAACTTTTCCCCTGGGGTTTTGTAATATTCGCCATACTAGAAAAGTTACAGCTTGTAAAATGAAATTTTGTTGATGTAAGTAGTAACAAGCGTTCAAAAAAACCTGTGGTTAAGTTGGCTGGTGTTTTCAATTGTCATTGTTACCGTATGTCGTAACTAGAGCCACAGCTGGAGCTAGCTGGCATCTAATGTCAACTGTCAAACGTCATTTTACACGTATTTGGCAACAAAATTATTTTTTTGAACTTTATTAGAAAACTAGTTCTTGTTAGAACTAGCAAGCGAGTAACTTTCCAGTTTTTTACGACTCAGTTGCGAATCACGATGGTTTTAAATGCAGAACAACAAGTGACATTTTATGTTTGAAATTTTTCCATAGGTCACTTGACCACAGCTTTTTTCGAACACCCGTTAAATGCTTAGTTAAGACAAGTATCAAGTAAGCTAACGTTCATCACTTTCGATCCAGCTACCAAAGTAAAACAGCGAATGTGTTTAACATGAATAATGAAATTCAACTTATGAACAGTTTTTAAAAATAATCGTTCAAACCTCTCACCTCCTCTCTCATTTTTTCCTTCTGCAACATAGAAAGGGTGGTTGTTGAAGGAGACGTGCTTGCTGTTATGTTCACCACTGGTGGATGGGGTCCTTCAGCAGTTGGGTTTAATTTCCTTGGATAGTTTGCACCAAATCTCAAATTCTTATGAGACCAGTTTTTATCGAATTTATGAGTGTGAACCTTCGCTTTTATCGTGTGAGAATTCTTCTTGCGATTTCTTAAGTTATGACGTTTGTGTTTTGGTGTTGGTTTAGTAATTTTTGAATGGTTGTGAAGAACTGGGAGATGTTGTGGTTTGAGCAACAAAGAAAGGGCGGTTGTTGAATGAAACGTGCTTGTTGTTATGTTCACCACTGGTGGATGGGGTACTTTAGCAGTTGAGTTTAATTTCCTTGGATAATTTGCACCAAATTTCAAATTCTTACGAAGCCAGTTTTTATGGAATTTATCAGTGTGAACCTTCGCTTTTATCGTATGAGAATTCTTCTTGTGCTTTGTTAAGTTATAACGTTTTTGTTTTGGTATTGGTTTAGTAGTTTTTGAATGGTTGTAAAGAACAACATCACCCAGTTGTTGTCTGAGCTTGTTGATTTTGAGTTTGGTTGTCGTTATTCGATGCTTTGGGGTTAGTTGAACTGGATGAACCTTTTTGTGATGATCGTGCTGATGTTGATAGTAATGTGGTTCATTTTTAGAATGACGATGTTGAGAATTGTTGTGGTGTAATATGGTAAATTTTCGAGGCTTGTGACGATGTTGATCATTTTGGAATTTTTTGTGATGTTGGTGTTGATGTGCATGAAGATGGTCATGGTTCTTTTGATAATACTTGTGCTGCTGATGTTTATTTCGATGAGTTTGAGGGTAATCATACAGATATGTTGTTTTATGAGCAGCTTTCGTTGTGGTGGTGTTACGGGTTGTTAATAATTCTTCGGTTGTAGAATCGAAATCGTTATGTGCTGTATCTGAGCTGTCAAGACTTCTGTTCGTCCCATTCTGTGGAAGAATCGAGTTAGTTTCTTCTGGCTTAGTTGTTGCGTGGACATTTTCTAGAAAACTCAAAGACAAAACTAGAATTTTGGGGGTTAGAAAGTTTACAAGTGTTTCTTCTTACCAAATATGCAATAAAAGCATGACAAAATTCGAAACGTACTCATCGTAGAAGCCACACGTGTAACTACTACATATATCGAGAAACATTTATGTTCGTGCTGCCCCGTACCCACTTGTTGCATGTTTTGGTTATTTAGTATTATAAATAGTAGTTTTAAATGGCTGAAAAATAATATAATACGTAAAATGATCTCGTAGCAGAAATTCTTTTATTTAAATTGACTTGATTTTCCTTTTAAATTAGTGTATTGGTCCTCTAAGTGCTATGCTCACCAATCTTTGGTTTGAATTGGTCAAATCAGTTATTAAAATTCGTTACAATTCAAATGCGTCTTTAAGAGTCCATCACGTAATTAATTCTAGTGGATATTTAGGAAATATCTCCTGCCGTCTTAAACCTGTTAACGTTTTTTAGACAATCATCGTTGTTGCCTCTGAAGATTCTTACACATTAAGATTACTATTTTTTGCACGGCACAGTTATTTACCTATTCAACAGCGATCTTTTCAGACCTATTGTGGTCCTCCATATTATTATAGATCAGCTCTAGCCTTTTTAGGAGGCTCATTAGCTTTGTCAGTGAGCTTTTCGCGTAAAGCTTTACGTTGTGTTCTTCTTCCAGTTGTGTGAACCTCATTCGTGCTAGTCATTCACGCTTCACACATGGAATGCAGTTTCTTCTACTCAGTCAATCCGATTATGCTCGTGTATTTTTTGAGTTGGCGTTGTCCGGTAAATAGTCCAACCATTACTCTTACTGTTCTTTTAGAAACCCTTTCGCCTATCTCTGTCCTGGAGTATTTAGCTCTTTCTGCAAGATTTCTGTTTTCACCTATACTTTTATATGTCGATTTGGTTTAATCAAACTGCGAGAAGGTTAGGACAGCCAAGAATACCAAGTAAATAAATCTGGTTGCTGATCTTATGTAAATTTTGTAGATGCGGAGGAGGGTGCGGAAGTCGGGCGAAGATAGGAGGTTACTCTGTCGTTGCACTGTATCCAGGCGTCTCCACCGACTAAAGTGTAGGGAAAGATCACACCAGGTTAGGTGACGGTAGAATACAATCAGAAATGTTCATCCCAGACTACCAAGTCGACGTAGAGGAGTTGGTATTGACGCTTTCGCATTACAGTACCTTGTTAGAACAGAAAGCTTCGGCTTTTGAGAAAAGACTTAATTTTCCAACATAGGGACTAAATTTCTAATGTCAGAACCAACATTCCCACGTGGTTTGTCCGTCCAAGAGAAGGCGGGAGGCTGTGGCCAGTGGAGGTAACAGATATGCATGGGGTGGTTTTGTCTGCGATCGGCAAAGTGGATTTGAGGGCGGTTTAGATTTGGAATATCACTGCAACAGAGTATTTACATCATGGCCGATAGAATGATCTGCAGGGCCAGGCTCGGCGTGGATTTAAAGATTCCTTTAACCAGCTTCGCAGTAGTAAGACGCGGTTACTATATGGTTGCAGACTTTCCAGGTTTAAAATGCAACCATTTGTTGTAATAACACTGAGGGATGAAAGGGAGGGTAAAATAAAACCTCGTAAAATTACGTTCCTTTTATTAGAATTGACTCATGGTGGTGTTCCTAGAAAAAAGGTTTTACCAAACATGGTTTCATCGGAATATATTTAAAACACCCGTATTTAAAAAGAGTTTATTTCTTTATTGTGTTGTAATTTCAAGTTAATAGTTTGAGTGAATAGAAACATATACACATACATATGGAAAGTTTATTATGGTGTATTCGATATTAACAAGTTCGATTAGGGCAAGTGCTAAGTAACGGCATTATAAGGAAACTGTGGGAAAAGGTTGAAAAAGCAGCTTTGATGTATCTCTAGGGACAATGTCAAATTTTGACGGAATAGTTGGCTTTCTCTAAACATTATTGTAGTAACAATACTATACAGACAAAACCAGAGGGTTGCACCTTGGCATACTTGATGTTGCCAGTAATTAAACTTGTGAAGCATTCAAAATTTATTTAACTTAACCTAACTCCAATTAGTGTAAACAAACAATGTGCGTGTTTCCAGAATGATAGAATTCAACTTAGAAACAGAAGTTTTTGAAAATGGACGTTTGACTTTCTCACCTCATCACTAGCTTTTGGAGGAGCCATTTTCGTTATTAGGCGCTTGTTCAGCCGACTATGTCGTTTATCAATTAATATCAACTTCCCTGGATAGTTCGCACCTCTTTTAACAATTCTATGTAGTTTGGTAACATTTTTATGTAGTGGTCGCTTAGCTGGGGGAAATCGGAAATGAGACCAACCTTTGGGGAGTCTGTGACTTTTAACCTTCGCTTTTATAATACGAAAATTCTTATGGTGTTTTTCCAGGTTGCGATTTCTGTGTTTTGGCGTTGGTCTTTTTCTTTTTGGTTTTTGGTGAAGAACTTGGCGATGTTTTGGTTTGAGCTTGTGAGTCTTTAGCTTTGTTGCTTTTATTCGATGTTTTGGGGTGTGTGGATTGCGATTATTCAGATTTTGGTGCTTGTGGTGATGTCGATCGTTTTGGGACTTGTGTTTAGGAAGATGCTTATTCTGGTCATGCTTATGTTGTATGGTTTTATGCTTTTGCTGATGTGCTTGATGATGCATATCGCGATGAAACCTTCGTTGACGCTTAGTGGTAGTTATTTGGAAGATAGATTTCGCTGTGGTAGAAGAAACTTTGAAGTTCTTTGAAGGGGCTGGTTTCGCTGAGAGCTTCGTTGAGGATACATTGGAGTTTTTTAACAGAATTACAGTGGAACTATTCTGATTTGCCATGTTTTTGCTATTATCAACTGCATGTAAATGATGAATGTTTCTTTGCCTAAGCTTCTTCTTTTTAGGACGTGCCCGTAGATAACTACGAGTTGTCAGTAACTCTTCGGTTGTGGATTCGAATCCGTTATATATTAAGTCGGTATTAACAATAATTTTGTTATTTCCATCGAAAGGGATTCGGATCGGTTCTGTTTCTTCTCGCAATAATGCAGGTTCTTTTATTGCGTGGACACTTTGTAGGAAACTCAAAGGCAGAACTACAATTTTTTAAAACAAATAGATATCAGAACTGTTTCAAAGGGGTGTTGTCTTACCATAAACGCAGTACAAGCAGAACAAAGCCATTTGTAACAGTGGAAACGTATTCATTGTTGAAGCAGCAAATTTGACTGTTGCTTTGTTGGTACTAATCCGTACGAGTTGAATATTTTTATTATTGTGCATAGAAATTTATAACTTTATCGGAACGATGTAATAAATAAAGTATTTTTCAACAAGGTTCATTTATAAACAATTTTTTGTTTCGATCAGTTACTTTTTGAATATTTGTTCATTTAATTTGTGGTTTTTTTGACGCGTATTCCTGTTAATTTGGGAATTCTTACGTTACTATTTGTTTATTTATAATTAATTCTGTTATAATTAAGGAATCAAGAAAAACAGGAATGGTTTTGGTAATAACAATACTTCTTTAAAAACAAAAGCGACTAGGTGAATACGAATTTATTACGATTTTTCAACGCTATACAATACTTAATAGCTAAATAGTGAGCAATACAATTCAGTGTTCAACTATCACTCTTTTATACGCGCTGCGTTTGATTTATTAGAAAAACTAAGTCAACTAATCACTACAAAAAATTCACCCTATTCAGATCTTTGGGAGAAAGTAATACATTAAAATCATCTACTACTAAAATCTATTAAAGAAACTAACTTAATTCATGTCTCCTCAACCTTGGACTTTCTCATTGTCTAATGTTTAACTATTACTGCAAAGCAATATCAACAAAAAGGTACCGCAAGATGTATGTCGTAAATAACTGCAAAATCTACAGGTTATCGTTTACCACTTTTATTAAGAAAATTAAGTTGTAGTCCGGTAATAAACAACAGCCCCATAGCTGTATAAAGCTAAGTTTGCATTAATAAAATGGTTATTCTTTGCCTGCTTAAATTTTTGGACTACAATTTTGTTCTGTTTTATTATATTTATAAAAATCAGATGACAAAACGAAGCCCTTACTGAAATATGAAAAGTAATTCCGTAAAAGTCCAAGGTCGAAGTACCAAACCTCTACATCTAACTACATCCCTAATAATACCATTCAGAACCTTCTTGTAACCAATTCTTTGGACTAACGAATTATCCATAAACTAGAAAGTCGACTACTTTACTACACGCTACAAAACTAAATGGTTGCTTCACAAAATTAACCTTATTTCTAAAGTTTATCACAACCCTTTCTAATATTTTTCAGTTGTATACAAAAATATTCTTGTTCACTTTACAAAAATTGTGCGTTATACTGGTCATTGTATTTTAATTGATAAACAATTATAAAATATACATATAAAAATATTTTAATTGCTTTATATGGAAGACTTTATTTTCTGCTTTTAATAAATTGACTAGCACGATCCATACTTAGGCTGCTGTTTTTAATAAGTTTGATAGGACAAGAACAGAAACAAGGATGGAAAGAGGTTTGAGAAGAAGGTAGGCGCTGAGGAAATGCAGATAAAAAAATTAAGGGGATCAGAAAGCAATGAGGACGTGAAAGAGTGGCATAAAATAAAGAAGACGAGAAATCAAAGCCAAGAAATTAACAAACAGAAATAACAAAGAAAAGAGAAGCAAAGGTAAATAAAGGAGGGAAGGAGGGCAAAAACTGAACCTAATTAATGCCAAAATAATTATAATCTTTAGAGCAGCCCTCGTATATTAAATTAGGTAGAGAAAAATTGTTAAATAATATCAAAGAAAACGTATTAAAAAACATTGAGCATATGAGTCACTACTTAAAACTAGCTTTCTTATCACAACTTAATTAATTTTATATTATTATACGTATGTCTGATTTTAGAAAAATTATTCCTCATTTTGTTGTTGCATTTTCATTGTTCTGCAAAATGGCTTAAAAAGCTTTCGCTGCAATGTTTTACATTTTTTTATTTCCAATATTTTACCGTTCTGATGGCAAAAACTGGATAAATTTTGCGGAATCATACGAGGCTTCATCATGAAATAATCGTACTACAACACGAGTCAAGTCTTAAAAGGTTGGAAATTCTTATTCCATCGAACAGAAGCCTCGAATCTTTCCCAAATAAGCATATTGAACCAAGTCAACGCTGCCTCAGAACTGATATTTGAAGCACCGTGGGAAAATAAATCGGATTTGTTTCCCACTTTGCTATTTTCCTAAGAAAACTTAAATACTAACTCGAATGGAGGACAACCATTCTTTGAGCTTTATCCAAAGGTAAAAATTCAGAACGTGCTGAATTTTCCATATCTCAGAAAACTAAATGTCCACTGTCGTTCTATCTAAAACTAATCAACACTGACATCATGAACGTCATCACGTCTAATCTTCGTCTAGAACTAGAATGTATTTCGAAAGGCACTTGCAACCTATTCACTTTAATATCATTCTTCAAAATAAATCCAACTAAAGTACACTGTCAAACTTCTTGATTATCGTCCACTCCTATATCACTTAGCAGACTATAACTATCCCTTAATATAAGTCTGTTGGAATGAGGGATGTAGTTTTGGGCAAGGAAGCTGCTGTGCCTCCTTAAAGACTTCATGCCAATTTCGATAGTTTCTTTCGTGAATACTAATGATTTGTAAGCGTTGATGAAGACCGCTATTAGGATACAACTTCCGGTGAAGATGGATCCGTATGTGAACAATGGACAGGCGACGTCTGAGAATGTGGTTGCTAAGTAAACCCATGTTCTAATTGCTGGTGATACTTCAGCTATGCCCTGGAAAAAATAAATATTTGTTAAGTATAAATCCAATTGCTTAAGGTTACGTTTGAAAATTTGGAGTTTTGAATAGGTCCAGTACAAATCTGGGAGTCATAAAATTATGTAAGAAACCTTGAAGCCTTACGGGGAGTCACTTACAATTATTTATATTCACGTTAAAATCAACTTGAAAGCTAAAATTTCAGTCTCGCACTTGAGATTTGAATACGAAATTTACTGAGCCTATTATGTCACACAAAGAAGCAGTTGTATAGGAAACAAATAAAATAGGTAGGAAACGAATAAATAAAGAAAGAAGGAGACGAAATAGCAAAAAAAGGAACAGAGAATGCAGATGAAAACTAAGGGGTACAAACAAAAATACCAGAAGAAGAAATCAGGTACTGGCAGTAAAAGAAGAAGGACTAAAACAGAAAGAATGCAGCAAAAAAGGAAGAAGTTTAGAAAACAAGAGGAGAAAACGGGGTAGTAGGGGAAGAAAAGGAAAAAGGCGGAGGAAAGAATGCAGAAGAAAAGAGGGATAAAAAGAAGTATATGAAGCAGAAGAAAGAATAGGAAAAGGAGAAGTAGTAGAAGATAAACTATACACATGAGCAGAAAAGCGAAAGCAAAAGAAGTAAAAAAGAAGGCAAGAAGAGAGAAAACGAGGAAGTATATAGTAATACGAGGGGCGTTCAAAGTGTGTTGCAATTTGGGGGTATCTAGCAAAGTTTAGATTTTCGTTCAAATTTTGTTTGATACATTAGATCTAGTTACCCTTGCTTGCAAAAATTGGTTGTCCTGTCTGCTTTTGTTTTCCTTCTGTCAGTTGTGAAATATGGCTGAGTGTAGTGTAAAGAAGTACGAGTAGGTATCGAAGCATCATCAAGTTTTTGTGTAAAGAGAGTGCAAATGCAAAGGAAATTTTGGATTGCTTATCGAAAGTGTACAGATCGGATGCGCCTTCGGATGCTACGGTCACTTTCGATAAGCGATCCAAAATTTTCTTTGCGTTTACACCCTCTCTACACAAAAACTTGATGATGCTTCGATACCTACTCGTACTTCTTTAAACTACACTCAGCCATATTTCACAACTGACAGAAGGAAAACAAAAGCAGATAGGACAACCAATTTTTGCAAGCAAGGGTAACTAGATCTAATGTATCAAACAAAATTTGAACGAAAATCTAAATTTTGCTAGATACCCCCAAATTGCAACACACTTTGAACGCCCCTCGTAGCATAAGAACTATCATAAATAAAAGATTATAGAAATACTTCAATCAAAAGCGATGAAGGTGGTAGTCTAGTCTAGTCACAAATGAAGCGTAGCAACTAAAAATATGGAAAAACTACTTCGAAAAGATCTTAAATTGTAAACCTCCCCAAATAACACCAGAAGAAGAACCACAGGGAGGAGAATTAAGAATAGAAATCATTCCTTACACGCGAAAAAATAATAAGTAAATGCACGAAAGATTATGAAAAATAGTAAATCCCTGGGGAAGTAGATTTACATACAACATCTGACATATTACTCCCACTATTTCAAAAAAAATTGGCAAACTGAAACCTTTCCAAATTAATGAAAAGAATGAATATTAACGAAGGTGCCAAAAAAAGGAGATCTAAAACTATGCAACAACTGGGTATCACACTCTTATGTACTGATCAAAAGGTGTTTAGCAAGATCATTATCAACAGAGTGGTTGACGAGGTAGACAAAAGTATTAGACAGGAGCAAGCAGGGTTCAGAAGAGAGAGAGAGAGAGGTCTTGTATAGACCAAATTGAACAATCCACCGAAATCAAGTCCGCGCTATATGCCACCTTTATTGATTACGAAAAGGCATTTGATGCCACTAGCCGAGACAGTATATGGAAAGAATTGAATAGGTTAGGCATTCCAGTCAAAATAATCAACTTAATTAAGGAAGAATACAACCAAACTAAAGTTATGGTAGTACACAAAGGACTATCAGAAGCTTTCGAAACATCCTCAGGAGTAAGGCAAGGCTGTTTACTTTCTCCCTTGTTTTTCATATTAACTCTAGACAAAATTATGAGAAATACTATAACTGAAAAAAAAGATAAATATGATGGAAGCTCCCCAAGCGCACATGTATTAAATTAACGACCTAAACAGAGAGTCAAAAGTAACCGGTTTAAAAATAAATATAAGCAAAACCGACTAAATACGCATAAATATCACTGAAAGAAGACCATTACCCAAATCGTAAATGAAGAAATACACTGTCAAAGACATAAATAGCAGAATACAGAAAACAAGATCCGTATTCTTCAAGTTCAGTGATACATGGAAGGCCAATAATTTAAAAAATGACATAAAGATTAAAATTTTCAATGCATGCGTCAAAACTATTGCTTTATATGGCTGCGAAACGTGGTTTGTTACAAAACAGGCGCAATAAAAGTGCAGACCTTCATTAGCCGATGTCACGAGTGTGGTGGCCTCAATCTCTAACGAAGAGCTTTGGAGGAAAACAAATCAATGTGAAATAAGTCAGGCAATACGAAAAAGAAAGTTTAAATAGACTGAGCACACCCTCGCAAAAACCAAGAGGAAATTCTGCATGGTGCTTTAGGACGAAATTCTCAAGGAGGAGGAAACGTAGCTGCCCACAAAAACAGCTGGAAACGAACACTACAAATACAGAGCAAAAAGTATTTTGCCGAATTTAGAAATATTGCAAAAAACAGAGCCAGGTAGAAACAACTTGTTTATTTTCTATGTATGTGCCTAAATGGAGAAGGATGAAAGTAGTAGTAGTAAGTAAGTAAAACAAGAAGGAAAACAAAAGGAGGAAACATTAATGAGGGAAAAAGAGAAACCAAGATTCGAAGAATAATAAGAAGGAAGAAACGCAGAATAAATAAATAGGACAAACAAAAAGCGTGTACAATTAAGAAAGCAAAAAGGCAGCTGAAAAAGTGAGACAGAGAACGAAGAATAAGAATAAAATGGAAAAGTGACAGTAGAAAAAGAACAAGAAGAAAAAAGTAAGGAAAATAGCAAACGTTGAAGGAAGCGTTGGTGAAATATGACAAGGCGGTGTGGAGGCACTAGCAAAAGAAGTAGAACAAAAAAGGTGCAGAAGAGAATGAATATTAGCAAACAGAAAGGCGGAAGAGACAGAAAAACAAACAAAATTGAAAATTAGCAAAAGAAGAACAAGAAGGAGAAGTAAAGGTTTAAGATACAGGAATAGAATAAGAACAAGAAGGGCCAACCAAAAGAATAAAAAGGAAAGACAGAAATGAGGCTGGGTGGTAATAGTAGTAGGTAGAAGGAAAAAACTAAGAATTGGTAAAGCAGCAAAAAAGAAGAAGATATCTGTAAAACAAGAGCAGAAGACAAGGAAATAAGAGCAGAAGTTGAGAAAAAAGAAAGTGCATCAGAAGAATTAGAAAGAGGCGAAACAGATGAGCAACTGGAAGAAGCAGAAGAGGAAGAAGGAAAAGGAACAACATAAAAAAGAACGGAACAGAAGAAGGTAACAAAACAAAAGGAAATAGAAAAGGCAACAGTAAAGAAACCCAAAAAGAAGACGAAGAGGCACAAAGTACAGAAAAGCAGCTTGAAGGTGAAACAACGTCCAAACAACTGGGCCACAGAAGCAGAAATAGGAGAACACAAACAAGGGCATGTAAAAGAAAACAAATTAATGCCTTAACAAACGAGGATAACCTTTAACAATAGGAAGCAACTGGATTACGCTAGCGTTATTTATATTAAGCGATACGGTAGATACTGTTATAAATAAAGTCTTATTACGAATGAGTTATCACTCATTGTAACAAAAAAATTATGAAACAAAAAAAATCGCAATATATTAAAACAATCTGAGAGAAGATTAAAAAAAAGGAAACTGGTAAAAAACCATACGAAATGATTAATAATTTCATAACAACGATCCGTTAAAATACTGTAAACACTATCATCTTGTTTACATATTTGTTTATTTATACCCGAAACATGTTTACAATGTGCTAGTTATTTCTCGGTCCTTTAATAAATTAAACTGACATGTCCGTCTTTTGTTTTTTTTTTTATTTTAACGACTATTATGCAATTAATTATGCTAATTTTGTTGTTTATGAGCGTTTTTGCACCTTTCTTTATGAATTATGGATATACTCGTATTTGAGAATCCCTGATGCCTGATGTTAAATAAATATTTAAACGTAACTTTGTTACATAAGGTCGCGCGATTGTTAAAAATTATGAACATAAATTACAAAGAAGCGTAATATAGAAACAAAAAAAGAATGATTTGCAAGTGTTAATTAAGAAAGAGGGACTTAGTTAAAGGTGAAGATGAAGGCAAATAAGTGGAAGCAGAAGGAAGAGCAGCAGGAGGGACCCAGAAACATCACAAGAAAGGAATTAAAAAAAAGAGAAGACTGGCTGTAAGATTTAATCAAATTTAATCGAAATCTTCAAATAAACAGTTGAAGTGCCTAATTAAAAAAACAACATAAAGAAATAAAATAAGATGTAGCCTTACCTCTTCCAACCACATAATAGGAAAAATAATACTGGGAAACGCAGCTACTGGAGCTACGTTTTGAGCTTTATCAACCTTCAAGTTTAGTTGGACCCGAATTTTTCCCTCTAGCGGAACCCCCAATTTCTAAAATTAAACAAATACATATTATGTAAATAAACAGATTAAACTAAAACATTTTGAAAACTTACAGGCTGTATCTTGAAGTAATTTTCGTGTTTTTCCTTCACCGGTTTTAAACCTTCGAATGGTTCTAACAAACTAGGATCTGCTTTATAGAAGTGAGGAAATGACAGGTACACTGGAGCATCTGTAAATTACCGAGACGTGATATTAGGATACAACTGACCAAGTATTTCCAGCAAGTAGCACACTAACTACCCGCTTACTTCCGTTGTTATGTAAGCAAGAATTATTTTAGCACTTTATAACAAAGCCTGTAATTGTTTAAGGCAACTGTATGGAAAACAAACTTCGGTGGAAATTTTCAAACGGTTCCTTTTACATTTGATCAAATGTCAAAAGTTATTTGGAATGCAAACCAATAAACGGTAGCTCAATAAAAAGGTTAAAAATCAAATGTCTTACCAAATTGACATGGGCTGATACTCTGAAGTCCTCTTGGAGGACAATATTCATTGCCTGGGCAGAAACATTTATTATTAGGTTCTTTAGCGGCAGTTTCAAAAACGTTGTCTGGGGGTGTGTATAAATCCACGGCAATTCCTGCAACGCAATAAAATTACATTAAGACTAATGTCTATCACTCTTTTCCTTCTCTAATACATTGATATCCCTTCACATCTACTTTATTTTTATATAACTAAAAGTAACACCAAATAATAGTAAAGGAAAAAATATCATCAGGGTCAAATAAAAACGGATGGAACATGGAGGCTAACTAAAAAAGTCAAAAGACCATTTCAGAAAGTAAAATACAAAATAAAGGAGGCAATGAAAGTAGCAAACGAAAATATATGACCATCAGAAAGGATTATACAAGGAAAAGTACAAGTAAAACAAAAATAACAATAAGAATGTAATCAAGAACCAAGGAAGGGGCGAAAAAGAGAGAAAAATCAAAACAGTAAACCATTCAAAAACACAACGGAAAAGTAGAAGAAAACCAAAATAATTTAAAAAGTGTGGGAAAATACTAGGTAAATGTAGAAAAAAGAAGATGCGAATCAACAAAACAAAGAAGGAAGCTATAAGGTAACTCAGGAAGTTCGACGAATCCCAGAGGAGGAAGAAATGGTAGGGCGAAAAACAAAAGCAGAATATGAAATATATAAATGGGATAAGGTCAGAAAGCAACACCAAGAACAAACGAATAAAACTAAAGGGTAATAAAAGGAAAAGCAGCAAGTAAAGAGAAAATAGAAAAGAAGAAATACAGAACGTTACCAGAATCGAACGAAAAAAAAGCAAAATAGAGGAACGGTGAGAAGAAGAAAGGTGAATAAAGTAAGAAAGAAAATTAGGAACTTCTAGAATCAAAATCGAACAGAAGACTGTCCTGAACGAAATGGAAAGAATAAAGAGATAGTGGAAGGCATTAAGGAAGTGGGAGAAGTTGTGGCGATAACTGATGTGTGAGAGTCAAATAAAATGCGGCTCAACTAAGGAAAGGCGGAAAAAGACAAGAAAAGAAGATGGTAAGACAGAAAACAAAAAAGTACGAAGAAAAGAAGGCAAAAGGAAAAAGTCCAATGGACAAACAGACGTTAAAAATGATGAAAATATGAGAAAGATGGAGACCGACTAGGGACTACGAAGAACAGAAGAACAAAACGGTAGGGCAGAAAACAAACAAAAAGGTTGAAGCAAAGAAGGCAGAGAAGGAGGAAGGCAAAAAGGTATAAAAAGAGTAAATATGATAAAAGTTTAAGCAGTAAAATGGAAGAACAGAATTAAAATAGTAAGACAAAAAGCCAGTAGCAAAAAAAGGAATAAATGGGAAAATAAGATCGGAAATGAAGAAAAAAAAACGAAGTATAGAGGAAAACATTAGAACGTCAAGGAAGTGTACAAAAGAACCAAAATAAGAAAACTGTAATGGAAGCTAAAAGAAAAGAGAGATAAAGTGAACGAATCTTCGGTGAGAAAGAAACGAAAAAATAAGAAATAAGGAAATATAAGATCTGTGAAAGCTAAAATCGAACAAAACATTACAGAACAATGTTAAGGAGAAGAAGACAAAGAAATTAAAAAGAAAAAGCAAAAGAAAGAGAATAAGAAGAAGGAAACGGCAAAGAATATGCGCAAATATGGAGATCATAAGGAAAAATAGTAAAACAAAATAGTGTAGGAAGAAAAGAAAGAAGAAAAGGCAAGAAAAGAGAAGTTTAAGAAAAGGAAAACTGGGAATCACAACCTTTAAAATCGAACTAACCAAAAAGAGCTTTGCGGTGAATAGAAAAAGAGAATAAACGAAGAAGGTAGAAGAAGCAAAAAGAAATGAAAAGCAGCCTCATTAAAAGCAACAAGGAATTTTAACCATGATTTGTTTACTACCTAGTTTAAGTACCGCCCACCACTCACCATGTTTAAAAGTTGGGCCTCGATACTGCAAAGGCAAAATCCGACACAAATCCTTGTCATAAATGTGAACGATATTCGCTTTCGTAATATCCCTAGGTGGGAAAAACGAACCCTCGCTTGCGTTTATGTTATTACATGGTCGTTCCGGCCAGAAAGGAAGCTTATCTTTTCCGTTGAGTTTATCCAAATACCCAAACTTTTCCATTCCTGTGGAGCCGGTATTCAGTGTGTGCACTTCTGCCAATGATCCGTTGCGCTATTTATACAAACATGAAACATTAGAAACGTGTAAAACAGAAAATAGTCGAACTTACTGTGATAAGCAACCCCATCTTCGACATCGGTCTTTTAGTCTTCGGATAGAACTGATGAGCAAGTGATACAAGCGGATCGTCATAACCAAATACCAGCTGATCTGCAGTAACTGATACGAAAGGATTGTAACTGCCAACGCTTAGAACGAAAGAGATCGTTTTCTGAATAAAATACCCCAACGAATTGGATTGGGTCGAAAGTGTCTGTGAAGAACATTAGAAAATTTTAAGAATGATCTCAAGAGGCCTCAATTTAACGTGAGAACTTACCAACATCGGTATATTTGGTACCGTTAGTTTTTCATTTTGATTTACCGATAATTCGGGAACGAACTGTAGTATTTTTTTATGTTGGTAGGACACAGTTCCGTTCTCGTGGAATTTTATATTAATCTTCTCCATGTCTTCCCTGAAAACAAAAAACGAGTATAAAATTTTGCGAGAAAGATACGAACCTTACTATCGCATTTTTTAACTAGATAAATTAACAAGTTGGATGCTTTACAAGCCTCCGAGGGCTTGTATGTTTTTTATACTGCGACAGATGCCACATTTATTAATATTCGCAGCCATTGAAACCAAGAACCGGTTAAATTTTATTTAATGTTTTAACTTTTAGTGCAATCAATTCTAGTCCCCAGCGGCATGTATAATGGGATCTTACACTGAAATGCGGTTTTGTGCGATTGAAATGTATTTTCCCTAATCACCAGCATGTGGAACAAAAAACTGCTTTTTTTTGATTCAGTATTGCACTTCACGTTACTGAAGGTATGTACACGATGTAGGTACAGTCAATGGAGGATATACATTCAAAGGAGGAATTCTATGACTCTAGTACAAAATAATTTTATTTTTAAATCTCGCTAGCGTGAGAAACGAAAGACTGCGTATTTTTATTTAGAATTTTTCTACTTCTTTGTGTAATTCTGGTCCTCAACGGCATGCATGCCAAATAGTTATCTGATTTCTGCGACTGAAGTACCCACCAAATTCCTTTTCAATGTTTTCAAGTGTGCATAAGGAACAAGAAAAGCACTCGTTTTTTATTCAATATTACACTTGCCTTACTGCGTTACTGATCTCCAGAGGCATGTATAGCCAACAATCGTAGAGGATATAAATTAAAAGGAGGGACTGTATGATTCTAGTATAAAACAGTTTTATTTTCAAAACTCGTTAATGTGCGAAACGAAAGACTGTGTATTTTGATTCATAAATTTTACTACATCTTTGTGAAGTTCTGATCCCCAAGGGCATGTATACTTAGCAAACAGTTATATGATTTTTCACTGTAATGTAGACTTCTGCAGCTGAGGTATGTGACAATTTCAATTTCAATGGTTGTAAGTAACGAAGACTACTTATTTTTATTCTGAATTGAACCTCTCTGTGCGATTCTGATCTCCAAGGGCATGTATGATAAGAAATTGGAGAGGTTGTACATCGAAATGGGGATTTATACAATTGAAATTGTTACGTAGTTTTGCAATTCCGTGTAATTTGAGAAGTTTTGAGTCATTTTAAATTTTTGGTAAATTCTTTAGTACGGCCCTGTCTTTTAATTCTGATCCCGTGTTAATTGTATTATTCTTGGCTGCAGTTTAACTTCATTTTAGTCTGTAGGACATCGAAGGTTAAGCCCGTCAGCGCGTTTTCATTGCAGTTCTGCGAAATCTTCAAGTCATTTTAGTATGTTTCGTCTTTGTAAAAGTTCTCTTTGTTAAAAATCCCAAGGTGACCTAAATTCACGTATATTTTGTCAAGGTATGATCTCATCTTGTTTCAGTTATTGCAACTTCTCGTGATACAGTTCGGGGAATCCCCCTGTACGCCAGGCCACGTCAGCTGATCTGTGGCGTCCTTTCGATTCCTCTACAGCACCCCTCTGCAGTGCGTGACAACATCTCGATTATGGCGCACGTCTTTTAAGATGTGGTGCGAGCTTGGGTCCTTAAATTACACCGGAAAGTCCTCTATTATCGGTAATCCTCGGGGAGGATTACATTTACGACTTGGTCGGATTCATCAAAAGAGTGTCATATACTTCCAGAAAGATATAGTTTTGTGTGAGAAGTTTTAGTGATAGTTGGAGTACCGTTCCTCACACAATTTCCTCGTTTGAGGGATTATGAAAACCCAAAGCCCCAAGGATTATTCGTCGTTTGTCTTGCATCCGTCTTCCGGGAAAAGAACAGCATCTCCTTTGCCGATCACCAATAGCGTCCATCACGTCACTCCCTGACCAATACCTTGTCAGGTAATTTTACTTTCTTCTCGCTGCACCTGCTTTTGCCGTTTACGTTTTAACGTCAGCTTCGATGTCTAAGATTGCCGCTTGCGGGCAGGCATTTTAAATACTGTTCAGTTTAGAGTTTAATAAGTACAGCATTTTGTTTATCTTTGTGTTCCGTTTACAACTTGTAAAGTAGTAATAGTCGATTTCGTGGTCAATCTGTTTGATCCTGTGGCATTGTTGAAGGATTTGTAAATCTCGCCTTTTGGCGACTTTAATGTTCACATTGTAAAGATCATATTTGACTAGTTTGTCTCAGTAATTTTGTGATTAAGTCAAATAAAGTTCATTTGTGTTCATTTGAAGTTTAAGTTTTAAGCCAATTTAAGTAAATATTTTGTGTCTTTTGATTCATTAAACATTTCATTTCCAATTTAGCTTGTCCTTGTTACTGTGTTCAACCCTTCCCGGCCATATTTTTGTGTATTAGTGTTTTGTTTAAGATTTACAAGTTGTAAGAGTTCCTGTAAAGTCAGTCATTTTCAGTCTAGCAGGGTAAGTTACATCTTGCAGCAGGAAGCAGTCTAAACCCCAACCCCCTTTCGAGCCCTTGGGAATCTTCTGTGGTGGGTTCCTTTTAGATCTTTGCGTAACTTATCACAGTAGCGTTCACAGTGGCGTTCAACATTTTCATCCCTATTACATTACTACCCTCAATTGAAGGGCTTTACCGCTTCGAACCGCCCTTCTCCGCTGTTTTAGCTAGCCGCGCGCCAAAGGGGTAACATCATCCCCAATTAAATGTCGAAGTGCCAGTTTGGCACGTGACAAAATGCAAAATGATTGACTTTTTCATAATCATTAGAATTCGGAACAGCTTGTTTTTTATTCAATACTGCACATATCTTTGCATTACTGATCCCCAGAGACATGTATATAGCCAACACTTTTAGAAGCTTTGCAGTCAATAAGTGATTTATGTGATTTCAATACAAAATAATTTTATTTTAAAAACCATCTAGCGAGCGAAACAAAAGTATGAGTATTTTTTAAATCAGAATTTTACTACTTCGTTGTGCAGTTCTGGTCCCCAAGGGCATGTAGGTACAGACAACAGTTAAACAGTTTTCCACAGAAAATGTAGATGTTTGCAACTTACATACCTAACAATTTCATTTTCAATGTTTTCAAGTATGTTTCCCATTTGTATTCAGTACTGTATTGCCTCTCTGTGAGATTTTGTTCTCCAGGGGCATGTATAGCAAGAAATTAAAGAGGTTTTACATTCAAATGGGGATTTATACAATCAAAATACAAAATGACTGCATTTTCCATAACAACTAGCATGTGAAACAAACAGAAAGCGCTCGTTTTTTATTCAGTATTACACTTCTCTTTACCTTACTGACTTTCAGAGGTATGTATATTGATTGTATAGTCAAAAATCGTAAAGGCTTTACATGTAAATGCAAAATACTTAGTTTTATTTTCCGGTCCCCAAGGGCATGTATAGCGAGCAGTTACATAAGTTTCCACTGAAATTTAGATTTCTGCAACTGCAGCACCTAACAATTTCATTTTCAGTGTTTCCAAAGGTACCAAAGGTGTTCTCCTTTGTAGTTCTTGTCTCTAGAGGCCAGTATAGTAAGAAATTATAGATTTTACGTTGAAATGCGAATTTATTTAGAGGTGTGGAAGTAGTCATTTTCAGTAAGTTTTTTTAAATAATAAATTTATTATTTAAGTTTATATGTTGTTTAATATTCATACGTTTCGGAAATAATTCCTTTATCAATGAGTGACATTTTAAAAATTATACAGGCAGTACATTTAAAATCATTTGGTTTTAATGAAACATTATAGTAAATATACAAAGATTTGTACTTTTCTTGTTAATAAACTTCAATTTTTGATTTAAAATCATTTGGAATTAGTGAACCATTAAAGTAGGTACATATTATAAAGAATTTCCCTTTCTTGTTAATAAACTTCAATTTTTGATTTAAAATCAAAAATTGAAGTTTATTAACAAGAAAGGGAAATTCTTTATAATATGTACCTACTTTAATGGTTCACTAATTCCAAATGATTTTAAATCAAAAATTGAAGTTTATTAACAAGAAAAGTACAAATCTTTGTATATTTACTATAATGTTTCATTAAAACCAAATGATTTTAAATGTACTGCCTGTATAATTTTTAAAATGTCACTCATTGATAAAGGAATTATTTCCGAAACGTATGAATATTAAACAACATATAAACTTAAATAATAAATTTATTATTTAAAAAAACTTACTGAAAATGACTACTTCCACACCTCTAAACCAAGATAATCAGTAAACAACAAATCTACATGCGAATTTATATTGATTGAAGTACAAAATGATTTTAGTTTAGATATTCAATAATGTGTAGAACGAAAGGCTGCTTACTTTTGTTCCGTATTCTACTTTTTTGATTCTGACTCCCAGAGGTAGGTACAGATACAGCACACGCTTAAAATTTTAACATTGAAAATGTTTCTGTTTTCGCGTATATATGGGCTTAAATTCGCTTAAAATTTCGTGTTGCATTTGCTGCTTTTGCGAGAGCAGCGTTAGGAGCTGTTCGGCGCTGTACTCTGCTCGATAACTTAGACTGTGAGCGGCGCGTATACAAAGTTCTTCTTAGATGTGAAAATATATCGCCTCCAAAGAAACTTTCGGATTTCGTAGATATCTCCGGCAATATGTACCTCAATTTACCTAAGTCTTGAATTTTTCTAACCCTAATCTAAAATAGATTTAAATAACAGCTACCTAACCAAAAATAGGCATTTCACCAATTTCACGCAAAACAAAAAGCCAAGCTTGAATAACACCACAGAAAAACAGCCTAAACAAAATATCTATGTAAGTAAAACGCCACAAATAAAGTAAACATGATGTCATGTAGGATTTTACCAACATTCGTTACGAGCTGCTGACCTTAATATATTAAGTCCACCTTATCTCTTCCTGCTACAGCAGCTGGTTGGAGGTAACATTCCGAAGAAAGTGCAAGTGCAATTTCACCGATTACATCATATGTTAATATTACAACAAATTAAACTGACCTAAATACGTCTGGCTTGCAGAGAAATCGGGATGCATTCAATTTACATTATTTTACTTTATTGGAATTACTTAAAAGTTTCTTATTTTCTTTTGTTTTTTTTTTATTAACTTTTATCATTTTTTTAACCCAGAGAAAGAAAGAGAAACAGAGAGGGGATGACAGCTAGAGGGAGAGAAGGAGAGGGAGCACAAGAAAAGGACGGTTAGAAACACAGACATGTAGGAAGGCAAAGAAAAGCTGAGAGACAAAGGAAAGGACCAGAATAGCAAATAAATTTCAATTAAAGAATAAAGCTTTTTAGGCACTTAATTTAATAAATTTTCATTGTCGTTGCTTTATGAAGTGTTTAAAGATAATTTATAGGTAATAAAAGGAAAGACCGGCAATTAATTGTCAGAGTACATTGTTTCGCTTACAAAACATGTGGTGGACGGCCGTATATTTTACTATGGTCTGCTGAATTCGCCTTCGTTGTAATCACGAACTCACATTAAAACTGGTAAAGCACGTGTTCGACACACTCGTAATTTAATTCCGTATACCGTTGGAAAAAGCGATAGCCTTTCGAATATTCCACAAGAAAGGAAAAATCCGTAGATGCTAAATCATTTCCTAAGTCGAATTTCTAACTAATGGATTTAAAACCTATAGCTTCAAATAAATTGCTTAATCAAATGTAGCGCAATTTTCCTGAATTTGGGTCTGTGATTTGGTATCGAAATTCCTGATAGACTGATGTGATCAATGTATGAAATTTAAAGCGGATTAAGACTCCGCCTAAATTCGAACCTTGGGTTTGACGAAAAAAAAATTATTTTATTTAAGTTTCCATGTATCCATCCCGTACCTACGCAAACTTTTACAACTATCGGAAATTTTCTACTTGAACTTAATTATTTTAGTATACATTTCTAGCAATTTAGACCAGAAATTCAGTTTTAGTAGTTTAGTTAACTTTTAATTCTAAAAAATAAAATCTGATTTCCAAAATCAGGCCTGAAGTTTTAAATAAAATAACTGAGACGTTTTCACTTCAAAATGTGAAGCACAAAATCAAAAGATAACAACTAAACAAAACCACTTCAGAAAAGTCAACATCTAAAATCCTAATTTCAAGCTTTAAATCTTCAATTCGATTTTATTTTAAAATTCGAATTTTAACATTAAAAGTGAGATTTAATTTGAAAAATTAGGATACAAAATGCATAGCTTCAATTCGGAAAGCTTGCTTCTAATTCTAATTCAAAATTTGACTCTGAAAATCAAAACCCCAGTCATAAAGTCTGTCTTGAATTAGAAATTCTGTATGAATTCAAATTTAAATCTTTCAGTTCATGTATATAAATTAATATAAATTCAAACTTTAAATTCGAATCCGAATCAAGACTTAGAAACCTTTAGACTGTAGTTATGATCCAAATTATGAATTTGTCCAAACTCAATCCGCATTCCTAACTCTAATATAATGTTTCTTCGTTGGAAATTCTTAAACCTACGAACATGGACTTTTATTTGGATTGACTCCTACGATCGGGATTTAAGGTTCAAAAGCAAACATTCGAGTATTTAATCCTACAACCTGCATTTTGGATTTACAAATCAAAATATTTACTGGATTTAATCTTCCAATATGAATTCAAATGCTAAAGCTCAGCTTCCGTAATAAACTGATTCTAATATGGATTCAAAATTTGATCAGATCCTGAGTCAGTTCAGACCTTTGAATTCCAGAAGTTAATCCGAATATATGATTCCAGTTAAGTTCAGGTTAGGAGTTGCAAATCCTAAATCCAGCCGAGATTATCCGAATTTTTGCACTTATAGAGTGAAACATTTGCCTGAGTTAATTCTCCAATCCAGATTAAAAAATTCGAATTTTTTAACTCCAACTCAAACCCCTTAACTGTGGAGTCCGATATAAAAGTCTAAGTTATTTAAAACTTAAATTTTGTAATTCTGGCTGAATGTATAAATCAAATTTGAAGTACCTACTAGCCCGGAGTCGAATTTCATATTTCTAAAGTCGCATAAAAATGGGTGTAAACTAAACAATCGGATTGCTCTTAATTCAATCTTTTCAGATTCATAATCTGAATAATAAGTGTGAATAGAACCTTTGAGTTCGAAATAATTCTAAATCCACTTTGGATTCGAAGTTCGGATTGAGTTTTGGATTTACAGAAATTCAATTTTGACTTAATTATTTGATTCCTTAAATACATTGGCCAATATTAAACCATTTCATATAGAAAATCAGACTTGTTTGCTTCGGAAATTTGGAATAAAAAAGAAGGCTTAGGAAAACCAGTTGATACAATAATTATATAAACCGAATCAATCTGGTAATTAATTAAACAATAATAACCTTGACTGTGAATTAAAAAGTTTAATTTTAAGTGCGACATTCACCTTACACCGGAAATGTAAAAGGAACAGAGTAAAAGTAGTAAAAAAAATTTGCGATTAGCAATGATCTTGGGACTTGTGTGCCTAAAAAATTAAAAGCAGGCCTTGAAAGCCTACCTGTATATATTAGGTGATTTTTGAATATTTTAACTCTTTATTAATTAGCAAAACAGGTAGAACGAGTGAAAAAAGTATCTTTTGTTTATTTATAAAAATCTTGGAAAAACAACATTCTGAATTAATTTATTAGTTGACACGTATCGGTAACGATTATAAATATAATGTACTCGATCGGATTTGACAATCCGAAAATATCAACCACGGCTTCCGACGAAGGCTACGACGTACTATAAGTTAACACGCTATCTTTGATTATCTTTATATTATTTATATCCTTCCTGGTTTGTAATAATAACACGAATTACATTATAATTCGATCCGATTATGTCCTTGTAATTACTGCTAACTGGTGAAGTTTATGAAGGCTGTGTGCTAATAATAAAACCCAGAAATATTTAGCAGACACTTTTCAAAATTAAGATTAGAGAATATTCGGATTCAAAAATGTACCAGCTTGAAACAGAAAATTAAATTAAAAATTTTGAATGAGATTTGGATTCATTTAAAACCTGATTAGTATTGCAACAATTATTTGTTTTTACTGATGTTAAACCAAAAAAATTGAAATCTAATTTTCAATCCCAATGGTTTTGAATTATAAATGTTGAATCCATAGATCTTATTATGTTCGAGAATCAAGTCATGAAATCTGAGTGTTTAGGACTCAAGCGTTGATTCTAGATTTTATATTCAGAATTCAAAGAAAAATTGGAAATTTTGAAACAAATTTTCTTCATGGAACTCTGAAAATATATAATTTATACATCAAAATCCTTATTTAATGGGATTCAAAATTTAAAAGCCAGAAATTATGCAAATGGGTTTTGAATATTAAAACGTGAAATTTGAAAAGAAATAAAATTCAAAATTGTGGATTTTAATTTCGATTTCAAGTATGGATTGAATCCTAAACTATGAATCCAAGCTGAGTTCAATTTGAAGCTATGAATTCACGCTGGTAAGCATTTAAATAAGGAATCTAGCCTTGAGAGGGAAAAATATTCAAAATTTCAAGCATAAATTCGAAGCTTGGTCGATAAAAATTCAAAGCAGAAACCTTGATTTGAAATCCAAATTATTAAAATGGATTCAAGATGAAAAGATTTTGTTTTTAAACATAAATTTTGAAAACCAAATTTGAACCTCAAGAATCAAAAATTCAAAGCACAAGAGAGTTTTTAACTTTGAAATAAGATTTTCTTCTAAAGTATGATTTCAAAATTTAGAAATCAAATCAAAATCTCAATCCAGTTGGCAGTTATTTTCGAATTTGAGGTTTAAATTCCTGAATCATGGTTAACAAACAAAACAAAAACTTAAGTTAAGGTGGATAATTCTCAAAAAAAGGCTGGCCAATTTGCAGGCCAAACTGGCCGTATTTAAATCCAAATTTTTGGAATTGAAATACTGGCTCGATTTCCATTTATTGATTTTGTAATCCCGACTTAGGGCACAGTTACGAATTTTACCTTCCGAACTTAAACTACAAATTTGAAAGTACGGCTTGATTTTGGATTTTCGATTTTGAATTTCAAGCTACACCCAAATCTATCTCAAGTGTTTTAGACTTAGAACTCTACATATATTCGAAGATGAAATTACAAATGCGGTAGTCGAATCCAGTTGGATTGCAGTTAAGGCAATGATTTTACATTTCTGAATTAGTATTAGAAATTCGTTTTAAGCTTTGAGCCTTAGGTTTTCATTTTGAAATTGGAATCAAAGATAATTTCCAATTTTTAATTTCTTTTTCTCCTTTAATAAACCAATTGCCCCATACATTCTGATTTGAATTCTGAATTTTGAATCCTAGTCCCCGAAATCTACATGCCATTGTGCTTAAAACATCGATTAACTTTTGATTTCAATTTAAGGTTCAAATTCTGAATTTTGATTAAAGCGCTAGATGTTTGATTTCAGGCTGCAATTTTTGAATCCAACTAAAACTTCTGGATTCAAAACATAATATTTTTTTAAGTTATGAGGCTTATCATCATTTCTGTTTTAGTTTGTTTAGGAGTTGCACAAGTCAGACTTTATGTTTTTAATCCAAATTCACACACTGTAATTCCTAATTGTAATGATTTAGTAATTGAATCCGAATTTGAGATTTACTTAATTTAAATCTACTTCCAAATATGGTTTTAACTTTAAATCCCAGGGACTTTGAATTTCTGTTTTTGAAAAAGAGAGGAATTAGTAACTGAAAATTTTAGTTACAGAATCCACTGACTTTTGAATCCGAATTCAGAGTTTAAATGCTGAATGCTTCGAATTTCGGACTAAGTTTTGAATTTTTAAATCCAGCTTAAGACTGTTGGTTCCAAATTCTAATTTTGATCTTTTCCTATTCCAAGCTTATCATAATCTATTCTCAGTTATTTCTTTCCGCTGTTATACAATTCAGGTTTCAGATTTTGAATCTATATTCAAACTATAATTTTTAATGTTAGAATGAGGTTTGAAGTCAAATCAAATTTGGGCTTTTGCCTTTAGATGCTAAAAGTTCAAATGCCGAGCTTTCGGTATTCGGGATATCTACCTTACGTTTGAATTTATAAATTTTGTATTATAGATCAGAGCTAGAAATCGGATACAAATCCTAAGCCAAAGTTTGCTTAAAATCGATTTTAAATTCAAACTCTGAATTTAAATTTAACTCCCGGAACCCCGATTTTTGACTTGTAATTTAAAACTGGCTTAAGAAATTTCGGATTCAGGGAGTTATTTTGATTGTGGTATAATCCAAATTTTGAATCTAGCTTAAACTTCCAAGGTTTAAGACGGATCCAGATGAAGCGAGATTTAAAGTTCAAATAAAAGCTTAAATTGTGACTCTTTAAAAGCAGATTTGCAGGTTAAAAGGTCCGAACTTTGAGCTACTTATTTGATTCTGATTTCAGTATAATCAGAAATGTAGAATTAGGCTCAGAGATCAGTTTTTAAATCGGATTAAAAGTACAAAATAACTAAAGCAACTCAATTTAGCGAAAATTTTGATCTAAAAATTTTGTTTTTACTTGCACATCTCAGTTTATTAATTTAACACAGAGGCGTAGAATGCGAAAGGGCGGCTAATAAGGGGCAACTGCTCCAAGTAAATTTTAATATTTATTCAGTAAGGAAGGGGGTCAACATGATGTCTGATAAATAAATAAATAAAAACTGATGCAAAACATATGGAAATTTTAAATAAGGCTTCCGCGATCCCCCTCTGTCCCACATCTCTAAAAACAGTCCTTCCTATCACTCTTCAATTAATAATAATGATGTTTTGAATTTACATAAGCACATTAGGATTTCCACAGTTTAAAATTAAAATAAATTTCCAAGTTCGTAAATGCTGTCATTAAATAAATGAAAGAAAAAGTTTCACTCCGGTAACATTCAGAAAACTCACTTTACCATATCGGTATTAAATGAATTCTTTAAAAAATAAAGATCCGTTAAAGCGTAGAAACGAGTGCATCCACTTTATTTCCTTAGGTGTAGGAACAAATATAGATTATGTCATATATTGTGCAATATCGTATAACCTGTTACGCCTTCGAATGCAAAGAAAAGCAGCTTTCTTCGTATAATTTTTAGGTTAGGATTTTATGTAGTGGAATTTTCCATTAAGTAAGAATTTTAAAGGAATTCGTGTAGGAAATGTGCTTAATTTGCTTGTACAAGTACATTTACTTTAACAATATTTAGGTCAATTGTGAGACTATTAAGTCTTTGATGGTGTAAATTGAGCTTTAAAGTTACAGAATTTGGGGTTGCCAGAACGAATTTTATGTAAATCTGAAGAAATCGCTAATTTGATCTTCGGTGGCTTTTTACTATCCCTTGTTGTTTTCTAATAACTTTTGGCTGTATTTTTGATTTTCTTACGACTATTTTAGATTACCTTTTGGCCAAAAGAAGCCCTCCAAAACTTACGCTGGCCAAGTTGAGGGCGTCGTGCAATGTGGTTGCAATGAAGGCCTTAAAACAACAACATAATATTTTGTGAACTGCAGCTGATTGCATTAAAGCAAGTTTGAGTATGCTGATTACCTTTTATACCCCGGGAGTACTGTATGTTTGTTGATGCTGAAATTGATGCAAAGTTGCTGATCTTCGTCTAATCGCCGTTGGTGTGTGTGCAAGTCAAGACTGCATATTCTCATTCAGTACTTCACCTTCGTGAGATTCTGATCCCCAAAGGCAATACGACCATACCAAACTTTACTTTGCATTACACATTTTTGCGGTTACACTACAGATTTATATGATTGAAATACCAAATACTTCAATTTTAATTGCTTCTGCTTCTAATATAAAATACAAAAAGATTCAATACATATCCTCGACGATATGTACCACAAATTACATCAAATCTTAAATTTTAAATTATTTCTGAATGGTTGGAGTATATTTATTGCCATTCAAATAACAACGAACGCTCTTCGACCTCTTAACTTCCACGTTCTAATAGTCAGACAAGTTAATAACATAATAACACAAGGAAATTTTCGAAATAAACGTGCAAATTAAGGTTCTAAATCACGGCCATTGTCAATGTCGTCGGAGATTTTAATTCAGCGAAATAATAATAGATCTGCTTATCGAAAGTCTACCTCGAAGCTATAAACGTTAATAATAGAAATTATCATTAACACTCGCAAGACCCTTGTTAACATATAATAATAAATCATTTACGCACCGACCCACATTTAGCTCATCACGCAATCGATGGATACGTATGAAATTATAAGAATTTTTGCTCTTTTTTATTATCTATTATGATTTGCATTGCAATGCTGTTCTTAATTTACTCTGTGTTTACATTGTAGATTAATGTGTTTCGATTATAAAAAGTTAGAAGCACTTTCTACTATTGCATCAAATTGTATTGAATTTTTTATGTTTGTTACTGGTATATGAAGGATTCGCAATCGTTTTGTGTAATAAGCAAAGATCGATCAGCTTTATTTAATTACTGAACCTTTAGTTGCTTAAAAGCCATAATTACACCGATTGAACAATCGTACGGTGAACATTATTCAAAGGTAAGACGTCCTCACTTTAACCAAGTTTGAATAAGCTGTTGTACATTAACACTTTGACAGCTACGTTCAAATTTCTTTTCCTAATACCTTTTACAAAAGAACATATTTTTATAATTGACATTTTCGGAATGGGATATTTTTTTTGTAGTTTTGGACTTACTTATCGACGACCCTTTTCTACCTTTTATTGTCGAGTGGATGTGGCTGTCGCCACAAATTTTCTCCATTCCTTTCGATTAAGTGTAGTTTTTCTTGCTGACCTCCTACCACTCTACTACTAACACTCTTCCTTATTATTTGTTCCACTATTTCATCCCAGCTCTTCCTTATTATCCTCCCCTTTCGCTTCTTCCCTATTACACCCATTTTGCAAACCTGTTATGTGGCCCTGTTTTCAGTCATCCTCGTAATTTGTCCAAACCATGCCAACTTCCTCCTTTTAATAATGGATAATACATCATGAATGCTCCTGCCCGGTCTAAATTCCGCTTGCATACAAGCGTTTGTTCTATAACTGGTTTCAGTCGTGCATCACCTTTTTGTGTAATGGTGTAATAACCGTCATTTGTCAATCATCCGGGACTTTCTTAGTCTTCCACTTCCAGTTCAATATTTCGTGCAACCACTTTGTACCTTTGCCACCCATGTATTTGATCATTTCCGGTTTTATAACATAGCCAGCAACTTTTCTGTTCATTTACCCCATCTCCCTCATCAAGCAATTCTCTTTTTAACATCCTCTTCGTTCACGAGCAATTTCTCTTCCTTGCCCTTAACCCATTGAAGTTCTCTTTGGTTATTTTCCTCGGCCCTTTCCAATGCTCTACATAACATGGAGTTTCTCCATTTTATTACCAAATTCCCCCCCACCCCCGCACACCTTGCCTTTTCTATGTTTTATTAAGTTCTTGACTTTCCTCCCTTAATTTTTATTAGTTCTGTAATCACTTGTTTTGTTGCTAGATGCTTTCTCCATAATTTTCTATTTTGTTTTACTTCCTCCCAGATATTCTCATTCCGTCATAGTCTTTGTTTTCTGCTGTTGTGTTTCTATTTTTACCTTCTCAAAATAGTTCCAAAACTCATTTATAAATATTACCCAGTACTATATAAGTTCTCGTTGCTCTTGTTAAATTCTGAGGTAATTTTATCTGCGAGTTTTGCTCTTACTTCTTTGTCGCGTAACTTCCTCTTCTTCTAGTGACTTGCCCTTTGCCAAGTCAAGTAGCAGACATAAAGGACCTACAGCTTAACGTGGACCCGGAACCACGGAAGCGCTTGCACTTCTACTCCAAAGAAGACTTAGTAGGCAGTATACCTCGGTGGTTTGCCATTGCCTTCCGAGGGAAGCGATCGGGTGGTTTCGTAGAATATGTGACCCTGGTAATCGAACCCGGGCCAGTCTCAGTAGTCAGACACACGCTGAACCAAATGAGCCACTCATAATAGTTACTTGTAAATGTTAACTTTACTTTAAGCCTTGCCACCACTATAAAATGATCACTCTGACCTCCTTAATTTAGTTTCTCTTATTCTTCCCGACTATAAACAAATCAATTAACTTTTCGTTCCTGCCTTCTACCACTCTCATATTTTTATGTATGTGCTTATGTTGGAACCAAGTATTAGGAATTCCCAAACCCTATTTTTACTTCTTCCTTCGCGTACCTATTCATTTGGTTCATAAACTGCTCACAATATATGTACTTCTTGCTCCTCTCCTTTAAAATCTATACTAAATAACCTTTCTGACAAAAAAATTCCAGGATTTAATATTTCCTATCAAATATTCATGTTTCAACGCCACTGTTCAAAAGCACATGACCTCCTTGCGGTGTTTCATACCAGATTCTTTTATTTTTCATCTCTGTCAGCACCATTATTTCTAACCTGCTTTTCTCAAGCTCTTCCATTAATTCTTCTTCCTTTCCGTATATGTCTCGAATGCCCCACCGTTCTATTTCCGTGTTAACAGATTTGCTTTTCAAACCATAAATCGTACTCGTTACACAATTATATAGTAGCCTAAACCCTCTCCATTTTTGCCACTACTTTGTTTAAGTATTTGTTTTTTGGACAAATTTCAAAAATTAATAACAATCGTAAGCATTGTCGAACGATTTGGAAAAATAAGTTGTAATCAATATAACTCCTTCTACACCAGGTAACTGTTGAAGATGTAAGACAACATTTAACCCATGAATCTGCAAGGAAGTCGAATTATCCTGCAGTGCTTGCCAGAAAATTCTGGTAAAACACCTTTTCATGAACCTCTGCTAAACTCAGTTACTACCAGCTGATTGCTAGATTACTACAGAAGGTTTATGTGTATGTGATCAATGGTTTCTATGCCAGTTCATTGATAAGGATCCACTACGTCGAATATTTCATTCACACGAAGCTAGCTTCAACTTTTCTGCTGCGAGTATTCGCAAAATATGAGAAAAAGTAATCCTAAAACCGTGCCTGAGCTCCTTCAACTCAGCAAAAGTTTGAATATGGTTGGCTGTTTTTTGAAGATGTTTAATTCATCCAATATATTTTGAAAGATACAGAAAGGACATTTTGAGTGACCTTCCAAATCAATGAATTCATTATGAGTTACAATATGAATATCTTCATATTCCCCGACTGTTTATTGTAGTAGGTTGTTTGGCTTTTTAGCAACTAAATCCACATAAAAAATTGATACTTCCAATAGATGGGGCCGTACCTCACATTATTGGAACAACTTAAAAGTCTTTCAAGCTGTTGGAAACCATTTTCTACAAATTTTCTAATTTGTATAATTTTCTGTTTGTGGTGCCGAGTATATGTATAGTTCACTTACTGTGAGGACTCTTTTGAATATAACAAATATGTAAAAAAAATAATAAAGCTAGGAAATCCTTGCGAATATACTAATTGTAAAATCAAATTACTAGGTTGCAGAAAACTCGCTGCAATTTCAGGAAATCCTGAAAGAGAAAGCTCTTGGGAAACAAAAAAAGAAATGAAGAAATGCAGAACCAAATGGCAAAACGGCAAAACTATCATAAAACTAGTGAAACTAATTTAATTATGTATCTTCTTTAATCTTATTAATGTCAGGTCTTCGAGGACTCGAGGAGTTCCCAAAAAGCCAACACCGACCAATAATTTGTGAATTGGGCATCCAAATACCAATCATCAAATCCCTCCTCAGGCCGAGATGGAATTTGTCTAAAGCTAACTGGGACAATTTCGCCACAGACCTCGACAGATGCCTGAAATGGATACCACCCACGGCACCCACATAAATAATAACTACTGTAACAGACTCGTAGGAGCAATAATTGCAACTGCCAAAAGAACCATTCCCAGAGGATTTCTTAAAGTATTATATACCTGGATGGAACGAAGATAGTGAGGCCACATACCAGCAATACCTTGAAGCAGGCAAAGCTGATATCGGAGAGGAACTGCTTCGTACTCTGGATGCGGCGAGAAGAGAAAAATTGACTCAAGCTACATCAGAGATGGACTTTAAACCCTCGAGCAGAAAAGCACGGACACTACTCAAAAAGCTTGAAAAGCTTGGGAACCTGTAACTCGTAGTAGTCACCCGGTAACTCCAAACCAAGTAGCAGAGAGAATTGTATCTCTATCAAGAGCCAATAGAGATCAAGAACTTTCAAAACAGGTGAAACGGGAATTAAGAAAAATCAAAACCGACAGTCAGGAAAGGTTAGCGTACTCGATATCATTCGCACAACTTGAACTTCCGCCGCACTTCAGGACCTGAAAGCAGAGAACGCCACAGGAATTGACGGTGTCCATAACGAATTTCTGAAAAAATCCAGCGAATACGCTAAACAGTGGCTTGCAAGATTCTACAGCAGCATATTGAGCACCGAACGCATCCCACAAGAACTCAAGGAGGCGAAAATAATTGCCATCGTAAAACCAGAGAAATCTGCAAACAGACCTGAAAATTATAGGTCTATAGCCCTATTTAGCGCTATATATAAACTACTGGAACGCTTAATCCTTAACAAAATAGGTGAAAAAATTCTAGAACACGTCCCAGTGGATCAAGCTGGGTTCAGACCACGTCGTAGCTGTACAGACGAAGTCCTTAGCCCTACGACATGCATCGAGGTGGGCTTTCAAAACGGAGTAAAAACATTGGTGATATTCATAGATCTAACGGCAACGTACGACACGGTATGGAGAGAGGGACTTCTCTACAAATTCCTCAAAGTTATTCCATGTAAAGCAATGGCTAACCTCCTAATTATATTGCATATTTACACTCTATAACCCTCCAACCATAACATGTATTGACATACGTTAAATAAATAAATAATGTCAGGTGAGAAATTCTCATGCTGTATTATAGCCTATAATGATAAATAAATAATAAAAATAATAAAGACGGAAGGAATATAGGGCAACACGTGCAGATAACGTGACAAACACTTATAAATGCAGGGGTATAAAAGAGAAAAGGGATGGAGACTAACGACCAGGCGAAGAGGAAGAAGAATGGGAAATACGAATAAGAAAGAAGGATTAAGAGAAGGAAATAAAGAACAACAATAACATGAATGAAAAGAGGAAAAAGACGAAAAGTCTAAAAACACTAAAACGATAAAGAAAATGAAAATAACGAAGGAGAAAAATAGAACTAAAACGACAACAAAACGAAGAAGATGATGAAGAAGAAGGAAAAGTAGCAGAAGGAGAAAGAACTAGTCAACACTGAACTCCCTATTGACGATAAAACCCCAAACAGTTAGTTACATGAATCAATGGACTATGGCGGCTAGAAAAAACGAGATATCTAGAATACTTTAACCTACGATCTTCTTCTTCTTCTTCTTCGTTTTGTTTAGACCACGTCGGTTTTCCCCATTTTCAACCGCGTTTCTTTCTCTTCTGAGCTTCTTCGATGGTGTAAATCAAATTTTCTTGTTGTTTTGCTTTTACGAAAAAGAAGAAAATGTGGGCCAAGACCCAAGGGTTTGTTTTTTTCTTTCGTCGCTGTAGTACTTCTAAAATAGTGGGGAAAATAAAACGAGTATAAAATACGGCAACATACAGGAAACATTTGTAAAATTCAAAATGTAACTATACTGGATAACACAGAGCGGAGAAGAATAGAGGACACATTTCTGCTAGATAGGCAAGACTAGGAACAAATTTCAAAACTGAAGAAGGGACACATACTGAAGGTTAAAGAAAAAATGAAGCGGCTAAATTACCACGTCGCAGTTGGCTAACTTATGGAGAAGTTAGTAAAAGATGAAGAAGAAATAAAAAAATACTAAGAGTTAGGCGACGAAATGGAAGCAGTAGAAGGGGTGGAAGAACAAAAAGAGGCAAGAAAAAATTAAGCAGAAATAAAATTTTCAAATTGGTCATCTAATTGTACAAATTACGTAAACTTAATTTATTTATAACACCAGTGTTGTCAAGGTTGCCACTGTTACCAGCTAGTTCAGAATCAAAATTTTACAAGGGCGTTCGCCAGTCGAAAATCCAAAAGACTCAGGTTTTATTTAATTTTTTTTTTCAGAGATATTTTGAGCAAAGCTGTTCCCTTTTCCCACTTACAAAATACTTTTCTACGCAATATTTTATTAAATTAAGTGGTTACAGAGCTTACTTACACGAAAAACAACATAAACGTTGATTGCCAAATAAATAGATGTTTTTTTACCTATTAAGAAATGATGCTGAAATTACAGTCTTGCAAAATCAGCTGGAATATTTTAGCTATGCAAGCAAGTTGCAGTAATATAATGTAGAAGTAATATTTACTTGGCCTTCATATCCCTTAATAATGTCTACAACTCGTAGTTTACAGACGTGCTTGGTCATGGAATGTTTACAAATCAAGAATGGGCATTAATTTTCAAGTCTTTTAAAAGATTAATTTCTACTTTGATTTTAAGGTAACTGCAATCATGTAGAAATTAGTATACCTGAATGCAAAATAATGGTGTTGGTCTTACAAATGTCATGAAATGCATACGAGCTTGTCTTGCATTACAAAAGACAGAAGAAAGACTTGTCAAGAACAACCGTACCTTTTCAAAATTCAATATTACCATATGCCTGGCTACAATGCAAAGGGTTTAGGACATCTGCCCTGCCGCTTCTTACTCGGATGACTACGAAAGAAGTGCAAGCCCAAGCCATTAAAAAAATATTTAAGCCCCTTGTAAACTCATTTCCGCAAAAGTTATTACGGCTAAAGCGAATTTCGATGTCGAGAAAAGGTAAAAATTTAGCATTAAATTAAATGTCAAGTGAAAGGGAAAAATACTAATTTTTTCATGGTTGATTAAAACGGTATATTAATTTTTAAGTAATATTAATTTATAATGACTTCACGAATTAACGGTGCTTTAGTTGAAACTTGGTATGATTAGAAAACACCTTTTTTGTTGCTGAATTTACAAATGAGTTGGTTATACAGACACTGAAGAAGGGTCCCCAAATAACTGATTGCCTGTCTGGTTTAAAAATCACAAGTAATACCGGATTTTCCTCAGTTAGACCTGCAATTTAATCGACCAGGTTTAAAACGTGTTATTATATCCAACCTATACAAAACAATCGAAACAAAAACTAAATTAACCATTATTAGGGTTTTATCTGTTGTTTTTACAACTCTACCACAGTTGGACGCCAACGAATTAACCAAAGAACCCGGTGATTATTATTTAAAAATAATTGATAAGTTAGTAATTCGTTCTTCCCATCTCACAAACTGGAAACTATGACAAGCCGGAAAAAGCAACAAGTGTTTTCACATAGGGGAATCCCCGGGCTTCCTTGCTTTGTTTCATGATTCTGGTTCTGAAAAGCCCAGTCGGATTTGAAACAAAATGAATCGGCTTTAAACCGAGCCGCAACACGCGACCTACATATAATGGAAATGTAAATAAAAACCAAGCGAAACGATTAATAAACCACCGTAAAGTGGTTGTGAAAGTTATTACATAACATTCGTAAGTAAAACAGTAAAATGCACAATCCGAATCGGACATTCAACAACTGTATTATTGAAAAGAACACGTTCAAAGTCGAAGAACAAGTTACGTACGTTAAACGAAGAGATTGTTATTAAATTTGCATGTACTAAAATTGATTAATTAACGCCAACGAATATAATGTATTAATCTGGCGGGCTAAATAGCAAAACTGGTTAAATAAGGCGTTTCAGTCAGCTGGACGGATTAACGACCTCGAAAATATCTCAACTAAAACTCGACTGAGAAGGTCAGGGACGGAATTATTTATGACAGTTAGAAGATACGCGTTTTCACCTATCATTTTATTACATTTTTGCGGTTTTGCGGTTTCATTTCAAGCGCAGTTTTGTGTTAATTTATTAAATGGCATTCTCTACTAATTTAGTTTTTAATTAAGTAATGAACGTTTAAACTTTTCGACAAGTTAAATGAATTTTTAAATTTACTTAACTCCGAAGTTGATTTTAATATCTATGAGAAAGGTTAATTAATGGGGGTTGCGTAATCGGTACGTGTAAAAAAGAAATCAAACGAGCCCTGTTGTTAACCTACTGTACTTCATTTTATGCAACTGGGAATAAATTTAGAACAATTTCAAAAACAACCAACCAAAGAGTAGAGGTTGTCCAGCGGTTAAAAAAAAGACAATATATTTTAATCTAGCCTAATCTGTCATAGTAACCGTCAAAATTATGAGTACTAAATAAATTGTAAGTTTTAAATTATTTTTTAGAGGCTACCGGTGTCTGTCGCAAAAACTACTCGGTTTGAAATTAATTAAATTAATCTTTCTGAAATTTAATTGAAAATTAACTAAATAAAAAATCTGTAGGTGTTGTAATCGGGTCAGGGGCTTTCATAAAAATAATTATTTGGTGGTTTTATGTGACACTCATCACGTAATTATTACCGTTAACTGGTCAATCTTCAAAGCTTTGTTGCATAATTCAACATTTACTATTTGAACTGAACGTTTTCTTTATTTCAAACTGCAACAAATTAAGAACCTTGGACTTAGAAACAAAAATATCGTTAAATGGGAATAGCAACAGAATAAATTAAAAGTTATTTATTATACAAGACGATAAAATTGTATTTTATCTTCTAACGCTCGAGAAGATAATTAAATTTTATCGTCGTGAATAATATTCTATTTTTTCTATATCATTTATTTTAAAGGAAAACATTTTATTTCAATATAACATTTGACAATGACGTTTAAAATTATTACTAATCGAGTCACGTTTTAAAATCTCATTAGTATGGGCGTTGCTAGGGTTACATGCAATGTTTATTCATTTTAACCGCAAGGGTACATAAAGTATTACTTTATCTACCCTTGCGGTTAAAATGCTATTTGACCTTTTGATTTGAGTAGAACAAAGCACACTTTAACATTTGCTATAGAAAAAAAAAACAATTATCTCGGTCATAGTAAAAAGATTTTTTTGTTCTCAAGTCCCATATGGAAAAAAGTACTACACCACTGGTAAAATCTCCATTTTGATGTCTGGTAAATCGTTTTTTACTTGAAGGTACTCTTTCCACGCTTAATGCGTACAAAGAGCTTTTCAACTGCCATGCTTAACAAAATCGTCCAAAGCCAGCTTTTTATTCTTGCGACTAACTGAACTGAACTCCTGGTTAGTTAACGTAAAAATTGTGTTACGTACCCCCGGGGATCTGTGTGGTATCTTACTGACGCGTCCGAGATGGTTATTAAATTTACTCATTCTCACGGTTATTCCAGGCAGCAGGTCTACTATTTGTTATTCAGTATTGTTTTCTTTCATGTATGGATCTGCTCCCCGGAGGCATGCGCGTTAAATTATTGAGGAAGCTTTATATTGAGGCACTAAATCGTTTCTTAGAAGAACTGTGAATTTTATACTCAACCGCAAATATGTTGCTTAAGACTCGTGACACGGATATGCAAAAATAAATACATATCTCCGGAGGTATGGTTAAACCAAACCTTAAAGCGCAAATCATCCAGCTAAATGTTTAAGGCAAATGTATGTTCAAAACCCTTCCGAAACTATTTAGATACATTCAAAGTCAAGTCAGCATCCGGTTAGTTAATACGTCGATTTGTTATATATCACGGGGGTGGGTGATGCATTAGTACTCATGTTGCAACGATGTAAAAATGTGAGTATATTGTTTTTGTTTCAGTCATCATCGTTGTTCCCCATGTGTTCTTATAGCCCCCGGGGATATGAGCAGTTGAAAAAGATATGTATTATAACGGAATACAAATATCTACAATAGTTAAATTAAATAAATTCATTTGCAGTGTTTAAGCGTAATCTTAGTTTTCCAAATAGTTTGCAAACATACTGCTATAGCTTTTTATCGCGGCCATAGAAAAAAAATTAAGTACATATCCCCAGTGATATGTATCATTGGTTACGTCATGCTTTGCACCCGCACCACAAGTGTCCACAAACTCACGCTTCAGCAGTAAACTACCTACCTGAATTTTCTAAGATATCGCTTTTTCTCTTCTTCCCTGAGTTGATAATCATTCAAAAATAATCTATATTCAACATTTTCATTATAGCAACCATAAAAATTTTGCCTTCAACCTTCAGAGTAAAACAGCTGAGGCGCAGTAAAAATTTAAACCAGATTTAATTCCTTAAATACAGTTAGCTACATTATAAAATCGGCAATCGATTAGCTAACAGGTTGAATAAATTACATATCCCGGGAGCACTGTATGATTATTTATACCGCAATGGATGAATTTTTTTTTCACAAATATGATGGCGGTAAAGCAAATATCTACCAATATTTAGCTTCCCCAATGTGCCATTTAGAGAAAGCATGCATAATAAACAATTGAAGAAATTTAATACTGGAATACATACAAGTTTGTGCAATTGCTAGAACCTACAGATTATAAATCAATTTCCAATGCTTAAACAGAGTCTCACATTTTAAATTAAACTTGAACAAATGCTGCAATGGATACTTGCCACTGAAATTAAAAATTGAAATACATATCACCGGCGATATGTACAATAAATTATGCTAAATCTGAACTTTTTACGCGCAGTTAAATTAACATAGCCTATTTATGATACTAAATTGTTAACATTAAAATTCGAATCTTCTTAAATCTCTCTTTTTGCCCTTTTGGTTAGTTGTTTATTACTGATAAAGAGTTTATAGAAACAGTATTTATTAGGATCATAATATAATATTGTAACGAGATCCGTCAGCACACGTGTGGGATTATATGCGTCATCCACCGAAAAGCTTCCAGAGCGGTCGACGGTTACTCATTCTCGCGCGACTACGGGAACGTTCTGGAATGAAGTTCTGGAAGGACAAAGCTGGGATATATAAGGCGCGACCAAACGAACACGGGCAGTCTAATCCAGCCTACAAAACGGTCGCGAATATATGTGCGTCGTGAAGTTAATATAAATATACGTGAATAGTTCTAAATAAACAAACTGTACAAATAAATTAATTAGTGTTACGGGTTAATATTAGTGTTTTGTATTAGAATTAATATTAGTGTTAAGTTGTTATTTCCTGTTTCTTCGTTGTTTAATAATTTTAATATTTGTTAATAAATAATTCACTCAACGGACCGAAGTTTTAAATAAACGTTTTAAAACCGTTACAATATATTTTCCGGAATTTCGTTCAAAGCAAAAGCTTTAACGCTTAATAGGAATTTCAGATTTCATGAACGCCGTATAATTCTCTAATAATTATATTTGCACCTTCAAAGTCAGCATTTGACTAGTTAAAAGGCGCATTTTACGTTACATATCCCGGAGGTGCTGTATGGCTTCCTCTGCAATAAACATTTTTCATTTGTTATACGTATGAGGAGCAATAAATTTCGCAGAGTTTGTGACCATGTACTAAGTGTATAATGTATGTGTCTTGTTACCATCTGAAGTCGATCACTCCACAGACAGAATCATTAATTTCTTGTAAGCAAACGATTAAATAGCTTCACTCACTCAAGTGTCGACCTACAACAGTGGGGGAATTCTTCGTAAATTCTTACCACTGCGTGAGATTCGAACCCAAAACTCCTAGCTATGAGCCCAGCGCTCTTGCCACTGCACCAACTAGTACGTATGTAGATTAAACGATTGAAAAATTTTTACACCATATGTAATTTAGATTTCGGCATTTAAGTAATAACTAGTAACAACACTTCCTTAGAATTTTGTTCCAAGCAAGTTTTAAGTCATAACAGGAATTTAAACCAGATTTATGGCGAATAACCTTACTAAAATTTGTCATTTACATTTCCACGTGCCGGTTTTAAATGCCTGCAACAAAGTAGACAAAATTATCACAGTTGATAAAGGTTATTCCTCGCTTGCGGCAGTAAACACGCAAGATTAATTTTAGACATTTTGAACTGATTAGCTGTAGAATTTTTAAAAACCCCACGCCTGTTGTTTTTGGTATTAACTTTATTCATCAAAACAGGATAATTATTTAAATTTGGCTAAAATTTGTAGACTTGTACGATCGTAATTGTTACTACTTTGTTAAAAGTTCTTAAAAAAAAAAACAAGTTCCTGAAAGATAAATTTAGCCCAGATTGGTGTAAAAGTTGAAGATCTTTTACGACAAACCTACTAAAACTGATTAGTTTAATTAATAAACTCGTGTTATATTTTTAACTGTTAATTTTTTCCAGCAGTCTGTTCAAGGCCGGAACATTCTGAAATATTTGCGTAAGCCTGAATTTTTAAAAACCCCACGCCTGTTGTTTTTGGTATAACTTTATTCATCAAAACAGGATAATTATTTAAATTTGGCTAAAATTTGTAGACTTGTACGATCGTAATTGTTACTACTTTGTTAAAAGTTCTTAAAAAAAAAACAAGTTCCTGAAAGATAAATTTAGCCCAGATTGGTGTAAAAGTTGAAGATCTTTTACGACAAACCTACTAAAACTGATTAGTTTAATTAATAAACTCGTGTTATATTTTTAACTGTTAATTTTTTCCAGCAGTCTGTTCAAGGCCGGAACATTCTGAAATATTTGCGTAAGCCTGAATTTGTTAACGACGGCCTATTGCTACATATTACCGTATTAATTAGCACCTCCAGTGAAATTTTTAAACAAATCTTTGATTAATTTTTTTCCTATAAGGTAACCAATTCTCCTTGAAAAGAAAAAGCTAGCAGGAATTTTTTCAATTTGTGAGCTAGTATTGGCGATCTCTACGCGAATAGTCGATTGAAGCTGTCTTGTTGAAGTTTACTACCAACAATTGAAGATCTGCGAGATGAATTTTAATGTCTGAAATGCGAGTTAATAGAGCCACATAAGAAGGCGTTTAGTTAAATTTTCTTTTTTGGACTAGTGCAATATGCATGTTCAATATTAGTTAGGTTCGAATCTCAGTTGTAGCTTGATTCCTAAGCCGTTTCAAACTTGGCAAAGTAACTTAATTAGCTTTTGCATAATTTTAGCATTATTTAAAACCAAATATGCCACCTTTTCGAAATATACAAACGGTTTGCAAGAAAAAATCCCCATAAACCTACTGGCTCGGCACGTCTGTTCTTCGAATAATTAAGATGGCTATACTTTTACGTAATTTAAGCAAATCGATATGTTAATAAGCTAAGTAGTCAACGAAGTATTCAAAGAAAATCTCAAACAGTTTTGTAGCCAAGCCTGAAATTTGTCGGACTTCCCTGTAATCGATTTACAGAACACTCGCTAACTCACCGTATTGGATGTATTCTCATGATTTTTATGCTTAAACACCCTTTGTTTATGAAAATGCACCAAATTCCGAAATAAAAGCCTAGAATTTCCCACAGGAAAGCGAAAAAAGCCGGAGACTTCAACGGTAGATCAGGCGAGAAACCCGCAAATATTCCTTTAAATTAAAATATTATGCTTTCTTCTCTGTAGATTGTCATAGCTGCTTATTGATTGCTTTGTTGGTGCCCTTCTAAGACTACTTTGTTGTTTAATATAAATGTCAACTAATTTTTATAGAGGCCTTTTCCAGAACAAAAATTAAATGAGAGAGCAAATGCAATATTTTAGTAATTCCACGTTGCCGACAAATGCATGTAACATTTATTTATTGTTTTGTACAATATGAAACATATCAAGAAATTATTGAAGAAATGCGGATATATTCAAATTTAAGCCTAAAGGTGTTGAAAGTACCAGAATGTTCACCTTTACGCTTTTAGTTGGCCGTGAGGACTTTTCAGGAAAATATTACTGATTTACATATTGATTAGTTGATTCTACAATTAATTTATTTTAATAATTTCACGTACTTTGTTCCTTGATTCGCATTAAAAATACGTGCATATCGCCGGAGATTTCAACTACAGGATAAGCAAGAAACGGGTAACATCCAACGTTGGTCTTAAATTTTGAATGCTTTGTACATCCGTAAGGCTATTAATTAATAAATTTAAAAAAATAGTAAGATTTGGGTGTCCCTTTAAAGCCTCAAAAAAGGCAAAATCCAAAATAGGTGATTAAATTGCCACCTTCAGCTTAGCAAACAACTACAAACCAGTGTTAAAATCTGCGTACGAAAAAGCCCTGACCTAAAGTTTCATTTTCTGTATAACTAGAACTGAGGTCACTGGGCATGAAATGAGCTTCAATGACAGGTCATTTACAATCATGCGGGCAAGTTCTAAGTCAGGGCTTTAAGTACACACTCAGGCTAATTCGTGCCTTTCACACGGTTTTAATTAAAGCGTTTTACTTTCAGCTTATTATTTTCTTACTTTATAAAAAGCGAATCGTTTTTGGCTGTAATTACCGTGTTGTAAAATTTGTTACACGCCGAGAAATAGTTACGCACCAAATAATTATGATTACTAAACGATTCCTTCTGTTGTAATCACGTAACTTAGTTAATCCCATTATTAAAAAATTGTTTGTATCGGTTGTATACAGGTTAATATTTGGGTCAATTAAATAACATCGATCTTGTTTATTCACCGCCTTGTATTTTTTACACAGTTTTAAAGAGCGACTTTCTCTTACTACTTAAATTTTATTTTTATATTATATTATATAACTAACTGGCAGCCTAAACTGGTTTATTTTTGAACGTACTCGTATATCATGCGTTTTATATAAAAAATGTAACAAATCACCTCAACTTGTTTGTTTATTAATTTTTTATATGGTTTTAGAAATAAGACACTCACCTATAAACAAAAGGACCAACTTCGTTCAGTTTCGGTTTCTCTCCCAAGTTTAGGAAATTTTCAGGATTGGTCACGTTAAATATGTAGACCTTCGTTAAACGGACGACTCCTGGTTTTTGCCAGTAATAGTAACTCAATGAACCATTTGATAACTTAAGTTGCTGTAACAGAGAAAGTTTTATTTTAGATTAGTTTGTTATTATTTAAGCCTCATTAAATTTGTACTTTGGTTATTGATTTCATTGAATAAAAATTTGCTGCACGGTTTTAGGTTCTTTGTACCATAGAGCAGCGGTTCTCATGTTCTCAACCTTTTGGGTTCCGCGTACCACCCAAAAAAATATTTCGGCATCAAAATAAAAAAATATGTAGACAAATAAAAAATATTTATTTCCGTCCATGACAAAGAGCTGACAATGGCAGTAAGTAATTGATATAATGGCGATATAGCTTTAATTTCGTTTTTTATGCCAGTTTTACATTATTTGAATAAATTATTTAAATGAAATTTTTCAGAAATAGTTTATTTTTCACGTACCATTGGTGAGGCCATCGATTACCACCAATGTTTCGGGTACCATAGGTTAAGAATCGCTGCCATAGAGTAATAAATTCTTAGATCTGCAGTCAATAAGGCTGTGAACTTGGCCGTAAGATGTCGCTTAAATCGGTAACTTTTATCAAAACCTTTACAGACTTTCATTGTCTTTGTGTTGCTATTGAGTTGTTATTTTAATTTAGTTCGGTAAGTTTTAATATTTCGTTATGGTTTTTCTTTTGGTTTTATGAGTATGTAAATCTTAACTTTCAGGTTTCGTTCCTTATTTATTCTAAATAATTTGGAACAAAGTATCCGAGTAGTTTAATTGATGTTCGAGTCGCTTGAAATAACTAGCTCTTCCAAAATTGAAAATATGTACTCAGAAATTAGCACCACAGAGGGCGCCATGGTTATGCCCAATAATTGAGGCTAGTCCTCGGGCTAGACTGAACTAAATGGGAAGGCCTTAATGTTTTAACATTCAATATTGTCTGGCCTTGGTTAAAACATCCTTTCAGTCAATTGTTAATGACTACGAATTTGTTTTTCTATTGCTAACTCTTTAGTTTTACCGAAAATGTTTCACTTTCTTTAACTTGACCGTAAGATATTGCTTAAGTTATTATATTATATATAAATTTATTACTATAGATATTGATTATTTTCAAGCTACTGCAGGTCTAATAAATTTCTGATTTCTTTCTTTTTTACAATAAATAAATTTATTCTAACACCAGAGACATTAAATTGAAATTCAGATTGCTATTCTTGCAAACTCATAATACCTTCTTCTTACTTTCTTTCTTTCTTCCTTTCTCTTTTACCCTCTTATACCTTTACAGTGTCCCCATTCTCGTTCAGGCCAAACAGGCCGCTACTTAACTTTCAATATGTCAGTATTACTTGCACTTCCACTCTGCCATACTGTCAGTTCTACCTTCGTCTTACTTAAAACTAATACATTTCTTTCAGCGTCATCTTATCTTCCAAAGTCAGAACCTGCTTAAAGCTAAAACATTTTTCCTGCCAAATCTAAAGATTTAAGAACTTTGTTCTCTATATTTATCACATCCTCTTTCATTACTTTAAAAAGATTAAACTTTTTGTGAACTTGGCCGTAGATGCCGCTCAAGTCACTGCCTTTAGTATAGATATTGATTGCTTTTGAACTATTGTTAAGTCTGCCAATCTGATAAATTTCAGGTATTTTTCCTTTTTAAAATAAATAATAATAATTTTCGAAGGTGTCAGAACTTAAACTGAAGTTCATTTCGTAATTTTGGTGAACTCATTGCAGTAAGATGGGTTTAATGTCCGAAATTCAAATAACTTTATCTTAAAAGTACTAAATTACATTCACTCTGTCTACCCATTCAAACTAAACTAATTTTCGTGTCAAATCTGAAGAACTACAAATTTGTTTCTCTATGGTCATTACTAACTCTTTGGTTTTACTGAAAATGTTTCGCTTTATGTGAATTTGGCCTTAAGATGTCGCTTAAGTCGTTTCGTTTTGATACAGATACTGGTTGCATTCAAGTTGTTAATGAGCCTGTGAGTCTAATGAATTCCAGATTTATTTCTTTGTTTAGAATAAGATTTGTTTGTTTGAATATCTGAGAAAATAAATTGGCATTCACGTCATAATTCTGGCGTACCTACGACAGCAAAATTTGTTTATGAGTTTTTTGGATAAAGATACCTTCATCTTGAAAGCAATAAATTATTTTCAGCGCCATCTGTCATTAAAGGTCAGTACTATTCAAACTAAAACTGTTTTCCTGTAAAATATGAATCTACGAATATGTTTCTTTGTGGTTATTACTAACGCTTTGGTTTTATTGAAAAAGTTTAACTTTTCATGACTTGAACCGCAAGTTAACGCTTAAGGCGCCATGTTTACTACAAATATTGATTGTATTTGAGCTGTTGTTGGGTCTGTAAGTCTGGTTTCTTTCTTTCTATCTATATGAACGTCTGAAAAATTTAGTTGAAACTCACGTCGTAATTCTCGTGGCAGCAAAATGTGTTTACGAATCCAAGATGAAAGGTACCCTAGTAAATTATTTCAGCGCCATCTGTTGTTCAAAGACAGTACTATTTTTATAGTTATATAGTTTTCACCTCAAATCTGAAGATTTAACTGTGTTTCGCTGTATTTATTATATAACCTTGGTTATATTTAATAAATTAAATTTGGGGAACTTGGTCGTTACAAAATGTCGCTTAAGTCGATACATTTAGTATAAAATTTTGATTGCTTTAGAGCTCTTATTGCGTTTGTAAATCTGGTAAACTACAAGTTTATTTTTTTTACGTTAATTATGGGGTTTGAGAAATTAACTTAGTAATTCTGATAAATTCTTGGTAGCAAAATGTGTTTATAAGTCTAAGATTAAAGATACCTTTATCTTAAAAGTAGTAAGCCACTTTCAGCATCATCTATCATTCAAAAACCCAATATTATTCAAGCTTTTCACTAATACGTGGTTTTGAGATTTTTATATTCTATTATGGGTTATACCGAAAAAATTCACTCTGAAAAAATACGAAACGAATATCAACTTCTGAATGAAACGGAATTCAGTCTTACACGCAGGCTTGATGATAATTGCGCATCCAGTAATTTACTAAACGGACATTAAATCTTAATTCTTGCGATAGATTTATTTAAGAGCCTGCTTTCCCCGGAACGGATTAATTTTTCCAAGATTGTCGAAAGTCATCTACCAAGTACGCATGCAATGCAAATTATCGTTGGATAAGAAAGTAAAATTCTGAAGAAAATAAATTACCTGAGGCAATTTATTGCGATTCTTAATGCAATTGAAAAAAAGTAGAATGACAAGCTTCAAATTGGGTTTCTATTGAAACGCCACGAAGGTTTTACAAAAGTGGATTTGAAACATGAACGAAGATGTTTTATGACACCAGAAAGAAAAATAAACGGTTTAGCTTACTCATAACAACGACCTTCGACAAGGCTAAATTAGAGAACCAAAATTATATTGTGTTTCGGATTATTTAATTAAGGAAGTATTAAATTTATACCTTGCTAGGAAAGAATCGCTACAACGAAAGTAATTTAGATTAACAGGAAACTTCACTGTAATTCAAGAGTTCTACTTACATCCATTATGCTAAATCAACCGTCTTAAAATACAAGATTACAACAGTCAATTTGCCATTATTATAGATGAAGTACTTTTGAATGTTTTAATAAATTGGTCTTTATGTTTCCTGACAAGCTTTAAAAGTTTGTTAAGTAAAAGTTCGTTTTTACGTTATCTGTTTTATATTTAATTATTTATTTATTCTTCTATTAATTTATTCTCTTATCTACTTTTTCAATCAAGGCAGCACCTATTATGGTAGAATGTCTTCGTTTATTTTTTTTTGATCCGATACAATTTGGAGCAGTGATTTTTTTTATATAGTTACCTAAGGAGTAATACTTTTACTTAAGGAATGATTTTCTCGCTAGCATATCTTCGATGAAACTAGCATACTCACTACATAAATTAAATTTACAAAATAATTAGCATTTTACTGAAAGCAAAATAATACAGCACAAGTTACGACGTCTATAAGGCCCAACTTATTACGAGAGCCAAGACGACTCCCGCTTCTACGTACATTAAAAGTATTGCTACTACCCCTTCTTCTGTTATACTTAGTAAAAGAAAAATGGGTTCAAGAAGCTTCATGCAAACTGAAAAATCAATGGCTCATTCAGTTACTAAGGCACCCAATAAGAAGTTCTAAAACTTGAGAGGAATAAAATCTACCAGACGAATCTTTATGCATGAATGATTTGATCAAAGAGCTAAAGACTTGTATTGTAATTGTAATTAAGCAAAAAACGATTGAAATGGCTGATAGGTAGCTTGACTTTAATTGTGGTAAAAATGAGCCTCTATAAAATGAGGATGACAGATTCGGTGGTATTTTGACCACTGTAAAATTTTTAAGTCCAAAAGACATGGACACTTTGGGCTTGGTACCTCCAGCTAAGCAAATTCAACAGAATACAAATAAAGTGGACAGGATTATTGATATAGTAGGCTTTGAAGCAAAAATCTAATAAAAGAGCTAAAGACCTTACGGAGTTACACAAAAAGCAATTGAAATGGATAACAGGTATCTTCGAAGCTTACTGTCGTCGCATAATGCACTTTAATTCAGGTAAAAGTGAGCCCCTTTACAAAAGTTGTGAAAATAGGGTGAGAAATCTGGTGATATTCTTCAGGCCAGAAGACATCGACATTTTAGGGCTTGGTACCTCCAGCCAAGCAAATTCAACGAAACGCGAATAGTAACCCTGGGCTTACGTAAGTAAACAAATATGATATAGTAAGCTTTGAATCAAAATAAAATCTAGAAAAAGAGCGGAAGACCTGATGGAGTTAGACAAAAAAGTAATTAAAATGGATGATCGTCAAAGGTCACTGTTATCTCACAAGGAACTTTAATTGGGTTAAAATTAAGTCCCCACACAAAAGCCGCGAGAAGAAGATGAGAGATCTGATTATATTTTAACCACTGCAAAGTTCTTAAGTCTATAGAAGACATAGATACGCTAGAACTTGGAGCTTCGTATCTCAAGCCAAGCAAATTCAACAGAACGCGAATAATGTAACCATAGACTTGTATAAAGAAACAGGATTGTTAATATAGCATGCTTTGAAGCCAAATAAAATCTAATGAAAGAGCTAAAGACCTGATGGAGTTAAACAAAAAGCTATTCAAATGGATGATAGGTATCTTCGAAGGTCATTGTCATCACACGAAGCATTTAAATTAGGGCAAAAGTGAGCCTTTATATGCTGCGATAAGGTGAGAGATCCGATGATATTTTGACTACTGTAAAGTTCTGAACTCGACACTTTGGGGCTTAGTACCTTCAGCCAAGCAAATTCAACAGAACTCGAATGAAGCAATCCTGAACATCAACAAACAGGATTTCTAATATAGTAGGTTTCGAAGCAAAACTAAATCTAGTAGAAGAGACCTTATGGAGTTAAATAAACAGCAATTGAAATAAATGACAGATATCTCTATAGGTCGCTATCATCTTACAAGGCAACTAATTAATTAATTAATTAATTGAAGCAAAGGTGAAGCTTTACACAAAAGCTAAAGCAAAAGCATTTTGATCATTGTAACGTTCTTAAATCGAGTAGCCACTTTGGGGCTTAATACCTCCAGCCAAGCCAATTCAACAGAACACGAATAAAGTAACCCTGGACTTACATAAAGAGGGATTGTTGACTTAGTAAGCTTTAAAGCTAAATAAAATCTAATAAAAGGGCTGAAGACCCGATGGAATTAAACAAAAAGCATTTGAAATGGATGATAGATATCTTCGAAGGTCATACTCATAATTATCTCACAAGAGGCAAAAGTTCCTATACAAAAGTTGTGAGAAGAAGATGAGAAATCCGAGACTTTGGAGCTTGATACCTCCAACTAAGCAAATTCAATGCAATGCAAATAAAGCCTGGATTTGTATGACGAAACAAGATTGTTGGTATAGCAGGCTTTGTAGCAAAATATGTCTTTAGGATCGCGGCGAAACGGGCTCGACTACTTCTGACCATTTCATCGATTCTCTTGTTCTACTTGCCCATATTTTAGGCTCGCCATGTATCCAGCTTACTGGATTTTTTAAGTCTTGTTGAATAGCGAAATGTCTTAGAGAGAAGTAACCACAAATGAAAGAAAATTAAAGGAACTGTTTACTCAAGAGATTTACGGAAACACACTTAATCACCATGAAGAAGATCGCTCACTCAACTCTACGAAGTTTCGAGAGAGAAAATATATCAGTGTAAATAAATTAAACAAAGTTAATGTCTAGTTCTATTTATAAGTTACTAAACTGCCATTATTTTGTTTAAATAAAGAAATGCACACAGAATCCAAAGGTAAGTGAAATTGTTAGAAAACTATTTAAAAAATAAACAGCGACAGTCAAACTACATTCAGTAAACATTTAAAAAAAACATCGGAAATAAATGCATAGAAGCAGTTAAGCTGCAGAGTGAGATATAAATATAAAATAAAATTTGTAATTAATAAATTACAACCAACAGATAGTACATCTAAAATTGGCAAATTCGTTATTGAGGTCGCCAAGGAGTTTATCAAAATATTACGTTAATCTGAATCTCACAAACCATAAATTAAACATAAAACGTCTTTTTATAATTACAGAAAAAAACTTCCGTAATTTACTAAGTTCGATAAAAAAAAAACGTAACAGCGTTCATTGCACTCGTAAATAAAACTGCCACATTTAAATGGGTCAGTCATTTACTTAAAATTACGAAAAATATTTCGATAGCAAGTAAGAAAAAACCGCGGTACAGGATTTTTTATGAAATTTGAATGGCATTAATTTGTATTTGAATAACTTAATTAGACAGAAAAAGTAAAACTCGTTTTGCTTAAGTAACTAACCTATCGTAACTTAAAGTTTTTTGCGATTAATCATATCACAAATTTAATCGTTTTTATCTAACTTGTTTTGCTAAAATATAGCCAGAGTCGGACTGACCTGAAAATAATTAATATCTATGCAAAATTATGTTTAATTTAATTTTTTCACTGCTGATTTGGTAATATTTCAATTATTTACTTATTGGCCGTTATACCAGCAGAGCTGTAAGTGTGAAGTTACCACCCTAGGGGAGTAACAACAACTTTGCAAGCAAAGCATAGGTAACTATTACTTTTGTATGTTTTTTAACAACAATAAATTAATTTTAACCTTAAAATCTTCAAGTACTCACCTTTAATATGAGGTAGTCCAACCATGGTATCGAGGACAGGACAATTCCTATGGCTAAAGTAAATATTCCTAAAACTATGATTGTAAGGCGCCCTGAAACAAAAGAAAGTAAAATTAACCTCTTTTCGTTTTTAATTAAAACTTGCCTGGATTTTTACTGTCAATCTAACACGCTTTTAAATCTATGAAGTATGACTAATGTCGGATCATCGCGAAGTAATTACGGTTCGAAAGAGAAACTTATGGCGAATTTCGTGGTTATTAAGAAAGTTATTATTGCAAAATAAAGAAATGCATTGCTTAAAATCAACGGGGTAATTATGTATTGCTACATGATTATTAATTTTTATCAGCGTAGTTCCTCGCTTTAAACGGGAGTTTAATTAATTAAGTTTAATGTGCCTTGAAGACATTTTGTATTTTTATGAAGCTAAAACGTCTTCAGAAACGAAGACCGTTCAAAAAGCAACTCATATCAAGCATGCTTTGCTGGCTGTTATGGAAACAAATATCGATGATTTGAAGAAAATCAAAAATACAAAGTAATTAACAACACAGCACAGCGTCGATTATTTATTGAAACGAAAGCTTTCTGTGGAAATTCTGGAAGTTACCAAACATACCGTATGCAGTATACAGTATGCCTGTTTCTTAATGCTTGAGGTGACTATTATTCCAACAAATATTTACTCGTATCATTTGTCGCACATTTGAAGTAATTCTTTCAGGAAAAGCTTTGTCTAGTGCAAGCATTTCTAAAAGTTTTGCTTGTATTTTTTGAAATTGCCATGGATGTACGTCATGTTTGGCAAAGCCTTCTCTATTTCTCTCGCTCACATAAACATGCGTTCTCTATTTCTGGCCTCTTGACTTCTCTCAATCTTTCTGTCTCTTTCTTACTTCTTTAACTTTGGGTCTCTTTCTCTCTCTTGCCCCATTCTCTATCTCTCTCTATCTGTTCGCATTAAAACAGCCGATCAAAACTTCATAAGCAACTTGATTGCGAGTTCTGCTGTACACTATTTTAGACGACGACGATGCCAAGTAATAGATTAATAATTAACTTATATTATGGTCGTTTACAAATCTAGTACTCGTAAGCAACAATCCGATAACCGTGTGATAACGTGTTTGCTGATTTACTATTCTCATTAACCCGTTAAGCTTGGATAACCCTAACCTCCTTTTTTTTTAGCAAGATGTCGCGTGTTGGTTAATTTTTATTTATAGAATCTTATTTACTGTTTCCTATTGCTATTTTTAGAATATTGTGTATAGAGCGAAGAAGTTAAAAAAGCGGTTCCCTTAGAAGGCAACGATATCCCGATTTGAGTAACTTACTTTCAATTATTTTCATGATATGGGTCGATTCGGCTTCTATATTTTTATAGAACAACTTGTATAATCTGTAAATTAACTTACATCAAATTAACTATAAAATTTATATATAGTTTTCCGCTTTTATTTGTATTACTAACTGCAGGCGTAACCGGAAGTTGATGTACACGAAGAAAAAATTTTGAAGTTTAAATTTCGAAGAAGAATTTAAGGTTAAATTACATCAAATTTAAGGCTAAGTTACATAAACTTTATGGTTAGGTTACCTCAAATTTAAGTTAAGTTAAATTCTACTCGAGTATTATGTATAAATAACTATTTACCAACTTGCAATTGCCTCAGTGTACTGGAACACACATAAAACTTTACCATCGAGCTTCGTAACTAACGAGACAAAAATTTCACACAAACTGAAGTCGAACGAAAGTCTGTACATATCGCAAATATTGACAAATTAAGAATGATAAACAATCAAAAATTAGGTACAAAGTTACATAAAAAAAAAACAAAACGTAAGAAAATTACTTCGTTAGTATAAATTATGAAAACAACATGGATGTTTTGAATACTTGATAAGATATTGATAACCTTTAATTCATTTACTGATGCTCAGGTTATTACTAACTTATTAACTATTGATAAACTCACTAAAAGCGCCTTATTTCCTTGGTTGCTATATACATGAATTTATTGTTAAGCTAGACTTTTTGGTGTTAAGCTAGACTTTTTGGTGTAAAACTAAACCTACCGTTTTTTCAAAATTGCATTTTTTAATAAGTTCTTAAACGTTAATGAGAGTTCTCAATTTATTTTTATTTTAAGACATCGTGTGCTGATAATAACAAAAATTTGTCTGTTAATCGTAGTAGGTAGTTACTTCAAATGTAAAAGGTCCGACACGACAAGGTTCCAGGAACAGTCGTTCATGGATTTGATTATAAGAGACACTAACTTAAATACCTTTTATTACTTCCTTTTTATTATGAAATTGTGAAGTACTAAAGTATTAGGAAAAACTGAAACCCAAGCTACATTTCGCAATAGCTACTTTAAAGTTAAAGGTCCGGCACGGCAAGGCTCCAAGAACAGTCGTTCCTGGATTGGATTACAAGAAAAACTAATTTGCATACCTTGTATCTTTTCCTCATTATGAAACCTTAAAGCATTAAAATATTAAGAAAAATTGAAATCCAAGCTTCATTTTGCGATACACACTCACACACGCTATTGCACTACAGCTCATTGTAGGCTTTGGCCTCCTCTACAACACGCCCCCATTCGTCTCTGTTTTGAGTTAGGTTGATCCAGTTCCGCAGCTTGAGCTTCTTTAGATGCTCCTTGTCAATCCATCGACCTCGTGGTTTTCCTGCTAGTCTGCGACCGCTCTCCATGCCATCCTTTTATTGGGCATTCTCCACACGTGTCCTAGCCATCTCAGTCGTTGTGACTTTATCCATCCTAACAGTTGTGGCCCTTCTTGAATTTCTCTGATTTCAAAGTTCATCAATTGTCTCCAACCTCTCAAATGGTCGTCGTATTTTGGTCCATAGATCCGCCTTAGTATTTTCCTCTCGAATCTATTGAGCAAGTCCAGATTTCTTTTGCTTAAAGCCCAGGCTTTCCAGCCGTAGCACACTACTGGTCGTGCCAGGCTTTTATATAAATCTACTTTGCATTGTCGACTCAGGAACCTTGATCATAACAGTCCGTCGATAGTGAACATTGCTCTATTGCCTGCCATTATCCTGTGTTTTATTTCCTCGTCTACGTTCTTACCCCTCATTTATATAAGATTCGAGGTATTTCTACTCCTCTACTCTTTCAAAACTTTCCTGCCCGACTGAGATTTGGTCATCTTCTTGTTGGGGTAGTCTGTGACCTGTGATCAGATATTTGCTTTTCTCTTCGCTTACTTGTAGGCCTAGGGGTTGTCCGCTGTTTATTTTGCGATACTTTATTTAAAAGTCCGGCACGACAAGGTTCCTAGAGTTCCTGGACTTGATTATAAGGGGGATTTTTTCCTTTATATTATAAAATCGGGAAATATTAAAATGTTAGGTAGAACTGATATACAATTGCATTTCGGGATAGTTATTTTTATTTTAAATTTAAAAGTTCGTTACGGAAAAGTTGCAGAAACGGTCGCTCTTGAATTTGATCATATGCGAAACCAATTTGCATACTTTTTTATGGTTTACAGTCGTTCCTGGACTTGCTCATAGGAGAGACTAATTTGGGTATTTTATATCTTTTCATTTTCATTATGAAATCACGAAGTATTAAACAAAACTGAAATTCTAGTTAGATTTTAATTTAAAAGCCCATCACGGCAAGGTTCCACGAACGGTCGTTCCTGAATTTGATAAGAGGGGCCAATTTGTAATACTTGCGATTATTTCGTTCTTTATTATACAATCTTCAATTATTGAAGTATTAAAAAAACTGATCTGTCAGTTGTATTTCACGATATTTGCGGCACGGCAAATGTCTTTAACGGTTTCCAGATTTGATTATATCAGAGACTAGCTTTCATAGGTTTTATCATTTAATTGTTATTACAAAATCCTGACTAAACTATTACCAAGAAAAACTAAAGTAAAGTGAAGATACGTTAACGGTTAAGTGATTTAATTATAATGCTAACTAGACTTCATAAATTAGCTGCTGTTATAAAATCATCAAATATTCCAGAGCCATAAACGAGACAGCTGCTTAAATTTAAAACCCGGCACGGTAAGGTTTCCTTAAAGATTCAGAAATTTTGCGATGAAAGTAACTTATATGGATACTCTTTTATCTTTTAGTTGTCATAATGAAATGTCGAAGTATTACAGTACTGTCAAAGAATATTGAAATAAAATCAGATTGCATCTGAAGTAAGCTACATTTCGGGTTGTTTACTTTAAGTCCGGCACGGCAACGTTTCATTAAAATTTGCTGGATTTGATTATAATTGCTTGATTTTCGCCTTTTAGATGACATGATAAACTCGTGAGATATTATGTTATGAGTTGAAAATAACAAATTTAAATAGCAAAATTATGGCTTCTCAAAATTCTGTTAGAGTGTAATTTTAATTGGCTATTGTTTTTCAATGGCATTACAAAACTTTGGCTTCGATTTAACATCAGAAAAAGATCTTTAAAAACCCATGCTTTTGAAGCATTTGTCGTTCATACGTATTCAACGCGAATTTATATTCTTAGTTTGCAAATAAAAACCATAAGGTAATTAGGTAATTATTAACCCGTTCCATATATTCATTATTGTATAAGACTGAGATTAAAAAGTGCTTCCTTAGTTTATATACATAAACCGTAATATAATTATACGAGACAATCTACTTTTAATTTTTTAACAACACGGTTTGTAAACAAACAAGTGCGTTATATCCTTTTATAAATATTAATCAGCGCGTGTTATTAAAACAAGAACCTTGTTACATTGTTGACTGTGTTGACAAGTTCCATATTTGTGGTTTTTACGCTTTTCCACCTGCTGGTTCTTTAATGATCGTGAAAACTAGATTAAAAGGACACATGTTTGTATGTTTGTTTTTGTGTGGTTGCTCGAAGGCTGATTCCTTTTGTTTCTAGAAATCACTGTTTAAAGAAGCAGGCTTAGGAAGGGTTAAAATATCTTGGTGTCAGTGCAAAAATGCAGATTCAATAATTTTTCAAACTGCCTTACAGGCCAGACGAAAAAAATTGTTTTGCAAGTTCACCACACTCTATTGACGTCATAAGCAGGTTAGCTTGGATGATTGACCTGTTGGTATCGCTAAACTACAATTTTTTTCTGCAGTAAATCGCTTTTTGAATCGTAGTATGCGAGGGAAACTAATTTGTTTTATTTTTATGTGGAAATCCCCGGCGTGATTACTGCCCATCCGTTGTAGCTTTTTTAACTGAATGAAACAAACGGCCGTTGAATGTTTAAAAGCTGTTCTTTCTTGAAGCTACTTTAAAATTTCAATTATACATTTTTTACGCATTTTCAAAAAGATCATGTAAGGTATTACCGAATCTAATGCTTAAACAGTCAATCAGAGCCTGCTTTAAATGATGTTAAGAAACTTTCAGGGAAAGTTATATACGTAAACTGATGAGTTAAAAATAACTGTAATATTGCAAAATTATTTCGGAAATTTCAATGGTTTATGTGATGAAACAGAACCTCAAATTTGGCAAACCTAAACAGAACTTGTATTCTGTTGGTGATTTCAACGATTGAGCAGCAACCAAACCCATAGAGTTACGTCGAACACAGCCTACTTCTGTGTAATCTTTAAAGTTCCAAAATAACAATTTTATGCCTAGAAACTAAATGAAGCAATTAGAAATACCCCTGAAACTCCTGTAAAGTCTTAAAATTTGACGAACGTTCAAATACAACTTGTATTCTGTCGGCGATTTCAACGATTGGAGAGAAACAAAACCCGAAAACGACTTCCACTTTGTAATTATTTTGTTGTGTATTTTGCTATAAATTTTTGCAAATCTACTTTTAAGATCCAAATATCCCCTAAAAAGCAGAAATTACGACAAGTATTTCGAACAACCTCAAGCTTCATTAAACTTAAACTCCAAGCAAAACTTGCATTGTGCCGATTGTGCCGGTGATTTCAATAATGGAAGAGGAACGAAACCCAAGATTAACGTTCAGTGCAGCCCCTCCCAATTGCTAATTTAGTAATTTAACTTATTTAACTTTACTTCAGTTATGCATCTATCTTTAAAATCCTTAAATGAGCTAAAGAAACTAAAATGTTAAGCATAGCAACTATGTTAAGTATTTAGAACGCCCCTTAGACAACACCTGTAAAGTTTAAAAATTTCATGAATCTTCAAATAAAACGTGCATTTTGTTGGTGATTTCAACGATCGAATAGCAACAAAACCTAAAAATTAAGTCGTTAACAGCCTACTTCGACCTTGTAATTATTGTATTGTATTTTTTACTACAAAAAAATCCCCTAAACAAGCACAAATCTTAAGCTTGACAACTACAACAAATATTTAGAGCGCCCTTGGGCTTTTGCAGACTTTTAAAATATGCTGAAACTTCAAACAAAACTTGCATTGTTGCAGTGATTTCAATGATTGATTAGCAACGAAAGTCAAGAATTAAACCTATTTCCACTTTCTAATTATTTTGTTGTGCTTTTTGCTATAAATATTTATAAACTTATAAACATATCTTTAAAATCCCAAATCCCCTAAAAAGAAGCAGAAACGTTAGCCATGGTAGCTTCTACAAGTATTGTGCGTTCTGTAAACTTTCGAAATGTGCTGAAACTTCAAACAAAACTTGCATTGTGTCGGTGATTTCAACGATCGAATAGCAACTATACCCAATGATTCGTTGAACACACCCTTCTTCTACTTTGTTATTAATATTTTCTTAAGCATTTTACTTCAGTTATGTATGAATCTACAGCGCCACCAATCAAACAAGTCTGTCTGGTTGGCGTGGTGTGGTGTCGCTGTATTTTAGAGGTACACTCAGTGTCAATAAAATAGAGGGTGCTCTATCTAATAAAATAATAAGTTTATATGGGGTACCACAAGGCAGCGTTTTGGGTCCGCTCTTGTTTGTTATTTATATAAATGATTTGCAAAATCATCTAAAAGAATCATTTGTAAGTTTATTTGCTGACGATACCGTGATAACCGTAGCCGGGAATAATTATGCTGAAATAGCTAATACTTTAAATAAAGAGCTGCAAATTTTATATGAGTGGCTGTGTGTTAACAAATTAAAATTGAATACAACGAAAACAAAGTACATGGTACTGGGTACTAAAGCAAACTGTTCTAAATATATCACACGTGATTTTGCAATTCATATAAATAACGAACAAATTGAACGAGTCAATGTTATTAAATATCTAGGAGTCACTATTGACCCCCAATTAAAATTTACTGATTTTGTAAACTATATATGTAAAAAGTTAGGGAAAAAGGTTGGATTCTTCACTAGAATATCACAAAATTTATCTTATTGGTCCAGATTGTTAATTTACAATACTATGATAAAGCCACATTTTGACTATTGTAACTCCCTATTGCTTTCATGTCCAAAACAACAAATACATAGACTACAAGTAGTGCAAAATAAGTGCATGAGGATAATCTTAGGTTGTAATAGATATGTGTCAATAGAATCAATGCTGATAACCCTAGGCTGGTTAACGGTGGATGAAGGCATTAGAAGGGCGAATATGATTCTTGTATATAAGATGGTCCAGGGAAAAGTTCCAAAATATCTCTGTGAACTTTTAATTACCCGATATCAAATTCACTCCCGATTTCTAAGATCAAAAGACAGTTTAAATACAGATTTTACAGGTAAATCATTTTTGATGGGATCTCTATTATATGAGGGTATTCGTCTTTTTAATGCTCTTCCATGTGAATTGAAACAGTCCACTTCTGTACATGCTTTTGCTGGGCAAGTGTCTCAGTACCTTATTCAACAAAGAATAATGTTATAATGTAAATAATTGTAGAATCTTAATGTCTGTTTTCTAATAGCAAGTTGCTAAATAAAGTATTTATTTATTTATTTATTTATTTATTTAATAGTACTTTGGCGGTAAATTTAAACGTGTAACATTGTGTATTGCAAGTTTATTAATTTTTATTATGTACCTACGTTCTTATATAAATTTGTTAAAACTGTTAAAAGAAAATTTAGTAGACAAGTACCAGAATTAGATTTGAGAAGGAAATAAATAAGGAAATTTTATTTTTATTTTAGATAAATTTTGTCTACTATATTTCTGGCTTCGGAATGAACAGTTTTTTCCCTTTACTTGCCATAGCGATAAAAGCGGTTAGAAGAAATGGATTCTATAAATAAATACATAAATAGCAAATACCTAATAGGTAAAAAATATATTTTGAGGTTATGCGAAAGTTTCATTTTAAAAATACTTTAAATTATCTATAAAATATATGCCTACCTTATGAGGAATAAGTCGAACAAAAATAGTCTTAAAAAAGACTGATTTTTTTTATAAAGAGGAACGAAAGCAGAGAAAATTGAGAAACACAAACACGCGATAATCTGTCAATTTGCTAGCTACTTTCACTTTTGACACGGAAGGTACAACGCCGACAGGAGTTGTAGGTATTGGCTTAAACTTTTACCGCCACGAATTTTTAAAATTAGTTGGCATATTTTCCGATGGACTCGTTTGCTTGGTGGCGCTGTATCTTTGAAGTCCCCAAAATCGCTAACGAAGCTGAAATTTTAAGCACGGTGACTATCGTAAAATCATAAAATTTAATGAACTTTCAAACAAACTTGCATTCTGTTGGTGATTTCAACGATCAAACAGGAACAAAATCCAAACATGTCGTTGAGAACAACCTTCTTCCACTTTAAAATTATTTTATTGTGTCTTTTTCTACAAATATTTATAAATATATCTTTAAAATCCAAAAATTAAAAAAAAGCAAAAACATTTTAGGAGAGTATTTAGAACGACCGAAAGCTTCTGTAGACTTTGAAAATGTGCTGAAGCTTCAAATACAACTTGCTCTGTGTCGGTGATTTCAACGATCGAATAGCAACTAAACCCAAGAATTCGTTTAACATTTGTAATCAATTTTTAAGTATTTTATTTCACATATAAAATCTTCTAAAAAAACAACAATTTTAGGTACGACAACTACGTAAAGTATTTGGAAACAACACCTCTTCTTCGGGTTATTCTATTAATAAACTTTAAAGTAAATGGTGAATGAATGGACGTATTAGTTCGGTAGCTAACAATCAGTAATGCATGTTTTAGGTCAGTTAATAGAATGCAAAATAAAAAACCCACTTGATTTATATCGTGTGATAAAACTCAATTAAGAAGTAGGAAGTGAAGTGATTAGCAACACATTTAATATTTATGGTTGAAACATTTCAGGTTTATTTGTTCCTTAATATTTAAATCTAAATTCGGTTCTTGGTTTCTCCACGCCCTCGGCTTTTTTTAGTAATAAAATCTAGTACGCAAACAAAATCAAATCTGTGTAACATATAAGCTTGAAGGTTCCGAAAAATTCCAGCAAAATTCGAACTTTCACGCCATGAAAATCTCAAAACAAACAGTTAAATACTGAAGTTAGATTTTATGCAAATTATATCCAGTAAATAAGCTTAACACAAACCTGTAATTAGTAAATTACATCATACATTTAAATAAAATTACAAGACCACTTTCTACACCTCATAGGTTTACTTATTCTCAACTTATACTGTGTATCTAGCAAGTGAAACAGCATGGAAATTTATTGCTTTCCTACATCGCTTACAGTAAATTTATTTATATCCCTGCGTTAGAAATCCACGTTTAGTTTTTTTGTAATTTCGAAATAGTTATAAGGTGTATTACTGCATTTTGCCAATAATTAAAAATAAAAACAATACCGAACTGCAATTTAAAACTTTCCTATTCAATTAAATTGAAATATTAATGATAAATCCGATCTGTTAATTTCAGTGTTAATTTTTTAACCGAATGTTCCCAAAGAGACCGGAAGCGATTATTTTATTTTGTTTTGAATAATAATCCATAGCTTTCATATCCTGCTAAGAAGATAATAAAAGAAAAGCAAAAATGCTGTCCAAAGAAATTTAAAAAGAAATATATTTCTAAGTCAATTTATACTTTACAGTGTGCAAAACACTTCTTCAAGGATTCATAAATCCAAGTCGAGTTTCTCTTTAATAATTTCCTTTGTTGGACTCATTTTTATCAAAACGGCTAGTTTATAACCAAATATTGTCGAAATGAAATCCATACGAGGCAGAACTACTTAAAATCTTCAAAACATCGTTTGCCTTCAATTTTACGGAAATAGGTATCTACAACTGGGCAACATAGCATCAAAATTATACCTACAAGCAAAAAGACGTTAATTCACATGTTTTCCAACATCTAATATCCTCTAAATTTGTAAGAATATCTTTTTTCCTGAAATTTGGACGTATTTGTATAAATAAATTGTAAAAAATAAAACCTGCATGAAGCAGAAGGATTCAAAATTGTAGGCTATGATAAATTTTGTAGTATGCAGCACTGTAAGAATTTAAAACAATTCTGCAAGAACAATAATTTATCTCTGCTTTTAACGGTAGCAACTCGGCAACGTTGTTTCTACATTACAAGGGTAACAAACGTGTTTGCTCCTTGTGTAACCATTGATAGCCTATACTCATTAGGTAATCCCTTATCTCTTAAAGACATTTTATTTTTGAAGTTTACCTCGCTATATACTTGTGCAAAAAGCACAAACGTTGTATCCAACTATATAGAGCAGAAATTAAATGAAGCACAAAGTATCAAAATTGCAGGTTATTTTACTTTAGTAAGATTTTTAAGAAATATGGCCTGTGTAAATCTTAGGCAAAGGCGCATATCTCTGCTTTTAAAATATTGACAACTTGACAACGCAGCAAAAATATTATAAGACTGAAGACGTTCGGCTTACATCTTGTATGATTTTTTATAACCTCTAAAAGTGCAGTTTCTTGGCCTTTGAAGTTTACCTTGACGTGCTTGTGCAAACACAAGAACAAAAAATTAGACCTGCATTTAACATACATTATAAAGTCTTGTGACTGCAGGATACGTTGAATTCTGAGACCCTGGTAGTTAATGCCGTAGGATAAATTCTTTTAAAAACAAATGCTTCCCTCGGAAGGCAATGTCAAACCACCGAGGTATTTTTGCCTGGTTAGTCTTTTCTGGAGTAGAAGTGACAAGCACTTCAGTGGTTCGGAGTTCACACGCACACCTACAGGCCTATGGAGAGAAGACCGACAACGCCCTATAAAGGGCACACCACTTCGAGAAGAAGATATAAAGGATGTCGCTAGTTTTAAAAAAATATATGACTTGACAACTCAGCATCACAATAAATTGACTAAAAGTGCTCAGTTTACATGTTATTTAAGGACTACTAATCTGAATGATTTGCAGCTGTAAGTTCTTGAATTTCAACAATGTGTTCTTTTAAAAATCTACTATCTCCACTTTTACAGAAATGTTAGCAACCTAGCAACGCAGGCCAAATTTATTAAGTTGCATAAATATACTTCAGCCAGACCTTCTTTAACCGCCCCTGAAATTGTTCTTCGTTACTAACAAAATTAGACGTGTGGCTATCGCCAAAAAGTAATGCATGTTCTTATTTATTAATTCTCAGTTATTATAAGTTAGAACAATTGCCACTTCTCTATACAAACACCATACCAAAATCAACTCAAGGTATCCTGAAAATTTAAATGTGCAATTATGCATGCGTTTTTCCTAATTTCCTTCATTTCTTTCTTTACGGCAATTTAAATTTCAGACATAATTTCTGTCAGAATTTTGATCACGGCGATCGTTAATATCTGCCGTTCTCAAGATATGTCGACAACTTGGCAACACAGCATCGAAATTCAACACTAAATACACACCACAGATGTTTTAATTTATTTCTAGCAGAGAAAAAGAGATGAACAATAGCAATTGCGAGACGAAGCAAAAGAAGGTAGACGAATCTAGAATGGACTGCTAACATAACATAGATTGACATAACTTAACATAGTATGGATTTTAACACAATCGCGACTGTCCAAAAACCCTAAATTAAAGAGCGGCAAAGAAAATACTGTAGCGAGTAGACACACTTCTACGAGGATACGTCTTCAGAGGAGCGACCCTGCCTATGCCGGAAGTGGTTGTGTCCCAACTTTAATCCTACCCACAACCTATTTTCCCCTTCCTATATCCTATCCGTAAACCTATCAACTCGTATTGGCCAACGTAATAGGAAAATTGGTTAAAAATCCCCTTAATATGAACCATGAGACTTAAACAGAAAAGGCCCTCAGTTCCAGGATTGTCTGGTCACGGTTATGGTAGCGTCTGAATCACTACACAATCAGAGGGTGCTAAGAATCCCCGGAAAGGACCAGGCTACCACGGAAAACTGAAACTGCATATCGCTACGTATAATAACACATCCTTAATGACATATGAGAAATTAATTAAACTAACAGAGGAACTGGGACATATACACTGAACATAGTTAGACCGTGTGAAATTAGAAGGAGAGGAGAATAAACAGTTCTAAATTCTCTTTTCTTCTACTAGGTACATAGGCGTAGAAGATGCATGACAAGGAGGAGTCGGGTTTATTTCAATAACAAGCACGCTCAAAATGTGGTCCAGATCAGAATTGTGAGCACAAGATATGTACGCAATAACTACCCTGACGAAGTGGTTGAACAAGTTTCAGATGAAGTAAACCAAGTTCTACAAAAAGCACCAGCACATTTTAATTTAGTGATTGGCGATTTTAACGCCAAGCTGGGTAAAAAACAGAGCGAGGCGGAGCTAGTTAATGGTAACTTCAATCAATCATACTAACATTCCTGAGTTCAATCACGAAGGCCCCTACACTATCAGTCAGACTGACAGTCTGAATGAGGTAATTTCAGCGAAGTAGTTACCATCATCTGCTGATGCTTGTTTGGCCATTGTCTTGGTACTGGCTACCAAAAGAAAGGGTGAAAGAGTAGTACAAAAAACGTATAAGGTATACTAATTTAAACTTGCTGCGTGAGATCTCACAGAGCCGTGCTGAAGATGACTATATAACAGGTAAAAGCGAAACAAAGAAAAATAATCACCTACCTGTATACTTACAAAAAACTCAAAAGAATTCGCCGACTAACTTAGTTGTTTGCGAGGGCCGTAGATCGCCGAGGATTGCCTTATCAAAGTTAAAACTCAGAAAGTGAATACTAATAAAAAATGGAAAAAATTGGGCGCCAGAAAACTTTTCAGTTTTCAAAAAAATATAGAAATACAAATAAGTAATTTTAATGACTTCAAAATAGTTAACAATATGCAAATTAAATAGAAAAAGTAAGAGCAAAAATATGCAACCAAACGTACAAAAACAAATCGCTTAGGTTAATTTCAAAGGAACCAAAAAAAACTAAATATCAACGTTAGTTGAATTAAAGAAAGATATACATGAATGAAAAAAAAAAACGATCAAGGTGGATAAATAAAAAATAAATAAGCGCTTACCTTTATTACCTGAGTGAAAACAAGTCTAATAAAAATGAACGATCAAAAAAATAAATAGCAATAGCCTTGTTTAAACTCAAGCTTATTACCTTGAAAAAAAACACGCAAATTCGTTATGCTAATAAAATAAAATGGAAAAACCAACCTAAAGCGTTACAGAATATTACAACAAAAATATAAATTTATTTCGTGAAGCGAAAAAGATGAATATGAAATAATTAATATTAATGCAAATTAAATTAGCTGAAGGCGTTAAAATTCAATTGTACAAATATTTAAGTAAAGCAAAGTTAAAAATTAAGAAATTTAATAAATGGAATAAAATCAGGTAAATTCGACGACACTTAACAATTCAATAAACACCGACCTTGAATCCTCCAAGCGATCGAGTGGCGAATAACCAGCAATGATAAATAATTTTTCAATAATACCGCATCCTTCAACTCCATAAATAATGCAGCCGCAAAAAGGCAAAAACCAAAAGAGCCGGAGTACGGTAAAGTAATGGAAAATAAAACCAAACGAAAAGAAAGAAGCTGTAACAAAGTCGCCATTAACACGTGCGTTCAATGATAAGACAAAAATCTCCACTTACCACCAGTATCTTGGTGCTTCTAAAAAATAATTTCACAAAGTGAAACAAAACCGAAAATCTCGGAAGTTATAATTACGAAAATTCTATTAGAATTAAATAGGTAACTTCGGGATAAATTTCACCAAACTCAACTGCCTCGGCAGACAACCCAAACGGAAAAAGCCAAGATTTTTAGAACCAACGCCGATCACCCAACGCGCATGACCCTCTCTAATCAAATCAGAAAACCTACTCAAAACCAAAAAGTTACTAACAACGTAATCTTTTACCAGTGAATATATAATAAATAGAGGTTCAATAAATGCATTCACCGTAAATAAGCAATTGAAAGGAGCAAAATAATATAACGGAAAATGAACCGTTACACTCCCCCCAACCAAGACGACGAAAGTAGAAACCATCGATCAGAGGAGAGAACTCACCAAAGATGGAACTGGAGAAAAATAAGGTGCGGAGAAAATGAGGAACATGAAAGGAGAACAAAGGACTAAAAAAATAAAATAAAGGAGAGAAAAAAAAACACAGTACTGACCCAACCATTGCTCATCTAAAAAATGACAAAACAAATGCCAGTTGACCCCTCGCTGCATGGATGAAAACTGCTGCGCCGGTGAGCCAACCGACCACCCTAACACAACTAGTGTTAGCTCCACTAATGAACAAAAAAATAAATGAGCAACAGCATGGCAGCACCGAGAAAAAACAATAAAAAAAATGGGATAAAACGGCACAAAACAACCACAGAAGAAGGAGAGGGTAGGAGGGTTGGTTTCGTGTGGCTGACTAAAAAGACAACAGAAAATTTCAAAATGGAATCAAGCCGAAAAACAAATGAAACTTCTACCACCTTGAGCCACCCGGCACTGGTTCCCGAAAGAATACATCAGTGAACGTAGGTAACTTTCAGTGAGTAGCAGTAAAAATCTTAAACCCACCACCACACTAGGCCAAGGTAAAGCAAACTAGTCCAGGACCGACTAGCCCACTGAAACTACCGCCACCGTGACCAACGGTAGGAAAACGAAATCAAAAATTGCAAAAAACATATAAAATACACGAACACAATAACACAAGGGCAACCTGAAGGTAAAACCCTAGAGAGTGCCTTTTGTATGGGGAATGGAAAAGACACCCCCGTGGCCTGCCGGCATCCCCTACCTACCACCCAAAAATGCTAGCGAAGGAAAAGGAAAGGATGGAGGACAAAAGACTAAAAACAAAGGTACAAGGAAGACGATTCTGTTAACCAAAACATGGATAAAAGGTCTTCAGGGAGAAGTAAATGACACAAACACACGCAGGTAAAATATTCAATCAAAGACACGAAAGTGCCTGACCACTCTAACAACGGATGAGTTCGTTGAATTTACAGAAAATCCGCCACTCAAATAAACTTCCCAAAATAAATCCATAATCAGTGGAAGTAGCACCAACAAATCGGTAAATAAGAATAGGTTCGCATTAAAAATAAGGAATGTGTTAATACACCCTAAACAAAAATAAACCAAAATGGTTATAAATAAAGGAGTAAAATAAATGCTTTTCGACCCCTAACACTAAAAATAACCTAATCAAGGTCAATATCAAAATCTAGATAGTTAGAGCGAACAAACACCGTAAAGAAATCCTTAGGGTCAATGACCGAACATATCTACCAGCTCAACCAACAACAATCACACTGCATTCACCCACATTCACACTAAATTTATTCTTCAAATTCTTCTTCCCCAAAGCAGGGTTTGAGGTCCTTAATATGCCAAACACCTACACGTTTATTATCAGGGACCGTCGCGAGTTGATAAGTTAAAGGTCCTATTACTTTAATGACTTTACATTTGACATACTTAGGAGCTAACTTTTGGTTAAAATGACGTGAAGCATCTGACAAAACGTAGTTACGTTTCCAAACTAAATCATTAAGATGAAATCTTAAAGGTCGTTTACGAAGGTTATAGGATTTAGAATTTCTTTGGTAGGCGTTGTTAAGGCGTCTACGAACGTCTTGATACAATTCGGACAACTGATTAACATCAGCGACTAAGTCTTCGCGGGTGTCAAGAGTCAGTTCTTCCTCTTTAAAATTCTTTAGACGACCATAATAATCTCCCGAAACCGGAACGGTTCGACCAAAGTTAAGAAAAGAAGGAGTAAAACCTATAACTTCGTGAATAGCATTACGTAAAGCATGAGCTACTTTATAAAGATTAACATCCCAAGTGCGATGATTGTCATTTACATATGAACGGAGAGCAGTACCAATTACTCTATTGACTCTTTCCACAAAATTAACCTGTGGATGGTAAGAAGCATTATACCAAACCTGTTGAACTTTGTAATTATTCATAAGTTTTTTAAAGTCAGAACTAATGAATTGTGGACCGTTATCGACCATACACACTTGAGGAACCCCAAAAATAAGAAAAACTTCGTTCTCAATGAAGTTAACAACCGATTTAGCGGTAGCTTGACGCACTGCTTTCACTAAAACAAACTTAGTGAGCCAATCACACACAACGATGATGCTAGTATGACCGTTTTTAGAACGAGGAAAAGGACCCATAATGTCTATGGACAAACATTGGAAAGGATATAAAATTTTCTTTTCTTTTCCCATAAAACCAGGTCTAGCAAGCTGAGAAGCTTTACTAGCCGCACAAATATCGCAATGACGGACATAACGAACAACATCGGCATGCATTTTGGGCCAATAATATTGCTCACAAAGTTTATGAAACGTTTTATAAACACCCAAATGAGCGGAGGTAGGCTCATCATGAAAAATTTTGAAAAGTTCTCTACGTCTTGATTTAGGGACTACCTGCTTCCATTCAATCAAATTACTGGTAATATTATGTCGATTAGGAGTATATTTATACAAGCTATGGCCTTCAATTCTCCAGCCGGGATAACTATCAGGATTATTCTGGACATTGTCAATCATCTTCAGGTACCAAGGATCTAAATCAACTTCAGCAAGTTCTAAAGCGGATACTATGACAGGAGCTCGTGATAAAGCGTCGGGAACAACGTTGTGTTTGCCCGGTCGATGTTTAATATCAAAAGAGTATTGTGAAAGTCTAACACTCCACCTAGCAAGACGACCAGTGGGCTCACGAATATTAGTTAACCACAATAAAGAATAGTGGTCGGTAAAAACTGTAAAATGAGTTCCCTCAATATATGCTCTAAATTTTTCTACACCGAAGATAACTGCCAAACACTCTCTTTCAGTCACAGAGTAATTACGTTCAGAAGAATTTAAAGTACGTGAAGCGTATGCAATGACCTTTTCATCATCTCCTTCACCTTGCGTAAGAATACAACCTAACCCGTAACTCGAAGCGTCACACTGAATATTAAAGGGTTTAGTGAAGTCAGGGCTACAAAGAATAGGAGCTGAAGTTAATCGTAATTTGATTTCACGGAAAGAAGTTTCAGCCTCCTCCGTCCAGGTAATCTTTTGTTTTTTAACACGTCCTTTAATAAGGTCTGAAATGGGAGCAGAAAGAGTAGCGAAATTGGGTACGAAACGCCTATACCAAGAAGCTAAGCCAAGGAAACGTTTAACCTCGGTTACAGTAGAAGGTCTGGGATAATTCGAAATAGCTTGGACCTTCTTAGGGTCTGTATGCAATCCATGTTTGTCAACGATGAAACCTAAATAAGTCAAACTAGGTCTGCAAAATTCACACTTATCAATGTTAACAGTTAAATTGGCATTCTTCAACCGGTCGTAAACTTCTTTTAACATGCTTAAATGTTCCTGAAAAGTACTCGAAACAATGATAATGTCGTCTAAATAAACAAAGATGTTATCACCAAGCAAGGGACCGAAAATAGAATCCATCAAACGCTGCTGCGTAGCGGGAGCGTTGGCAACACCAAAAGGCATAACATTATACTCGAACAAACCCCTACGAGGAACAACGAAAGCAGTCTTTTCGCGTGAATCAGGATGGAGAGGAATCTGATAAAAAGCTTGCTTCAAATCAATTGACGTAAGAAATCGCGCATCTCTTAATTTATCTAAAATACTTGATAAGAAAGGAATAGGATAAGCATCTTTCTTTGTCACAGAATTCAGTTTCCTTCCATCAAAACACAGGCGAAAAGATTCACCATCTTTCTTTTTAACCAGAACCATGGGCGAACTCCAAGGAGATTTAGAAGGACGTATAATACCATTCTCTAACATCTTATCTAATTCGGCATTAGCATGTACTTGCATAGCAGGAGAAAGTGGATAATAACGTTGTTTAATGGGATCTGCATCACCAGTATCAATAATATGACAAACTCTATCAGTTCGACCTAACTCGGGACCTGAAATTTCAGTGAAATTTTGAATGATTTCATCCAATAATAATTTCTGTTGTGGACTCAAATCGTCAGTACTACAAATAGCTTGTAATGCGGAAACCTCAGACACCGAAAATTGGTTAGAAACAAAGTCGGTTTTAACTCCAAAAGAGTAGCAAAAATCCATCCCTAAAATAAGAGTAGACGGAATAGTACCACAAACAACGGCGTCAAGAGTTTTAGAAACCCCGTCAACAGAAATAGGAAGTGATACAGTACCCAACATAGTCTGCGAATTACCATCAGCAGTGGTTAAGGAAAGAGGTAAATTACTTTTATTAATTTTAAGATCGTGTTTTCGAATTAGGTAAAAACCATTCTTACCAATCAAAGTCTGGTTGGCTCCAGAATCGAAGAGAGCTTGAACAGGTTCGCCGTTAATAAAAACCGAAACATAGGGCCTGTTATCGTCTGAACGTTTAGCAAAAATAGCTGAAGTCTCAGGAGAGGAAACACAAAAATTACGTACCACGTTCAACCAAGATGGCCATAATTCGAGTTCAGCCTTCAATAATTCTACAGAAGGGATGGATCGGCTGCAACATCCAATCCCTAAGCCTCGTTTTTTGGATGACACCTTAAACATTTGGCAAAATAAACCCCAGGGTTACCACAGACGTAACAAAAGATAGTCTTGGATTGAGAGCAGGTATGAAAAGTATGCCCCGTACCCTGACAGTTCCAACATTTAGTATTAGACCTAGCTCGATTCGCTACTTTCTTAAAAACTTTAGAAGTAGAAGCAGGTTTAGAAGTGAAAACTTCGGCACTAACAACATTTGGAGGCTTCTTCTTGGGTTGGTAAGCTAAATCAGGTTCGAGGGGTAAAGAAGAATCAAGGTTAGGATTTCTATACCTAGCATTTTGAAGTTTAACTTCCTCTAACCGTTTACACAAAACAAGAAGTTGATCAACGTCTCTAATTTCAGTTAACGAAAGTTGAGTAGCATAAAAAGGTTGTAAGTTACGTAAAATATGTTTAAGTTTTAATGACTCAGAAGGCTTCTCTACTAAACGGTCGAAAAGGTTTAAAAGTACGGCTACAAACAAACTTGGTTTTTCGTCGGAACCTTGCTTACGTCTTTTAATCTCTTCCCACAATGCTTCGTCGAAATCATTTGGCAAAAAGTCAAAACGTAACTTGTCAATTAATTCGGACCATGAAGTAACACGATTCCTAACAGCTCGGAACCAAACGAGACCTTGACCAGAGAATAGATCTACCGCACTGGCAAACAATTGATCAAAAGAAACATTGCGAGCGACTCTAAGTTCTTCGACTCGTTGTAAAAAAGCGTTGACTCCAATAACACTGGCGTCACCGGTAAAAGTTAAACCCCATTTACAAACAGGAACTGACTTAGTAAAAGAAGGTAAACTAGCAGTCGTGATAGAATTCGAAGTAGCTCTAGAGAGTTGTAAACGATCAAGTTGACGACGTAATTCATCAATTGGATCTTCAATTGGACCACCACCCGAAGATACAGGAGCTCTTGGACGAGATAAATCAACTACCTGAACGTCAGAAAAAGAGACCCGCGGGCGCTGACTCGTGGAGTTAGCTAACGGTAAAACTTCTTCAATATTGGATTCGGGTTGTTCAACCTCGGATTCATCTTCAGGGATTTCATCGTCGTCAACGGTTTTCCTAACTAAGTCCAGTAAGTCCAAACAAAGACTAACCTTATCGGCGTGAAGGGATTCTAAGTCACTTTCGGGTTTCAAACGATTCAACCTAGCAAATAAATGGGACAACCGAGCGTCAAGTCTCACACATTCAGAAGAAGTAGGTTTTTTAAGAAAAACATTATTGATCTGGGAGGACAGCTCACTCAATTTCGTTCCACAAACATCCAACTCACCAGGAACATCGTACTGAATAGGAGGGTAACTGTTTATTAAAGAGGTATCTAATTTCTCCAGGGCTAACTTAGCACGTAAAGCCTTGCGCTTTTGGTCAACGGACATGAATTCGGGATCTATCCCTCGGAAGACTAGTTCATAAGAGAGTTCATCGCCCCTCAAAGCATTAACGTTGAAACTCATGGTGGCGAATTAATAAAATGACAAAGTGTCCAAACAAAGGTGTCGAAAAAAAATGATAAAATGATAACGGGAGAAAACCAGTAGCAATCTCGAAAGCCCCACGTTGCTGCGTCAATTTAGTATAACAGGTAAAAGCGAAACAAAGAAAAATAATCACCTACCTGTATACTTACAAAAAACTCAAAAGAATTCGCCGACTAACTTAGTTGTTTGCGAGGGCCGTAGATCGCCGAGGATTGCCTTATCAAAGTTAAAACTCAGAAAGTGAATACTAATAAAAAATGGAAAAAATTGGGCGCCAGAAAACTTTTCAGTTTTCAAAAAAATATAGAAATACAAATAAGTAATTTTAATGACTTCAAAATAGTTAACAATATGCAAATTAAATAGAAAAAGTAAGAGCAAAAATATGCAACCAAACGTACAAAAACAAATCGCTTAGGTTAATTTCAAAGGAACCAAAAAAAACTAAATATCAACGTTAGTTGAATTAAAGAAAGATATACATGAATGAAAAAAAAAAACGATCAAGGTGGATAAATAAAAAATAAATAAGCGCTTACCTTTATTACCTGAGTGAAAACAAGTCTAATAAAAATGAACGATCAAAAAAATAAATAGCAATAGCCTTGTTTAAACTCAAGCTTATTACCTTGAAAAAAAACACGCAAATTCGTTATGCTAATAAAATAAAATGGAAAAACCAACCTAAAGCGTTACAGAATATTACAACAAAAATATAAATTTATTTCGTGAAGCGAAAAAGATGAATATGAAATAATTAATATTAATGCAAATTAAATTAGCTGAAGGCGTTAAAATTCAATTGTACAAATATTTAAGTAAAGCAAAGTTAAAAATTAAGAAATTTAATAAATGGAATAAAATCAGGTAAATTCGACGACACTTAACAATTCAATAAACACCGACCTTGAATCCTCCAAGCGATCGAGTGGCGAATAACCAGCAATGATAAATAATTTTTCAATAATACCGCATCCTTCAACTCCATAAATAATGCAGCCGCAAAAAGGCAAAAACCAAAAGAGCCGGAGTACGGTAAAGTAATGGAAAATAAAACCAAACGAAAAGAAAGAAGCTGTAACAAAGTCGCCATTAACACGTGCGTTCAATGATAAGACAAAAATCTCCACTTACCACCAGTATCTTGGTGCTTCTAAAAAATAATTTCACAAAGTGAAACAAAACCGAAAATCTCGGAAGTTATAATTACGAAAATTCTATTAGAATTAAATAGGTAACTTCGGGATAAATTTCACCAAACTCAACTGCCTCGGCAGACAACCCAAACGGAAAAAGCCAAGATTTTTAGAACCAACGCCGATCACCCAACGCGCATGACCCTCTCTAATCAAATCAGAAAACCTACTCAAAACCAAAAAGTTACTAACAACGTAATCTTTTACCAGTGAATATATAATAAATAGAGGTTCAATAAATGCATTCACCGTAAATAAGCAATTGAAAGGAGCAAAATAATATAACGGAAAATGAACCGTTACAACTATAAGAATTACTAACGCATCAACAAGCGTCTCTTCAACAAATGGCTCAGGAAGATCGCATCCATCTAGAACAGATACAGTCACGAGAAACTATATCAGAGAGGAAAGATTGGCGCTGACTTTACGGACGAAGTTACAAAGGTTTGAAATTTTCAGCTTAGGCCTCAATGTGTTAATCTGTTTTTCAAATCGGCTTCTTTGGCGTCGGGTTTTGTTTCCCTTTTATATTTGTTGGAATACAGTGGGCTAACACTATCCCACTGTTGTGGTAATGTTTCGTATAACTGTACGAATCTTCCCAACACCTGGTTATTGCTGTCACCGACATCAGGTGACTTGGGATATCCAGCCTGGCTAGCGTTTTCCATGGCGGTGAGCACTAGACTGACGGACTGACTGACTACACCGTCAATAAGAATGAGAGTCGTCCCCCCACCACCCGTGATTCAAAATATCCAGAAATCCATCAATCTCATTTATCAATCCCAACTAACAAATCCGGCAAACTACACGCCTCACAGACGTAACTGACGGAATAACTTATCTTAAATGGAACTGGGCAGGACACGTGGCACGGATGCAAGATAGAAGGTGAACCAAGAAAATCTTGGAGTGGCACCCTCGAGACCAAAAGTCCACCTACGAGATGGTGGAGTGGATGCAAGAAGCACAAAGTCGCAACAAATGGAAAACATTGAGGGAGACCTACACCCAGCAGTGAGTACTACAGCCTGCATGATGATAATGATGTTAAAGAAAAACAGAAAAGGCTATTCACTAGCTTTCAACGTCGAAATGAATGTTAAAAGCATTCAAATTTGAGGTTATGCCATCTACTCTACGTCAGAATGTAACAATATGTGCACTGCGTTGTTGCCAAGTTGCATTCGGTACAGTAAATTAGCGGTTGGGTCGCTTACACCAAAGTGCTTCAAACAGTTGATTACTGTAACTAAAACTTGTTAAATTTTTGTTTGCACCTTGTCTATTGCACAAACGTTTCACGTCTGATGCGCTTTTGTTTAGGATTAATTCGATTTTTTTAAATAACTAAGAATTATAAGTAATCAATAGGAACCTAACTTATGTAAGGTATGACGGTTTTTATGTTTTAGAAGATTTTTAACGTTTTGCTTTCCGTTTACAATAATTTTTGGCATTTTTATTTTCGTAGTAGAAGTTGCAGGTAAAACCCGGTGTTAGCACAAAACTAAAACTAAAATTCAGGATGAAAGCACACTGTGTTATAAGTTCATGATTTTTCATGTGTTGCACAATATACTTTTTTTATGACCACATTTAATAATTAACAATACGGCGAGAACCTACTCGCATACGTTGGTTATGCACATGTGCAGCCTTTTACGATGGCTGTGCGCTTGTGCGGTGTGAGAAACAACATCTTATCCCACCTATGCGCATGCGCAACTTGTTAAAAATTATTGTCTTGGGCTGTGAACGTCATCATCCAGTGACCTATGAGAAATAGGCGATTTTTAAGGTGATCATAGAAGAAAAGGTGAAGTGGTGTAGTAACTTTTAAAAAACCATGGCCAACTACAGATTGAACAAAACATAAAATCAAAAATGCAAACGACCTCAAGTTACATGTATTTCACTAAATTAACTTTCATCAGCAATAGAAGAACAGAAAACCCATTATTTGTTAACCAAAAATCCTTTAAATAATTACAGGTCTCGTAGCCAACGTACGATATTCTAAAAAATAAGTGTTCAACCTTAATTACCGAAATGCTTTTCTAGCAGTGGCAAAACTGAAAGTGCCACGGTTACAGCCTTCGCCGAAAAAAAATTAAAAAAGAAAAAAGAAATTAAATATTAAAGTTACACAGGCATTAATATAACAGCAATTTTAATAATTTCACTACCTTGAAGCTGTCTATTTTTTGTCTGTATAAATCAAAAGTGAAGGTAGATAAATCTTTGCTTCACAACTCCGACAGATCTTTCCAACTGTAGGAGCGAGCATTCGTAATAGAAATTTGAGAAGAAATGCACTGACAAAAAGCACACGAAAGTAAATTATGGGTTTCATCTAATGAGTTGAAATTTATACGAGATCTAAGCGTTTAAAGATTAATGTGTTGTAATTTACTGTTACATTACGGACCGTTCTGGACTTTAATTCATAAAAATTCCCATAGCTCGCTAGATTAAGTCACGTTGAGATAAACTAAAGGAAAGCTTCATTGAGTTAACGGTAAAGTATCTTTTTGGCTTCATGCTTCATCTACAAATAGGGTGGATTAACCAACACAAAAGAATTTTTAAAGGCGTAACTTAACAGGCAACAAAGTTAAATAATTTTGTTTTTTAAACTATCTGGTCACTATTGAGGTAGCAAAAAAAGGTAAAAAGGTCTTTAGGGTGGCAACAAACATCCTTTGTTCCTTGTCCTTTTAAGAATCTTTAGTGTTTTTAATGAAGCCCAAATTAATATGAAATTTAGAGGTTATGTAAAAAAATCCCTTCCAAGAATTCTTACTTTCTATAGGATTATCGATTTGCAATCCTTAAAAACAATTAATTAAAGTAGCTCGATTTTGGCCTTCAAGCACTGATCTTCTTCGTAAATGAAAATGAAAATATAAACGAAAACATTACTGAGCAACTTTTTATTTTAAGTTATGAAACATGGACGATTTTCTCTGTCCTTACATTTTTGTAAATATTTAAACCAATTAATATAAGGTGACACGCAACAAGGACATCGATGTCATGCAATAACTAACAATAATAAATAAAGCACGGGATATAACGTAAGAATGAAGGCAAAATATACTCAAGGTCATTTTCATTCATGTTGTAGTAAAGTCAAGCGAAAGCGAAATACCGATGCTTCTGGCTAAAATTTTGAAATTGATCTTGGTAAGTCATGAGGTATTAAAATGGATTATAATTAGTGTTTGTTCGAATGTTTGATTTACGTTCTAAATTCTTTATCGAAAAGACAGTTCCTGAATTTTCAGATTTTAATAGATTTTACAACTTTTTAGAGATGCGTGATAATTTAGCTCAAAAGGAAAAAAATGTAAAATAATTTATCAAAATTACATCGTCCAAATCTCCAAAGGTACATACGAATTGTAGGTCAAGGTTTGTTAAATTTAATCCACAAAGCGTAAACAGAACCGTTATGAAACCGAATGGATTTCATAACGGAAATGTTAGTTTAATTAAATGTCACCTTAGTTGTTAAATCATTAGGCTAAAAAACCAGGACCAACAGCTCTGAGTCGCTTTTAATGAGAGTCCTTTGTATTGCTAAACAGAAAAGCTAAGAAAACGTTAATCTTTATAATCTTGCATTGCAAGAACTTTAAGCTTCAATTTAACCAAAAAAATCAAAACTGCTTGGTACACTACTGGCATAAGGCTCCGTGTAATTAGACCTGCAATTACTAACAATTTAAAAATGCTGAAACGACTTGGTAAGTTCGACTATTTTTGTGCATATTTATTGTGTAAAAATCCACCGTCTTTGGCAATATTTTATTGAAATTCTAATAATTTACTTCAGCGTCTTTCTAACTGCCTTTTTTACTAAGTACTAAAAAATCCATGCATTTTATTGTCTGAAATTCGTCCCTTTAGGGCTGTAATTTTGGCCAGTATTTCCTGGAGATCGCCAATGAAACTGCACTCAGGGTTAAGTAGAGCATTGCAAATTTCGATTACTTGAGTTTCATCAAATTTAAACCCTTCTAAAAATTTTAATTAATTACTACATTATTTCGGCAACAATATTATAGAAAGTCCATGCTGCAGCCAGAAAACCAACCAAGCAGAAACTAAATTAGATGTCTATCTACAAGAACATATTGGGTGTTATATGGATATTCAGAAACGATGAGCATTATTATTATTATTGTTATTAAAGATGCGAGATCTTAATCAAACAAATTGATGTACATTTGTTAACGTTCATTACAGTTGCAATATTTAATTACGTTTGCGAGCATAATTTATGATTACTTCAGAAATAATTCGGGAATAATTATTTTAACTCGTGGCATGAGCGTGTAGTAGGTATAATTGGGCGAATTTCTGAGAAATTCATTAAATTGCAACATGGTGTGTTGTAAATTTAGAATGCACATTTCGGCGAATAAAATGATATATTAGAAAGCAAGATGTCCCTAATAAATTACATACTTAATACGAAAATTATAAAACAAAAGCTTTAAATTTGAGTATATAAATGAGAATAAGAAAAAAATAAGATTCGAACATAAAACTAAAGTGAAAAACAAAAAGGATAGGATCAGGTTGGTGAGTTATTCGTAAAAAGGGTTCAATGTGAAGCAGAGATTCAAGTTTCATGGGAAGTACTGGACCAATTAAAACAGTGCCTTGAAGGGTATTTTGTGATGATAAAGGATACGTTTCCAGCTGGAGGTACTTTAAGTACCTACAATTCTTAAATGATGCTACGGAAGTTTGTAGTCATTACTAAAAGGAATTTTTCCCGTCTTTCAAGAAACATTGCTAACTTGGCAACGCTGCATCAGAATTAATGTACTAAATATACTGCATTTATACATTTATCTTCTGGCTTCTAATTATCGCTAGTGTTAAAACGCACAGCAACTTTTAACCGAACGGTAGAAAAAAACATGGAAGTTAAAAAAAAAGATAACAACAAGTCCCGAGTTGCGGTAGCATCGTCGTCTTCGGTTAGTGCTGGAATGAACGGTCCGATAGCTCCGTTAATGCGGCCATGAGGACCTGTCACTATGGGGGAGTAGACCAAAACCCTTCTATAGGGGTAAAAAACAGCTAAACAAAAGATAATAACAGTGTAAGTTATATAGTTATATAGACTATCCCGGAGTTACTAGAGATGCCAGGAAAAAAATTAAACTCTTCAATCAACTTAATGTAATACAGGCTTTACTGCCTTAAACAATAATAGGTATAAAAATAGTGAAGTTCATCACTGATTCTACCTATTGCTTCTTTACGAAACAAAGCACGTATAAAGCTGAAAAGTAACTATGTAAAGGATATCAAAATAATTTTCTTTTTTGTTTCTTTAAGCTAACTTGGAAACACTGCACTGTAACTATAAGATTAAATAATTAGGTATGTCGCATTCGTACCTTATTTAACTTCACAAGCTGATATCTTTAGCTTGTAGCTATCAATCTTACTCTTTTAATAGCAGTGTTATCCTGAATTTTACTTCCTTGTCCTATGTAATTGCTTAAATATTGCCCTTTACATGTTTATAAAAAGGGAAGTCTAAACGGACAATTTAATTATGTTTGCAAAAGATACAAATTTCCAGAAACACAAAGTTAGGAGTACATTTAATCAAAAATTACTGAGAGAAAACCCACAACAGGACGGGGAGAAGATTAAATCCACAGTTTTACAGAAATATCGTTTATGTGGCAACACGGCATCACAATTGTAGGACAAAATATTCTCAGCTTATTTAACTCCAAAAGCCGATGTATAATACTTGTAGCTGTCAATCTTATTCTTTTAATAGCAGTGTTGTACAGATTCTTTACTTTGCTGTTGTATATAGTTACTTAAAGATCTCCCTTTACACATTATTATACAAAGAGAAATTCAAACGTACAATTTATTTGTGCTTGCACGAAATACAAATTTATAAAAATACAAGTTACATTTAATCCAAGACTATTTAACGGACCTTTATAAAAAAGGACGAAGAAAGATAAAGGGAAAACTAAAATCCCTATATTTACAGAAATATCGATAAGTTAGCAACACGGCTTCAGAAATAAGCGACTAAATATACTCCATTCACACATAATTTAGCAGCAGGTAGTTGGCATGGTTTGTAACTATCGTTTTTGTTAAGACATTTCCATTAATTTTTAGCCAAACAATGAAAAAATTTAAAAAAGATAATAAATACTTAACAGTCAAAGTTCCACAATAGGATGTTGTACATATCTTGAGTGGAATGATTGACAGAATCAGCTTAAAGTAACACAAGTTTTAATATACTGAACAACAACATCCATCCATCCAAGTTGTCAGTCTATTGACTGGCTTGCTGCAGCTCTCCATTCGATTCAATTACTGGCTTTTTTTTCATTTGCTTATAGTTGTTACTGTCTGTATCTGCCATAGTTTGTTTGATATATTTTAGTCAATAACAAGAATAATATAATAAGTATAAAAATGTGGCGGTTTATCATTGACTCAACAGCAACGCCTTTACCTATAATTGTTTCTTTACGAAACAACCCAAGTTAAACAAGCAAAAATACACACAATATAAGTCAAGGATCATCTCGTTTCATTTGGTCGCCACAATGCATAGCTTAAGCATAAGTCTGTAGATAACTATGTAAAAAGCTATCAAAGCAATGTAAGCAATTTGTCAACACTATATCTCAACTATAAGACTAAATATACTGCACGCGCGGTTTGTTTAACTTTAAAAGCAGATATGTCTAGTAGCTGGTAGCTGTTAATGTAATTCCTTTAAACGCAGTGCCATCCTGAATTTTACTTCGTTGTTGTACGTGGCTGATACATATGTTTACACAATACATATATGCATTTCCAAAGAAACGAGTGGCATTTTAATCCAAAACTATCCAGAATACCTTTACAGAATACCGACCGACCGAAAAGAAAAACTGACGAAGAACGACTGCGAGGAAAATAAAATCCCTAGTATTGCAGAAATGCCCTTTATTTTGCAACACCACATCACAATTATAAGACGAATATGTTGCATTCGTAACTTATTTAACTTCAAAAGCAGGTATGTATAGCCTGTAGTTCTCAAACTTATTCTTTTAATAGCAGTGTTATTCTAAATATTACTAAGTTGGTTTACGTGGTTGCTTAAAAAGATTGCCTTTTACACATTTCTACAAAAAAAGTCTAAACGGCCAATTTAATTTTTGCAAGAGGTACAAATTTCCACAGATAGGAAGTTATATTGCAATCAAAGGCAATTCAACGGACCTTTTCAACAAAAAAAAAGAAGAGAACCTACGAAGAAATACATAGCGAAAAACAAAATCCCTACTCTTACGAAAACATCCTAAACTTGGCAACACAGCATCAGAATAAAAAAACTATCAGACTGTATCTAGATCGCATTTATACTCTGGTAACCAGAAAAATATCACACATTGTCGACTAAAGGACCGCAAATGGAAGAATTGCAGGTGAATTGACACAAATTGAATACAAACAATTCAAGAAACCTGAATAACGTCAAGAAAGGCCTATGCAGTATGCAATAACAAGAATGAATATTAAAGATAAACAGACAGAACCCAAATAAGGACGCTTTGACAGTTTTTATCGTGTAAAATAGGATTTTAAATTATCAAAAAGCAGTAGTATTACTAACAACTATATATAGTTAATAGTAACTATGTTAAGATGATCATATTATCCTAAAAGCTAGAAATTTGCCTAAATTATTATGGTGCCCAAACCAGGAAAACCTGCTAATGAAACAAGTTCATACCGTCCAATTAGTCTTCTTCCCATTTGGTCTAAGATTTTTGAACAACTGCTAACGCGTAGAATTAAAACTGACTTGGAACTATCAACAATGTTACCAGACTTTCAATTTGGTTTGCAGGAACATCATTCAACTGTACAACAAACAGATATAATTGCCAATAGTATTACTAAAGTCTCGAGAAAAATAAATTATGCACTGCCCAGGTTTTTAATAAAGTCTGGCACATTGGTCTATTACATAAAATCAAAAGCATTTTCCCTTGTCCGTATTACGGTCTACTAAAATCGTATTTGTCAGAACGTTAATTTCAAACAAAATACAACCCCGCAGTTACCCCAACTACCATCAACTAAAATCAGAAGTGCCTCAAGGGAGCGTGTTGGGGCCATTGCTCTTCTTGGTTTATACCTGAGATTTACCAACAACAAATAACACTATTATACAATTTGCTGAAGATACCGCCTTGCTATCAGTAGACATTAACCCAGTGCTCGCATCACAGAACTTACAGCAACACCTGGATGTTTTACAGAACTGGATTGGTAAATGGAAACTAAAGATAAATGAGGCAAAATCAGTTCAAGTTACTTTCACTACAAAACGTATAGTATGTCCACCAGTTTTCCTAGACAATACTCAAATACCAGTAAAAAATGAAGTGAAATACCTCTGATTATATCTGGACCAAAAACTAACTTGGAAGAAAGAGATGTCATGGGTAATGGGAAGAAGATCCAAATTATCAATAGATAATAAACTATTGTTATATAAATGTATCCTTAAGCCCATATAGACTTACGGCATACAATTATGGGGGTGTACAAAACCTTCAAGCCAAAAAATAATTCTAAGCATACAATCTAAAATAGTACGTTCTAACTATCACCAATGCATCATGGTACGTGTCGAACACAACTCTACACAATGACTTAAACATGCCATTTGTTAATGAGGAAATCAAAAGTTGTTCAACACTCTACTTCGAACGAATAGAAGAGCAGAGAGGCGACTTAGAAGACTATAAGACTGTGGCCTACGGACCTAAGGCAAGCGATGCATGATGTGAATTAGTTAAACCTAACCTATTAGTGGTACTTTTAGAGAATGGTCAATGGACGATTACTCTACTCATGTTGTACTCTTGCATATAATTTACTTATTACCCAGTACTTAGGAGTAGATTGTAAGTAAGCAGTTCAATTTAAAAAATATATATCAAAAAGGATGAAAATTTAAGTAATATTTTTTAAAAGGCGACGTTGTCAGATTGCGTTTAGTACGGAAAGTTTACATAAACCTAGCAGCGTGCTTATTTTAATGTTTCAGTAGATCTTCGTTGAGTCAAACTTATCCTCTAAATATCTTAACTAGCATGTACTTTGACTGAGATTTAAAGCAGACTCGAAACCTGAACCCTTAAGTTTAAAATGTCTGTAAAGCAGAAAGTGACATGACTTCAATTTTGCATTCTTGCGTCTGCCTGGCCCTTTTAAATCTTTTTTGTCGTATTTACTAAGTCTGTCAAACACACTTCGCTTTATCCTTTCTTAATTCCTTCCACCTCCTCTTTCTCTCTCGTTTTTCATTTCCATCAGTGTTTAAGCTCCTCTTGTTTCGAAAAACTGCGATGACAACAACTTTGATATTTTGCACTTTTTCCCATACTATTATCTGACGCCCATTTTGACTCTTCCTTGCAGTTCAGTTTTTTCCCAGATCTCCCTTTTCTCGATTTCTCTCATCCTATTTCTCACTTTCTCTGCCTCCTTCTACCTCTAGTTTGACTTAAGATCGAAGTCGATTATAGTTTCGAGTGTTTCTTATTTTCAAGTTCGAAACCTTGAAATCTTCAAATGGTAACATACACCCAGAAATTTGAATTACATAATTATTGTATTGCTCATATTTTATATTAGAAGTTTCAATTCAAGATTCTAAATATATGAATGTAATCTAACCTTAAACCTGGGCCCAAATTGGAATCGAAGTTCGATCAGTTTTAAATTCGTAAATTTAACTTGAACTTTATTCGAAGATAACCGGTTAGCCTTATTGCCAATATTAAATAATTAAAGAAAGTGAACAAGGAACAACTCAGTACATTTTCCATACAACGTCATTACATAACGATAATCGCACCGCGTTTAATATTCTAATTTGAATCACATCTACGTTTATTCCATTAATTAATGTGAATAATTAATGCGAATTTAATGAGTCGTGACGTTAAACTCTCATTTAATAGAATATTATTACGATTTTTCCGCAAATAATTCCAATTATAGTAAAGCTAGTTAAGAAGGTAATTCAATTTTCACCGAAAAAAGGAAATTTAACCGCTTTGCCGGTATCTTGTTTACAGTTTTACGAATAGTTGTCAAGTTGACCCTGTTTCTTTTAATGATTCTCTTATTAGCACGACCAGTACTTGCTAAATGGGAAAGTGGTATTTACCTGTAATTACAGTTAGCTAAATAGAGCCAGCGTTGTCATTATCTTTAAAAACATTAATCAGGAAGCTAAATACTTTACTTACTCTCTGTCGGTTGGGAAATATTTGAATATTACAAGAAATCGTTGGGAACTTCTAATTTCCAACTTAATTTCTTCAAATGGTAAAATAAGATTTTAGTGTCCAAAAAAGGAGATTAAAATAAGTCAAACTTTTTCCTAGCTTGTCATTAAATACAAAACGGGGCAAAAATTCGAAAATATTTATAGTTTCTTATACCAATTCGATTACCAAAGCAACGATCGAATCGAACCAGATTAGAATTGCCTTTGCATAAAGCTAAAAAGATTAAAATTCGACTTCACTTTAAAAATTTGAGGTTCAAACGTCAACGCCTAAGCTTTGCTTTGCTCTTTGGCTTCACTAAATTTATATTTCTCTAAAAAAAAAAATGGGATAATAAAAGAATGGCCGAATATTGAATCAGATTCGGACTGAATTGGCATAAGTCTTAACCAGTTAACTGAGATTAAGATTTGAATTCTGTATTTAAAGAACTAAAAATTGAGGGACAGATTCTGATTTGAGTTGGATTTTTGGATATCTACACAAGATTTGAGCTTCAACTTGAAATTTCGAATTTTAAATCCGAACTTAAGCCCTAAGCATGCTAAAACTCGGACTAAACCGAAACCGAATGTAGAATAAAGCTATTACGAATCTAAAATCGAAGCTAAAGAACAGTAAACTGGTAACTTCCGAATTCCGATTTCGGATTTAAATCCACATTCGAAGCCTAAATATCAACCCCCAAATCCCCAGCTTTAAAGTTGTATTTAAATACATGATGCGAATTTTCATCTTCAGTTCGATCGTTCGAATGAGTAAGTTGTTACAGCTTCGATAAATCTAGAAATTCTGATAACCCGATAGTCAGAGGTTGACATTCGAATCCGAATTCGAAGCATAAAGTTTGAATTGAAGTCTAAAATTTACTGGAGAATGAAATTGAAAACCAAGAATTTAAATTCCTATAAAAATCGAATTTTAGTTTCAAATTCGGAAATGAATTAATAATTAAAGTTAAGTCAAAAATCAGCCAAAATCAGAGTCTGAACAAATTCACAACAGTTTAACTAATCCATCTAATCAATAAAGCTTTCAAATCCCATTGAAGGATCTACTTAGATAATATTAATACAGAGTTGATATTATACACCTTGACATTCGTGTTACTAATGTCGCAGGAATTTCTCGAAATTTATGTATGGTAAAGGGCAGTGCAATTAAAATTAAGCTGGTAAATTAATTTGTCGCTAAGTAATACGCATTGCGCGGCTAGGTATTCGTAATTATCCTAGTACGGTACTATTTCTTAATTTACACGAAACTGTAAATCTATGTAAAATGTTTTAAAAACAAAGAAAAATTACCTAAATATGGGTTTGTAGTTCAAAGCCATTAGCTTGCCCCTGACCGAATGATATTTTAATTTGTGATTTGATGGGTAAATTTTACGTGGATATCTTTAAATCTGGAACTTAATTAGCAAAAGTTGGATCTAAGAGTAACTTGGCTTACAAAAAAGTTCTGTCCTAACATTAACTACAAATAGCTAAGGCTAATCTAAAAGCTTTCATTTTGAGTGTCATGTTTAAAGTCTCTAACTAAAGTCGTGTTCGACGTAAACATAAAACATTTTTAATATGCAGAAAAGAGATACACAATATTGCTATAGTAAATGAAGATAGCGCTAAAGGCCAGGCCATTGGGATAAAACCTGATGGCGTAAGAAGCCGGCGTGCAATAATTTTCTATGTGTTGCGAGCTTTATATTTCAATTTAAGAACATACCTTAATTTTTACAACTAAAGATATGTAATCACCACATGAAATAACAAATATAAGAAAAAATAGGAAGAAAAGGATTGCTTTACCATCAAGACAAGCCCTTTTGATTGTTCATCTTATTATTTATACCTTCGAAAAGTTGAGAGCGTTGCCATTTAATCAAATGATGTGGATATGGACTTTAAGAACTCCGCGATTTTCTTGAAATTATCGTTAGGCTTAGGTAACTTACCTCAGTTACTAGAGCTCTCATCTTCTGTTAAAACCGTTTATGGCACTAGAACATGCATTCAGAATAATAACCAAAAGAAGCATTCGAACAGCAATAGAAAGATGGGCCATATAGGAACATTAATCTCGCTGGGATGTAAAAGAGGGCCAAAGACTGGGGAAGGTGATTATTGGAACACCTTTTCACAGATTGCCAACTGATGTTCTCCAACTAGACATAACCCAGATCAGGCGATTGATAGAATTCGGTACATGGCATTGCCATTTAAAGAGACACCTCCAAAGAATGGGTGTAAATATAGAAACACTGTAGATTATGCGAAGAAGAGGAGGAGACAGTTTCGCATATAATCTCCGAGTGTTCAGCACTAAATCGCAAGAGACAGATGCTCTTCGGAGCAACTCAATGTGAAGCAATCATTTTATATGAGCCCCTTTTTAGAAATATCCTGAAACTCGTTGAGGACACAGGTTTACCTTGAAAGATAGGGTAGGAAGAAGCACAAAGAACTACAGAACCGAAATGCACAACTTACTAACTTACCTACCCAAATATAACCTGCTAATAATCGATCACAGTCAATCAAATGTAGTGGTAATATTACAAAACCCTCGGTTGTTTCCTAATCTGCTATTTTCAAATAGGGCAGTTTGGAGTCAAAGAACTGCCAGGTTGCTGCAACAGCAAATCGATGAAGCTTGCTCTGGCAAATAAGATAAGAATACTTTCTTTCTAAAAATAGTCATTAATGTTATTTTAGTAGGACAAGGGTAAATGCAATCAAATTCTCATTGGCCAAAGGTATGTGAAAGCTCAGAATCTGTAAAGAAGTAGATTGAGTTTTTATCTCCTTTTGAAGCTACAAGAGAAAAAAACCATCAAAACTGCATACAGCTAAAGGTGGAAGAAGAAAAATATATAACTGCTTCATAGCTGGTTTTTCTGCTCCAGCTTTCCTTTCCCTATCAAAAATCCCTGTCTGAAGGGTTCTCCGGTCAAAACCAAAACCAAATGAGCGTCTTGCTGTCTTGGACCGTGTCATTGTTGATTTTTCCACCCCGACGATGAGAAGTCTAAACACCGAAGAGTTCATTTAACTTTGGCAGTAAAAGTCTTTGAAATATTATGGAGCAGGTTAAGTAGGAAGAACACATCGTCACTTCTCCTGGAAATTACCAAACAGCCTCTTTGGCCACCGCTTTGGACAAGATTGTCCCTTGGCAATCCTTTTTTAAACTGCAACCAAGAAGAGAAGAACAAACACAAAAAAATCTAAAAGAGTTTGGTTTGACGAGAAGTACGAAGAGAAAATAGTGTAAAGATAGGAGGATACCTACTGAAAATATCCCAGATGGATGTAACGCTATACAACAATAAAAGAAGAGATTTGACTATGATCTTATAAGAAAATTATTACAACATCTATGCCCAAAATATGTGGAAATAAAGCTATCAGTAAACACGACAACAGAACTTTTATAGAACGGTAAAAACTGGTTTTTGAATCTTGAATAATTAAAATCTGGAAAATGTGTTTACATAAAGAACGTTTTTATGACGTAAGTGAAATCAGAAACGTAAAGCAACCAGAAATAACACGCAAAAGTAAAATGGCGAAGAATTAAATTTAGCAAGAAAAGAAGATATTGGTCGGGTTCAACATAATCCAGTGCTTCAAGAGCTTTACAATAATTTTGAACTGAATACTGTTTTAGCGCAGTGCTTTTTCGCTGAATTCTGTTAAGCCCTACCGTTAACGCAGCAACATCTTCTGGATTCTGTATTTTAAAATAGGTTTTCAATGATATGGGCAGGCCTATTCTGCTTTTTCCAAGACGAGAAACCCCTTGGGCGCTGTAGTTAAGTTTCTTACCTTACTTCAGAAGCTTTACCTAGGAGATATTGCAAAATTCAGTCATACCAGGTTAGAACACCCCCACGGATTCTATGAGAGTGGCGAGAGGCTGTGTGCTATAAGTCGGGTAATTCAACTAGACATACACAAAATTTCGGTTTCTCTTGCCAGGGTGATACAGTAGCCATCCTTGCATGTTAGCATCAAATGATATTGATCCATCTGTCGCTACGACGATTACGTTTTTCTTTACTATGGTCAAACTATCAGAATTTCTAGAAAGAGTTGAGGAAAAGTCTTGGGTTTTGGTTCCCTTATACCATGATAGTTTCGGAAGTTACAGAGAAATTTTGAGAAATTAAAGCAAGAAACTGGAGATTTGTCCGCTAGAACAGAATTATAAAAGTGATTTACAGCGATGGTCCACTATACATGGGAAGAGTATCAGCTGTGGAACTGGGAAAACAAAGAACTAGTAGAAAGGCCATAAGGATTATGGCCCAATATTCTTGGAAAGCATCTTGAGAAACTCAGAATACGAGTGAAGGATCTCAAGAAACTTAAAAGTCGAACAATTTTCCACAATACAACAATTTAGGGAAAAGATTATATGCTAACATGAGTTGTCGGGATAACGAAAATCTAATAAATATTGTGGAAGAGGCCAAAACTTACCTTGCATGAATGTTAAAGATCTCAACAACGTCGAAACCCGAGCAGCTTTGTTAGAAAGAGATAAATGAAAACATCCTGCTGACGAAACCAAGGCTTACCACATATTGTGGAAATGGACAAAGCTCACCTTGTGTAAGTCTACAACATTAAAGATGATTTAAAAAAGATTAGAAAACTAGTGACCCTCATAAAAAGGAATGAATGAAGACATCTTGCTGAAAAGGCTAACCTTGAGTAAATCTTCAACATTAGAGAAGATGCCCAGAAAATCAAAATACGAATGAGTTTCCATGAAGCAAGAAAGATTGAGACTACGGCAAAATCACCATCTTCCAAGTCTGGCCAGTGTCATGGTTGAACAAAAAGGACTTTCATCACGAACTAGAAAAAGATTCAAAATAATTCTGCAACTCAAACTATCAACCGATACTAGGCACATTCCCCTTGCTCCTGAACTACATTCGTCGTAGTTGACACCATACTCTATTAATATTCTTTGAGGACTTGGTCAAGCTCATTACAAAAATAGAAGAAACTTTTTTCTTTCTCCACAATAACACGATTCAAACTTGATAGTAACTCACTGTAATGCAGACTGCAGAGTCGGATTATCCCATAACTTATAACCTTAACAGTTATACCTTCTCAGATATAAACTAAGGGGACCTTAACGATTCATGTTACTGCCAACTTCTTGGAATGTATTGAACAAGAATGGCCGTTTAAAGAGCTTTGATGTTTTCGAAAAATAGGAAGAATTTTGAAGAAGATTGAGGTGTTGTGAGCTCATTAATGCTTACTAGGCTCCCAGTTTACCACCTCAACTATAACGAGTTCGAACCCAAACAGCTCCAAAATAAATCGTGGTTACGACTACCATAGAACCCATGTCTATTAACTAGCTAATAATCATTTACCCAACTGAGCTGTCCAGGCTTCTTCCAACATTTGAGAATGTTATTCTAATGACAGATTTGAAAAAAGTAAGTTAAACGATTGACAGTTGCTGACTGAAAAGTAATGGCAATACTTAGGACGAAGATTTTAAATTAGGAACAACGTTTAAATTTTAAATAAGGATACTCTGTAAATAACCATGTTACCCAAAAAATTAGCCTCCGACTGACTAATTCTGAAGTCATTTAAATTATAAGAATTTGAAGAACTCAAACCTGTGATTTTCTAGAAAATTTAAATGGCATCCTTATAAAAAAAAAATTGAATGTTGGAATTAGCAAAGCGTTCGAAATGATTGGCATATTTCGTAATTACAGGTATGTTATGTACATAAACGACTTCGATTTCTATTTGTAGTTTATAGTGAACATATTGCGAACTGTCATTGTCGTACTACGATTTAAAATTATCTATGATCATTACTTTCATTTCTGTATAATATGTAATAAAACAAGGGAAATGATTTACTGCGACAGTTCTGTATTTTTAAATTATTTCAGTTTTTAACTTATATTTTATATGCGAAGTGTAAGTAAACCAACTTTCAAATAAGATTTAGGTTGTCTTATGGTTGGATTTTGTTTAATTACAACTTGCTTGTATTGTTTATAAAGTAATTCTGAGTACAAGAATGGCTCTAAAAAGTCTTCCTCGACAATTATTTGAATGGGTGATAATACAAAATCACAGTTTTCGTAGATGTTTTGCATAATGAGTGAATATCAACTAAAGAATTTTCTCACGAATGAAAGTGTCATTCTTTTTTGCAAGTTTTTCTTTAATAACCATGGGTAGGAAGATAAAATCGGTTCAGTAACATTATTATAAGTTAGAATATATCATCAAAACTATCCCATAATAAATTAAGGATGCAGAAAGAGAACAAAGAAAAATAATAATACTTACTACTTCTAAGCTTGCCTTTCTCCGAGATGAGCATTTGAACAGGTGTAAATCCGGCATTGTTTCTAGTACTAGGTGGCACACCAAAGAGCCGATTTCGAGTAGTATGGCCAACTCTGAAGTATTGTTTGTAGAGCCCCATACTTTAGATTTTCTGGGGTTTACCTGAAAAAACAAAAGATAATTAGCAACAACATATGAGAGATAAGAATACCCGCAGTGAGAGCTCATAGAGCTCACATTTACGAACTAAATAACAGGCCATTGGCCCTGGGTTTGGACATTTAAGGAAGAAGAATAAGATATAAAATCTAAATCTTCAGGAGAAAATTAGAAATTAACCTTTAGGTTTTCCCGCAGAGAATAACTACAAGAATCTTCAATTAAAGTTCGTATAAAGGTAAAACTTGAAATGTTGAAGTAAAATAAAGCAAATTGTTGGCGATAATTAGTTATTGTTAATTATTGATTGAAAACTAGATCTATGAGTATCAACGCATTTGGGCGCAATCAGTCGTTTACAACTATCCAGTTAGTGGTTTGTCTAATCTAGAGGGTTTCCACTAACGGCTGGTCATTCATTTGACCCACCTAACCTACATTCAACCACAGGATATCTCGGCAATCCATGGAAACTTTTTGCCATGGATGAGATTTGAACCTTGTGTTAGTTGATTACGAAGCGACCTCCTGATCCACTACGCCACTACCCGTGAACTATATATATCTACAACTACATATTGTATTGAAGCCGTTCACCGAATTTTACCACTGTTCCACGAACTTATCAGCGAATTACGCATTTACATGAATTCCAATTGGTATCCTTTGAAAAAGGCTTTTGCCTGCCCCAAAACGTAAACCATAGAAGTGATTTTTGTGTAACTTACACTGAATATTTAAAACTCAAATTTTAATTTCAAATTGTTTAAAAACATCATAATAACTCCGACGTCTTAAAGTGCAAAAAGGTGTCAAGAAGAAGAAGAAGAAGAAAAAAATCTTATAACAAGATTCTGAAGGCTCAGTGATCTAGTGGATTAGACGTCGGGATTGTCACCTGGAGATCTCTGGTTTAAATTTCATTAACACCTGCCTCCCTTTTTTTAAATATTTGTGGATACGAATTCCGCTAGGTATGGTGGACGGTCAATGACCTTAATAGCCGTCACTGTAAGCTTAATTACAGAAAAAAAAAACACGCACTTTAATCATTTATGTATGATTTAATGCAAATTCTATCAACACTGCTTTATTTTTTGTTAAACAATTAAGATTAACTTAAAATGTTAAGATGAAAGCACAATGAACTTCTGATGTGCTTTTCCTTTTCAGCAGTATAAAGCTCGTGGTTTCTTGTGTCATTATCATTATGTAATTTAATGCGTCCGCCAATCTTTTGACCTTCTAACGTATCTTCAGCCATAAACTGGTTTATACTCGTTATTTGTTCGGTGCTTTAATTAAGAGAAGTGGATCTTTCCGGTTTTCATATTAACTTTTGGTGGTAGCCCCGAAACCTTATCGGTCGATCTTTAAATCTTATGTCGATGGGTGGAGTTAATATCCTACCCTGAGAATGTGCAAATGATTGTTGTAACCGTTGACTTGGGCTATGAGTCAAAAAGAAGAAGACGATGATGAAGAAGAAGTAAATAGAATCATTGAAGAGCTGAGTTGATATTCTGAAAGGTATTCAAAGCAAATAACAACACCATATTACCCAGGCGGGCTTACGATAAAATTTGTAGTAACAGCTACTAACTTGAAGTCATTTTTAAGAGAACAAGAACCAAAGCTTTGGTGAGGTATTTATATGTACGAACCTCTTAACTTTAAGCCAGTAGCAATTATTTATGGTTTTGGTACCTCCTGATGGCCCAAATCGATAGAATGATGGAAATTACGTACCAATAATTGGTGAAAGCAATTCAAAGCTCAAATAAAGGAGGAAAACAAAGGAATAAGATGAAGGCCCAAGCAAATCCATGAGAATCCTCAGATAATCAACCAACAACCAACAGTATAAAATCCCTTTCAGATAAACTTTAGGCTTATTGTCTTAGCGTAGGATAAAAGGCACGAACAAAGTTGCCAGAGTTGGCACTGGATCAGAGGATATGGTAGACGTTCTAAATAACTTAATCCTTAGGATAATTTGAAGAAAGCAAATATTCAGTGCGGACACGTCCAAGCAGTTCATTACCAAAAGGCCGAGGACGCAGTAATCTGCAGCAAAATATAAATCTAAACTAGTGGAAGGCTCAAGACAGTTGATGAAAGCCCAAATATTAGCCAACATCAAGGCGATGAGCTACTTTTGATTTAAGTTCCAAATTATTGTCGAATTCTGTTTCAATATTTCACTAGAAAAACCCTAAGTAGCTAGCAAATTTAATCTGCAGAAAATCTCAAAAGCCCAAAAGCTCCAAGCGAACTCACGTGAACCCCCAGGTATCAGGCAACAACCAAGAGTATGGAACAGCTTTCACCTATTGTTCTAGCCAAGGGCAACAGATATTAGCACACTGGAGAATTCTACAAAAGGGTGGGGTTTATTAACGATTTTTCCCAAACCGAAGTGAGGGACCCCTATGTTTAGAGTCAGCATTAAAAGAAGACGAGGATTAACTGATTGATTAATTCTTAAGGTTAAGGTTAGAGAGGTTGGTTATGGGCTCAATCTTGTACACTTGGAGTCTATGGTTTTTTGTGCTTCCCCTTACCCTATCTTTCAAGGTGAACCTGTATCGTTAACAAGGTTCAGGATGCAGCAAGGTGCCCATGTGAGTTGCTTCACGTTAAGTTGCCCCGAAGAATTTCTGTCTCTTGCAATTATGTGCGAGGCTGTTACCTCCTGTTCTTCACGTAATTTACAGAGTGTTTCTTCTCTGTTTACACCTATTCTTTGTAGGTGCTTTTTTAAACGGCAGTGCACTATAACGAGTCCTACCATTCGTCTGATCTGGGTTCTTCCTAGTTGGAGAACATCAGTTGGCAATCTATGAGAAGGTGTTTCAATTATTGTCTTTCCCAGTTTTCGAGTCTTTTCTAACACCCAGCGAGACTAATGTTCCTGTTGCTGTTCGGATGCATCTTTTGGTTATTCTGAATACAGGTTCAGGTCCTCCTATAAAGGGTGTTGAAAGAAAACGGAAGTATGAGCATTCACCCATCGTTAATTACTACAACTATGAGAGGGTACTGCTGGCGAGGTCAAAATAAGGCCAGAAATGCGTTAGTCATGAGCAGAGTAGGTCTCAGTAACGGTGTACTCTCCGTTAGATGTGTTACTATCGCGATCGTTACAAAACCTATTTTTGAAAATGCCATGTAATTGTTTTAAAGGCACATTGGACGAGTGTCTGCTTCACTATCAAGAGCTCCCGGGTTCGGATCTAACCATAACCAGACCTTGGTCTGGAGCATGGTTGCCATTCGAATGCGTGTAGATTTAACTTTAGAAAGTCGATGATCGTAGCAACCGTCGCCGATTAAATTAATTTGAAAAAATATTAATCACTAATCAGGGTAAACATAAAATAGGAGCAGTTTTTGTTTGCCGATTTATTAGTAACGATTTAAATAAAATTTTGATTCGATTTGGTTGATTTTGACGTATGATTAATTTGGCAAAGCTGTTAAATTCTGTTTGTACAACCTAACCTCAAACTATCAAACAAAGACAAACACCGACGCACCACCTAGCGGAATAATATATTGTTAATGAGGACATGCGTGGCGAGTGTTGGTACCTTGAGGTGCTTTTACATTTTGTAAAACGTCTAATACGTTGCTATCACATCTCCTAAGCATCAATTACCAAATGCGTTGAAAAAATGTAAAATGGGGCGAATTGTGGTGAGTTTTGGCACTTTGGTTTATGTCAACTTACTGTTAAATAAAGCGGCCAAAAATGGACCAAAACTGTATGTAGAGTACAAAATTGTTATTTTAAATTGTACTTAAAGGACGTAGTCAAATGCTATTGACAGTGATCTAGAATGCCTGCGGCATTTTACGTTTAAATTACCACTATGAAATGACTTCATCACTAAAGCTTTGGTTTCCTAGGAAGCGGTGCCGTCATTTAACGGCCGTAAAAATACGGTGGGTGACGTCAGAAAAACGGTGAAAAAATACGGCCGTCGCGAATTATTCCGAACTGTTATGTCTATTTTAACTGGACTATATACACAAGACACACCGCCAAAAAACGTTGCTGAACTGATTCGTACCGTACTGGCCCACCGCTTCAGATGAGACGGCACCGCTCTATTACGTTGGGTGTGCGCTACCGCTCTTTTGGAAAACACTTCGCTTAAAAAACACGACACCGTTTTTCGTGACGTCACCCACCGTACTTTTACGGCCGCTAAATGACGGCACCGCTTCCTAGGAAACCAAAGCTTAAGCCCAAATGCTTAAAGATATATTAATAAATTATAAAAATTTCAGTATTGCCATAACTTTAGAACTATTGTCACCGTTAAAATTAGAGATTGTTATAGGTCGTGCACTACCATTTGGCAAGATATCTAATTAATTTGATGGATTTCTAAATGGAATTAGTGTAGTAAAACCGATCTATTACAAAATCAGCTGGCATTACCTTAGTTAGAAGTACTTAGTGCGGAGAAATATTTAATCACACCAGTCAGGTTTCTGGTTCAAGGGGTAGTGTATGATCTATCTATACTATTACTATACTACAGTATTTCACTAGTCTATTAAAGAAATCAGAGAAATGGGCTTTAAATGACAAATAAAATGTCAACAACGTATAAGAAGGGAATTACCTTTTGATTTTCTTTAAACAGAAATGTATTTTTATCATCTTATGGGAGCTTTGATAGCTATGATTGCGGTTGTTCTGGGGTAGTTAAAAAAATACAAACGAGTTTAGTTACATAAGTGCATTTATAGCTTCAAATGCTTAGAAAACCTCGGTCTCGCTTTGCCTTTCCAAAGTACATTCTCGGCCATAAGAGTTACACTTACAGCCCTCGGTACGTAATATGCTATTGTTGCAAAAGCAACCTATTTTAGTGTTCCTGGGAAAATAGTTTTACGTATAAACAAAAACGTGAAACCTGCAATTTTTTTGAAGCTTATCAACTTTGGAAACATTTTAAATAAAACTTTCTAGAAATGTTCTGGAACAACATAGTATAAAACAGCAAGGCCTCTTAACCAAATGTCTGCTTTAAAATCTTTTAAAAAAGTAGTTCAACCTGTATCACGAAGCGAAAAACACAAGGCGGTTTTCCATCAGTAACAAGATTATGAGGAACTAATTCTAAGTATTAGATAAAACGTAAAAGGTCATTTTATAAATAGACTGATTAATACGTATCCACGTATTAATTCCCAAATCAATGTCATAAAATTCGGTCGTCTAATTCAACACCGAATCACCAACACATCCAAGTTATAAAACAAGGTACGCTACTACAGATGACTAAAAAATCAGGAAACATGGCATTAAATTATGTTTAAAAATCATTAATAAACAACAGCTTTCGAAAGAAATCTCAGGTGAATTCCCAGAATTCAAGGGAGTTGTTACGGATTTGGTCCTGCGGAGATAAAGGTCGATGATACCAGGCTTAAACTCGAGCCTAAACACCGGATGAAATTTAACTTTAGTATTTGTCGTGAATTTTCCATGACACTGTTGAAGTTTATTGCTTAGATTTTTATAACGATTTTTTTTTTACATTAATTCCACCATGACAAAGGTTAAAGTAAACATCGTAAAATTTATGAATGAAGGATCCTAAAATTTACCAGAAGTTTCCTTTGGAGTTAATTACGCAAGTCTGGGTTTTAAACAATCACCTTAAAACGATCACGTAACCTCGCCTTCCAACTTCCAAACCAAATCACCTGATAAATAATTACATGTTGATCCACTTTCTTCTCTTACGATTTTATGGGTCGTAATTACGAATCCGAAACCTCCAACTTGGACAGAAAAGGTTCGAAGGTGCACTGAAACGTAATATTTTTACGATTGGGAATACCAAATCTATTATCAGTTTTTTTCACAAAGTTGAACAAGCTGGAACATCCTGTTGCATATTTACAGTCAAAAACTAAAAAGGGTCCCCTTTTGCGCGTTCAATGAATTATTCTACAAAAATTAAAATTCAGCCTGCTGTTTTATACTTGAAAGCCCATGATATATTAGTAGATTTTCCTTAAATTTTGGCCTTTTTTGTTATTTATTAGATAAGCTGACGATTTATGCCCCATCTTTATTTGACAACGCAAATAATCCAAATAAACCTTGAATAATAATTATTTTATCCTTGGTAATCCTGAAGCTGATGTTTGGTGGAATTTCCAGAAAGTTAGTTTTCTGATGTATAAAAACCAGCCTTGGTTGTAAATTATATTTAATTATATCGTCTCTAAGTAAGACTAGGCCCACCGCAATTTGACCTTTACCTTACACAATTTTAAGTGTTTCGTACAATTTTTACAATTTATTGTTTTTTAATTGAATTTTTACGAGTATGTTTTTAAGGTCTCTAAGAATATTATCCTTATTGAATTACTTAGTTCTGAAATTGTTTAATTTTGGTTGTTTTAAAGAATATTTGCAGCTTTCATTAATGTAAAATATTTTAAAATCTAACCAAAATTTATCACAAATAAGACTTCCACGCAAGGTTTTCGAAAATGAGAAAAGACTAACCTCAACTTCTGGAAAACTGCGTAAAACAAAAGAACTCCGCTAAAACTGTATTAAAATTTTAAATTTCCATCATTGAACCTCTAACCTGAATAGATTTAAATAAAATGCCAAATTCCAAGGATCGGAGCTTTATTTTTAGGTTTCATATTCAATTTTCAAACCAAAATCCTCAAATCCGAGTTCAAAAGTTATGGAATCGTGTTCTGAACTTCGAACTTGTGATTCATTTCATTAAGGCTGGGTTCGAATCTGAAATTAAGAGTCTGGCCTTGCGATTCGGATTTCAAATATCCGATCAAAATTTGAGACCATCTGAAATTCGTTAAGGAACCTATAATTAAAATTTCGAATTTCAATTTCGAACTCATCCCTAAATCTGGGTTTAAGTTGCTTATTCGAATGCACAATTAAGGGTAGGTAGGTATGTACTAACGATTCGAATTTCGAATGTTGGATCAAACTTCGACCCCCTGAAATATGTTTCGTTAAGACCCCATTTTTTAAGTTCCAAATTCATATTCCACTCAGGCTTAAAGTTTAAAATTTTAAAGTCAACTACAAAATTAATGAGTCTGGAATTGAGATTCAGATTTCGAATACTTACTCGTTCGAAATTTGGGCCACCCGAGGTTATAATATAAATTCCAAATTTCAAACTTGACCTTAAATGTTTAACTCAAATGCAAAAGCTAACAGTCGAGGCCCGCAATTCGAAGCTCGAATGTTCGATCGAAATTTGAACCAGTTTAAGATATGATTCGTTAATGAACACTTGTTTTAAACTTCAAATTCGGTTTTGAACTCAGATTTGAGTCTAAGTTTAAATTTTCAGGTCAAACGCAAAATTAAGGGTTGGAATCTGCAATTAGAAGTTCAAATGTTCATTCGAAACCTAAGCTTAAACTTTCAGTTCAAATAAAAAATTAAAAACCTGGACCTGACATTCAAATTTGAAGTGTTGAATCGAAATTTGAAATTTGATCACAAATTCGAATCTGAACTTAATACATTGAATTTAATCCAGTTTCGAAATTTCGAACTTCCATCCATACGCGTCATTTAATTACTAATAAAGATATTATTAAAAAATACCGAATCTATGATTGGATAAACAATATCAAACCATAAATATTTGTTCCTGCTAAAGAGGAGAATTTGGGCTATCTAAATCTAAGCTGCGACTGGAATATTCAATAAGAATTCAATCCTCAAATCTGAAATTGTTTAAACTCGGTAAGTTTGAAAAATTTGTAATTTGTATAATCAGGCCCAAATTCTAAATTTTTGATAGTTTCAAATTCTGATTTAAAATCTAAGAACTCAAATTCTGTTGAATCGAATTCTGAGATCGCGCTTTCAAATAAGATTTTTAAACAAATTCATTTTTAAACCCACTTTGAAGTGTAAGTTTGCATCACCTCTATTAAACTTTCGAACGTTCGAATTGTACTTGAATCACTAAATTAAACTATTCAAATAGAAAATATAAATTTTAACTCATCACATGGATTTCGATCTGTTTCCGAAGCTTGAAACTTAAAACCACAAGCACAATTCGAAAGTCTAATTAAGATTTTAAATTCGGATCTATATTTAATATTCATTCAAACCTAATTAACAAATATTTGAGTCTTACATCCGAATACAGACCTCTGTAATATATTAGTAACAAAAGGCATTACTTACACAAGAATAGCATTCTAAAAATTTTGAAAATTCGTAAAAGAACAACATCTCATCAAAAGATTAATTCTGCTAAGTATATTAAAAAGTATAAGAAAAATTCGGTTGTGGCAGTGCAGAAGTTCCAAAGTTTCGATGCTAAAAGACCAGCTTGAATTTTATATTTTATATCAAAACTTCAGATTGGAATCAGCAGATGCAGATTTATGATTTAAATTCTTGAATTCAATAAATTCGAATTCTGAACTTGAAGCTGCAGATATGTCAATTCACAGTTAAATACACAATCTGTTTGTTTAAGTGTTTAATTGAAATTTAGGATTTAGAGTTAAATTTTGAATTGCAGTCCAAAATTATGAACTTCGGTTTAGAATTCCGGCCCTTTTTCGAAACTCCAAACTTAAAGCGAGAAGAATAGTTTGAAATTCGAATCCAATTCTCTATTAAATCTTCGATTTAAAAAGGATTGTAAGTACACTTAGATTCAGATATAAATTGTGAATCCGAATTTCCTGTTTGAGTTTGGAATATTTAGATCACAATTCTAACCATGACTTCTACATTCGTTTGAAAATTCGTATCCTAACTCGGAATATTATATAGTTTTTCGAAATTCAAAGCTCAACCCCCTAAGTATTGTTCGAAATTCGAATACAATTTAGAGAATCCAGCCTCGATTTAAGTTAAAAAAATTCTTAAGTTGGTGTTCGGTCTTGCATAGTTCCAGTGTACTGTTTATGAAAACTAGCTTTCGTTTAGAATTTTTTGAATTAATAAAAAATAATTGGTAGCCCTAAGAATTAAGTCTGTTCAAAGGGCCTATTAAAGGGGGAATTCGAACATTTGAAAATGCAGGGCTTAAACAAAAAAAATGAAACGAAAATTAGATTCGATAATATGATACCAAAATCAAATTCTGTACTCCATTCGAATTGAATTCTGAACTTCAGATTTGAGATTTTATTTTCGAGTTCAAACGCAGACTTAAATTCAATCTCAAAATTCGAGTTTAAATCCAAAATTCAGAATTTAGAGACTTTCGAATATTTGCACCGTAATTTCAGCTAGGACTTCACAATCGAAATTCAAGGTTTGAATTCAAACTAATACGAAATTTATATCCTTTTTCAAAATTCGAAGTCAAATCGGCCAATGGTTTTGAAATTGGAATTTGGATTTGAAATTATGTTCTTGATTTAACAGAGTCAAACTGCACTAACTAATATTCGATTGGAATCCAACTTAAAATATTTTCGAACGTTTTTAAACCCGAGTTTGTACCGGGGCTTCGGGATTTCCAACTTTCCATCCGATTTCGAAGTTTAAAACTCGAATTCGTAAAAGCGAATTGAAATTCAAGTCCGAATTGAGATTTCGTTTCTAATTTAATAAAAATGCGAATTGAATTTACAAAAATTGAGTTAATTTGGATCCGCACTGGATTATACTAAAAATTAGGAGCAACAATCCTAGTCAACATTTGAAATATGAAACACAAATTAATCCAGATTTGAATCGTACTTGAACAAATCGAGTCTTGTATTTGAAGTCAAACTAAATTCAATAATTAAAAGTCAAGAGCATAAATTCCCATTTAGATTTGTAAAAGTGTTTGAATCGATATTTAAAGATTGAAAATTGCAAAAAAGGCAAAATTTGTATCCACCTTTGGTTGAAAGCACAATACATTTGTGGCTTTAGGGATTCATTGTTGATTTGGAAGCGAGTCGAATCGTGTTCTTAAAAATTCGGATTCAAATTAGATCCGACTAAGGGTAAACACCAACGAAGACGGGAGTTTTGTGTAAAGTTTCAGTATTTGAACCTTAAATTTGGATTTAATAATCGAATCGGAAGCAAAAATGGCAAAATCAGTTTTTCTTTGAATTTTGAAAAAAGAGTGCAATCTTTTAATTTTGTTCTTATTTAAAGGTGTCGCCTTTAAAATTGAAGACAACAATTTTAAAATATTTAACTTTCCGAAATAATTAGAAACGATTCGCAATTTCAGAATTTCAAAAATTCTGGGTTTAATCATCTTTCGGACATAAAAATAATATGTTTAATTACTTACAATGTTCACAAATTCGTCTTCTGTCCAACTCTTAAATTATCCAACTATTGTACTAACAAATTTCACAACAATACTAATCACAAAATATTTTATTAATAAATTAAAGGAGAAATATTGTTTAAAGCACAGAACTTCAAACTCGCACACAGATACCACTTCCTCGCGTGAAAATCCGACACAATTTAATTTAAATTAATTTAAACTAATAAAAGCGTAAGAAAACACACAAATATAATATCACGTGTTAAAAAACTTAACAAAAAAGCCGATATCAAATCTTGAACCGTGAGCACTTACGTCAACTAAATGCGTCCTATAATTTTCCAATCAGGTAGAATACCAAATATTAGCACGGACACGAACCATTTGTTAAAAATTCAAGGCCAATTTTTCTTGTTTAAAACTCGAAATGGTTTACACATTTGCCTACTGAAAAATCAAGTTTGCGATACTGTCGGGGAAAAAATTCAGAAAAAAATTAAATCGACTGGTTTGGCAAGTAATAAAAAACCAGATACAAAATAGTAAAACTTTAAGAATGTATGAGTTATGTCAATTATGCAGAAAAAGAGCGTGAAATCCTTAATCTAATTAAAACAGCAGAATGAGGATTTATCATGTTTTAGTGTTAATCGGTTGCTTTACCCCTTCCTGGATTCGGTAGCTCAAGCACTGTGCAGTAAGTTGTTTTGCTGCGAAACCGAAAGTAAGTACAACAAGTGCAGTATAATAGTAGATTAGCATTTGGGGACCTTGTCAGAGCCAGCGTTAATCTATAATTATCTGTTATTAAAATTCTTCTTGCATTTTAGGATTTTTTGATCCTGTACTGTAATTAATTCAACTCTATGTTATGAAAAAGGAAAACAAGTAATCGATTTTAGATAAATCAGCTGATTTTCTAGGTTGTCAAATATAAAACGACTTCATGATCAAGTGGGCGAATGTACCCTCATTTGATAAGTACGGTTTACCCTTACCAGATTCCTATAGCGCAGCGAGATATCGATAGTATACTTGATTATTTGACAGTAGGTATATCTAACCGAATTGCAAGACGTTAAGCCGTATTAATCACTTCCGACTATCATAATAAAGAAACTGTTCAAAACGGTCGGGGTTTTACACCGCTAATGCGGCTGAAGAGAGTCAAACAACCAAATATGATATCCCGCCAAGGGGTAGTGCACGTCCTATAAATTACTCATTTCTATGTCGTTCCACTATAAACAGCGAAATACTTAAAATAACAAACTTAAAGGACTTCAACAGGTTATTATTAATGACAGTGTTACTGATTTGAAGCAATTTTGTATCTTTTGATATTAAAAGCAACCGAAGGAGTGAGGCTACAAGCTAATACAAACACAACCTTTTATGGAAATTACATTGCACATTGGTGTTCAGTAGCACTTAAAAAAATACAGGTTACAAATCGAGGCTGGTTGAAGAGGAAGATAAACTTGCGATCCCGAAAAGGAAGAATAAGACAAAGAAATCTCCATTATAGTGTTGATAACGCTATTCGCTCTTCAGTTGATAATTGGGTTAATATTATGAAAACATGTTTTGCATTTCATAACGATGAAAGCAGGCCTCTGCAGTAACATGAGATTATTTTTCTTAAATAAGCGACTTCAATACCAGATACAACATTTTTTGTATTTTCTTTAAACCAATAACTCTACTAATTCTGCCTTTGATTGCAAATGTGCTACCATCAATTGACCAGCTGTTATGAATCTTACCCTGCAATAAAACATTCAGTAAATTAGTAAAAAGATACAAATTTACAATACAATTGCTGACATGCTTAGCGTTATTTGATTGTCTAATTCTGTGGCAGATAATAAGGAAAATTCATTAGATTATATTGCAAATTTTACATTAATTTGAATAATTTGCAATGTCGTCCTAAACAGCAAAATGGAAAGGTTCGATCTCATTAACAAATGGTTGGCAATTTTCATTATAATGGCTGGTTTTCTAAGACTTTCCCATAAAATAGGAACTATTTCCATTACAGAAATACTTATCAGAAGCTAAACTTGCAATCCCATAAAGGGAGAATAAGACAAGGAAATCTCCATTATAGTGTTGATAACGCTTCAGTTGATAATTGGGTTAATAACATGAAAACATGCTTTTAAATGTAAAAAAAAGAAAATCACAGCAGCATGGACGAAATAAGTTCAAAATAGGTATAGAAAAACCGTCAGTTTGAAGGGATGTTAACATCAAAGCAATATTTAAAAGTAGACAGCTAAGCATAGCGCAGTGAATAGTTAGAGAAGGATGAAGAACTCAATGTTTCGCCCACTTTCTGAAGGGGTTTCATCGGGAGGAAAAGGGGGCACTAAATGAGTGCGGTGACTCAATGTGTGAACCACGCCAGAGGCGAAACTTTTTTAACAAAGGAAAGAAGGGCACGGTAACTCAACTTGTAAACCAAACCAGAGGCGAAACCCTTCTAAAAAATGTTTCGTCTCTTTTAACAAAGGAAAGAAAGCCATGGTAACTTAACTTATAAACCAAGCCAGAGGCGGAACCATTCTGAAAAAGGTCCAAAACCAATTCAAATGCGAAATCTTTCTGAAGAAATTCCAAAATCAAGCCAGAGGCAAAACCCTTCTGAAAAAGGTTCAAAACCAAGCCAGATGCAAACCCCTTCTAAAAAAGGTTCAAAAGCAAGGCAGAGCGGAAACGCTTCTAAAAAAGGTTTCATCTATCGCTTGGTTCACAAGTTCAGTTAGCGTGCCCTTCTCCCTCTTACTAAAAGGGTTTTACCACTGGCGTGGTTCACACGTTGAGTTACCGTGCTCTTTCAGTGTCGCCATTTTTCCTTCTCCCAACTCTGAGTTCTTCTTATTTTTAACAATGACACGGTCACAACCCAGAAACAATTCTTTTAACACTGACATCGAACTTGGAAGTCTTCGAATTCAATAAAGAGGGATTAAAAACTATGAGGGAAGCTTCACAGTTTGCAGCTAAAAATTTTAAAATTCATAGGTTCTAAAACTAACTAAACTACCACTTTGGGAGTATTTATAGAAATAGAAGGTGGGTTTGATAAAGCGTCCTTTGAAAGCATAAATACTGCTCTCTCAGGACGTGGTATCGATCCTACTCTCATTGGATGAATACGGCACGTCCTGAGTACAAGAGTAGTACAAGTTAGTGTTGGGGATACGGTGAGGAAAGGGCTGGTAAGGAAAGGCTGTCCACAAAGTGGAGTTTTATCCCCACTACTATGAAACATAGTAGTTGATAGTCTTCTACATCGCCTGAATGATGGGGGTTTTCACATAATAGGCTATGCGGATGACATTACCATCCTCATAACAGGAAAATTTGAGAACATCCTGTGTGATTTAATGCAGACTGCACTCAGGTTACTTGAAGACTGGTGTGTTGAGCAGACTCTGTCTGTGAATCCTTCAAAGACGGAGATGGTTCTATTTACCAGAAGAAGGAAATTGGTAAACTTGCACTTGCCTAATTTACTTGGTGGTACCCTCAGTCTCTCGGAAGATGCCAAATATCTGGGCGTTATATTTGACAAGAAACTGAACTGTGGAAGACACTTAAATACAAAGATTGAGAAAGCGCGCTTGCATTGCCCCCGCGCTGTTGGCAAAAAATGGGGTTTGACTCCAAAAACTGCCCTGTGGCTGTACATTGCTGTCATAAGGCCAATGCTATGCTATGGTGCTCTAGTCTGGTGACCCAAAATCAGACAGAAAACATCAGAAACCTGATTAGGACATGTGCAACGTTTAGCTTGCCTAACTATTACTGGTGCAATGCATACCACCCCAACTGCGGCTATGGAGGATCTCTTTTGCATTCATCCTCTTGATTTATTCATAGAGGAGGTAGCGCTAATGACAGCTGTCAGACTGCGTTCCAAAGGACTACTGAGCCTGAGAAATGGAGTGGGCGGGCATCTGCCCATTCTTGAAGAGGCCGTCACCAAGACACCTCTCCTGGGTGCTGTGACAGATTACCTCCCCACAAAGTTTGTTTTCGACAGACACTATCGGGTGAATGTGGACTCCGTAGAGCAGAATCAACCTACAGCATCTATTTGTACAGATGGTTCTAAAACTAAATATGGGACGGGTTCCGGAGTTTTCTCCGATGACCAAAATCTACGCAAATCCACCACGATCTAATAGCTCCAGCTATAGTGCTTGTAATCTAGAGGAGGAGACGGCAGAGCATATTCTATGCCACTACCCTGCTCTGGCATCAATTATAGGATCCATGTTGGGGGAGTTCTGGCTTGACATGGCCAGTATTAGCAGAACTCCAGTGGCAGATATTCTTAGGTTCATCACCAGAATGGGGTGGCTTGAGTATTCTGACAAAAGAGGGCTGCCTAGGAGGTAATACATAGGGCCCATTTAGTGAGGCCTAAGTGCGTGTGGCTTGACAAGCTACACTCCATTGATAATCTAGAATCCAGGTTCTTGAAAGGTAAAAACAAAAAAAGGTGGATTGAGAAGCGAAAGATGATGAAAAATGTTGAAAACAATTGTTTTGAAGAGCTGATTAGTTCGAAACAACCTCTTAAAAAAGAAGCAAATTATAACAAATACACCGGAAATTGATAGACTGAGAAGCGGATGAAGATAAAAGAAATTAAAAACAGTCGTTCTGAAGAACTGATAACGTCGAAACAACCTCCTGAAAAGGAGACCACTAAGAAGATGTACACCGACAAATAAGTAGTAAGACGAAAAAGTATGCAAGGAAGGAAAATTTTAAACAGAACATGAAGGAAAAAATTAAAAAGAAAAATACGGAGAATAAAGAAATGAAAAGGACTCGACTGGAAGAAACAGCAAAAAACACACAAAACACAAACAAAAAACGGAAGAATATAGACAATCCCTCATTTTGAAAAGTTGGACAGAACGGGGCATTGAAACCTCAAACATCAGAGTTTAAGAAGACAAAATACAATAAGAAATGAAACTTGTAAAGAAGAAGAGAATTAAGAAGAAGAAGAAGAAGAAGAAGAAGAAAGTAACAAGAAGGAAGAGAAAAAGGGAGGAAAACCGGAAAGAAAGGAGAATATTGTAAACGAACAGAAAATATAAGAATATAAGAAATAAAAAGGATACATAAAGAATAAAGAGAGGGCATAAAAGTATAAACGAATTGTTATTTTAATAGTTTCATTGTCAACACGATTAAAATAATCTCCTGGGCAGAAAAGAACCAACTTTTAAAACCTCCAAGGTTAGAATTTAAAAGAAAACGGGGTAAACTCGAGAAGAAGAAGAAGAATAAAAAGAAGAAGATCAAGGAAAACGAAGCAAAAAAATCAGAAGTAAACAAGTCAATAATAAAAGATAAAAACTGGCCGTAAGAAGAAGGAAACCAAAACAGAAAGGATAAGAAAAAAGTATTAGTGATTATTATAATTAAAATAAACTGTTGGGGAGAAAACAAACAAACCCCTAACGGTAGCATTTAAGAAGAACGCACAATAACGGTGGAAGTTTAGGAAGATATAAAGGGTAAGACAAAAATGCCGAAATGAAGATGAAGAAATCAAAGAGAAAAGAAGAATAATCAGACGAACAAATAGTAATAATAAAAATAAGAAAAAAGAAGAAGAAAACCAAAGATAACAATTGAAGCAACCAGAAGAGTACACAAAGGGTACAAAAACGCATTTTTGAAAGCTCCAAGGGCAGAATTAAAAAGGAAAACTACTATAACAGTAAAAACTCAGGAAGGGGAATTAGAAAACAAGTGCTTAACGAAATGCTTTAATTAAACAAAACAAAGCTCTTAACCATAACCTGTAAAATATTTTTTATGGTATGAAGAAAACAAAAAACAATTGCAGTTAATCAACAGGTTGTGAAGTCATCCGACAATACTTCAACGAAAAGGTGTCGATTATAACACTAAATTCCAAAGTATAATTGCCAAATAGAACAAAAAAAAATAAAAAGCGAAGTGTTTTTAATATGCTATAAATTTAAAAGTGCACAACAAAAAACAAGCCACTGACGTTAACATTAACCTTGATAGCATAGAAACACCTGAGATTAATCTCAATTGTCGAATAAATCTATCCTTCCTTGTAAACAATTTTTTTCTTGTAAGGAAATTTTTAGTAGCGTGAACTTAGTCAATTCTAAGAGTTTACAACCTGTGTGAGTAATAAAATGTAATTTTGTGAAATGTATTTTCATTGTTTCGCTGCATTTAACACAGTAGGCGCCGGACGTCATTTTTTCCCAAAACTCTAAACAATATGCAAATCAATGCAAATATTTCTGGTTGTGAATTCTTTAGCTATATATAGAATATCAGTAACGGGTTTTGGTTGTTCGTTTTACTAGATTCATCTAGAATTTTAGTTAAACTATGTCAAGGAAGTTTAATACGAGTATCTTCTGGATGCTCCTTAAGCAAATTATTTGTAAAGCATCATACGTTTATGTAGAAACAAGCATTTATATTAGTCAATCTTCAAATCTTCGATTTCAGGCATGAATATCAGATTCCAATCCACCGATTTTCAATGTTGCAAGTTACAGCTTCAGGCCCATAAACGTTTCAGATTTATTTAGATTTACGTCTGAAAACAGGCATGAAAATCAGATTCAGATTCGGAGATTAGGATTTTTCGAATCTGGCTTAAAACTCAAATTTCCCAATCCTGTTATGACTTAAATTTTCTAATCCAGGCTTAAGATTCAAACCCCAAGCTTAAGACATAGAAGTTGAGCTTGAGTTAAACATGAATTATTGCATTTTAATTTCTGCTGTAAAATTCCATTTCGTGATTGAAATTCGATGTTTGAATCGGCTTCAGAACCGTAGTGAGATCTACGCAAATTTAGATTCAAACTGCAAATTTAGTCCTGAGATCAGGGTTTAACAAATCCGAACCCAGAACTTGCTTTCTGAATCCGGATTGGGACTGTAAACTTTGAAAACCTCAGTAGATATTTACTTTTGAACTTTAGAAGTCCTTTCATCTGAAATTACTAACATCAAACACGAACCATCAAGTCAAAATTCAAATCAAAATAGATTCAACGTTCACATCTTCGATTTCAAGTGAATTTCGAAGCCAAAACTCTTAAATTTTTGTTATTTTAAACCCAGATTACTAAACTCTTTGTCGCGAGACTTACTTTTACTTAAAGTTATATGTGATTAGCTTTTTGCGAATTCGAATTTTAACCTAAAGTTTTATAATTCAAGCCTGAGACGGAATCTCCAAACCAAAAACTTCAAACCTTATGTTAGAGTACATCTATGAAGTAATAAATTGTAATTAATACTGTAAAACTCGTTTTGAATCGATTTCAGAATTGAATTTCTGTAGCTCCAAAATTTCTATTTTAGATTTGATCCTATAAAATTTCGCAATTAATTAGATATAAGCGTATAAAAACTAAAGCCGAAGATTGAGATTTTACCAATCCAAAGCCAAAACTTATCTGGAACTTTAAAGTTTGGAAACCAAGCTGAAGATTCGTCTTTTGAACCATAAAAGCTCTTTCATCATAAATTACGAAAAGCAAATATATAGCTACAAATCCTAAGTCTGAATTCAAGTGAGTCTTAAGTTTCAACGTTTACATCCTCGATTTCAAATTAGTTTCCAAGCTTAATCCCATACATGTTTTGGATCCACATAATAAAATTGGTTCTTGCAAACTTTACTGTAATTTAAATTTATGTATAAAATAGGCATGAAAGTCACGAACTCAACACTTGGAGATTAAGATTTTGCGGATTCGAGTTTGAAACTCAAATTTCCGAATCCTGTTTTAACTGAAATTTTAGAATCCAAACTTCAAATTCCAAATAAAAAACGTCAATTGATCTTGAGCTACGCACATCAAATAGTAAATTTTAATTTTTGCTGCAAAATTCTAATTTGTTCTTAAGTTTCGATGCTTAAATTGGCTTCAGGTTTGAATCAGCTTCAAGAATCCGAAACTCTGAAATTTCTATTTTAGTTTCAAATTACATTTTCAAGCCAAAACAATTTCAGTTTCATAGAGATTTCCGTATGAAATTAAGCATAACAACGTCGAATATAATTAGTAATTACTGAGATTTGGAAATCAGGATTGAGCGAATCCGCACTTTCGAGTCCGGATTGGAAACCTAAACTTTGAAAATCAAACTGGAGATTTGAACTATGAACTTAAAGAGCACCTTAGATTACAAAAGCCAAATATAAACCCGCAATTCTCAAGACAAAATTCAAATCATTTTCAAGGTGCAATCTTCATAGCTATAAGTTTTCAAGTGAATTTCGACCCCTAAACGTATACATTTTTGACATTTTGGACTCAAATTGCGAGTTTTAGTTTAACTTAAGTTGATGTATAAAATATAAATGCAACAAGATGGTAGCAAAGTCCAGATTCGAAAATTAGGAATCTGCTGATTCGAATTTGGAACTCAAATATCCGAATCCTGCTTGAACTTAAATTCTATAATCCAGGGTTAAGACTGAAATTCCAATCTAAAAACTTTAATATTTCCTAAGAAAATCCAAAATCATTTTTAAGATTCAATGTTTAAATCGGTTTCAGGATCGAATCTCTGAGACTCTGAAATATATGTATATTTTAAAATAAACTTACAACTTAAATCTAAAATAACTTTGGATTCTGAAACTTAAAAGCACTTTTGTGTTAAATTACGAATACCAAATAGGAACCATTAATTTTGAAGTCAAAATTCAAATCATTTTTACAGATAATCATTTCTACCTTGGATTTTAAGTGAATTGTGAACACCAAAGCCCATCGAGTTTAGGAATTTTTACAAAAATTCGTTGAAGTAAGGTTGACTTTCACTTAGATTTACGCCTGAAAATCACAAACAACATTTAAATTCTAAGATTAAGGGTTTGTGGATATAAATTTGAAACTCAAATTTTCGAATCCAGTTTAGACTTAACGTTGACCAAGCTTGAGATGTGTTTTCTAACACACCTGAAACTATATCTTAAAGTATCTTAAATTTAAATATTTACTGTAAAAGTTTTATACGTTTTTAAGATTGAATCGGTTGAAAATTTGAATCGACTTCAAAGTAGACCCTCTAATCCCAAAACCTTCTGATATTTTAGATTTTTAGAGCAGTAATTCTGTTTAAAAGCTTAGCTTTATTTAACTAGATTTACGTATAAAAATAAGCAGAACATTTAGGAAGTTCTAAGTGGGAAACTTAGGACTTAACGATTCCAGATTCAGAACCTATCCTCCTCATTTGAATTGGGACCCAAACGTTTAAAACTGACCTGGAGATTCGAAAACCGCACCTTAAATGATTTTAATATATAATTATGAAAATCAAACATAAACGTTCAAGCTTCAAAAACTTAAATTATTATGGTTTGACGTTTAGGTACATCCTTGTTTCCAAATTAATTTTCAAGTGTAAACTCAAACACATTTGAAATGTTTGATCTATGTCTTTTGCAAGTTTTAATTATTAGTTTAGAGTTAAATGCGAAATAAGTCTAAAAGCCAGATAAGTTCAGATAACCAAATCGGAATTCGAAGCTTAAATCTTTGAAGCCAGATTAAAAACTTAAATTTTAGAATTCAAACCTGAAATTCTAATTATGAACTCATACTTAGTTTAACACAAATAAACCGTATGAAATTTCTAATTCTAATATTCCAATCTTAGGCTTCAAGTTTGCATCTTGAATCGGTTTAAGCTGAATCTTAGTTTAAGTCGACTTAAGCTATGGATTAAGTGCAGACCGCACTTGTTTAAATAAACTAACTTCAGCTGACCTGCTTACATCTGTATTGAAATGTAAATTAGAATACTGTGGTGCAATTTTTAGTTTTATTAAAATCTTATTTGAAAAAATAATATTTGCTATCCCAATTCAGAATCCAATCCGCGAATCCAAATACAGATACAAATTAGAAAGTTAAATACAGAAAATCTGTCCTTAGATCTTGATTTAATATTAAAAGATCCAGTTATAGAATCCGAAATTTGACTTGGTAAGCTTCCAAACTTGAACCTAAATTCGATATTTGGGAATTGGAATGCGGATTGAAATTCTATGTTCAGGTTTTTGATTCAAATCTAATTTAGAAGGATTCGAATACTCTTACTATTCTGCTTCGAGCTTCGACCGACAATCGTAATTAATTAATTAACCGTGCGTGTGGGCTTTACGTTTCCTGCTGAAGGAAAATGTATGGTCAAATCACTCGCCCTTCGGCCACGAAATTTGATCAAATTTTACACCTAATATTTCTTACGTCAAATGTGTGCCATTTAATCGTTAAAATTTCCAGGAACAACTGTAATAATATTATATTAATAATACTTTGCATAGATTGGCAAATCGAGGTAAGCCACCTCTTCTAAAATTAGTGTTAAAATCACAAACTCATTTCGTCAACTTTTACTTCAACAGGAGAAAGGATTAATTATAATTAACATTATAGATTGCATTCACACATGCATTCGGAGAAAAATCAACCATGAAAAGTCTTTCAATTCTAATAAATATCTATTTACTTACAAAAGAGAATTACCTTCATCTTTTAAAGCTTTTAATATTGCACGATCATCTCGGTGCGTAATAAGAACTTAATTAACCATTTCATTGACACGTTTAATTACGCCATGTTCGTTTGTGGTTAATTTTTTTTAACTATGTACGTTGTGCAAGACCATAAAATTGATTGCAGATATTTTAAGTCTTTATTTTAAATGATTTAAATAACTAAACATGGGAGTGTTAGTTTGGTTCAATATGATCGAAGGTGCTTGGATTTCACAAACGGATGACGAAATTAGAGAATTTTCTTTTTATAAACTGTTTCTCAACTCAGAAATCGTTGTTTGTTGTTTATTTAGAACGAAACGCACAGAACTAATGATAATTCGAAAAGGTTACGGGATGACTTAAGAATTACAAGAAAACTTTCTTGCAATCATGTTAATCCGCTAAAATAAGATTGGGAAACAAATATTACTAAACTGGGATTTATTTAAAAATATTCCATTATATAGATACACCGAGGAAAAATATTAAATTTGTACCTTGAAATATCTAATTAATAATTATTATTCACATTAACTTTATAAACAGTTTAAAACCGGTGCCAAAATCACGTCAAAAGGGAATCACATACGAAAAGCTTTGAAAAACTCCTAGTGTACATAACAGCGGCGGGGCCAATTAAGCACAGCCAATCAAAGTGTTGTATCCCTTGACGTCACTTTTCCCGCCTGAAATTCAAATTCAACCGTTTGGGGGTACTTTTTATTTATTTTGATTTTTTGTAAAATATTTCCGCTGCATTACAACAAACTGCATTTAAAACCCTTACAAATAATGCAATTTATCCTACTTTATTACAAGCCGAAAGTTAAGTTTGATTCAAGTTCAAATTCCGAAATTAGAAGGTGAACTCTGTCTAGCTTTTCACTATCTAAATGTTATTAATTAGATAATTAGTTTTAAGGTCGAAATTTGTTTTTGCTAGCAAAATAAAACCAACAGATATTTAGTCAGCGAAATTTCCAGACTTTAATTATAAGGGCACCTTGTAGATTTAACCTTTTCAATTTGTTTTTCTACTATTTTTTGGCCTTAACACAAAGAGAGGTTTTAGTTTTCATATACTGATTAACCTTTCTTCGAACGTCTGCCTTAAATTAATATTATAGTTAAAAGTTAACTTTATAACCGCAAACAATCACATAAAACAATTAAATAGAGCTCAGTAAATAACCACATAAAAAGTAGAAGTGAAGACTAGAATAGAAAAAACATAAGAATGCAATTCTAATTTCATATCCTAAACTGTTAATGTTTTTGTACACCTTTCACTTTACATAATAAACACTACTTTAATTAACATCGAGCCCATTCTTATAGGAAGTGGATATTGTGTAGGTCAAGATAAAACTATTAACCCAGTTTTATTGAAGTATGATACGCTTCAGTTTCGTTACAACTTAATTTGTTTAAATTATATGGATCGTAAAGTTCCTTTCTTCTTTTTGTTGAAAATTAGCTCTTAATTATTATCCATTGCTTTCATTTACAGATATAAAGTTTCTGTTTTTGACTGGAAATGTTTTCCTATAATCAAACTTTGGATATGCTAATTTGTTGTACATTATTTTTCGCGTTAATATACAACTGTAAAGCAGTTAAAGGCTACATAAACGTGGCTTTCTTGAGAAGGAAAACTAATCAAAGATAAAAAAACTAAGACAAAGCTTAGCTGTACCCAGAATTCAAACCAGCATCCACAGGCTTACATTCGGTCATTCGTATCCTTATATCAGCCAGTAATTCTTTCATGCAATGTAAACATTTGGGGATTTTAGTCAAATTTCAGTTATTATTAATGGGAAAACGATGACAAAGAGAAGCGTAGCCAGAGTCGGGATTTAAACGCGCGTGCACACGTTTGCCATCACCAATTCACCTTATTAAACCCCTCGAAGGCTTTTTTAAAATCAAAGTTTGATTTTTAAATGCATTAAAATTATGTTATTTTTGGTTGTTTACTGAATAATGTTTTAATTTAGAAAGTGGAAGTAATATGTTCAGTAGAGAAAATTTAAATAATAGTAAATTATTTAATTTTACTTGAATAACCATACGCAAATTTCAATTTGTAGAAAAATGATACCACCGCGGGGAATCGAACCACCGACCTTAGGTTAAACGTACCAACGCTCTCACCTTTGAGCTACGGAGGCTGTTCCTCGGGGCAGCGTCAAATTTCTACATTAACAATTGGAACCCGAGGAACAGCCTCCGTAGCTCAAAGGTGAGAGCGTTGGTGCATTTAACCTAAGGTCGGTGGTTCGATTCCCCGCGGTGGTATCATTTTTCTACAAATTGAAATTTTCGTATGGTTATTCAAGTAAAATTAAATAATTTACTATTATTTAAATTTTCTCTACTGAACATATTACTTCCACTTTCTAAAAACATTAAAATTATATTTTATAGTAAAAAATAAAATAAACAGTTTAAGTATAATATACTCGATACTCGAACTTTTGTCCGGAATTGCTTAAAAGTTTAAAAGTTTTTAGCTCCACTTAAGTCGATACCTTTATCTACGCCAAAAAAAAACAACGGGAAAGGTGAAACTCTAAATAGACTGTTACCACTTCCGAAGTTCAAACCTACGTCTGCTACCAAACAAATGATTATTCTGAATTATTTACCACAGCGAGATGTGCTGCTTTTTATACAAAATATTAGAGATATTGTAATACCGCAAAACCCTATCTACAAAAAAAATGAGCAACATGCCAGCTTATTTCGAAATCGTGTCTATATTGAAGATTCGAACCAATGTCTTTCTCCAGGTATCCCCCCCCCCCCCATTTACACTGGCTAGACAAAATAAACAAGTTTTAATAAGACAATTTCCTATATAAGAACTGTGAAAAACAAGCCTGTCATTTTGAAAAGAAAACATTGAGAAAGCTAAAAGCACAAACATTTAACCACTTTTTGTATTCGAACGTATGTCCATGTGTAATTTATAAGCTTTGGGGTTACTCAAGCCAAGCTAAGAGCCTTTTCAAACATACAAAGCTTACAGTTTTATAAAAAAAAGTGAAAACAGATAGACTGTGGTAATTTTCGAGGTTTGAACCGATGTCTACCACCAGGCAAACGATAAATACCACCAATTTACAAAAACACGATGATTTTTTATACAATGACATTTTAATAAATAATAATAACAATAAGGTGGAGCAGTGGTAGAGCGTCAGGCCAGCGTTGCGCTAGTTCTTGGTTCGAATCTCCCAATCGGCAAGTTTTTCCCGCAATGTGGAGGTCGGTATCGAGCCCTGGTGGCCATTCGTCGTTGGGCACACAATTAACGATTCTGTCCTCCGAATACAAACCTAAAGCCTCAAGCTACTCGCTAGTGAATTTACTCCCTGCTACTAAACTCCCTCAATGCAATAACATTTGCTAATTAATTCGCCACTCGCTCTACTACCGCGAGTGAAGACGCCGCTACTTTTCTCCCTACTCGCAAGCTATTTTACTCTCTGATTACTAAACTAGCTGTGTGTAAGGTAATATATTCAGCTAGTAAGATCGCTGTAGACTCTGGATTATCCGATAAAATCTCGACAGAAGTAGTTCTTGTGGAAGTTCGTGTTGTAGTCCTTTTATAACGACAGCAATTGGAAAAAAAGAAAGAACGAAAATCTAGAAAAGTGGGTAAAATACTGGGTAGCAAGATGGGAACAAATATGGTCCATCCAATACTTTATCGAAAGTGTTGATGGACGAAGATCCCATAAACTACCGGAATATTTTGAGAATGGGTGGGCCCCAGTTTGATATTTTACTGCAGATGATTGCTGGGGTGATCAGGAAATTTTATTGGCTATGTCGTGTAGACAAAACTTCCCGAAACAAGCTGGCAGAGTTAAACCACATTAGTTTAGGCGTATCTATTTCTTCTATTCCGCCACCCCTTTTTCTGCTGCTCTCTATTTTGGCAAGTTCTTGTCTATAAACATCCTTTAAAGGTTTTATTTTAGCCTTGTTGCTTTTCATCCACCCCCTTGAGCAAGCCTTCATTTGCAAGCTGTCTTTGCATCTTTTTAAAAACTTCATTCTTTAGTTTAATATTACAGTAGTCTTTATGTTTGATATTCCATAGTATTCCACTTCATCTTGCAAACCAACGTGATTAAAGTATAAACACAACTTTCCACGAGAATAGGCGAGTAGGCGAATTTACTAGCCATGTGTAATCGATACTTGCTGAGCTAGCTGCAACACGCTCGCTCACGAACGATTTTTCTCGCCAGCGAGTAGCTAGTAAACTCGTCGGATGTAATCGAGGCTTCAGTACACACGCTTACACTTGACACACGGCGCAGTATGTAGGATCAAATAGCGCACCAATCACGTAACCCGCATAGTCGGGCCGGGTTGTGTATTGCACGTGGAAAACCTCATATGTTGATATGTTAACGCACCGGCCATTACATCGAAGGTTGTAAGGGTTTAACGATAACAAACAAAAAGTAAGGGGCAAGAATATTTGAAAAAATGGTTACCACTTTCGTGGTTCGAACTTATGTCTGTCATCACGCAAACGATAATTTCCACCAATTTACTCCTGTACGATGACTTTTTTTAAACAAACTATGACATTTTAATAATAAATAATAAAAGTAAGGGACAAGATTGGGACGAAACAGATGACCTGAATACATCGTATCCACTTACGAAGTTCGAACTCATGTCTGTTGCCAGAAAATCTCTGAACAGTAAGAAACAGGTCAGTTAATTTCAAAGAAAGCAAAAGAGAGAGAAAATTTGAAACATAAAATGTAACCACATTGGATGTTAGAACATGTGTCCCTTATTAGTTGCAAAGTATTCGGTTCATTCTAACCAAGTAAAGAGACTTTGTGCAAACATTAAAGCTAATAAAAATGGGACAAACGTGAAAACATAAATGAATTCTGATCTGTCTTGAGGTTCGAAACAACGTCTGCATCCAGATATACGATGATTTTGTAATACAAACTATGACATTTTGATATTAAATGATAAAAATAAGGTACAAAAATTGGGCAAAAGGAACGACTTGAATAAATCGTGACTACTTTTGAGGTTTGAAATTACGTCTTCTATCAGACGAATGGTAATTTCGACTAATTTACACCAACCAAGCTATAGTTTTATTCAGAATATGATAGAAATTTTAATGATTCAAAATATTATCTCTGAAAAGTGAGAGACAAGCCAGTTAATTTCAAAGAGAGAAAGTTTAAAATACAAAAATGTAACTACATTCGGTATTCGAACCTATGTCCGTAAGTAGTTACAAAGTTTTCGGTTCATTCCAGTCAAGTAAAGGGAATTTACAAATTGCAAAACTGACAAAAATGGGACAAATGGAACGACTTGAATAAATCGTGAACTGCTGTCTATTGCCAGTCGAACGATAATCTTACGCCAGGCAGATGAGATTTTTTATTCAAAATATGATAAAAATTTCAATGATCCCCTCAAGCCAAATAAAGAGCCTTTGCTCATAACATACAGAGCTAACAAAAATGGGACAAAAGTGAAAACATGAACAAATTGTGATAATTTTCGTGGTTCAAGCCGAAACGAAATCTGATACAGTAAAGACCAAGCAGCTTTTAAGAACAGCAGAAATGAACGTGCTAAAAACGATCACCGGGAAAGCACGACTGGACAGAGTGATAAATCAGACTATAAGAGAGGAGTGGCAGATAAACAAATGATATAGTGAAGTTCACCAAACCGAGGAGAAAATTCTGGAATAAACACATAAGTAGATCGCGCGAACAACGAAAGAATGATCAAAATAGTAAGAAAATGGAAACCATAAGGCAAACGTGATCCTGGAAGACCATTGAAAAGATGGGAAGAAGGCTGGTGGACGTCCACAGAATCCACAAAGTGAACGTGAGAAGAAAAATAGGCAAATATGCCTACTTTAAAAGAAGAAGAAGAAACCCGTGTCTGCCTATAGGCAAACGATAATTCCCAACAGTTAGCCCCAACGAGACCATCTCATTATGCAAAATATAACATTTTAATGTCGGGCTTGTTTATTTAATAAAAGTGAAACAGGCGAAATAACTTCGAAAACAAATGAGTGAAAAACAAAAGCAGAAAACAAATGGAACCTCCATCTATATTTGAACTTAAAGCCACAGATTGTTGATAAACTTTCGCTTTAGTTAAGCCAAGGTAACATCCTTAAAAAAGATCAAAAAATGGGGCAAAAATGAAAATATGAATAAATCGAAACCTTTTTCGCAATTCGAACGGAAGACAATCAATCCGCTCTCCATTTACTTCAGCGTGACGGTGTTTTTACATCAATATGACAGATGTATTCAATACCGGAATTATCCGTGAGAAAAAAGTGAAAGACAGGACAGCTGATTTAAATTTCAAATTAAAATAATTTAAATATCTCCCGCGAATGGTAAAAATTAATTACAAAGTATAATTAAATACTAAATCTTATAAAAAACAAACAAACGTAAATCGAAACAAAAACTAGCTGTTAAGTGCATTCTTGCTTTCGTAATAACCAGCTACATCGGTAATAATAAAATAAACAAATTCAGTGTCAGGAAGGCTTTGGAATGATTGAAGAGACGATCGTTATTGCTTAAATAAACAAAAGCTTATTTGGCGTAGGAACTGTTAAAAAGCAAGGTCGCGAGCATTAATAAATAGCTGTAAGTTTGATATAACAGGTATTGTTCGTAGTACGTAGGAGTACTTTATGTTAACAGATTAAACCTACTTGACCCACTATTTGAGTTACTATTAATGTATATTTTTTTGCACAGTTAAAAATACAAACTCACAGCCTTCTTGACCGTGTTTTTTTTTGCTGTGATTTATTCGAATGGTTGGTTTTGCAAGTTCGAATGTTCACCTACGGGACAATAATTTCTTAAAGATTTCTTGGTTGTAAACAGTCGACGATTATCAGTTGGACATTTGCACTGTCCTTGAAATTAAGTTCTGAATATTTTGTTGATTTTCAGAAAAAAAATCAAACTCAGTTGTTCTTTTGTTTATTTGAACTTTATATAAAATCGTAAAGCTGAATGGGAATTGATGACTGCAAATCAATGTAAAAATGTATACAGGGTGTTAGGTAATACTTCTGTCAAACTTTGGGAATAGCTTTATAATGACAAATGGAGCAAAAAAGTATTATACATTTTTTTTGTAATATGCATAGTTTCTGAGAAAGGGCATGCTTTAATTTTGTTTTTTATTCTCGGGAAAAACAAAAACAAAGGGTTAAAGATGCAGAAACAAAATTTTTACGGATAAATAAGAGTCTAATACATCAAGTAACAATAAAATTTTAGTAACAACTACAAGGGAAAAAAATGCAACTGAGAAAAAAATGGTATAAGAATTTTTTATTCCTTTTATCGTTACAAACCCATCCCTAAAGTTTGGCAGAAGCATTACCTAACACCCTGTATATGAATGTATAAACAAAATACAAACCACCAAATTCGATTTTGGACGCCCTTTCTACATAAAACATAATAGCTCAGATATGCTTTTGTTTTCTGTATGGATAAATGATAAATTATAAAGAAACAAACATCGACAACCGGGAGATAAATGATGAAACAATGAAACTGAGACGAGTTTGGGCTTTTATGCCTTGGAATCTAATTGAAGAAACAAGTAAAACATCTTCGATGCTTTTTTGTTTTTGAAACTGAGTGAAACTGAAAATGAGTCAGCATTTTAGTCCAGTCAATAAAGCGGAAAAATCGTCAAAACTTCGAAACCCGGAAAAACAGAACCGATTTTGATGAATTTTTTTTTTAAATGTTTGTTATACTAAATTATTCAAAATCAGAAACATTTCAGCTGGCGCTATCAATTATTTATATTGTTTAACTAATTTAAAAAAAAAATTTGACAATTTTTTTTTCGATGAAATTTTAACAAAGTGTAAGTGACTAATTTTGAAAATTTAGTTTAAAAAATAATTTTTGAATTAAAAAGTTTCAAAATTTACATTGAAAAATGTTAATTATGCAATCATTCGCATGCAAGAATTGAATTCCAAATTTGAATTTTTTGAAAAAACTTTGTATAATTTGTGTATCTACACTCTCTTGTTCTTTGCAAATGCAACAACAATTATTAACTGTAGAGTCTACAGTATCTTGTTGCTGTTCCTGTAACATATAAAAGAATGTTGGAAAATGTTTTTAACACGTACCTATGATTTTAAATATGAGGATCAAATTCAAAGGGAAATAGCTGTAAGGCGGGAAATATATTTCTAATAATTTAAAAAGATTTCATTACATCCATTGCAAATAATCTTAACGACGAGCATGACGCGCGGAAAATTCAGTGAAAAAAGTACTGTAGAATTAAAAATATTACGCTTAAAAGGCTAAAATTTTTAGAATCGTTAAATCAATACGTCCCAAATAAGTAAACAAAATTTAGTTAAGATTGAGTTATTATTTATTAAACGGGAAACATTTTTTAACTTATATGCAACGCAAGCGATTTTGCTGTAATGATCAAAATTACAAAAAAAATGTGATTTTACAGCATATAAATGTATCATAATAACTGTAATAATGTAATATAAATGTAACATAATAATAAGAATAATAACTCGATTCTTCAAAATGCATACCTAAACAAACTTAAAAGCAAATATAATCCAATTATTTTCAATACAAACCAAGAATAAATGACATATAATTACTTTTTCTCTTCAACAATTTTCACTAATATTTTCAATACTTAGTGTTAAAAACTAATTTTAACAGATTAATAACCTCAAAACACACGCGTTCACTCCGAAAATCATGGTGAAACATCAGGAGTTTGACTTTGAATTCCTCTACCTGTGATACAAAAGGTCGATTTCTTGTGCGTGTTTAGATATTCTTATAAAAGTATTGATTTTTTCAGTTGACAATATACATATGTCTATATATTTGTATATTATCTTCTTGCACCCGACTGATTGAATATTAACATTTTTAAATGGAAATTTTGAAACTTTTTTATTCAAAAATTATTTATTATACTAAATTTTCAAAATTAGTCACTTCTAGTTAAAATTCCATCGAAAAAAAAAATTTTTTTAATAATTTTTTTTTAAATTGTTTAAACAATATAAATACTTGATAGAGGCAGCTGAAATGTTTCTGATTTTGAATAATTTAATATAACAAACAATTTAAAAAAAAATCATCAAAATCGGTTCTGTTTTAGTGGGTTTAGAAGTAAAAACCTTCATTGACTCGACTATTTAACAAGAATCGAAAGCTGCGAGTAGGTACGAATATCAATATCTTAAGAGTGTTCAATTAAGGGAAAGCAGATGTGCTTTTGTTTCTTATATGGATGAATTACTGACAAACACAAATCAGCAACTACGAAATGTATCGAAGAAAAAACATCTTTTGTCCAAAATCTTTAAAAACACAAGAACTTGGATGTGTTTTCATTTCTTGAATCTCTTGTAAGTTCTCAACTTAAAGCAGAACTTATAAGGAGCATAACAAATTATGCCCAAACACACTTTTATTTCTTCAATTCAATTCCAAGCTTCTTAAGAGCTTCAAGAAAAACACCTCAGGTGTGCTTTTGTTTTCGCAGGGATTAAGTCAAAGAGAAATAGGGATCAACAATCACGAGACAAAATAAAACAATATGACAAAACAATTTTATGCGCTTTTATTTCCTGAAATTTCTATAAATCGCAAAATTAACAAAACCTAATAAGAACTGAAAATTATAAACACGAAAAATAACAACCTCAAATGCAGTTTCATTTGTTGAAATTGGGCCGTGAAAATTTTTTTGGAAAAGAAAAGTAGAACAACTCAGATGTTCTTTTGTTTTTTGTATGGATGAACCACAGGTAAAAAGAAACCACTAACGAAATCAAAACAGAGATGATTGTCGGATGAAATCCTGTTTTCGGAGATATTTAGGGAACAAAACAACTCCGATGCGCTTTTGTTCCTTGAAATTGTTGTAAATCTTAAACATAAACAACTGACGGTTTTAAGTAAATATGAAAACTGCTCTTCTAAACCCTCTAAACGCTTTTAGGAAAAAAAAAAAAAAACAGCTTAGATGTGGTTTTGTTTCCCTTGGATGCTAGCTAAATTACAGGTAAACAAGAATCAGCAGCTGCGGCAAACTGCAAAGCTACCCGAGATGTGATTTTGTCGGTTGAAATTCCACTTATCTTCAGAAAACAAAACAACTGCGATATGATTTTATTTTTTGAAATTTCCTGCGAATCAGAAGTTGCTGATGCTAGACTTTTGTTTCTTACTCATGAAGTTCAAGTTTGAACGTTTTTCGAATTATCAAGACAAAAATGAAACGCCAAAGATTTCACTTGTTTTCCTTAAATATTTACGAATAATTAAAAATGAAAGCTTGGTCAATGATTATTATAATTAAATCTAACCCAAATATACACCTATACTTTATAAAACATTTTTAGGAAAAAAGAACAATAATCGAGAAGTGCCTTTGTTTTCTGCACGGATAAATTCCATGTTAAAAAATACAAGAAGTACAGATGCCACTTGGTTTTTGGAATTCAATGACGTATGTCTTGAAGTTTTGAAGAAAAAACAAATGAAACTTAGGTGTACCTCTTACAGCAATACTTCAAGTTCCAGATAAAAAAAAACAGCTAACCATGACAACCGAAATATCATCGAAGACTTATCTCTTCCATTATGTTCTGACGGCATAAAAGGTGTTTAACAAAAATGAAACTACTACGATTTTGTTTTCGAAAATATTATAATTAGAGACCCGATTTTAGGTGACATTTTTAGGTGATGAGTCATCCAAATAGGTAAATTTAGCTAAATCCATAAGCGTACTAAATATTTGCAAAGAACAACCCCCACCCGCACCGTTATGTTTCTTCAATAACAAATGATTGATTTGGTGACTCAACGAAAGCTTATTGTAAATATATAATGATTGGCAAACTTTGCCATCCTTTTTTCGGAAACACTACTATAATTTCTAGAGAGCGGCAATAGTAAACAACTGTTTTAAAACTGCTACTTAAGTGTGCCGTTCTACTGAAATGATTTTACTAAATTTTTAGTAGATCCGGTATCTAATTATAATGTATAAATTAAAACCAGACAAGAATAGACCGCTACGAGTTCAAACAAAATGAAAGCGAAGGATTAGTTTCTTTAGTTAATTACAATAGGTACTACTGAATTTTTTCAAACGTTCGGTCAGGTTATTCTTTTGTTTGCTCTTGTAGAAAGTCAGTTTCAGTAAATAAAAAAGGGTTGATAACTGTGTGTTGACGTTAATGGGCTATTAATTTATGCATTTCTTCTTCTTCTTGTGTTGCCGTCTCCTAATTTCGAAGTTTAGCGACCATATTGGCAATCATAACCTTTAATGTACAGGCATGGAAAAGTTCAATTGATGACACCCCGAACCACTCTCTCAAGTTTCGTAACCACGCTGCGTTTACCCTGGATTTTTCCTTGCATTATTAGCTGAAGTAGACCAATTTTTTTTTAATGGTGAACACAACATGCATTTATGACCAATTGGAAATCAAATAAAAACAAATGAATAAAAATGGAAAAGATGGCGATTAGTAAAAATGGCCTACATAAACTGACCCTTTTTTGATTAGATAGTTTAATTTTATTTTTAGGAACCCTCGATCACTGCTAATTAACTAATTGAAGCTATTACTAGTCCAACCGCCTGCCCAAGAAGGGCTCCTTGGAACCCTTTTCAGGCCCTGAACAGGCCCTCGGCCTACCTATAGCAAGCAATCAGCGACTGGGTTCACTCTCAGTTCATCTCATATTTGGCTTTGCACCCTGGGCTGAAACGAGCGAAGCAACTCATACACAGACTTTCAAAAGCTAGGTCCGAACAGCTTATTAGGTTCAGTAGAAAGCATCTCAGGATAGTCACAGACTTCCTTACGGGCCATGGACTCTTTAAAAGGCATCTGAGGATCTAATTTGCAGATTATGCAACCAAGCAGATGAAATCTGCCTTCATCTCATTTTGCGATGACCCAGACTACTTCTTCTGAGGCATCGCCTATTTGGTGTCGGTCTTCTAGAATCCGATGATACACAGAGGGCCTCTATGGAGAAGATCTTGGCTTTTGGGCTGGGTGCCAAAATTTGCAGCGGGTGCAAAATGGACCTAGGGTCAAAGTGCTGCTACTTCGAACCGTCGAAAGAAGAAGAGCTAGTACTACAGATAGGCGTTAATACAATGTTGCCAAGATGAAAATTTACCTAACTATATAGAATAAATTCATAGAGAAATCACACATTAACAAGATGCGAGGCCATATTAAGATACTCATTCTACTGTTCTCGAATATTTGGAACAAATTTTAAAATAAAAATAATCCGCAATTTTTATAAATGCTACCAGTTTGCTGTGACTTCCTATTTTTATTTGAGTTAAGCGAGCCATCAAAAGATATTTAAACTATTTAAACAGAAACTCCCTTATCAGCGTTAGAATAATTAATAAACTTTTATCAATCTTACGATCTTGACCTTTAACATCTGCCGAAAACTCACGCTGTCAGATACATAAAAACAACTATAATTACATTAATCAAACATCCGCCGAATGATTATTTTCATAACAAATTAACACTAGTTTAGTCATCGCTTATAAATCGTTTTTATTGCATAACGGATGCTGTAAAAGCGGTCTTGTGCTGCACAATGATCACTTTCACTATCCTCTGGTTGGACATCTCGAAATCACTTGAGCAAACCGCAGCAGCCTTGTCATAAATGTGGAATGTGTTCCACATACTTTACCACGCTTTAAAACGCACACTTATGTAATATGGGTAACGGTTAACAGAAGTAGAAAGTCATACCGTTCTTTGTAATTAAATTCCGATATTTCCGAAGTCCTAATTTGCGAATTTTTGCAATAATTTCTTGTGGAAATTCCACCAACTTTTATTTTATAGTAGCAATGACAATATTACATGGTTCTAAAGCCAGAAAATGACGCCTGCAATGCAGATAGTTAGGGCAATCCTTAGCTACATAGTTCAAGGTTTAAGTCTTAATTTTCACATACAGGGTGGCGCAAAACTTTGCAGTTTCCTAAGAAGTTCGAAAAAAAAATTTGGCTTACCCTGCAGACAAGTTAATTTCTACAAATCATACCTGAAATCGAAAAGCGAAAGCATTAAAATCAAATTTAGCAGTGACACCAGAAGCTCCAATTACACGGCAAAGCTTCTTAAAGCTGACATTAACCCACTTAATACAGAGAATTGGTTTCTACAATTGCACAAAATTACTGCACTAAATTAACTATTAATTATTAACAAACGAACGCGTATTAACTTTTACACTAGATTTGTAATTTGACTCTAGCCTTGAATATCGCAAGGAGGATTCCAGTTTGTTCTTTGTAAACTGGTTAAATTATCGTGCAATGGCTTGGCTTACTTTTCAATGTGGCGAGATAAAAGACAAAATTTTCTGATTGCACAAGGCTATTCAGTGAAAATTAAGTAGGCTGCGGAAAGAATCTATCTGTTTAGGAATTACCCAACACATAACCTCACATTTAGCGATTTAACTGCCATAAAAAAAATAAACCAATTATATTTTTCAAAGCTCTTGATGAGGTTGTGGATGCTTTTCGAAAATGATTTTGTGTTACAAAGAAAGACCCTTTAAAATCAAAAAAGTTAAGAATATACAGGGTGGTTTTTAATGCTTCCGAAATTGTTCCCAAATTTCATCAAAGGTCTTTTTCACATTGTAATTTAAGTCATGGAGTCTTCAGGGAACCTTAATTTCGAAAAGTTACTTTCAAGAGTATTATGCAAGAAACTATACCAGACAGACGAATTTTAATTGTTTACATCAGATTTTTGAATGATTTTCTAAAAATACCATAACATGATTTAAATTAATTGGTAATCACGTTTGACCTTGTCTCGATCGGTAAATATCTCGTTTTTTAAACTACCACGGGGCACTGAAATTTCCAGACATAACTTAATGTCCAATCGTTATGTAATAAAAAAAAGGATGAATTTTCCTAACCTGATATTACCGGTAATTTAGTTAATTCTACTTTGGTGTTAATTTTATGTTACGTAAACTGATTTCATTTTAATGTTCCTGAGGTTTTTGTTGGTTTTTAACCAATTTGCCCCAAAAAATCCCTGCGCAGAAATAAGGAAAATTTTGGAAAAATTAATAATGATATTTAACTTACGAAATTCATCTTCTAAATAAACAAACACCCGAAAAGATACCTCGTGGGACTGCAGACTTAAAACACATCTCGTATGACTGCGATTAAAATTCAACAAAAAACAAAGAATGTTTTCATTCCTAAAGTTTATATTTTTATGTATTTTGCATATCGCAATTTAAAGTGTTACGCGATTTTTTATCTGTTCCGGAATTAAGAATCAAAATAAATATCTTTCAAAATTGCTCATTAAATTTCTGGGTATGAAGTGTGGTTATTAAGATTTGTTTTATTACTTAAGAATATTCAAACAAACGATTTTTTTGTAATTTTTGCGCGCTATAGTAAGCCAAATCAAATGGTGCTGCTTGAAAAGGGTTAACACACATTTACAACCTACTGAAAGGTTGGTTCAGCTTTCATTTGTTCGTCCTCTTGAAAAATCTACAGCCAAACTGCACTGACAACTTGATTATCTATTAAACAATTATGAAATCAAAATGTTGTTTGTAAACAATAATAATTGCTTATTTATAAAACGTTTAATTATAGAACTTGGCCTCGTTCTGTTTCCTCAATGCATGCCCCGGAAGCACTATATGCTTCTCTACGCCATGACGGACTCAAAAATTAATCTTCATTGGTGTGTGGCCCGAATAACTGCTTAATCTTTTATTTAATATTGTATTGGTTACCTGAGGTATGTATTATGACAACCAGAATTTAACAGATTGCTATAGAAACACTAACAATTACAAATTATTTTTAAGTTCATTTTCTTTTCATAAAAGAAAGACAAACCAAACAACATAAAAGTGCGGAAGAAGTGAGCCAAGAGGTGTCTGGTGTGTTTCTGGCCGCCGTAGAAAAGTGATCAATTTTACGAATGTACATAACAAGGTATATTGTTATGAAGAAGAATTCTATTTACTTCGATTTACGCTACAATAAACTGTAATCTTCATAGCTCATTCATCAGTTATTAGATCGATAAATATGCAACCATACAAAAAACCTACGCTTGTAAGTATAGTTTCCTTTCTAGACTGTAAGCTACTAGGCACGTCCGGCATCAAGTACCATCCGCATCTGACAATTGTTGCTGAGAAGTGAGGTTTTTAATATAATTATCGTAACTTTATACCGGCACGTGGTGTGCGCAGTAAGAGTACTAGCTAAGTAGTTCTGGGTATGTACTACAGGGCGTCAATTGCACACTTTAGTAAGGGGGCATCACCACTTTGATGTCAGCAAAGTGGTACCAAGAACTGCTTGGTTAGACATTAAAATTATGTAACACATTATTCACTCACAGAATTCGTTTGATTGAGTTAATTCAGTCGATTTACTAATCTTTTTTTACTTTTTACTCCTTGGCCCTTAGCAGTCTCTCGAGCTTCCCAACTTTGGTTTTACCGGGACAGTCTGGTTAGTCCTGCGCTTGGTCTTGTACCGCCTTCACTCTTTCTCTTATACTCTTCCACTCGGTCCGGCTTTTTGTCGCTGTCCTCAAGTTACTAACTTCATTCAGGTCGTTTTCTACCATATCCAGCCAACGTGCTCGCGGTCTTTCCCTTTGTCGCTTTCCTTCAAGTTTCCTCGTCAATATTCTTTTAACATTTCTTTCTTCCTTCATCCTCTGTAAGTGTCCCAACCTGACCAACCTATTACTTTTAGTTTCGCTTACTATACTTGGGGCGTTGTACCTCTTCCGCAATTATACCTCCTTCGCCACTACTCATTTTATTGCACTGACCCGGAGATGTCTCTTAGCACTTTCCTTTCTCACCTATTCAATACCCCTATTTGTCTTTTGTTCAACGTCCATGCCTCTACTCTATATGTCGCTATAGGTCTTACAATAGTTTTATATTAATTTTATATTAGTGGATATATCTCTAGCCTTAAAAACATGACTTAGCGCTAATCTTGTAGCTACATCTTCTGCTATTTCGTTTCTTTCGTTTATTATCGCTTCAAAATACTTAAAGTCTGTCACCTTTTCAAATTTACTTTGGTTTACCTCAAGAGCTTGTCTCTGTACAGATTCGTTCGTTGATGTGATCATGTACCTAGGTACTTGGATTTAGTTTCGCTAACTCTAAGTGCAACCTTATCTGCGTTCTATTCAAAATATCCGTATACCTCTTTTAAGTCATTTGTCGTTCTTGATATTATGACCACATCATCTGCATAGGCAAGAATTTAGACCATTCTATCTATAATAATTGTACCTCCCATATTAATGTGGGTTCTTCTAGCACCAGATTGAACAGGACAGTTGACAGGGGGTCTCCCTGCCTTAAACCTTCCTTAATCACTGATAACTGGTCCTGTACCTTCACTATCGCGTTAATATCTGTAAGGCACATCTTTACCATTCTTAATATTTTGCTTGGCACATTTAAGTCCTCTAGATGATTAAGGGTGATGTTTTGCTCATAACTTTTTTCTAATATCTGTCTCCATGGACCACCATATCGAAGCGAATAAGAAGGTGTTGTAGGCTATGTGAACCGTATTTATTGCAAATAACGTCGAAATAATTTATTTATTTTGCCTTTTTGAGGTTAAGTGTTAGCGAAGATCATGCAAGCAGAATTCGTTTTACTGTATGCAAGTGGTGTAGTGGGCACCATAAACAGAAGATTATCCAAATTACACAAGTCCTTGAAAATGGTTCTCGTCATGGTTTACACATCGTTTCATGTTCATGAAAATATCCTGTAGTGTTTCTGGGGTTATACCAACACATTTACTCTAACTCGTTGATGTTGATCTTCAACATTGTTAACGAAAATTGCAGAACCTGTGCTTTTTTTAATAAAGGAAATAAAACTGGTATGATGGAATTAGATTTGAATAATGTTGGAGATGTTCTGTATTAAAACCGCATTACGAAATCATTATACAACTGATGTAAATTATCCAATGGTGTGCTGCGTGAGCATCGTCCAGATTGCATTGGAAATATTCAAAATTTCTTTTCTACACCCCAGACAAGACAACCTCCCTGCAAATTCAGGGTTCGATTAATTGGGATACTTTTCAAGCACGTTTAGAGGAAAATCTCCAAAATCCAAACAGTCGAGACGCTGTAGAGGACCTAGATGCCGCTGTTTCCAATATTACAAACTCAATTACAGATGCAGTAAACACATTAGTCGCAACCCTAATTAGACGTCCACCATATAACTACAATTTTCTACCACACCATATAATCAGCTTAACAAAAACAAAGAGCTAAGCAAGAAGACGGTGGCAGTGAACAAGAATCACCGAAACAAAACGGCTATTAAATAATTTTGCGCATCATATTAAAAAGGGATTGAACGAATATAACATAGATTAGGGTCATATAGAGAATTCATCGCAGATATTGGCCCTGGCGATCCAGGAATGTGGTAAACCACTAGACGAATTTTAAGACGACACGAAGAACTGCCCACCTTTACATCGAGGAACGATAAAAGGTCTGAAACTTTTGCCTCTCATCTTGAAAAGGTTTTCACGTCATTAATTATCTGCAACCCTATGCAGGTGCTTTATGTAATTAACCACATAGATCGTAGTCGAAAACATAGAACCTACACCGCCTAAAGAAATAACCCAACTTATAGTAGCTTTACCCAAAAGAAAAACACCCGGACATGATCTTATGCCGAAAATTGTGCTTCAGCACCTAACCAAGAAATGCTTAGCATACTTATCCTCTCTGTACAATGCAAGTCTCCGAACAGGCTATTTCCCTAGAAAATAGAAGCTTGCTCATTCTTACGTTCGCTAAACCAGGCAAAAACAAAAATGATATTGATAGTTACAGACCTCTATGTCTTATAAGTACTTTTTCAAAACTCTTCGAAAATATTATTCACCCTGGGTTTTTGAAATCCATTGAAACAGTAAACGCCTTGCCTCCCTTTCAGTTTGGGTTTGCGTACTCAACTTGTCACCAGCTCCAACAAGTCCGCGAAATAATACCAAACAGATTAGAAAACAAGAGTCATACTACAGTGGTCTTCCTAGACGTATCACAGGCACAGGGATCGAAGGCCTAACGAAAAAGATTCTTGATCTGAGCATACCTAGTTACCTGCAAGCAATCGCCTTCTCCTTCCTTGACGATAGAACATTCGCAGTTAAATTAAATTATTATACATCGTAAATTAAAGATATACGCGCAGGAGTCCCACAAGGAAGCATCTTGGGGCCACTTCTATTCAATATATACTTCAGATATACCAACAGCAACAGCATATTTTGCCACATTCGCTGACCTAACTTGGGTGGGGAAGTCCACAAGTTGCAAATTGCAAAATGCTCTTAACAAATTCAATGAATGATTCAAAAATTGAAGTATTCGAATAAATATTACTAAATTCCAAATCAAAGTTTGTACACTGAGGAGAATAATCGATTCACCCGACATTGAAATAAACGGAGTGCCATACCATGGAACCCAAAAGAGGCGGCTTTCAAATACCTTGTAGCTCATTTTAATACCAGACTTAACTGGAGTTACCACATAAATTAAAAACTAATCCAGGGTAACAACCGATTAAGACAACTTCATCCATTACTAAATCAAAAATCGCTACTTAAACCTGAATGCTCAACATTATTATTATATAAGATCCTGTTGCGGCCGTTAGTACGAGTATTATACGCTTGTCCGGTTTGGTGTAACACAACGATTTCAAAATAAAATAAGGTCTTTCGAATTGCAGTGGTTCATTCGTAACAATCAACTTCACTTCGAACAAGGTGTTTCGCCAGTCCAGGACTTCATACAAGAAAGTGCTAAAAAGCTTTCAAAATGCACGTACATAATAAATTACACCATCAAATATACACTCTAGAATCTAGACTAAAGCGAAAGCTGCCTCAAGATCGTGTTGGATACTTTAACATATTATAGTTGGATGCTTTGTTATTGTTATACTTTTAATTATTGTTGTTTCCTTAGATGATAATACTTTAGTTATGTTAATCATTTTCAATAATTCTTTGGATGTTTTGCTTATCACTTAAAACGTAACTATAATTTAGAGTGCATTCTTTGTGTCATATTTGAGGAAGGGTTAAACATGCTTTTCACACCAAAAATAATCCAAATGGGGGCCGCCCAGTTAAACAATGATCTCTTGTTTTACGTACCTGCTGTCAAGTTTTTGTCTAAAGATAAGGCATTTATAAAAGCAGACACATTTTGTTTAGAGGGTAGAATCATTTGCACACTCGAAGTGAGATGTTATTTTGTCCGTTCGATATTTAATAAATGTTACTTTGTCAGTTTGATTTCTAATAAACAGTTTACAATTAAATTGCATTTATTTCCTCAACGTGGAACACAACAATCGTATAAGATTAAAGACTAAATTATATTACTATATAATAATAAATCACCTATAAATCTACTTGATTAATGCAGGACGCTGCAAATAGTCTTGAATTATTATTATTATCACTTTATCACTTACTGTCTATATGCGAAATGTCATGTATAACATTCATAATATGTTAATCTGGCAATAAACTATATTGTTAAAAAACACACAATACTTTAGGACAATCCAACTTCTGAACACAGTTTTAGGTTTTCGTATTAATTTTGTAGGTTCATTGTTTCAGTGATACTTTATCTTTGCAACGCAGCTTTACATTTTCAACACTGCTTTACATCTTCAACAGTTACTTCAGATCCATTACACTTTATATATCCAAAACTGCCTGTGTTTTTAAACCTCAACAGTATTCGTGCTAGTAGTAAGTAAATTTTGAATATTGTTTGCAACCCCCGAAAAATGTTCATGAAATTCATTAATACAAACTTAGGCGTAAATATTCGCCGTTTTATATAATCCCATTATAAAATTTATTAAATTGTGAGAATCTTCTACTTGTCTGTTAAATCATTACAAAAAGAGGTTTGAATGTAATAAAATAACTAATAACAGATTTTAATATGACACTTCATTAAATAACCATATAAACTAATCGTCTGAAATTAAAATGAAATTAAAAAAATAAAAAAAATAAAAAATTGAGGATACTTGAATTCACGTTAGGTTATTCCGAAAGCTTTCACAGATCCAATTTCAGATTATAAATTGTAAATTATAAATTTCCATCACCTCATGGAAAATTTAATTATAACAACTTCTTTGGTTTTCGTTTTTTTATTTTTGCGGTACAAAGCAGAGTCCTTGTTACGCAAATACAAATTGTTTACATCGCACTTAATGTTATTAAAAAAAGAACTCGTTTAACAATTCGTATTTTTAATTAAAATCGAGTCCAATTATGTTTATTGTTGTAATTGTGGAATTTTCCGTACTTGCTTGTTTCATTAGACAAGAATGTTCAGTTCATACCTGACTAAAATGCTGGTTAATTTCTAATTTTCAATGACAACCACTTGATATTCTTTATTATGTGAAGTTATTTTTTTACGACTGTGAATTAATTTTATTCTAAGCAAAGAGCGGATAATACGCGGAATTTTAATTAAGTAGGCATTCCTTCGCGTTTTTATCTTAGTAAAGAAGTAACGCACGTTCAAGTAAAAAATACAGGATTAATCATGGATAAGAAATGTACTTTCTGATATGTCTTTCCGAATTTAAAAAATATTATCTAAGTATTTATAGGTTAAAATTTGGGTTGCCTGTGGCGCTATGTCAGATTCGATTTAATTTGGCATGTGGGTTTTCGCAGTATAGTTACTTTTATAGTTATACTGCTCTCTTTCTAGCTTGTTAGTGCGTAGAGGCTATTAGAGCGAGCGCAAGTCTTGCAGATGGCCCCTCTGAAATTTATGAAATGACTTGTGAAACGACAAGAGATAGCATTTACTGTGTTCAGAACGGTTCAGTACATGCCAAATTAGATCGAATCCGACTATATCAATCAGCTAAAATTTAATTAGAGATGCTAATGTACGCCATGTATTATTTATTTATTTTTTATTTGAACCTGTGGTATTTAATGAGTACTTCTTAAAAATGCCAATGGCAATAAAATATATAACAAAGGGCAAAGTCTTTACGTTCGCCTTTGGATAAAAGTCGAATTTAAGGTCGTCCGACTTGAGATGACGTGTCTATTGTGTATTAAAAGACAAACGCTAAGTATAAGCAAAATTCGAATATATGTAGAAGAATTAGATTAGAAAATTTAAGTTTTAGTTGAGATCGGTGTCAAAATTACAAACATCTACTGCGGATTTCGAACTTATATTCGAATTTCCATGCACAAAATTCCATCTTAACGAAACACGAAGTTCAAAATCCGGAAACGTAAAGCAAAATTCGAATCCACTTTCAGTACTCTAAAGTTCGACAAATTTAAATTTAAATTTACAATATAATTAAACGTTTATTTTGCTTATTATTATTAAAAATTAAGTTCCCAAGATTCGATTCCTGCTACCACATAAATTTTAGCATTAAAAAGCTGGAGATTAGAGGTATTGTTCAATCCCAATTCGAACATTGAACTTCGAATTACGAATCTTGATTGCCCAATGAATTCACCAAACCTTAAGTTGTCATACTCATAATTCGAACACTGTGAAATTTCTAATTTGAATCTAAACTCTTGGTATTAAATTCGAATTTCGCTTCCTTTTGAAATTCTGGCTTCAGTTTGAAGTTCAAAGGTTCTAATTCGAGATACAATTTTTACTTTGGTGGGCATTTGATAAAAGTAGAGGTAAAAACATGAAGTTCGATCTTTAGGACTAATCCAAAGTCGAACCTCGAATGTTGGGTTGGGTTTTCGAATCGAAAATCTTGTTTAGATATTTGAGTTGGTTTGACTTTAAACTTGCATACTCAAAATTTACATCTCAGCTCCAAACCAAATTTAAATCCATACTCAGGATCAGAAATGTCAGTCGTCGACCGAAACTCAAAATTTGAATTCGACATTTAACTTACTGCTTTAAGGCCAACGCGCATTTAACCACGCCACGGCACGCCACGCCGGACGGCATGTAATTTAAAAATTGCCGTCCGGCGTGGCGCTCCGTGGCGTGGTTAAATGCGCGTTGGCCTTTAGTATTAATTCTAATTTTGCTTATAAAAATTCGAATACCAATAATTGTTCCTGTAAAAATTCAAACCTAGCTTTGGGAGTCTGGTAAACCTTAACGTTAAGGTTGACTGATTAACTTCAACTATAATTCGAATTTGTACCAAAACAAAGGACCAGAAATTCGAATTCAAATTGATTTGAAAAGCCGAATTAGGCCTTAAATCTTTTAAGTCTAATATTTTAAGTTCTAAACAAAAATGAAGCACAATTTATAATTGGTTGTCACATTGCTGGATTGAATTTACATACTCAGAATTCGAACTACAGATTCAAGATTTAAAATTCGAAATTGGAATCTGAATTCACGATACGACATTTTAATAGGTTTTTTAAATCGAAACTGTAATGTATACTGCCTGAAGAATGACGTTCGAATTGGAATTGATTGGCAATTTTATTCGTGTTTTTACTCAAAAAATTCGAATATTGATGAGATTGATTACTTCAGTACTAAAGTTGGCTGGGTGTAGCTGAAATCGAATTTATATTAAGACTAGGAATCCTCAAAATAATGTAATAATAAAAAACAAGTAATTGTTACACATTCCACTTAATCTAAGAATTTTCACGATCGATTCAAATTCCCCATCGGATGTTAAATCTTAAATCTGGTTGGCTCCTGAGGTGAATTTTTGAAACAGACTAAACGTTCGAATTCAAAAGTATGTCCCTGAATGCTGATTTAATATTCTAAATTCGAACTGCATTTCCAATATTCACTTGAATAATACTCGAATATTATTAATCCAGTTTTGAGGGTTTAAATTTATGAAATTCGGAATTTATATGTATTTCTTATGCAATATACTACGATTAATTTAAAGTTAGAATTGAAATTTCTAGTTCCAATTCAAATTTTATGATTTCAATAGACGAACAGCAATTTTGTTTGCGAACTGTAATTGCTTTACTGACAATCAGTGTATTTAAAATACACCACATGTCAGGGTCTTTAGGCTTACAAATTTTAAATGGAAAAAATTCAATTGGAAATTCAAGCCAAATTTTTATCCACAATCCAACGGACACACACGTGTCCGTTGGTACATGTAACTTGGACCGATTTTGCTTGATTTACCTTCGTTCTCCATCTATTCTACAATTCAGTAAGGAGATCCAGGTGGAATTGTAGTTGTTCAGAAGCCACTACTAGGTTTTCAGTTATGGATAACACAGCTATGTCATCAGCAAACGATGCCATTGTAGTATTTTTTGTTTCAGGTAGGTCGGCCGTGTGGTCCCAGGGCACTACCTTGGGGAACACCTGATTCAATAGGATGGAAGTTGGATTGACATCCGTTGTGTCTTACTGAGAAGTTTCTGTCAGTTAAGTAGGACTTTGAGAGGAGATAGAAATTAGTGGATAGTGTGTTTTTTAACTTAAAGACAAAACAGGGATGCCATACTTCATCAAATGACTGTGAGATATCGAGAAACACTGCATTACAAAATCTCTTCTCTTCTGTACTGATTGAAATCATATTGACTATGCTATGAACCTGTTGCATAGTCGAAGTCCAAATTGGTGATTCAGGAGGAGCGATAGAAAATCATGTTCTTCGTCGATCCTTTTTAGTAAAAGAGTCTTTCAAACACTTTGCTTGCTATGGGTAGAAGGCTGATAGGTCGATAAGACGTAGTTTTGTGTGGGGGTTTTCCTGGTTTATGGATCGTAATTATTTCAGAATATTTCCATATAATGGGATAGTAGCTTAAATTTAACATACGGTTATAGATGACTGTTAAAAGAACAATAGTTTTCGAGGCAGTTGTTTTAATATATGTCCTGTGATTAGGTCGTACCTTGGAACCTTGCGTATGTTAAGTTTACTTATTTCCTTCTTGACGTCCGCTGGCGAAAAAGGCTTTGGGACATTTGACATGGTATGTGAGTGAAGTTTTCTACTTCGTTGTCTGTATCACCTGGTTCGGGTTGAAACACTTTAGATAGATACCTAGCAAACGTATCGGCCTTCCCTTGATCAGTGCGCGCCCACTCCCTATTAAGTTATCGGATTGGCGGTACGGCTAACTGTGGTCTTTTGAGCTTTTTTGTTACCTTCCACAGAATATAATCGTCTGGCGATAGGTTGGTAATATATTGTTCAAAAGTGTTGTTCTGAGCTTCTTTGAGTTCTGCTTTTAATTCTCTAGACAGCCTATTGTAGTAATGTTGATCAATCATGTTTCTTGATCTTTGCCAAATCCTTCTAGCTCGGCGTTTCTCAGCGATTCAGTATAGAGGTGCAATTGGTTGTTTTTTGTTCATTTTGGGCTGCTTGTTGCACTATTTTGGCGAAATATTGTGCTGCTTCGTTTAGGTCGTCGGGATATTTTAGCGGTAGCCTAAGATCTATGTTTGCTTCTAGGTAGTTTTGTAACTGGGCCCATTCAGTATTTTTCGAAGTCAGCTTGGGGGGAAATGATTTGTTGATGACAGTAGTGCTCATGCTGGATATAACCGGTGTATGGTCAGTTGAAAAATCGAAGTTTGACTGCACTATACAATTATTTCTTGGGATTCCACATGTTATAAAAAAGTCTAGGTGATCAGGTAGCTTGTTTGGGTCGGTTCGCCAGTATGTGGGTGCTCCATTAGTAAGATGGTCGCAATTATTTTCAGTCATAGTTCGCAGGAGATTTCGGCCTTTTGTAGTAATAATTCTCGATCCCCAGTGAGTGTGTTTGGCGTTCCAATCTGCCCCTACGATGAATTTAATGCCAAGAGTTCGGAAAAAGTCTTTATATTCAGCTGATGATATTGTGTGTCGTGGTGGTCTATAAATGGCAAAGACCTTGAAGTAGCATGGAAGAGCTTTAATTTGTACACTTGTTGCTTGGATTTTGTCGGTTTGGTATCTGGGTAGCTCGTAATTGTGTTATATGTGCGCTTTCTATTCAAATATGTGGTGTTTGTAAGCAAAATACTTTTCAACCTTTTTGACTTCCTTTACTTTTTGATTACAGGTTGAGTAACCAGCAATCAAAATTATTTATAATTAAAAGAAATTTTAATTATCGTACAAAATTTCGTTAAACAAGAATTACTTAGAAATCATATGTTGAAAGGACAAAATAGGGTTCAATATAGTTTAAGATTTCAATTGGCCTTGGTTTATGGATTACGTTCCGTGACTTTATAAACATTTCGAAATTGTAAATTTTTCCATCCAAGAACAATATTTTGTTAAAGATAAGTAAATATAAATACTAATTTATTCGGAATGTATGTATTTTAATATATTTCAATGAGTTATTGTGTCAAAAAAGGCAAAGTTCAAAAATCTAGATTATACTTTAACTCACGTAAAGGAAATATTACGAATGATTAAAGCTTAGCTTTCGTAAAGTTGACAATTCTAGGAAATTTATGTATCGTTGTAAATAGGTGATACATACAAATTTTTATTTAATTACAAAAATTTAACTGCTGTTTGATTAACATTATAAAAAAAGATAACAACAGTTTCTGTTACAATTTTAGGTAAATAAGTGTAACTTTTATTGTACCTACCACAATTTAAAAAATCACCACGAAGTGCTGCACTTATTTTAATGATCGTAAGTGTAGCACAAGCTTAACGGGCCTTTATTGTGCAGAAAACATTTAATGTTCGCATTTTCATATTTATATAATTTAAAATTTTAAACAGGCGCTTAATAAAACCAGAAGCTCCTGTTTGCGCCATATAAAATGAATGCCCTTAACAAACTCCAGATTAAATATATCATAAATAAGTCATCTTTTGCATATATATTTTTTTAATATGTGGTAAATTGCAGGATAATTACAGCGTCTTGTTTGATATACCGTAATATTTTAATAATAGGCACCGAGCAAGGTCAGTTATACCCTCATCCTTTAAGAATGTTATAATTTTATTAAAAACATAATTAACATACGATTAATATTGATTAAATATAGATTACAGATTTGTTACAAAAATATAATTATTGAAAACAGGTTTGATATAAATAAAATGATTGGGGAATTAAAACGGTATTTTACTTTTTTCAAAGAAAAAACAGTATGCAAACAGTTGATGAATTACTTAATAAATGAATGTAAGAAGAGCAGTGGGAGCCAATAGACAAATACTTAGTAAATTTGAGAACCTATGAATGTACGTTAGATCAAATGAAAAATGAGGTAGTTAAAAAAATAAAAGGATTATTAAATTATTGGGCGAATAAACGAATAAAAACCAATGCAGATATAAACGAACGAATAAACAAACCCAACAAGTCAATGAAAGTATGCACGTACAAATGAATAAATGAACGAACCAATGACGTAATGGTTAACAAACGAACGAATTAACGAATAATAGACGCACAAGCAAATAAACGACTGAAGCAGCAAATAAACAGGAGCAAACAAATGAGTCTACACACGAACGAATGAATAAAACGACAACCTAGAAGAACAAACGAACGAATAAGCGAGCATGCATACGAACGAATTAACCAACGAATGTACAAATGGCCAATCACATGAACAAAGAAATGGAATACCCAAATCACAACCTTATTGATTTTACGAGCGGATGCCTTTCAACGACCTGGGCATGTTTTAAATTTGCCATAATATAGTCTTTGTTTCTGAGAAAACATCAATTTTCGCCGCAGTCGCGCTAATTACCCATAATGACATTTGCGTGTGACAGTTAGATATTTTAAGCGCATAATTAATCGTTATTTATACTTTCGACTTTGTGTCCGTCAGTTCTAAGTTACCAGCTAAAAAGGGCCAAAGGTGTTATCATCGGAAAAAGGGACTACTCTAAAAATTCTTTAGAAACAAGGTTCTTTCAGAAGAGCCATCCGCGCTCAATTAAAATCCGATGGAATTGATATCAGTTTTGGTACAATATAAAATCTGATCCACTGTAAAGGTGTACGGCGCCCATTTCAGGCCCAAAACAAATCTCCTTCACCTTTGAAACGAAAAGCTACAGAAGTAACTCAAAAAGAAGATTTCCAGAATGTGCGGCAAGGCCAAAGCAGTCGAAGTCGACCCAAAGACCATCCGGATGGTCATGTACGGAGATTTGGGAAAAAATAAGGTTAGAAAAGGTAAAGTTCACGTGCTAAAAGCATTGCATATTACAAACCTCAAGACCCACATACCCCCCTTTTATAAAAGCGGAAAAGACAAACACAGACCAGTAAGTTACCGGCCAATAAGGTTACTCTCATCGCTCTCAAAATTACTGGAAGAAGTTATGCACAAACGGATACAAAAAATACTTACTGAGCGTAATATTATACCTTGCCATCAAATAGGATTCAAAAAGAAACATTCGACAACCCATCAGCTGATAAGAATCACAGTGGGAAAGGCTTCGAAAATAAGGCATTTACTGTAGTACCTTTCAAAATGCCTTCGATAAAGTATGGCATCTAGGGCTGCGATACAAAATAATAAAACTGGGAATTCCAGATTATTTCATTGACATTATTTCATCATTCATACAAAACAGGACATTTTCAGTTAGGGTGAATGCAACTCTGTCCAACAAAAGGTCAATTACTGGGACGAACCTTCTTCAACATTTTTGTCTATGATCTGCACGCCACCAACAACTCTACTTTGACAATGTTTACCGATGACACCGCTGTACTAACACAAAACGAAAACCTCCAAACAGCGGTTAATTACTTAAAAAGTGCTTTAGACGAGACGAGCAAATAGCTTGATAATTGAAAAATTAAGAATAATACAACAAAAACCCAGGTAAAAGTTTTTACCCCGATACAAAGTAGGAACCTACCTGCCATAAGATTAAACCAAAGCATAATCGAGTGGAACGACAAGGACTCAGCAATTAATAAATACGTGGGGGTTTACCTTGATACCAGACTTGGATGAGGATTTCATGTGAATAAAAAATTAAGTGAGTATTATGCCAGGCTTGGAATGGTATACCCGCTGATAAACAGAAAATCGCATCTACCCGTTGAGTGCACTACGTTAATCTACAAGGCAATACTGAGACCAATCTTGACCTACGCGTGCCCAGTTTGGAGGAATACATCAAAGGCACATTTAAAAAAACTTCAAGTGCTCCAAAATAAGGTTACCCGAATAGCAGTGAACGCGCCGTGGTTCGTGAGAAACATACAAATACATAGACTACTTAACCTACCGTTAATGCTAGACTACATAAACAAACTGTGTACCAAATTTTTTGATTCAATTAATGAATGCCCTAGTGCAGTGTACTACAACCTCGTCCAAAAAGACAAACACCAAAGATTAAAAAGAGAAGACTTCCACAAGACTTGTTGCCATAAATATACAGGGTGTGTAAAAATTCGCGTGCAAGCTCTCCGTAACTTTATTCCTTGGGCAATAATAAGGCGAAATTCTTATAGCGAAAAAGTCACCAGATGCTTCCTCAACTCGTGCGAAGCCTTCAAAGTTCAAAATTGGCAACACGAAAAGGAAGCCGTTTTTGCAAAATTCTGTTACTTTATGCATTACATTAAATAACAACGGCAACAATTTAGCATCGTTTATCATTTAAAAGTGCCAAAATAAATACTAGTCTTCATAATTTCAATTCACAGAATTTTTCAAAATGTGTATGCTTGTATCAAGGATGTCATGACATTCTTGATACAAGCAAATACATTTTATTTATTATAATTATGAAGACTAGTATTTTTTTTTTTGTACTTTTAAATGATAAACGATACTAAATTGTTGCCGTTATTACTTAATCTATTCATAAAGTAACAGAATTTTGCAAAAACGGCTTCCTTTTCGCGTTGCCAATTTTGAACTTTGAAGGCTTCGCACGAGTTGAGGAAGCATCTGGTGACTTTTTCGCTATAAGAATTTCGCCTTATTATTGTCCAAAGAATAAAGTTACGGAGAGCTTGCACGCGAATTTTTACACACCCTGTATAAACTGTAATAACAAGCACTAATTATACGTATTTAATCCAAAGAACAATAATACATAATATGAGGATTTCAAGTTATTCTCAATCTGCTAGTATAAGCCAAAAACTGTGTCATACAACTGAATCATGTATAGCATAATTGATGCTGATATGATTTAATTATAATAATAAAAAACAAAAAGACAAATTCAATAAAGTTGTACGAGAAGCGTCTTGCGGGTCAAAGATCATGTAATGTGGTACTTATCACTGAATGAAATTTGGTTTAGAGTGAACAATTGCAATGGGAAACGCAAGATTTGTTACGTCAAAGATGGTGAAACTGTGCCCGAAGCTTGTATTTGTGAAACATTTGAGAATCGTTTCGAGAAGGGGAACCTTATAGACTTATCCCAGTGCCATCAAAAGTGAAAATGAATGCAAAGCACTATGTCGAAGACGTGTTGAAAGCCTTTGGTAGAACAAAGAATTCCAGAACTATATCCTGGGGAGGAGGAAAAGGTGTGCATTCATCATGATGCAGCTAAGGCGCATACTGCAAGATTGACCCAGAAATACGCTGCAGAGATCAAAGCAGCTTATAAACAGTAGCGACCTTCCTGTCAAGTCTCCTGATGCCAGTCCTACGGATTTCTTTGGCTTCGGCTAACTAAAACAGCGGTTGTTTCAGCATCGCGCTCAACACTGGACGGCGTTTAGAAAATTTTACAGGAAGAATGGAACAGTCTTTCTCCTGATATAACCATGAAAGGTTTTCAGAGCTGAAAGCGCCGATGCAGGGTTACAGAAAAAAAATCAGGGTAGTCAAATAGAACATATTTACCATAATTCGCTTGTAAAACTTCTTAAATCCTCACTCCCTGTACTACAGTAGTGAAGATTACTCGTCTCCTTTAAAGATTTTACAGCTTCAGTATTTAATTCAAGGCGAAATAAAATTTGTTACTAATATGGCAAATACATTATGTAGAATTTGAGGATATGAAGTCTATTACACTACTAAGAAACATGTTCTAATAACAATACCAATGAATGTGAGCAGAACACAAACAATAAAAAGCAGATTATAGCAACTACTGAACTACACAATTGGAAACACAAAATTAATAAACGCGGAGAATATTTTATTCGTATATTCTGCAGCACACGCCCTTTGAAAGCGTATTTATAGGTTAAGTTGTCGTTGACTTTATTTCAAAAATAATCTGCACTAAAATTTGTTTTCTTAAATTTCGCAATGACTTGTCAAAACGTGTCTACTAGTGCCATACGCAGAACATTTAAACTGAACATATGTCCAGATATCCAGGCCGTAGAGAGACGTCAGCTCGTAAAATCCAGAAGGTCATGAACAAAACGAATGAACAACTGAACGTACAAACCAGCATACATACATAGTACATACAACCTATTTGTTGGCGTTACAAAAAGGGGTTATAACCACTATACCGACTATAACTATGAACCGACCCCATTTCAATGAAGTTTACTGCCTCCTCTTCATAAATATTCTCGGGTTGTGTTTGTTTTGTTCTGTCATTATCTTATATCTTTTTTCGTGGTTATAAATTTCTTTCTTTTGTGTATTATGGAGACTGTTTACCGGATGCTCTTACCATTGATGTGGGTAGGTCTGAGCTACCCTCTGTCGCTCGTTACCAACGAGGGGGTTACTCCTCTGGGGCGAGAGGTGACTTACCTCTTCTTGGAGTTCTTGGCAACAAACGAGGAGTTTGTTGTATATGGTGCAAACGTGACTCAACAACGAACGGAGGGATAAACAAATAGGCAAATAAACGTTCAGAAGAACCTACCAACGAACGCATAAATGAACAACTAAATGAAAAAGAATAATCAAACAAACGAAGAACTCCAATAGAGCAATATACAATCTAACTTACAAAGTAACATACCAACCAAAAGGATAAACAAACAAGCTACCGAACGCACAAACAATGTAATGACCAAGAAACGAATAAACAAATGTACAAACAGACCACAAAGAAACGAACAAATAAACAATCAACAAACAAGGAACGTAAAACATTTATTAAAAGAATTGCCATTCCTATTTTTACATTAGAGAATAACAAATCTTAGGAATTATTCTGAATGACTGACTCATTGCTATTATTTTATATTATTATGATTAATCCCCATTATCTCTTTCTGCTTGAAACCAGATTTTTCACGAGTTAAATAAGGAAACAGAGAAACATTGCACAGATACCGCTTAACATTCCTACGCCGTTTCCAGTTTTTGCAATCGATCAACTTAGATTTTGTTAATTAAAGTTTTATCAACGAATTAAATTTTTTATTACAAACTGAGAAAAGAATGTTTTAAGTAACAGAATCTTATCAAAATACTTATATTTGAAGTAAAATGCCAAAATATACAACTTAACTTGAATTTCTATTGTTGTTGTGCTGGTTCTAAGAATAGTTTTATGGTAATTAAATCGCCGACAAGGAGACGTACAAACAATATTGTTGTTTATTATTTTACTAAATAACTAACAAAAGCTCCTTTCAATATTTTTTTAAACCGTTTACTATAAATATTTAATAATTTTATGCAAAAATTGTACAGAAATACACGAATTTGGTCAGATGTTTTTTGTTAAGCCTATTATATAAATAAGAATAGAAAACAGAAATGAAGCAAAAGAAACTAAGGCCAAGGAGAACAAGATGATATTAAAGGAGGAGTCGGCTTTCTTGCTGAGATGAAGAAGCAACATTCGTCAAGAGTGAAAGAGAGAAGGAGCAAGGGAGAAAGGAGAAAGAAGAAGAAATGGACAAAGAAGGTTGCGATGAAAAAGTACGAAAAACATCAGCATACAGAGAAAAAATAAAGAAGAGCGATAGTAGAACAACGTGATATTGAAGGAGAAGGAGCCGACTTTGCTACTTAACATGATTGAAAAGGCTGAAAGAGAAGTGAGAGAACAGGAAGAAGAACAAGAAAAAGACAAATATGTAAAAGGAGACAAGGAAGAAGGAGAAAATCATACAGCAGCAGAAGAAAAGAAATAAGATGACGTTGAGGATTGAGAAGTCGCCCATTTCATTGAGAAGGGAGAAAGGAGACGGAAAGAAGGGCGAAAGTAGAAAAAAAGAAGTAGGCACTAAAAACATAGGCGTAAAGGAAAAGATTATAAAGAACGTAGAACGAAAAATGAGAATAGACAAAGAAGTAGAAGAAAAAATGAAAAAGAGCTAATGTTGAATATGAAGAGGTCCACTTTTTTGCTGAGATGGGGAGAAAGCGCGAGAAAAAATGAAGACCTAGAGCTTAGACCGATATGAAGAATAAGGCAAAGATGAAGGAGAGGAACACACAAAAATATAACCAAAGCAAGATGATGTTGAAGATAAAAAATCATTTTGTTGAGAAGGGGAGGACGAAGGAAGCGGAGCGAAAATAGACGTAGAAAATGAAACAGGCAGTAAAGATTAAGAAAAGGAAGAAATAAAAACAAAACAAAATAGAAAGAAACGAAAAAGGAAAAGAAAAAAATGGCTAATTAGAAAGAGCTATTGTTGAATGTGAAGAAGTCCAATTCTCTTTCTGGGATGGGAAGAAAGAGAAAACAAACATTAAAAAGCACAGAAGGAAAAGAAAAAGATGATGCATGAAAAAGAACCACGTTGAAGGTGATGAAGGGGAGAAAGAACGAGAAAAAGAATGAAGACATAGCAGAAGAAAAAGAAAAAGACGAAGAGTAAGAAGAATTAAACAAAAAGCAAATGGAAATGAATTAGGTGAATAGAAGCTGGAAAAGAAAATGTTGATAAATAAAAAAGTAAGACATGAAAACGAGGAACTCGACTTTTCTTCTGTGATGAATTACCAAAATCGTAAAATATATTCAAAAATCGTTAATCAACCCAAAAAATTCCAAAATTTCTAGTTTAAGTGTTATTGATTTTTTCACGAAAGCCTTTGCCTTTGCAGACGAAAATTTTAATTACGCCTTCCTAATTTCTGGAAATTTTGCCTTATCCTCAGAAAAGTTCATTAGAAAGAAACAAAACATAAACAGATACCCCCTGACAAAATATTTTATGTCTCTCAAATAATATATACCTAATCTTTTCCGTATTTCTTGTACTTTAAACCAGGAACAACAGTAAAATCTCTAAAATCACTACAGGAACCAATTAATTTAAAATGAGTTAACCCACCAATTTGTGTGGCATGTAAAACATACAAAGGAATAAATACATAAAAATAGTGATAACCCCACATACTCTATATTTAACCTAATAAATACTTTACATTTATCTAACGTCAAACGGTAGTTAACTTGTCTTTTAGACAACATAAACTTTAATAACTCCAAGGACGAATTAACATCCGGTAATGGTTATTGACCTATAAATTTATGCGTGAGAAATTGGAAATATGGTTTTTAATAAATTTTATTTGAATATTTGTGCTTTTTTTATTTCGTATTTCTTTAATGTGTATTAAGGTATTGGTTGATTTACTGCTCGCTACTAATGAATTACTTAGGATGAAATGTCAACGGGTGCTTAGTTTCAACTAAAAGTAAAATTATGAGCGGTACTAAATGTCTCCGGGCACTAAACTTTCTTTCTTTCTTACTAAATTAAGCATAACGTAAGCTACCTACCAGAATTCGTAAATCAGTTAGTGATTTAAATATTTATAAAACTTTGGTAACTGAGGTTTGAACTTGCATGCCTGGGTTGCAAAATCGGCTATTAATTCACTAAGTTATCAAGAGACCTTTGCTTTTACTTTATTGACTTCAGGAGTCCTTTACCAGGAATTATTTTCATAATTAGAAAAATAACACTCTTCAAAAAATCTCGATTATTTTGTTTTTCATGTTGTTAATTTAAATGTTTTAATTTAAATTATATTAATATAACTGATATATAATCAGATTTTAATTAAATTAATTAATTAATAAATTAAAAAAGTTATAATCAGCTTTTCAAGCTAATTTTCAAAAAATTGCAGTTAATTTCCATCCTTAAACTTCATACCTTTTCCTTGAATTCACACCACCTTGATCTTTAAACTGTTTACAGGAAAGATGTTATTTTAACTGTATTAATTATTACCATGGAGTAATTTTACTTAATTATTTATCCTAATTATGTCAATAATACGCATAATATATTCGTTTAGTGCATCAACATTATTACTTCTATCAATAAGGTTTTGTTTTACTATGAGAGAGCTGAACTTGCGACTTTCTAGAATTCTAAGTTACATTTTTAACTGATATTATAATTATTTTTGAAATAATAAAATCCCTACCATGAGTGAAAGCACTCTGGATCCGTAAAAATTCTTATGCTAAATAAGCGTAGGAGTCGACGCGCGTAGAAGTACTTGGCAACCGTAGGTCTAGATTATTGCCCGTTTAAATTCATTGCACTTCGTTTGTTTAAAGCTAAAAGTAAGACACAACAAAAGAAGATCGCCCATTTCTGTTTTCCACAATTGAATTAGTTTCAATAAGTTGTCACAAATAACAAAGTTACCCACTGATCCTCCTCGAATTTAGGACACACTGTACAAAGAATTTAAACGTATGAAGAAGTACAAATAATATGAAATCTTCCGGTTTTGCAAACCATATAAAAAATTAGAAGATATCAGGGCAGCGCGATGGTCGAGCGTCAGGCTTTTGTAACGTTAGTCCGTTAATCTCCCGATGGGCAGGATTCTCCTGCAGTCCATTCGTCATGGGGCAGCAAATTAACGATGTTCTCCTCCGAATATAGGCCTACGAGGTACATCCGTACAGCACCTCAACACCGAAAGGTAAATGAGGTTTCAGATACACACACACAAAGAGAGAGAGAGAGAGAGAGAGAGAGCGGGGTGGGGGAGAGGGGGGAGAGAAAGCACTCTTAGGTTAGGCTGTACAATTGTGATTAAATTCAGATACCCATGCAAATAAAGGAACATTTCTGTTTGGAAATAATTATGTTATTTAATTTTCTCGATTCTGACAGTGTTGTTAAGAGTTGTTTGTGGAACTTAACGGCACTATAAACTCTTGTACGATTAATGTAAAATTAGTAATATTACTAAATAAAGTACATATTATTATATTATTAACGCATGGAGATCTACAGGCTGTCCTCAAACAATTTTTTTTGTACATCATAGTTTCCAGTAATGAAAGAAGTCAATGTCCCCAGGAAGCTGATAAACTTACTGTAATACATGACGCTAAGCAAGGCAACAGGCAACGTAAGGGTAAATGGTGAAACATCTGAAGATTTAGAAATTAAAATAGGGTTCAGACAAGGAGATCCTCTCTCAACACTGTTGTTTAACATGGCATTAAAGAAGATAATCAGAGGAAGACAACTAAACAGAGAGGGAAACATATTGTTCAAAAGCAGTCAAGTAGTGGGTTACGCGGATGACCTGGGAATAACAGCGAGAAATTTATTTGACAAAGACATGGCCCATCAACAGACATAAGCCCATTTGCAGACGGACCAATAACAAATGAAAATTTAATACAAAATTTAAAAAATAATAGTTACATTACAATTATTACTACAGTTTTACATATAGACGATAGAAGTCGGAAGAGATTATTTGAGATTATTTAAAAAAGAAAAAGAAAAATAATAATAATTACATTACATACTACTTTTTTACATTTTTACATTTTTTACATTTTTTTACATACTTATTTACATATAAATAATAGAAACCATTGTATTGAGACCATCCATAAATAATAGAAGTCGGAAGAGATTACTCGAACACTTACAGAACTAAGGAAGGAAATATAAGCAGTGAAATATAAGCAGTGATTAACGCAAATCTACATATCTACATGAATGAAAAAGAGTTCAAAGAAACAACGATAAGGATTACAGAAGCGGCACAAATGATAGGTTTACAAATAAATAGGCGCACAAAATCAAATAAGAGAAAGTGAAATTGATACAATACTGGGGAGAATATAATTTGAGAAATTAGAAGAGTTTGTCTATCTAGGAGCAAGGATAACGAGAAGGTGCGAGAAAGAAAAGAAATCGAAGCGAGAATTAACAGGGCTAACAGATATGCAAAGACGATGAACCACCTATTAAGGACAAAGTAGTTATCGGAGAGCGCGGAAATACGAATTTATATGACGATACTGAGACCACCAGCATTGTATGGCTGTAAAACATAGGCATAAAATAAGAACATTGAAGAGGCACTAAGAAGATGGGAAAGGAAAAATAATCAGGCGGGTAGTAGGATGGATACATAAGAAGAACAAACGAAGAAATATATGCTATATATCAACACACCAAGATGGATGAGGTAATAAAATCAAGAAGACTAGCCTTGTGCATATAGAAAGGATGACGGAAGAAAGAAGGCTCCAAAATCGGTCAGTCAACAAGAAGTTCAATTTGATTTGATTAAAGGAACCCCTTCTATTTTGGGGTTGTCCCAAATTATTGTACAAATACAATTGATCAGAAGATCAAAGAGACAATTTCCTTTATTACCGTACGAGAGCTACTCTGGGATTTCACAAATCCCATTAGGCTCCTACAACACCCCTTCACCCTCTTCCCGTATGAGAGCTACTCTGTGACCTCACAAGTCATACTAGGCTCCTATATTTCTACACCCTTTGTTTATTTTTCAGGAACACTAACGTAAATACTTTAAAACAAACCCCTTCGGACACCACCCTTCTATCATCGGTATGAGATCCGCACCGACCAGTCCTATGGGACCCTTGAGAGACTACACTGGAACAAATATGTTAGATTTCTGCGTTTTTTTGACTTTTCTTGTATATATCCTTTATCAAAGACTGGGTTACAAATAAGCAAAAAAGACAAACGGGGGTTCAAAGCTTCGGGGTTTTTCACCAATTACAGAAAATTGTGAATTTTCAACGCTCGGCATCATGACACAAGGAGGTGTCAGGAGGCCGTATAAGACATACTTAAGAGAAAGAGGCATAGAGCATTGGAAAAGTAAAGCTAAAGATATGAAGTTATGGAAAAGAATAACAAACTTGATGATGCATATAATTAACTGTATTTTTCAGAACTTATAAGAGAAATATTTTAAAACTAACGGATCTTCAGGGTGTTCTCAAATAATTTCTTCAGGGACATTATAGTTTCTGAACAAATTTTCCTAACAACGAATTTGTTGATAGATGCATGCTTTTGATACACATATAACCAATATAACCAACTGTACTTTACGGAATTTAAAAGGGGAATATTTGAAAACTCATGGAGATATGCAGGGTGTCCTCAAATAATTTTTCTAAGGACATTATATTATATTATATTTAGTGATGATGGATACAAGCTTTTGCTTATTATTTATTAATTAACTGTAATTTACAGAACTTAGGAAAATATTTTAAAACTCATGAAGATCTACAGGGTGTCCTTAAATAACTTTTTAAGAGCATCATAGCTTTTACAACAAACTTGGCCATGCATCCCAGCGTTTTCTTAAAAATTTAAGATATTAGTTTGGAGATCTCCCTTTTCTGGACTAAATTTAGTTAAAAGTCAGCCATTTTTAAGTTTTAGGGAGGAGACCTTTAGCTTTATTATTATAATTCTTGTAGCAAACATGAAAAGTCCTTTTCACGAGGATACTCGAATCCTCATCCATCAAGCCTTCAAACATCAAATTACAAGCAAACATCAAACCAACAAGTACACCTTTTATGTCATATTTAACAACACTCGACCGGACACGAATTTTGCAATACAAAATTGCATTGTCGTTTCTTAACCTATTTACCTACCTATAATTCCGTTGCTTCTTAATTTACAAAAGGTCATTCATGTTTAGCCTTTCATCCAAAACCATCATGTCAACAGAAAATACAAACAACTCACATAAAAAAATTTTGTCCGAAATCGTCTCAAAACCAGAAACACACATCTAAAATACGATTAAACGAGCCGAATTTCACACTGAAACTGAACTTTTCGATAAACTATGGTCAGTTTGGGTTTTTTTAAGAATAAAAAATACGATAAAAGTATTAAAATATAAACAGAGTGACTAATAAAAAGGCGTAACGCAGGACCGGAACTGAAGAAATCAATTCCACAACTAATTCATAAAATGTCTCATTTATACTAATTATCTTATTTATTTATAATTTAAGAAATAAAAGACTTATCACGTATGTCGATAATCTCGCGAGAAAAATAACACACGTGACCTTGCCGGTTTCTACTTAACCCGTAAATAAAATCATAAACGATAAAGAAGCTGTGCATTTGTAATTTAAAAAAAATGCTAGAGAGTTAATGCCCAGGTTGAAGGATTTTCATATCGATTATAATTGTTTTAGCGATTGAACAAAGAACGATTATAATGCCATTAAACTTTGGTTTTTTCGATAACGTACTAAAATCTTGAATTAAATAGAAAAAACGTAGCGTTTAAATTCAAGGCGAGAATTACGTAATCGAGTTTTATGTTCGAAAATATTTGTAAAAATTCAGATTTATGAGGGAATATCAAAGTTAGCCATGAACTTAGTTCGAAGATTGTGCCTCGAATTTAAAATTTTCAAAGCATTTTGGATGATTTCTTGATTTTCTGGATTGATATTGTCAATACAAGCGAAGTAGGCTTTGACTAGTCACCTTACTCTATTCGTTTGTTAACATCAAAACTGACAGATGTTTTAATGTGACATAACATGTTGTTTCCAGATCGCTCTTTTGTTTCCATGCTCATCCAAAGCTTCTTTTATTTAAATTTTCCTATCATCAGAACAACGCTGAAAATCTCGAAAATTATCGAATTTGCCCGAAAAACGCCTCTAACAAAACTGAAAGTGAACTAAATGGGGAATGTATTGGTGTAAAAATATACATACAAAGTTCTTTCGTTTATTGTAATTAATAGCTCCAATTTTGAGATGAATCTAAGCAAGTCATATACAGGGTGTTCCGTTAAAATTGACTTAAAAGTGTTTTAATTAATAATAATAAACCTAAAACGCCGATGGAAGGCATCTTTGAATACTGTAACTATCAAATTTCAAGAAGCAAGCCTACTCTGATATTCTGAAAGGTGCAGAAAGGTGCAAAGCAATTTTGTCGGTTCATTTAATACACTTAAGTTCAGTTAAACAACCTTAAATGACAAAATCTAAGGTTATTAACACTTCTAAATTTAATATTTACAATAATTATTAATTCAGCAACAACAGGAAATTATGAAAAAGGAAAACCTTGTATTTCCTTCTCAATTTGTTTTGATCAAACAAGGTTATTTGAATTTTTAATTAATTAGGTTATTACGTTTTGCAGAAATGTTCTTCCTCCTGTTTAAATTCTGAGGTGCAATTTAAAGGTAACGAATATTTTCTTTGTGTAAATGTGTTATTATCAAAATCACATTAGGTGAACGTAATTACGAAGCAATCCGATTTGTGTGTTTTTAATAATATTGCGGGACGTTTCGCGTGTATTATAATATCGTGTAAGTTGTTTTGTTATTCTTTGTTATTAATAAACACGAATTAAGTGGTTATAAGCGATACTCAAGACAAATAACAATATCAAACAGGTAAACAGTCGTGACGTTCTTGGAAATTCTTAAATTCTTCAAGATATTGTCAGAGAGGGGGCACCAACACCAACCAGACTTAATTTTTGTATGGTATTTCAGAATCGGAATTAAGTAAAAACAAAATATTTAGAAAAGTAGTAAAAATCAATGTCCTGCATAATTTAGAAGTTTTTCAAATATAGGTACGGTGTGTTTCATAAATTGTGTGGATCGATAGACATATTGCTAATATAATTTTCCACCTAAAACCAATTGTAAACACATACACATACAAATACATACGGCTGAGTTTTTAACAAACCTAACCGAACCTTAAACAATCGTCATTGAGGAACTAATTGCAGCTGCGTGCTGGTAAACACTAATATACAGGGTGGCCCTTTCCTTAGAATGTTTATATAGCGTCCTATATTAAATTGAGTGGTCGGCCACTTTTTTAAGCTCTGTCAAGCATCCCAGTTTGCTTTCATCGACATCCTGTATATCGGCACTGGTCAACAATCTGGGTCCCTACTGGTGTGCTTTTCTATTAAAAGAACTTCCCTGACTTACCTCTAACCTGTAAGTATATTTGGTTGCCTAACCTTGGGACCCAGATAGTTGACTAGAGCCGAAAAAGGCATTATATGAAGATATAACAAAAGCAAAAATAAATGAAAAGGCCTTCAATAAAACTGTTCAACCTTGCAGAAAGATATGTTTTATGACTGTAAATATTTGGCCCATCTGAAATACACAGATGGCATGGTTTCAATGGCAAAAGACGAGTATGAAATACATATCACGAAGAAAATTATAGGAAAGTAGAAAAAAGTTTGGGAGACCTATTTCAATACTGGATTGAAAATGATTGAAGAAGGAAGAAAATGCATCAAAGGAAACGGAAATAAAGAAAACATCAGATTGCATAACCTCAACTTACTCTTAAACATTTTCAAAAAATCATACTTTATTAAGGTTCAGGCATACCTTCGGATACTAACATCAGCCAGCTTTATTAAAATTTTCCATTAAAGATTCTTATGATCCGAAACACGTATTTGGTAATTTAGTGTTGTTGTTGCTTTTTAGGACATTTTCAACTATTTTCACTAAATCGGACCATCGACTCCATTTCAGATTCAATAAGGCACGAATTGAATTCGTAGAGTGTTAAACAGATGAGGTCGCAACTTTTACGAACGGATTGTCGATTGTCGATTGTGGACGGGGTTTTCACTAGGTTACTAGCCCAGTAAATTCACTTCGACTCTATGATCTTTTGTGCACCCCTTAACCTTTCTCCGTCAAGTGGTATATCCGTGCCCTCAACGAGCTTTAGGGTGTTACTTACCACGTTTTCGTGTGTGAGAACTGTCCCACGGAAATTTTCCCCGAAGAGTTGCTGTCTGCTACGATAAAGCACAGGCCAGTCAAAGATTACATATGTGCGAGGCTGTTTCCTCTTCTTCTTCATATAGCCTGCAGAGTGCGTTTCGTCTGCCTATATCTGTTTTTTGTAGATTCTTCTTAAATGGCAGTGGCCTGTAACAAGTCCCGCCAGCCGTCTAATCTGAGTACGTCAGTACGAACTCATAAAAATCCACAACCCATAAAAAACCGTTTCATGAAAGGTCCCGAGTTCGAACTCACCCATGGTCATGCCTGGATAGATCTGAAGTGTACCATTTGAACGTGAAGTTTAGAAGATCCATGGTTAAATGGTCATGCAGTCGACACTGACAAATTTAATTTAAAAAAAGGTGTTTCAGTTGGCTATAATATGGTGGCGAGTCTTTGCACATCGATTGGCAATTATTGCCAACTGGGCGAGTTAATTTATTTGACAGAGCGTTAATTCGTAGGCTATGTGACGAATGAATGATTCTAGTAGCTAAAAAGCTATATTGCTGAAAATATAGAGAAAGTGTGACCTCTAAGGGTATTGCTCGATTTGCGTACCATTAGCCCGTAAGTTAAATTTGAACTTTCAAATATTGTTAGTGATGAGAAAGAAGGGTAAAACTTTTCTTATTGCTTAATCGCACTGTATATTAAGTAGCATTATTATTATTGTTCTGTTATATATTGGACGATACCTGTACAGCGGATTTTCAACATCTTACCACGCGTCCATTACCATGGTGGTTTAACATTACTACGCTAGAAATTTGCAGGAGTGAGAGATCTTCCGCCCCTAGTAGTGGATTTACTTGTGCTAAAAATAGTTTTTTCCCACGACCATATAAGAAAGTCGCTCCTAACGCACAACAAACTAGGCGCGAAAGTTGACAATATCACCCGTGCGATTGACTTTCGCAAAACAAATGAACAACCCGTGCGATATGAACACGTATAGGGATATATCGCACAGTTTGAAAAATGACGGTCGTTTTACCTGAACTGTCAATGTTACTTTTTGACATGTACATTTTTGGTCTTGGGAAAAATAGTGTTCGTAACTCGTTCGAAAGGCAAATATCTCCGCTCGTGTTTATAAATATTTCTACTCGTGCTCCGCTACGCTCCGCACTCGGATATTTATTTATAAACACTCGCTTGATATTTGCTACTTTCGACACTTGATACGAAAATAACTATATTTTGTATTCGAAAACTAATATCTTTATTTTCCTTAGTAATCTAATCTGAATCGGAAATTGAAACAAAGAACTCTGGCGCACGAGGCAAGTATACTAATTTCGACATCACCCAGGTCCATAACTGCATTCAGTAGTCATCGCGTTATTAAACAATAAAATAAGTAATAGTATAAATACGAGCCCTAACAACTGTATATTGAGACAAAATAAAATACATATATAAATCAGGTATTTGACAGTTTATTTGTTTTTCTAATAATTTTTTTAATTTAATACTAAGTAACTAGTTAATTAACAACAACTGGGGCCAATCAGCAACACAAAAAATAAAATACTTATTCTATCATTTCTAATTAACAATAAAAATGTTCATATTGTGTGGCAACTAAATATTGGGACATAGAACGAATTTTTATGTCTAAAATGGAGTAACTTCGCCCTTAGAGTTTATGGCCGCTCGAATTCGGTTGGGCATTGACTCAACTAAGGATCTGCAGGTTTTAGGAGTAAATCCATTCCAAATTTGTTCTATTTTAGCTTTAAGTTCCGGTAATGTCCGTGTTGGTTGTTCCTCAATGTTTGTTTCATTTTATGCCACACTGTTTCAATGACATTGAGGTTAGGACTATTGGAAGGCCAAGAAAGAACATTGGCGTTGTGGTCGCCAACCACTTTTTTGTAATTTTGGCCGTATGACAGGCCGCCCCATCCTGCCGAAAAATGTCATTTTCGCCAGCATTTAACTTCGCGATACTTGGTAGCAGACTGTTTTGCAGTATTTGTTGATATTTCGCAGCATTCACTGTGCCATCAATAAATTCAAAACATCCTAATCCTGAAGCTGTCATGCAGCCCCAAATCATCACTCCTTTAGGAAATTTTACCGTATGTTTTAGGCAATACTTGTGGAAAGTCCCATGTTTAGTGGGAATCACGCGTTTGCGGTGATCACTAACACATACGTCGCATTTTCATTCGTCGCTAAAAATTACTCTGGACCAATCTTCTACCGACCAAGATAGTTCCAGAGTAATTTTTAGGCAGCGATACGTTTTCGAAAATTAAGAGCAAAAGCGTTACTTCAAAAGTCAAGGTAGGCTTTGTTGTTTATATAATGCGATCTTCAAAACTTCCAAGTAAAATACCTCAAAAACAAATCCACGTTGATATCGTAAATCAACAATAGCGTGATATTAATCTATTCAAGTTTTCCTTTATGAAAATTGTCGCTACTATCTTTCCTGCGAATATCTTTTTTAATAAATAAAATATTGGCAAGAACAGTTTTGTTGTCTGGGCAACCATAGTAAAAATATACTCTTGCTTCTTCATTGCCAATAACAAAGGCTTCAATCTATTGAGTGTAGTATAGTATACAACTGTTGCTGATAAATCTTCCAAAAGTGGAGCAGCAATATGTACTTCAAAGGTAATTCTTTTGCAGGTGGTGCCTTCTTCTACTCATATCTTCTGCATTTGCTTCTTCTCCTTTGCCTTATTCTTGTTCTTCTTGTTTTTCTTCTTCTTTCCCTTATAACTAAAGTCAAAATTGTTGACCGGTTACTAATCCATAAGTACGAGACTCTTTGACACATATGCTAGGTAGAAAGCTAACCTCGCTCATCATTGAAGGAGAACGTCTACCCATAGCAAGATTAACAGTTGTCAAAGGCCTAGCATGACTTCTGCAGCAATTTTGTAAGTAATAATTTATTAGACCGAAAAACATAGTTTGGAAATATTTCACCATAAAGACAACGAGGCCTGACGAGAAGGAAGGGGTGACGGTGTGTTTCCCCCAGCCCGATGTTTTTAGGGGCCCACATTTTCTAAAAGGTCGTAGTTTTCTCAGATTTATTTATAATAATGCGAACGCTACGTTATCAAGTCGCCGATATTTCTTTAAAAAACCGCAGACTTTCTGGTTTGTTTTCTTCAAATTTAAATATTTGCAGTTTTCTGTTTTATTATTATGTGAACTTAATTATTCTTTTATGTTATTTACAAATTGTCCTTTTCATCAGGATCAGATGGATTAAATACATTTTGGCATTAAAATACATAACAACAAAAGCCCAAGGATGATAGCTTAGATTATCCTCTAACTGCCGATTTATCGACTTTTGGACATCGGTAACAACAACAGTTTTAAAAATTCAATAACTAAACAGAAGTCGTATATCTATCTAGTATACTCTATACTGTATACACTTTTGCCTTCAATATAAATCTAGAACTTGTTAGCAGAGTACTTAATGTAATGAAAACTAAATGAATGTTGTACTTTTCGCTTCAACAATATGACAAGTTTCGGCTTTTTCCATAATTTTAAAATAAACACAATAAATTAAAAACCTGCTGCGGTTGTCCGTGTTAAAAATTTTAATAGGCACACTTTTAATTTAACAAGCCAGGATTTATTAGTCTGACTTACATACTCGTATATGAGTAGAAATCAAAACATATGTTACAACTTTCTAGGTGACGTTTAATTAAAATATCAACACAAAAATAGAGCTACTTACATAAAACATTTCAAAAAACGATCGTAAACTGTAAATTAAGCCGGTGAAGTTTTCCTAGACGTTTATGGATGTTTATGTAATTTGCGAAAACATTGCTAATTTTAATTGCAAACGCGTAAGAATTCATGAATGATTGATAGAGAACTTGTGCGACCTTTAAATCATGGACCTCTGAATTTGCATAAATACAATTTTCGGAAATTTCTTGAATTAAGAAGAAATATCCAATTTTGGTCTTTTATTTTGGTACATTTTATTAAAAATATAAATAAATAAACTTACGTTTCTTGAGAACGGTTGTATGGTGCCTGAAACAAAAAACAAAGCTTTCAAAATAAAGAAGCTGATGCATTTGTTTATATTTAAAATGGGAAACAAAAGAAAACTTATTACTAAAAAAAAATAAATAAATATTGGTCAAGTCGCCAACTACGGTCTTAAAATTTTTAACTAATTAAACGTAGGCACGTGACCCCAGAGGTTTACATTTAAATGCAGATTTCGGCTCTCAAAATACTTTCTGCTCTCTGGTACGAAAGACTGCTCATTCAAGATTTTACACCCTCTCTTTGCGATTCTGATGCCCAGAGGCACGTATAGTTAACAATTACAGACGTTTTTACCTTACAATGTTGATTTCTACCATAAAAATACAAGACAGTTTCTCCTTCAATATTAGCTAGTTTACGGAGCGAGTGACTGCTTATTATTATTTAATCAGTATTTTACTTCACTCTAAGATTCTGGTCTCCAAAGGCATGTGGAGTCAACTTGTAAAAGTCAAATGTTGATATCTGCCATAAAAGTGAGAAAAATTTCAATAATTTAACGCTGAACAAAAAAACTGATAAAATTCGCTCAGTGTTGGTCCCCAGAGGCATGTATAGTCGACAATTATAAAGGCTTTACTTTGAAATGTAGATTGTCCAAAATAATCTCTCAAACTACTGAGTAGCGGATGAAATGAACGCCTCTTTATTTTTATTTAGTATTGTGATAGCCACCTGCGCGTTTTAATTTTCTATATTTCAGGGATTATATCTTAATGTATTTCCTTTTATTTAAAGCATAACATTAGGGGTGTTTTTTTTTTGACAATAATGTGGCAAGAAAGTTAATTTTATTTGGAAACTAAACAATATCATAAATTCTCGGACTTAAAGCAGGGAAATCACCGTCCCTTTTGCAAATTAGTTTCGCCGCCTATATGTAAACAAGCGGACTCACACATATCACATATCAAATTAAAAATCAATTTAAAATATAGTATTAGGGTTTTAACTCAACTATGAAATTTATTAGTTTTGGGGCAAGTGTCACTCAAGGGAACGTCTTTATACCAAGAGAACGTGTAATCACCGATGTGCGCGGATTTTTCAGTATAAATGCGAGATCAAATTTTACCACATCATCCAGTCTTGATTATCTAGTCTATCTGGAATTTTGATTAGTATGCTGATTAGTGCATCTAATTACTGAAATGTATACAGTTAGTTGTATTGCACTTTGTTGCTTTGAATTAACTGGTAGAAATTCTTCATATTACGTACACCGCGGTAAAGCATTGCTTTCCGAATTGCGTGTATTGGTCAAAATGGTGAAAATACCGTAATTCCGATTGGGGGGGGGCTCCCAGAAATCCAAATTTAACACACAACGTAAAAGTTAGCAATATTAATATACTTAACGTATTCAAGATTGGACTTTATCGAAATTACATTATGGTTGCCCTGTTGTATGTGCCAATCACAAGTAATTACAACCATACGACAATTCTGACTAATCAAGGATAGGGATAAACATCCCGTACAATTGCGAGCTACCTAGTACTCGCACATTGTGAGTTGTACATAACGTACATTCTCGTTACATGAGGAGCAACGCTTGCTCATGTAATTTAGAGTTATGCATAGCGCATATACTCAGTTCCAGGGAAATTGCAGTCTCGTCAAACTTTAAAGGTTGGTTGTAATACCACCTTTGGCTCCGGCCGCGTAAGATTGATTTTAACATCAATCCCTCAAAAGATCGATCTTGTGTCGCCTGGGGTGTACAAGTAGTTTGAGGACTTTTAGAGTGTAAGAGGTGTAATTGCTTTTTTATGAGTTTCCTAATATCAGTTTTGTTATACCCACTCTTAATGAGATTGTCTTTGATATGGGCTAACTCGACGTGAAAACTATCGGCTTGGGACACTCTGATAGCACTATGAACGAGAGAATTGATTGCGGAGTGTTTTTGTGCCAGATGCTGACGTGAATTGGCGTGAAGATACCTATCCGTGTGTATAGGTTTACGATAAACTGAGTGTGCAAGATGACCACTCCGTTTACGGATTACGAGGACGTCGAGAAAAAGGAGAGAAGAATACGATTCTATTTCCATTTGAATTTGATAACAGGGTGCTGATTTTTAAGATGTTCTAGGAAGGAAGCAAGGCTATGTCTTCCATGGGGCCAGAAAATAAAGTGTCATCTACGTAACGGGACCAGACCTTGGGTTTTAAATCAAAGGATTCTAGGGCTATTATCTCGAAAGATTTCATAAAGATGTTTGCAACCACCGCAGAAAGGGGAGAACTCATAGCAGCGCCTGTTACTTACTTATGGAATTGGTTGTTAAACAAAAAATATTTGGAGGAAAGGCACTTTTCAACGAGAATGGCTAAACTTGCAGGTTTGCCGTCTTTAGCTAGTAACTGTTCGATGATAGCTACTGAGTCAGGAATGGGGACCTTGGTTGGGAGAGACGTAACGTGAAAACTGACAATCAGGTCATTAAGGTCTATTGTCGATGATGTTTACAAACTGGGAAGAATTTAAAACATGTGAAGAAGATATGCCTTAAGAATACAGCGAGATATTTGGCCAGGTTGTACGTGGGAGAATTTATGGTATTAACAATGGGACGGAAAGTGATCCGGAAGACCATAGAACCTTGGCAGTTTGGATTCACGGCGTTGAATATCCTGTGTTGAGTTCTTCTGTCTCAACAATGACACGGTTCGAACCCGGAAGACACTGACCGTGGAAGTCTTCGAATTCATTATAATCACCTCTACGGGGAGGCATACTTCTAAACATTTTACAGTAAAATAAGAATTTCAATAGTTGCATGGCAAACGAAATACTAGTTATTTTTATTTAGAATTAGCTTTCCTTCCATTGCAATACTGTCTCCAAAGCCATGAATAGCAAACAATTACAAAGATTTGCGTATAAATTGAAATTTGCGTGATTTAATTCATCTTCAGTATTTAAAGCTGGCCTCAACTTTTAAACTAACTGCACGTCAAATATTTCGCGCAGGGTAAGTGTTGCTGATAAAGATGCTGCCATATAATATACCTCCGGGGATATGTACCAGAAACTTAAATTAAACGTTGAATATTTTGAAACCGCTAATACGTAATAATAAATGTTAATAGAAAAATCCAATCAACAAATTCTATAAACATCAAGATCTCTTAAATTTTGAAGAGCTAGTTTAAGAATTTGGCCATGGGCGTGTTGTTCTTGTAATCGACTGTCCTTTTAACTTAAAACGATGTTCGGTTAGTTGTTTACAATATTTCTCTCAAGGTCAAGTCATCTAGGTCAAAATCTGCGATGTTTCGTTACCTCCAGAAAAAGGATTTCGTGGTTAAGAGACTTGAAACCAAATCCCACCTTGCTCTATTATGTATATATTTACCTTAGTTTAAGAAAAGGTATTTCATGCCTTTATTTCGTTATAAATAACATGTATCTAGTCTTAGTTATACAATCATGAAAAGTTTAAACACTAGAAATTCAGAAAAAAATATGAAGGAGCGCTAGTCGTCCTTCTAAACTAACTTATGGTTTACCCACGGTTAATAAATTTGATGTGATGAAACAGATTTCTCTTTCATTGGGCTTTGAAATCAGATAACTCATTGTAGATGCAGAACTACAACAACATAAATCGAAAGAGACCTTGACCTGCGTAGGTCGTATTATTATGAAAACGCTTCCTATTTAAGATTTTTAAAAGATAGCGGTTAATCGGTTAATCAGCTACTGTTACTGTTAGTTATAACGTTATAAGTTATAAGCTATAAGAATGACGTTTTTTGCCGTGTGAGAACAAGTTTAAGAATACTAATTCCCGTAAATGCATGTAAAAGAAAACAAAATAAAAAAAAAGTAGTGAAATAAAGGTGCAAAAGTAATTACAAATCAAATATGAATCTCAATCCCTAATATTCAATCTCTGAATATAAATTTTAAATTTACTTTCTTTGATGATTCAATTCAGATTATTATTTAAATCTCGAATGAAAACCTAAAATTCTGATTGGAATCTCAGTCACTATTCGATCTTCAGTTACAAATTCGAGATTCAGTATTCAAATGCACAGTACAAATTCAGTTTCTAATTTCGAATGTCAACCTGCAAATGGGACTCAAGATTAAATCTCAACCCATATTTAATCAAATACAAATTCTTGAACTTTGGTTTAGTCCAGTTTGAATTAATAATTAAACTCGAATTATCATTTAAATCTCAAGCAAACTCCTGGATTCAAGTTGAAGTCTCAATCCATATTACAACTTCATATATAAATTAAATATTTAATCTTCAGATAAACAATCCGGATTCAAATTATGAGTCCCAAGTAATCGTTTGACTTTAATTAATTGAGTTTTGAGTTCAGATTCTGACTATGTTTGATCTTCGAATATAAACTCAGTCTTTTGCTATACAATCTTGATTCAACTAGTGAATCACAAATAATCACTTAGTCCAATCTGAATTAGCTATTTAAATTCAGATTTTTATTTAAACATCGGACAGAATCCTGAAATTGCGTTTCAAGCTTAAGTCTCAATCCATATTCGATGTTCAGATATAAACTACAAATTCAATCTTCAAATCAACAGTCGGGATTTAAGTTCAAATAATCACTTGACTTTGGTTAAACCAGTCTGCATTTGATGTTTAAGTTCAATTATCATTTAAATCTCCAAATGGGATTTAAATAGAAAGAATTTCAATCCCTGCTTAAGCATCAGATATAAACTTGAGATTTAGTCTGTAGGCACACAATGCAGATTAAAATTTTGAATCATAGATAATCACTTGACTTTATTAATTAATCTAGTCTGTATTTGAATCGAAGTTCTAGTTTAACTATCGTATAAATTCCTTAAGTTTGATTTGAAGATTGAATTTCAATCTATACTTCAACTTCAAATATAAATTCCAGATTTAGCCTTCAGGTAAACCGTTCAGATTTAGGTCGGCAATTGCAAATGATCGCAATCGAGCAGTGGCGGCTGGTCCATAAGCGCTGCGACACTGCAGCACCCCCAGAACAAAATACGAAAATTAATTACCTATTAAATTTGTACTTGAAAATATCAATAATATAACAATCATTCAATATTTTGCATAATTATTACATAAATTTAATTAATTAAACCGCTTTTAAAAGGAATTATTTTAACCGAAGCTGTAGATTCCATTCAGACAAATGTAATATGTATTGTCGAAAACGTACGTCGCGTCGGTGAAAGTCCCGCGGAGTTCCGAGACACTGCAAAATGTAGTAGTGTCAAAAACATACATTTCTCTGCAAGTTTCGCGCAGGCTTGTTAGTTCTTAATAACACACGGTAATAGCAGCGCGAACGCTGCTTTCTGTACAGCCGGTACAGCGTCATCATTGTTCGCCAGGAATTTGTAAGCAAAATAACCGACCCGACTAAGCAGCGTCAGCTTATTTGTGATTTAATTTGTATGTTTTTATTCAGAGCGAATTAATCTTTCATATAGGTACGTAGGATAATATTCTGTTTTTTTTTTCTAACATTTAAATATTTGTTACAGAAAAATACAATTAAATAATAAATATTATTTTAAATATGTTATGATGGATATGTTACTGTTGAATATATTTAAAAAATTACATTTTACCAATTGTCATTACGTGAAAAAATTTAAGCAGTTAGTAAAAACAAAATAGTTATTTATGTATTAAGGGCGTAAGGATATCGATTTTAGCCCACGGTACATAACATACAATATTTTTGGACGGACGAAGATTTTATTTAAATTTTTTGATTTCTAATTTCTAATAAAAATTTTCTAATGGCATTTTTAAAAATGTCAAATTGACGCATTCACCGCAAGAGTGATTTTACAAGTTAGGTATATAAAAATTGTTTTGTAATTAAGGTAATCTACTTTTTTATTAATTTGTTGCGGGTTGCGGGCGTAAAGTGCGTCCGCGGTCTACAATAATTAACTTTACGCCCTTCTTCGCGGGCGTAAAGAAATAACTTTCCGCCGGGGAGTGCAAAAAATATTTTACTAGATCTTTTAACAAGGACTGGCATGAAAAAATAAAATGGTTGCCTGGTTGCGAAATTAGAAATGCTCTATTTTGTTTTCCTTGCTTACTTTTTGACTAAGATACTGTATTGGAATGGGTGTGGCTGAGAATGGATTTTATATTTAAATAAAAATTCTTTTTATTTCATTTTCCTGTAAGCTAATTTTTTTATGAATTGAGTACAATTTAGATTTGATTTGTTTTACTTAAAAAGCACATTAAAAATATCAAGGATCGTTACTGGTATGTATATTTCGAAAGCTACAGCACCCCCAAGATTTCCAGCCACGAGCCGCCACTGCAATCGAGTCTGCATAATATGATGTTTGAATCCAAATGATCAATTCGAATGCTAACCTGGAAATGGGTTTCAAGATTTAATCCCACTCTATATTTGATCTCTAAATATAAATTTCAGATTCAGGCGCACAACCAGGATTTAAGTTGTAATTCACAAATAATCAGTTGATTGTGCCTGCACGTATCATTGGAATCCAAAATCTTGTTTAATTTTGTTTGAATCCCTTAATTTTGGTTTGAAGATTGAATCTCTATGTGTACTTGATCTTCCAATGAAAATAAATTTGAAATTCAGTTTCCAGGCACAATTTGAATTAAGGAAGTTAATCACGAATGATCATTTGACTTAGGTTAATCAGGCTATTTCAATCCAAATACTAACTTAAATTTCGCATGAATTCCTAAATTTGGGTTTGAAGATTGAAGCTCAATCTATACTTAATCTTCAAATATAAATTCCAGATTCCGTCTTCAGATATCTAGCTCCAATTTATGTGTTAAATTACGGGTAATCACTGGACTCTGATTAATCCAGTCTGAATTAGGTATTTAAACGCAAATTTTCATTTAAATCTCTGACAAAGTCCTAAAATTGAGATTCAAGTTTAAGTAAGCCTCAATTCATATTCGATCTTCAGATATAATTCAACTTCAGTCGTCAGATATGACGATATGACAAATAATCGCCCGACTTTCGTTAATCCAGTCTATGTATGATGTTTGAATCCAAATTCTTAGTTAAATCTTGAATGCAACCTAAAAATGGAATTCAAAATTGAGTGCCACAGGTGTGAATGCTGAATCATGAGTGATAGCTCGACTTTTGTTGGTTGAGTCTACAATCTACAGTTGATATGTTTAAATCCAGAATCTCGTTTAAATATTGAATAAAATCAGGACCCATGTTTAAGTCTCAATCCACATTCGATCTTCATACATACATTTTGGATTAAATCTTCGGATCCACACAAGTTTAAATTCTGATCACGAGTGATAGTTTGACTTAACTTAAGTCTGCGTTTGATGTTTGAATCCAAATTCTCTTTAAAATTTCGTATGGATACCTAAATTTGGGTTTGAAGATTTAATCTCAATCTATACTTGACCTTCAAATTCGTATTCCGAATTCAGTCGTCGGATACACAATCCTGATTAAGTTTTGAGTTAAGAATAATCACTGAACCTTGGTTAGTTCAATTTGCATTTGCTATTTAAGTTCAGATTCTAATTTCAATCTCGAATAGAAGTACGAATTTGAATCCACAACTGATCGAATAAAAAATATGACTGGTGGTTTAATATAAAACTCAAATTATAAGATAAATCATTCTCTTCGGTTAGAAATTTACAGTTATTAGTTGAATTGTTAATAAATTCTCCGACGTCTGATGCGCAGCAGAGGAGACATCGATTTGTATACCAGTCATTTTGTTCTTTTTTAGGATAAAGTAGATGCCTAGCAGTGTATATTTTTAGATTCAAAACAATGAAGAATGCAAAAAGACTATAATTAATAAGAATTAATATTGATTTGTGTTTCTAATTAAAACTTAACTTCCAAACCTTGAGGACTGAAACAGGAGGTTCGTTCATACAATGCAATGCAATACTATAAATACAAGTCCTACGACCCTTCAGTTAACAATTGCAGGTTATCATAAAAAAACTCCTATCATTTATTTGTCACAGCAGAATATTGTACTAATGACACCATTTCACCAATAATCGCATCCTAGAAAGCGATTTTCTAACATGAAACGGGAATAATAACGAAAGTTGCAACGGTTGATTATGTAATATTATGCTTTAATCAAACAGTTCGTGTGTGCATAAAGTTCTTTACAAACCAGTAAGACTTTTATTATTATTACGTACGTATACTGTGTGGAAAAAATAGGAAGAAGTTGTTATGTTAACTGAACACACCCATTTATAAACTTGTCATTTACTTAATGCTGTTGCTTCAGGAGTATATTCGTTGTTTATTTTAATAAATTACTGATTCGAATGCTTATATTGCTTTACTACTACCTATTTCATGAAACTGCCGAAAATCTGAGCTCTTCAGGTTGGATTCGGAAAAATTCGAACTTCCTTTGTCTAAGACGCAAGATTCGACTTTTTAATCTAAAATTGAAAACTCAGTCCTGAGCTCTACATACGACGTGCTAACCCCTTTAAAATTAAACCCAAGCAAACTTGGAAAATATTCAGGATTCAAATTCCAAATACGAGCTTCGAATCCATGCTTTGGTCTGACTTAAAGGACTTTAATATTTTGTTTTATTCTCCCTCCCAAATTCGAATTATTGGTCTAAACCAAAGATTCATTTTAATCTTTTGTAATAAATACATACAAGTCAATTCAGAATTTAAAAATTTAAAAGAATCCACAAGATTTAAATTTTAATTCGAAATAGTTTCAAAGGTGTTATTGCTTTTAGATGTTAAAGAACTTAGTGGCAACATCAATACTGAACGATATGCAGACATCTTAAACTGTTTACGTGCCAGCATCAAAAATAAACGTGCAGGAAACCTTACAAATGTAGCCTGAACGGTTCAAAATCTACTGGCTCGTATAGGTTGGGAAGTCTTACAGCATCCATCTTACAGTCCCGACTTGTCCCCGTGCGATTTCAATGTGTTTTACCCATTAAAACAATCGCTAAACGGGCGGCGGTTCAATTCGGATGCTGAAATCGAGTTTGCTGGTAGAAGAGAATGGTTCCAAAAACAGCCGCAGGAATTTTATCAGCAGGCAATCTATAGACTAGTGCACCAGTGGGACTCATGCCTTAATGTTAGTGGAGATTTCTTTTAAATTCATTCAATAAAAATTGTTGAGTAATCTCCGTATAAAATTGTTATCTCCAATTTCGGATTTCAATATTCGAACTCGAAACTTGAATAATCGATTTGAAACTCAAGATTCGATTCGAATACGAAATTCGCAAGAAATTTTAAACAAACTATAGTTCTTTACTGTTTAATCCAAAACTGAAATCACATGAAAGCTTTCGAAATATTCAGAATTCAAATCAAATCCGATCTTTCGAGTCCATGAAATGTTTCGGATTAAAAATCCAATCTTTAGTTTTGGCAATACAAAGTCAAATTCTTGGAATTTAAGATTCGATCCTTAATTTTATGTAACATAAGTGAATAGTTACTGACAAATTTGAAAATTTAGCTTCTACTAAAATATTCGAGGTGTTAAATCTAACAAATTCTTACTTTCAAATTCGGATTAAAAACTTCAGCCTTGAGCTTCACACCAAAGATTTGAATTTTGGATTAAAGATATTATCTTAAAAATCAGCACTTGAAATAAATACAAAACCAATTCAAAATTGAATCCAAGCCTCGCCTTAAATTCAAATATTCAGCATTCGAATTTGAAATCCATAAAATGCTGAATTTGTTTTAGAAAAACCCAGTCTTCACTTTCACATTCTAAATCGGAATTTTAAACTTCAAATTAAGCATTCGTTCCTATAACTTTAGGATAACTCTTCACTGCCAAATTTACAATCGAATCAACTCGCAGGCTTTCGCTCCAACACAAATTAAGAGTCGTAATTCTGACTTTCAGGCTCAAATTTCGAATTATAAACTCCGCGCTAGAACATCAATGAGGAATTAGTCTCCAATCCAAAATTGTAATCATTTTCTGCATATTGAATGTTAATATCAGAATTTTTAAAATTCCAAGCCGACTTGTCTAATTTATTCTTAATTCACGATTGGAACCTTGAACTTGGCTTCTTCATTGAAAACTCTAATCTGGAATAATATTTATAATACGAATTCAGTTCAAACTCATTAGTCCTGGTGTGGAGGGGATTCGAATTTCGATGGCAAACACTTGAACCACAATTCGCTTTAAATCTGAATTTAAAAAAATAATGATCAGACTCTTCAAAAATCCATCACACTCTTGAAAGACATTTTGGTTTTCAACCTCGAATTCTGAAATAAAGATATTAAAAGTCAGTCTCCAATCCAAAATTGCAATCCATTCTTCAATATTGGATGTTTAAATCAGATTCGCCTTGAAAAATTTCTAATCCATGATTTAAACCTCGAATCTAATTCTTGGATACAAAACTCCAGTTCGAATTTAAATCTACTTCGCAGTTCTATTTCAATTTGCTTTCAATCCAGATTTAACACTCTCTTCAGTAATAGATCAGTCGCATTCGAAGAATCCGCTACCTACTCTCCTTACCTCTATATCTAAATTAAGAACTCTAGTTTTGGTTTTCAATCACAAGATTCGAATTCTAAACACTGAATTGGGATTCAATATTAATTTCGTATTAAAAGCCAATCTCCAGATCAAAATTCCAATACCTTCTTCAATATTGGATATTTAAATCCGAATTTAGATCTACTTCGAAGTTCTATTCCACGTTAATTCACTTCAAATCCGGATTAAACACTCTCTTGAGTAACAAATCAGCACCACTCGAAAAATAAGGATCAGAGAAATCGGACACCCTTCTCCTTCCAAATCTAAATTATGAACTCTAATTTTGAACTTTCCATCGAATTCCTTTCATTTCGAATTCTGTACATCAAATTAGACATTCCAACCAAATTTACAATCCAAAATTCTAACCCCAATGTTGGATATTTAAATCAGATTAGGATTGAAAATTTTTTGATGATTTGAACCTCGAATTTAATTCTTGGATCAAAAACTCTAATCTGAATTTAAATCTACTTCACAGTTCTATTCTACGTTAATTTGTTGTCAATCCAGATTTAACACTCTCTTGTGTAACAAATCAGCATCAGAATTTTAAATATCTGACACCCTTCTGCATCCAAATCTAAATTAAGAACTTTAATTTTGACTTTCAATCGCAAGTTTCGAATTCTGAACTTTAAATTACAAGTTTAAATATTGAATCGAACTTAAAACCCCCAAGGACCACCAACGATTTTTTCGAGAACAAGTTTAAATATTGAGCCGTCTTACATCCACCAACGGACGCCACTGGTGGTTTTCAGAAGCAAAGTATAAATTAAAGTGTGAGTAAATTTCAGCCTTATCAAAGCATGGAATTGCGAATAAACTTCATGAAAGGTCCTAATAATCAAGTCAATCAAAACTGATTTGCAAACTATCGTACGCCTCATCCATCATCCAAAAACAACATTTTAAAAAGCTTTATGCACGTAAAAAACGAGGTAAAAAACTTACCTTTACAATATTGGTACTCGGTTAATAACCTTCAGAGTTTTACTAAAAGATTTTGCCCATTTTTAACCAAAGAGAAAAGCCCCGGTAAAAACCGACCAATCGGCGTGGTTTTCCTAGAGGGTTTCTGGCAGAGAAGAGAACACGCGTAAATTTCACTGTTACTCTAAAACGGCTTCCACCAACTTAAAGCACGAATTTTCAGCTTTGTTTTGACATATAATTCGTTAGCAACTGCAGCAAAAAAACCAAAAGATTCACTTAAAAAGCTCGGAATAATTAGATACGATGCAACGGGTTGACATTGAATCACTACTGTTTTGTTTCGATGTGGTTAATCACAGCCGTCTATGTTAAAGAATCGTAGGATTTTTGGGCAGTTCTTGTCGCCCTTAAAATAAGTGCATTTTTGGATATTTAAACTTGGAAAGAGGGAATCTGTTTTATCAGGGTGCCAGAAAGCTTTGGCTTTATTAAACACCTGCGGTAAAAACAATTTTTCGCATTTTGACAAAAAAAGTGGACTTTTTTTATTAAAAAATCGTAAAGAAAGCAACACTTTTTTTTAACTATTTAATTTTACATTTTGCATTAAGTAAGTGTGCTTTAAATAAAATATTGTAAATTGTCAGTTTGACAACTGTAAATTCTCAATTCCTGTTTATCCTGTTTTGAGGGATTTAAGATGTCAAAATGCAAAAAAATATTGTGTACAACTCGTATGAAAGCATCTTTTTTTCACCCGTTTGATTGATGCACTCCGGCTTCGCCGTCGTGCATCAAACTTCAAACTCATGAAAAAAAGTATTGCTTTCATTACTAGTTGTACAAATAACTATTCCATCTCTGTGATAGATAAATAAATAAATAAGTGAATAAATAAAACAAATAGCAAATTAACAAGGTTGAAGGATATTTATTTTAAATAAATTATACATGTGTTTGATGCCTTTAAAAAAAATAAATTCCTATTAAGATCTCGAAGTAAGAAAATAAAAATTGTTGCTAACTTTCACAAAGCGTATAAAACAAATGAATAAAGCCACCAGTTGAAAACAACATAAGTTAAAACCCTTCTTTAATTTTTAAAACTATGAAAACAAATACAAGAATTTAATTCAAAAATTTAAATACTTTACACGGCAATTTATTTTAAAAAATCCGGGTCTGTATTCGAAGTTTTTCTGTTCCTTTTTGTATTAATCGGGATTCTTAAAAGACTTTGAAAAAATCTTAACATGTCGTCAGATCCGTACATACAAACAAATGAGTCAAGATTCTTCAAAACTTTATAAAACAGTTCCGAAACGGAAACAAAGGAATCTTAGCTACCAACCTTTAATAATGTTTAATATTTTTAAAAAAATTTTTAGTACAGCGAAGCTCTAACATAAATCGTCGTATTTTCTAAGTGTCCGCCTTTCTCTCTTCTTAGGAATTTTTGGGGATACTTTTTCGACAAATTTAACAAAGCTTCCCAATCAACGAAAACAAAATAAAATCTAGTTGAATGTTGGAATCTCTACATACAATGCTCGAATGATCTTTGAAAGTTAAGAAGGCCTCTGACCAATAATTAGGCTCCTAAATTTTTTAATGTAGATTTGGGAAAACAATTGAATGTCTTTGGGGAGATTTTAGACTCTTTTGGGACATTGGGAAGATGTTAAGATGTTAACATTGCCTTAGAATAATCTTATAAATGTTGAAAACTCTAACCTTTCATAGAAAAAACCTTGGAGAAAGGTTTGGGAAGGTTAGCAAGGAATCAGGCCAATTTGATGATTTTTAGGGAATATTTTGGAATTTTAGGAAAACTAAGACATCATTATGATAACCAGAGTACAGTTTAAAACAGATTTTTAAAAGGTATTAAGAAGTCCCAGGAACGAAAAGGCCAAAATATCTTCGAAAATTTCTAAAAAGCTTGAAGATGAGGTAAGCTTTTTGCCTATATTTTAGACCGCTAAAAAATAGGATTCTGAAGCGTTTCCTTTGTTTTATATAAAATTTGGAACAAAATACATTTAAAATCTGGAGAAGATGAAGTTTCCCAACTCAGAAATATTTAGGAAAGTCCAAGATAACCTTCAAATGTTTTTTTTATAGTTCGGTTCTTTAACAGAAAGCTTTTTAAAATGATTCTTTCCTTTTTCCTTTTCCTGTAAACATTTTAAAATACAGGAAAATCAAAATTCGTTTGAGTGAAAATTAAGATAAATTCAGGGGAAACACTTTCAGGTGTTTTTACATTCGGAGATTTCAGAAGTGATGTTTTCTTCTTCCTTTGTATACATTTTAAAATAAAGCCGAATTTACAAATGTTCAAGGAAGTTTCTTTGGAAAAAATTCGGGGACTATTCAACTCATATGTCATCTGTTAAAAATCGACCAATCAAAATGCAACATTTGACGTTTTTGAGCCAATCAAAACGAATTGTATTGACAACTTTCACTCGAAAAAATTGTCGATAAAATTTCACTAGTGATACGAAGCGACAATTTTTTGAAAACAGTTTATTGCTAGAAGAGAGAACAATTTTCATGTAAATAAACTTGAATGTGGACTAATTTATGAAAAATGATTTGATGGAAATGATTTTTTTTTTCGTTGAATAATCCCTCAAATACCATTCGTGGTCAAAGAATTGTAGATTATTTTTGCTGTAAAATCACTCATGTTCCTTTTGTGATTGCGAATACCACTCGTGCTGCGCACTCGTGGTATTCATATGTAAGCACAAGGAATATTCGTGATGTTACAGCAAAAAAATAATCGACAATTCTTTGACCACTCGTGGTATTGTAAGCGAATATTTTGGGAAAATCTAAGGGCACTTTCAGTTGTTTTAACATTCGAAGCTTTAGCAATGCGATTTCCGGAGCGGTTTCTCCGCCCTTTTTTGGTATAAAGTTTGAAATAAAGCGAAATTTAACGTCGCCAAAGAAAGGGTAGATATCTGACTGTAGTTTTGAAAAAAATCGGGGATTCGTTTAGGGAAACCCAAGAGCGCTTTCAGCTGTTTTTACATTCGAAGTTTTAGCAATACGATTTCTGGGGTGATTTATTTTCCTTTCTTTGTATAAAATTTGAAATAAAGCTAAATATAACTTCGTCAAAGAAGGGTTAGATATCTGAGAGAAGTTTGGTAACAATTTGAGGAATAATTTGGGAAAACCTAAGAGTACTTTCAGCTGTTTTTACACTCGAAGCTTTAGCGATACAATTTCGAGACCATTTCTTCCTCTTTCTTCGTATAAACTTTGAAATAAAACAACAGTTTTGCAGTTGCGAGATGAATATTTTGGGAAAACCTAAAGGCACTATCAGATGTTTTTACAATAGAATGTTATACGGGAAGCTTTCTCAGCCTATTCCTACCCCTTTTTTAGCAAAACATTTGAAATAAAGCAAAGCAACTAGCTTTCTAAGGAACAAAGTGCGACAATTGAGGAAAATAGGAGAAAATTCGGGCAATATTTCAGAACCCCTAAGGTACTTTCAAATCTTTTTACCACAAAATGCTACACAGAAAGCTACCGACTCGTACCTCTTTTTTGGCATAAAATTTGAAATAAAGCAAAGTAAATAGCTTTCTAAGGAACAAAGTGCGACAACTGAGGAAAATAGAAGAAAATTCGGACAGTATTTGGGAAACCCTGAGGAGCTTTCAGATGCTTTTACAATAAAACAATAAAACATTAAACAGAAAGCTTTCTAAACCCATTCTTACCTCACTTTGGCATACATTTTGGAATAAAACGTAGTTAATAACTTTCTAAGGACAATAAGGACTTATTGGCTTTTCTTTTATTTTATGTAAAATAAAAGAAGTAATATTAAGGCGATTCTGTAAACAGTTTTAGATTTAAATTAGTTAAGAAATATAAATGATCTATAAAACGAAACGTTTCGTGGGTTTTTTAATTTATGTTTCCCTTGCAGGGATTTTAATTATTTTTCAGGCCACTTCTTTATAGAGACGGTGTCCGAAAAGGGTGTTTCTTAATCCTAACTAAGTTACTGGTGCTTAATCATATGCACTCAAAGGTGTTAGCGCAGCGAAGTCCCAAATAATGGGAATATCAGGTTACATTGCGACACTGCAGCATAGCTATAAATGACGACAGAAATATGAAGGAATTCCTATGGGAAACGTAGTTTATGCAGGTTTTTATACCAAACCGATCAGCGAATCACGGCTAAACTTCAGTTTGAAGTTCAAATTGATTTGATAAAAGGAACCCCTTCTATTTGGGGGGTTGTCGAAAATTATTATATAAATACAATGGATCATAAGAGAAAAGAGGCCATTACCCTTTAATTTTACGAGAAGCTACTCCGAGATCTAAACAATCTCGTTAGACTCCTGCAATAATTCTTAACCCTTTCCATTGTACGAGAGCTAATTCGAGATCTTAACAATCTCGTTAGGCTCCTGCAATAATCCTTAGCCCCTTCCATTGTACGCGAGCTAATTCGAGATCTAAACAATCTCGTTAGACTCCTGCAATAGTCCTTAACCCTCTTCATTGTACGAGAGCTAATCTGAGAGCTCACAAATCTCATTAGACTCCTGCAAAACTCCCTGAACTCTTTAATCGTACGAGAGTGTCTTATTAGGTTCCTACCTCCTTTATTATATCGTTCTTTTCAGGAGATTCGCAGTCAAAATACACCAACTCGGTTACAGACACCCGCATTTCGACTACCAGTTATTCGCTGTTCATGAATATCATTGTTTGTGTGAATAAAGCTAATCTTAAAGTTGTACTTTGAACCGTGATTTTTCTTTCCTACCTTTCCTACCTTTATCAAAGACTAGGTCCTAAGTTTCGGAGTTTTTCAGCAGTTACAGAAAATTTGAAATTTTCAACACCCCGCATCGTTACACATAGTTTCGACAACTGAGGAAAAATTGAAGAAAATTCGGGTAATATTCTGGAAAACCTAGGGTACTTTCAAATGTTTGAAAAGAGTGCTTAACACTCGTGGACTGACGCTATACCAATTTTTTTGTCTAAAAATTAAATAATATGTAATAAAAACTGGTACATTAAATTATTTTTGTGTTATTTACAGTAAGAATGGTTTCTGGTTATACAGCCAACAACACACCTATATTGTTATGTTATTATGCAATTTTCCTAAAGGCTTCCAGTCTTTTCTGCATGATGAATATTACAAGCATTCAAACAAAATTTCATATTAAAAGTCAGTCTCCAATGCAAAATTCCAATCCCTACTTTAATATTGGATATTTAAATCAGATTCGGATTGAAGATTTTCTAATCCATAATTTGAACTTCGAATCGAATTCTTCGATCCAAAACTCTAATCCGAAGCAGATTAAGCTTCTCAGTTCTATTCCACGAACTTTGAATGCGGATTTAACGCTTTCTTAAGCAATAAATTAGTCATATTCGAAAATTCGCTACTCTTTTACTTCCAAATTTAAATTAAGAACTCTAATTTTGGCTTTGGCTTTGAATTCACAAATTCTGGATTCTGAACTAGAACAACAATCTAAATTTCGAATTCGAAGCCAGTTCCCAGCCTAAAATTCTGTCCTTCAATATTGGATATGCAAATCAGCTTGAACCTAAAAATTTAAATCTCGAATTCAGTTTTCGAATCAAAAATTCTAATCCAGTTTTCATTTTTTAAAACCATTTTGGCAGAGATAATAATATCGCCTGCAAGAACTAAATTTAAAAATTTGGACTAAGGCATTCAATACTAATGCGTTTTTAATCTAGATTCAAAGTACTAACCCCCCCCCCCCTCCAAATGGTAAATTAATTAGTTAGAAAAATCACAATCTTCGACGTATCTCAATTAATTTGGTTTTTATGTGGACAATTTAAATTATATTTCTATGATTGATATTAAATCAGATTTAATTAATTAATTAAAGGTTCTAATTTAGCTTTTCAAGCTAATTTTCAAAAAATTGTAGCTAATTTCCAACCTTCTGCTGCAGACCTTGATTTCAATACACCTTGATCTTTAAACTGTTTACAAGAAAGATGCAATTTTAACTGTATTAATTATTACCATAGGGTAATTTTGCTTAATTATTTATGATAATTATGTTAACTAAACGCATAATATACGCGTTTAGTGCATCAGAATTGTTACTTTTACCAAGAGAATTTTGTTTTATTATGTGAGACTGAAGCCAATCATTGGATTGTGATTGCTATTATAATTATTTTTGAGACCGCAAGATGCCTACCAGGGGTGAAAACTCTCTGGATCCGTAAATATTCTTATATTAAGTGACTGTGGGAATCAACGCGCGTTGAAACACTTGGCACCCGCAAGTCTAGATTATCGACCGCTCGTTCAAATTTGTTTAAAACGAAAAGTAAGGCAAACATTGGCCTTAATGACGCAGACATTTCTCTAAATCGGTTAAGGTGAACAAAACTAAAGCATGCACTTAGGAGCAATTGCTCACGTTTGGGTAAATCCAAATGATTAAATCCAACAAAATACCAAAGTGCCATCGCGCCCGTTTTAAGTTTAAATGGCAAGGCTCATCCTGGGAATTGGCAACAAGTACACTGCTTCTTTTGTTAGTTTCTTTACGGAAAATAATTTCTGTTCGTCGTTCATTGGAGCTGAATTTTAGCATAGCCTGTATACATCCCAACAATGGCGTTTTTAACACGGGTTGTCCGTAAGGATTTGAAATCGGATGCTGCGTTGTCAAATTGGCCAAATTTCCTTAAGAGCGCAGATATGTATTTTATGGTTATTTTTTTATTAATCAGGGCTAAATTTAAATTTCACATTCGTTATACTTCTAACAATATTAATTATGAAATTAGGTGTTCGTAATCGTACTGCCAGGTTGCCAAGTCATCCAGACTTCCTTAAAAATGGGGTTATTTACAAGATTTGGGGGATTTTGGGGGTAAACGTTTTTATTTCATTACTCAAGACTGCCTTCTATACACTACTATTCTTGAAGTATTTTTAGATTATACAGGATGTTTGTTAAAAAAATACCACCATAAAGCACCTTTCGATTTACGTTTTTCCACCTAAATTCTTGTATTTCAGAAACCGAATTTTTTAACTATTGCCACATTTATTCCTTCTGAGAAAAATTTTAATAACACGCTTAAGAAATTTTTCAAGAATAACATCTATTTAGTCATCTTTCAGTGAAGACATGACTTGGAAAAAATTCGGTCGTTATGAAATTCAAGTTGATTATATTTAATTACGATTAAAGGTAATAATTTATATTACGAAAGTGTGCGTATATTCCGAACGTATCGGAAATCATTAATAGTAGTATTGGTATTGGTATACACAGCTCTAAAAGCCGTACGGAAGTATGTGTAACCACTTCGAACTTTAGCTAATATGATTTATTTTCACCGTATGTTAATCAGTTAAAAATGGGAAATTAATTAAGTGAAATTTGTTAAGAAATTGTCCAGTCGTTATGTAACTTATGTATGCATAAACAATTATCTGTTTGATGGTTAGAAATGGTTTTTATAGAGAACGGGAAGTTCATATGTCTTGTTGAAAAAAAAGCATTAATGTATAATTACAATGGGCAGAAATTATAGCAAAGTAATTAACACAAATTTGTGTCTGGTGAAACAGAAAAAAAAACAGTTGTATAAATTATGATTGATCGGTTTTATGCTGAATTTATGCTTTTGATTTGTGTTTGAAGTCAGTTTTGTCCATAATTAATTAAAGAGTTTAACAATAATCAACAAAGAATTAAATAAACATAAATAAGCTAGTATTTGAATATCAGCACAAATTCCTAACTTTTAAATAAAAACAGGGAAACAAATCCAGAGATGGCAGGACGAGGCTTTTTGTTAAGTGATTTTTTCTCCGGTTCTTTCAACGGACGAAGCCTAAGGTAGAAACTTCAAATGTACCTATACCAGAAAACCTAAGAAAGCTTCAAGGTTTTGTTATATACAAAAGGATGTTTTCTGAAGCATTTACAAAAACAAAAGCGTTTTTCAGTGATTGACTACTGTGCCCATTTAAAACTAGCAAAACATTTAAATCTTTACAGAGACATTATAGTAAATGAAGTCCTTTTGAAATTGATTTTCAAAGACTTTAAGGGACTACAAAGTTTATTTATACGTAAACAGCATCGATATAAATACAGTTTTTGAACTTCGCCCAAATTGCTTGGTCTCGGCTGCCGCCTCGACCGCAACCTTCTGAGCTCAGCACAAAAAGTGCGCTTTCTACTCCTAGTGACGTAATATACTATTATTTAATGAACAATGCTTTCGAGAACGCATCGCTGAATGCAACCGTCATAAAGACGTTTGCGGTTATGTTGTTGATGGGTTTACATGAATGTTAGTTATTTTCTCTAAGATGCATGTCAAATTTTAGTGAGCAATTAATGATAAACAATTACAATTACACATTATAATGGTTACGTTCGGTGGTCCGTGAGGCTTCACAGTGGCACTAAGTTGTCAAAAGCACATTTTATTTAATTAACCGCTTAATAAGAAAATATATGAATGGTAAAAAGCCGTTCGAATTACGGTGAAATGTAAATAAAGCAAAATTTGCCAAAATTCCAGATATTTTTAAAATGTTGTCATAATGGTTGCGTTCAGCGAAACGAGGAAGTTTACAATGACTTTACATTGTAAAAAGCATGGCCTATCAAGATTGAAATATTGTTAATCGCTTGCGAAGAATATAGTTTCAGAAGAGAAGGGGAGTACAAGGCAATGCCTTTAGACAATAAATAAGGCAAGTGAGGTACACCTACGCTTTATATAGTCCGTCTAGAAAGTATCCGGAAAAAAGAAAGCACAATTATAATTTTTCGCTATATATTTTTATTACTCGAATTATAAAATAACAACAAATAATTCATATCATTTACTTATACAACCTCCATTTAACTCCAAACAGTTAACTAAACGTCCAGGTAGACCCGAAACCAGATCATCGCCATAATGTTCGGTGATGGTGGTCCAGGCCTGTAAAACTGACTGAATCAAACCTTCTTTATTCATGGCGCTGCTCGTTCCACTTGAATCTTCTTTAGTCCCCATATGTTTTCAATGGGACTAAGATCTGGTGAAGCTGCTGGCCATAGAATTGTTGCCAATTGATGTTCTTGCTCCAAGCTTGAGTATAGGCAGAAGTATGGCATCTTGCATTATCCTGCTGAAAACGCCGTCCCTCTGGATATAAAGCATGAGCCGCTTCAAGAAGAAAACCATTTAGAATGTCACAATACTTTGCACTATTAACGGTGCCATCAACTATACAGAGAGGTGTAGCACCACGCTGAGATATTGCTCCCCAAACCATTATTTTAGTGGGACTTTCGTCAGATATAAAAACATTACTAAAATTATCTTCTCGAAAACGTTGACAAAAATCTATTCTTCGTTGCATATGTAGAGGTGTCATTGCAGGGATTCTTTTTGGTTTCCTTGATATGTAGCCTTGTCTATTTAGTGACATGCGGACAGTTTCTGGACAGACTTTTATTCTTCGTTGATGTCCAAATCTGTTAGCCAGTTTTCAAAACCCTAGGCGCGGATTTTGTCGTCCTAAGGCCACTAAAGCGTTTAAATGGTTTCCGCGAATCTTACGCGGTCTTCCCGAAACTGTTCTATGCCTCATATCTGTGCCATTTTTTATCCTCTTTATTGTCTCATATACTGCACTTTTTCCGAGTTCAGTCACTTGCACTAATCTTTTAACGTTTTGAAAACCTTTTCTATACAAATATTCCACCTCTTTTCTTTTTTCTACTTGCGACATTATTTCACAAAACTTAAGCCTGTTTACAATCAACAATATTTGACAGATGGTGTTGTCATGCGATTTTGGCCATAGCCTACTATCAGCATAACCTACTTGATGCATTACTTTTGTCTTAGAATGTTACAAAAAAGAAATATATTAAAATTAGGAAAAATATAAAATTCCGGATACTTTCTAGACGGACTATAGATCTGGAAAAGGATTTTGATAGAATTAGCAAGGACGCAAGGAGAATATATAGAAACTAAGAAAACAGAGGTATGGGAACAACGAAGATATGTTTATGATTAAAATATTATACAACAAGACTAAAATTTAGTGTGAACAAGAAATGAGGAGTTACGAGACTTGGAAACAACCAGAGCATTACGACAGGACTGGGCTGGCTGAGTCCGCTACTTTTTGCACTAATTATGGATGAGGCAGTTAAAGAAGGCAAACAGAAGACCAAATAATATAAAGTGGAACATGAAAATGGTTCAGATATCAGAATTTCTCTACGAAGATGAGATAGTGGTGATAGCAGGATCAGAAAAAGACCTACTACAATACAACCTGAATGTATACAACAAGGAAATGCAAAAAGTAGGCAAAGAAAAACAGAGGCCATGATAATAGCAGCAGGAGAAGGAAGGCACAAGGAAGGAAAATAAATAGATCAAGTGAACAAACTTAAATATCTATGAACATATATAAGCAACAATGGAAAGATAGACGACGAAATAAACGAACGAACAGCCGCTGTGGAAAGAACTTTTAACGCCATAAACACACTTTTCTGGGAAAAAAGGGAATAACAAAAGAAATCAAAGTTTATTAAAGCGAATCGTAGACGATCACAGAAAAGCAAGAGAGCAGACTGACAAGCACAGAAATGTGGTTCTGGAGAAAAATAGAAGGAAAAACAAGGCAAAAGAGGATCAGAAACACAACATACAGAGAACAAATGAACATAAAGGCAGTAGAAGTCCTAGCGAAGCAAACTTTTAAAACAAGCTCAGAAGGAACAAAAAGGGTGGGAAGACCAATAAAACAGTGGGCAGAAGGGACAACCAACCAACCTTATCTTCCCAATTGCAACATATGTATTCGAAACATAAACAGTAAAAAAGTGAAATAGAAATAGAATCGATTCCTCTGACTCTCGACAGCCCATCGAACCAATAAGTCTATCTTGGAAGAGCTGGAAATCGAAGAAAGACCAAGCGACTACATAGCCGAGTCATTTCTAAGATACTTTGGACGTAGTACTAGAAGAAATAATGTAATGGAAACGCTGGTAGTACAGGGAAGAATGGATCATTGAAGACCACGAGGCAGATCACCAATGCGGTGGGCTGATCAGTTAAAATCAATAACGAGCCAGACATTACATGAAGCCACTCAAAACGCCCAGGACAGAGACCGGCGGAAGACAATCATCAACTCAATAAAGTTACTCATAGTGTCACTACACCCCTACGAGGGGTTGAAGGAAATAAGAGGGGGAAGAGTATAGGGGTGGTAAATAAATAGTTAGAATGATTGTGAAATGTAAGAAATAAACCAATATTTTGAAAAATTTGTGAAATTGCGTTTAGTAAACCGGGAGGATTCACAAAGATATTACACTGTCAAAAGCACTATGGGTGTTACTACGAGAAACAATATAGGAATCATAAAAAGGGTTTGAGATTCGTGAAACCTGAGAAATAAACCAGGATTCAGGAATTTTATAGAAATTGTCTCAAACTGTGAAATTCACAGTAACATTAGGTTGCTGAAAGCCTGGCCTTGGTAAAATTGCAGAACCACAAATTTACGAAGATAGAAGGTGGCTCCTTACAATTTTCTTGATTTACTCTATGCTATTAAATGCCGAACAAAAACCTTCGATTCTTTAAATAGAAAGTTCAGTTGCCTAAGATTCTGGTCTTCCGGAGCTTTTTAGAACTTAGCCAAAATTTAACACATTTAAAACTAATCTAAAAACGTTAATATAAGGTTGGTGAGTGTAATTTGAAGATTTAATATAATACGAAAGATTAATCGGCGTTCATTCAACCTCTGACTTGGCAAAGGCAATTAACAGACAAGAATAATTATCTGCCATGTGTAGGTCTGTCTTTACAACTACAATTAACTTTTAATAATATATGTTATAATAATGCAAATTATGATGTTCTAAATTCATACAATACTTCAGTGCGGGTTAAGGTTAAACTAATTGCAAGGAATTAAGTGACATTAATTATGGAATAATCAAATGTTCGATTTTCTAATTCCAAGTGATAAAATTAAAAGTCTAAAGTTACCGAACGGGCTTATTTATCAGCTTGATTAGGAGCCCCAAGGATACCAAAATTGTTTTTTTAGTGAGAGTACAATAACCTTAGAATATGCTCCGTATATTTTAATATTCCTTAAATAACTAAACGCTATATACACTTATTATAGGAGTAAATTATATGAATTAAGGATACTCCCAATCAAAAAATTATTTGACGGGAATCGTAGAAAACTATTTTGTATATAAATTGGTAATTTTTCCTGGAAATTCTGAATGTGCTTGGTTCATTACTTATCCCAGAGATCCTGTATGTATGATGATGTCCGCTCTAATAAATATTTGTTAATTTCATTGACTGAACGATGCACAGGACGGAATTATTTCTTTATGTTAACTTGGACTTCCGTTTCTCCTATATATAATTCTGGTCCTCAGAGGCTTGTATAATAATACAGATTTACGTAACTACACTACCAAAGTACTTTCATTTTTAAACTTTAATTGAAGCTCCAGAATTTAAAATAAAGTACGGACGGACAGACATGTTTCCCAGTGTGCCGCAAATATAGAAAGATGTGTACATACCTCCGACGATATGTGTTGATTTGTACGTCAAGCCTTGAATTATTGTTCCCGACGTTGACTTGTTTATTCTGAAATGACACAAGAGATTGAATTAATTGTCAGCATTTTACTGTGAAATAAAGATTAAAAATTCAAAATTAGTTTAGTGGTTAAACACTCGCTTTGCAACCAAGAGGATGCAGATTAGAAACCCAGCCACAGACCGTTTTATAAAAATTCGAAGCGACTGAAATTCGAATTCTGGCTAATTGAATTTAAAAAAAACATTCAGGCTTATTCAGATGCGTATGCAAGTCTCAAATCTTTAATTCAAAACTGATGTTTCAGTCTTTCAATTATTGGTTTTTATTTTTTAATCTAACGTAATATATAATACTACTTAACATCATTTCTGTTTTACATGTATTTTCATTTTCTATTCCTAGCAATATTATTATTAGCAGTAGCAAAGCAGATAACTACAAATTTTATATCAGAATTTCGGCCTAAAAATGGCTCACCAGATCGCCTGGCTTTAGTCTGCTAAACTACTTCTTTTAGGGACATTTAAAATTTAAAGTATAATCAATGGTATTAATAATTTGAGTGTTATTTGGCAAGACAGTTATTTATTTATTTAATAAAGCATAGTCCATCAATAAACATAGGCCCAGTATGAGACATACCGATGATAAACACAAATATTTGTTTATCACTGCCCTTCTTTTGATTTTCCCGGTTACTGAGGTCTCCGTGGCTTATAAATCCTAACAAAAAATCACAATAATTACACAAAATCCTGTTTTTTTATTAAATTCTCTTAAAATATACAGGGCGATCCAATTAAATTTTTTAAATTTACAAACTCATTCCAGTTATAAACTGGTTAAGGAGATCGGATTATGGAATTTCTAATACCTCAACTCACAATTGTTTAAAACATTGTTCGAAAGGCAGCAATTTTTAATATTTCAGACCTGATTTAAAATCAAATGAAATCTTTCGATTAAATTTCTTAGAATGCCAATTCAGGGCAGAAATTTTCCAGCTCGAGATTAAAATTTCAGTTTCTCAATTTTGAACGTAGAGTTTTTATTTTAGTTTTGTCAATTTATTGAATCCAGATTAAAATTTAAAATGTCGTCGGAGATTCACAGTTTTGCTTTTTCAATCCAGTTACAATCCGAAGTCATTCAAAAAATACAAAATTTCACTATTCGGATTTATTTGGAAGCTGATAATAATATAAAGCACTACATATATCAACATTTAACATTTTTGAATTTAAAGTTCCAAAAAGATATTATTAAAACTGAAGGATTTTCTTTAACAAGTTGAAACACAAAAAAGGCTTGTTATTTCTCAAGGTCAAATATGAAACAATTCAAAAATAAATTTTAGATGTTTCTTCATTGTTTCAGGAACTCTAAAATCTTAAGCCAACCAATTTGGTCTTCAGATCCAAAATTAGCCCTTCAACGTTCGGCTATATTTAAAATTGGAATCACTTTTTAACTTTTGAGTAGATTCCACGTGTGTTTCGTAATCAAGAGCAAACTAAACTGGTTCACATTCTAATCGTTTTTGATCTTCAAATCGGAAGGTTAAGTTAATTGGCGTATGCCTTCTGCATTTGACATTATATGATTTAAAATAATATTTAAAATGGTATTGGGATTGAATATTGATGTTTCAACTCAAAATTAAATCAGAACTTCAGTTTAAACTTCAAAATTGCTCCCCCACTCTTTGAATTTGTTAAGTTATTAAACAGTTTTAGGTTTTTCAGTAACTTCGTGGATTTAACTTAACAAGCAAGAGGATATAGCTTCGAACGTCACTTGATACCAAGCCTTTAAATTCCAAAAGATGAGCTGAAGATCTCGTTAGGTAAGTTAGATTAAGTTAAAGGGCCAATGACCTCGAAAGCTGGTGCCGTGAAGTTTATAAAAAAGGTCCTGAATTTCAGAGTTTGATCTTCAGGTGTTAAGCTTCCGATCAGTTTGAATCCCACTTTGGACTTAAGTGACTTGGGACTTAAGTGACTTGGGACTTTAAGTGATAAGCTGTAACTCCTACTAAAGGTAGTACATTAAATAAGAAGGCCTGCGCTGTAAGCTTAAGTAAAAACCTTGCATTTAATATTTCAATGTCAAAATTTTGACATTCAAATCCATTTTTCACTAACTTACAATCGATTTCAAAATTTTCCCCTCACAGTTTAAAATAAAATTGAAGACCGGAAAAGATGTTTGACATTCGACTTCTAAATCCAAATCGAAACCAAACAGCTCAATCGTGACTGTTTAAGCTAGATGAATAAAAATTAACAAATTTTGTATTGTAATTCTCAATCCAGATTGAATTCATTAATGTAAGGATTGAAATCGTCATAGCTGCAATTAATTTCCAACCAAAAACAGGTTTGTCTCCAAACAAAGTAGGACTGAAACATGTTATTTATATTCAAATGCCAGAAGCCCAAATGTTTGCACCAAAATAGCAAAATTTCAGAATTTCCAAAAAAATTGTTACGTATATTCCTAACATACTCTAAGCTTGCATTAGAGGTTCTTGAAATGCAAGAGCCAGACCTTCAGTCCAGAACTGAATTATGGTATTTTACATTGATTCTTACCTAATCGATTCACGATTCAAATGAATACCTCGACTTAAGATCCAAATTGACTTGAGTCTGGAAAAGCAGAAGTCTTTCAATCTAAAATTAATTTTTGGTATTTTAATTCATAACATAAACTTATGTTTTTCAATCCACGATTCCTAAATCCGAATATCATCGAATTTCTAGCAAATAGATGAATACCTTCAGTTAAAGTTGAAATTAATTTGAATCTCGAGACGCAGAAGTTTTTCAATCTAAAATTAATTTTTGGTATTTTAATTCACAGCAGAAACATATGTTTTTCAATCCATTCAAATATCAGGCCTTAATCTGGGAATATCATCGGATTTTTAATAAACAGCTGGATACCCCGACTTAACATTGAAATTAATTTGAGCCTTCAGAAACAGAAGTCTTTCAATCTAAAATTACTTTTTGGTATTTAATTCACAACATTAATTTCTGTTTTTCAATCCATGATTCAAACATCTGATTTATAACCTCGAACAATTAAATTACGTCACAATTTCCGTGACCAACTAACTTGATTTTTGATTCCTTGAATTCGCAAAATTGATTTCGTCCAAATTTAATAATGTCAACAACTTCGATTGTTATTTTTAAAAAGCTAACACCAGCCCTAAAATTTCAAAAACAATTAAAAATATTAACAAGACAACATATGTAAAGAATAGTTAACAACTTTGTTCTAATTTAACAAAAATGAACGCTTGAAATACTACTCCTTGTTAAATGATATCTAAAAACTGAAATAACATCAACCTTGAGTTTTTTAAGTCTCCGCAGACATGTCCAATAATTTAATAGCAAAAAGTTGCTCAGATACACATGTAATAACTTAATTGCATGTCTGGTTTAGATAAGTATTAATTTTTATTGTACGCTTCTTCGTTTTGTTTTTGCTTCAACAACTTCCGTTTAGAAATTTTTACCTTTGAAACAACAAACTAACTTTTAAAATATGTTCTTCTTCTTTCTTTGTTACAAATTTTAAGAAATTGCTTAATTTATCTCAGTTGGCCTGGACAAACCGAGGCAACAGCTAAGATAATTATAAAATTAATTTATAACTTTGTAAGACAATTGCGACAACTCAGTATCGATAAAAATCTTTGTTACTCAATAGTGCTACCTTAGATGTAGTTATTACTAAAAAAGTACAATTCGGTTAATATAATTTTAGTTCCTTAGATGTAGCAACAAGTGCCGGTCACCAACTTACATAATTGCTCTACTTAACGCGTTATTAATTTTTTTTTTAAATTAGAGGTTTAAATATAAGCATAACGCAATTTGTTTTAACAAACTATTTATTCGGTATGATTTCGTTGTCGAATTTTATACTTTCTCTCGTGCCTTAAGCAAAAGTGCCGGTGGTTTTTAATTGTTAAAAATAGGATACTTAATGTTTTACAAAATATGATAATATGAATGAGTTTGTTTATTTGGAATGAATTTTATGAATTATTTTTAAAAATTAATCATCCTTTTAGACAAAAGTAGGCCATGTTACCAAGAGTGTTTCATTGATGTAAACAAGGTTTTGCCTGGTAGAAGCCTACCTCATTGGTAAAACACACAAAATTAATTTTACCACAAAATCAGCGATGCCGGTTGTAAACTTAATTCTGTAATTATAGAAGATTATAATTGAGAATTTCTTTTCGAAATTTTTATTTGAATATCGCAACGTCGACTGCTTAGGTCATTGGCAACCTAATTTAGCCTGTTTCGAACTTTAAAGACTAAAATCTGTTCTTATGTTGATTATTTTCAACAGTATGTGGACTCAGAGAGCGATTATTTGATTTAAACCGTAAACTAGAAAATTTAGATTAAATGGTCGGAAAGCTCCGTCACAACAAAAAGAAAGGTGCAGAAAAAACAAAGAAACGAAGAAGATAAAGCTCGAACGAGTGAATCTGATGAACTTTGAAAAGTAGAGAAATAATAAGTAGAAGAAGCAGAGCGCAAAAAAACGAGGAAGAGATGATGAATCTGAAAAATGCGAGAAGGAAAAGAAAGGGTAAAAGGAGAATGGAATATAAGAAGAAGCAGGAGAAAGTTGAGAAGGAAAAGGAAGAATGCAAAGAGTTGGAAAAATAGAAGGAGTAAGAAAGGAAAGAGAAAGAGAAATGAAAGATAGGTAAAGGAGGATAGAGAAGAAGTGGAAAAGGAAGAGGAGTAGGAAAAGAGGAGAAATACAATTTACTTTCTAAATGTTAAGAAGTTTAGATTAAATAATCAAAAATGTTAGAACGCTCAATTACAAATAAAAATAAAAGAAAATGAAGAAAATGAAGCTCGAACAAGTGAATTTAATAAACCTTGAAGGGTAAAGAAAAAATAATTGGAAGGAGAAGAGAAAAAATAGGAGGAAGGGATGAAGAAGAGGGATAATTAAGAAAAGGAAGAGGATGGATGGATGAGAGGAGAATCAATACGCGAATAAGAAGAAAGTAGGGTATGTCGAAAAGCACTAGAGATGGATAAATAGGAAGACAAAATTTAGGAGGTGAACAATGAAAAAGAAGAATAAGAAAATTGGGAAAAGTAAGAAGCTGAGGAAAGGAGAGAGCACAACGAAGAGGAAGCTACAAAATAGATGGAAAAGCAAGAGAAGGAGGAATAAGAGAAAAAATTCAATGTTTTACGTTATAAAAAAAAACTGATGATGAAAAACTAGAAAATGGTTGAAAGCTTCGTCCGAAACAAGAAGAATAGTGAATAAAAATAAGAAGATGACGAAAATAAAGTCCGAATAAGTCGATCTAATAAACCTTGGGGGCTAGAGGAAAAATAAATAAAAAAAATAAGAACACAAAGGAGAAAGAGATAAAAATCGAGTTAAAATTAGAAGAATGAGAATGAAGCGATGGTGGAAGAATTAATATGAGAAGAAGGAAGAAATAGAGGCTGGCGAAGAGCAATAGAGTTGGAAAAGATCGACAACAAGAAGGAAAAGGGAGGAGATAAAAAATGAAAATAAGGAATAAGGGGAATTAAAAAAATAAGAAGAGGAAAAAGGTGAGATCAAGAGGAAGACAGAGAAGAGGTGTAAAAGGAAGAGGAAGAAGAGAAACAATCCAATATACATTTTATTTGTTACAAATCTTAAGAAATTCAAATTAGTCAGAAGAACTAGAAAGCTCCGTTGCAAACAAAAGGAAAAGTAAAGAAGGATCAAGTAAACGAAGAAAATAAAGTCCAAACAAGTGATTGTGATAAACCTAAAGGGCAAGGAAAAACTAGTTAGCAGAAGAAGAGTGAAAAAGAGGAGAAAGAGACGAATAAGAAGGAAAATTAAAAAAAAGGATGAGGAAACGGAGGAAGGTATGAGGGGAAGATGAATATGAGAAAAAGAAAAAAAGAAGGAAACAAAGGATGGCGAAGAGCAATGGAGGTGGAGAAGAACAAAAAGGAGGCGAAAGTTGAGGCGGTAAAAACTGAAAAGAATGAGAAGAGTTGGAAAAATAGGAGGGCTACGAAAGGAGAGAAAAAGATGAAGAGATGGAGAAAGCGATTGTTATTATATGCAAATCTAATCATCTTTAAATACCAAGATTTTAATCCTGAAACATCCAACTCTGCAAAGTAAGTAACTGAAGATGGTAGTCACAAATTTTTTTCCATGAACTTACTCTTCCTAAAACCTACTCTAATCAACGTTTCAGTTTCGGTTCTTTGTCATATTTTTACAACGCTATTTTAGTGTATGCTGGTTAAATGTTTCCCTACGTATATTAAGTGTTTAGAAGCGTTGTTAAAAGTATTAATCAGTCAATAGTCCTTAATAAGGATAAATAAAAAATATTATCTCTATTTTTCTATCTTTTCCACTCTACTTTAGTTTCCTCGAAAGAAGACGAGAGATAGGATTGAGATATAGAGAGAAAGAGATCGTAAACGATAGAAAGAAGAAACGAGAGAGAGACAGAGAAAAGAGAATACGAATATTAAGAAACTGTATCTAAAATTATGCTTCTTCTTTTCTACTTTTTAGTCTCTTTCTCTTCTACTTCTCTCGAGAGAAAATAGATATAAAAGTCTCTTAATTCTTTTTATTTAGAAACCACAGTTAAGTTAAGCTAACCAAATCTAGTAATACCTGAGATTGTACTTCCTTCTCACTTCCCTTTGCGTTTATCTCTTCGTTTGCTTTAATCTTGTTTAACGAAAAGAACTCTTCGTTCTTAACGGTTTGTTTAATGTTAACCCTTGTCTTTACCGTTTTTCTATTTTACTTCCTTCATAATAAGGGCAGAATCAACCACTAATTTAATATAAAACTAAAACTATTTATCTATATTTGAATATACGCTTTCCTTTTCTTTTTTTACGTCTTTCAAAGCCAAAGAGAAAAGATATTTCTTGGTATTTTCACTTTAAAATAAACGGTTAATTTAATATTAAACTAAAAATATCTATGAAAAATAAATGTAGCTGCTTAATGTTTTTAACAAACAATGATAAGCGATATAGTTTTCTCTTGTAGTTTTTTAGTTGAGCTTGAATTTATTTTCTAAATCCCAAATTAGTAAGACCAATTGCTCTTTACAGAATATTTATTAATAAAATGTATTTATCGAATAATTAGGCCACTGCTTTTCAACTTTTTTAGTTGCACCCCCTTTTTTAATATAAATTCTTCTTGCTCGCTCCTTACGGTTTAGCTATGTTAAAACAAAGAATTGTGTGTTTTTTTGTTTCAAAAACAGCTTGCGCTTGTGCCAATTAGGTTGAGAATCGCTGGAGAAGGCTATGTAATAGAAGAATAGCCATTTGTATTTTCACTTATTAAAACAAAATAATTTGGACTTTTACTATGGTCGAATTTTCGAGCCAGGTAATGTACGTCACCAATAAATTTTATGACATCATAACTTGGTACGTCTACATGAAGTTCCAAACGATTTACAAATTTTATAACCTAAAAAATGTCAAATGTCAAACAAACGTTAATGATACACAACACGATCTGTCAAAAATTTGCAAGTAAAATTGGAAATTGGAAATATAAACATGCCAAAAATAATACTAACTTTACAAAAAATAAATATGAGCTAAATTAGAAAATAAAAACTCGATTTCCCTCTTATTTTCAAAAATGTATAGACCTTTTGATTAAACACGGCTGCCTAATCTTAGAAAACTACAAAAATAATTTATATTTAGCAATTACATTTTGTATTTTTTTATCGCGCATTATTGGTAACGCCGACCGTTGATCATGTGATTGGTGACGCGCATTACCTGGATCGCCAATTGGCCTATATATTACTAATAAAAAGTCAATCATAGCTTAAACATGAGTAAAATTTAATATTTTATAAATCGCACAGCCAACTTGACATTATTTTGTTTCTCAAAGCATTCCATCAAGTTATTAGAGAAGTTTTCAAATTTACGTTTTAGTTTACGGCTGCAAAAAATCGAAAAATGCAGTATTTTTGTTTTTGTTTCGTCTTTTACAATTATACACATATCAAATAAAACATGGATTTAAATTGGAGTTTGTTAATTATTAGAACGTTAAATTTATTCAAATTAGCATTAGGTAAGCATTAATCTAGTGTTTTTTGTTCCTTAAGTTCAAATTTAAGATAATATAATGTCCTTAAAATGTTAATCAAAATGTTTAAAAATCCAGCATTTCAATTAACTTCTTACGACGATGACTAAAATTACATTTTAATTACTCAGTTTAAGTGCCTAAAAACGGCAGAATAACATAAATTTATATTAGCCTTTTTAGAATCCTAGTTTATATAATTTACACAGAAACCATTATATTATAATAAAACAATCACTTTTTGCATGATCGCCTTAGGTTGTTTTTAACAACGGAAGGTGGACTTTCCGGAGCATTTGTTTTAAAGAAAACAAAAACTAACAAGAAACATGGACGTCAAACTAAGCAAAAAATGTATTTTATGATAATATTGAACGCTAATTAACTTTAAATTATTTCAGGTTTCGATCTTTTATAGCTATTAAGACAACAAGTGTTTTATAGAAGGTTTAAAAATTAAGGTCGTAGTTCAAATCCGAGCGAACGAAGTGAGCCGAGGATTTGATAGACCGAGATTTTTAAACTATAAAACACGAGTTGTCTTCAAGATTTTTTCTAACACTAATATCAGACATTTTCTTTCACTAATATATTATTAGAAATTTTAATAAATTATTATTTGAGACGCGTTACAATACACAAAATGCGAAGATTGCTAGGCAACGACGTATTTAAAGGCCTATAAAATACGTTGTCATTAACGACGTATTTTATAGAGAAAGCGTATTTTAAAGGAAACATAACAAGTGAGCTCTTATGCACCATAGAAACAGTATAAGATATTAGTGTTAGAAAAAGGAGTTAAAAAGTAAAATGAAATCTAGAACGTTTGTTTGCAAAGAAAGTACAAAACATTTGAGTTATTTGTGTGATTTCGTTTTTTAACTCAAAGCAACACCGTATCGGTTCACTTAATTCTTAAATCGAAAATAAATAAATTGCAGTTTAAATTAACTTCTTTTATTCACAATCATTATAGTAATATGTCGATTCCTAACCTTTTAGAGGTTGGGAAATACGTCATAACTGTAATGACAATCCCTTGGGTGGAAAGTAACAGAAAACACTTCCCACCCACGGGCGGGAAATATTTATGTACGGTTGCCTAGCGACACTGTCATAGATCTATATGTTAAAGTAGGCTAAAATAAATTATAACAGAGCTGTCAAAAAATATTAATAAAATTAATTTAAAATTCAATGATTAATAATTGTGAATAAAATAGTATACATACCTCGGTAGGAATTTCATCACAGCCTCGCGGTATGTCTGGCCACGAGGCTTCACCTCTCGGTCATACATAAGCCCTCGGCTGTAATGAAACATTTCCCACCTCGGATGTAATGTACTATTTCGTGTTTGTTTTCTGGTGTACCTGGATTAACTCATTTGTTTTTATCAAAACGATATTCCTTTGTTTTGCTGGCATTTATATAAGCATTGCTATATATTAAAACGTAATTTTGCTAATTCGTCTTTTATTTTGCTAGTTTTGAAGTCAATAAAGTTCCAATTAAAACGAACTTGGCGCCATTCATTTTTGTTAAATGCCAAAAATCGCTGTCTTAGTTTTTTTTTTGCCTGTTAACTACATCCGTAGTAGCAGGTCTGTCACATTTGGATATTTTTATGTCTCAATTAACATATATTATTAACATAACTGTTATGTAAGCTTTACGAATTAAATATCCAGCTTGTTATCAGTTTGTATTTGTTAATCATCTTATGAGTAGAATATCGGAAAACATAAAAGGATCGCCCCGAAAGTATTTTGCAAAACAAACAAAAAATTTCTTGAGAATACAAAAATTACCAGAGATGTCTGCGTTAATCTCTAATAGTGCAGCGGCATAGTATAAAAATTCATAACGATTGTGCATTTAGTGATACAAGCATAAAATTTTTATCATTATTGGTACATTATATGAACTTGATTTTAAGATATTGGGGCACTTCATATTCCATCTCTAAAGGTTTATATGAGAGTGAACATTTTTTAGCTTTCGTTTTCATGTCCCCAAAGCATTCTGCTGTTAAATTTAAAAAAAAAATGGTTGTTGTATTGTTTTTTTAGTTTTTGTAGAACGTGTTTTATTATTTTCTCGAAAAACCAAGTGATATATTGGTTATACATTTTTTTTAATGTTAAAATTAAAAATGTCACGACCGTAATGTGTACCTAGGTATGAATTTTAAAATTTGAGGTGACGTTTCTACTAAACAAATATTTGCCAGAGTAATTGAAGAGTTTGAGAAAACATTCAAACACAGAGGAAAACAATTAGAAACACGCCATCATGAGCAGACAGCGAGCTTCTAGACAGCATTTGCTAAAGATGTACGATCATTATTGAATGTGTTTGAAGATTTTGGAAACTCTTTTGAAGAGAAAAGCGAGGACCTGTTGCACCTACAAAATAAGGAAATTGCAGCCCCTTCTGTTACTAAAACAGTACAAGACATACAACAAATTGGACAGGATCAGTTTACTTTATTTGTGGAAGAACGTCTTGTAAGGAGAATCAAACCATTGGATGATGTCATACATCGAAACAACCTCCTCTTATTCACCAGCTTAACTAAAAGGACTTCAAAGGAAGGTTCAAAACTGACATCCACGAAAAGAGAGGTTGAACTATTTTCTCAGCTGTATATTGCCTGCCAAACCAGAAATGGAAATCTGGAAGAATTTTTCAAACACGAAAATCAGATATATCCTCCTTCATTAACTCGAGATGGAAAACTCAATATTGCTACAAAAAGTAATCTATTGATATGCTTTGAAACACTTTCTGTTCCACAGACTGAGAAACCCATAATTACAAGTATGGTCGTTGATGGAGCTGCAATCATTCATATGTTGTCTACTGGTATTGACAAAACATTTGATGAGTATGCTAACCTACATATGTAGTTTTCATTCCGTATGTGAAAAAGCAGTTTAACAATATTATCTCACGCTTAGATATTGTGTGGGATATCTACAAATCAAATTCTCTTAAAGGTATTGCAAGAGCCAAGAGAAGAAGGGGAGTCAGGCTGCGTGTGGTTGGAAATGCACGCATACCAAGAAACTGGAAGGACTTCTTGCGTGTAGATATTAACAAGACAGAGATATTTCGCTTCCTTTCAACAGCTGTTATAGAAGCATTTAACGAGATTAACAAGACACTTATTGTCACAGATGAAGGTCAGATCCTCAGTAAATCACCGCAAGTTTTATTGCATTTGATCCATGTAATCACGAAGAAGCTGACACCCGAATTTTATTGCACGTTGCACATGCAGTTCAATGTGGGCACCGCAAGATACTAATTCGTACCGTTGATACAGATGTTATGGTTCTTTCAGTGATGGTAATGCAAACATTTTCAGCTGATGTTCAGCTTTGGTTAGCTTTTGGGAATGGCAAAATGTTCCGTTACTTAGCTGCACATGAGATTGCCAATTCCCTTGGACTTGAAAAATGCAGTGCACTGTCAATGTTCCATGCGATAACAGGATGTGACACAGTTTCTTCTTTTGTTGGACATAGTAAAGTGACCGCATGGAGTACTTGGAATTCGATGCCAGAGTTTACATAAGCACTACTAAATTTGACTTGTACCCCGTCCAGTATTCCTGTGGAAACAATGTCCGCAATAGAGAGATTCGTCATACTATTGTACGATCGCACAAGCACAAGTACTGATATCAACAAAATCAGAAAGAAGCTATTTACAAGGGAAAGGTCAGTGCAAAGAATTCTACCAACATCAGATGCACTCAAGCAACATGTTAAGAGAGCCATATATCAGGGTTGCTACATCTGGGGCCAGACACTGATTCCAAATCATGTACTACCTTTTGTGACAAGTTGGGGTTGGAGTAAACTGAATGATAACCTATATATTCCAGAGTGGATAACAATCACTGAAGCAGCTAAAGCATGTGATGAGCTAATTCGTTGTGGTTGCAAGAAGGGTAGCATATCCGAAGGAGAGTGTTCCAGGGTTCCCTAAAAATTAAATTTTGCGCTCATTTTGAGACACCCTTTATTATTATGTTTCAATAAATTAATATGTTAGTATCAATTTATTATCAAATTTACTGTATTTTTACAATTAAATGCCAACTTCAATGTTCTAACGCCCAAAAATATGCTGAATCTAAAATAGCTTCAAAACAAAACACATACAGAATTTAAAATAGCTCCCAAATCTCACACATGCGCAATACAAAGTGCCCCAATATATTAAAATCATGTTCATATAATGTACTAACAACGATATCAATTTTATGCTTTTATCACAAAATGCACAATTTTTATACTATGCCGCTGCACTATAAAGCTTTTGAATTCCCTAGATCTGCTGCAAAACAAAAAAAACACTTCGAATAGGAACTAAAACTAGAGCTGGGCTATCTTATTTTAAAAACATCACGCTAATGGACTTTAGAAGAGGCACGGCTTCTATAATCGCCCACTCTTGTTCCTTAAGGCCGATACTGGCTACCACAACTCCAGGCAAACAACAAGGAATGAAAACAAAAAATATGTGGAAAGAAGCTGCAGCCCATCTGAACTTTTTATACTTTGTTAAGTATTATATGAAACTAATAAAAATAAAAGCGAAAACAAATAACGAAATCATAAGAGCAAGTTGGCTTAATCCATTAATTCAAAGGTCTATACAACAAATTAAATTCAATCTATAAACTGTCTTGGAATATTCCTGGAATGGTCTTAAGAATGCCTTAGCTATGTTAGAAATGTCTTATCGTATCCGAGAAATCGAAAATCATCATCGGACGTCGACCAGACTGCATTAAAAATATGAGAAACTCTAGACTTACTTAAACCGCCCCAGTGATCTGAACCGTCTGAAAATTATCTCCAATCCTCCGAAGATTGTCTCAGCCTTCGTAAGAATGCCTTAATGAATACAATAATGATTATCGAATATTGACTATACCCTACACCCCCTAAAACGAGGCTACGTCAGGTTTCCGTAAACTGCCCAGTTACCAAAATCTGGCTTAGAATGTTCCTATAGTGCCTTTAGGATTGCCTCAAAATTATTACGAATGCCTTGACAATTATGATAACTTGTTCTAAACATCAACAAGGCTGTCTTGAAAATATTAAAAATTATAGCATATTTCCTAAACTGCACAGCTGCCTTAAACTCTATAAATATTCCTTTATTACCCTTAAAAATGTCTCAACCTTGTTAGGAATGCCTTACGAGTTCAAGGGTCTTCTACAAAACAAATGAAATTCGATCTGAGAATATTTTACAAGACAATCGAAACCCCAGAAAATAAAATGACCGAATATTTACCGAGAAACGAAAAGAAATAATAACACAGTCAGTCTACAGCGAGTTTTTACCAAGAACCTACAAGTGGTATACATAACGCGTAGTGTGCTCGGTTAATATAAATGTACGTGAATATAAATAAACGAACTGTATAAATAAATTAATTAGTGTTACGGGTTAATATTAGTGTTAAGTTGTTGTTTCGTTTTAACTGTTACATTGTTTAACTTTGTTAATAAATAATTCACACCACAAACCGATGTTTTAAAACCGTTACAATAGATATTGGCCACAAATACTATACAAATCAACAAAAATTTACGAACACAGCTACTTACTAAATTAAAAACAAGCAATAAAAACGAATTCAAGTTTTGGGCCTCCATGAGCATCCTTCGAAACAAATGAAAATCGATCCGATCCGAAATATTTTATAAAACAAATGAAATTTCAAAAATACGGCTGAACACCTAGAAAATATTAAATAAATAGCAAAAGCACACTGCATTCTCGTAATTGCTCTTTAAAACGAATGACACTTGATGAAAAATGTAAGAAATCAACAACTAAATCTATTTAGAAATGTGGAATTAAACAAATAAACCATAAAGACGAATTCTGTAGTTTTATACCTGCGAAAGTACCCCTAGAAACAAATGAAAATCAGTCAAAAAAAGTGTTACGAAACAAACCAGGCTCAAAGAAAAACAACTGAATATTTAGCGACTAATCTTGTAAATGCATAAAAAAATTATAAAAATGAGAAGCATCGATCTGTGACGCTTGCAGTTTTATGAATGTTATACAAAACAAATGATATTCGAACCAAAATTATTTTACGAGAAAAAAAGTGAAAACTCGGAAAACAGCTGAATGAAAGAAATCATGGAAACAAAATGGATGTATTTCTAATTTTCCGTACTTCTGTGGAAATTCTACGAAACAAATTCAACCAAGAAACTATTCCCCAAAATAAACAAATTAACAAAAATATGTTGCGCATTAAAACCGGCCAGATTATTTCTTAATTATAAATTTGGTGGTCAGTTTGAAATTCAATGATTTGGAAACCGCAAATTACCTTTCACTAGTACGGTTCTCTTTTTTTTGTTATTAATTTTAGTTTTGCACCTTCAATATTTGTTTTGTAGAACGATAAATGTGGTTAGTGGGATATTTAAAGTTATATGCATCGTTGACCTCCTTTCCTGATTATTACGTGTCTAGGAAATTATTTTAGGCTCGCTGAATATTAGGGTTTTAATCAAAATTCTTCACTTTCTGTTTTTTGCTTTTAGTAAAAATGGTTACTGTTTGGGCATAAATGCTTAACTTGTTGACCTTCTTAGGAATTCCTAAATGATTAGCGAAGCTTGTGATATTTATATGAGCTAAATAAACTGATAATCTGCAAGTTCCTATACAGGGTGAACCAGAAAAGAGCAAATTTTTACGAAGGCTGCGAGTTTTATGGGTTCTTAAATATTTAACAAAGTTTACAGAAGCTAAACAAATAAATAAACCATTAAAGACCAAATATAATTTCAAATAAGCATACGTATTTGACATTGTCGTACTCAGAAAAATGTGCTGTATCCAAATTCGTAAACAAAAATATGGGGTGCCATTTAAAAATAATGCCGATGACGTCATAGTGCGAAAACAAAAGACGATCGTAAAATTATATTTATCAAGAAAGATGCACTTTTAAAAAATAAGGTTGACGTGTCCGAGGATTTTCTGTGAAAAACCTTCTAAAATGTTTTATTGAATTTATTCACTACTTTACGAAAGCACTGTATACAGAGTGGAGCAGAATAAGTCAAACTTCTTAGAAAGAATGCGAGGTTTTACGAATTTTGAAATGTTTAAACAAGCTTGGAAAAGCTAACGGATACTAAATAAGCCATTAAAGATCTTTCTTTCTTTTCCTTTTACCCTCTTACACCTATACAGTGTCGAAGGAGCCGAACACACCGAGCCGCAGAGTGGTCACCCATTCAGCAAGTTCTCACCAAGCAGGTCTTTCTATATTGCAATACTACGTGCCGGTCCCATTAAACATAAATAGTAAATTTCTTGCAAAGAGTGCGACTTTCACGAATTCCTAAATACGTACGTAACCTTACAGAAGCCAAAAAATGCTAAGTAAGCCTCTAAAGGCAAAAAATGGGTTCAAATAGGCATGTTCATATACAGGATGGAGCAGAACAGGTCACATTTCTAACGAAGAGGGCGAGTTTTACGATTTCCAAAATACTTAGCAAACCTTTCAGAAGCTAAATAATGCAAAGTAAGCCACTAAAGATCAAAAGTAGATTCAGATTTGGAAGTTCATATTTTCAGAATGGACTGGAAAAGGTCATAATATACAGGGTGGATTAAAGGCGGCCAACTCTCTTTAGTAGGGCGTTTTTCTTTTGTTAATGATCAGATTTTTATAAACTTGGACTCAAATTAAAGCTGTAACCTTTTTAGGTAGCATATTAAAGCGAAGACCCTTGGTGGCTTTGTAACCAAAAGGACACAAGTTCGAAGTCTAGTCGTACCCTAAGTTGTAAATATGTAAAGGCCGCAAGCGAATGCTTTGGAAACAGATCAACGATTTTCAGTTAGGTTAAGTTAGAATTTCCCTCAATACCAAGTAATCTGCTCCAGGGATGTTTATAAAGATTATAATTAACACAACATACTCGTCTGAGTTTTAAAAACATAAAAAGTTAAATATATAAAATTCAACGTATTTCTCTAAAACACAAACATATTTACCTGTACGAAAGTATGTTTCGTACTTTCAAATTCTTACATACAATTTCTATAATAAGTTTAAAAAGTAAACAGTTTTATTACCTAACACTACTAATTTTTACACTTTCAAACAATGCTCTCGTGTGTTGCATTTCTAACCCACTTGTGGGCAGATATTTTTATACCTATGAGCCTATGACCAATGAAGGCTTTTAGCTTTAGTTTGTTAAATAAAGATTGCATTGATCTTGGGTACAAGCATTTGTGGAATGTTAGTCATAGAAAGTTTGAAAGTTATAAATTAAATTAGCGTGCATTAAGTCTTTAAAAACATTTAAAAAAAGAGGATATTCCCGGAGGCTGACATTTTTTCAAATGGTTTAGCTATTTCATGTTTTGGATATATATGGTAACCCAAGTTCATAATTTTTTAAATAATACATTATCGTTGTTGAAATTCTGTACTCTTTTAAAACCTTTTAAAACATTAAACGTAAGTTCGCCACATTTAAATGCTAGAAGAAAACTGCCTTTCCTTAACTTCGAAATGCATTGCATATTGCCGCAGCTACCTTAAGAATGCCTGATTAAATACGATAATAATTGCCGAATATCGATCAAATAGCCGTAAAAAGGCAAAAGAAATTTTACAGACTTTCTTTGATTACCCTACGCATCAATTACCTTAAAAAATAAACTAAAATTGTTGCGGATTTTATCAGATTTCCTTTAACTACCGAGCTGCCCTGATGGTCTTAGAATTTTCCCTTAAAATTGCCCCAACTTTCCTACTAATGCCTTGAGAATACGATAATTATTATTATTAATTGTAACCAACGTCTCTTAGAACGATGGGTGCTTATTGCAAGTTGTACAAAGTTCTTTGAACTTCCCAAAAACCCCAATCGGCCTAGAATAAACTTTTAATGCCCTACGATTGCCTCAGTCTGCTTACGAATGCCTTGTCGAGAATGATAATTATTACCGAATATCTACTGTTCTGCCTTAAAAGGGCGAAAAAATTGTTACAGATTGTCCTAAATTCCCTTCAGCTACCTGATAATCATGCTTCATTAAAAATGCCTTTAGAATACGAAAACACGAAAACTATTACTGAATATCGACCAGACTTTAGAAACTATCCAGGTTTCCTTCAACTGTTCAAGAACCCAACTCATTATGCATTATCCATAGCCATAGCCTTTAAGATTGCCTCCGTTCCTTTAATAATGTCTGGTTGAATATAATAATTATGGAATACGTATCTATCCTTTAAATTGAAGAAAACGTTTATAACTTTCCTAAGTATTCATTAAATTACCGAAATGCACCTTAACTCACTTTAATATTGCCTCAAATTTGTTGGAAATGCCTTATAGATTACGAAGATTAGAAAATTGTTATTAAACATGGCCAAAATTGCCTTAAAATGACCGACGATTATTAAATATTATAATTAGTTCAATTACCCTGAATAATATTAAAAATTGTTCCTAGAATGCCTTTCAAATTGCCTCACCTTCATTGAGAGTACTTTGCAGATAAGACAATTATTATATGCGAGGGTTGCTTGAAAAGTAAAGTAAACGACGCAGAGATGGCAACACCATGAACAATGAAGTAGTTCATAATTTTATAGAAACGGTGTAATGGCTTTGGAACATCGTTGGGCAAAATGTGTCAAGCTCAATGGAGATTATGTTGAAAAATAAATACAAGTTTTTTATTTACCTTACTTTCCAAACGGCCCTCATATATATCGACTTGGCTAACTCAAAAGGGCGCAACATTGTTATTAGCTGTTTCAGTTTTTCTTAAATTTGTTAACTCTCCGTTATCAGCTTCGACAATACCCTTAAAATTGCCTCGACCTCTTTATCAATGCTTTGTCGAATACTATAATTATTACTAAATGTCGATCAGGCGAAAGCGAAAAATTATTCCAGACTTCAACAAGCTGCCTTAACTACCTACATATTCCTGGAATGTCTTAGCTTGGTTATGATTGCCTTATCGTATCTGAAAATTCGGAAATCATTATTGAGCATCGACCAGGCTACATTAAAAATACGATACAGTATTACAAACTGCCCATGATCTTAATATTGCTATAGCCTTTTTAAGAATACCTTGACGAATACGATAATATCGATGAAACTCCTCTAAAAAGGCGGATAATTATTGTACAGTATTGACGGCAGACTTCCGTATGCCTAACAGATGGTACCCAGTGTTTCGATTCAAGTTGTTACAGGTTATTAAAATTGCCTGAGCCTGAGCTTTCGTAAGTATGCCTTGCGATTACGACCACACTGCCTTAAGGAGACAAAAACTTCTTACAGTTATGGAATATATCTTTAAACTGTCCAGCTGCCTCGCATTACCTTGGAATCTTCCTAGACTGCCTTTAAGATAAGGTGGTACTTGGACCATAAATATTATTGTACATCGACTAAACTATTTACCTCACAAAGACGGAAATTAGTTACAGATTGATTTCCTTAAACTGCTCAAGTGCCCCGAATTTTTCTAAGAAGTTTCTAAAATGCCCTTAAGATTGCCGCAGATTTCCTTAAATTGATTATGACTTCCTTAGAATACCATTAAGTATACTTTGAACTGCTCTGTTGAGAAACAAAAGTCCATCTTGGTGACTAAACTCATCTAATAAACTGATTCAAAATTGTTCAGGTGTTTCATAAAAATTGAAGGTTTCAATTCTGCTGATTTTTTTTTGTTTATGGATGGGGTTATTTATTATAAAGTTGGCGTTCGTAGAAGATTAATTCGCCTAACAAATAAAAAGCACCAGAATGCTTTGAAGGTCGTCAATTGTTTTATTTTTTTATTTTATTGAAGTATCATACAACGAGCAATTAAGAACAATAACCACTTCTTTGGTTGTTCTTCCTTATATAAACAATACGTAAAACTCGTAAAATACCAACCGCCTTTGTTTTAAATAGTAACTATATACCATACTATAATTTATTTTTTAATTGGTCTTTAGAAACGTGGTTTTTCTGATTCTATTGAAATGAAATAAAACTAATAAAAGGAAAGTTGGTAATAAAAGTTGCCTCTGAAACCGGAGTTTTGCTAAAACTGGCTAGAATTAAATCAGCTAGGTATGTCGTTTTAATTCACAAAACGCACGAAAAAACTTGTTTAATTTAGATTTATATGCCATGCCAACTTGCATATTACGTTTCAACTTAGGTGGCTTGATTTTATTACTTTTTAATTGAAAATTAATGTAAAGGGACGATTTCTTCTTTTCCAGAAACTAAATAAATATACAAGTGGTTGAAGTTATGTGTCTGTTATTATTTATAACCTACTCAAAATTCACTCAAAACGTAAAACCCAAAGAATAAATCAACTAAATTACGGTGTTATTTTGAGCGTTTAGCTCGCCGTTTTAATGATTTCTTTATTATATTATGAATGAGTGGAAGTTGATGGTGAGAATATGCAAATATTTACGCATACTTTCAACAGATCATTTGTAAATGTAAAGGTCATTTATAAAAAATATATTAAACGGAAGTTACTTTCACATGTTTTAAAATTAACGAATTAATTAAAATAATTTTTCAAAACGAAATTTTTGCATTTCTGCTAGACATATTACACAAAAAATCCGTCAAAGTAACGTCATCGTGAAAAGGTAGATATCAAGATATCAAAAAAAGTTGAACAAGTTGAAATAGAAGCGATGTGAACGTGTAAATAAATTAAAATGCGTTGAAAGTACAATTCCTAAAATCACAAATAATAAATTTGCAATGTATAGATTTACACAGTGAAGCAACGTAATGAATAAAATGCTTTTTCTCTTTCTTTTATAACTTCTGTAAGTTATTCATTTACTTGTCGTTTGTTTTGCTTTCGGTGCATTCTGCGTTCTTTTGTTTATTTGTTCACTTGTTTTGTTCTTTATTTCAACATTTGATTTACTTAACCACTTTTGTATTCGTTCATTTATGTATGTAGTCTCATGCATTTGTTTATTCTTTCTTTCATTCATTCATTCGTTTATTTGCTCATTCTTTTCTTCTATAATTCGTTCAATTGTTTTTTTTTAGTTTATTTATTTTATTAATAATAATATTAATTTGTTTATATCTCCTTCCTGTAAATTATTTGTTTATTTGTAGTTGAACTAACTCGCCAGTTTTCTTATAAGATTAGACTTTCATTCCTTTGCTTAATTATTTACTTCTTTGTACTTTCGTTCATTTGTTTCCTTTAAATCCTTTATTTGTTAACTACCTTCGTTACTTGTTTATTCATTCTTACATATGGTCACACATTTATATATTTGGTCATTTGGTTAATTGTTGTTCTTCAGTTTATTTATATGTTCTCTGGTTCGTTCTATTGTTCCCTTCGTCATTTGTTAAAGAGTTTACTCACTGAAGAATATATTTATTCATTTATTTCTCTTGGCTCTCACCTTTGTTTATTTATCTGTTCATCTGTTAGTTCATTCATTTGTTTGCGAACTTCTTCATTTATTCGATTATTCGTTCTTACATATAGTCACCTAGGTATACCGTGCTGCTTACTCTCTCTAATACCACATTTTCAATTCTTATTTCACGCGTGTCCTGTTGATCATTTGTCATTATCTTTATCTTGTTCATATTCATTTCAAGGCCAACTTTTCTGGATAGTCACTGGATATGATCATAATATCATCAGCGAACCTTAAATGGCTCAGATATTCTTCATTTGTATTTATTCCTTTCTGTTTTTGTTCCCAGTCCAGTTCCTTGAACATTTCTTCTAATGCTGACGTGAAGAGTTTAGACGAGATGGGGTCTCCCTGCTTTACTCCTCTTTTAACTTTCACTGGCTCTGTATTTTCATGCATTCTTATCCTTAGCCTTAGAGTGGCTTTTTTGTATACAGAGTGTGTCAAAAGTAACTAATATTGCCTGTAACTTTTTAATTTGAAGAGTTGCATGAAAATATGCGGCGCATATAATGACGTTTTTATTTTGTTAGTATCTTTCTTTGTTTGGTTGCTATGGCAACTAACTTTGTTTATTTAAATGGCAAGCATATGTTTTCAACTCTTCAAATTAAAAAGTTACAGGCAATATTAGTTACTTTTGACACACTCTGTATGTTCTCTATCATGCGCATGTATCTATAATCTATTCCTGCATTCTTCAGCGATTGCATTATTACCTATACCCTAGCCATAGATGCATCTGGTATTCTGTAGTCTTTTCTATCAGATTCTCAGCGTCTGGAGATGATCTGCAGTTCCATAACCTAAAAGGGAACCTGCTTATTCTTTTGGTTGATATTGGCCTAGTTTCTTCTCTAACCGGTTGGTAAGTATCCTTGTAAATAGTTTATAAATTTGAAGCAGCAGGCTAATTGGACGATAATTGATTAAGTCCTTTTTGTCTCCTTTTTTATATATTAACACTGCTACTACTTCTTCCCATTCTTCCGTCATTTCTACTTGTTCGAGGCAATGATTGAATAACTTTTTAAATGTTTCTATTAAGATTTCCCCTCCTTCCTTAATACTTTCCGTTACTATGTCATCTGACCCATTTTTAATTTTTTTATGGCATTATGTGCCTCGTTATTTTCCATTCTTGTCATTTCTTCTGAGTTAACATAACACGTAACACGGTATGCCTAGGACAAGAGATAAAATGTGGAAAAGAAAATCAAACAGCCGAGGTCAAAAAAAGTATGAAAATAGGATGATAGGCGTTTGGGAGACTCAATTACATGTTTGAAAAAAAGATGCCTTTACAACTAAAAACAAAAGTATTCCATCAGTGAATATTAGACATGGATACTAACAAGAGGAATCACAAATGAAAGTCAGCCAGAGGTCTATGGAGAGAAAAATATTAGGGATCTTCCTAAAAATTAGGAGGACTAATGTTTGAATCAGACAAGAAATGGGCGGAAGACGTCGCTAAGAGAATAGCTAAAGTGAAATGGGAATAGACAGAATATGTGGTCCGAATAGAAAATAGATGATGTAAAAAGGTACTAGTTTGGAGACTTTGGGGATGGAGGAGGAGTGTGGAAAGACCACAAAGCAGGTGGATTAATGACATACGAAAAGTAGAAGGAACGAGATGGCAAGACAAAACGAAATATAGGACAAAATGGAAAAACGCTAAGGAGGCCTATATCCAAACGTGGGTAGACCAAGGCTAGAAGAAGAAGACATACAGTTAAGCATCCTTACATTTGATTATTCGGCCATTTGTTGTTCTTTCGTTCATTCATGTGTTTTCTCTTTCATTGGTTTATCCCTTTCTTCCTTTGTTATGGCACGTATTCACTGCAGAATATCTTTGTTCATTTATTTAATTTGATTTTCCCCCTTGTTTATTCATTTGTTCATCGGTTAGTTCATTCATTTGTTTGTTAACTCCCTCATTTACCCGTTTATTTATCTTTAGATGTAAGTCATCCATTCCTGTATTTGGTTATTGTTAATTATTGTTCTTCCATTCGTTTGGGCGCTTATTCACCGAATAGTGCATTTAGTCGTTTATTTATTAAAATTTTTCCTTAGATTATTCATTGATTTATTTGTTAGTTCATTTATTTATTTGAAAGCTCTCTCACTTTTTCGTTTATCAATTCATACGTAGAACCACGCGTTCTTAACTAATTCACTCATTCATTTCTATCACTCATTTATTCATTAAGGTGCTTATTCACTTATTTAGTGAATTATCTTTTGGTTTATTCACTTATTCATATGTTAATCCCTTCTCACTATAAAGCGTTCGCTTGTTATCTCCTTTATTTGTTTGTCCATGTATTCATACGTGCGGTCATACATTCATTTGTTTATTCGTTTATCTATTTGTTTTTCGTGCAGCCACTTGTTCTATCCTTCATTTATTAAGTCATGCATTCATTAGTAAATATATTTATTTGTTTATTTGCTCAATTTTCTGTTGATTTACTTATTTGTTTATTCATTTATTTTTGTTCCATTCTGCATTCATACATATACTTTGCTCATATGTTGAAGCGTTTATTCGTCAGGGAATAAATTTATTCGTTTAGCTATTTAATTATTTGTTGTCATTTATTCATCTATTAACTCTACTATTCTTTAAAGCGTTTGTTTCTGAATTCTCTAGTTATTCGATAATTTATTTGTTCTTTCGTTCATTTACTTGCGTCGTTATTCATTATTTCCTTTCGTCCCCCATTTATAAAACACTTATTCGCCAAGGAATACGTTTAATCATTTCTTTGTTGTATTATCTATCGAATTGTCCTTTTGTTTGTTAATTTACTAATCTGTTAATTCCTCCATGCTGTGCCACTCATTTGTTTCTTTCTTCATTCATTTATATGCTTATTTGTTTCATTTGTTTTATACTTTAACTCATTCATTAGTTAATTCAAATCATTGGTTATTATCTCCATCATTTATTCGTTCATTCACTCATCAAATTTATTTTAATTTAATCAAGTATGTATTTGTTTATTTTTCTTCTTGTATTATTACAAGTAGAGCGATATATTTATTCATCGTTGAGTGCATCCAAATTCTCTAAATTTTAGTTTATTTTTAATTGTATGAATTTGATACTCTTGATTGATTGAGTAGCTCGTGAACCCTGTCTTGTGCTATTCTCAACCAGTTTCTACCGGCAATTTTCTTTGGGTCGTCTGCTTTGTGGTCTTTCACTACTCCATTTTGATGTTCGAGCATGCCAAAGATTGACACGATTTGACCACTGTTTGTTTGATTCCTGCCCAATTCCACTTTAGTGTCGCCATCCATGTGTGATGTCTGTGACTAGTTCTTTTTGGAGTATTGATGTTGCTTATTCTCGTAGTTTTATTCCAAGCATAATTCTCTCCAGTCGTTTCTAACCTTTTTAACCCTCTTTTTGGTAAATGTAAAGTTTCCGTTCCGTACGTCAGCACAGGGTTTATGCATGAGTCAAACACCTTTCTTTTATTAAACATATCGGGATCTCTGCATTGTTAAAGATATGTCTAAGTCGTCCGAAGGCTGCCCAACCTACTGCCCAACCCAGCCTGATTCTTCTTGAAAGCTCAGCAACCTGATTTGCTTTTCCAAGTGTTATAGAATGTCCTAAATGTATTCATATACTTTTTCTATATTGTGTTGTTGTATGTTAAACTTTATTTGACTATTCGACATTTATTTTGTTTTGGCTAAATTCATTCTTAGACCTATTTTTCTTGAAGCTCTATCTAGTTCTTCCATCATTTGTTTTAACTGTTCTGTGTCTGTACTTATATGTAACGAAGTGAGCTTGGGCTGTATAAGTAAATAGTTAAATAAATAATGATGGTAGAGTCTTTTACTCAACCTCGTTACGGGGGGTTTGCTTAGCTGTGCGAGAGGTGTTGAATGAAAGTCTAATTCAACTAACATAACATATATTGTTCGAATTCCGAATTATGCTTTACAAATATTATTGGTCAATTGCACCAACCTCCGATTATTTTCAGTCGTTGATTATTTGAACAAAATAGCTTCAAACCGGAGGCATTTATGGAAGGATTTGTAAACACAGTTCCACGCATTTTTGTTGAAACTAATAAACAGTTAAAATAATCAGCTGTTTATGCATTTGGCCATTAATCAATTATTCAATTGTATACTCATTTAGAACGTTGCTTATTCATTTGTTCTTTTACACGTTTGCTAATTCAGTGGTTTAATTAATTAATGTGTCCGTTGATTTATGCCTCATTTGTTTTTCTAATATTCATTGTAATTCGTTGACTCCTTCTTCGCTTACTTACCAATTATCAATTAATGTTTAACGGTTTCCATAACTTATGTCTTAAAGGAAGGTTTATTGGTTTAGTAATTCCTTTATGTGTTTATTTTGTGGTTAAGGTTGTACGAACGATTGGTTATTTCCAACTATTCTCGTTTCTCCATTCATTCATAAAACAAGATCCTCATTCACCTTAATTCATAATCTGTTCATTCATCTGTTCTCGGAATAATTAATTGCTTATTCATCGACTCCTCTTGCATTGGTTATTTGTTAAGCAATTCGGTCATTTCTTCTTAGCCTGTTTTTTCCTTAAGGAAAAGTAAAATGCTGTTTTAGTTCCTATACCTATCTATAAAATTTGCTTTCAAACGTGTGTCATAACAAATCTTTAAATCATATCTAAATCAGTATTAATCGCACGTTAACGTTATTTTTAATAAATCACAAAATTCCTAACGGATGACAACACGAATAACCTTGTCTGTTCATTATTATTAGTATATTACGGTATATCAAACAAGATGCCGTAATTATCCGGAAAATTGCCATAAATTAAAAATAAAAACTAGAAAATATGACAAATTTGTAGTTTCTTTAATGTGCGTTTGCTTTTAGTCCTTGTAAGGAAACCTGTTTAAAATTCATATAATAATATCGAAATTTCCAGTTTTAAAATGTTTATTTTAAATTTCAAATTAGGCAAAGACAAATATGAGGAAATTTAATGCTTTCTGCATAAATCAAGGCCGGTATGCTCGTTTTATAGACTACTGCTGTTGTAATCACTTAAAGAATTGGAGCATTTCGTGATGACATTTTTAGTTGTGGCAAATTAAAAAAATGTTTAAATCTGCATTAGATCCTGGCGGAAAAGTTTGTTCATGCTTTAGTTAAGTTAACGGTAAAAATAGTCAAAACTTTGTAAAATATTTACTTAGTCGACTCAGTAGAATATTTATGAACAAATTATCATTTTCGCAGCCTGTATTTTCAGGAAACAACCGATGATTCGTCAGAATATTGTTGACATGGCTTTTAACCATCAAGAATGTGATTAAAGAATGCGAATAACTGCAAAAAGCATACATGCAGAAAAATATTTGCCTTGGCATACATGGACGCACTTAGGATTTATGCTTGAGGGCTTTACAAATACTAATAATGTAATGTAAAAAAATTAATGATAATAATAACAATAGTCAGCGTGCTAATCTGGAAGTGGAATTTTTATAAATCTTAAAAAAGGCCCACCAAAAGAACTCAACATTTCGCCCACTTTTTTAAAGGGCTTAATCAGGAGTAAAAGGGAGTACTAAAAGAGCACGGTAACTCAACCTGTCAACCACGCCAGAAGCGAAACCCTTCTGAAGGAATTCACCAACCAAAAGGATTATTGCATGGCACTGGAGGAAGAGGATGCTTTAGCTTCCTAAGATCCCTTATATTCCCAATACTTTTCCCTAAAATATGTATAAAACAAACCGGGTTGTTAAGCTAACACCTTTAACAAACGCTAATTCACTAACAATAGGAATTATAGGTCTCCCTTCTTTGTATGATTCGGGCTGGCCCTCTGCCCAGCATGTATGGGAAAAGGGTCCATAGCACCTACGTTAGGTCATAGTCGTAGAGAAAGGAAAAGAAAATAAAGATATAGTCCATAGATATAGAGAAACATTTAATTAACGATTAATAAAGTTTGCTACAAAAAGCAACAATTAAAATAATAAACAAGATAAACTTATACTGATCTGGTACACAGAGAGCTCCGAAGCCGACTCAGATGCTGGATCAGGAATTTATGGCGGGAGATCCAGGATAAGACTTAGCTTCCCCCTGGGTAAACTCACCCCAATCTTTCAGACAGAAATGTACGTGATATTTCAATGTGCGTGGGAAATTATGTGAGTTTTTACATTGTTTATTTTATACTTACTCAACTCTTCAACATAGAGAAGTTTAGTTCGTGAGTAAATAACAACTGAATTATAATAAATGTATGTTGATGAATTTTAGAACATTAACGCCCACTTGTATGTCGATGCGCAAAAATGTGACTATAGGACCAAATACGTGTAAGTATAAGTAAATAAGCAACCGTGCACGTGTTGCAATCTCGCACGTATTATGATATCTTATATTTTTCTATCGACCTTTGAGCCCGAAACGACCCCTAGCAATGTTATATCTACCCCTGGGGGTCACTTTGGCGACCACTGCTCTAGGTTAAAGAGCATAAATGCCCTTCGATTTAAAAGGGATTCTCTTAGCAGCATCCCAAGAATTTCTAAGATTTCTAAAACCTTTGTTTGGTTATCTTTTTATTTATATAAATTTCCGTTAGGTTTTAATAAATTCTTAAACAAATGTTTACAATGTCCTTGTGCTCTTTGTTTATTTGTAACCCTCACAATTTACTTATTTGAAGGAAATTTCCCAACTGCTAAAAATGAAAAATAAAAAACGAGAGGAATAACTTTGAAGTACTTGTAGTTCTACTTATGAAAGTTCTCTATACAGAAAAATATTACCTCTGTAGGGATTTTAACCATTGACCTTCTGCTCTACGCTCCAATACAATACAAGCAACGGTTTTGTAAGACATACAACAAACGTTAACCTATGGGAGTGGGACCCTAACCCCTAACCAAAGAAGACATCAATCGGATGAAAGTCGGAGAGAGAAAAAATTGGAACAGGGTTTTAAGGGAATGAATCTTCAAGTCTGGTAAGGAAGACAATTGGATCAAAAGGTAGCGAGGTTGTATAGCGAGCCAAGTGTAAGCCAAGAAGTCAAATCAAATAGATATGTTAGATATGATAAGAAATGTTCAGAATTTATAGGGCAGTAGTGTTCTAAAATAAAAAGGGGACAACCTAGAGGCAGATAATTACATGAAGCAATAGCAAAGCTCGAACGGTTCATTGTCAAAAATTAACAACAAAGGGCTATAGATAAGAAGAATTGTAGGTTTATTACTAAATAAAGTGTGGGACCTTAATACTTGTTCGTTCTTGTTATACAGGGTGTATCAGAATTCGGCCAACAAACTCTTTGGGGAAATAGAAATCTTAAAAAGGAGCAGTTTTTGTACATAAACTCTGTTCTGACCCGACGCTAAGATCATAAAAGTATTGAAGTAGAAATTGAATTCAACGGATCAATTGGAGCAACCTTTTTGCCTAGTTTTATTTTTTTGACTAGTAGGGGCATCTTCAGGGTCTTCTTTTTACAACCCTATCGTCATTATCTTAAGTTTCCGAACCTTATCATTAGTAACTTGAATCAGCCTTACCATTTTGATGGTATGTCCAGTAGGAACTTAAACAAATAGGTACCTACATAGTTCCAAAACTTGAAAATATATTATAGAACAAATATTCTATTTCCATTCAAAAATCTCAAGGTTTGAAAGCTTAATGGTCACATTTAAATTTTGAAAATAGAGGTATAAGATAAGAAATATATTAAAATTCAACCAAATGTTTACAGAATCCGAGCTATAACTTGGACAACATGAACGAGATTTGAATTTTGAACAATAAATTTGATTATTTTTAGATATATTTTCAAACAAAAAAAAACAACTGCTAATAGATTATTACAAAAATATTAAGCAGCAAATCGCACGTTTGAAAGCATAATAAAAGATTATTACTAGAGAAACTTAACTTTAAAAAGTGATAATTGAACCAACAAATATAAATAGATGCAGTTCTGAAAAAGGAAATCCTACAACGGTACTAGGCTAAAAATACCTTTCATTTATCAAGTTCAGTATTTTATAAACAAAACAATATAAGAACCGATAAGTTTAAAATAAACAAACAGCTATAAATTATTACACCGATTACACGTCACTTTTATACAACGAACCTTACGAAAAGGCATTTGTTAATTTAAGAAATCTGAAAATTCAAGCATTAAAAATTATAACGATACTACCATGCTTTTCTCGTTTTCTACAATTTATAAATACATCAACGAGAAGTATTAAGTATAAAATAAACAAATAGGTATAAACCATTACACGCATTTTTAGAAAACGATTCTTATGAAAAGATATTTGTTATTTTAAGGAGTGAAAATTCAGGCATTAAAAATATAACTATATAAATATGAAAATCCTGTTTTTCTCATTTTATTTAGTTTGCAGAGTTTTTAGTGTTATAAGTAGGTAAGTACTTTTGGCAGCGATGGCGTAAGCGTTAGACTTCTTGAAACGAAGGCCGCTTGTTTACTAGACTCAACCCAGAGCTTTTAAAATAAAGGGATTAGTTCTGATTCAAGGGCTCCGACGCAGGTCAGAATCTAAAAGGTATAGTCGGTCACGGGACGCGTTGACGTACAGATGTGTTAACTAAAATACAAAAAGGCCAAGTTTGTGTGGGGTGCGCAGAATGTGAATTGACGATGCATTGATATAACATGCGTTTTGGATGATTAATCACATGAAGAAGGAAAGTTAGTTGATCTTGAATTTAATAGATGTGATTGTATGTCCGATGAGATAAAGTCGGAATGAACAGCTGTATTTGTTATTGTTGGCAGGCAGTTTTGGCTTGTTGTTGTTGATATTATTGTTATTGTTGTGGAGAAACCCTTAGGCTTGTTGGGGCATATTGTTTATCAGAGCATGAGGCTCTGGGACCCTGTTAGCCGGTTGACTGCCTGAGAACTTTGATAACTTGGCGTAGTTGTAAAGACCCTTGCCTAGTGCAGTGACTCCCGGGCTATACCCTTGGGGCGGCCAGATAGGCCCGCCTCCGCATTTTATTTGTTCAATTGGCTTATTAGACCGTATGGGCATCTAGGATGGATGGAATATCGATATGGATGGATTTCCCGTTGGTTGACTATGTTCCGTAATAGTTGGCTTGCGGCACATTTCTGTCTGGTTGCAGGTTTATAAGTAGCTGAAAGTTTTCTACTAGATCCAACGTGAAATTCCACAGGGGAATTCCCTCCCCTCTGTAAGTAACACTATCTGAACCCATACTGGTAAATGTAGTAATGCAGGTATGCCTGTTTTGCTTTCATGTATCGCTGCTAACAGTATTTTGGTCTGGATGATGTGAGCATTAATGTGTGTATCAAGCTTTGGGTGTTTGGTAAGTTGATCGAATGTTTTTGTATATCGTGTGTTTCACCGAAGACGCAACATAGGGAAACACCAATGTATTTTTTTAGAACAGATCCAGATTACCTGCGGTGTATGTACGAACTTAGCACTGAACTTACGTAATTGAGTTTATTCGATGCTAGAATCTGTTGATATCAAAGGTTAATTTTTGATGGATTCAAACGCAAATTGCTATCCTTTTTTAGAAATTTTGGTCAAAAGGCTATCTGCAGTAGCAAACGTCCTTATTATTATTATTTTTTTTTTTTGATTAAATGTAAGCCATTCAATTATTGTTGTTTATAAGTAAAGGTAAAGGTAACGCCACTTACACTACGCGATGGAGTATGGCCGGCAACAGGGAGGGTTAAAACATTCTAAGTTGAAAGCGACGAAACCTGGTTGTCTCGGTCGCTCAGGTGCATGGGGTGATGTGGTTAGTACCACGCCTTAGACAACCGCCTACCCTCCCTACTCCACTACTGTGTTTCGGTTTCCAATTATTTTCAGTTGCTGGATAGGCCACCCAACGAGCATCCGACTCGGATTTGACCCCGAGACCGTCCGCGTTGTAGTATGTAGTAGAAAGCCTTAACTACTCGGCCCCGCCTACGACTAGTTTATATATAAATGAACGAAAAATCAAAAATCTAACACTTATCCAAACTCTTTTACAAGACAAATGTATTTATTGTTACATAGGGAGTTTAATTACTTAAGTTCAAAGAATTACTGTACGAGGAGTAGGCATATGTAAAATAAATACAACAAAATATAGTAAAAAAAACAACAAGACAAGGTGTTCTACAGACAATTAATATAACAATAAAACAAGTAAAAAAATTGACTTCCACGTCGCAGAATTGTCAAGGTCAACCTTAAATTTAACCTAACTTTATACTTGTTAATAGCAGGAAATAACCCATAATTGTAACACGTGACAGTTATAGTGTTATCATCATTAATGTTTTTGTCAATGACTTTAAGTCCTTTTTTCGATCTCACATTAAATTGACTGCGGATATGCATGTAAATGTGATTAATGTTGTGTTATTCGCAGCTTTCGTCTGTCTTTTTCTACTTTAAATTATAAACTAAATGTTGGTGTGTTTTTCTTGTTTTTGAATTCCTAGGTTTATTATTATCCTGACACTATATTGTTAGAAAAGAATTTAACGCTTCAAGTAGTTAACATTCTATGGGGCTTTAGATAAAAATGCAGAATCATTGGACTCAGTGAATGAATCTATCATGAATCGTTTCTAAACTGATTTATTAAAAATTGGATTGTTACTGTCCTAGGGAGGTAAGTTCACATTTACTTTCCTGGTATCGTGACAAGCAACAAACAAATGTAAAGTCAATCCAGACGAAATCGGCAGTGTAAACATCATTGCCCAAAATGGTATTTTTTCCTCAGCTTATGTACCAACAATTATTAAATTCAACAGCAGATCTGTCAGGTAAAAAATAAAATGTGAATATTCGTACGTGTTATTTTTAACCTTTTAATTTGTTAGTATCAAAATATTAACGAAACATTTTTGAATTATTATGAATAATAGAAACAAAAAAATCAGAGGGCATTGTGCATCGACAAAAAGTTCATTCGAAACAAGCTATTTCTATTTTTATTTTTGTTTTTTGAAAAATAGTTGAAAATATTTAAACACATAACAGAACAGGTAAACAATCAAAATTTTTTGTTAGCTGAAAGTTGAGGTTTTCATAATCAATTAAATGCAACCAAAACATTTTTAATTTATGAGTAGGACAGGTAAATGGTAAACTATTCAAGTTCATTCGACATTTTTTGTTTTAGAAAATGCATAATACTCAGATTAACCATATAATTTGTATTCTTCGATGTTATTTCTATGTGCGTTCCCAATTTTTTATCGTCTAAATGTTAATTAAAATAATTTTACGTTTTGTTTATTTGAAACTCAAGAAAACACAACTGAAACTATAAAAGAAAAAAAAATAATTACCCAATTCCAAGATAAAAACAAAACAACTAACACCCACCCAAAAAAACAAAAGTTAATTCACAACACAATCCGCGATCTAAAGTAACAAAAAACAAAAATTCGTAGAATCACGAAACAATCGAGAAACACAATAACAACTGCCGAACGCGATATGAAAAACACGTGAAAACGGTTTGCTGCGACCGAAAAGTCCACAGGTCGCAGCAGACGCGTAGTCCTTTTGTATATCCTGGCCGGTTACCATAAGTCCACGAAGAAAAGCGAAAGTGTACTGTTAAATGTTGATATGGACCGGCAAGCGACTACGGATATCAGAGTTATCACTACCCAAACGAGGCATGTGTTCACCTGCAGAGAGAGGGAAGACGATATGTAGGACACCATCAGCTTCGTTTGTATAATAAGAAACCGATTTATAAAATCATAAAGGCATACCCGAGATACGTGTCCGAACCGCTCATTGTAGGTAAAAATTCTTCTTCAGTTATTTCGTACTTCCGTAAACTGCATAACGTGTTTTATAACGTTTTTAAATGGCGTAACTATACAATCATTATCGTATATATTTATTAATTAAGAAATTTGATGGTTACGATTGGGCAATGTGTAGATTAACCACTAATTATTTTGAGAATGGTAACGTAACTCGGATGTTAATAAACACCTGACTGTATTTTCGGTGAAATGTGCTTCGATTACTTCCCTGTTCAAATCGCGCTCTATTAATTATAGATACCTACTTCTAATTTTGAAATTTAGCTAATTACAAGAATGGAGCAATTCCTGCAAGCAAATTATCAACCATCAGGAAATACTTATATTCTAAACTCAAAGCTTTAAAATTTGAATTATTTTCATCTTCATTTTTAAATATCCGGCGTTACAAAAAACAAAGTTGGCCATGGAAAATGACTTTGTATTGTTTGCTTAACAAATAACTGTCGCTTTAACGCATTCAAAATTTGAAGTAAGTTGTGATACACATCGCCGGGGATATGTATTTCATTTTTTTTAAATGTTACTGTACACATCCCAGACGGCGTGTTTGATGTTTAGTTTAAATTTAGGGCTTTGTGTAAACACTGAATATGAAAGCATTTGGTACTTCTATTGAAAAAATCCGTGCTACAATCTTCATAACATAAATATCAATTATACTATGCTGTCCAGAAGAAAACAAGATGACTTTGGATCATATTTCATTGTTTTTACACAGTTTTCATAGGAAAATAGTAGGTTGCTGGAATTAATAATTTGTCACTGTTTGTAATTCTCCAGTTACATTCATCAGTAAAGCCTGTCTTAAATTTTTTCTGGCTGCTATACTACATGCCTTTGGGGGCCACACTCACACCTAAAAATTCACCATTAACTAACACATACATCGCCTTAAGTTCTACATACTCGCTAAGGTTTATGACTTTAGCATCTGCATCAGGGTAAAAGAACTGTACAGTGCCTTGGGGGTTTGTAACACAGTCAACGTGTTATAAAAGGTACTAAAGCAACATTTTAATAAATTTCGCTACTGGAAATTTCTCCAAACCAGTAGTTCAGTGCATCTTGCTTACATAACACTACATTTCCTGATTTTAAAACGATATTATTTATTACTCTGGTGTTTTAAAGTTCCTATAAAAAGTTGAATAATTAAAACTTCCGTTACATCGACAATGAAACTAATTAAATTTCATAAGTTCTAAAATTTCTAAAACTCTAAAAGGGTATTCGAAAAGGTATACAAAATAAATAAACCTCGACTGAGGCTGTTGTATAGCTGAAGAGGCTCGTACAGTCGAAGGAAAATACAAGGTGGATCTTATAACCGTCTTATAAATCCTTGTCTTTGTTTTTCTACAAAGTACGTAATTTGATTTCAGCATTGTTACTCTGGATTCTGGATTATCAATGGAGGGTAGCCTTGTAAGCCACACGCACTTTGTATTACCTCCTAGGCAGCCCTCCAATGTCAGACTAATCAAGCCACCACACCCTGGTGATGAAACTGAGAATATCTGCCACTGGAGTACTGCTACTACTGGCCATGTCCGGCCACAAATCCTCCAACATATATTGAGGCCAGAGCAGGGCAATGGCATAGTACATGTTCTGCCGTCTCCTCCTCTAGATTATAAGCCCTACAGCTGGGGCTGTTAGACAGCCCCATTCTGTGCAAATGTTTGTTGAGTTGACAGTGGCCTGATGATTTTCTTCTAGATTTTCATAATATTCGTTCTTTAGATCTTCTCCTTTTTCTTCTGATAGAGTATGTATATTCAAAAAACTTATTTGTCGTTGTGTTTCTCTTATCCTCAAATAGCACATTCTAATCTAATTCTAATCATTCTAATCGGTCTGAATTCTTATACTAGTGGTTTTATCTTTTTGTTAACTATAAAAAACCTGTTGTGCAAATTACAGAGGTATTGCATTACTTGATGTAGCTTACAACGTCCTAGCTAGTGCTGATAAAAATAAAATAAACATATACATGGAAAAAGTGACAGGAGAGTACCAAGAGGGATTTAGACAAGGAAGAGCAACAATAGGCCAAATTTTAACCTTGAAACAAACGCAAGCTCTAAGTGAAGAATATTAAATACCTTTGCACTATCTCTTTATGGACTTTAAAAAAGCGTATGACGCAGTGATGAGACCCAAGCTATATTTGAAATCAATAGTGGACTGCGACAGGGCGGCCCATTGTCTACCTCTCTATTTAATTTTATACTAGAAAGGATTATGAGAAAATCAAAAGTGAATGATAACGTCATAACTAAACAGTACCAATGTATCGCTTATGCTGATGATCTAGCTATCATATTAAGATCAAAACGCCCAAAACAGGTATTACAAGAAGTATTCCAAAAATTAGAAGCAGCGGCATGAACCTTCGGCTTGACGGTGAATGAGCAAAAAGTACATGGAGATGGGAGGGAAGAGAAGACATCAGATAAACAAACCCCTGAAAATTTAAGTTGACGCAAAGTAATATTCCGACAAGAAATAGAGATACAAGCAAGGTTACAGCGTGGAAATAAGAGTGCGAGTGCTCTTCACAAGGTGTTAACTTCAAAAAACTTATCAAAGAAAGTGAAATTAAGAATATACCTACAAAACAGTGATCCGACCGGCAGTGGTGTACTCTTGTGAAACGTTGATAATTACTCAAACTATCCAAAATAAATTATGTGCGTGGGAACGGAAAATATTAAGAAGAATCTTAGGGGGTACACAACAAAATGGAACGTGGAGAAGGAGAACAAATGCGGAAATACTCGACAGTCTAGAAGGAGTGGATATAATAGCAGTGATAAAAGCTCAACGAATAAGATGGATGGGGCACCTGCACAGAATGTCAGCTAAAAGGATCCCGAAGAAATTAATGAGAATACGATCGAACGACACTAGACGTAGAGGTAGGTCCAGAACAAAATGGTACGACCAAGTGGTGGAGGACATAGGAAGGTTACAAGTGCAAAATTGGCAGCGAAAAGTTCACGGCCGGAAGGAGTGGAGAAAAATCACATGCCTTAATGGCCTATAGTGCTATCTACTATTTGATCTTTGGTGCTATTCAAAAACAAATTTTGTTTCATTTGTTCACGTAGTGAGCTTTACTCATTTCAACTGTCTTAAATTATCCATATCTTACATTAAAATTTAATTATTATACGGTGCATTGAAAAATATAGGTACTCAATCCATGTTTTTATATATCATTATACAGGGTTACTGGTAATTCGATACATTCCTTTGGAGATGTGATGGGACAGGAGCTAAGAAACAAATTAAACCTAACATGCATTATGCAAAAATAAAAAAATAATTTCTGAGAAAAACGAATAGGTAATTTCCGTAGCTAATTTTTAAAACTTATTTTTAATAAGTTTTTATTTAAAATTTTCACATGATCGAAATGTTTCCGGATATTTTCCATTCGAAATGGATGACCAGAGAGTGGGACAAGTAACCCAGTCAAAAAGTACAGAAAATGTCAAGTAGATTTTTTAAAAATGAACTTTAAAGACATTAAGATCTACTTTTTTGAGAAAAACACAAAAATTGAAATATCTCAAAAACTATTGAGTTTTGTATGATGTATGTTAGGGTTAAATTTGTTTCTTAGCTCCTGTCCCATCACATCTCCAAAGGAATGTATCGAATTACCAGTAACCCTGTATATCATTAAACAAATTGGTCGTTTTAAATAAAACCAATCGATGTTTTATTCTAAATAAGTCACGGGTAAATTGATATCGGTTATACGAGAAAACTACAAACAAGAGAAAATTTAACTAACTACAGTTGTAACTGTATTATACGAGTAGGCTAAATTTCTATGTATTCAAAGGTATCAAGATTTTTAAAATTCGTTTGTATATTAAAACCTTAGGATGACCAGGTGACATTTTGTAACACAGAAGACCATGAGTGGTCGTTCACTGACCCCACTTGTAAAATTCTTAATTAACTTACTACATAAAATAAAGCCCCAAAAGTATCTATAAATACATTTATTTGTCCATTAGTAAACCCTTTTGCAATAATAAATAGCTTAAAAAGAAACAATTGTGCAAACCAGAACAAGAAGTTGAGTGGAAGTTAATCAGTGTTACTTTTACAAGTATTGCAAATTATGTATTGTTTTTATTACAGTGCAGTGGTGTGGTTATTACAAACAAATCGATTACAATTTGAGCACTTTTTGGTAATTTTCTTGTCAAATTTTCTGGAGCGCCCAACGCAGTGGCAACGTGTAGCTGAAGATCCTGGTTCCACAGCAGGCTCAGTAGGGCCTTCTTCATCTTCGGCTTCTTATGCCATTTTGGATGTACTTCGGTAACCGTTTGGTTTTTCGGGTAGCTATAAGTGATTTTACTAATGCCATTCCTAACTCCTTCAAAAATTGGCGTCTCTGAAACGATTTACGTCGCTTGTAGCTTTCAAATTTTCTCGTAAACAGTATAAACGCGTTGACTGCTGCTAAATCAAGAACATGGAAAAATAATACTAACGGCCATCATTTAGTGTTACGTGAACACGTATACTCTCCTATCTTACGATCCAAACTGTCCACAGCCTCTTTACACTTATTGTAATGAAGTATTACTTCGGGCTTAAATTTATTCGTTTCATCCGATAAATTTAAATCAAAATGCTGTGTTGATAGTAACACCACCGACCTATTTTTTTCATCGCATCTTTAGTATATATAGCAGTGCTTGAGAACGGTGAACGCTTTCTATTTGGACAAAAATCTTGATGTAAAAAAGTTATGTGTGGTAATACCATCACCTGAAGGCAATTCATAGACCATATCTAATACAATTCCTTTGCCTTGTTTTCTTTCAGGTGAGTTATTCAACATTCCGGTGTAAATTTGCATGTTCCAGCAATAGGAATCCTTGACATTGCACAATGTCCATATTTTTATACCATACCTGACTGGCTTGAACTTCATATACACCCGAAATGGATACCTCCCACGGAATGGTGCAAGCTGTTCGTCAATGCATGTTGACTATTTATATCTTCAATAGCAGCTAACTTACCTGCTTCTCGTCTTTCTGCTCTGCTTTCTATACTGTCAAACCTAAGGAATCTCAATAAATCCTTCATTCTAGTACGTGACATTGTGTTACAATTTTACTGCTTTCAGGGTCAAATTGTATCATTTTTCTTGTCAAATGCCAATGTTGTTTAAGTGTTAAGAATTTATTTTGTGCTTGTTTAACTTTATTTTTGCTATCTTTCAATTTTTCTTTTTGTGTTTTATTAATTCTCCATGTCCTGATAGCATTTTCACATCGTTGTGAATCCATTATTTGTTACGCACCGTGTATATGAGTGTTGCAATTTTCCTTGAAGGCCGTATTCTAAAAGCCATTGCGTGTGCGCGCGGTTTGGTTGAGAGTTGTTTGCGCATCGAATTTTATACGAGTCTTTTGCGGTTAACTTTCGTATGGAAAGGATCTTTTGCAACGTTTTACTTAACGAAAATTTTTCATTGGTGATTATGTTCTTTGGATGAAATATATTGTTTAATACAGCGGTCCGATGTTTGGATATGTTTTTTTGTTATTAATTATTGTATTATCTTTGAATCACTTAGTTTAGTGATATAAATTTAGTATGGTTACATTTTGTGCCATATGCTGTTTTTGGTTTATTTAATTAATTTCATATTTAAATATTTGTAGTGTATGGTTCATTCATAAGTTAGGAAATAATTAACTTATTAATTCATTTAAAAATTTTGGCTTTAGCTTATCTACTCCTAACATATGAATGAATTAATTTAACTTTTTCTATCGTAGAATTTTCATTGATATTCGATTTGAATATTTTATATTTTGATTTAATTGTGTGTTATTATCATATTTGAAAAGGTTCCGCAATGAATGAGTTTAGTTGGGTTTAGACCACTAATTTCATTCCTCTGAGATAAACGTTTATGCCATTGGGGTGAATTGTATTTGAGGTGATTTCTTGCGTTCCCTATTAAATTAAGCCTTCAGCTTGTGTAATTTTGAATTTTCTTTTTGGAACTTATTAAGCCTTCAGCTTTACTTTATGGTGTGTATTTTTTTGAATTTTAGCTTATCTTAAAAATCTTATTAAGTCTGTAATTATATCTAGTCAATAATTTAATTTTTATTGTTAATTATTTTGAATCCTGGTCTTTGCGCCGTTAACTTGAGACCCGCAAAAATAAAGTGTACTAATGATTTATGGCTTTTTATTATCGTTTTGATAAGTTTTATGGTAACAATTGTTACACAAAATATTACAGGTTGTAATGCAGGATTTCTATTACTCCATAGTACTAAAACCGGTTCTTGGTGCGCTCTGAGTGAGCCCGCAATTATTAGCAGTCCTATAAATGCCTTCATCTCAACATCATTCACTTCATTCCATTCTGTAGCTGTACCTTCTATAGATATAGCTCTACGGTTTGTTTCTTGAACAAGTACATCAACAATCTGTTGATTTATAAATAGTAATTCAAATGCATCCATTGGTGTCGTAATGTTTTTACTATAACTTGTAAGTCCAGGTGTTTGTTTTATTATATTTCTGGCAAGACGTCTTCTAACAGCAGGTTATTGTATTGAACATTGGGCACCATTTCAGGTTACAATTTGTTTGGAATTAGCACTTGCACTCGAGCAATCAGGTAATTCCTTATCGGTATCGGTAGATGAGTCGGACACTATCTTTAGCGTTATTATTGCCTTCTAATAATGCATCTTCCTCCTCTGATATGTCTTCATTAGACATATCATCGAGATATTCATTAGCTAACTTATCAAGCTTAGCTTGAGTCAAATTTTTGCGTGCCATTGTTCACTCACCACTTACTGTACACAAAATAGCCGCACTTCGGGAATGCAAGAAATATATAGGCTCCCACAAGTTCTAACAGGCTTTAAGCAACGTTCGCACATATGCGTACGTTTAAAACAAGTTACTGCGAGTTCCAACATGTGTCTGAGTCGATTAATGTAAATAATCAGGATTGTACCATTAACGACCACGTGGGGTCAAATAGTGACTCCAATCCAAAAATAATGTTTTAGGGAGGTGTTTTTGATTTTGTTATGGGAAAAAATACTATGATATAATGTCAAGCAGTGTAAAACTCGGCTAACAAAAATAATCTAAACACAAAAATAATTATTCTCCTAAATATTCACAAAAGAACGACGTTAGGGTCGTTTTGATCCCCCACCTGGTCATCCGAAGGTTGTTTGCAAGCTTTAAAGTAAAACTCATGGACATTTTTTAGAAACTTTGGTAAAAACAGCGAAAAACAATGATTAAAGTAATTGTCCTGATTTTGGCTATTTTATTTTTCATTATTTTTGTCTAAGCCTTATAAGATGAAAAAATTTCTTCAATTATTTTCTCGTTCTTAAGTTTAATTGAAAAAAATATACTGAACGGATTTTCAAGATTTCAGTGTCGTTCAACTGGTAAATACTTGATGAACTGCTTTTGTTCGATTTGAAAAAATTCACTTGCAGTCAAATAACTGATTTCAAAAACTTTGTATGCCTGTATTTATTTCACACCGTATTGACGCCACAACAATGACTTTATTTTTATTCATTTACAGAGACCAATAAGAAACCTCTTCTGTGGGTCATGGCACTCTTGATGGAAAAATGAAATTTTGAAAACCATTTTTAGTTTTCAAAAAATTAAGCCAAGAAAGTTAAGTACTACTCAGACTCGGAAACCGGAAATTTTTCTAAATGTTTCTTCAAAAAATCACATTTAGTTTCATTTGCCTTCAGCTTCAAAAAATAATAAGAAAACAGGGAGTGAGCCCCTGTTTTCATTTGTGCAAAATGTTTATTTAACACTGAACAAAACTCGAGAGTTGGGTTCGGCGAAAAAATATAAAAATTATTAAGTCCGGATTTGAACTTGTATGAAATTCGAAATCTTATGATGGAAATTCAACCCTTTTGAAATGATGTACGAATCTCGACTAGGAATTCGATTTTTAAGTCTTAATCCGGATTCGAAATACAAAATGCTAGGTGGAAATTTTAAACATTTAGTACGGCTCGTAAATCAGAACCCAGAAGCAGTAAATATCAAGTATAATCTTGGAGACAAACTGAAATTCTGTACAAAACACGGAAAACTATATTTATGAGTTCAAAGATTCTCCTTTATTGTTATTTGAATTTAAGATAGTATATCAAATTGAACGTCGAATTTTAGACTCAAATTTTTGCGAGGATGATCCAACTTCGATTTTAAAATTGCTCGGCTCCTTTTTTATGTAAATTTAAATGTGCAAATCCTCTAGGTTGAGCCGATTTGAATTCATGTGGACTTTGGATACAAATACAAACTTCTGATATCGAACCTGAATTCAATCATTTACACACTTCGTTCGTATAGGCATCACTTTATACCGTATATCTTGGAAATTTATTTAACAATTTTGCCTAACGTGATTTTGGTTTCCTAAAGAATACAGTTTTTCAGCTATACCTTTAATTTTCTAACGCGTATTAATACTTGTTTCATTCTTTATTTATTTGTAACTTCGGATTACGTAATTGAAGTACATTTTCATTTGTTTTATTAAACCAAGTGACTCTCGTCTATCTTTTTTTTACTTGTAACTAAAAGTTTATTTGATTAAAACCACCCCATCACTACTAGCCGAAACACAAATCTTACCGCTACATAATATCAAGAGATCCAGTTTAAAGTCGCTCTCAGTGACTCATGAAATAAAATCCAGATTTATGTGATTATTAATTATTTTGTCAACATTTTTTAAACCAAGCTAAAACACAACTTTGAATTCCATGTGTCACTTGGATGACTTTAAATTGGATCACTTGTAATATAACCAAAGCTTGTAGGTTACTAAAAGTGTTCGCATATGGGGGTTGCTGTTTCGGTATTATAAGTAACTTTTCAATGAGTTAGAGTAGTGCAGGACAAGGTTTTCTGCTCTTCTTGTTTGTCATCATAGTAAGCAGGGAGGGGACCACCCCAAATGCCTCTGAACTGAAGTAAAGCATTCAAGTATGATACTTGTCTTCAGCGTGGCAAAATTATAAAGGTTTCCGGAGCGAAAGAAGTTGCGAAATCTCTTTTTTCTTTTTTTTAATACAGATTTTATTACCAGCTCAGCAATGCATACGCTATACATGGTAGTGTTAGTTATTAATAATTGTTAGCAATACACAAGTTTAGTGGGGTCGGCTTCAGCAGCTCCCCTGTCACTAGTCGTCTATATTCTATAACATCTGAGTTCACTATTGATCTGAGTCGTTGGTACTGGAATCGCTTGATGATAGCGGCAGCAGATCGTAGGGGAGTTTTCTTTTAAGCCTGGTATGAAGAGAGCGTTGACCAATGCCATAATAAGCTGCTCCGCTACACTGATATAGGTTTTGGTAAAAAAACGAATTGTGGATGAAGGTACTGATAGTTAGAATTTCCAGTTCCCGATGAATTTGACTATTTCTTGTGAACCAAGGAGCATTAACAATTATTTGCAATGTCTTGCTTTGTAATGTCTGTAATTTTTTAATGTTAGTCTTGGACGTTGCACCCCAAATATTGCTACCATATGTTATTATAGGTCGAAGTAACGCCGTATAGAGTAGCTTGCCGCACTGTATTTTTAAACGCGAATTTTTATTAATTAGGGGGTAGGTATAACATACCTAACCGTGCGTAACATTCAGATAATTTTTTATTAATATGGAAGCTCCAAGCTCCATTGACTGTTAAGAGCGAAAACAGATATGCAGAGAAACCATAGGAGCATATTTAGTGATAAAGAGGGAAATAAAATGGTTGTGATGATAGAGCAGTGACAAGAAACAGAAAATGCAAGATGACAATTAATTACGAAGGCACATTTATGCTATTGTTGACTTTTTGTTATTCTGATCACTTTTCTGCAATGGGGAAGCCGTCAGTTTAGTCGCAATGCTATAATCGAACTTTTTAAAGGTAGAAAGCGCCAGTTTGACATTTATCGCAATGTTAGTATTCCTCGACAAACAGTTTCGAAGACTGCGGTTCCAGGAGCTCAGGCATAATGGAGATCGCACAGGGAGAAAAAGAAAGGGAACGGTTGAAACCCTTAGGTTCCGTGACATTATCTGGAAGAATTTAGCAAAAACCAAGAGTTTCCATAAGAAGAAACTTCCCGCTTGATACCTATGAAGAAGGATTTCTGACTGAACCCATGTAAGTTGCGAAGAAGGCTATATCTTACAGATGCGAACAAACGTAGACGGCTGCAAAGATGCCGACGATTGAATAGTTGCGTCGCTGGTGAATACCCTTTTCACTGATGAAAAAGTTAAAAATAACCAAAATAATAGGAAATGGTTTATGAACGTTCAAAAACCGTCTGATGTGGTTGGTTACGCATGGTCAAGGTGCATTATCTATATCGGTATCGAGTGGAATTAATTCAACGGGCAAAACTCTTCTTGTTCTCGTACACAAAGGGCTCAAAGTAAATCAACATGTTTACCGCAGTGATATTTTGAAAGCTGTTTTCTTGTCTTGGGCCCAAGAACATTTTATCGACCAGATTTGGATGTTCCAGCAGGATTCTGGGCCTGTTCACAAGGCAAGATTGACGCAAGCAAGAATGGTGCAGGGGAAACTCTGTTGACTTCATCAGCGTCCAAGAATAGCCGTCGAACTCACCTGACCTGAACCCTACTACAAGTCTGATCAACTTTGGAGATCCGAGCCTGTGCAAGGCCCCATATGAGTTTAGAATCTCTGAAGCAGTCTCTTCTAGCAGCGTAGGACAAATTGGCAGTGGATGAGGTACGACACATTATCTGTTCTTTTCCACATCGTTTGGCGCTGTGTATTAAGGCCAATGTCCCCCATTTTATGTTTGTCATATTGCGGCTTGTCATTCAGTTTTTTGTGTTCGATACCATATCTATACGTTTAATAGAGTTACAGTTAGAAATTTGTGTCTCTGTAATTTATTATCACCCCCTGTATAATAACTTGTTCTTATATCAGTTCTATTGTATTGTAGGCTACTCAATACAAAGAGAGAAGTCACATGGTCAACACTACTCAGCTTCAAACACGTTGTTTCTTTAAATTATGACACCAATACTTATGTAGTCATAAAGCTCATATAAACTTAAACTTAACCAGAAGCATCAATAGCCCAGTGGCTGTTGAAAATAATCACGTCGCTAGCAAAATTCAAATCATGTGCAAATTAATGCGAAGGTACCATTATGGGGGTCCACAGATGAAGACAGGAGAGGTGCAACATTATTAGACTGGATGGCTGTCGAGGAAATGTACCAACTTTCGTAAGAGGAAACAGTATGAGTCATATAGACTTAACCCTATGCTCAGAAAACATGGCAAATAAATTCAGAAAATGGGAGGTATTGGAAGAAGAAAATCTAAGTCTACACCAAAACATAGTGTATGACATAACCATACCAGAGAGGGAGAACGGGAATAGCCAACAGGAAGGTTAGAAAATCAAGGAGACAGGAATACCACCTTTTGTAGAAAATCTCAAGGAAGAAATGAGGAACATATTACTCGATGAAACTAACTTTGGAAGAGTAATAGAACGAGCACTGAATAAGACCTTCAGTGAGAAAGACACAGGCAAAATTCGCAGGCAAGTGTACTGGTGAAATGAAACCGTGGCTGAATACCCAAAACAGTGCCTCGTAGCAAAGAGGAAAGTAACCCGCGAAAACGGGTCTAGATATATAACTGAGGACGAGAGGGAAACCTTATGAAGAGACTACGTAGACAAAATAAAAAGGCTAAATAAAGCAATAATGAGGGCCAAGGAAAAAGCGTGGAAGAAAGACTATGCCGAAATAGACGGAAATATATGGGGGGAGGAATATAAACTAGTTACTAAGAAATATAACCTACTGCCGCGAATTACCTTAAAAGTAGAAAGACAAAGAGAGATAGCGGAGGAACTCTTCCCAGGGCAGGAAGTGATCTATTGGGAACCAATACAGGTGGCGGAAGGAGAAATATCACACTTTACAGCAGAAGAAATACAAATGGCCAGTAGCCCCATCAAAATAAATAAAGCACCGGGGCCGGATAAAATATACCCCCAGAAATAATCAAAATAGTAGCAACGGAAGAGCAAGATACGAAATAGGCTAATTAAAAACGGCAGCTTTCCTGAAATATGGAAGTGCGGCAGATTAGTATTATTACCAAAATAACGGAGGACGCAGGAAAAAGAGATAAAATACAGGCCGATTTACCTATACTAAACGTCGTGTCAAAGCTGTACGGACACCTCAGCTCCCAAATATTGGTCGAAGAAGTAGATAACAAACTATCACCTAACCAATTTTGTTTCAGGAAGAAGAGATCCACAACGGATACCATGGAAAAAGTTACAAACGCCGTGAAAGAAGCAAAATCTGCGGCATACCATCATAGACAGATGTGTATCTTGGTAACAACGGATATTAGAAACGCCTTTAACTCGGCTCCCTAGGCAGGTATCATGAAGGCATTGGAAGACATGAACGTCAGTCCCTATCTAAGAAGAATAGTGGGAAACTTCTTAAATAGCAGGAAAATATTCCTACGAGATAATGAAGAAATGGAGGTGACGTGCAGAGTACCGCAGGGATCGATCCTGGGCCCCCTGCTCTGGAATATCTATTTTGACGACACCCTAAAAATAGAGATGCTACCGAGGGTTTTGCTGACGATACAGCATTAACGATATCGGCAAAAACTAAGGAAATGGTGACGACACGCGCTAACACGGCGTTGTATATAATACAGAGAGCTATGAATAGAAAGAAGCTACAAATAGCACCACACAAAACGGAGGCAGTAATACTATATGGCGGAAGAGAGGTAAAAGAAATTACTCTTGAGGTAGGTGACCAACAAGTACAATCGAAAGAAGCTATAAAGTATCCAGGGATATACTTCGATCGGAATGCAGAAATGAAGGCGCATGTAAGATACGTAACGGGGGCTAATTAGACTAATGCCAAACATTGGAGGGCCGAAAGCCAGCAGGCGTAGATTACTAAGCTCAGTAGATGATTCTATCATCCTGTATGGAGCCCCTAATATGGGGTAAGGTACTGCGAATACGTAAATATGAAGACATGATATTGAGACTCCAGAGAAGAATGACGATCAGAGGGGCGTGCGCGTATCGCACTGTATCAACAGAAGCAATCCTGGTAATAGCAGGCATACTGCCAATAGAGTTACAAGTTGAACAAAGAAAAGTGGGGAAGCAAGGAAGAAACACCGTAAAAGCAGTATGGACAAAGATACTAATAAATGACATTGGTAGATGGATAGCGACGAAGCATGGAGAGACGCACTACCATATGACTCAATTTTTGAGTGGACACGGTACTTTTTGAAATTTTTTAAAAAGATTTAAATTAAGAGAAAGTGACATAATTATGTAGATACTGTCAAGACGTGGATTGTTCGGAACACACGTTCTTTGACTGCCACAGATGGACAGCAGAGAGATTACAACGTAACCTGGATGTAGGAAGAGATTTAAATAAAAACAGCATTATAGATGAGATACTTACGAGTGAAAACAACTCGGACGCTGTATATAAGCTTGTAACGAAAATTATACAAACCAAAGAAAAAGAGGAAAGAGACGAAGAATGCAATAACCAAAAGGTCAAACCTAAAGCCCAATTAATACGCATGTAGTTCCAGGGAGGAGGAGAGATCACGATCGAGGAGTGGTTCTAGCAGGTTCCAGCACACCCCCTGTGAAGACAGGGGCGCCTATAAAAGGTTTCCCCTTCTCAAGCAAAAAAAAGGTTAAGTTAAAGTAATCTTAGGAGGTCAATAGATTAAGGGAAGCTGTAGACGCGTCTTGATGTCAGGGGTTGACGCTTATCTTTCACCGAAGGGAGTATTTGTGATACTTTTGGAGGGGGTTTTGATATCATGTCTTTTGATAATCTTACGCGATCAGCAACCTGGTGAATAGGTATATGGCAAGAAGGCAGTAGCCTAGGGTGTACAGGGTGAACCATTTTCGATGGTTTTAAATGGAAAGTGCCCTTGGAAATATACAAAAACTGATGTGGGAGTTCAAGGCTCTTTTTTGGTGCTCATTCAAGTTTCCAAAACAGAATTCCGCAATATTTTGTTCTTTTTTAGTTAGGACAAAATGCAAAATGAAGCATGGGCTTCGCAGCCCATATCAGACAGTAACTCTTTAATGGCAAGACTGATAATTAAAATTTTTTTTTTCTTTCAGAGAGAGACATTCAATAGTTTTTTTGCCTATTCCTAATTTGTGATATCTGTTACGGTTTAAACATAAAAATTTAAAATCTGAGTGACTGCGCTGAACATTTCTTAAAACAAATGTAATCTAGTAACTTTGTATTCTATGAAACAAATGATGAAATGGCAATTTGATAAAGTTTACTAGTAATAAGTAGGTTTATTAATAGATTTACAACAAATCTTCAAAGTTACCACCATTTTCCTGGATGCAAAGGTTGATTCTATGCAAATAATTGAATGCAAGTTGACCATGAAACGTTTTGTATCCTAGTTCAAAGTTCTTCCTCAGAGGTTATAGGACTGAAATACACTTTGCTCTTTAAAGCTCGCCAAAAAATAACTTTAGACTTATTGAAAATGGTACGAAGAGAAAACTTGTATGAATAACGTTGCAGCAAATGGTAAAGAAAAAGCAACAGAACAGAGGGCAATTTAAAACACATTTCCACAATTCATGGGGTTTGAACCGTTGTCATCATTACGAAGCAGACCATTACATCAACGAAGCCCAATTCTACTATCAATTTAAGTTTTAGTGTTAATTTTACAGATTTATTCCATTTCTGGATTTTCTCATGTAAGTTGATACATAATTAGCCCGTAAAATCGTTGTAAATACTCTAAACCGGATCTGCCTCGCTTCATTACAACCAGGTTACGCGGAACTAAAAGAAATAATATTAAAACCTAGGAATATTGTTATCTCTCTATACAACATAAAGACATTAAAATTCGCATTGTGGTTTCTGAGATTTAAACGACGCTTGTTGATAATTTATTATAATTAGTAATAAACTCGTTTAATGAATAAATCAATATTTTGTTTTCTCACCTTTAAATTACAAATATTATATTTTTGTAACTTGTACGATAGAAGTTTAAATTTGCAGAGTTTATAAAATGAAAAGGCATAAGGCACAGATTAACTATACGATTTCGGAAATAGAAATAACCCTATCTAAAACAGCTTGGGTGGCTTGCACAAGCATGATTCCTTCAAAACGAACAAAATCTAACCACAATTTTAATCCATACGACAGTAATAAAATTAATCATTTATTAGTTTTCTGCAACCTTGTAAAGGCAAGAAATGCAAAACGTTCAATTGGCCCATGTTATATAATATCAGACTATTAAAAATCAAAACCTCCGATAATCTCTTTTTGGTTATTGTTAATCTGAAAGAAGTAACCAACCTTCAGAAAAACCATTATGCAATCGCTTTTTGTATAAAACAAACAGCAAGCAACATACCAAGAAACAATTTGATTTATTGATAATACCTATAATAATTGGTTTTGGTTCCAAAATTTTAAATAACAGAAAAAATATGTTAATCAGTGCTTTTTTATGATTTAAGGTTTGAAATTTACATGACATAATAATTTGGTTAATAATTATTTCGATTTATTAATAGCAATACCAAGTATTTGGTAAAATAGCTAAAACTAACCTTAAAGAAAGAAGACTCAACGATGTTTTGAAAACGACAAGATAAACTGCAAATGCTTAGGAAAAACAAATGAAACTTATTAACGTATAAAAAAGTAGATTGCCATAAAACTATGTTAAGGGCAATCTATTTTTTTTATATCATTGGGTGAAGACTAAAAATGTATTCATTCATTGTATTTAAAACTTTTGTTTCTTGATCTCCTGCGTTATTTAACAGTGGAAATGATGTCAAAACTTTAATACAATGTCCTTGAGAAGCATTATAAAACGCAAGGCGTGCTTTTATATTTTTCTACATTTTTCTTAGAGTTGAATTAATCAGCAAAATTGAATAAAAATAATAAATGTCAAATCAACAAAAACTTAAATTGATTTATAATATGTCCTACCGTCCTAATCCATATTTATTTTTCACTGACCTTTTCCTTTGAAGTTCTAAAAACTTAATTGATGATAATTAGGCGGAGTATGTTAATCAATTTGCATGAGGCTTTCTTGTAATTTTATTTTTATCAGTTTATTCATTGGGCAAGGTAAAGGTTTACGTGTGCCAGGGACTCAACACGTCGCCATGTCATTTAACACTATTCGACTAGAATTCTGCCAAATTCAAAGGGCTCTCGCTCTTCATCGTATCAAAACACTACAAAACAAAAAAGAACTTCCTTTTTTCCTGGTATCCGAAAGAATGCTTACTCTGATATTTATCGTATTAAAAAGAAAAAGCTAACCTGGACTGGGAATCGAACTTGAGACGTTAGGTGTGCAAAACAGCCTTGCCCCTCTGCATCACCTAAGTCAGCATTTTTGTTTTTGGGAAGTATACCAAACAAAAATATTCCTGTTCTTTTTTTAATAATTTGGCATCGACTACTTAGGTATTTAGCTTCTTAGGTGTTTGTTCTTTCCTAATAAATAATCTTGACCTTGCATTTCTTCAAAAATTAATAAATAAAGTAACAAACGGAAAATAAATTTCTTGTTTAATTATTTAAATATGTAACTATGAATATAAGTTTAAATAACAGTATAATAATGTAATTAAATTTTCAAAAACTAAACCTGATTGCCATGAAGATTCATTAACATTTACGTCAAATTTAGTTTTTTGAAACTCTATTAGCCTACCTGAGGAATAATTTTCGATTTCTTTTAAATAAAATGAACAAAAAAAGAAGGTAAACAGGAACTGATGACCGAATTGATACTCTGTTTGCGACTTTTAATGCATTGCACTATATAGGACGAATCCTAATAAATGATAGATAATATCCACGCAATGTGTATACCATGTATTATACCCATTTATTTATTAACTTATTAGATGAAAAATTACTGGAATTATTTTAAGTTGAATTCTAGTTTACTTGCGGTAAAATATTCCTATCGACGATTTTCAAGTGTAATTTAATCGACATAATAAATAAATAAATGATCTGTAGTGCTTACCGAACCCATAATTCGCCTACAATTTTCTTCAATTTTTGAAATTTTAAGCTTTCATATGTATTGCAATAATGTAAATTACCTTTTAATTTTTCGTATTTTATATACTGCCTTCCAAAAAAAGTGCAACACCTTGAGGCCGCTGACCAATTTTATTCAAATTTTCACAGAATATGTGTTTCAACGATACAAACAATTGATTAGATTTTGAAAACCGTAACACTAAAAGTTTAAGAAAAAATCAATAATGCGTAGGTCCTGCACGATTTTCCCAGCACTCATTAACCCTACGATACATGCTTCCAATCAAGTGGTCGATGGCCGCTTGTGACAAGCCATCGCATGCCTCTTTTAAGGCCATGCGGAGATCTTCCAAGTTGCTAGGGGGATAGCGCAAATGCCCCACCTTTCTTCCCATTATATCCCACACATGTTCGATGGGGGACAAATCTGGAGAGCAAGCAGGCCATGGAAGTACGTCAACGTTGGCACCTTCCAGAAACTGCATTGAAGCCCTTGCCGTATGAGGAAGTCCTGCTGGAAAAAGGCTCGTTTAGACCTTGAAGGTATGGAAGACAAACGGGCTCCAGCACACTCGCGATGTAAGATGGAGCTATCAAAGTGCCATCAATAAATACCAATGGTGTCCTGCTTCCATGGCATATCGCTCGCCAAACCATTACCCCAGGTTTACGGGCAGTGTGTCTCTCGGCGAAAAAGTTGTAATTTTGGTGCTCCCCACGAAAACGCCTCACCCTCCCACGGCTGTCATGAGCCCAAAGACAAAAGCTAAACTCGTCGCTAAAGACCAACCGTTGCCAATCTTGAGCCCAGTTGCTCCGTTCATTGCACCATTCCAGTCTTCGGGCCCGGTGATTAGGAGTGAGGGGAAAGGTTAACAGAGGACGAGGCGAACGTAGCCCAAAAGAACTAATTCTTCTATAGACGGTGCTTGTTGAGATCGGACGTCCTATTACTGCAACCCACTCGTTGCCCACTGCTCGTGTTGAGGTAAATTGGTCTCTGACAGCCACTACTCGAAGACGTTGATCTTCACGTACAGTGGAGACTCTGGGACGACCAAACCCATTTCGTCGACGATAATTGGCCTCCTCGTTCTATCTTCGCCACCATTGCATAACAGTCGCAGCATTACAACCGATTTGTCTCGCAATTCCTCGAAAATGATTTTTTAGGCCAATAATCTAGCCCTTCTGGAACTTAGTCAAATGATGGTACTGTCGAGGTTGACGAACTCTAGGCATTTTAACACTCTTGTAGTTCACTGTATCGTACTTATTATCAAAAATGTACAGATAACAACCAGGAAAAACACAAAACAATTTCTTTCGTTTTATTGCTACCAAGGTAAAAAACAAAAAAAAAACGGCTCCTATATATCTGAAATTTTAATCATTTGTTCGTACCGTCGAAATACTTGTTCTGTGAAAAATTTATGAAAATCGGCCAACGGCCTCAAGGTGTTGCACTTTTTTTGGAAGGCAGTATATATTCATTATGTTACCTTCGATTTATATTGTGTAAAGTTTACAATTTTTCCTATTTATAAGTTTTTAATTTGATTAAATTTTGTTGTGTTTTTGTTCGTTTCTAACGTTCGACTTTGTAATTTGTGGTTATGAAGTAAAACAAAATAGTAAAAAAACTAAACAACCGAGAACCAGTCATAGACAAAAACAATAAATAACTTCTACAATATGGCGGCAACGGTATAAATAAAGAACTTAAAAAATTAATATAAAATATATTTGATGTTGGTATCACCGTTCTGATTTATAAGAAAAATGATAAGAAGCAGCCAATAAATTATTCAAAAATCACCTTTCTAAACTGAGTATGCAAATTACTGGCGAAAACCATACCAAAAAAGTTTAAGCCACACATTTCAGTTACGGAAGAGCAGCAGGGCTTTAAAGTAAACCGATCAACAATTAATGCCAATTGATGGTTGGACAGATGTTCAAAAATCTATAGAGAACAAAAAACATTAAAAAACACTCATGTTGGCTTTGAAATTTGTATGAAGCTATATCTTAGGGCTTATGTTAAAATGACAAATTGACAGTCTTGACATCCATAACTTAAATGTCAATCTGGATCTCATTTGAGGTTATGAAACCCCATTGGGATTAAATCTGATGGCGTAAAAAGCCGTCGTGAGTTGCTGCGAGTCCCTTTTTGTTGATTTAATGAAACCATTTATTTGAACACAATTAGAAGACGAAATAACCATACTCTTGGAAAACTCCACCAGCATTAGTGTCGTCGATTAAAAATATAAAAAGAGATATCAAAACTAAACTGACGAAGAAGCAGTGACCAAAGAAATAAGATATAAATCAAGGCTAATATGGTTTGCTGGGACTAACTAATAATGGATAGAATAATACACTCTGTACTTAATATATCAAAACATCAATATAGTATGCATTGCTGACGACGTACCACTAATCACCGATAATGCGGATGATCTTCAACCTCAGAAATTTGAAAATTATTTTATCAGCCCTGAGGTAATTAATGACATATAAAGCCCATCCTATGACATCTTGCCGTTTAGTTTTGATAGATGAGTGGTCAAAGCCTTTTACAAAAATAATTATTATAGTGTATAACACCGATAAACCAAATGCCTGTGTTTCGGTTCCCCATTGCTTTCAGGGACTGGGTAGGCCACCCATAGAGCATCCGACTCGGGTTTGACCTCGAGAGTCCAGGGCTTGTTACTAAAAGACTATCACCAAATAAGGTCCTGCACGTGGTTATTTCGTAAACAAGAAATGAATCCTAACTTTGTTGGATATATTTTACAGGCTGATAAAGCTCCTTCCACTAGAAATTGAGGCATTTAAATATAGCAAAGCTTCAAGCTTCGACCGCGAATTTCCAGAGTGATAGACTAGTCATGACGGTCCAGCAGAAGACAACATTCGACTTGTCGAGATTTCAGTCGTGGGGGAACTTTTGTTTAACAAAAAGAGATTAATACTAAGAAACAACTTCCCCAATAAGTAAATAACGTTGTTAGAAGGATTAAGGACAATAATTTGCTCCAAAATTTCATAGAGCAGGTAATGGTAGACCATGAACATACCAGTAATTAAAGAGCAGTTCGATATTTACACCAACTAATAATCACCCTTTCTTATAATACTTATTAACATCCTTAAATACTTAAAACGGGGCGACCTCCGAAAGGTTGAGAATATATAACACCTCCCGTTCCAAACGAGTTCAAGCAATAACTTAAAGAAACATAAAGAATACTGAAAGTAAGTACTATAATAAGTGCTAATGACTTTTAGTTATTCTGCAGATCTCTCTTTAGGATAATATTTGTCGTAATTTGTGCAATGGCCTTAATAAATACCAGTTTCAGTTACTAAATATGTAACTATGCATGCGGAAGCTTTAACAATCGTTCTTTATTGAACGCAATTGTTTTTTGATTAAATAATTCCATTAATTAGTTACAGTTGACTATTAATCAGCTGCAATTGCATAAAAATCCTGTTCACATTATGTATTGGAAACCTTTTTTTATTAATAAGCACTATGTTATAGGAATTCAAATGCTTGATAATCAACAAACATTTAACCCTTAACCGGACATGTGAAATTTCAGTGCACAAATGGACACGAAAGCAAGAAAAGCATCTATAAAAATAAATATTATACATAGCTAAAACGAACCAGAAAGTACCTAAAAGCATACGATAGACATTAAAAAATGAATATTTAAATTTCAGCAACAGCTACATATTTCGTGAATTACTACGAAAAGCAATAACAATTTTTTTTATAATAAACGGAAACGTCTTGTAAATTGGAAGATTAGATGGAATGATTAAGTGATTGCATTCAAGAGATATCTCAAAATTTATTTCTGGCGTAGTCTGTCAGACGCCACCTGTCCGGTTAAGGGTTTTAATCGAAGATAAAGCTCGAGTTTATATAACCGAATTACAAAATTGTCTTTACTTTTCATACACGAGGTTAGCAAAATAAACACTCAAAATAGAAATATAGAAATCAAGGTCACTTAAATTTTAAGAAAATGGTGACACAAATCAAGTGAGCTATCTGTCAAAGCAAGAGTGGTTATTCGAATAATTTTGATCAACTTTTAGATTGAAACTGAGATTTATGCTGGGTGAATCTGACTACAAAATCCAAATCATTTTGATTAGAAACTACAACGCCTACTGATGGGGTAAATCCGAAACCTGCTCATGTGACTGTGGCGAAAAAAGGTAATCAATAGGCCCAGTCACTGCACAACCGAAGATTTCTTGAGAGCCACTCCATCGGCTGTTACTTATTAGATTGAAAATTTAGATGTTGATATTTAATATATTTAAAATATTTAAGATACTCATGTGTAGCCATACGAAAATAATAATAACGCCTACTGAAAGAGCATTTAAACTTTGGATCGGCTTTCAGCTTCGAACGTTTATCAAGATTCGAACTTATAATATTGAAGCCCGGTTTAAATTTTGAAATTCGAATTGGACTTTTTTTGTCAGAATTAATTCGAATCAGATTAGTACATACAATATAACGCGTCAAAATTAGCATATCCAAGTAGGTTTTTGACTATATGTGGATGAATCTCGTATTTGATTAATAAATATGAACTTTGTTTGGTAGACGTAATGTCTGAATTGTCTAAATGTTCTAAATTTAGTTAGAAAATCCCAACGTGCACTGTAAATTAAACACAAAGAAACTAATTCGAAGTAGAACTTCAAATTTGGATTCGAATTTTTGAATTCAGTTCAATATCACTCCGTGTTCGAGTTGAGAACCTTAGATGCTTCAAGCAGACGGGTTAACTGTATTTCGAATTGTTAACACGTGACGCATTAACCGAAAGTAAGCCTGAATCTACGATTCAAATTTTTGCAATTTAAATTCAAAAATTAATCGATTTCAACTTTCAAGGTCAAACCATATTCAAATATTGAACTTTCATCCAAGTTTACACTATTTTAATCGAAAACAGCTTCAAATTTAACATCAAATTTTTATTTTTAAGTTTCTTTCCTATATTTGATATTCGAATCAAATTAAAATTTGGATAAAGAATCTAAAATAACAACAATATCAAATCATAATCTGAATTGCATATTGAATTTCAGGATTTGATATCGATCCGAACTAGATATTAAACCCAAATGCGAATTCGAATTAGGGCTTTAAATTAAAATTTCAAGATGACATTTCGAATTCGAACCTGACTCGATTACCAAAAACGAACCCTATGTAATATATTAGATCTAACTCGTTAAAGCTAACAAAACGAATTCGAAGAAATAAACTTAAAATAAACCCTGTAAGTCACTTCCATACACCTTTTTTAGATTCTCGGTGCTGCTGAAGGAAAATAACAACTGTATTCAGTACTGCTGAAAAAACACAAAGACTTTGATGGACCGAAACGTCTCTATTGTAACCCTGTATATTTCCATAGTGAATTCATATTGATCAACAATTAAAAAAAAAGACTAACAATGCCAGACTTAGCAAAAATATATCCGTTAAATAACGTTCTGCAGCCGCCCTGTAATTGGTGGTACATCAACAGTTCGGTTCTGAACTAGTTAAAGGCTTGCTCTTACAACGTTGTTGACAAGAAAGGGGCTCAAGGATCTTCTTCGGCCACCCTATACCAAGATACTTCTACCACTTAGAATCAAAAAACAAAGGTCTTGATAGATCAAAACATTCCTGCAACCACCCTGTATGTTTCTACAGCATATTCATATCGCTCGAAAATTCAAACAAGGCTGACAAAAGGTGAATTCGACGAAATAAACTTTAACTAAACTTTGTAACCTTCTTAGCTTTTGGTAAGTTAAAGAAAGATTTTGTAAAAATATGTATTTTACGAATCTTTCTGCAGTCACCCTGTGTATATCCATGATAAATCATGTGTAGCTCTCAAAATTGTAGAAAAGGCAATTGCAGGTACGGAGGTACAGTTCAGCTCTTAACTATTTTAAGGTGTCTTACAAACAAAGGTATTGACAAGAAACGAGTCCAAGAATTCGACCACCCTGTATATATTTATGATATTTCTATCCCTGAGGATCGTAGTAAAGAATAACAATGTGAATTCGACATTACTTCTTTGATATAAACTAAGCGACGTTCCTGTACTCCGGTGTTTCGGTGACTGCTGAAGGAAAACAAACACTTTTATGCTCGAAAAAGTTTCTGTAGCCACCCTGTATATATCCACAGTGAATTATCAGAAAGTTAAAGAGACTACCAGCGGTAATTTAACGCAATAATATAAACCTTACAACAGAGGCTTCTTCTTGGTCATTTTGAGGTAGAAACTAAGATAAAGTAGTGGTAGAAATATGTGATAACAAATTTTTGCAGCCACCCTGTACATATCTGTATAAGTTTTCAAATTAGCTACGTGCTACGTTAACGGTCGTTTCCTTAAGTTTTGTAGAGATACTTGTAACAAAGAGATTTATCGAAAACTGAAACGAATAACTTTCTTAGGCCACTCCGTATATATTCGCGATAAACACCTGTCATTCAGAATTATTTTGGAAAAAGCGTACTAAAATCCAAATTGTGTGATTGAAACATTTACTAAAATTAAAGTTTGAGCCTCTTTTGCTTTAATTTGGCAACGAGCAGGTATTCGAATCATTTGTGAACTTCAATTTTTGAAACTGAAACTAAAATATTTGCTTAAACAAAATTCGAATTTCGAGTTCTTTTGAATAAATTTTTGAATTGAAATTAGAATGTCTACTTTATGCTTTAAACTTTGATCCAGATTGAAACTTTTAATATCAAAGCGTGGTTTAAATTTTGAGTTTCGAAGTGGGCGCTTACTTACTTTTCAAAATGCCCTTAATTTAAATTACATTAGCATTTAAAACTCGAATTAAAACTTGCAATTCGAATCCGGATTTTTCGATCTTGGTTGATAACCAATAGGTGTCCCATAATGGATTTCGGTTTTTAATTTTGAATTACTGGTTACTCCTGCACGGGAGGGGGATCGGACCGTTGGCATCTAGTGTAGGAGAGGGGCGGATTTGTTAGTAAACATGGATCACTGGACGTGCTTTCTTTGTTGAGGCATATTTCATGGCTATCTATGGATGCAGTCAGGAACTTATTCCCTAGCAAATTAATTTCCAAGAATGGGAACTATCCACCTAGATCGCCTGACTGAAGTCCTATGGCCTTTTTCCTTTGGGGATATTTGAAAGAAAAAGTGTACGCTACTCCCCCTGCCAATGTACACGAATTAAAGCACCGCATTCAAGAAGAAATCGCCGCTATACCACCTGATAATTGTTTTTCAAAGTTTTTAAAAATTGAAGGCCCAGATTAGAAGAATGCCTGCAAAGAAATGGAAAGCATCTTGACAATATTATATTTAAGAAATAAAAACCGCATGTATGCGCTGTAAATAGATGTCAATAAATTGTTTTAAAATAAGTTTTGTCCTTTTTGTAGCCATTCAAAAACTAAAATCCATTATGGGACACCCATTATAATCCTTTGTTTGTACAGTATTTTTCATCTAGCATTTGGGTTGACGTCAACTTGCCCCGTCCAAAAACTGTCTGTTTAGACACGCATTCGTGCGCAGTAGGTAATGAAAACCTAGTTTAGAAAGAGGTGAAGTATAGAGTATAGTTGGATTGTGAATTTATCAACGCACTGTTGATAAATTCACAATCCAACTGACGACACAACCCAAATCCTACTAGGTGAAAAATACTGTAGTTGACACTTCCTGAATTATTATAAATTGGGTAAAAAATGACAAAATTAAATCTAATTCGACTCTCTGCAAAGGTATGGTTTTAACTTCGACTTCGAATTCTAAATTCCGAATCTGAAATAGTAATCCGAATTAAATTAAATCTCAAACTTTCTACTTAGGCATTCCGATTGTTACGAAACTTATCCAAAACGATAATAAAAAGCCATAATTAGTGCAACAATTTATTTTATGGGAAACTCATTGAACGGCGCTAGGCCAGGATTCAAAATAATTACAAAACAGAATTAAGTATTGACTAGCATGAATTAAAGACTTGATAGGATTTTTAAAGTACACAAAAATTTAAATATACATACAAAAAATATATATCAAGCTGAAGGCTTAAAATAATCAGTTATGAATAATACTTAAAGACCAAAAAATATATCTAGATTAAATGGCAATAAAAATTTTATATATCAAAAATTAAATTGTTTCATTCATAGATTAGAAGTGGAAAATCCAAATTCCCAAAATTTTGAATGAAATAAAATTAATAATCCCAAATTCCAATCCATGAATGAACAATTCAATGAAAATTTATATCTAAAAGTTAACTACAAAATAAGTACAGATATTACCCATGGTACACAAAGTAACCATATCAAAATTTTATCAAAAATAAGTATAATGATAGGCACTTATCTCCTCAATTAACATCAGAGAGGTGTAAGATGGCAAATAATTGATTCCAACGTAGCTACATAAAATTATAGCGGCCAGGTGGGACTGCAATATGCACAGGAATATGGCACATCAAGATGGCGTCCTCCACGTGCTTTGAAATTTTCCTATCAAGTAAAATTAAAATTTTAACACCGCACCAACCGGAACAACCATCTACATCCGAAAATTGGAATCAGATGAAAATTAAACGCCAACCAGGTTGCTGTAAGATTCAATTTTATAAGAAATTGAAAATAAAAGGAAAAATCAACCCACCACATGTTCAACGAAAGTGCAAAAATAATTTAAATATATTGAATCAAAAACATCCAACATCGGACATTGAAAATTTCCATTAACAGGAAATAATTGCCAATGCAACTAAATAGTCTGTTAAGTTAAAAATTACCAAAAAGATGATTGTAACTTCATGACAATTCACAGCAAAAGAGACCTCTTGTACGATTTCAATACCAAACCTCCCAGAAAAATTCACACTGCGCATACGCAAAAAACCAAAGCCACAATTTTCATTATGCAAATAAAGTAGCATAACTAATAGGCGGAAAAATCACATAAAAATATGAATTTCACTCGAAAGACTCCATAAATGAAATATACACGGTGCGTAACAAGAAATGAAATCACAACGACGCAGAAATGCTTTCAAGACATGGAAAATAAAGAAACACAAAAGAAAATTTAAAGGATAGAGTCGGTAAAACCTAAAATAATTTACTTCGAATGAAATTAAGACAAGCAAATGAACTAGATGACCAGGCATCGGTTAAAGATAGAGATTTATGCGCCGGCACATGGAAATAAAGCATTACAAATGCTGTCAAAACCACGAACAAGAGAAAACCTTTACAAAATAAGAAAAGGGAAAATAACTATATGAATTAATCAAGTAAAATGGGAAATTTTGAAGAAAAGAAGAAAATAAAGTGAAACAAGCACAACAAAAATTCTTAATATTTAAACAACACTGGCAATAACAAGAAAAATGATACAATTTGACTCTGAAAGCAGAAAAATTGTAACACGATAATGAGTATGAATTTGCATATTGTTATAAATAAAATAAAATTATCAATCGAACTTAAATTCCGAATGGGAATATGCAATTTAAATCTTTACTTTGAGGTTTATACCTTCAATCCGTATTGGAGGTTTAACTCAAACATGACTCGTGAATTTCATTAGAAAATTTAATTTTTGGGTATTTCGACCTTCTTCAAAGACAGGGTTTTAACTGCGAATTTCAGTTCTAAATTCTAATTCGAATCTTCACTTTAAGGTTTCTAACTTCGATCCTTATTTAAGCTTTAAGGTTTGAGTTCTGAATTTCCCTACAAAATTTGTACTTTCGATATCGATTCGGAGAACTAAAAACAAGAAATTATTTTTTAGAGGACAAATTCAAATCCATTTCGTCTTTTAAGTATGTAGGATTTGAATTATAAATTCTGAATCCTAAATAATAATTCGAATAAAACCCCAAACTTGCTATTTAGACTTTCGGATAATGAATACAACTGAATTCAAAGACTTCCACGGTCAGTGTCAGTATTAACAAAACGTCTTCCGAATTGGGACCGTGTCATTGTTGAGACAGAAGAACTTAATGCTTCGCCTACTTTTTTAAGGGGCTTCTTAAGGAAGAATGGGATCACTAAAAGAGCACGGTAGCTCAACGTGTCAACCACGCCAGAGGCGAAACTCTTTAGACCAAGCATGAACAGATAGAAATCATTCATTCAAATTTATTTTTATTGCACCTTTCGATTCCTTATTAAAACGAGATTTGAATTTCGAATTCGGTTCCGGGTCTTTCTAATTTCAATCCTGTTTTCAGTCTGAATTCGAATTGAATATCGAATTGGTGGTCATATCTACTGATGTAAATTCATAAACTAGGAAACTGGTTAAAGGTCATATTTCAGTATAGTTTTAAACAAAAGTTTTGCTTAAGCCGGTTTGAAGTGAAGCTTAAGTAAGGTGGGCATTGACTTAAACCATAGTATAAGTCGGCTAACGCTAAATTCTTGTGAAACCCTTCATAAAGTGCCGACCTTTAAAAGAGTTCACTAAAAAATTCCTTTAGAATTCCAGCAGTTTAAACTTTATGTACAAGTCGAGAGACCACGAATAAAACAAGTGAATAAGAATATCCAAGATTTGGGTCTGAAACGAAAAGTTCGGATTTAAAAAAGCGGATTGAAATTAAAATAATTCAGGATTGCTGCCTCTATGTGCTATAACAAATTTGATATCGAATAACCAGTTCCAAGTCCATAATTTCTTCTTTAGATAATATAAAAATCCTACCTTCTTCCTATTCGATGTTTTCGAATTTTAAATCCGATTATAAAAATGTTAATAATGTTAGGCAACACTGTCGTCGCAAGCACGATCGATTAAGAACTAAGAACTATATTAAAACAATTCTTACAATAACATCATAACCACAAAATTTTGACGTCTGTCAAAAGCTTCTTAACAGTGTTGCCAGCTCAAAGATATTTTCCGTGATTTGTCTACTAATAACAATATATTAGAATTCGGTGACAATACATCCATCGTAAGTACTAAAGTTAATGTCAGAAGCAAACAACAATATGTCAAGGTTTATTTAAGTAGGAAAACCATAAAATCTTCAGAAAAATCTTTCTTATTCGTTGCGATGTTAGGTAAAGTATGACTTCTAAACATTAAGCCATTCTCTTTAAGTTTTATTGTTGTACAAATATAATTAAACGCATTGTGTGCAATATTTTATTACAAAACCTGTTTGAATATGTACCTTTCTCTCGTTATGAAATTAAAATGTACATTTAAAAAATTACTAATGAGAATATTCCAAGTTCAATCTTTCGCACACTAAAAATGCATCCAAAAGTGTGAGATCTTCCGACGATATTCAAAGACCAATAGACAATAAAATGTTGCATTTATTTAAATTTATGTTAAATACATTTCAACTCATGGTGCTAAATCCAACAAAAACATAATTGCGGTGCATTCGTGTGACACTCACATTTGTAAGGTGAAATTTTAAATACAAAATAATTGCCTAATGATCTGCGTGAGAATAAGCTATCTAACTCTATATTATTCAAATAGTGATTATGAGGGAAATCCCAGTCTAATCTTCGCTTAAAACCCAATTCCTGTACAATCTGAAGGTGAAGAAATAAACGAATTCGCAGATGCTTATTAAACTCAAACCTAGCATTAAGCTGCAAGTTCCACCGAACATGCCTAGAAAATAATTTGTTAAAGTTTAGAGTCAAATTAGGTTAAGTATTTTAATCAGTGTCATTCAAAAATTCATGAAGTAAAGTGATTAGCGATACATATCGCCGGAGATATGTATGTGTATCTCGCTGTGTTTGAGCTGCATATCCTGCACGACATTTCTACAGTTTGGAGCGCCATTACTATTTAAGTATTGGACAGGAAATTATTTGATACTTCTCGTTATACTATGGCGACCAGAAAAAAGCGTCTGGAAACGACTCACATTTTGTAAACTTTTACTTATTTGAATTGGTTTATTTCGATCCGAAAAAAACAGAAACAATCGTTGTGTTTCCATAGCTATCACTTCAGTGCAGTGACGCCTGTGTTACATGAAGCTGCTAAAAGAACTTCGTTTGTTTGTCTGCCATAGTCTAATAACTAGAATCACACAGAGCAGAACCATAACATCAAATAAATAAGCAGCCTTCTATTCCACGTATCCGTGAAGGTTGGTACTTTTATATTAGGTGCAGCGTCAAAGAAGCATACAGTTCCCCCGGGATATGTAATCGAATCAACGTGTCATAAGCAATATTTCAATAGTTTTACTTACTGACAATTTCAAACCAGTAGTTCACTACGTCTTGTTTGTATAATCTTGCCTTTCTTGATTCGAAAAATATATTCACTATGCTATGGTTCAAGATTACGTTTCTATAACATGTAAATAATTAGTTTGTGCAACAAAATGACTACATATAATCAGTAACTACAAATATTTAAAAGGTCTTGGCAAAGGTGCATTCTAAACTAGCGAATTACTAGTGAAGCTACTGCAGAAGGTTAGAAGAACGAAATAAAAATACAGGGTCATTCTAAAATACATCAAATTTCTAGAGCTACTTTAATAATTAAATTAAGTCGCTTAGGACAAATGTCCCTGTAGCGGTTTACAAAATATACATCCCAAATTAATTCAGTAGAACATGTCGTCGTTGTCACGAAAATACCTCCTATGTGCTGCCTTTGGCCAAAATCATTGTTGGTTTTTTCTAGGTAAAAGGACACTGGCAGCATCTATTAGAAACGTTACCCTTTCTTCTTCTTCTTTATTATAGATCCTGAGATCTGTTTACATACCGATTTAATTATCTTAGGAGATAGATATCTCTCCGTCTCTTATATGGCCTTTCTTTCTTTTTTTTTCTGACAGGAGGTGAAATCCTTTATGGACTATCCCCAGGCGTATGGTTCTTCGCCCGCCCAGGAGTGCTGGATTCCAGTGACTCTAATCACTGTATACCAGCTAAAATACCGTCTCATCTTAATCAATGATACGGCAGCGTTTCTCACATTACTTCGTATCATTGACGGTCTGATTCATTTAGCCAGCATCTTAGTCTAGTCTAGTCTAGTCAGTCCTCAGGTTCTTCACCGTGTTCCTTGTCCTTCATAATCTTTACTATCATGTCTAAAGTAGCTCTGCAGCATTTCACTAACCATGCTTTGAAGTGTCTCTATTCTCCTTCTTAGATCCTCCCATTTTGGGCATTCGAAAATAGCGTGTCTAGCGTCATCCTTTGCATGTTGACGGTAGATGCAGGTCTCTTCGTCTATTTTACCAATCCTTTTCAGGTATGATTGAAAACTGCAATGTGAAGTAAAACAGTACATTTCTCCGTGCTCTCTGAAGTACCATGGCCTTAAGTCAAGGATTAATTCGTGTATCCATAAATCCTTCCCGCTCCTCTCTCAGAGCCCCTGTCATTTGTCAACAGTTTGTTTCCAGATGACTTTCTTCTGGTTTTTATATTTGCCTTGTCCTTCAATCCTCTCTTCTATCAGCAGTTGGATTGGAATTATCCTTGCCAGTACTCTGGCCGCCTCAGCCGATACTGCCCTATAGCCTCAGGCTATTCGTAGGGCATTTTGCGCTGCGCTTGGTCCAGAACGTTCTTGTATTTTTAAGCTATCAGAACGTCCGCCCAGATTGGCCCGGCATATAACATTTAAGGATACAGTTACTGGCGCTGGGGTTCTCCTCTTTGCTTCACTGCTGCCTCCGATTCTCGGCATTAATCGGCCCTAGGCTGCACTCGCTTTACTGGCCGCGTATGTGATGTGCTTAGAGAAATTAAGTCTTTTGTCCATATGGATGCCAAGGCATTTAAGCTGGTCTACTGGTTCAATGGTGTTATTGTTCAGCTCGAACTCTATCCTTCCATGTCGTTTTTTCTTATCGCCAACATGACTTCCGTTTTCTCCGGGGCAATGCTTAAATCCTTTTCCTTCATCCAAGCCGCAATTTTAGCCAGCGCGTCATTTATGGCCGAGATCAGTTCGCGTTCCGTTTTTCCCTTTCCGACTATAAGTAGATCGTCTGCATATGCGATAGTTGTTGTCCCCTATGGCCGTGAACTTAACGATTTTCCTTCCAGTGATCGCACTAGTATCTTCTCATCTGCCTGTCCCACGTATAACATCCTCTATGTTGCACTTTTCTCTTATTTCCTGGTTTGCTGCACGACCTCTGAGACGTTTTTAAGCATGTCCTAAACATGTTCAATATTTAAATCAGTGCAACGCGCTGACCAAATCATTCGATGAATTTGCACTTGTTGCAAATATTCTGAAGCTGTGTGCGGTCGGGCATTATCGTTTTAACATTAGTACAAACCCATCAATAAACGGGGCACAACATATTCCGAAACTCTTAATCTATCTCTTAGAGTTTTTCCTGATATCGTTCTTAATATTTTCATTTCTGTTGTTTTGCTGACTTTTAGTGTTTATTAACTAAGCCCTTGTTTCTATGCTGTATGTCATCACAGGTCTCACACAAGTCTTGTATATTCTCACTTTATTTTCGATTGGCATTACGTCGCCCGGCGGGGAAAACTTTCTATTTGTCATTTTGTTCTGAAATAGGTTTTTTGTCTATTTCGATTATTTTGTCCTTTCTGCAGTGTTTGGTAGAACTTCCTACGTCCTAAATGGTGTATAAAATTTATTAAAAATAATTTTCAAAATAATATTGCATTAAAGATATGAACATTACAAAGCGTTTATTGCTTCTCCTTGATAATTTTGTTTTTGGCCCGCCAAGCGACGATTTTTTTCGTCATATTGCATCTTTTAAACATCCTAAGATTGCAACAGCTTTGTTTAGTTGGTCTGCTATATCACTTACTGGGTTATTATAGCTAGATAATATTTAAACTTTGTCATCTCCACCAGTTTACATCTTACAGGGTGTATAGAGAGTGTCATACACTTTGTTTTATTGTTATATTTTCGGGCAGACAGGTAGAATCTATGTAACTGTCTCTGGAGGTCATCTTCATATTCGGCATTATTTATTGGGTCGTCATCTGCACAGCAAACCATACTGATCATTTTATCTCCCAATTTATACCGTAATCTTAAGGATTTCACGTCTTCTATTATTTTCTCCATTACACGGTTAAAAAGGACTGAACTTAAACTGTCTCACTGCTTTATTTCTCCAGCAGTCAATATTTCTGTAGTCGTTTCTTGGGCTATTTTAATTCTATTTCATTTATTGTTCTTATTATTTTATATGGTGCTCTGTGTTCTTTCAGTATATTTATGAGATCTATCAAGTGAACGTTGTGAAATGCTTTAGTGAGGTCGATAAAACATACAAAATCAGGTTTATTGAATTATAGGGCTTTTCCTTTAGTTGCCTAACAATGAAGATAGCATTCGTAGTAGAATCCGACTTGTTCTTCTTTATTCATTATTTTTCAAGTTTTACTCCTAGAATGCTTGTGAATAGTTTTAATGTTCAGCACAGTAGAGTTATACCTCTATAGTTTTCAGGGTTTGCCTTTTGTCATTTTTTGAAAATTAACACTATGGGTCTGTTGTTATGCTATATACTTGATCAGCCATCAACTCGTGAAGAAGGAAATGGCGTTTCGGTGAAGAAGTATCCGAGAGAAAAAGAAGAGCAAGTAGTAAAAGAACCATTAAAGAAAACAAAAAACCACAGACGGAAGATCGAAAATTAAGGAACCACCTGAGAGAACCAGAGTTGGGAAGAAGAAATTTAATTATGTCCGGCAATGGCTGGATCTGCCCAAGCCATTATTGGCGTGCTTCTTTTAAAAAAATGTATGTTGAATTCACATTTCGTTCATAAAACTTGGGTGTTCCGAAAAAAAATGTGTCTACTGTGTGCCGCATCGAGTTTAGTTTCATTGTTAAGAAAATTAAAGTCGGTAGACTCTTAGAAAGGACCAATGTGATTTATGTGTTGGCTTTAAGGGTGAATCAGTAACAGAAGATGAATATGTAAAACATGTTTAAGGAAAGGACTCAGCGATTGACAAAAGGAACTCCTTGAAAGAAATTGCCGATAACACCACCTTGGTAGTTGCAATGGACTTCAAAGTGTTCTTTTATACCCTAAGAACTTTGTTGCAAACAAAACTTGCAAACCCATAATTTTTTAATTTATGAACTAAATAGCTGACACGTGGAGCTTTATGTTGGGCTTCAAGCTAATAGAGGAGTAACCTCCAACGAATGCAGTTCTTGTATTGTGGACTACCATTTAAAAAAATTATCGTACAAAACTGTAATACTTACAGAAAGTCAGGACTAAAGAAGTGAACACTTAATTAATGAAAACAATTTACAGAAAAATTTTTTTTCTATTTGCCGACCACGATCCTTCACTATATCCCTGAATAGGTGCTTCCAGCTCTAACAAACTTTCACGGTCATATCAGGAGAAATACTCTAAGGCCATTCAACGTCGTAGCTCGACGCTAGAACATGTGCTGTTTCAGCCAGCCGAAGCAAAATCTATAGAGATACTGATTATAACTTATTTCATTATCGCTGTTATTGGTACTTTTTTACCATGGATTGGCTTCGTTACAGATCTGGTTTGATCCATTACCTTGCTTAGCCACTAAGATCACCCGATCTTTATCTTCCGCTATCATGGCATCTTTCGGGACTTATAAAAAGTCTATTATTAGCAGAACATTGTAAAACGTTATTTTCATGTTATTCCCTATGCGAAGCAAAACTCCCACCTTTATTAGAAAAAAGGTCATAATTTTCTCTGAGAATTCATTTTACTAGACACCCTGTATTTAAAATAAAACGATAGTTACACAAGAGGCGGAAACCAACACGCAAAAGAAACGAAAAAGCAGCGTGGTTTATAATTTAAAATAGAATCTACAATTACCTGGGTTTGTTCAAATAGGCAAAGTCATTTCTAACCGTATACAGAGTACTCGAACAAGTCGGTACACAATTCTTACAAGCCAAGGAATCTTCTTTATCCGTATTTAGTTCATCCCCTACGTATCCATAAGGATATAACCTTTTCCATTTTTCTGCAAATTTACTTTTGAAATCATCATGCTTTATAACACAGAGTTACCTTTTCAGTGTCTTAGATTAATTCAAATGCTTTGAAATTAATTCATCTCTTTTCCTCATTTTTTCGTAATTCCATACTGGCTCTGAATAGGCAACCAACCATACTGATTCGGTAAGGTTGTCCTGTGCATTGTCTATTTAGGGCCAGTAATAGATTATGCGATAAAATAATATGCAGAATGTTATTAACTAAGACATGCACTCAAAAAACTCGGAACTGTTATTGTCTAAGCTACTTTTATAGTTAACTAACGTACAAATCAGTAAAACCAACCCACCTCGATATCGGTACATGCAAGGAATATCAACAAGGGTGCATTGGGGAAACTGTTGCCTCTCAACAGCTTTAATAAAATTAAAAGGAATGCACTGGCATAAAGCATTCATACTTTGTAGTCTGCATTCCAGTATGCAATCGCTGTAACTGTATTTAGTTCCAAAAATTGTTTGCTCTTCGTCGCGGAATTTACAATTCCTCTACAAAAAATTGTAAGCAATAAGGGTGGTGAATCAAAAACGGTAAATTATGGGAATATTGGAGTCGTTCCAACCTACATATTGCTTCAGTAAGTAAATAAGAGCCTGAAGCATGGTAGAACATAACATACATAGTACTTCCAGAAAATCCGGAATCACGTTAGTTAATTGATGCAATTTTATACGTTATTGTCTGGTAAAACAATTCTGAAATTGCAAACCTTTCTAAGGTTTTTTTGAACAAGGAAAAATCTGAAACCACCCAAAGAGATTAACATACCTTACTTATTGGATATCTCCTGACTTCAGGTACTTCATATATGGAAGTAGCATACAATCTGATAAACATTTGTACTCCAATTGGTACCAATCTTTCCTGTAAACTTCCACTTGCGGTATCAGGAAAATCAGCAGAATTAAAAACATGAATCTAAATTAAAAGAAATCAGAGTGATGGTGAAAACCGATACTGTATAGGCAAAAAAACCCTCGCTAAAAGATAAACTACTGATATTGTAAAGTTTAAACATAAATGACTTCTTCTTTTTCTTCTTTGGATGAAGCATAAGCTAAAAGTCCGTAAAAAGAAGATCTATATACATTATTAGGAGGTTAACGATTGCCAAAGTATTGATAGCATAAGCTAGAACACCCGTTTAACGTGTCCTCCGAAGGACAGAGAACGCACGAATGAGCAAACACGACATGAATGGCAGTAATACGGTCATTACACTGGCATTGCACGTGAAGAGTGGAACATGATACTGTGCAGCTGTATAAATAATGAATCGGCATTCTTTAAAATATACAGATTAGCATGTTCGTGGTTCGAGGTGAATGCATGTGTCAGTACAAGGTGGGGAGCTGACGTCCTATACAGGGTGTTGGGAAAAGGTCGCACCCGCACCATACTACAATATTTGCCGCTCAAAATTAATCATAAAACTGCCTTCAAAATCTTTCTACCTTATCTATTTAGGATACTACAAGAATTCCTAATCTAAAACTCAAGACGACATTACGGCATCTTTACTTATAAATATACTCGATTTTATTAAAAGGTAACTCATTATACCAGTAAATCATTAATCTTGAACGACAATAATAAAGAAAATCTGTAAAATTCCAAATTTATTTTGTCTTAAGAATTACCAAGAAGGACATTAGTTCATCTTGACAACACTGCCTTATTTAAAAAAAAAATGTATTTAACTTAATTTAATTCACGGACGTTGTTTCCCTGATTGCTAAACTCAAATAGAACTGGGCTGGACATGTGGCCCGCATGACAGATGGAAGGTGGACAAAGAGACTGCTCGAGTGGAGACCGCGGGCTGTCAGGCGCAGCAGGGGCCTACCTCCCACACACTGGACTGAGGACATTAAGAGAATGGTTAATAACTGGATGCAGAGCGCTCAAGACAGGAAACGATGGACAAGAATGGGGGAGGCCTATGTTCAACAGTGGACGTGAAAGGCTGATTGATGATGATTGGTGAATTCATAGAAGGACTTGCTAAGAGTTTGGATTTGACCCTTTGTTTCACTTTGTTAACTATGATGATTGTATGTATTTGGAATTTACCTCTAAACTTGTCTAATGGCCGGTTTCACCAACCACACTTAACGTTTAAGGATTCCCTAAAAATTTAAACTAGCCCTATTTTGTTTCACCAGTCAAATATCTCCACTTAAATTCTCCTAAGGAGCACTTACCCTAAACCTTTAATATCGGCCGCTTAACATTCACTTAGTAAAGTTGTGTATTTTTGACGTTTCGTGTATAACTTTCAAAATGATTAATTATTATTTAGACGATGATGTTGATGATATAAATGATATAGATGAAAACGATATTATGAATTATATACCCAGAATGATTTATGAAAGGGAAGATCATTTCCACAATTTCTCGGAGAATAAATTTTTCGAAAGATTTCGTTTAAAAAAAAATACAGTTTTGCAAGTGCTGCAATTAATAGAAAACAGATTGGAGTATCCACACAACAAGTATGTATATACAAAATATATAAAATTAAAATGATAAATAAATAATAACTGTCAATGCATATTGAAGAAACAATAGTATATCACCAAAAAACCAGCTGCTTGTCGCATTACGAGTATATGCTACAGGAGGTCATCTTCTGGCATTAGCAGATTTTGGAGGCATGTCAAAGGCTAGTGTATCTAGAATTGTCGTCCGAGTCTCAGAAGCCATAGCAGCATTAAGGCCTATTTATATTAAATTTCCTCAAACGGAAGAAGAAATTAGAAAAACACAACAAGACTTTTACGATCTTTACTCATTTCCACGAGTAATAGGAGCCATTGATGGGACTCACATACGTATTCAATCGCCTGGTAAAATATTGTTTATCGCACTCTGTACTGTGAGTGTCAGTACAAAGAATAAGTACTAATTTTATATATTTACAACAGGAAATAATGATGGTGAAGTTTATCGAAATAGAAAGTCACAATTTTCTATTAACGTGCAAGTAATTTGCAATGCACAGAAAAAAATTACAAATTTAATATTGTTGCACGTTGGCCTGGTTCCACTCACGATGTGACGATATTTAATAACAGTACTGTACGAGCTCGATTTGAAAATGGAGAGTTCCCGAATTGTCTACTATTAGGTATACATACTTATATCATATTTTGTAGATAATTATTTTTAATATATCTATTTATTCACAGGTGATAGCGGTTACCAATTAAAATCGTACTTACTAACGCCATTTCTGAATCCCAACACAAGAGCTATGCAGTTGTACAATGAATCTCATATTCGTACGAGAGCAATAATTGAAAATCTGTTTGGAATTTGGAAACGTCGTTTTCCAATTGTAGCATATGGTTGTAGGCTTAAGGTGGAAACAACGCTTACAGTTATCATTGCTACAGCAGTTTTACATAACATAGCAAGAGATATGAACGAACCTGAACCAGTTGTCGATCCGGATCAAAATGAGCATATCTTACAAAGATTGATAAATGATGGACAAATTCCTGATATTCCACATCACAATGCACGTCACAATGCTGCTGTAGGAATTGACACGAGAAACAATTTGGTGGAAAATTATTTTTCGAGATTGTAAACATATATATTAGAAAAATAAATAAATATACATTCTGTATCACATATATGTCTATTATTTATCAAAAAAAAAGTTTGTACTTACAATAGGAACTAAATTATTCTCATTAACATATAATAATCTATACTATAAGAAAAAAACATTGTACCTACTAATAATAAAAACAAAATTACAATTTAGTAGTACAAAAAATCATTTTTGGCATTCCAATTTTTCCAATTGAATTTGCTTTATTTTCACGTCAAATTCAAGAGCAGTTTTTTTGAGATTAAATTCAATAGTTTCTCGCTCTTTCCGTATGCATTCAGATTCTAGAAATGCATCTTTCTGTAATTGAACTAACTCAAATTTTGCTTTCGCTAATTCAACGTAATGGTTTTCGGCATATTGTTTAACACCTGGTCGTCGACGTTTAGTCCAGGAAGTCACGGAATCATCATTACAATCAGTATTTTTCTTTGATCTCTTTAAACTCGAAGTTATAGGTGTTTGTAATGATGAAGCACTCCACTTTTTCCAGGCTACAGTATCTGTGTTTACCTAAAGCCAAAATAATATAATATAAAACTCAATATGCGACATTTACCCATAATAAATACTTCATGGTTTTGTGGTAAACTCTTGTTGATTTGTTCTTGCTCCGAAATTACATTGACTGGCTGCAGTTCTCCCGGAACTTCTAGCAACATATATTCCTCTTCTATATCATCTATACCTATAGCATCATCGTCATATTTGTTGTCTAAACCGGTAACAGTTTTCGGGTTCATCAACGATATGGCAAGACTATGTGGTTCATCTGGTATTTTGTATTCTTTTCCTCCCCCTGTTTGTATATGTGACATTCTTTCATTTGCTACTTCCTGTCTGTTTTTTTTCTTTATATTTTCGTAATATTTCTTTAGAGATTCGGTAGTGCGGAATGTTTTATTAGGCGCCCTTGCATTAAACTGGTCTGTAATTTTTAGCCAGCATTCTTCTTTAGCTTTATTATTAACAGCGTCTGTCTTTTTATTTTCTATTATGTGTTTTATATCTTGTACTAGATTCAACAACAAAATTTTTTCGTCTCCCGTATAGTTTGAACTTCTTGTCCGTTTTTTATTTTCCATTGTCTATTTACAACATTATAGTTTACTCAATAATTTTATACTACAATAATACTCCAAAAACTTACCTTTTACTCAGTAATAACTTAATATTTATAACGTAATACTACCAAATAACAATTCTTGAAATGACAAATTATTATAAACAAACGACTATTTAACAGCTAAAGTCACTAGTTCACAAATATTACTAGAAATATGTCTTCTTCAAATTCTTTCGTTTTTAGATCTACATTTTAGAACAAGTACGTGTAAGTTAAGTTGCTCTTAACTAAGGACTTGTCTATTTTTGTTGGTGGAACAAAATATAAATTTAAGTATCACTTAGTATTAAGTGTAGTTTAGTTAAGTTTCATTTTCAGCTACCGTGGTGAAACTGGGCATAAGTGTTTACTTGTAACTTTAACTCTGAATAATATTTTGTAAAACTAAATCAGATTCGGACAATACATATTATGTTAGTTGAATCAGAATTTTAATATAAAGCCTCTCTCAACAAACTAACCCCCACGTGGCATAGCTGGTTAAGTACACCACTACGTTGATACTTAAGAATTATTAGTAATTCTAATTAAATTCAATTAATTTATTTCCACTAACTTTTGACATTATTGGTAAAAACGACTACGTTACAATATCTTCAAGACCCGTACGAAGAAGGCTTTTAGATTCTGGACTAAAAGCTAGACGCTAACTTCTGCAATGAGGAAAAACTGATTTACTTCGGCAAGAACCCTTAAAGAATGTTGGAAGATGATACAAACAAGCAAAGCAATAATCTTCTTGATTAATATCTTTTGATTTATTTGTACATGTAGGTATTCGGCGACGAGACGATTATCAATCAATATGCCAAGAGAGAATCTGGAGAAACATTCAAGAAGCAATGTGTTGTGCAACATGTGTGCATGGAGTGGGAAAAGTACATATTGTAGAAGGAACCACAAATGCTAAATAGTACGGGGAAGTTGTCAACAACTATGTAGTGCCCATCCTGAGTGGTTTTTAAGTGGGAGGGGGGCTATACGAAGTATTAAAATTCTGTAAGTGACGCTGAATAAAAGAATATTTCTAAAATAGTCGATTATGTTTGTATTTAAAGCACTTCAACAACAATCTCTACTAACAAATGCAAAACCGCTTATAATTTGGCCACGACAAAATATCTAAAGAAAGGTTCTAAGAAATTGCCGAAGAAGAACTCATCGAGAATGCGATGCAATTGAAATTGCGGAAGAACGACTCATCGAGAAGGTAATAGAAAGACCGATGGATTGGTCACATACTTCACAAACCACACCTCAACAAATCAAGACAAGCATTAGCCTTCAACACATATGGCAAAAGAAAAGTAGGGAAACCGAAAAATACATAGAAAACCATGATAGAAAAGGATTGTAAACAGTTACAGCTCACCTGGAAACAAAAAGCTAGCGTTTGACCAGGAAAAATGGAAAGAACCAGCGAATAGAATGACACAACACCCAACTCTAAATGATGGTTAGAGCTATCGAAACCCGCAGGTGTCCTATACACTTCACTCCGTAAAAGGAAGAAAAAGAAGATCCAGTTGCATATTTTCATTTTACTACGCCATCTAGACACTCAATGCCCGATTCTTAAATGTATGTATGTATTATCTGTAACCTCTTATACCTATCGGTGTCGAGGCTGATGCGTTAACGTATAAGGCTCTACGCGTGCAATGTACAACCCCGCCCGTCTCTGGGAGTTACGAAGTTGATGCGCCATTTAAGGGTTAAATAACAGGCCAAATTCTAAGTAGAGCACCCTAACCACTAACCCGTCTTTATTTTATCTTATCTTATTCATATATGCTTTATGTATAGGTCTAACGAAAAAAAAATAAAAATCAGTTCCTATTATTGTTAGTAATTTATTAATAAATATTTCGACTAGATTTATTTTGGGTAAAGAGAACAGATACAAAGAAAGTAAGAACCTTTTTCCCCTAATAGAAATCCAGAGGAACAACAAAAGGAATGAAGGTAACAATTATTATGAGAAGGAGGAAAGAAAAAAGGGAGAGAAAACTAAGGAAAGAACGGAGAAGGAGAAAAAAACCGAAAAAATAGGACAAGACAGCGGAGGAGGAGGAGAAAGAAAGAAGACGAAGAATAAAGGAGAAACAGATGAATTGAGAATACAATTCTGGAAAATATCCATATACATGACTATCTATCGAGCCAACAGGAAAGTCGCAGTGGCCAAGATGAACTAGCAAAGCTAGTTATGGAAAACACAAGGAAGTACAGAGTTCGTAATGGAAGCATATAATATATGGTAGTTTTAGTTAATCTATATCTGATGCTCGTTAAGATATAGTACATAGGCTTGCTATTTAAAGTGAGAGCCAAAAGGGGGCGCATCGGAAGCAACGTTTGGATTTACTGCGAAATGCAGATAACACAACTGACTATGCTCGTATGCGTGATTAATATAAGTTTCCTCAGCTTCATACGTTTTAAAATTGAAAGGTGTTATGTCAAATCTTTTAGGACCATATCGTTCAGTTTTATTCAATAATAGCGTTTACCTTACATACTACCTTTAAGTTAGTCTATACTTGCGCAACGTCTCCGTTAGGGTTGTTTTCAATAGATTTCTTGCTTATTGTCCAAAATATTGTGTTCTTTTTAGAATTATGCAACATTTATTTGAGTTAAAGTAAAGTATTATTCTAGGTTTGCAGGTAAGGTAAATTAGAAAAATTTGATGCGGAAGAGAGAGTGGCGCCAAGTTTAATACCCATTGCCAAATTAGTAAAATAAAGATATATCGTTAAAAGAAGAAAACCTAAACTTTAACCTAATAGCAGAAGAAAAGAAACAATTACAGTGGAGATATTCATATTCCACACAAAAATATGGTAGAAGATAACAACAAAGATGACCAAAAAACGGCTGAGAACAAACTGCGAGGACAACAACAGAGGAATGGCTAGGAACAGAAGGAAACCCGTTGGGCGAGTAAAAAATCTAACTACATAATAGCGAAAACCACTGGTTAAACGCCCTAACAAGGTGAGGTAAATGGTAAATTTGAACCTTGTTGACCTTGTATAACGCTTCTCAAGCTACTCGCGACATAAATACCTACTCCTATAAAATGTTGTTTCTAGTCGCTTTACTTCAAGATTAAGGAAAATTCTTCCAAATTCATCTTGTTGCAAAAAGCTCATACTTAATGGTTTAGCGGTTAGAGTCCTAAGTCGTAGACAAGAGGACACAAATTCTAATCTCATTCATAGGATTTTTAAATTCCGAGAAACTGAGATGCGAAACCCGTTTTATAAATAACATTAATGTAAGGCTAAAGAACCAAAATCATAAATCTACGTACGTACATTTGCTCCCACTGAAGAAACCGAAGGATAAAAATAATCATACACTTCAGGATGTATCGTTACAGACAGTCCCGCATCAATTCCGGCATTACTGGGATATAATTTATCAAACTTGTTGGATTTACTGCAATGGTAGATACGTATTAACAACACGGAGTTTATAAAAGGAGAAGGTTCTTTAATTACATAATGGCCGGTATGTTGGTAATATTTTGAGTTTTTAGAGGTGGAACATAATTAAAGACACAACAGAAACCCTCCATTGTTGCTTCGTACATGAACAAATCTTCACATTTATATTTTAAACCACCCCAAGTGCAGTTCGATATTAGTTCTTTACAAGGTTGAGATAGCTGAAATTTATATTTTGTATTAGTAAAATCACCCTACACCGAAAGGTACTTGGGTCAGATTATATATACATTAGTAAAATCCGTCTCAACCTTAGAAAGGTGTAGCGCGCTTATAGAGCTGGTTCGTTCAGTTTGACAGTTTTCTCAATCATAGATCCCTTTCCTAACAAAATAGAAACTTCAAGATCCATATCCATAAGTCTTGTACTTCTTTCTAAGATGGAGACTGACTATAGATTAGATTATTATAATTTTTATTAGGTAAGTCTCAAAGGAACACCAAAGTAGGAAGCTCAAGCAAGTGGACAAAATAAAAATAATAAACAGCTTCGAGTCGATGTGCAAATAACAGAACTCTTCAACTTCATGAGCAAGAAAAATAAAATCTCCTAAATAATCACATCAAAATCAAGTGAAATGGCGTCTAAAATTAATTAAATCATAAAAACGAATTTTAAATAAGCACCAACTGAAAATAAAGCTTGAAAACAATGAAACTGTCACATCACATTTATAATCAAAACCAAACCCTTTTCAGTGTCGCATAAGGTGAGAAAATCCGCAGTGAGTTATTAACATCGAAGGTATTTAACAAATTTTGATAAGTAACCAGCACTTCGTCGTTTGTAACAGAACCAAAGTCGTAAAGTTTTCCAAAATGATGAACAAGTTCGAGCATTGCGTCTCCTGTGCTGTTTGCTTTCTCTGCCCTAAAAATACATAAATATGAATCGACTTACATTTAAATGCCATGCGTATTAAACCTGTGAAAAACCTTTTTTTTTATTATAATATCTGACTTACTCTCTAGATCTAGCGCCACACCAGCTTTCTTTTGGGTTACTTTGGAGCGTGAAAAGCGAGCAAAGACTATCAGTTGACACCTTGTATAAGAACAGCCTTGGTTTAGATGGCTAAGGAATTAAGATAGCCAAAACTGGCAAGTAATCAAGTTTTGGCTGTGGTGATTAATATAAAGAGGCATAATTACGCCAGAATTGTGGATCTTTAATTCGAGAACTGATGCCAAATCACAAAAGTTTTGCAATAATTCTCTTCAGACAAATTCTCAATCATAGGTATTAGAAAAAAGTTTAAATAAATGTAAAATGGTCAGATTTTAAACAGATAACTCTATAGAACCGTGGGCATCTTACTGCTGGATCTAGCACCACGCCAATTTTATTTCAAGTTGTTTTAAAGGGTTTAAAGGGTATAAATGCCATTAATGAGTTTAAAATCGGTTAGTTCAGGGTTCAGTAGAATTCAAAGAAAATTATTCCCAAATAAAAACGATGTTATTTAGAAAAAAGTTAAATGATTATCATTGGCCTAAATTCAAAGGCAGCCAAAATTGGCAAGTATTCAGGTTTTGGCTCGATATTTAAATAAAATGCGTAATTAAAGATAGAATTCTAAATCTCTGATTCGGGACTTAACTTAAATGTTAGAAAAGAGTCGTAAAAATCTACAAATATTTGGACGTGTAATACTCTAATCTCCAAATTGGAGCTCAAATCACCGAGTCCGGATCTAAGATTCAAATTTTCAAAATCGAATTCAGGACTCAAGCTGGCCTGCATATTTCAAATTGTATGCTCATAGTATCGGATTTTGAGTTTAAACAAAAATACTCAATCATATTAGGAACCTTTAATCTAAATTCGAAATGGAATCCAAAGTCGAAGTTTAATCGAAGCTTATAATTAAAGATTTCTTGCCAACTAAGAAATTAAATAATAAGAGAATACTTAGATAATTCTGATGACTTTAAGAATATTATGGGTCCAAACACTAATCTAAAAATATTTGTATGTGAACCATTTCAATTTCCAAATCGGGGCTCGAAAGTCAAACCATCGAGATCAGATTTGAGATTCAAAGCCTTAAAATCGAATTCAGAACTTGAGCTGGCCTGCACATTTAAACTTGACAAAAAACGCTCAATTTGATTTCAAATTTGCAACTTCTAATCTAAATTCGAATTCGAATCGATTCGAAATATAGTCCTACGAAATTCGTATTCAAACTTAAATTTACACATTTTTTATAAACTAAAGCATTGAATAAAAAACAGATTTCGCAGGATTTAAAAATATTGTCGACTTCGAACCGAAATATACAAATATCTGGATATGGATATATGGATCATTGTAACCTACAAATTTGGGCTCGAAACCCAAAATATTGATTTGGAGTTCAAAGACTTAAAATCGAATTCAAGACTCGATCTGGTCTGGACATTGCATGCTCATAACATCCAAATTTGAGTTTAAATTCGAATAAGAAACCAGCTCAATCTAGCTCCATATTTGGAACTGCTGATCTAAGTTCTAATTCGAATCGATTCGAAGTTAAACCTAAGCCCCTATGAATTTGAATTCGTACTTAAATTTTTAAACGTTTCTTGGTCAATAAGATATTAACTTAAAAATATATTTCTAAGGATTTGAAAATATTATGTATCTCAAACCTAAATCTACAAATATTTGAATGTTGACCATTCTAACCTACAAATTTGGGCTCTCAACTCAAATTACTGAGTCTAGGTATTATGACGTTCAAAACGTTAAAGTCGAATTCAAGACTCAAGCTGGTTTACACATTGCATGCCCATGCCGGCCAGATTTGAGTTTAAATTCGACAAAGAGCAAGTTCAGTCTGCCTCCAAATGTGGAACTACTAATTTCAATTCTAATTTGAATCGATTCGAAACAGAATCTAAAGTCCTATAGATTTGAATCTACGCTTAAATGAAACAATTTCTTCCATAGGCCAGTCATATTGTACACAAAAAGGGACCCAACATTGCAATAATTAGGGTAAACTTAATTTTTTTATATGTTGTTAGGATCCACCCGGCTAGTATAAATCCAGATTTGCAACCCCGAAAAAGTTGTGCCAGCTGAGATATAGCCAAAAAACCGCGAAAAAAACTTTTTTCAGTTTTTTGCAAAAAAATCACTAAAGGAACCTTCTGACGAAAAAGTCATTCTTACCGTTTTTAAAGTAGATGAAATTTTCTACCAATAAAGCTGTACCTGAGCTCGGTAGCTGCAGTAGTTGCTGACATACAGCCCTGCAAATATGAGGAATTTCTTCCAAAAAGTGCAAATTTTAACTTACGCTCTACTTTCGAGCAAAATATTGGCAAAAGTACTCATCCTACATAGACTCTAAGAAGAAAAGAAGTTTTAGTAAATTTAATTACCTTTAATTTAAGATCAGAACTGTGCCCGTAAATATGATAGTTTGCTCAAAAATTGCCAAAAACCAAAAAAAGTCAAAATCCAGTTTAAGGAAACGTTGCATTAAACGTTATGCTCGAAATTTATTTTGTATTCAATTTAAAATTTTGCCAACTTTGAGGGCCCTGGCCCACTTGAATAATTGTCGTCAGGTTCGATATGGAGAGGGGGGGATATGTCGTCAGGCTCGTTTTCCGCATCCTGCAGTAACTCATCCTCATCTTCAAACACCTCCATTGGCGGGATGTTGGTGCATGAGTTGCCTTCGCAATATTTACACAGCGATGAATATATCATGCCTGCCTTCCTGCAAGAGCAGGCCCCTGAACAACCCTTTCTGCACTTACAGGAGAGGCATTTCAGGAGCAAAGGGCAGAGATACCCTGAACTCCCTCCGTTACAAGCTGTTTGTGAGAGCTGCCGCCAATACAAAAATTAATGTAGCTCGTCCGCCACCCACCAAAGACGCTGCGAAGTATCACTTCTACCGCACCTACCACCAAGTGCAACAGTGGCTGGGGGAAGCCAAATCACCAACGGATTGGGGATGGAATATAACCGAACAAGGTCTCATCCCCATTACTACCACAAAGCCCCCTTCCCCTCAATTACTCCTGAAATGCCTCTCCTGTAAGTGCAGAAAGGGTTGTTCAGGGGCCTGCTCTTGCAGGAAGGCAGGCATGGCATGTTCATCGCTCTGTAAATATTGCGAAGGCAACTCATGCACCAACATCCCGCCAATTGAGGTGTTTGAAGATGAGGATGAGTTAGTTACTGCAGGATGCGGAAAACGAACCTGACGAAATATCCCCCCCCTCTCCATAATGTCACCCAATCAGCTGTCTCCCCGTCGCCCCGAAAGGTATAAAACCAGAACGATTTTCTGCAACAGCACCCATTCCGACTCCGACTTCCAGAAGACCAACATCTCCTCCAAGTTCCGACTCCAAGTCCACTTCTCCAATCCTGCTCCAGTCCTGCTCCGGTTCCTTCCTGCAACCGCCCTCGATTCCAGGATCGTCGTGATACTCAGTACGGCCTGAGTATCACTTCCTCCCACGGCACGCCGGTTGATATCCATCAACCCCGTGGCCTTCCTGCTCCTGCTCCTGCTCCAGAATTCCTTACGTCGAATTGTATATGAATTTCTTATGTCGGTTTGTGTATGAATTCCTTACTTCGAATAAAACCCTTTCCGTTTCGTCGCTTCATTTCCATTCCGCCGAAGACACCGCCAACCCAGCTTGTTCCCTTTACCGCCGAACGCCGGAGGTAACAATATCGAACCTGACGACAATTATTCAAGTGAGCCAGGGCCCTCAAAGTTGGCAAAATTTTAAATTGAATACAAAATAAATTTCGAGCATAACGTTTAATGCAACGTTTCCTTAAACTGGATTTTGACTTTCTTTGGTTTTTGGCAATTTTTGAGCAAACTATCATACTTACGGGCACAATTCTGACCTTAAATTAAAGGTAATTAAATTTACTAAAACTTCATTTCTTATTAGTTTCTATGTAGGATGAGTACTTTTGCCAATATTTTGCTCGAAAGTAGAGCATAAGTTAAAATTTGCACTTTTTGGAAGAAATTCCTCATATTTGCTGGGTTGTATCTCAGCAACTACTGCAGTTACCTAGCTCAGGTACAGCTTTGTTTGTAGAAAATTTCATCTGCTTTAAAAAAGGCAAGAATGACTTTTTTCGTCAGAAGGTTCATTTACTGATTTTTTTGCAAAAAACTGAAAAAAGTGAAAAAATTTGCGGTTTTTCGGCTATATCTCAGCTGGCACAACTTTTTCGGGGTTGCAAATCTGGATTTATAGTACCTGGGTAGAGCCTAACAACATATAAAAAAATTAAGTTTACCCTAATTATTGCAATGTTGGATGTACAATATGACTGGCCTACCAAAGTAAGATAATCAATTAAAAATAAATTTCTAGTGGATTCGAAATTCAAATCATTGAGTCTATATTTAAGCGCCAAAGCCTCCAAATCGAATTCAGGACTTAAGTTGAGTTTAAATTCGAAGAAAAGCAATCTCAATGTAGCTTCAAATTAGGAACTGCTGATCTCAATTCTAATTCGAATCGATTCGAAAACGAATCTAAACACCTATGGATTTGGATCTACTCTTAAATTTAAACATTTCTGCTAAAATATGATATTAAATTAAAACAGATTTGAAAATATTAGGGATTTTAAACCTAAATATACAAATATTTGGATGTGGATCATTCGAACCTACAAATTTGGAATGGAAAGTCGAATCATTGAGTCCAGATTTGAGGTTCAAAGCGTCAAAAGCACTCGAGCTGGTCTGCACACTTCATGCTCATAACATCCAAATTTGAATTTAAATTCGATAAATAGCAAGCTCAATCTGGCCCAAATTTGGAACTACTGATCTCAGTTCTAAATCGAATCTAAACTAATTTAAACATTTTCTCACACACTAAGACGTTAAATGAAAATAGATTTCTCAAGATTTGCAAATATTATGGATTCAAACACTAATCTACTAATATTTCGAATCTCCAAAGGTGGATTCAAAATCTCAAAATCGAATTCAGGACCCGAGCTAGCCTGCACATTTTAAATTCCATACTCATACTGTTTGAATTTAACTAAACTCGACAAAACAAAAAAAAAATCAATTTGGCTTCAAATTTGGGACTTCTAATCTAAATTCGAATTCGAATCTAAACTCATGGAAAACTTAAATTTAAATATTACTTGCAAACTACGATGGATTTCTAAAGATTTGATATACTAGATTCGAATTTTCAAATGTGAGTTTGAAACTCAAATCATCAAGTTTAGATTCGAGACTCAGAAGTCGAATTCAGGGCTTGCGCATTTGGAACTTCGTGCTCATACTGTCTGAATTTGATTTTAGATTCAACAAACAAATCCTGCTTTAAATTTGGAACTTTTGATCTTAATTCAAATTCAAATCGATTCAAATGGAATTTAAATTCCTATGAAGTTTCCCCAAACCTCCAAATCTGGGCTCCAAGCTCAAATCACCGAGTCCAACGTTTGAGATTAAAAGTCTCAAAATCTAATTTAGGACTCAAGTTGACCTGCACATTTCAAACAGCATGCTCGTAGTATCTGAATTTGACTTTAAATTCAACAAAATAACTCAACCTGGCTTTAAATTTGGAACTTCTAATCTAAATTAAAATTCAAATCGATTCGAATTCGGATCTAAGCTCCTATGAAGACTTCTCGAAGCTATAAATCCGGATTCAATACTCAAATCACTAAGTTCAAATTTGAGATTCAAAACCTCAAAATCTAATTGAGTACGCGACTTGATCAACACATTTTAAGCTGCTTGGACATACCATCTGAAGTTAACTTTAAATTCAACGAAAAACTCAATCTGGCTTTAAATTTCAATTCAAATCAAATCTAAACTCCACGAACTTCCAAATCTGGGCTCAAAACTCAAATCACCAAGTTGAAGTTTGAGACTCAAAACCTCAAAATCGGATTCAGGACGCGATCTGGCCTGCACAATGCACATTTCACATAGCTGACACCATCTGAATTTGTGTTTAAATTCGACAAAGAAGCTCGATTTGGTTTCAAATTTCTAACTTAAATTCGAATTGAAATCCATTTGAAATCAAATCTAAATTCCTCAGAAGTTTTACAACAATGTGAACCGCAATTTGAAAGCTTCTCTTTAAGTAGATTTGGATTCGAATCCAGTTATAATCTTAGTCAAAAAGGAAATTTCCACAGTTTTCTAGACCGGTTTACATGTCTCGGACGCACTGTATTTTTCTTTACACCTTCTCCGGTTTTTGGAAGCAAATACAGTTTCGTTTTTTTATTTCTTATTGTACGTACGTCTTGTATATATGTAACTCTCGGGGCAAGGATCAAACATACATAATATGTATGTTTGATCCTTGCCCCGAGAGTCATGTATGGTGAACAATTACAATTATTATCACGCTAAAATGACTAAAATATGGATTTCCACGACTAAAGTACTGAGTAACTAACTATTAGGAGCCCCAAACTTTAAGCTAAAACGCAAACCTGCCACTCGAGTTATGTGCTGCGAATATCGAAAGATGCCATACATACCCCCGGCGATATGTATCGCAAATAACATCATATCCTGAATTTTTATAAACGCACTCAACGTATTAAGCAGTTTAGGAGTATAGAAAGGATTTAAAATTTAATGTTTTTTATACAATGTTTTGATATCATTTCTAACAAATTTACCCTGGAAAATTCTTAAAATTTTGTTAAAGAAAAACTAAAGCAGCTTTGGTGATTCGCTTTTTAAGTTTAAATGATCTAAAACGGCATTCTTACAGTGCAAGGCTATTCACAACATAACACGTCACATTAAACCATTTCCAAAAATTTAATTAACCAAACGACTTTTCGGTAAGCATTAACCTTAGTTTAATCAACTATTGACTTTTCGTTTTTCAGTAAAAAGTTATTGTCACGTTAAATTAATTGATATTGTAAATACGTCTATCGGCATAAAAACTGGTAATTAAAAACTATGATAATTATTACTGGGAACTGATTTAAAAATCGTTGACCAACCAATTTATAAACTACATAACAATTACAGTTTTCGATTTAATGACTTGATACAAAAAAGTTATCGACGCACTTGTAGAATTTCTGGTGGGCGTAAATCCGTGATTAAAAACAAAACTCCTGGTTTTTGTATAGTTTACGTCTGTTGCTTTACAAACATATTGACAGTAGTTTCCTGTTGGAATCGATTAATAATTCATCAGAAATAAAAGCATTTAAAGGAAATTTAGAAAATAAAGATAATTTAAAGCATAAAAGCAGAAACGATGGTAATAAAACCAAAAAAAATACAGAGTTATAATATCTACAACTTACAGGAATTTAGCGTATTTCACAGCTTTTCTTCTGCTGATCTTATTCAAATTACAGACAGATATCCCAGGAAAAGGCACCTTTGTTATGGGATAATTCGGAGTTTCCAGTGTCGTAACCGTTGGGTCTTCCATGAATTGCTCCCATGAAAATAATACCAAGGAAATCACGCAATAAATTGCTGTTAATTGTACAATCCACCAGACGAACCTAAAAATTTTTCTTCTGCTTTTTACAAACCGTTTAAAAGCTAAGCCTAGATCTAAAGGAGGGTGTTAAATTTTTTCCTAAAGCTAGATTGATTGCGTGATGATTCCTAAAAGAACTTTGGGATAGACCTTCTGAAAAATTGCAATAACAAAACGTTTTGTAATCCGAAGAAGAAGCTCAAACAAAGGCCTTAATTTCAAACGAAAAAGGTGAATTTGTAACTTAGAAAGGAAATAAGTTCAATTTTTAGATTAACAAGTGAGGTTAGAAACCAAAAAGTTAGGTTAGGTGTTGAAAAGTGATTCAAAAATAGCAACATACAATTATCTTAACGAGTATGCTCCTAAACGATTAGTATTTCAACAAAACTAAACGAAAGTATATCGAGGTATATTTCTAACGTTGAGGTTGTTTCTAATCTTCACCAGAAAAAGAAGATTAAACGCCTTCATGGAACCAATAATATTTGGGTCAACTTTGAGACTCTTAACCTTTCCGTACCCGTGCGGGGTATTTTACATACCCCAGTGCAGTTTTTTTACTATAACTTTTTAATAACCTTGTTAATTGAATTGGTCCTTTGTGTATTCCTCGGTATATAAATGTTTATCTGAATGGTAAAGTATCAGTCAAAATAAATTATATGTTAGCAAAGAATAAGAAAATAATCTTCAAATTCTGGGTATTCCCCGAGATATAAAATATCTTTATAATTCTAAAATTTGATTTAAAAAGAAATTGTTAGCGTGTTAAAACAATTAATTTTTGTCTGTATAATAATAATAATAATTTTTTGAAATGTTTTACCCGTTTATAACAAAATCCGGATGAAACTAGTTCGTGCAGCTGCGCACAAGTTGAGTCGTGTAAAAACGTGCAATTACCTCATTAATTTTAATTTTAACTCGTATTTTTCAATAAACTTTTGTGTTACAAGAACTAAATTGTATTAATTTTATAATAAAAAGCAATAACAAAGCCAAAATAAGTGATAGGAACGAAAAAACACTGGGGTATCTGAAATACCCCGCATGGGTTCTAAAGGAAGATTTAGACCACGGGTACGGGAAGGTTAAGCACAGCGAAGAAGGCCACGGCCACCTTTTGGACATGCCGTCAGACCTTTGGCATCATAAGGGGCCTGTCCTCTCAAGTGTAGGTGTGGATCTATACTACGGTGATTAGACCAGCCATCAGCTATGGTTCACTGGTGTGGTAACCCGCAACTTCAAGGCTATATACACGGACAACTCTTACGCAATTCCAGAGACTAGCAAGTTCTGCTATCACGGGGGCTGGTCGCACCACTCCTCGGCAGCCCTGAAAGCCAATCTTACCCTACAGCCCCATCATATTGTAATTGAGGCTAAAGCACGAGCTTCGACCTACAGGCTGTTTACCAGTAGCCTTTCGATTCTTTGGAAGGGCGATGGGAGGCTGAAATGACGTATTCAGATTGTATCTCATTTGATAGAGTCTGACGGCTACAACGATACAGTGTCTCCCCACTACTCCTTCACCAGAAATTATGAGGTAATTATTCCTGCAAGGAAGGAATGCTCATTACTGCTCAGAGTCTGCCTCAGATTTACTGATCTATTGTCGTTCACAGATGGAGCGAAAACAGATGCAGGATCCGGTGCTGGCATTTATGGCCACAAATCTAGAATGAGATTGTCTCTCTCACTAGGCAAACTTCCTAACATTTTTCAAACTGAGATCTTTGCTATCTTAGTCTGTGCCCAGGAACACCTCCCCAGAGGCTACCAAAACAGGCATATCTGTATATGTTTGTTCCGATAGTCAAGCCGTGCTCAAAACTGGATCAAAAGTGGTCACGATGTGGATGGATCCTGGAAAAGCTCGCTCTGTCAACTGGTCATACTAACATTCCAGGAAAAGAGGAGACGAATAACCTAACCAGGGAGGGCTCCTTGAAACCCTTTTTAGGCCGTCAGACTACCTAAAGTAAGCAATTAGAGACAGGACTCACTCTCAGTTCATCTCATACTGGGCTTCGGATCCTGGCCTGCAATAAGCGAAACAACTCATTCACAAACCTTCAAAAGCTAGATCCCAACAGCTCCTTAAGTTTAGCCGGAAGCGCCTCAGAATAGTCACAGGCCTCCTGCATCTGCATCTGATGGGGCTTTCCGATAACCCCGGCTTTCTGCAACAAAGCAGAAAACAACTCCCTTTATTTCCTTTTGCGATGCCTCAGACTGCTTACTCTGAGACATCACCTAATTGGTGCCGGTCTCATAGAGCCTGATGATATACGACAAAATTATGGCTTTCGGACTAGGTGTCAGTCCGTATGGAGGCATCCCTTAATTTGCGGCGAATTCACAATGGGTCTAGGGCCTGTGTGCTGCTACATCGCAGTGCCTGGTCTTTTCAATTAGTGTTATGATTGTGTGGATGTGATCCACGGTATTCAACCCTTTCCTAAAACTCGCCTGCTCTCTATAACTGTGTGGTTGCCATAAGTTTAGTTTTTAAGCCAGACGCTTAGTAAGCAGTTTATACATCTTCTTGTTGAAGTGGCATACCCTTTACAGAGCGTTGTCGGTCTTCTCTCCATATGTCTGTCATGTGTGCGTGTCAAGACATAGAGAACCTACAGATTTACGTGGGCTCCAAACCATTGAAGTGGTTGCACTTCTACTCCAGATAAGACTTCTTCCTTCTTCTTCTTTATTATATATAAAGACCTCTTTCACTTTTTAGTGAGGGGTTTTTGGTCTACTCTCCCATAGTGGTTGGTCCTCGTGGAAGAGAGATGCCGCTATAACGTAGCAATCGGGCTACCCACTCCAACACTGACCGGAGACAACAATGGTTAACTCTCCTGATCGAGCTGAACTGGGGTTACTTGAGACCTTCGAGAATATTTACTAGGAAGGTAGTTTGCTATTGCCTTCCGAGGGAAGCGGTCGGGTGTTTCCGTCGTACGTGTTGCCCTGGCAATTTCATTGGCCAGACACACGCTGACCAACTGAGCCATGACCGCCAATTGTTCATACAGACGCAAGAGTGAACGTAGTTTGCAATGTTTGATGTATCACTTTTTTGAGAAGAAGAATTACTTCAGAATTTTTTCACGCCTCTGGTATCTTTCCTTCCATTATGCATTTGTTAAAAAGTATCTCTTTTACTAGTTCACCCCCCATTTTTAGTATTTCACTGGTTGGGTAGTCTTCTCCTGGTGTTTTTATTTTTCAATCGTTTGAAGACTTGTTCAACCTCAAATCTAGTTATCTCAGGTATTTTTTCGGAATCCACGTTGAGATGATTCTATTAATCTAATTAGATATCGGGGTGTCAGATGAATGCATATTAGTTTCGTGAAAAAGATTTCTATTTAGTACTACCGCTCCTTCTTGATTCTTTATTTTTATTATTTAGAACTCATGATCTTCACAATTCTACTGTCTTCTATTGCCTTCTTGGTTTGTTTCTTCTTATATGTATACTAATGTCCTTCTTAATTATCATTTTAATCTTTTTGTTGGTCTCTTTGCAGTTTTTTGTTTCTCTGTCTGTTCGGGCATTTAGAAAGTCACTTTGTATTAGGTATCTTGAAATTTGTACATCATTGAAACATTTAGCGCAGTTGTTTCCAAAATCAACCCCTCTTGCATGAATTAAATACGATGAAATTTATTTTGAAATTTTCGTTAATAAAAATCTTGCACTTTTGTCATTTAGTCGATCCTGTTGAATTGAGGAACGACGCATTAAATGGCACAGCGTCATAGAACGGGTCAGCATAAGAATTAGGAAAAAAATAAGTGGCTGGGAGGCCATATCACCCAGAATAATAACAATAAATCTGGAGTTTCAAAAGAAGGTGGGAATATCACAAATATACGCCCCCACTGAAAATGCCAACCAAAATGATGAAGACGAATTCTACGGAAGAACTCCAAGGCACAATAAGGAAGCAGAAACAAAAGAAACACATAATGATCGTCGGTCACGAAACCCTGAAGAATAAAGTGGTAGTATATGGAACAAGGGGGAAGTTCGGAATAGATGACGAAATAAACAACAACGACAAGTACGTCTGAAATGAAATACTTACAATTACGAAGAATACTGAAGAAAACCGGACGAGGCAGAATCAGAAACCAAAGCATAAGAGACGAAACTATATCGAACAGATGCCACTGGTAGGAGAAATAGATAAACAATAACTCGTAATTCGCATGGCACAAGACTGATGCCCCAAACAAGTTCACGACATGAGAGCCGAAGGAAGAAGAGGAAAATGAAAACCCAAAATTACGTGTGAAGACTACTTCATGAGACAACAAGAAAAATAGGGAAAACAATAGAATAAGTTAAGGCAATGGTAAGAACGAGAAACGTCTATGGGAATTGGACTAAAGGCCCGACGCCGTAAGACGTAAATGGAATCAGAGAAAGAAGAAGAAGAATTAAATGGCATTTCACTAATTTTCGTCTTATAAAATTCACTCAAATCAGATTCACCAGAAGAAACAAGCGCAAAATTATCAGTGAAATTCATTTCCCTAACGCTTTTAACTTTTAGAATTTAAGCTTGATCGTCAAACCACACCACCTTCACTTAGGCCTTGGACACACGAGGCGTTTTGGTGACGAATCGGCCGACGATTCGTCCGACGCTAAGTGTGTGCGTTTTCGTAAGGCCATATGTAGGGCATCCAAAATTACCGAGATTTTCCTTTACCGGTAAACGGTAAATATTTTAAGTAAAAACCGGTTAACCGGTAAATTACCGATAATTCTTTTTAATTGAAAATTTCGTGTTATAGTACTACTCAGGGCCGCCGAGAGAAATTTTCGGTCCCGTGACAAGTCTGTGGTCCACAGCCCACCTAAAAAAGTGCATCACTTTTGCTTAATAAAAAAAGTAATATAAAACATTAAACATTTCGTCGGGGCCCGACGGCCGGGTCCTTTTGGTCGGGCCCTTTTCGATGCCGAGCGCGTGATGAAAGTCTTAGATGTCATCTCCTCCCGCCGGCCCGCAAGCATTATTTTTATACGAGGAGCGTTCAAATTAAATTATAATTTGAATTTCTCGCCAAAAGAAAGAACTAACAATTGAAGTTTTGTTTACTAACTGATACCCCGAAATAAGTGCTATCTTGATTTGATCAGTTAAAAAATTACTCTAAAATCAAAAATATATTTAATAAAGTGTAAAATAATGTGAGCCTATAAAATTCAAAGCTGAGGTTATGCAATTCCATCAAAATGAGTGAAGCTAATAACTGAAGCTCTTTAAAATTTAAAAAAAGAAATTAGCCTAAATACCTATAATATAAGAATTCTAATACCTTTCTAACAAAGTTCTGTTACTACTCGGAACCAAGTATTGAAACCCATGTAACGTAGAATTCAAAGAAAAGCTTTTGCAGGTTTCTACTAAGGCCAGGGAAAAATTCCTCCCCCTTGTTCTTCGCATATTTATTACACGAACCTTTCGACGTTCCAAAATTCAAATTTCAACTGTTAAATTCAAAAGCTTTCAAACAAACCCTAACCATATCAATAAATCACATACAAAGCGGAAGTAATTGATTTTACTGTAAATTACGATCAAACAAGTATAAAAAGTAATTCGACCATCCTGACAAATACTGAATTATAAATCAGAAAAGCATTTTAATTTTCAAACATTCTATGCTTTCCTGAAATTAAAATTCCTTATTTGTGTTTGTAGGATCGCTTAGGGGATTTTGCATTAGGACAACAAGCGGTGTTATAAATCTTTTTATTTACAGTGGCGTCCCAGAATTCGGCCATTAATAGTATATTGCGTCATAAGGGAAGATATAGGCATATTTCATCCCGAAGATTTCTGCTGCACGAGCGAACGTAGTGAGCGAGGGCAGCAAAAGCCGAGGGATGAAATATGCCGTTAGATTCCCGTAGGGCACAAGTTATTTTTCCGCATCCATGAGAAGTTCGTATTAAATAAAAATAGTTATAATATAATTCGTACCTACGTTTTTGACATATAACCTCAAATTACACATGTCAAATTTTGGTATTAAAAATAACTTCTATAATGAATTTATGTAAAAAATAATCGTATTTGCTTAAATTTTAAAAAATAATTACATTTATCAATCACTTAAATGAAGATTTTTGTATAATCAAATAATAATTTTGATTCTAAATTCTATCGGTAGATGTCACGTCGATAGCATGCACGGTAAAAACCCGCAAATGTTCATATCGTCCCGCTTTTTCATATTTACCCGCTATCCGCCATTGTTAACCTCAAATGAGATAAATAATCTGTCAATTACATACCATGGATACGGAAAAATATTTTATTTATTACTTATTACAGAGAATATTAAATTGTAAATCAACCGTAAACAATCGTGTTTTCATGTAACACCCTGTACGTTCGTACCCCCCCCCCCCAACAGCTGTCACTGATTATTTATTTTATATCATATTTAAATTCGTGACGTCTGCAGCACTCTTTTTTTAATTTATGAAACCTCTCTATTTTTCATAAAACTCAATTAAATAAATTAACAACTCCTGTTTATCACTAATACTTTCATTAACATATTTTCTTGTCCCCTATTAACGTTTTTAACTTAATACATTATTTATTATAATTTTCTTTCGCTTATCTAATAGCATCTTCATCTTCGACCTTTCAAGCAAAATAACACGTTATTTACATAACTGATTAGCCCTAATGATACAGCTTTTTACTGTAAATATTGACATTAAAGTCCTTTTACTTTGTTATTTGTTTGTTTTTTGGCGAGATCTAAGCTTGCGGGTGCCAGGTATCTCAACGCGCGTCGGCTGTTTTCGGCATTTATGTAAATCGATCCGACCAAAGTTTACCGAATTTTTTGGATTTTTATGTTTAAGATAATGATTATACAGTTATTGTTATTATAAAATAACAATGATTTTTATTTAAATAACAGAGCACACTTAGTCGTATCGAAAGTTTACTGGGGCCAGTTCGGAATTAAATTTTCGTGAAAGGACTGATACAGTCGTATTTCCTAATCACAGAATTTTCTTAGAAAATTAGAGTTTTATCTTAGGTGAAGATTAATTTCATTAACTCAGTATTAAATTCAGAAATAACTATTCCAAGGAGGAAAACTAAGAAAGAACAACATATGTTTACGTCATTTTATAAGTTGTTTACCCTTCAGTTCCTACAGAAATTCGAACATTGAATATCCAGTCAAGGGCGGTTCTATAGGGGGGGGGGGTAATGGGGGTAATTACCCCCATTACCCCCCCCATATAACAACAAAATTTGGCGTCTATACCCAGAAAAATGTGCTCTTCTAAATGGTGTTATCAAAAGAGGGTGTTGCCATTTAAAAAAAACTGATGACGTCATAACTCAAACAGGGATGACGTAATAAAAAATATATGTATGCCAAAAAATGGGCATCAAAAAAATAAAATCGACGTTTGCGAGCATTATTTTCTTACTTGCCCAATAAATATTTCATCGAATTTGTTCCAACCTTTACGTGCTCACTGTATAATATTGTAAGAATACTGTAACAAAATGTTACAACCTACTAATTATACCTATGTATCAAAATATTTAACTAATATACAGGGTGTTATTTAATGTCATGCAGATATTTCAGGGGGTGATAGTACTCAACAAAATAAGAAAGAAATGTTAATATACACATGATCAAAAACGTGGCATTTTCGATATACAGGGTGGCGAAGTTTCAACTTTTTTTTTATATTTTGCGTTTTGAGATAATTATTTGAAATTTAGTATAGCTACTATCTTTTAGAATCTCTACAATAAAATGTAAAAATCATCAGTTGCAGTATACAGGGTACTACAAAAAGAACAGAAAAAAATTATTTTGACTACACTTGGTTTGTATTGATCGCTATTTTTTCAAATAAGTCGAAAACGGTGACAGATACGGGAATAATGAACAAACCAAAAAGCTGGAGAAAAGAACAGGGAATTCAATTAAGATATAAAAATTTATACAGGGTGCTCAAAAAAAAGTTCTGGAAGGTAAAATGGTCGGTAACCCAAAGAAATGTAACACCCTGTATACTGCAACTGATGATTTTGACATTTTATTGTAGAGTTTCGAAAAGATAGTAACTATACTAAATTTCAAATAATTATCTCATTCATTCGGGAGAATAACGCAAAATACGAAAAAAAATTGAAACTTCACAACCCTGTATATCGAAAATGGCGCGTTTTTGATCATGTGTATGTTAACATTTTTTTCTTGTTTTGCCGAGTACCATCAACCCTTGAAATATCTGCATGACATTAATTTACACCCTGTATAAGTTTTATTTACTAATTTCATTACTGCTTGTTTATTGCACTTTCTTGCATATATACAAAAACCCTTTGCATATCGTGACATAATTTAAAGCACTTTAGGCTAATAATTAAGTAAATAACTTTACGACTAAATTCAAATCCAACAAATACCATATTGCAGTGGTTCCCAACCTTATTTTCCCGTGGAACCCTTATACAATATTTCAAATATCGTGGAACCCTCTTCATATCTACAAACATCCTAATTTTAACTGGACATTTAAAAAAAAATACTTGCAAATAATTTATTCAACCATATGCAGTGGCGGCTGCTCCATAGGGGCTCAAGGGCTCGAGCCTCCCAAAACCATTCTTAGGAAAGAGTAAAAGTAATTTACTTATTTAATTATAACATGCAATTTATTGTTAATTATTACAATACAAATTTTGCATATCTATATAAAGCATTACTAATGTAAGTACCCTATAACACATATTATTATCCGCCTGCGATGCGACGGCTACCTATCTTTTAAATCGATAGGGCTCAGCCTTCGTCCGCATAAGAAATATATGTAAGAACCAGTGGCGACTCGTGGCTTGAAATTATGGAGGTGTTGCAGCTTTCGAAATATACTTACATACCAGTAACGATCCTTGATATTTTTAAGGTGCCTTTTATTTTATTTAAGGTGCCTTTTATTTTATTTAAGGTGCCTTAAATAAAACAAAACAAATCGAAATTTTACTCAATTTATAAAAAAAATAAGCTTACTGGAAAATGAAATAAAAAGAATTTTTATTTAAGTATAAAATCCACTCTGCGATTTTTAGCTTCACAAAATTTTTCGATCACCTGTTAATGCTGGAGCAGCCTTGACCGTCTTCGCAGTGATGTTGCAATCAAGTTGGAAATACGAACTATTTATTATTTAATATTCCTGTTTATATTACACATACCGTCGCCCAAGACGTCCTTGCACAATGATGACATCACCTAGTTTTTTCGTGGTATTCGCACGTATTATTGTTTTTGTTGGATCGGATGTCCAAGAGCTGAACGGCATGATGCATAAATGCTGAGAGGCTGCCCAGATAGCAGCGTTCGGACTACTTTTACCATGTATTATTAAAACAAACAAATCGCGGCGGAACGTGCATCGAATGTACTACGTTTTCGACACTGCTAAATTTGTCAGCGCTCTGAATGGAATCTACAGCTTCGGTTAAAACAATTCCTTTTAAAAGCGGTTAATTAAATTTATGTAATAATTATGCAAAATATTGAATGATTGTTATATTATTGATATTTTCAAGTACAAATTTAATAGGTAATTAATTTCCGTACTTTGTTCTGGGGGTGCTGCAGTGTCGCAGCGCTTATGGACCAGCCGCCACTGGTAAGAACTAACCGTGAACGGAAATGTCGGAAATTGCCGATTGCGGATGCTCTATTGGTCTATTGCTTTCTTAAGTTACCCGAAGGCTCCCGATTTTGGAGCCAGTATGAGAGCACCGGAAAGATTCGCATTCGTTGCTATTCGAACCCTGTTTATTGAGAAGCGTATTACAGATTTATTTCATAATAAACACAATTATTAGTAGATATATTTTTTACCGCAAGAAATAAAAAATAACTAGTGAGAATTTTAGAACTTTAAATTTGTAACAGAAAGATGATTTTGTGCATTTAAATGAAATTGTTTGTTTCAATTTGTATATCATTACAATATTCGGTGTTCAAGAGCAGTTTAAATAAAAACATAAAATTATAAAAATATAGGTATTTAAAAGAAAACAAACAAACATTACTATAATAAAAGATTGCTTGAAATACAGCTAAAGATAAATTGGTATTTATTCCCTTAAACTTGATTTACTCTTCAGTAAAATCTAAACATTGTTTGAGTTTTGGCTTCGATGGCTTCGAATTACCAAAACTATTTATATTTTATTTACGCAGACGGTTTAGTGCATACTAGTCCGTTCGGGCGTAGGTATTTGATATGTTTTGACTGAGAATGAAGTACAAATATTATTTTGATAGTAATTCAACGGTTTACGGTTTAGTTGTTCATCAGCTTGAGATTTGTATTCGAATTAGTTGTTGCGGTGTCCTCAGTTTTAGGTGGTAGAAAATGACCAAAAATAATATAGAGTGTATTCTGAAAGTGAATTTTAAAACTCTTCCATTAGTGGAAAAACATAAACAATTTTGATGAAAAAGTTGTCGAACATGTTGTTTCTCAGAAAGACAGAAGACTAGATTTTGTGTATAAACAGTAATATTTTTAAGGGATTATTGTAGTGTGTGTGTGTGAGTATATGTGTTTTGTTTTACGTCTGCACATAAAGTCTGTATGAAATTGCTCAGCTACTGAAGGTGAGTGTTTATTATACAGGGAATTTTTCTTTTTAGTATACATATCCCCTATGTATACTTTTATAATAAACGCAAATAGGCAACCCACTATACACTATAAACGTCATGTCACGTGGTGCGTAAAGGTTATGTTTCATGTTTGTAAATAAAAAATAAATCAAAATTAGTGGAATATCAACATAATTTTAATTCAACGATTATTCTAAAACATAAAATATCAACAATACAAAACAGAAAGGAAAATAAAAACAGCAACAGTTAAAGACTAATTTTTTGACATTAACTTAATTTGATGATTTTTGCCACAGCATGCTAATTTTTTAACGTTTATAGTGTATAGTGGGTTGCCTATATGCGTTTATTATAAAAGTATACATAGGGTATATGTATACTAAAAAGAAAATTTTCCTGTATATTATTATTTGCAACTAGAGCCCTCCAAAATAAATTATCACGAGCCGCCACTGACCATATGGTACCTACGTATGATACACAAGCACAAGAGATGCAATAAATAATTATACAAAATACAAATTGTACAAAACAAAAAGATAACGCACTTTGGGAACCACTGCCATATTGTAATAAAACAAATTAAATATTGATTGTTTAATTTGAAAAAAGTGATCTAATGAATTACAAATTAATTTAACAACAGAATAAAACAAAAAATTTGGTCGTTGCTTACACGTGGTATAATCGCTCTTTATTAAAAACTAAATTAGCGTAACCAGCGTTTGAAATGTTAAAGTAACAAAAACAGCAGTAACTTGTAGTAACTGCGAGTAAAGATTGTCAATTATTCAATTAATTATGTTCTAAGAATGTGCAAAAACTTCATAGGATTGCAAGTAAGGTTCTGACGAAAATATAAATTAACCGTGCGTACGTAAATAAGACAAAAAAACAACAACAAGGACGCAAAAAATCAAAGAGATTTCAGTTCAATAAATCTTTAATTACTGGTTTGCATGTTTGCCTGCGGTTTGTCACCTTTTTTTAAGTTGTAAAAAAACGATAACACGTCGTTTCGTGAGGGTATTTTCACCTTTTTTCTCCATTTTGTTACAAATTTGTTTTTGATCTATCATCGCAGTTTTTTGTTTTACATAAGATTGAAAGGATTTTATTTCTCTTGTTTTTTAATTCTGATTTTTCTAATTACAAATGAGTCTATTAAAGTTTTTAATTTTCCCTTTGCCTAACTGAGCCTAAGTTATCTAACGGAGTTCGAATCGCTACGGATGCAGCTATGTACGTATTAATATTCGAAGCTCTGCCCTCTTGATTTTGAAGCAGCCGTTTAATCCACTACGCTAATCAGAGCCTTGCGATTTCCGTTCTCCCTTATATGAGAAGCAGTTCTGCACGCTTTAAAAGTAAATAAATAACTCACCCTTGGTGATGTTACGGTTGCAAATGCTTCTAATTTCTTAGCTCTGTCTAAGTCCAACTAGAGTGCACTGCCTTTTGAATTTCACAAACTAATCAATCACTTGACTTCTTGCACTTTCAAACCTTCTTATTTTGAATATTATCACCAAAAATTAAAGAATCTATGTTACATAGATTAACCACGCTTTTCACTTGTTTGTAATTTGTTTAGTTGTTTTTGTAAATACAAATTTTATTATTAAACTTTGCAAAATTGTTTAATACAATTCATTTAAAATAATAGTAACTGTTAATTACTTTATTTCAAATTGTGATATTTATTACGGTTAGAACCAAAGAAGTTAGCTACCCGATGATTTGGCACGCACTGATGACAAAATGTAATTTGCAGTTTTAAACGACAGTGCATTAATGCAAGATGTTGTGGACCTCGTCCTTATATTATTAAACGATGCATTTATGGAATATTTTACTATCAGTAATTGTTTCCTTTAATTATTGGTTAGGCTTTTATAAAAAAATAATCGATCATGTTTGACGATATTTAAGTCTAAAACGATATTTTTGTGCTTTGAAGCGGAGCAAAATTTCCATTAAAAATCTTGAAAAAATAATTAAAGAAAAACAGGTTCCCAATACTTTTATAAAAGCTAAAGAAATGCAAATATTTATAGTTTTATATACAATGCACTCGTAAAATTAATTACCTTATTAATTTGCTTATTTATTCGTCTTCATATGTTTATTTTATTGTTTATCATTGTTTATTCGTTTGTTTGCTTGTTGGTTTATTTGATTCTATAGAATAGAAAATTTAGCAATAAATTATTATTATTATTATTATGTTATGTTATTACGGTGATGTTATTAAGATGGTGTCTCCACTCCTTCAATTGTTTGTGAACTGTATTCTTTGACAAGTTGCGTACTAGTTTCAATAATTGCTGTAAGATGGCGCTAATGACAGTTGAATATTGGCACTAAGAACTGTCAAATTATTTAATTTTGAATGTTTATCACAACTCTTGGCGGCACAGAGTATTTATATTTTGCCGATTTTACCCCAGATTTTTTATCTGATTTTCAAAAATGCCCAGATATTGTTGCTTATGCGTATTATCAAAAACGAATAATGAAGATTTAACTTTATTTGCAGCTCCTAAGGTGAAATTCTGATTTTATGCCGTCATCTAGCGGCAAATATCTACACTAGTACGTATACTGTCAAACGATGCAGTACAAAAGTTTTATATGGAAAACAGTGGGAGTAGGAACACCATATATCTTAATAACATCACCATTCATACGGTGAAGTTATTAAGATGGTGTCTCCACTCCTTCAATTGTTTGTGAACTGTATTTTTTGACAAGTTGCGTACTAGTTCCAATAATTGCTGTAAGATGGCGCTAATGACAGTTGAATGTTGACACCAAGAACTGCCAAAATATTTAATTTTGAATGTTATCGCAACTCTTGGCGACACAAAGTATTTATGTTTCGCCCGTGCTTTTTACCTGATTTTCGAAAATGCCCAGAAAAACATTTGGGAGAACAATTTATAAAAATGCTTGTTTGCAGCATTGCAGCAAACCTTTTGCGAAAAAAAACCTATTTAATTCAAAGAAAAAATCAATTTGTTCTTAAAGCTGCAGCGTTTATATTATATTTATGTGTTTTTAATATCTTCTGCAAAAAGTGCAAATTTTATAAAAAATACGTTACGTTATGATTATAAAATATCAAAGTTTATGCCGTCATCTAGCGGCCAATATCTAAACTAGTACGTACACTGTCAAACGATACAGTACAAAAGTTTTATATGGAAAATAGTGGGAGTAGGAACACCATATCTTAATGACATCACCGTTATTACATACATACAAACATAATCTATTTCCCCTTCTACCGTAATGTAGCGTCGAGGCTCATTCACACTTGTTAGTGTGCAGTGGAGGTGATGGATCAATTTTTGGACTTGCATCACGCTCCAACCAGCTTTCATCCACAACACATTCATACACCTTAAACCTAAACCTTAACTAATGAATTCGAACCAAACCGCCCTATAAATACTATGGCCACCGTTGTAATCGAACCCGTGTCAGCCGGCTAGCTAGCAAATTGATTCATCGTTCGTTTGTTTGTATATTCGTTGATGTTTAGGTATCTATTTTCTCTGAGATTTATTTTTCAATTGTTTGCTTACTTGTTGTTGGTTCGTCTGTTTGTCAACTTATTAGTTTGTTCGTTATTTTATTTATTTGTTTGTGCGGTTGTTAATTATTTCATTCAGTTATTTCTTCCTTTAATTATTTGTTGATTTGTTCTTCTGCTTTTTAACTTGCACTCATTTTTTACTTTATTTGTAAGTTTTTTGTTTGCTAATCTGTTTGATAGTTTGTTTCTTTTCCTTCTCTTTGTTAATTAATTAGTTATTGGTTTGTCTGTTTCTTTATTTACCGATTCAGTTATTTACTTATTTGTTCGCATATTTACTAATTTGCTTGTTTATTCAATTCTTCATTAATTTATTTGTTTGTAAATTAACTTTTGCTTACCTGTTTGTTCGTTAATTTGTTTCTCAATTTATTGGCTTGCTTTTTCGTTTGCTCACTTGTTCTTAGTTCGTTTCTTTTTTAACATATTGAGTTATTCATTATTTTGTTTGTATATTTGCGTTTTTGTTAATTGTTTTGTTTCTTCGTTTCTTTTTCTTTGTTTCTTTATCACTTTGATCGAATAATGATTTGCTCCTTTATTTGATTATTTGCTTGTTCGTTCAATTCTTCATTAATTTGTTTCGTCGTTTATACTTATCGATTTTTTGGTTTAATTATTCCTTGGTTTGTGTGTCGATTTGTTAGTTTGTTTGTTACTTTTTGTCAAGTTTTCGTTCATTGGTTTTGAATGTTTCGTTTTTGTTCGTTTGTCAATTCAGTTATACAGGGTGTTTCATTAATAATTGTACATACGCTAACTGGAGAATCCCTGGCCAAAAATATGAAGACTTAACCAGTAATACTTAAATAAAATGTGCCTCCTTACTGTGATACAGGGTGTTTTTACAGTTTAAATCTTCATATTTTGGGCCAGGAATTCTCCAGTTAGCGTATGTACAATTATTAATGAACCACCCTATATAATAATTCCATGGTTTATATAGTCATTGTTCATTTGTTTGCTGATTTGTTTGTTTGTTTATTTATTTGTTTGTTTGTCCATCGACTTTTTTGTTGGCTTGCTTGTAGTTCACCTGTTTGTCAATGTGTTAGATTTTTTATTTATTTGATTCCTAGTTTTTTTCTTTGTTGATTTGATCGCATAATGATTCGCTCGTTTCTTTGATTATTTGTTTTTTCATTAATTCGTTCCTTTCATTGTTTATTTATTTTGTTTTTTAGTTATTCTCTGTTTCTGTGTCCATTTATAAGTTTGTTTCTGAGTAATTTGTTCATTAATTTGTTTTCTAATTTGTTTAGTTTCCTCCTTTTTGTACATTAATGTCACTTATTATTCGATGGCTTGCCTGATTTTTTATTTGACAATTTTGTAATTATTGCTTCATACGTTTGCTTACTTGTTTGTTGCTCTTAAAAGTGTTCAGTCCCCTGACAAACTGAAACACCTGCGGGGCAAGAGTAAGGGGTGAGGTAAATTTTAGCAACTTGGAAGGGGTGGTTAATTGATTTCCACTAAAGAAAGTAAGTGACTAAGTGACAAGCATATTCATTATCCATCCAACTAATATAGGGTTATTTTTTTTAACTTTAAAAAGTGCTGGAACAAATTTAAATTAGAATACAGTTCACAAATTTATTTTTTACCGAAACAAAAAAGGTATAAAAAATTCAAATTATATTCTGAAGAATTAAAAATTAAACTACTAGAAAATGCTATTATAAAAATTGTAGGTTATACCGGGTGTAGAATTGGTTCACGCACCATAGGAATTTGAATGTTAAATTCTTAATTTTCAAATATTGGCTCCCCAAATTATTTTAGAGAAAAAGTATAAATATAATTCTTGTAGAGAAAAAAATACTGCATACAATCATTTCATAACTTATTTTTTTACTTTCCATACAAAGGGGAAATCATGGAAATTAAAACCAGGTACTATTTTAGCAAAAATAGGTGGTGCCTTGGAATTGTTGAATCAAAAAACCGTTGATCGTTTGTTTTAATCCCAAATTTAGACGTATTTTAAGTAAATTTGCGTTTAGACAATGCATTCTAGTGGGAACATCTTCTGGCTTGGTTGACAAGTTAAGTTATCGTCCCCTTCTTTCTCTTGCTACAAGAGTTTCGTCTCTGGCGTGGTTGATACGTTGAGTTACCGTACCGTGCTCTTTTAGTGCCCCCCTTTTCCTCCTGAAGAAGCCCCTTAAAAAAGTGGGCAAAACGTTGAGCTCTTTTGTCTCAAACATGACACGGTTTCAACCCGGAAGTCGTTCTGTTAACACTAACATTGATCGTGTAAGTCTTCGAATTCGTCAGGAATAATTTGCTCTGATTTTCTTGAAGACCGTAGAACTATCAATGTTAAATATTATAATTTGCAATTTGCTGCAAAACCAAGTCAAGTCAGCTTTTTGCTCAAAAAGGCGGAATTCTGCAGTGCCCGTTTGCTTCACGGCAATGCTTGTCCCCCCACGGCGGCACCAACAGTCCAAATACTTTTACTGGGAAGTTTTGCTACATCCGCCTTATATCCCTGATTTGTCACCATGTGACTTTTATCTGTTTGATTCCTTGAAAGAACACCTAAGCGGCAAGAAATTTGAGTCCAATAATGCTGTTGCCAAAGCTGTGCACTTGTGGTTGCGACAACAACTAAAAACCTTCTATTAAAACGGGAAGCTAGTGAAAAGATTGCGAAATAAAATAAGGGGACTATGTCGAGAAATAAGAGTTAACTTCGTAAAGTTATTGTTTTGTTTTTCTTAATAAAATAAAAATAAATGGTTATGAGTTGAACATCCCTCGTACACGCTGATGATCTTCAGAACCTTATCAATCAGTTACATACATCATCATCAATCTGTATTTCTTCAGATGAATTTAATTTTGATTCAATGTCCCGGTTCAGAATCAGATTGTCCAAGAGAAAGTGTAGTTGGAGAAATGTCATTCACACTGCCGTTTCCTAGGTATTTTAGTTATTCATCCTAAATAATTTTTGCACAATGATTTAGATGTTTTTCCACATTTCATTTTCCCATTAACTTTAGAACGCATTTCTTGTTTTATGTTCATAACCTTGTCTTTTGACATGGGTCGTAAATTAATATACTTATTATATGGTTTACAAAAACCCCATACATATAGGGTTATACTGGCAATAATATGGGTGTAACCTAAGAACATGCCGATATAGGTACATTTAGTGAGTATCTACAAAAATGGAACCGACAATTTAAGAGGGAAAATCGGACAGTTAACACATAATAAAACATCAGCAAGAACGCCCAAACAAATTGAGTATCTTAATGAAGACAGACTACTAAGATGCAAAAATGTACTATGCATAAAATTAAAAATGCAGAGTTCGCCAAAAACTGAAAAATCTTTTACAGAATACTCAACATGATGATAATGCTTTTTGAATAAACGAAGAGAAACAGATAACATCAAATAACCATAAGATGGAGAACCTTTATAAATATAACGACGGAGGAAGTAAGGACAACTATAATAAATAGAACAAGTAATTGGAGAGCATTCGTAATTGATAATTAATAACTCAAAGAATATTTTGGTGCCAAAATTTTAAAGCCAAGTTGTTTGACATCATAATCTAAGCATGACGAAAATATAACATCTTTAAGACTGAAGAACCAAAAATAATAACAGCTATACACTATACAGCTCCAAAACTAGAAACAAAAGGAGTTATAGGGCGCACACCCTAACTTGCATCACGATCATGTAGATAAGGATGCCTTAAATCTATATGGTTGGAGAAGAAATCGGTATATGCAGAGACTGTTGGTTTCACGATTGCCTTTCAGGACTGTGTTACATACAGATCACACTCTTAGACACAACAATGTAACCAACATACTACACCAACCCACTAGGCTTTAGCAAAACATCTTCGACTTATGCAAAAAAATATTATTTTTTGTTATTTTTGGTTGTTTACTGAATAAATTTGAGTTTAGAAAGTGGAAGTAATATGTTCAGTAGAGAAATTTTAAATAATAGTAAATTATTTAATTTTACTTGAATAACCATACGAAAATTTCAATTTGTAGAAAAATGATACAACCGCGGTGCGTTTAACCTAAGGTCGGTGGTTCGATTCCCCGCGGTGGTATCATTTTTCTACAAATTGAAATTTTCGTATGGTTATTCAAGTAAAATTAAATAATTTACTATTATTTAAATTTTCTCTACTGAACATATTACTTCCACTTTCTAAATTATTTTGTGTGTTTGCTTATCGCTTGCTCGCTTGTTTATTCGTTCATTTTTTTCTAAACTTACCTATATGCTTGTTTATTGATTTGTGTGCTTGATTTTTGGTTCGATTATTTAGCATTTTGATTGTTTATTTATTTCTAAGTTTACTTCTCATTTGTTTGGCTATTTGTTCGTCAATATTTTTCGTTCAATGGCTTGTCAGTGAGGTTTTTTGATTATTCTTTCGTTTATTTGATATTTCTTTTATTATTCGTTTGTTTCTTGATGTGTTTGTTTCTTTATCTATTAATTTGCTCACTTGTTTGTTGTGTGTTTTATTCATTTGCTTGTGTATGTTCGCTTGTTTGCCGATTTGTTTCTTGCATGCGTTCTTTCATTTGCTTATCAATTTATTTACTTATTCATTTCTTATGTGTATTTCTTCACTTTTTTTATGTTGCTGTTTGTTAATTTCTTTGTCATTTCGTTGTTCATTTGTGTAATTGCTCGTTGTTTGTCTAGATTCAATTGTTTAATTACTCGTTTACTTATTTAATGTTTATTTATGTACAATGTGTTTTTTTTTAAACTCAATTGCAGCAGGCCGTATTCTGACTTAATACAGACAGTCCTAAGGATATTAAGACAGAATACGGCCTGCTACAATTGAGTTTTTAAAAAATCACATTGTATGTATTATACAAGGGATAAAGAAATAACACCTCCCAAAAACCAACGTTCAACTGGCCCGGTTAATAGCTTCCTGTAAGGGCCCCTGCCAAGGTACGACACTGCTGCCTTGTAGAGACGTGTTGGATCACTAAAACCTAGAGGAAAACAACCTTGATTAAAAATTACTTGGTCCTCCAGGTTGGGGATTGGGGTCGGACCAGTACTTTGACACTCGGAAAATAATGTTAATAATAATATAACATAGGCAGCCTAGGTAGCTCAGTCAGGGAAGTACCTAACACGGGTTCGATTCCAGCGGTGACCATAGTATTATGGAGCCGATTTGGGCCGAATTCGTTAGAAGGCTTAGGTTTAAGGTGTTGTATTTGCGTGTTCGTTCCCCAATTTGGTTGTTTGCTTTTTCGTTTGTTTGTTTGTCAATTTGGTTCTTTGTTCGTTTGATATTTTTTCTGCCTGTTTTCAGCTTATTAGCAGGATTTTTCAAGATGTGATATTATTTAACATTCTTGTTAAGAATTCAAAGGTTTCATACCTTTTCCTTCAGCGGTTTAGACATTAAATAACTTTAAAAAACAGTTCAAGGAAACTATTGCTAAAGCACCCTTTATATTCAAAATTAAACCAGTTTATTTTTTTAAATTAAATTTATACTTTTTTTATACCTATGCATTCATTAATCTGAATTTAAAATAAAGTAGCATTCTTTCTAAAGCAAGATTATTCAACATAAAGTGAGTATCGCCATTTACACAGTTACTAAATTTAACCAAATCACTTTTAATTATGCGGCAACCTTGAATCTACGAAATATTGTATGTTTGTTTTTTAGATTTGGCTACGTGCAGACTTTACGTCAAAAATAAAAAAGCTTGCACCACGTAAAGTTAATTTGAATCTCCATCATTTTGTAAATACGTCTATTCCGTGTAAAATCTGTTTAACAAAAAATATATAATTATATTGTATAACTTAAAGATAGTTGATCCATAAATCTGTATCTAATTCTTATGGTATTGTTTGAAAAACGCAATAATCGTCACTACTTGTAGAGTTATGAGTCTGCCTAAGGTCACAAACTACGAAAAAGCAGATCCAAAACTTATCATAATTTTAATTAAATTCTTCAGGTTTTTTCAATTGTTTTTTTATTGTAATTAAAATTCGTTCTTTTAAAAATGCTTCCAGTTTTTTTGCGGATGTTGCTTTTGAGGTAACAGCGAATAACGTCATATCAATTTGATGGTAAAAACATCCTTAATGGCTCACTCCAAGTCATTTTATCAAAAAGTATTTAAATCGGGATAGGATAATGCCTAGTTACTGAAATACGAATACGCTAAATACGTTTTAAATTATTCGCACCACAAATTCCATTTACGGCTTAATCAATAACTATTTTAGGGTTTTTAATATTTTTAATGTCGTAACACAGACATAACGATTAAAATGTCACTCCAGTTAAAACGTATAATTGAAACATAAATTATTACAAGCTTAAATAACGCAATTAATAATTATTATAATAATATTGTATTAGAAGTTACAATAATTCTGGGTTGATTAATAGTAATTTAAGTTAATAAAATGAATTGTTGATTTGTAAATAACTATTTACTTAAGTGATTCGTGACTTTACATTTTTAACTACATTGTTCAACTACGACTTTTGATTTGCAATTTCACGGTATCAAATTAAAAAATGTATATGTGAACGGTCTCAGAGTCAAACCCGAGTTGTATGCTCGGCGGGTGGTCTACCCAGTCACTGAAAATAATTGGGAACCGAAACACAGTGGTGAGGTAGGGAAGGTAGGCGGTTGTTGAAGGCTGTGTGCTTACCACACCACCCCGTACGTATTGCGTGCGTAACAACCGAGATATGAAAAGCAACTTAGGAGGACTTAACCTGGCTATGCTCCCTCTGGGGCGTTAATGCCGATACCTTTACCTACATGTATAAGAAACAAGCTTTATCACTTTAATAATGTCATTAGATAATTGGTGTTCAGTTGAAAAGTTCATCAAGTAAACTTTGACATTATTAACCATTATTAAAGTATGTCTTGGATTGGCAACCATTGAAAAACATATATATTTTCTCCAACTTTATTGTAAATAATAAAAGAATAATGCAATAAAGTAATTACTCAATTTAAAAGAAATATTGATTGTCCATTTTTCCACGTCTACACTACAACGTAACCTTGCTTTCTGTGGCTCAACCGTTTTAAAACTCTGTAATTAGAAAACGCAAATGTGGACAACATATATGTTCAAATTGCCTTATTTCGAAAATTACAGATGCTAAAATGTTATCCACTTTCATCGATTCAGTCTGCAAATCTTAGTTCAACATTTCTAATCATCATTTTTGTTCAGTTCAGTTTTTTGTTTGAGTAATTTCAACTGGAAGATTCATTTGGCATTGTAATCGTCGATTGGATTAATGTATTTGGTAGATTTTCTATTAATTTTTGAGCAAGAGTAACAACTCCCGATGTGCATCCTTTGACTGCTCCACTGTCGGTTTGACAAACCCAATTTACAATTTTGTCCGTTTTTTGAGATTGTATAATAATCTACCACAAAATTTAAAAATTCTTCCAAGCAGGTTTGAACTGAATAAATCCACAAAATCAATTTTGCTGCCACTTCGAAAGTAACTTCTAACTAAAATGCTTAAAACACAAATTGAAAGGAAAGAAGTGATCAGTAGAACACTCCTTCTATTGTTCTGAAAAATGTAGGCCCTTACATCATTCAGCCTCTTCTTTATAGATTAACCTGTCTTTGTTAAGTGGCTACTTTCCAACAGCTTTAAAAGTAGAAAAGGTCTTACCCGTTTTTAAAAAGTTAATATTTTGAATACACATATCTAAATAGACTTCTATCGTTTCTGGGTGCCAATAATATTAAAATCCCAATCAGCATGAATTCATACCCAACAACAAGTTCATAAGCAGTGCTTTCCATGTTAAAATTCACCCATTGAAATTGTCTACGATTCAAGTAAGGATTTTGATTGTACCAATTGCAGAATTAATTATTGGAGTTGAACCCAACTGGATTAGATCTCCTAATAATACGTATGACTTCAAAATTCCACTGACAATCTTTATAAATTTTGTTCTTGCTCCTACTATATTAAGCATCTATGATTCATGAGAAGCACTCCATCTGCGTCGATGTAAGCTCTTCTAGGATTAACCCCTGTAGATATTTATCTGAAAAAGAAAACCTGGATCGGAGTACCTAGAATGAAATCCACCGACAATTGGCACATTCACAACTAACGGTGTGGACACAAACCAATACAGAAAGTGGTTAAAGATGAACCCAACACTAGAATAGACACTGACTACACTCAACCAGAGTACTCTAGTTGCGTTCGGTTATTAATTTTGGTGTAAGTATAAATGGTGCAGAGTGTAGACAGAACCGCTGCAGTGTATTTAGTGCGCAAATCACAACTATACAAATAGTAAATTATTGGTGTTTGGACTTGCCATATTCGAATTTCTGCCACTTGGTTTTTAAACAACTTGTTTCCCAGCTTTAGATACACTCTTGTACCTATTACACCATCAAATGACCACGGTGCTTGTGGGGCTACACTATCGACACTTTATTACACTGCACCGTACAATTGCAAACGCTTACAATGTTCGTACTTTTTACACCGACAACATAAGCGAACGACAAAGTACATATTGATGCACTTGGTGTTAAAATTGTCAAATAACCGAACGCAGCTTCTTTTAACAAACTGTTCATTGTGAGATACGATTGCAACGTCTGGACTCAAGAAACATCACAGTACAGGGTGCAGGGATAGGTATACACGGCATAAGACCAAAAGATAACATAAATGTATCGCTTGGGACCAACGCCACAATATTTGTAATCAATGTAAATCAATGTAAAGCGTAGATGTACTCAATAGACAATAGATAATAGAAGCATTCTGTCTAACAATCAAGCAGCCTTAAAAGCGCTTGAATTACCTCGAATTAATTCTGAATTAAGACAGAACCCCTGTCTCACCTGAAAATCCTATCCGAGAAGTACTAAGACACACAGGTGCGGAGGTCAATGATAGAAAAGACAACCTCGCAAAAACTGACGGAGTCACCCCGTTTATAGAACCAGAACCTGTATTAGGAATACCCAAACAAAGCATCTGGGGACGTAGGCCCGGACACAACATGTCTCTCGCTGGGATGCAACACAGGGACAAAGACTGGGGAAGGAAATAATTGGAACGCCTTCTCACAGACTAATGACTGACGTACTCTATTTAGGACGTACCCAGATCAGACGGCTGGTGTATACAGAGGAGGTACACTCTGTAAACTATGCGATGAAGAGAAGGAAACAGCCTCGTACATAACCTTTGACTGTCCAGCACTTTACTGTAGGAGACGGTAACTCTATGATAAATTTTTCCGTAGAATATCTCTTACACGCGAAAACTCTGTAAGTAACACCTAAAACTCGTTGAGGGCACGGGACTGCTTTGATATAGATCGAATAGGGAGTTCACAAAACACCACAGAGTCTAAGTGTAATTACTAAGCTAATAACCTAGTGAATTAATTCAAAACAACAGATATTAGCATAGCATGGGGGTACCTTAAGGTTCCGCATTCGGTCTGATCATCTTTATCTTGTACATGAATGATTTAGATGTTACGACTGCAGGAGTGCATTTTACTACTTATGGAAACGATACATTCATATTTTATCTGCTGACAGCTAAAACCAAGTACAGTGGAATCCTTTTCTCGGTATTATGCTGATCTAATAGAAACGATATATTTATCTCTTATATGTATAGGTATACAATCAATTCCCTTTGTACTGTATATTGTCACTATATTTTATGCACAAATCTTTTCCACTGTTTCCTGTCCTGTACTAGTCTGTTTGCGTCTTGCTTTCACTACTGTGCCCTCCCATGTTTCTCTTGGTCCACCTTTATCTCGCTTTGTAATTGATTTGGCTTTCTATATTCTTTTTACTGTCTTACCTCTTCTATTTGCTACAGGTAAACCCATTAGTTCACTTCTTTTTCTTCAATATACTCCATTATTTAGTTTCTAGTTCTTGCCATACTTCTACATTCCTAATCCTAACTCGTCTCCTTATACCTTTTTTCGTCTCGAGTGCCTGTAGTTTGCTTCGTTGCTATCCAAGTTTCGCTGCCATAAATCAATATTCGTCTGTACATTGTTGTCATTTTTATCTTCTTTTCATATGGTATATTTTAATAGATTCCTTTCATCTTTCATTAATATCTATATCTTATTTATTTTCCATTACTGTTTATAGTTGTGCCTAGATATTTAACGCTTGTCACTTGTTCGATGTTTACGCCTTCGATGTTTAAATTGATTCTTCTTGCTGTCATCACTGCAAAATGAAGCCCGCTCTGGACGCCCAGTTGAAGTCATTATGTACAACGGATATTATATATTATTGAAAAAATCCACAATATCGTTACGGAAGACCGCCGAATAAAAGTACGCGATATTGCTGATATTGTAGGCATCTCATCTGAACGGATGCATACTATCCTGCACAAAAAAATTATATGAAAAATTCGATGCGGCGATTCCTTGCCGTAGACGAAACATGGATACGCCACTACACACATGAGGCAAAGTGGCGGTCAAAACAGTGGACAGCGAGCGAGGAAGGCAAAAACCGTTTTGTCAGCTGGGAAGCTGATGACCACTGTTTTTTTGGAATTCAAAAAGAATCATCCTGGGTGACTACCTGGAGAAGGGGAATACAATAACAGGAACATAGTATACAACTTTATTAGACTGCTGAACAGCTGAAACAAAAACCCCCAAGATTGGCCCTCAAAAAAAGTGCTGTTCCACCAAGACAAGTCGAAAATTGCATGATTTAGTCTTTGAATTAATTCCTCTTCCAACTTATTCCCCGGACTTAACCTCGAGTGATTTTTTCTCTTCCCAAACTTAAAAATTTGGCTCGATGGGAAGAAGCTGCTGTTAATGAATATTTTGCAGTCCTTGAAAAAAAACGCTACTTGTCTGCCTTTCCATTTTCTTCCTTCTCTGCATTGCCTTTTGGTGTTTGCATTTTATTATCTTTTTCTTTTTCTTTCTGTGCTTCTCCCAATAGGTTTTGGGGATATTATTTCCGTTATTGTTTTTCCTTCCCTATTCTTGAGGGTCCTGTTGTGGTACGTTTTAGTTTTCTTGGTGTCTTTCAGTACTTTGTAAAATAGCGTTTGATTCCCTTTACTACTAAATTCCTCTTTTTCATCAAACTTTGTGCAACTATTCTCCTTGCTTTCTCTTACCATCTTTTTATACGAGTATTGTCTCGTGGTTTTGATAAGCCTCATACCTAATTTCTGTCCTTTCTCGCAGGTTCATTTTCACTTCTTGCTTTAAATCAGGGTTCCACCATGCTGTTTGTTTTTTCTTTATATGTATTTTTTAATTTAGAAGAAACTGATCTTGGCATTCGTAATCGATACATTGGGGATTGGTGCTTAGATATAAATAATGTGTCAATTAATTTAGGTGATTAGATTACATTTTTAGAAATTAAATTGGAAAATGCAGTGTGAAAATTTAATGAAGAAATTAAATTCTTTGTATTACTCTTTTACAAATTTGGTTACTGTTTCAACGGCACCACAACTGTTAACTCTGTGTCATGGCCAGGTCGACTGTGGTGAGTTTCTGGGATAGTTGTTTTGTTTCCAGAATCCACCCATGCCAATCTTTTTAAATCTTTTGGTATTTTGACAAAACTTTAGATATCCAACAAAATGAGGCAGCCATAAGCGCTCGTTCTTACAAGCCATTATAATAGTAATAAATAGAATTTACATAAATTTAAGATAAGGAACTCGTTATGCAAAAACATAAGTAGTTATTAAAAATGCTATTATTAATAAAACTTAAACGTCAACAGCTTATTAACAGAGTGCGCCGCTTTTATATAAAACGACAATAGTTTTTTTCTAAGTAAGTGACATCAAGTGCGTAAATAAAATTCTGAAAACGTTCAATTATCAACAAAGTTGGTAAACTTCTAAAAATTCCCCTACATTGTTTTATTGTTTTATGCAGTGCAATTTTACCACAAATCCAATAATAGAAGGTGCGAACGTACGTGAGGTGACATCCAAATCTTTATTTAGGAATTTAATACATTTAATTAGTCATTATTTCAAGTAACTTCAGGTAATTCGCCTTGAATATTCGAATAAAATGTATTATTTTAATCGTTTCGAATACGTCAGACTCGTATCAAAGTCCGTAGATGCGGGGATTTTTAATTTTTTATTTTTGAAAAATTATAATTACCACTTTCTTTTTTGCGTTCTGTAATTAGTTCTTCGATCTACGTATTTAAATTTTATTAACAGTGTAAACAAACTGCGTAATTACAGCTTATTGCATTTTACTTTATAATAACTAATAACCAACTATTAAGCCCTGTATTGCATGTTTATAACGAGAAGTCGTTTAAATTACAGTAATTGATTTTAAAAAAATGAATCGTTCGATGTTTACTTTGCGTCTGCAAAATTTTAGTGGTAATTTTAGCAAATTGCGTATTTTGTTTTTGTGGCAAAATACGTAATAGGTACTTTTCTTGTACCGCGTATGTGAACTAAGTTGCAGGTTTTTGCCTTCTTTTCCGCAAGGCAATCACTGATTGGGCACTAAATTTTAATGGTTTTGTTTATTTATATGTAGGTTATATTCTGGGTAGCATTTTGTCGTCAGCAGATGCGTATTCCAAGCGTCAAGTATACAGTATTTTTGTAAAATCGCAAGACCACAGGGCGGTGGCTTTTTAACACGTTATTTTTCGAGGCAACAATTGCCTAAAACTAAGATTTGATGAAAACAAACTTCTTATAATTGACATTTGCTTAAGGCTTAAGGCTAAAATTTAGTAAACGACGAAGTTGGCTGTCACTTCTGTCAAGATAATAACTCACCTTTTCTTCCTTAAAAAACTTGATCGCAGCTTTTCTGCAACATAAATTTAAAACTAGGTTCGACATTTGTAGTGTCTGTTTTTGTAGAATTTAAATTACGAACGAACAATTATTAGGGAGCTAATTTATGCGGTTAATATGTAATAAATAATTTGTTTTTTACTATTTTTGTTTACGGTGAACTTTCGATTATGTAATAATGTAATAATAGCAGTAATTGTTTTTTGGATTTTTCCATAAACCACTTTTCAAAGTTTTTATGTTTAAGGATGTCACAAAACGCTTCAAAAAACATTTTGATAATAATTATAACATCCTTAAAATACAATATTCATCGCCTTGCTTACATGTTAATATTGCCAAAAAACGTGAAAGATATTTTTCAAAATTTAACAAAAGAATCTCATGTAAACTTATAATGTATAAACAAATAAAAATCGCAGAAATGTATAGTAAAAGCTAAGAAAACAAAACTGCAAACAACCTCAGTCGATTCGATTATAATTAATCTTTTTCTCTTTCCTCATCTTTGTCTTCTTTTTATTTACTTTACCTACTCTGGCCATTCATCTCCTTTTTAAATATTTATTCGGTTTTCGTTGTTTCTTCAGCTGTGTCTTCTTCTTTATTTTTTTTAAATTTCGTATTCCTTTAATAATTACTTATTATCTACTGTCTATTTTCGTCTTTGACTTTCTCTTTCTTTTTCTTTGCCTTCTTTACTTTCTGTCCCTTCTGCTTTCGTCTTATTTTTCCTTCTTCCTCTTCTTAATCTTACAATATTCTTCTCATCCAATTTAGCTTTATTTTTACTTTTCTTCCTTATGTTTCTTCTTTTTCTTTTCCCTTTCCTTCCTCTTCGTCTTTTCTTTCTTCTTCGTATTCTCCTAATTTTATTTTTGTACTCTCCTTATTTTTGTGCGTCACCAACATCATCATGTTTTTTATATTAATTTTCTTCGTTCGCGCCTCAAAAGCATATAAATATTTCTTTTTCTTCTTCAGACTTTCCTCAATCTATCGACGTAGTCCTCCCATTTAATTTTTAATCTTCGTCTGTTTCTGGTTATTCTGCTCCATTTTGTCCCAGCTATCTGATTAATGTCATCGGCCTATCCAGTTCGAGGTCGACGTACACTTTGCCTGTTTGCTCTGAGTCTCCATTCCAATATTTTTCCAGTTCTTACTAGATGACCAGCCCAGTCCCACTTTAATTTTGCCGCTCCTTCTTCAATATCCATTATTCCTGTCATTTCTCGTATTCTTTCGTTTGGGACTTTATTTAATTATTCGTCTAATGCCTAGCAGACACCTCTGCATTGATCTTTGTGCCACCTTTAGTTTTCCTAACATTTCCTTACTAACAAAATCATGGTTTCGATTCCATACATACATTCGTATTGTACGGGTACTTTAGCTTTTGATTTTTTGGCATATTTCTTTTAATTTCTTTGATTAACTTCCCAAAAGCCAATCATTCTAATTTAATTGTTCGTGTTACTTCCGCATCTTTATTGCTTTTCGAAATCTTAATTTTTTCTATTATGTCTTTTGATACTCTTACATCTTGAGCTATTAACACTGTATTGTCAGAATATCTCAAATTACTTAGTTTCTGGATTCGATGTGGAGGGTAAACCAAAGTTTACATGCACTTAGGCCATAAAACGGGCCGATTGTGCTACATCCGGCACAACACACTGCCTGCCTGCATCACTTAAGCCAACTTGCCCTTTCGATGTAGCTGAGGATGTCTGCAGGAGGTATTCTGTAAATTCTGGCCATGTCAAACCAGAAGTCCTCCAACACGGTTCCTCTTATCGGAGCCAGGACTGGACATTCACCCTCGACACGTGGGACTGTCTGCCAGTCCCATTCTGTGCATGTGTTTGTTTAATTTTAAATATCCGGAATATATGCTGACAAAGAGCCGTAGTTTTTTTCGTGATAGTTCGTTACAATACCTTGCTAGTTTCTGGGAGGGGATTGGAATAATTGCCCTTGCATGAGGACATTTGTCCATATTTGTTCACCTGACACAGTTGCGCTTATAGATTTCTTGCTTTATCATGGTACTAAGAGAGGCTAATGAAAGAGTAACAGCCGGATCAAGTCTCCTAAAAGGTTGTTCTGAACCTTGCTTAGCTAAGATATCGGCATGTTCATTCCCGTGAATTCCAGAGTGTCCTTTAACCCATACGAGTTCTAGGGCATGTTTGGCATTGGAGAACCACTTCTGATACTACCTTGTGATTGTTTAGCGACAATAAAGCGGCTCCACTATCACTGGCTATTTTTACCGTTTAATTCTGTATTCCCCGATCAAAAACTATGCTTGCTCCCTGCATGATGCCTATGACCTATGCCTGAAATACGGTAGTGTATTTACCGAAAACAGTACTTTTTTGAAGTTTAGGGTTTTCTGAGAATACCCCTACACAAACATGTTACCTCTCTATTTTTAGACCCATCGGTGTAGATGGTAAGCATTTTGAACGTCGATAAAGACGGTATTGTTTCCCAAAGATAAAAGTCAGTTGGAGGGAGTCCAGAAGAGGTATCTTTCGTCGGTCAGCCTCTTCCACATCCCTTTAATATTTAGTCTTAGAGCTGTCCTTAGCACTACCTCCTCCATGTATAGGTCAAATGGGGGGAGGTCAAGGACAGCTTCGATAACTGCAGTTGGTGGTTTAATTGCACCAGTAGTGCTCAAGCATGCCAGTCTTTGCACATGTGTGAGTGAAGCTGCAGTAGTGCCCTATCTGACTCTGGGCCATCAGACTATACTACATAATAGAGCATTGTTCGAATCACGACAGTGTACAGCCACAGAACAGCCTTTGGGGTAGATCCCCAGAGTCTGCCCATTGCGCGTCGACACTGCCAAAAGGCAATGCATATTTTTCCCATTTTGAGCTGAAGATGTTTTCCCCAATTCAGTTTCTTTATCAAGGGTAGCTTTTAAGTATTTGACTTTATTTGAGAAGGTCAGTGGGGTTTGAAAAAGTGTTGGTGTCCATAGGATACCTACTAACTTTTGATTGATGTTTTAAGAACATTCAAAAGTAACCTTAAATAAGACAACAAAAACTACCTTTTGACTGTCTTTTTTTCCCAAGAAAGTTCAAGATGTCACCGCTAGGACAACAGGGTCACTTTTTTTAAATGGAACCATGGGCCGAGTAACACCTCAAATTAAAGATATTTCAAGACTGCATTTAAGGGTGTATTTAACAGAGCGGTATTCGCTCACGTAATATTGTGAAATCAGATCTGTCACACCGGCGGATTTGTCGGAACAATTGACGATTTACATCCGCACTGTATAGTGATTTAATTAGTGCAGTATATCTGGAGTTACCACGACAGTCGTCTAAAGAGTCAAATATGGGTTTGAGTTCAATAGTGCCAAAAGTTTTTTCGTAGTCGATAAACGCTACTATACTATTTGCTTTAGCTATCACTAGTCTGTGGTCGCTTCATACATATGGGTACTGTGCCTAGAGTGGACACATTCTGTGCTTTCTCCTGAAGAAACTGTTCATTGCACATACATAGATTGTGTTGGGGCATAAAATCTACTAATTATTATAGTGACGTGTGTTTTTTCTGTGTTCAACCTTTGGATAAAATCGTCGTAAAATATATCTAGTTCTTCTTGTGAGTTGGTCGAGATAGGTGCGTAGGACTGCTTTTAACTAATATCTGGATAGATATCGTTAAAAGCTAGATATACCTCTTATACCTATTATGTTCTGGTTTATGGTTTTATTAATGAGGACAACAAGTTCACCTAACGATGTATTTTCGTCACCTTCATAATAAAACAGGTTTCCATTCTTTAGTTTTATGCTCTCCTCACCTTTTCTTCTAACTTCAGAGATACACAAAACGTTCCATTTGATTCTTATAATTTCTTCTAACTCTTCTGATAACAGGGATTTAACATTGTACGTGGCAATATACATTTTAGTTATATTGATATTTTGTCTTTTCTTAAGCTGTTTCTGCGAATTTCTACCTCTCGCAGAATCCGTGAGGCTGACTGATACATCAATATGGGATTCCGGGTCATCGTCTTCATCATCATTTTATTTAAGGGGGGGGTTTGGCTTATGAAACACCACGCTAGCCTTGCGTCTTGATGAGCTAATGATAGTCTTTCTGACTAAGAGTATGTTCGCTAACGTAGCCTATATTATGGAGGTCATCCGTTACCGTACTCTAAACGCAATCCCCCCATTTAACTGCGTCGTGAAGTTCAAGCCCTCAAAGACAGTGGCAGTCAATTACTACCTCAAATTAATTATTTTGGTTGGTTCATTCGTTACTTCTGCCGTTGAAACTTACATTATCTTATGCCATTAGTGCCATTGACTAACCATTGTTATTCCTCGAATACCTCGAGGTTGTAAAGCCCATAAAAGCAATAGTTGACGGCCCCTCAGGGCCTGCATTTACAAAAAAAAAAAAGAAACGAGGTTCTAAAACTAAACAAAGTGGAAAATACATTACAGGAAATTAACGAAAAACTAAATAAACTAACCGGCCTAGACTGCCAATATGGATGCGAAACTATATAATATCCAAACAGAGCTAGACATTAGACATGTTGAAAACTGAAATAATGAACAAAAAAATGAAATCAAAGACTAACAGTTGCAGCTTACAATGAAAGAATTGAAAGGTTGGAGACAGAAATAAAGAAAACGGAAAATACTCGAGTCCGGAATAAGGAGTCACCTAACGAATCTTAAATTAAAAGAAAAAGTCAGAACGTTGCTGCGTGACATTGAATATATCGAAAAAGAGATACAAGAGATAATGCAGTTAGGAATAAAAGATACTACTTGTGAAAGCAGTGAACCAGGGAAATAGAATAAAAATAGAAGAAGAAGAGATAGAGGAAGAAGGAATTGTTGTTATCTACTATACATATGAAAGGAGGAAGTGAACAGAAGAATTCCACAAGCACGAAAAGGGTTCAAAATACTAAGCAAGATGTGGGCTGACTAAAATATATCAAGGCGAATTAAACTGAAATTATTTTAAGTCGAATGTAAAGAATGTATGTCTGGGTGGAGCAGAAATGTGAGTAAAATACAGAAAACATTTCAGAAAAGTTAAAACGTTCATAAACAAATGACTAAGAATCATATTTAACATAGAAAAAATTACTACTAATTACTAGGCTACGACAGATCACAGACGAGGAAAAAGTTGAAGCAACGATTATAAGCAACGGAAATGGTAATGGTTAGGTCACACATTAAGCAAACCACATACCTAATGTAATAACGTAACCCCGCATTTAAAACTCTACTTGAAACGCTGAAAAGCTCATTGGGAGTTGTGAGGAGAAGAAGAAGAAGAAAACTAAACAATCAATTATTTAATTAAAAAACATGCAAAAATTTTCTATGAACGCAGAAACTGAGCCAATTCCTCCTGTTCTATATTTTCTCTGATTGCGCCTTTATTTCTCTTCCTTTCTTAAACATGATTATCCTATCGGCTCCCTTTTCTTATTTACTTTTTTCTTCTCTTTCCGCTTATTCTTCTTCCTCTCGACTTTTTTCTTCTTGTTCTCTCTTACCTTAGCCTTTTTATTCTTTTCCTGTTCCTTCTTCTTCAGCAGCAACATTATGATTAATTCTGTCTCGTTCTTCTCTTTACCCTCTTCCATCACCCTTTAATATAAACGGAAACCTCAAACTAATAAAAAATTTAAGTTCATATTTATACAGTTAAAAAAATTAAGAAAAAATGTAAGAAGAATCTTCCAGTTTTATATGTTTAACTGAGCGAAGAATGCAAAAATATAAGGACTAATTTTTTTCCGCCTTCTTCGTTCTTCTCCTTTTTCGCCATTTTTGTTTTAAACTCTTTTTTATTACTATTAAATATTTGATAGTTTTCCTGTTCGTTTTTGTCAGCTTTTTGTTTCTACTTCGTGCCTTTTATTTCTCCTTGTTTTTAATTTTCTTGTTTCTCTCCTTCTTTTTCTTATTATTTTTTTTACGCATAAACTGTTTATAATACGATATTGTTTATTTTTAACATCAATAATATCAAATTAGTTAATAACTAGTAGACGGAAGCAATTACAGAAAGTTAAAATAAAGCCTAACGCCAAAGCGACGCCATTTTCCCTCTCCATCGTCACGTTCTTCTTTTGTTTCTAGTATGTTTTAAAATTGTTTTTTCGTCTTTTTCTTTCATCTTTTTGTTTGTGTCCGCTTCTGTTTAGTCTTTTACTTCTTTGTCCTTATTATATCAATTTTTTCTTGTTCTTCTCCATATTTTCTTCAAAAGCATGAATAACTCAAACTGTTCACATTTTTCAGTACTTCGTTACTTCCAAATGTCAAATTTAAAATTTGAAGAAAAGATAGAAATTGTTAAACCAATTCTCAAAACAAAAACAAAAATGCATTATTATTGCTTCCTCTTCTACTTCGTCCTTCCCTTCTTGTTCTTTGTTCACATCGTTCCATCATTTGTGATCTTCTGTAGTTTCTTCGATGGAAAATCAAACTTATAAATTTTTTATTTTTATATTTTCTAGTCCAATTGAATAATAAGGGAATAACCTTTCTGTTCTTCATTTGTATTTACTTCATTTTGTATTTCTATTATTTTTCTTCTGCATTCTCATTATCATTTTACATTTCCGATTTCTTCATTTTGCTCTTCTAAAAGTTTGTTTACACACTTTTCTTTTCGCCCTCGTACATAAACAAAAATAAATATAAATTAATAAGAACCTATCCGGGCGGTGTAGTGGTTCGAGTGAGCGCCCTACAAGCCAATATTTTAGGGACATTTCTAAGCTTTGATTTCGCCCAATCGATAAAGACTAACGAATAATAGAAAGAAGATAACTTCAGCACATACTTTATTTTCTAAAAATAACAACAATTTTAAAGTTACATATCAGCTGCAAGTCTCGTTAGCAAATTCTGATATTTTCCCTAAAAGCGTAGAATCAACAAACGACGGAATTTTTGTAGCAAAGAATTGCAACATTTTTGTTATAAACCAAATTTTACAGTCAACTGCCGACTGACCGACTGGCGAAAATTGAATCTTTTCTTTCCTCATTTTGGCCGTACGTGTAGTCGGTGTTGTCGTGGTAACGGCCTTGGCTTCGCTCAGTTTTAGTACAACCCTATCAAACAGTTCACTTAAAAAGCCCTCTGTCGTCGCCAAACTGTACGAATTAGAAGGGATCGTTGTCCGCTTGCTGTATAGCTTATCGATAACGCCATCGACAATTCCGCCGATGAAACTCTGGCTTGGTGTTGTGGGAGGCGTTGCACTAGTACTATGTGAACCCATATGGTCAAACCAACCCCTAAACTTTTCCTCCAATTCCGATTTATATATGATAGGTTTGTGACTAATGGGTTGACCTCTTCTGTTTAGAAGATTCGATACATTCCTGGTAAGAAAGGGAAAAATGTCTCCCACATCTCCCACTTCGTCGTTGCTACTTCGTTTTGTCCTGCTGTTAAATTCCGAAAACTTGTAATCTCTTTGTTTTGATGATCCTTTCCCGCCTTTACTTTTGTTACCATCTCCACTATTATCTTTTACACTAGGAGTTGTTTTAACTGTAGTCGTTGGAGCTTCCGTCGTAGTAGTGGTCGTAGTAGTGGTCGTTGTGGTGGACGTGGTGGTTGCAGTGGTAGGCGTGGTGGTAGGCGTAGAGGTGGTTGTAGTTGTGGTTGTCTTAGGTTTTGGCGTTGGTGTAGTCTTCTTCTTGTCATTCCCTTTATTCTGAATGCTTGGTGCTTTCGTAGTGATCATCATCTTTACCACGAATTTAGGTCCCGGAATTCTTGACACGTACTTCTCATTCCCTTGCTCTTTCCCCTTTCCTGTTCCTTTTCCTGGCCTTTTCTCTGCTCTCCTTCCTTTAGCCGAGGGTTTTCCTTTTCCTGGTCTTGCCCCACTTCCTGTCTTTAATTTTGAATATGCACTATTTCTGGGCTCAGCGATATAAGTGTTATCCTCGTCTGTTTCAAATGAAAATTCGTGACGGTTATACGTTTCAGACATGATTTTCTTAGGGTTTCTTTTGCTCCTGTGTCCAAAATTCGAAAATTTGTGTATGTTTGAACTCGCTGGTAGGTGAGCCAAGCTGGTTATTATATTGTTAACGTGTATTGAATGCTTTGTATAGGTTTTTCCGGCTGATTTGTAGAACTCCACAATGGAATTTAAATACTTGTTTGGCTCATTCTTGGTACCTTTATCCACATCGTGTAGTAATGACGGTTTGAGTACTAAGGTTGCCTTTGGCACCTCTGTTGAAGTTATTGAGGGGGTTGAGCCTATCAAGTCTGTCGTTATCTCTGCGCTCGTTTTCAACGAGTTTTTACCAGTCGTAGCAGCCTTATTAACAGAAGTGACACGATTGTAATCATAGTTTTGGTCATAATCTTTTTTCATAAGGCAATCGTAACGCATTTTCCGCAAGAAGAATTTGTTCCAGAACAATCGATTTGGACCAAATACACATCTTAATCGTTTTCTTCTGACCAATTTTCTTCCACAATCTTTTCGATATAGACAATGAAACGCTTTGAGTAGATTGGAAATACCTTTGCGAAAATTTTCCTCAGCGTCGGCTGAAAACACATCTGAAGGTTCGTCTATTTTTAGAAACGGAGGTACTGCTTGCAATTTGTACTTAATAACGCTACTAAGCCCTCTTCTTGAGTGGTGTCGAATGGATGATAACTGTGGGTATTCATAATTGGGGAAATCGTCAGTTTCTAACAGTTCATATGACACGTTCCCTATAAAGAAATTTTAAGCATTCCGAATGTCGACGCGCACTTTAAAAAGACTCACCTTGAAACCTGGAAATAGTGATGGCAAAAATGAGCAATAGCGGAATCATAACATCTAAATACGCTTCAAAAATATCTTAATTATGATTAAAAGCTGCTTTAAGTAATAAAAATCATTTGGTTAAAAGTTGATTAAAGGTGAAATTTGTACTAATTGGTTGCTTAAATTATGGCGAATACAATATTCAATAAAACATTATGGCTTTCTGTTACAGTAACAAACGTTACTAAAATAATTATTACTAACGCGAATTCTGTTTTAGTTAGTAATTATTGTAATCAACAATAAATCTTTTGCAATGAAGCCTAATTTAAGTACTTTTCTATAATTACCTTTCTGACCAGGAATACTTTAGTTTTTACCTGCGTCGAGTCGTTCGGTTAGTTGTATAAATTTGACTTAAGAATCCGAAATTAATTCAACAAATAATTGTTTCATTAAAGAATAAGGTCCAACAAACAAAATCAGCGAAACAGTACCTATGTTATAAGGGAAAGGCCGGAAGAAAACTGTTAAAAATGCTCATGCCGCTCCACATACCATAACAAAGCAAGTCAGAAGTATTCGAAATCAGCTACGATTTTTTGCAAAACAAATGGACATTGCAATACAAGGATCAATACTGAAAGAACTAATTAGTTTTCTAAGCTTTTTGTTAACGCAAAAAATATGTGAAAAAGCAAGAATCCTTCTACTGTTTAAGAAACTTTTTAAAGCACTTCCCTCATAATAAAAAACTAAGCAGAAGCATACAAGTTAGAAGAAATAAATGAAAACAAGAGAAAAACGTGGAAAGGTACAAGTCAGAAAAGAGCAAACGGAAAACCTTAGCTAAGAAGGTGCAGATAGTGGAGTAACCTTATGTTTATATCTCGGAACCAATCCAAACTTCTGCGATTTGAATGATTTTTTTTTAAACGCCGTAAATATAAAACATTAAAACCTTATGGGTTAAAAGTTGACGCTCATTTTTCATTAATAAATTTATTAATTTTATACAGGGTGTTCTGTAAGTAATGGGACACAGATCAACATAGATTTCTGAAACCAAAATATTACGATTTACCTAAAATTACCTAAGTACAAAAATAATATTTAGGGAGCTACAGGGTATCAAAGTTTTCTTCTGTAATTACAAAAGTTGGGAAAACTACATTATTTGCGACCGGAAACAATTATCCGTCCTTAATTTAAAAATTTAGCTCTTAAAAGAACCTTATTTTTACTACAAAGGTATAGGTGTCAAGTCTGGAGGAAAAGCACTACGAGAACAAATACTGAAATTAGTCGAAGAAATATGGATATCAGAAAAGCAACGGAAGAATGGAATAAGACAGTTATTGCAATCTAATATATCTCCTTTCTTATTTATAAAAGAAAGGAGATATATCAGGTTGCAGTAATTATAGGAGCACAGCGTTGCTGGACGTGGTTTATAAAGTAATGGCAACTTTATTAAAACGAAGATTACAAGTACATGGATAAATAAATTAGTGAATACTAAGAAGGATTTAGGAGGGATAGATATACAACAGACAAATATTCATTCTGAAACAAACCTTCACATTTTATACTATCAATACGAAATACCCGCACACCTGCTGTTCACAAATTTCAAAGATACATACGACACTATAAAAAGAGTGGACGTTATAAACACCCTGAGGGATTTCGGAATACCTGATAAGATAATTAAACTGGTAGAGATAACGTTGCAAAGGACGACAGCCTCGGTCCGCTTCAACGGGAGAAGATCTGGCGATTTCAGGGTCACAAGACTGGTTATTATCTATGGAAGTCTGTCTTGATTACTGGATCCGTCCCCTCCACTTTTGACAAATCGTTGTTTTCGTCCAATACGCTTGACCGGTAATAGCCGGTATAAAATCGCTAGCTTTTCTATTTTTCTTCAGAAGGGTTTCGCCTCTGGCTTGGTATACAAATTGAGTTATCGTTCCCTTTTTCCTCTCGGCGTGGTTAACACGTTGAGCCTTTTAGTGCCCCTTTTCCTCCTGAAGAATCCCTTTATAAAAGCGGGCGAAACTTTGAGTTCTTCTGTGTCAAAATAATACAATCCCAACCTGGAAGACGTTCTTTTAACACTGAGACTGGCCGTGGAAGTCTTCGAATTCAACGGTTGATTTTAGATCACAAGAATGCTGTATGGTTTCAATTTAGAATTTGATAATCCATTGAAGATGTCAAAATATAATATGTTCTATTTAAAATAACGATGTTGCATATAAAATGGAGCATCCTGTGGAGTAGAAAATAATTTAATATTATAGGACATGTAACTATAGACAACTCTTCTGTTTAACATTTTCCCCTAATTTATTTAAAAAAATGTTATTGAACAAGAACGGGATGGGATGTTGGACCATCCCACATACAAAGTGCTTATTATCCTGAAAGTCGTATAGAGGTAACTTTTTATTTGAAAAGCTATATTAAAAGCAAGATTAGCAAAGTTGCGTGAAGTTAAAATGAACATTTGACAATGCTTTCAAATTTAGGATGCATCATAACACTTGTGAGATATTAAAAGAAGAAAAACGGAAGACTACTTACTTCTTGTGTTCTCATTAGAGCAAAGGTGAACATGCCAAACTGAGTGCAAGTTTCATGGCCCTCTTGATACTCGAGTTATAACACAAACCTACATTATTAAATAGAAACAATACTTTATTTTATATTACATATATAATATTACAAGCAGATTTTTTCTCGTTTTTAATTACATATCACTCGAAGGGTATATTTTTAATTTTGTAGAAATAATTAAATAATAATCACATTAATTTAAACAGTGTAGCTAATGTAACTCTAGGTATAATATGGATTTAAAAAACATTAATAATAATAGTAATAATCATAACTGTAACTTAACTTATTTAATTAAATAAGCTCGGATATTATCGTATTCCGCGTTTGTTGATCTATCAGAGTAGGCTGCCCTCTAAGATAGAAAAACAACTAAGATAAACATATAAAGTGATAAATCGTTAGAAAAGGGAGAAAATACGCCTTTTAATGGTATCAAAATAACTATACGGTTTTTTTTTCTCATATCTCTACAAAACCAATATCACCTTAGGCACAATTTCCACAGTCAACTAAGTAAATTACCAATATCCATACGCGAAGGAAATATGTAAATGCTAAATGGTAGCTACAAGCTGCAACCCAACTGCAACCAATATTCTGCGTTAATCTTATCCATCGAAATCTGGAGAATATGCTATTTTCATAAATTTACAAATTAATGTCAAATTGACAACTAATCATAGTGCTTTTCTAAACAGGAAGAATCGTAAAACTTTTACATTTTAAGAGGTTACTTTGCCAACGTTAGAAATTTGAAATGATTTGGAATGCTTAAACTAAAGAGCAAAAAATGATAACAGGCTTCGCGTCCATTTCTTTTACAAACATCTGTAAATTGGGTTGCATAAATATATTTTTAGCCAAAGTTTTCCTGAACTTTTTTCGAAGTTAAACCTGTCCCAATAATTGACCAAGAAATCGGGTTGTTCCTTCTTAAAGAAGCTCCACGTAATGCTGAACGTTTTAACAGTGTTGTCATTAGCATTTCTATATGCAAAACAGCATTTAACCACAGTACTTACGTTACCACTTCAGATGAAGCTATTTTATTCCAAAGAAAATCGCATGCGTTCAGAAAAAAAAAATTCACAATAGTGGCGAATTACTATACAAACACGACAATTAGACAAGTTAGGTATTTTTTGTAAAGAAATTAATCAAAACTTGCAAAATTATACATCATAGCAATTTTTAATTTAAAAGTCTGTTAAAAATTCATTTGAATTTCATACTATTTCAAGGCATTCGACTATAATGGGAACGGTCTCGGAGTCAAAGCTGAGTCGGATGCTCGACGTGTGGGCCACCCAGGCAAAATAATTGGAAACCGAAAAACAAGGAAGGTAGACGGTTGTCGAAGATGTTGTGCTTACCACACCATCCCGTACGAATAAGCATGCGAGACAACAGATATGAAAGCGACCATGTTGCCGGCCACACTCCTTCGCGGAGTGTAAGAGCTGCTACCTTTTTTACTATTTATAATACTTAGATGGTCAGTTCATCTCCTAATGTTTTTAAAAGCAGGTTTGTTTACAAATGGTTTTAATCCTCTTGTATAATCTTATAGAGCCTCAGAAGTACTGAGAATTTTAGGGTTAAATACGAGGTCTGATTAAAAACTATGTAACGACTCAACACAAATGGCTGTGGTTTTGCACAAAGTATGTTTAATATTTGTTATATACATACGCTGTAAATCACATCCGCTTTGCTCAATCGGTTGTTTCACATTATTTTGTTGGCACTTGCGTAGTTTTTTTTTGCATTTATAATGTAGGAAAACGAATATGTATCAGATTTTGTCAAAAACTTGGCAAAACTTGTAAAGATACGTGGCATAAACCCTTTGAAAACGGTCGTGAAAGTATTAAGAGAGCTCCGCGTTCTGGAAGACCTACAAGTAACCAAAGAATAGTAACAAAAGTGCACAAAATGTCGAAGTTGTGCGCGCAACTGTGCGGTAAAATCGTCGAATTACTATTCGTGAACTAGCCACAGATCTAAACATAGTTATGGTTCGATTCAGTCCATTCTTACGGATAATTTGGGTATGAGACGAGTCTCAGCTAAATTTGTACCAAAACTTCTCACAGCTGAACAAAAACGCGCGATGATACATGGGTTTATGGGTGTGATCCCAAAACTAAGCTTCAATCTTCACAGTGAAAGACTCAGCAATGTTAAGACTATGCAGTCTTTTTCGACCACAAGGGAATTGTGCATCATGAATACGCTCTACCTGGCCAAACAATTAACAGGGAGTATTACGTTCAAGTTCTACGACCATTGAGGGGCACAGTTCGTCGTAAAAGGTCGGAACTGCATGATAATGGCGAGAGGCAATTGCATCATGATAATGCCCCCGCCCACACATCTTAACTTGTGCAGCAGTTTTTTGGTAAACATGGCATTCCACAAGTCCGCCAGCCACCATATTCACCAGACCTTGCTCCCAGTGACAATTTTATATTTCCCAAAATAAATTTCAGTTAAAAGGAAAACGATTTCAAGACATTGAAGAGATCCAGCAGTACGCTAGTGGTTGGAGCTTCCGTCGTAGTAGTGGTTGGAGCTTCCGTCGTAGTAGTGGTTGGAGCTTCCGTCGTAGTAGTGGTTGGAGCTTCCGTCGTAGTAGTGGTCGTTGTGGTGGTCGTGGTGGTTGTACTGGTAGTGATGGTGGTGGTGGTTGTAGTTGTGGCTGTCTTAGGTTTTCGTTTTGGTATAGTCTTCTTCTTACCATTCCCCTTTTTGCGTGTGCTTGGTGCTTCCGTCACCCACTTTACCACGAGTTTAAGTGTTTTATTTTTCGGTTCTTTTTTTCCTGACCTTTTGTTGTCATCCCGTTGCCCTTCCCCTTTTCCTGTTCCCTTTCCTGGCTTTTCCTCTGCTCCTTTTCCTTTATCCGAGCCTTTTCCTTTTCCTGGTCTCGCCCCACTTTCTGTCTGTAATTTTGAATATGTCCCATTTCTGCGCTCAATAATATAAGTCTTACCCCTGTCTGTTTCGAATGAAAATTCGTGATGGTCCTCCATTTCAGATATGGGGCTTCTTTTGCTCCTGTGTCCAAAATTCGAAAATTTGTATATGTTTGAACTCGCTGGTAGGTGAGACAAGTTGGTTGCTATATTCTTAACTTTTACTGAAAGTTTTTTATAGGTTTTTAAGGGATATAATGTTGTTTTTCTGTCTGATTTGTAGAACTCCACGAAGGAATTTAAATGCTTGTTTGTCGCATCCTTGGTAGCTTTATGCACATCGTGTAGTAATGACGGTTTGCGTACTCGGGTTGCCTTTGACACCTCTGTTGAAGTTATTGAGGGGGTTGAGCCTACCAAATCTTGCTTTTGTTTTGTCGTAGAGCTGTCAGTTGCTTTCGTACTTGGTGTCGAAGTAGAAGAAACATGCAAAACTGTCGTTATTTCTTCACTCGTTTTCAACGAGTTTTTAATAGTCGTAGCACGTTTATTATCAGTAGCGACACCCTTGTAATCATAATTTTGGTAATAATCTTTTTTTATAAGGCAATCGTAACAGATTTTCGTCCAAAACGATCGATTTGGACCAGATACACATCTTAATCGTTTTCTTCTGACTAATTTTCTTCCACAATCTTTTCGATATAAACAATGAAACGCTTTGAGTAGATTGGAAATACCTTTGTTAAAATTTACCTCAGCGTCGGCTGAAAACTCATCTAAAGGTTCATCTATTTTTAGAAACGGAAGTACTGCTTGCAATTTGTACTTAATAACGCTACTAAGCCCTCTTCTTGAATGGTGTCGAATGGGTGATAACTGTGGGTATTCATAATTTGGGAGGTCGTCAGTTTCTAACAGTTCATGTGAGACGTTCCCTATAAAGAAATGTTAAGCATTTTGAAGGTTGATACACAATTTAAAAGGAATTACCTTGAAACCCGGAAATAATGATGGTAAGTACGACCAATAGCGGAATCATAACATCTAAATAAGCTTAACAAATATCTTAATTATAATTGAAATCTGCTTTATGTATATGATTGGTTCAAGGTTGATTAAAGGTGCAATTTGTACTAACTGATTGTTTCAATTATGACGAATACAATATTCAATAAAATATTATGGTTTTCTGTTCTAATAACCAACAATCTTATGAAATGTTACTAAAATAATTATTATTGCCGCATATTCTATTTAAGTTTAATAACTAGCAATAAATATTTTACAATGAAACCTGATTAAATACTTTTTCATAATTACCTTTCTGGCCATTAATACCTTTTAACTGGGCCAAGTCGTTCGATTAGTTGTCTAAATTTGACTTAAAAATTAATTCCAAAACTAAATGTTTTATTAAAGAATATGGTCCAAGGAACAAAATCAAAGATTCCAACAGAGTGTCATGAGCGACAGGTTAAAGGAAAATTTTAAAAATGCCCATGTTGCTGCACATTCCACACAAAGCAAGTCGGAAGTATTCGAAATCAACTACGAGTTTTTGCAAAACAAATGCAACATTGCAATACAAGGATCGATACCGGAAGAACGAATTGGTTTACAAGCTCTTTGTTAACGCAAAAAAAATATGTGAAAAGGCAATAATCTTTCTAAGCAAAACAGTTTAAGAAACCCTTTAAAGCACTTCCCTCAAGGATAATAAGAAAACTAAACAGAAGCGTACATCGTACAAGTTAGAAGAACTCAATGAAAGTAAGATAAAAACAAAGAAAGGTACGAGTCGGCAAAGAAGAAACAGAAAGTCTTAGCTAAGAAGCTACAGAAAGTAAAAGAAACAACGAAACTACATTTTCATATCAATGGAAACGTTTTACAAGGAGATTTCAACATGTCTGAAGAAAGATCCTTCACTTTCCTTAACATCTTTAGGTCATTATCTTCTTCTGCTGCTTCTTCGTATTACATTGTTGATTAAAACAAGTTTAGTGGCCTATTTTATACAGCAATGTGTTTTAGCAAACCTCATTATTCTGATTATCGCCATCTTTGGCTTATTTTTCTTCTACTTCTTTTGTCCCTTCTTCAACCTCTTCAAATGAAACCTAGGTCAATAGTCTAATATTATTTACAAATGTGGATGCCGTAAACCCTTTTTGACCGTATCCTGAATAAAAGTTTAGTGCTATACTTTGAAAGAGATAAAGGAGGTTTAACCGTAATGTCGTTATCGTAGTCATCGTCAACATCAGAATTATCGCTATCTTCTTGTTCTTAACTTTCTTTTAATTTGGTTGAAATTAGCGAAATTAGATACAGGATACAGAGAAGAGGAAAGAATAATAGTGATAGTACACGATAGAGAAACTCAAGCAGTTGTCAAGAATAGAAATTAAAGTAAAAGAAAACGTAATAAAAAGGACTGGGGATCACAAGAAAAAAGAAGAAGAAACAACAGATAATAAACCTATGAACATGGAATCTGTAGGATAAGCCCAACTATAGCAACTTTCACGCACAGACCCAAGTAAGAGACGATGACGTAAAAGATAAATTTTATGAACGGCTGGAAGAAATAATTGATAAAATATCCAGTAAATAAATGAAAATTATGATAGGCGACGCTAACGCAAAAGTAGGCGATGAAATAACAACAAATTCCCAGGAACAAAGGAAACCAACCAAATAGACCGCATATTGGTGGGAGATATGCATGCAAACCAAATTAAGAAGGTGAAGTCCTGTCGAGGAGCAGACTGAGACTCCGACCATATTTTGGTGATAGCTAAATTAAAACAAGACAAACAAAAATGAAGATCACAGCGCGTAGTAAAACAGGATTAAGATATAATATGAACGGCCCGCAGTGGGAAGAAGTAGCCCGAAAATATAGGGATAACATTCAAAAAAAGTCTTCTGTCTGCTTATGTTCTTCAATAAGCAGACAGCTCACTAAATATCTAAACCTTGGGCGCCAGGTCCTTATAACGTAAACAGCTTCAGTCGGACCTCCTGAAGAATAGACCTCCAAAGTAAATTGACTTGACAATAAAACGCAAGGCTTGGTAATTAACGAAGAGGATATATTAACTCGTAAGCAAAATTTACACATATACAATTGAAATTGAAAAATTAATTATGAAGTTGTCATTCAAATAAACCAATAAAGAAATTAGTAAGATCGTAAACAAACTAAGTTTAAATGTTAAATTTCTAACAAGATAGGGAATGTTCAAAGACCATAACGTAACTAAACGAAAGGAAAAATGAAAAAAAAAAAATGTAAGGTTTAAATAAACCCAAATCGTAATTAAACGTACGTAGACTCTCGGAGGGTTCGCAAGAATAATTCTTAAACTAAATTAAATAACTAACGAACACAGATAAGAGTGAGCTCACTTTAGTCGTTGTCGCAGCTATAAAAAAAAACATAAATAATAATATCTTGCAAAACCTGTCGGTACCAAAATTCAATTACGATATAATATAAAAATAAATTAAAGAAAATAATTGACTAAGTTGAAACGCGAAAATTTGAATATTCCTTTACAAAGTAAAAAAATTACAGTTTATAAATTCCCGTTGCTGTGACTGCAACCACAATGCTTAAATATTCGCACGGAGTACGATTTACTAAATGACGATTGAAAATGTTACTAATACTTTGAATTACAATACAAATTAATTACTGTGAATATTACTAATAAATGCTTCTAATCAAATTACTAACAATAGTTAAATACCAAAATTATCAAGCTTAATGAAATGTGTTTGAATGTTTCTAAATTTAACTTCACACAAAATAACCTCAAAATCAAATCAAGTTTATCTGACCTTAAACCTCTTAACATGGGGTCTTAAAAACGTATAGATAACGAACTGCAGATCAGGAAAATTCCAGGCTAATCAACGTATCTTCTAAATCATTCTTCAGGTGTCTCCATTTTCAGAACTTCGAACTTCGTCGTAACACAGGTTCCATAGGGTTAGACCTAGCACGGAACCCTGTAGGACTCCGCACGATAGTTTCATATAGCTCCACCCAGGAGCAAACAATGTCCCTGTAGGAGCGTGTCCTGATGGCTTTGCACTTGAACAACTCGCTCTGGGTAAAAACTATCTTAGCGGTAAATTTAAATGTTTTATGGATGGCGAATTCAGAATTTCACGTATTTATAAAGTGTGTGCAATAGGTCTTTAAGTTTTTATAAAGACTAATTAACAACAAAAATTCAAAGCACAAAAAGACCCTGCCAACACAAAATACGACTGACAAATTGGCACGACCTCGGCGTGTCGGCATTACTTTTGCCTGGGAAGGTACGCTCTTGTGGCTTTCATTACAATGTCTCGTATTTTTTTAATAGCATCCATGGTAGAGAGTCCTTTCCTAAATCTAAACTGGTTCGGTGCAAGACCTCCATTTTTTGCAATTTCATCTAAAAGCCTTTTATTAACCACATGCTCAAAGAGCTTCGCCAACACATTTAACAAGGTTAGTGGTCTGTATGTTTTTTCTCTCCTTCCTTCTTAGTCTTCTGAATAAGGGTTAATTTATCAATCTTACACTCTCTTGGGAAGCATCCCCTGTTAATGTATTCATTTCATAGATTCTTTGATCTCTGTTCTGCTACGAATTTAACCACTTCTGGCGGAATATTATCTGGGCCTGCTGCTTTCTTCCCTTTGATTTTCTTGCCTGCCTCTATTGCCCCTTCCACTGTACACTGTAGAATATCCCCAATATTGACTTCAATTCTAGGCCATGTGTTTATCTCCTGCTCTGGAAATATAACCTTGGCTATCCGCTCCTGCTCTTCATCTGTTAGTAGTGCTGGAGCGCGTACTCTTACCTTTCTGGTTATAATTTTGTAACCTAGGTCCCACATATCTTTCGTTTATCTCCTCTTCTTTGCCTTCTCGATGGCTGTTTTAAGGGTATTTCGACACTCCTTGTATTGATCTTGCCACTGTCTTCGCTTCATCGCTGGCATTGCTTCTCTTACTTATTCTGGTCACTTAAAAATTAACAATCTGGCAACACCGAACTTTTACGACCAACAAGACAAGTTTTAACTATACTACAGGGAGACACGTAGATATCTAGCAGTTGGTATATTCGACGTGAGACGGAATATCCCATAAGGCTAAGCTTCTTATTATTATTATTTCCGACCTCAGTCTATGATTTACTCAACAGTTTTTTTATCTGAAGTTGCCCGTTCAGAAAATTCCAAAAAATAAGATTTGCGTCCTTAAAATATAAACAACGAAAGTAATTCTCAGGCATAATGAAATGGTCAGGAATTTTTTAAAGTGCTCTTCAAAGAATAACAAGAAAAAGCAACAAGTTGAGAGGAAATGGAAAACAAGCAGAAAATAGAAAAAGAAAATCAGCGAATCAGGGGGATGAAAATACTCGCAAAAAATACAAATATAAATTATATGAAATCTTACTTTAATGATAAGGATCCATGTTTTTAACAATCACAGTTGAAGAAACATTTCGATAATCAACAAATGAAGACTCTTCCCAAAAAAAAAAAATTATTGAGGAAGACTTCATTTTTTGATTATATCAATTTACCCAATTATGAGCATGGATCATTTTACAATTGACACATTTCTAGGTATGTCCCTACGAATAAAAAGAAACCCCACCCATACTCCTCTTTTTTATTTCTACGATATCATAGATAGGAAGGATTTTGATTGGTTGAAATAGGTCAGCATCTATTTGGCAGGAAATTTAATTTTTCAAGTCAGATGCTCGTTAGAAAAAAGGAAACCTTAATTGAATACGTTCAAAGGTCAGTTAAAATGTGTGTGTATTAATTTTAAGATTCTGAAATAACAGTAAATCAAGATGTAAAATACACAGTGAAAAATCGTATAAAAAATATAAAATCTCGCATATTAAGATAAAGCATAAGAAAAGCGGAAGAATATTAAATTTAAGTACTTATTTGAAAAAATGTTCGCATAAAATTCCTCAAACCCTAATTTTGACGAAAGGTCATCAGAAATTTATTTTAGGTGTTCAGCCTTTCAAGTATTAATGCTTAACTACTACACGTTGATTCGGTTTTTTCCATTTTGTACAAATAGGAAACAAATACTGATTGACGTATTAAGCTAGAATTTGACATAATCTTTCAAAGGTTGCTATTTTTGAATAATAATAAAATTTGTTTTAAAGCGGCGCCATCTCATAGTTTTTGCACGTAATTATGAATTTGCCCCCGTAACACCAAATACTGCAATAATAATAACACATGATAATAATAATATGTAAAAACATATATATAACTTCGTTTTAGTCCATATTTTCAATTTTATATTCATGTAAAAACATATTTCATGAAAATGTTTATCTGTGAAAAGAAAATGAAGATAATCATCAAAACACAATTCACTTATGAGAGGTGTTAATAAATAATGACAAATTAGCGCAAAAAGCGGTACTCCCTTTATATGCAAATTTTATATCACATAATTATTTATAATACTATGTAAATTGAACCATATGCCTATCCATCTTATTAGTGTAATTACATAGCTAAGAATTCGACGAATCTATTATCATAATCGTCTGTCACTTTTTATTTTTTACATAAGATGTATACCTGTCTACATGATGACTTTGAAAAAATTCACAGATTTCGCAATCCTTGCAACCATCGGCTACATTGGAAATGATAATGCCATATATAATATATAAAACTTACCTCATTTACGACTTCGAAATTGTGGAAATGTCACACCTCTGAGAGTAAATTATTTTTTTCCAATTCTTACACATAAAGTGGCATTTTAACGTGTCAACTCTAATTATCAAAACAACATTTTAACGTGAAGGGTGGATAAAGTGTTGCTGTAAACATTTTATCCATACTTTCCTTGGCGACACTGTTGCTATAAAGATTTTTACACACTTTCCTTGACGACATAAATTTTAAAATGAAAATCATGGTGCCTTTAAATTTAGGTTGCTGGGTATTGTTTAATAAAGAGATTTTATCCACTCAAAATGTAGCAGACCTTGTCTATTCTTCTTACGCACTTTTATACGAATAATTCAAATGTTTACTATTATGAGATCATCGAGTTGGAGTCGAAGCTCGATTGACACGTCCGAACGGGGGCATTCAATATTTAACATTCAAGCTGGTCTTATGTTCATATTTTGCTGTTTTACGTATTTTAGCGAATATTAGAATTAAACTTTGTTCTCATTTAATTATTATCTTAATTCACATCCTAACAAAGTCACCGCCCTGATAAATAATGTCTGCATTCATTTGAAATATTCCGAAATAGTGGCGGTGTGGCCGCTTTAATTTTATATACAAAAAATATTACACTTTTATGACCTAAAATACTGGTACTTTTCTCAAAAGTTAATTTTATCCAACACCTACCTACTATTTGCAAAAATAGACAAAAGAACGCGCTACTGAAATTACTAATTTCTTAAATACTTTTTTGCTTCGACGGCACGAGTTAACGCGGTCAAGGTCATGTTCGAATGTACCTAACCGCGATCCCCCCTTCCTCGCTTCCACCGATGGTACCGACACTTTTGCTGTCGCGAGAAACTACTAAAATTCTTGTAACTCTGTCCAATATACGAACGCATAAACATTTCCAATGTTAATAATTATTGAACTACATAATTCGTTCAACCATTTCTTAGCCATAGCAACAGATTTATTCAATTCCTAAAACAAAAAATGAAACCGATGCTTGAAGATTACTTACAAAAAAGTTGAAATCTAAACAAAAACTGTAAATAATCAACTGTTTTCTTCAGTTGTTTCTTCTGGCACAGTACAAAACGTAAATACAATTTATAGAATCTACACAACAAACTATTTAATACGAGTAGCAAAATCCTACAAAAGATACTTTAACTATGGTTGAAAACAAAGGCTACAACTAACGAATTGGTGAGGCTGTAGGTTTGATTTGTGACTTAACATAGAATCAAAAAAGTAAAGAATGGTATCTATGGAGTTTACTTGAGAACAAATAAAACTAAGAGAAAGTTAAACAAAAGAAAACAGAAGTTATAATTTTGTATCCGTATTTTAGATGATTTTTCACTGACAGAAAACGAAAAGTAGGAAACGCAACGCATTGAGTATATTTGCAAAACAATTGATAGGCGAAGCATCACACAACAGTTTAAGAAAAACTATTACTTAGAATTAGAAACAAAAACTACGACTGTTTAGTTGTTTTATTTAATTGTTTTTTATTAATTCCAACTTCCAACAATCTATATGTTGAAGGACGTGTTCAGTAGATCACGCTGTATAATTGTATATGCACTGTTTTCTAAATCAAGGGCATGTTACAACAACAATTTCTTTTAATTTGGTCAAGATAAATTTTTTCTGTTATTTTATACGTGATCTTCGTCTGTAGTTGCAACGCCAGTACGATGTTTGGCCCGATAAAGACTCGTTTCAGTAGTGAAGCTGTAGAGTATTGCCAATGACCATAGTAGCCTAGAGTTCGGCTAATAAACAAACAGACACATGGACAACTTAAAATATAACAACAATAACAATTCCCGACCTTCAAGTACTTCGACTAACTAATCCAATAATTTTACTGGGAGTAGGACGGCTGAGGCACGTAGAGAGGATGGACACAATAAGAAGCAGTAAAAAGGTCTCGAAGAAGAAGATCTAAAGGCAGACAGAAATAGATCGCAATGGGCCGATAAAGTGGAGAATGACCTGAGGTTTGCATAAGTCGTCAACTGGGGAAGCTTAGCGGCTGACAGAAAGGAATGGAGAAAAGTCAGTGATAAGGTGAAGCAAATGCTAGACCAGGCATATGAGTAACTAACCTGTGCTGGTAATTTTCCAAATAGTTAACAAACCGCCAAGAGAGGGGCAATGGCCCTAGACAGGCTGCAATGCGCTAAGGAGTAGTAGTAGTACTACACAAGATAAGGAAGATCTGAAATATATGACCCGGCATAGTATGAAAAGGCAGGGTAAACTTTGAAGAAAACACAGTATATGTGCATTGGAGGAAAATTTTAAGATGCACACGATATATATTGTTGTGTATTTTGAATACAAAACATCACAGACAACATTATTTTATTCATGCATTTAACACAGTTTAACATGAATTACACACACAAACAGTGGCGTTTTTTCTGGGTGTGCAAGGTGTGTGTTAACGCCTAATCAAAAAATACATAAAGATTTTTTATTTAAAAATCCTCCTACCTCCTATATTTTAAAGCATGTTATTAAAAACCTTCCGGAAATTAAAAATATACTAGAATTGGTTAGCCCGGCTAGGCGAAGCTGTTAATATGAATAACAACGTCCTACCACAGTACACTACAATAATACTACGATCGGCTGTCGGAGCGCGGGAGGTGGGAGGTGCACTTCGGTAAGTACTACGCAAGGCGTTAAATATAAATTTAACTTCCTGAACGTTGCGACTGCATTTCCCAGTAGCTGCATACTGTTCATTGTTTCAAGGTAAGGACGGTATCACCTGTTTGTTACGGTGTTAGCCGGTCATCTGTAACCGAAAATGTTGGGGAAGATTTTCAAAAATCTAGTAGAAGAAGAAATGCAGAGGGAAAAGATTATTACAGGCGTATTTATTTTCAGATAATAGACAATATTCAAAATCAGATAGATAATCGATTTAAATCTTTTGAAAAACTACAATTTTTTGACTTATTAAATCCTTCAAAAATTAAAAATTCTACCAAAAGAGAAGATTTTCCCATGCAGTTGTTGAAAAAATTACAAGATACTTACGGCGATTACTTCAGTTATAGTAAACTTCAAAACGAACTTCACGTCTGGTATACTTTAAATGAAGCAAACGGCAAAAATCCTATAGATATACCAAAATATTTAAATGAAATGAATTTGAAAGGTGGATTTTCGGAAATCTATAAACTGGCCCAACTCATATCAACTATTCCCACAACAACAGCTTCCGTAGAACGTTCTTTTTCAGCGTTGAAAAGAATACACACTCATTGTCGTTCTACACAAGGGCAAGAGAGGATGACCAATCTCAGCTTAATTTCAATAGAAAAAGACTTGCTGATTAAACTACGCAAAAAGGATACAAAATTTTATGAAGATGTTATCAAAAAATTTTTAGAGAAAGAGAGAAGGATTGAACTAGAATTTAAATAATCTGTAAATGTAAAATAAGTGACAAAAAGTGACAGAATGTATTTTGTTTTTGTTATTTTTTAAGTAAGTTTTTTGTGTCTTATTTTCTTGTTTTTCGCATTATACGGTGCTTCATTTCGACTAAGTAATTTTTTTTATGTCATGATGTGTAGGTTTTAACGCCCAACTTCCAAAATCAGAAAACGCCACTGCACACAAAGTACATGAGGTTAAATATCAAGTTGATTTTTAATATAAATTCATTTAATTAATTGTTTATATATTATTTATACAGATAAAAGTACTCTAAAGTAAATATTAACAACAAATAGGTCATAAAAACAATGTTAAAGATTGACGATTACAGGACACATATTCCGATGTCAGATTTTTTCTTTCAATTCACAGTACGATGCTGATTTTTATAGATGAAGTAGTTCTTGGGAACACATAAATCAGTTTGCCGTGCTAGAAATAATAAACAAAGTTGAATTCATAACTTATTTATGTAAAATAAACCAATTTTGAGTACAGAATTAAAAAATGATAAATTTCTTTAATTAAGATATTTAAGACAATGTATTAAATATAACTAGGACATGTAAAAGCATATAAGGCTTAAGTTTATCGTTAATTTAAAGGCTAAAAGCGTTTTTTATTAAAAATATCAATAAAAATCATTTTGTTAATAAACGTCAGACTTAAAATGTAATTTTCAGCCAAAATGAGAAATTTAGAGAAAATTGATAAGAGAGAAAATATCATTATTTTTTCATGTTTAGTTTAATTGCATAATTTTTAGTTAAGTTAATAATAATTTTGAAAATTCAATAATTTTTAAGCAAAGATCAAAACCAGACGAAAGTCAAATAAATAACAAATAATTTTAAATAATATTATTTGTAAGATAAAGTTGAATTGTAAATAAGTTAAATGTAGTTTAATGAATTTTCATATAGTTTGTAATTAGTTTAGGATAGAGATAGATAATTATTTAGTAAAAAAGTCATAAATTTGATTCATTTTTGTTGGTTGAACTAGATGAAATAATTGCCAGTGCCTTCAAATTCGTTATAGGGGTAAGACGTGTTTTTCTATCGCTCCCGAAAGTAATTTTAATAAGAAAAATGACGTCAGAGCACTCGTTTGTTTTGTTCTAGAAAATAACAATTGAACAGTCAGAACAAGTTTGTTTTAAAAATGAAGATCACGTGTTTTAGAGGTGATTAAATTTGGAAGTGTTAAAAATGATTATTATTAAACGAAAGTTGAACCAATAAAAATAAAATAAGATTATTTAAACAATAATAATAATAATTGATAATTGTTAATATAATTAATGTTAATTGAAATTTGAAAAGTGTAAATAAATTTTAAATAATACTTACATTTGATTAAAACTTCGTTTTAATTAACAATGTGTTTAAAGGTTAATCCTAACCTAAAATAAGGAACCTGAAAAGAAAGAAAAGTAAAGTGATTAAGTAAAAGCAACCAGAATAAAATATGAAAGAAAATTTAAACAGTGATTAAAGTTTTAAATAATTAAAAGACAATAAAGTGAAAACACTTACCTTGAAGTTAATTAAACTTTTATGTATGGAGTTTGTTTACCAACAACCGATTTGGATATTCGGGGTTCCCGATTCTATGGTTTATGCAGCGGTGCCAAATTTCGAGTTACACCAAAACTTTCCCGGAATTATAAGAAGTTACCAGATAAGTCGTTCTAAACAATTTTCTTGTATTTAATAAACTTCATTGTAATTAACGTAACGTAAATAGTGAAACTAATTTGAATTTTAGAAATTTTTATAAAATAGAATTTTAATTGTTAATACATGAGTTATAATTGTGAAAGTTTGATTTTAAAGTTGTTTATTATTGAGTTATTCAAAATTAAATTATCAATTTTTAACATTTGCAAATTTTGGAATTCTATAACTACAGCTAGAACCTACGTTAAACATTTCATTGAATTTATTTTGAGTTCATAATTCTATGTATTTTGAATTTTGTATATTTGTTGTTGGGTTTACTTTACAGGAATAATTTTGGATATTGATTTTTCATTGATATCTAATTTCATGTGCACACACGACATATCATACACATCACACAGATTCAAAGTACACAACATATTTTGGCGAGTCCAATGTATTGCATTTCAAATTGAGTTCAGAATAGATTTAATAAAAAAAGTGTTTTGTAATTATTAGGATTACACTACAATATATTATAGTTAAGAGCATAGCCTAATATGCAGCCGAAGCATGGATATAGGCAACAGCAGACAGAAACAGATTAGCTGCAATAGAAATTACAACGATCGTTTCGAATATCAAGCCTAGAACGAGCACCGAACGAAACTATAAAAACTACGCTAATGGACCTAAAGTAATCTACTACCAATGTAGTCGAACGACGTCAACTAATCTAGTACGGCCACGTTCAGAGAATGCGAAAAGATCTGTTACGCAAAAGAGCATTACTATTGGTGCCACCGAAAAGAAGAACAAGACCAAGATGAACATGGACTGAAAAGAGAACAATGTAAAAAAGAAAGTTAGATGGCCATGGATGGAAGAATAGAAGAAAATGCAGAAAAATATATATAAATAACTTGTACATCAGCCTGTAAACATAAAACAAGCTCTCCTAACAATTTTTTAACTAAGTAATTCACGAATCTAAATTTCTGTCCCATTTTCAGCATGTAAAGCAGTGTACGCTGTAGGAGTTCTCAGTAAATAATTCTCATCGTATTGAATCCCAATCACTAAAAGAGTTGTCAACGACGCCGCAAGCTAAAACAACAAGTGCAAGTATAATTCAGTAATTTAAACTGCTTGTAACTTACAGAACTTAAAAGTGTGTCGTCTAAAGTAAACAATCCTGCAACGGATACTTGAAAATTTTGATTGAGTAGTTGCAGGGAATAAAAGTCAACCTTAAAAGCATTGTCTTAGAACAACAAACAAAACAGAATTTAAGCCATGTGAAGATTCTTACCCGTTCATTCCCCAAAACAGGATACAAATTTCTCAACTTGTGAAGAATAATGCCGGTGCTATTCGCAGCATGGGTTACTTTTTGGCCAGCCTTAATAAACCCCAATATGCATCCGAAGTATATTATTTTCCAATAAGTGGGAGAATACAAAAGGCGCCACTGAATTTTTATAATTTGCACCTGCATTATGAAAAACATCGCCACATCGTAACCCAAGCCCAAAACGGATATACTTCCGGTAAATATGATACAAGCAAGTATAATTCCCGACACTTTGTTTATATTTTGAAACAACTGGTAGATTCTGCTATAAATCCCAAGTACTTGATGTAAATTTGGGCTTGGACTTTCACCATTTCCTTTAATTAGTATTTCGGGGGTGATATTCCTTAAACTTATAAAGATTTTTTCAGTTGTACCGAGATGTGAAATCGTAAAAGTTTCCAGATATGTATTTAAAACCTCGAATGCAATTCCGCATGAATTTAATAAAGCGATTATGTAACTCGAATATATCGCAATGGTGATTCCAGGAATATGGTTGCAAATCCAAAACGAAAAACTGATGTATTGATCTTTAAGAAGGAAATCACTGAGAGCAAATACAGAGGTGGTTAGGAAAATCATCACCAAATAAAAATTAACTGGCCTAAATAAAACTAGAGTATTTTGAAAGCGGACTTGAAGAACACGGTTTATTTTTTCTAATTCTCCGAAGAAGCCATAATATTCAGTTTTCCAATAGTTTACCAAGATTATAGTAATAAAATCGGCTACAGTCATATACCCGGCTTGGCTTAAAATCTGCATAGTTGATAGGACGCTGTAACTAAAATCACGACTTTTTTTGTTCTTATTGAAGAGGGAACTTACCCAAAGTTCAAGAACTTCTTTTCAATCAGCATTGCCCAACCACATCCACTGAAAAACATCAAGTAAATTGTTTTATAAAACATATGGAACTTCCCGATTGGGTGTCCCTTAAAATCGGCGAATCCAATTGCTAAAATATTTGTAGTTATATTGAGAAATTTATATTTAGTAGCCGCTTTTGACGTTTTTGGCATATTGCTCGAATTTAGTGTCTAAATTTGCTGTCTATTAATGCAAGCTCGAAGAACCAGAGTGAATTAGCTTAACGTCTTATCGATGGGAACTCGTGATATTTTATGATGAATGTTCAAGATTAATATCGGTGAGTGATTTATGAAGGATAGTGCTCGATTAAATTAAAACTGTAGGTGGAATGTTTCCTGGTTTACTTCGCGGTACCTATTTGTTATCAATGATTATGGCCTTGGATTGTTACTTAATAAATGATTTTGTTTTTATACAACATAAATCAAGGTAACAATTAGTTTGTTTAGCAACACTGTTAAATCTGACACAAAAGCGAACGTTTTACAGCTATACGCTATTGTTTTCATCGCCGACGAGTACTAATCACAAAAATCAGTTGTTTCCATGGCAAACCTAGACTTCAACTTTCAATCGTATTTTTTCGAGAATTTTCTTATGTAGTACCCATATTGATTTACATGGTTATAAAGAGAATAAAGAGTACTATCAGAATGACCGAAAAAAAGCATCGTGTGCAATTTGAAAAGAAAAAGTTGAATATCGCTGCCATAATATGAGTACAGATTTTCTAACATTTTCTTTTCCCACCTTATAGAGAATTTGCTCCCATTTACGAATATATATGGTTTATTACAGTTATTTTTAAAAATAACAAAGTTATAGGCCTGGGGAGTCATGTCTGAGACACCCTGTATAGGAAGAGGCTGCAGTTTAAAGCTCCCGATAAAATAAAAAAATTTCCTCATCTCACAAGCAATACCTTCCTACCCAACTCAACTCAACAACAAATTCTTTATTACCCGCAACCTCATTCACACTTAACCCTATTCTATCATCCCTCTTAAACCTCTTCCAACCTTTCCTAGTTGATGTGACGTATTAGTCAGGGTTATTACATGAGAGAGATGCAGGTATGTGACCGTGAAACATGATACGTGCAGCTGCATAAAATGGTTAATCTGCATTCTTTAAAATCTACAGATTAGCATGTTCGTGGTTGAAGGTGATGATATCTCACACAGCTGCAATAATCTATGTAAGGTGGAGATGTAATTCTATATAAGGAATCACTTTAACGGAAGCAAGCCATGGTCAGTGCAAACGTCAAACAGCCATGTTGTTGAATCCAGGTCCCATCCTTCGTACTCAGTGGTGTTCCCTACGATTTTTATGTAAGACTATTTTTCTGTATTTAAATTAAATGTAATTCATTTCGCGGTAAGACTTGCTAATAAATAGTTTGGAGTTAACGTTAACCCGTTGTTTCGTTTATTAACTTTAATGTTTGCAACTTATCTCTGAAATTGACTAATAAGTGTTTATTTGTAACTTTAACTTTAAATAATATTTGTAAAACTTAACTCAAAGTTCGGGCAATATCTGTTATGTTAGTTGAACCAGACCTTTAATATAAAACCTCTCGCGAAGCAAAGCAAACCCCACGTGACGTAGTTGGTTAAATAATTCTATCTAAATTTAATTAATTTATTTTTATTAACTTTTAACATTATTGGTCAAACCCTCTACGTTACAATAGAACAAATCAAGTAATTAATATTCCCTAATTTCTTGCGTTCTCTCAAACTATCCATATAACTAGAAACAACCAAAACCAGATATAGTGAATTTTCCTACTCACAAGAACTACAAGACTACAACAAACAAATCTTTCAACAAGTGGTCACTGAATTCGATTCAGACCACTTACCTGTAATAATGTCTTAAAATGAAATACATCTAACAACAAGGTACACTGAGGAAGGAATAGTACAGGACTAGGAATGCTGTAACAAAAAATATGCTGAATAATCTCATTGTACCAAAAATGAACCTGATGCCTACCAAATAGATTCATACGATTCGTATTAGCAGCCTTGAACCAGGCGACATTGGTTTATGAAAGGCAACCAGATGTATAATACGTCAGCCAGAATAAATACCTTAAATCCCCTCAGAAGCATAAATCCGACGAAGAAAGATATTGAGGTTTCGCAGACCATTTGGAGAAAACGTTCACCTCTCAAAATCATGAAGTATTTAAAAATACAGCATTATGTCAAAACACATCAGCCAATTGCAGCAACAAGATTCAAACCCACATCACCCAGGGATTCGATATTTACTTATTTCGTATGTAATGATTCAGAACGTTGACGAGGGGGATCAAAGCCACATTTTTAAACTACTTAGCGTCGTAAACTTTGTTTCACCCCCCTTACTAGGGAAATGTGTTCTCTACAGTGGTTTGCCGTTGCCTTCTGCTTGTGACCGTGTATTAAGTGTATAGTGTATGTGTTTTGTTAGTATCTGAAGTCGACCACTCCGCAGACAAAATGGTTATTTAACCAAACGATTAAATGGCTTGAATCGCTCTAGTACCGACCTCGAACACTGGGGAATTCTCTATAAAAATCCTTATCACTGCGTGAGATTCGAACCCATGACTCCTAGCTAGGAGCCCAGCGCTCTTACCACTGCGCCAACGAGGTTCTCATTCCCAATATCATACTAAAGAAACTTACAAAAACAGCAGTAGCACACTTACCATCCACCTTTAATGCTTGTTTAAGAATTGGAGACTTCTCGAATGTATGGAAACATATTAGTGTTCCCCAAACCAGGCAAAGATAAGAAAGACGTTACCGGCTATTGACATTTTATTGTAGAGATTCTAAAAGCTAGTAAATTTACTAAATTTCAAATAATTATCTCAAAACATACGAGATAACACCGCAAAATACAAAAACAAAATTGAAACTTCGCCACCCTGTATATCGAAAATGGCGCGTTTTTGATTATGTGTATATTAACATTTTCTTCTTATTTTTCCGAGTACTATCACCCCCTGAAATATCTGCATGACATTAATTAACACCCTGTATAAGACCATTTATAATATCAGCAACTTAAATAGTACCAAATACCTTAATTAAACAACTCAAAGAGCTTGTCATCGAACACCTACTTCTAACCATCCAGAAATCGGTTATATTAGATACATTCCACATAACGCACCGATTTCTTATCCAAGACACCATAGCAGAATAATTTTTACAAAATAGAAGAGCTTGACTTAGTCCGTTCTATAGAGGCAGAAATATTCCTACAGAAAATAATTACTTACTACATATAGAACACTTGTCTCAGGTATTACCTTTTCAAAGTATTGCTTTTTCTTGTAATAACCATCCTTGCAAGATGACAGTATTTGGCCACTGTGGTAGTTTTGGGACCCTTGTTTGATTATATTTTAAAAGATTAAGGAGCAGCGTCTAGCTCGGGAATTCAGAATAATTGTTCCGGGCATTATCTTCTCAAAACTTCAGCTTGCTCATTTTTGTGATGTAGGTACATTCTTGCAGAAATGCATTTAATTATATTAAACCATCTATCGTTATTGTTCTGAGATTTACGTTGCCAAAATATTAACTTGGCCATTGCTACAGTAGCCTTCCCTGCTTGAGCAATAACCTTTATCCATGTTAACCCATTTATAGCTAACCTGATCGTGGGTTCCTTGTCTGATTTTATAGTTGGAAAAATGAAGGGGCAACACTTTGCTCAAGAATAGCGTTTCAGGCCTTATCTTGCGAAAACGCCATTTTTATTTTTATGGTAAACATTCTTGCATAATCGCATTTAACCATATTAACTCACCTATCGCTATGGTAATTGTGATTTCCTTGTCTGATTATAGGTTGAAGGGCCTAGAAGCAAAAGCTGGGTCAAGGTTGCAGAATATTTGCCCCAGATTTTAGCTTGTCAAAGGATTAGCTTATTGCGTGTTATGACAACATAGCATTTTACCATGTTAACCCATATATTGCTATGGTGATTGATTATATTTTGAAGAATAAAGGAGCAGCAGCTAGTTCAGGGATACATACTGGCTGCTTCAGACATTATCATGCCAAATCTTGTTGTTGATTGTTGTAATAACCATCCTTGCATAGCAACATTTAACTATGTTAACTCATATATCACTATGGTGGTCTTCTTTCCTTGGTTGGTCGTATTTTAAAGGATGAAAGAGCAGAAACTACCTCAGGGATGCTGAGTGATTATTTCTGGTAATTCTTGCCAAACCTTTAGCTTGTTTAATGTTGTGATTATCAACCACCTCTGCACAGTAGCATTTAACCATGTTAACCCATATATCGCTCTGGTGGTTATAGTTTCTATATTTAACTATATTTTAAAGGTTGCTGAAGCAAGGGCTACCTTAGAGATTGAGAGTGGTCGTATCTGACAATATCTTACCAAAACTTTACCTTATTCTTTGCTGTGATGATCATCCTTGCAAGATAGCATTTAACCGTGATTACTCATATATTGCAATGGTGGTTTTAGTTCCTATGATTGATCACATTTTGAAGGATGAAGGAGCATCAGTTATCTCAAGAATGCAGAATGATTCGGTCATTATCTTGCCAAAACTTCAGCTCCATTTAATCTTGCACAATAACATATAACCATATTAACCCGATGATAGGTCGCTCAGGACTGCAAAACGTTCTCCCAAGCCCTGTCTTGCCCTACCAAATCGACCGTTTGTGCATTGTTATACACGCTCTTTGACATATGCAAGAACTTTATTTGCTCTTATTTCCTGGACAGTATAATGGCACTGGGGATTAACTCAAAAACAGCTCTATAATTACTCTAAGGCAAAATTTCGCAAAAAAAGTATAAAACATCATACTCTTTATCTAATAATAAAATTTTAAAAAATACATGTAAATTTCTTGTTCGTTTCTTGTTGAACATATGTTTAATAAAACATATACACAGCATGTTCGAAAATGAGAACCAACCTAATGAACCGACCATGTTCTCTTAGCCGGCTTCAGGTGAGCTTCTATTTAAACTGGTATAAAGCACTGAACGATAGGGCTGATATTTTAGTATGGATTTAAGCTAAAACTAAGCTTAGTATGGCTTAAGTGTGGCACAGTTTGATTAAATGCTCGTATAAGCCAACTTAAATCAAATGTAAGCTTAAACTTAGACAGATCTGTACTTGAATATGGGCCCTTCGCAGCTTCGGATAAATCGGCCAAAATTTGAAATATGCAGGATTAAATATTAACTCTGAATCGTAAAATGTAATAGATTTCATTCTATTGCAGCCTTGTAATTCAAAAAGCAAAATCAGATTTCTAGGCGTATTCTTACACAAACACATCCAAAACGCAAAATGTTTAAAACCAAGCTTTATTACTTTTTTTTATTTGATACAATCAACGACCAGCTTCAGAAGTTGAATTGGCTGCAGTTGCATGAGGTAGGCCCATATAATGAAGTTTCTTGGTATTATGCGCATCCCCAGCTTCAGTATTGCAAGTTTTTTGTATAAATTTGGAAAGTAGTCCGCATAATACATAATCATCAACAAAAGATGGTACTTGAGATGCAACAAATTTCAACGCTCGTCTTACAATACCTTCTCTACAATCAGGACCGGAACCAGACCCTAATAAAAAACCCTTCAGGGCGGAAACAGGTGCCAAAGGTGAAAATCTTTGATCAATTTCCATTGAATCATACTCGTAAGTGTTCCGTTTCCGCCTTTTAATGGCTGTTGAATTTTGCTCGTGTAAATATCGTTCGATGGCAGAGGTTTCTGTTGCTGAATCTTGAACTTGGTTGGTTTTATCCATATCAGGTACTAGTTTAGGATCAACTAAGGAAATTCTGGAAGCTTTTGATGTTATTTCAGGATTTTGTTGTAAGTTTCTCATTGTAGTGTCTAGAATTGGAACTGAGGATACAATTTCATTGGGAAATTTTGAAGTTTGAACTGGCAATACTTGGGGAGAAATTCTTAAACCTTCAGTTGGTGCTTCTGTAGCCGCAATATTATTTGAGTCTGAAAAACCTTCCAACTTAGGGGTAAAAAACGCTGCTTCAACGGTAGAATCTTGAACTTGTTTGGTTTTGTCCACATCAGGAATTAGTTTAGGACTAACTAAGAAAGCTTTTGGAGTTATTTCAGAATTTTGTAGCAAGTTGGTCACTGAAGTTTCTAGAATTGGAATAAATGATACAATCTCATCGAGAAATTTTGAAGTTTGACGTGATAAAACTTGGGGAGAAACGCTTAAACCTTCAGTTGGTGCTTCTGTAGCCACAATCTTATCTGAGTCTGAAAAACCTTCCAACTTAGGGGTAGAAAACGCTTCTTCAGCTTGTTTGGTTTCGTCCATATCAGGAATTAGTTTCGGGCCAAATAAGGAAGGTTTTGGAGTTATTTCAGAATCTTGTGGCAAGTTTCTCACTGTAGTTTCTAGAATTGGAACAAAGGATTCAATATCATTGGGAAATTTTGAAATTTGAACTGGTAATACTTGGGGAGAAATATTTAAACCTTCAGTTGGTACTTCTGTAGCCACAATCTTATCTGAGTCTAAAAAACCTTCCAACTTATGGGTATCAGGCGCTTCTTCAATGGTGCTCTCATAGTCGGTTTTATGTAAAAGGGGTACCTCTGATGTTTTCAAAAAAGTCGAAATGTGCGCTAGTGGTAGAAGTTTGGATATAAATTTCAGTGCTTTAAATAATGTAAAGATGTGAGAAACAGCTTTTAACGAAGCATCTTTTAACCCTTGAGTTAATGTTTGAGTTGTTTCTTCGTTGATTTCTTCGGTTGGTTCATCAGTTAATGCTTGTGTTATTAAAATCTTATTTGGTTTTGAAGAATCTTTGGAATTTGGATTACTCCCAGATGGGTTCTCCTCTTCAATAGTGGCCTTTGTTTGATGGTAAAATGGCTTAAGGAAAAAGTTAAGGGGATTAACTTTTGCCAAGAGTTTCATCAAATTAAGCCTTAATAATTGGGTTCTAGAAGAACTTTTTCTTTCGTTTGGTACTTCCATTGGTAACATCATATTCGATTCTAAGGAACCTTCAGAAGTTACGTTTGAAGTACTTACAAATGGGTCTTCCTTTTCGATGGTAACTTCATCGTCCATTTGATAAGATGGAGGTTGTCTTGGTAGTTTAAGGAAAGTGGGAGGCCTAACTAGATTGTGTTTCGGCGGAAGTTTTAATAAATTCAATTTTGATAACGGGAATGTTTGGACAGGTCCATTTAACCCTTCGTTGGACTCATCTTTTATTTCAATGTTATCTGATTCTGAAGAATACTCAGAATTTGAAGCCGAATCATCTGCAGTTGGGTTCTCTTTCACAGTGGTAAACCCACGGCCCATTTGGTGGAAATACCGTTGTCTCTCTGGTAAATTTAGTAAAAGCGGAAAAGGCCCAAATACTTTCGCTTTTGGTTTAGACTTCGATAAATTCAATGTTGATAATTTCTGTCTGCCATACGTTCTTGTCAAGGTTTCCATTGGCATCCGCAGTCGTTTTAGGGCTGATAAGGCAGAAGCAGTTTCCGGCAATTCGCGTCTTTCCAAAAACCAATCGTGTACCATAGAACGTAGTAAACTCAGTGCTCTTAATTTTGGCCTTAGTTTTGCCCTCAGGGTAGATCTTGCAGGCATGTGACCATGGTGGTATGTTTTATGTCTGAAGTTACGTCCAACTTTCTTGTCGTTTACCTCCAACCCTTCTAAATATCCAGCATTTGCCCTATTTCCAAGAAGTCTAGCGTTTCGTAAATTGAAGAAGTATGGTAATTTTTCCCCATTTTTTTCCTTGCGATCTACTGGAAATATTTTCTTCTCATTTTGTTTCCTTTGAAGTATGGTTATTGTACGTAAAAACTGCGTAGGAACGCCGTAGAGTTGCAAGTTACGCAGCGAATCATCGTTCTGATAAGGCTGAAGATGATTGAAGTACACAGATTCATAGGATTGTACTCCGGATGAAATCAACTCTGTAAAAATAATCAAAAATTAGCTAAAAAATTTAATACTATGATTTTTTTAACCCAATCGATTCAATCAAAACAATTAACAGGCTATTGATGAAACTTCACTACTAATCGATTTTTGAAACAATTTTGGATTAAAAAAAAAGGCTATCAAAGTAAAACAAATAAATTGGTCCTTCACATTATGTATTAAATTCAGTCATAGAACTTTCATTTGTTTAAATATACGAGTCATCATTCGCTCTAAAAATAAACTGAGGTTATGGTTTTGATTGGTCTCAGTTACCAAAACATTCTTCAAATGATTCAACCACCAAACTAGTTTCAGGCTGATTGAATATAAATCTCAAGCAACAATATGTAATTAAGAAACTCAAACCACTTCACTCTGCTTGAAGCTCTTTGAATCACCTCAGTTACAAAACAGTTTTCCAGACTTACTCTACAAGATACGGTTTAATGTTGGAAATAACTTATTTGTTAATGTTTTAAATTTGCATCGACACAGATCACAATCTATTGAGTATGAACTATAATCTAAAGCAGAAAAGAAAATATAAGCAAAGGCCAAAAATAAAAAGATGGGCAACCAAAAAACTAAAAGAAGATAATATGCTAAAACCAAAATTGGGAAATGATTAAATCAGCTATTACGAAGGCAGCCGAAGAAACAATAGGTTACAGTCGAAATAACCCACAAAAACCTTGGATAGATGATTATGTTATAAACTTAATAGAAGAAAGAAGAAAACACAAACATGACAAAAACAAAGAAGAATATAACAGAATTAGAGATTTAGTAAACAGAGAGATAAAAAAGGCAAAAGAAGAATGGCTCGAAGAATACATAGCAGAGATAGAAATCAATGTTAACCAAGGAAATATGGAAAAAGTTTACAGACTGATAGGAAAACAACTCACAAAATTTAAAGCTAAAGATAGAGTAATCAAAACGAAGAAAGACAGTAATGAAATAGCTGATTATTGGAAACGATATGTCGAAGAACTATACAATGTACCAAATGGAACCATTAATATCGAAAGAGAATAAATCATAGATGAGGAGTAATTAGGTCCACCAACAACAAAAGGCGAACTTAATAAAGCGTTAAAAGAATTAAATTTAGGTAAAGTCTACGGAGTAGATAAGATACCAGAAGAACTACTCCAAGCACTAAAAGGAGACGAGATAAACTATATTTACTCACTTATCAAAGATACACAATATAACACAGGAAGTGTACCTGTAGATTTCAAAAAGAGTACCATGCGAATGACTAACTGCGAAGAATAGAGAACCCTTAGTTTACTACTAACTAGGATAATAAACAACAGAATCCAAAATAAAATTTACTCCAACTTAACTGAGGATCAGTATGGATTCAGAAAAAATTAGGGCACTAGAGAAGCGATATTCTGTCTCCGGGATATATACGATTGCATTCGTTGATATAATAAAAGCGTTTGACACCGTAAACTGGGGTATCATGAAGGATATTTTAAAAACTGTACAAATTGACTATAGGGACAGAAGAATAATTAAGGAATTGTATGAAAATCAAGTGGCTACATTAAATATAGATGATTGGCCAAGAAATGCCAAAATTTTTAAAAGAGTCAAGCAGAGTTGCAGCCTTTCTCCGGCATTATTAAATATAAGATGGAGATCAATAAAAACAAGAGGGAAGTGATGATGTGCTCTAGAACGCCTGAATATTCTCAAACAAGCAACATCCTATAAGTACCTAGATAGCAATATAAGTGAAGATGGCAGAAGTGCAGAGGAAATTAAAAACTGAATAAGACATTATTTACATCCAAATGTATAAATCTATCGATAAGGAAAAGACTAATTAAAACATGTATTTAGAGTACTTTATTATATGTGTCAGAAACGAGGACACTGGGAAAAAAGGAAGAAAGGTTGTCGGAAGCCTCCGGGATCTGGGTATGGAGAAGAACAATGAAAATAAAATGGACAGAAACAGTTTCCAACAAAAAAGTGTTAGAACTGCTAGAAGAAGATAGACAGTTACTAGATACTATAAAACAAAGTAGACATACATGAATAGAGGGATCCCTAAAAGGAGAAAAAGTTAAAGGAAGGCCCCGTCTCGAATTCATGAAACAAAGTCTTAGTTATGCAGGTGCTGAAAATTATGCAGATTTAAAAGAAATGACTTGTGATCGCCACAAGTGGAAAGCTACCAATCAATCTAAGGATTGAAGTTCTAGAGAGAGAGTTCGGCAACCCTAAAACCGCTGTGCTCACCTAGAATTACTTTCAAACTGACGAGAGAATGCTTATCTCAATCTGGCAATCCTATGTGAGAAAAACAAATGTGAACTCATATGGGCTCCAGGATATTCTGAAGTTTCCTTCCAATTACAGACTTGGTATACCTAAGCGTAGCATCCGAACAGTATTAGATGAATGGTCGCAGAAACAACATGCTTCTCGCTGGGTTGCAACAAAGACTAGGAAGGAACCAATAGGAAAGTCTTATAGCAGATCAAGTACTGACATACTTCATTTAAGACAAACTCAGATAAGACAGCTGGTAGGACTTGCAACAGGACACTACCGTCTAAGAAAACACCTTCATAAAATAGGAATTTGCAGAGGAGATATATTCTGTAAATTATATGGAGAAGAAGAGGAAACAGCCACACACATACACAAAATCTTTGATTGTCTAGCACTACGCCGCAGGAGACAGCAGTTCTTCGAGGATACTCTTCGTGAGACAGCATACTTATTGCAACTCGTTAACGGTACAAGACTTCCATGATAGGTTTAGAGTTGCACAAAAGGCGAGCTCATAACCTAGCGTATACCTTATTTATAATCACTCAATCAATCAATCGATCCTCCCTCAGTTGGCGCAGTCAACTGACTGGGGATCGGTATTTTAGGCACACGGTAAATAGGATCTTGGCTTAAGTCGGCTTAAATTACCTAAATCAACCTAGACTTAATGGTAACAAAATACTAATTTTCAGAACTGGATCAATCTGTTACTCTGAGCAAAAGTTTAAGTTGCCTCAGCCACGAAAGCGCATCGTCTAAGTTCTCGTATTTTTTCAATTACCTGAGGTGCTCAAAAAAAGCTTAGTATGATTAATTAAATTGCCTTCTTATATGTTTACTCTAAACTTAAGTGCAGTGAATCAGTTTGTTACTTCCCTGCAACGATTCCACGTCAAATTAACTATGACACCAAATCACCTCGTGTAACAAACCCTTTCTAATTTGACCCGATATTTTCACTTCAATCTAAACTTAGAACCAATTTAATGACCATCAAGTGACTTAATAATCAAGTGTTAATATTATTAATTAATTTTATTTTTATTTTCTCACATTCACACCAATCTAAACTTCAAACTAAACTTAAAAAGATCGGATAAGTCTGTTAAATCTCAGCAACTATCCCCACCATGGCACTAAGTTACCTCAGCTCCCAAATCGTTCTCCATTTGATTCGGTGGTCAAAGCTTGATAATATTAGTGAAACTTTTATATTTTCGCATTCATTTCACTCTAAACTTAAAACTAACCTTAACTGAAGAAACTGAAGCCTTAGCTATGGTTTCAAGTCACTTCAGCTCACAAATTGTACCTCAGTTGACTCAGTCATCAAGGGCTGATATTAACTTTTATTTTTATATTCTCATATTTATATTAGTCTAAACTTCAAACTAATCTCAACTAAATTGAATATTAGTCTGTTATAATTCAGCAACGATTCTCACCACCGTTCTAAATCACCTCAGCTACCAAACGGTTCCTCATATTTATGATTCGGTCGCCTAAGCTTTTTATATTAGTGAAACGTTTTTTATGTTATCACATTTATTTCAATTCAAAATTAAATCTAATCTTAACAGTAGGGGTTTATTAAATTTTTTATTTTTTCTCAGAACCAATCCTATATTACCTCAGTCACGGTCCAAAGCCACCTCAGATAACAAACATTATACATCAGTCGACCCGATCATCAACGTTTTATATTATTAGTTAGTTAGAGTGGGTCTGTTATCCTGAAGAGAACCCTCAGCAATGATCCTAGGCGTCTCAATCACAATTTCACTACCAAAACCTTTCTCAATTAACTCAAAGGTTTATTTAAAGAAAGTTGCCTTTGCTAAGAGCGATTTTCGTATTGAAAAATCGCATACTTTGATTGGAAATCATATCAGCTACCGTTTTTCAGACATGTTAGCCAAAATTCATGTTACTTGTCACCTTATAATTAAAAAGAATTGTTGTAAACAGAATTTCCACATTACCTCAGTAACTGAGGTGCTTTACTGATGTAGTTATAAAATCTACTTGTATGAAATACGTAAACAGCACAAAATAGATTGAATTTTTTACTTACCTTGGAAACCAAATATTGCAATAAATGCAAGCAAAAGGCGAGTCATACCGTGTTCGAAAATATCTTAACTTTCAACAAATATAAGTAGCTATGAAAACAATTAACAAATCGACAATATCTCATAAACTTTTCAGTGTAGTTCAGTAATTATGTTTTAATGCAGCTACGTAATGAACTAATAAAACGCCATTAAAGAAATGAAAGCAAAACATTTTATTATCCGCATTTTAAATTAAATTCGTTTGGAAATAATAACAAAAATATCAAATCAAAGCAGCCAATTTTGATAAATAAACATTTAAAAATTTTATCGTATCATTGATTATAAAGACAACTTTATATTAAACTTTTGTTAATAATTATACATAACAAAATAACAGAGCAACTTCCAACTTCATAATTCGTTAGTTACATAACATAATAACATAGCAACTTCATAATTCGTTAGTTACATAATATAAACTAACACTATTTGTGTACATGAATTGTTGTCAATGATACGATAAAGCTTGAAATATAACTCGAATATTTGCGATTTAAACCGACTCGGACGTTGCGTAGTTGACTCGGCTTGCGCCTTGTCACCTAGCAACGTCCTCGACTATTATAAATCGCATAATATTCTTGTTATATTAATAGCTATAAAACCATGGAGTTTTGAATTCGTCGTATTTATAGTCCTGTATGTTTTTTAATGAAAGAACGAAATTTCGCGACTCTAGCGTATACACCAGGATAATAAGGCTGAGCACAATCTATGCCCCAAGATACAATTCCCACCAGTTCGCCATTAGCAACGAGAGGTCCACCAGAATCACCCTGGAACAAAATATTATTTTGATGTTAAATATACTTTATTACAATTATTACTATCAATAAAAAAGCTAAAAGTCTTTCGCCTTCTACGTAATAAAATTAGATATTGGAACTTCCTCAAATTTCCAAAATCTCAAAATTCTTTAATTCAAAATTTAAGGCCATGAGGGTTAGAAACTTATCAAATTAAATATTCATTGTACAAAATATGTGGGGCAAACAAGGCGGAACTTTGATTAGATTCAAAAAACACATGACTCGCTTAAGGATCAGTACGGTAGAAAAATCCAGTTAAGCCTAACGTAATTATCAAGCAGGTTAAAGGTTAAAGACTTCGACGTAGCAATTATAAAGGCGTTATATACGACAAAGTTCTAAAAAGGAAATTCAAGGTTATATCATTCCACCCCGGAGAGATGAGGTGGCGGGCCGCTTTAGGAAGGCAGAACTCCTCTTCAGCCACGGAGAACGGATATGTAAGAATAGGTTAAACTAGGATGTGGATAAACTAGGATAAAGAGCTTATAGGTGGAAAATTACCTGCCCCGGTATTTACCTTAGAGATGGTTAACAGTTGAATCGGGAACCGCTACCTCCCGAATGCTACGCGTCGTGCAAGGACAGGAATGCACTTGGCCACGCAGCTTGGTCCAAAGTTCTAAATTCTGTTGAGAATATCTTTATTTTTATGAATAAATAAAGACGTCAGACCATTACCAAGTACTCAGTTATAGACTTTGTCGAACGCAACACCTGACTACTCACTGACACGCCGACTTGCTCATAGGTAGTACACCACTTATGCCATTCAAAAGTCAACTACAGTCTCATTGCCCTCCTAAACGTCCTCGGAATGGTTCTCTTGATCAATCCCCACTCTCTCCGCGACCGTCATCTCCTGTCTGATTACCAGTTCGATTTCCGCCCCAAACCAAAGCACATCCTTTTCAAATTCCTTACTGATACATTCGCATTTTTCCCAAACAATGAAGAGGTCTTCGATTCGGTTTGACACAAAGGTTAATACCTTTTTCCGAATCACCCATAGCTTTGTGGATGACGAGTGCCATCAAATTCGAATCTTGAACCATCCCTCAGGACGGACTAACCCCAAGGTTCCATTCTATTGCCCAACCTCTACACGTGTTTCTGTAGAGACATTCAAAATCCACCCTACCTTCGTATATCTCCCTACCAGTACGCAAACGACTCCACATTTTATAGTTCATAGCATCCCGCCGCCTCTTAACTGATTTGATCACGTTGATTCATGCTAGTTAGTGAGACCGAATCTCACTAAAAGTCAAACTTTCGGATACCAACATCCAACATGGTATGCATTCCGCAACGTCTTTTTATCTATATATCTCAGAGAGGCGTTTGTGTAGAGTGTAGACCCTGAGCTAGGGTGAGGAGATCCATAGACGCTTAGATACCATGTACAGCCGCAGCGCCTACCTGCCCCGTCTCCTCGCAATCTTCGCAAATGCTATTGGCGCACCTTGCCCTACACCAGCCGACTCAAGTGGAAGAATAGTATTTCTTCAAATATTAATTCCAACCAACCTTGTTAAGGAAGTTTCGTCATCAAGAATAACACTCGATTTTGCGATTTTACTGAGTTTTTAACGGTCAACAATTTGAGAACTTTTAACCTCGGTTTTCTAAATCCAAAAATCCAATAACGACCCTTTTACAAACAGCATAGCTAAAGCTAACGCAATCTTATAAATTTAACAAACAGTAATATTCAGCTGCCGGAGCTGATCTGTAAATTGTGAGACGATCTACGTGTTGCAAATGGTCATCAAATATGATGTTTTTCTGCATAATAAGTGGTTAATCCTGAAGAATAAGCTATTACGGACAAACAGCGACAGCGTCAACGGAATATAGTGGCTATCTTATTAAATACCGCAAAATTTCGAAGACGGCATAATCCCAGTAACCACTTATACGTGTACTAAGGCACAAAAGCCCACCTTAAATATCAGATTTTTATTATGTGACATCGAAATAGTGGTTGTCTCGTCATGATATTCTAATAAAGGCGAATGTAATGAATGCACGCGCGGTTGCTATGACGTCATTTGATAAGGTTATTCACTGGCTAGCCACACGTGGCGACGTATCAAAGTTGCATCTTTTAACAATGCACGTACTGTGAAACCTGACATCTCGCACGAGCATAGATAAGAGACTGAGAATATTGAAAGAAGGGGATCAATTTTCTGTATATATTGAGATGATATTTAATTTGGATGCGTATAATTACAGGTTATGTTATTTTTTTAGTTAATTAACGAAAGTTTTATTTTGCAAAGATTGGTAATGCAGATTTTTTTTTAAATATTAAAATTGTAATATAATTTTAAGATAGCTAGATTAAATTTAAGTTATTAATGTAAATAAGTTATTGTTATGATCATTGTTAGTAAATAATTAGCTAAATTCAGTAGTCGTAGAAACGTAAAATAAGTTACTTTAGAAACATTGTAAATAGTTTTACAGTGAAAAAACAAATGGGAATTAAAATATCCAGGATACAGAAAAAACAAATTGAAAATTTAGTTGATATTTTGCAATCGAAGAGGCAACAACAAAATTAAGTTGCTCGTCTCAAAAGGAGTAAATATCGAATAAATAATCAACTGTGGGTACAGTTAATAAAGGAAAGAACCAGTATCCAGTAAATAGAAAGTGAATTTTGAAGTAGTTTAAGCAAAAACGGGTTTGAGCGGGAGCAGTTCAAGCAAGAGCAGTTCAAGCAAGAACAATTCAGCAAAAGCAGTTCAACGGAAGGAGTTCGAGAGGGAGCAATTCGAAAGGGGACAGCTTCAAGCCAAGAGTGAAAATAGTAAGTGTATAAAATAATATTAAGATAATTTTAAGTAGGGTTGATAGGGAAAACAAAATAAATAAAAAGAATCTGCATTATAAAATTTGATTAAAGTTTATTTTGGTTAATTAAAATAACGAACAACAAACCTACCAAACGACCTTGAGATAAGATCTCTGTAAGCAATTAAATTAAAGAGCAAAGCAAATTATATTTTTTGAAAAATTGGTAGCCCAACGTAAGTATTATTAAACGTGAGGTACATTTCAATATATACTGCGACCAAAATACTTAGAGTAATTTATATCAGTTTACTTTGAATCAGGACTTGTAATAATTTGTATCAATTTACTTTGAATTGGAACTTAGAACAATTAATGTCAGTATGTAAGACTAAAGCACAGATATGAAATACACGATATTAGTGAATAAAAACCTCTCGTAAAAAGCCAAGCAATACTCAAGTGGCGACGTTGGTCAAAGACTCTACCTAAATTTTTAAAGTAACTTATTTATCTTAATTTCGAACAATAAACCAACTCCCGACTACGCCATAATATTGCAGTAAAGAAAACAAAATAAATCCAGATTTGTCATGTCCTTTTAAGGACATTGACGAGGGGGTCAACATTTTTAAACGACTTGGCGTCGTGAACTTTGTTATATCCCCCTTATACTAGGGTCAAATCATAATCCAGTTGTAATAGCAACGAAAATCGATTTGGAATGCCAGACAAAAGGATCAATGCAAACATGAATAAAGGAACATTGAAAGAGCCAACCATAAATAAAACACTTCGTGGTAGACTACCTTAACAAGGTGGTACTTAGTTGGTCCAAATGTAAAAACCAAAAATGGCTTTTTCTCTTCTTCTTTTTTCCCTTCTTTCAATCAGGTCTGGGCAGGTTCACCATCTCTGCCTGGGTCTGTCCACATTTATTTTTTCCATGGCCGCCACAACATTGTAGACTTTTAAGTGGGTTTCTCTCGCAGTTCTTCCTTTTAATACTATTTTATTAACAGGTGAAGAAATACTCAATTAAGAACAACAACAAATTTTCAAAAAATATTCTGCATATTTATTGATATTTATTGGTTTTCGTGCTGATAACTTTATTTTCTTCATATGTAGCATCGCTGCCTGAGTGCTACTTTGATTCTTACAGGACTGACACGCAAGAATACCTTTGTTTTGATTTTGTTTTGTTGGAAATCTTTAAATTATAATCATGGCTTAATTTATTTATGTATTAGTTTGTAAACGGATTTTCGCAGTTTGTCGTCATTATTCTCTTTTGCCACTTGGTTGTCAGAAAATTACAAATGATTAATTAGAAACTCCTAAGTCATTCACTAATTTGTTAGGAGATATGTTTAAGGCCTTAACGTGGTAAGCGAAAGGTATAAATGTCATCGGCGACTATGTATCGCCCCTCCGTTTCTCTGACAACATTATTCTACTATCAAACACTCAAGAAGAGCTTTATGACATCATAATCTACTCAGACCAGCATCAAACAAGGAGGGCTCAAGATTAACATCACAAAGACGGAAATCATGTCCAACAAAGAGAAAGTAACACCAATCATTGTAAATAACGAAATGATAAAAGATGGTGGACAATTATGTGTACCTAGGACAAAATCTAACGATGAAGGAAGACACTCCAACAATAGAAGTAAAGACAAGGATAAGAATCTCCTTACGGCATACGGCAGACTGAGGAAAAAAATGTTGGCATTACATATCCACGGAGTGTTCAAACAGTACTTACAGGTTATGACCTACACCGCAGAAACATGGCTCCTAGAGGAAACATACATAGAAAAACTAAGGAGAAACCAAAAGAAATATTGGGGGTCAATACTAGACATCAAATTGCAATACGACAAATGTCGAAGATGCCGTTTAATATACTGTCGTTTTGAAATAACATTAGAGAAGCTGCGTTGTGAGACGGAAAAAAAGGCGGAGTAGGAAAACAACAGAATCAAAAATACGAGCAACTAAAAGAAGCCAAGACATGCCCAAAGTAAGATGGAGGGATAGCATCGAGAAAATAATTGGAAAGCGTTGGACGAGCAAAGCTACTGACCATAATATACCCAGAAATGGTATACATGGACGCTGACTATGACGAAAACCAAAACAGGGTGCTTTCGGGATATTCTTCAAAACAGTAAATATAAGCTGTTACAAACTATTGTTAAAGAAAGAATACATGGCAAAATAACATGCCAAGAGTATCCGTAATTGGACGGGAATGACTGCTGCAAGACAGTTGTTTCGAATAGCTGAAAACGGAGATAAATTCATTCAAATGGTATTATACGGAGATGCTAAGAACATCATGGATGGAAGGACATACAATCTGAGAAGCACTGAATGAAATGGGAAGATGGTGAAAGCTCGATATTTAGGTCATGTTATACGGGATAAATGGTACAAATTGCTGACAGTTGAAAATGGAACCTTGTGAGAAAAAACATATCATGGATGAGGAGTTTGAGTCAGTGGGTCAGTTGTACCTCCACAGAAATTTTTGGAATGTCAATACCTCAACTAAGAAGGCGTGATGGTATCCACCTTCAGATGAAGGCTCCGACGGTATTAATAAAAAAAGAAGTTAATACACCTAATGTTATTTGTAAAAACTAGGAAGATGGCCTTGGAAACGAAATGCACTCTTCAAAATCAGGCTTACATAAGTTCGCAGCCCGGTTGTGACTTGGCCAACAAAATTTGTTTAAATCCAAAGCTGCTAAATGTTAAGGCATAATAATTATCCCGAATGAATAGAATTAAAGATACAAGACACTCAGAAAGCAAAGAACCTTACCTGGCACGCATCTTTTCCTCCATCTAAATATCCAGCACAAAACATTCTACTACTGATAACATAACTTCCATAACAACGTTTGCACAAATCCTGACTCAAGACGGGTAGTTTAGTCCCCCGAAGACGTCTCGACATCGATAACTCATCTCCGGGCGCTGTAATTCCCCATCCAGTAACAATCGCTTTGGTACCAACAGGCAGCCCTTTCTTCGGAGTTGGAAGTTTAACAGCTGATACATTAGGACCGTACGGTAGAGGACGTCCCAAAATCACCAAACCTATGTCATAATCAACACCGTGCTTGTTGAATTTAGGGTGCAAAATAATCTTCCTGACACGTGCTATCTTCCCTCCTTTATTAAGAGTTGAAGAACCGGCTCTTACTGAATAATTCCTTCTTGGGTTTAATAAACAATGTGCTGCTGTAATTCCGGTTGTTTTGTTGATAAGTGCGCCTCCACAGTGATGAAGGCCGTCGAAGAGTATTGAAAGTTGATAGGGGTAGTTGGAGATTGATACAGTTTTTCCGTTAACGATGCGAGTTTCAGCTATCAATGGTGCAAAATAACCTAAAAGATGTTTTTAGTGTATTAAACTGGTGCTTTGAAAGGGGGTTTAAAGTATTTAAAGGAATTGCTGGTGTTACTGTAAGAGTTGTGAGTTCTAGATTAACTTAAACTTAAACTTATCACAAGAATCAATTGCCTCAAACCAGTCTGTTTTAATGTTTTCTGCAACTAACTTGCTAGTTTACATCTGCAAGTTTAATAATTAATAAATTTTAGGTCGAACTATTTAGTCGGGTAGTGTTAAAGATCCTGACAGTTGATGCAGGTTGAGATCTTTGGCACCCGCACCCTAGATCTCAGCCAATAAACAAACAGGCAAATGAACAACCTAAAATATTTATGACTTATCAACTTTTAAAAATTCCTTTTCTGTAATTAGCAAGAAAACTAATTTAAATAGCTAATTAACTACGCTAATCTATTTCACTTAAATAATTGAATGTCATTAATATACCAGTTAAACATCAACATATACCGGAATGTTTTTACAGTGAAACCTACGCACGCTTGTAACCATAAAATATAATACATATTCATGAAGTAAAGCACAGTAATCTTAAAGGTGAACTAATCGCAAAAAAGTTTGAGTTTTTTACTTACCAATTTTTAGCGTATAAATTAATAGAATTAAGATAAATGCTATCTTCATTTTTATACAAGCATCGAACTGGTTTAATCGAACTTTCGATATTATTTCTTCACTGATTTATTTAATGCAACATATTTTTGTATTTTAGGTAAGGTGTTACATTCTGAAATTGCATAAACAACCTTCATTCTTGCCAGGTTAGAAAAGGATGAAATGTTAGATAACACGTTAGTGATAAGTAACTACAAAAATATATAATATAGGGTGGACTAAAAATGCGCTTCTACTTTGGATTAAATGAAGTTTATTTTCCACAAATATTTAAAAATAATATATTTGATTAAATATTTGCAATTAATAGGAAGATTCTTCTAATTTATTTACTTCTAAGGTCGCATGTTCTGTTAACTTTTGAAGTATACTGTTGTACTATACAAATTTCATTCCAGAGTTGTCCTTCTGCTCCTTTTCTTCTGCTTCTTCTTCCTCTGATTTTTCTTTTGCTTCCTCTGATTCTCCTTCTTCTTTTCATTCTCACTCTTCACCTCCATCTCTGCTATTCCTTCTTCATCCTTTTTACCTTTTTTCTTGTTCTACTTCTTCTGTTTCTTCTTATTATTATTCTTCTTCACTAATAGTCCGTTATTTCCTACAAACTTAGATTCTGCTAAACTTTTTTACCTTAATTAAAGTTCGATTTACAGAAACGTACTGAAACTGCTTGCATGCTATATTGTTGTTTCCAGTTTTCTTCTTTTTTCGATTATCTTTGTAATTCTATTTAATTTTCAAATTTTCAGTTACGTGTAAGTTTATTTATTCAATCTCCCCCTTCCTCCTCTCTCTCTCTCTTTCTCTCACACTCATTATTTACCCGTCGCAGCCTTGATCCTCCGTCTTCCTCTACCTATTACACTCTCCATCTTCCTCTTATGTACCTTAATCACAAGTAGCCTAGTAAAGAATCTAGGCAGAAGACCAGTTAAATACACGTCAGCGTAATTAAGTGACCACTGGGGCCAGCTGTCAACTCTTCATCGCTTTGTACCTCCAAATTTGTTATATTCACTTTTAATGGCTAGATAAATTGAAACCAATTCATTTAAAAAGTTAATAATAAAAAAATTATAAATTATACTTGACTTCTTTTTAAATCAAGAAAAGGAGGAGAAGATGATACTACATTTGGTCTTATTCGTTTACATATTTAAAAACAATCCATTGTTCTTAAACAATGTCTAAAGCCACTTTGTACCTCGTACTAAGTAGAAATGGTGAGTTATTTGTATCGTTAAAATAGGGTCAGTAGCACCGCTTAACATAATTTTTAATTAGTGGCTTTCAGTGGTTGACATACAAGCAGGGGCGGATGGGACGACCGGGAAGACGGGAAATATCCCGAACGTCCGGTCCTGTTTGGGGCCGAAAAATTGAATCTACTTATGTGTACTTTACACATATCTAATCTGAAAACCGAGAGGACTGTTTATGCTTAAAAATACAAAGAAGCGAGATATGTACCATTAAATATAATTAATTTTAATATTTTGACTAAGCGCACATTATATGTTGCACATTATATGTGGTAAGTGTATATGTATACCAATTTCTGCATCCAAGTTTTCCAAGATCATCCGTTACATCATCGTTCCATCTTTCCTTGGGTCTGCCACTATGTCTCGTTTCGCAGGGATTCCATTCAGTTATCTTTCTTGTTGGTCTTACTAAATTCATTCTTTGTTATGGCCCAGCTATCTAATTCTTTGGGATTTTACAAATCTCACTATCTCTTCTCCGCGTATTAGTGCATTTAGTTCGTGGTTCATTCTGTATCTCCATGTTCCATTTGCCTCTTGTACGAGACCGAATATCTTGCGAAGTATTCTTCTTTCAAATATTCTTAAACGATTTTCATCTGCTTTTGTGAGGTATATGTTTCACATGCATATGTAACTATTGGTCGTATCAGAGTCTTATATAGTCTGAGTTTCTTGTATATACATATATGCTCTTGGCTACAGCTGTGCCTCTTGTCCTAATCTCTTCACTCATATCGTTCCTATTGTGTAATTTGGAACCCAGGTAAACGAAGCTAGTTACCTTTTCAAAGATTTGTCCATCTAGTTATTTCCATATCTTCTTAGTTTGTCTGATTTCTGGTGTTTCTCGTGTACTTATTAGTTTGTTTGTGTTAACTTTTAGGCCTATTTCTTTAACCTAGTTCTTTAGTTTAGTATAATGTTGATTAGAGTGCTGTCTTATTACAGATTGTTATTACCTATAATAAGTTTCCTTACTTTCAATTTATACGTTTTCATTATGCCATCCACACATAAAGTGAACAAGTTCAGGCTCATTACCCCTCCTTGTCTTATCAGCCCTCCTTTGGTTTTAAACGTTCTTGTTTCCATGTTCTGGGCTACCACATCATTTACATAAGACCTTTCCTATTTCTATAAATGTGAAGAATGTTTTGGATTTACTCACTCGATTTTTTTATAATTTATTAGGTACGATAAAAACGTGATCTTAAAACGTGATCTTCGTATATCGTATAGTTACTTCTAGTTTTATTGAAACCACTTTGTAATACTTCCAGTGTTTGCTCTGTTGTTTATAATCTCTTTTCTAAGATTTTTTCGTATGCCTACGCTCGACATACACCTATAGTTTTCGCAGTGACGTATTTCAACATTTTTATAGATTATTCCTACTTGTCAGTCCTTTAGTGTTCTTCTTTTAGTCAGTGTAGCCAGTAGCGTAACCATAAACGTAGTTTGTAGGGGGCCCAGTCCACTGTTTGATTTTCAAATTCACCATATTGGGTGGCTTTTGTAATGCTGATACTTACCTAAAATTATCGATTTTTTTTTAATGAAATTTTGATTAATAATCTTGAGGGGGCCTGGATCTTCTGGGCCCTCCCTTGGTTACGCCACTGAGTGTAGCATGACGTATTTCTAGAAAGAGTTCTTTTCCTTCCGTTCCCATAGTTTTATACATTTCAAATATTATTTTATAGTGACCTGATGCTTTGCCATATTTTAATGTTTTAATTTGTATAGCTCTCGTCCTAACCCTCTATATTCGAATATAATGCTTCGAGTTCTTTTTCTACGGCACATTTTCTGTTATATTTAATACTCGTTTGAAATGCTCCTTTCTTTATAGGTTGGCTTCAACATTTCTACAGCTTTAAATACGAAAACAATGTCGAGGGTTTCATTCTAGGTTTCATAAACATTTTTAAGAGCATACAAATTGAGTGTGAAGACCTCCATGGTCCAGTGTCAGTGTTAAAAGAACGTCTTCGGGGTAGGAACCGTGTAATTGTTGAGACAGAAGAACTCAACGTTTCGCTCATTTTCTAAGCTTCAGCAGGCGGAAAAAGGGGCACTAAATAAGCACGGTAACTCAATGTGTCAACCATGGAAGAGGCGAAATTCTTTTAGCAAGAGGAAGAAGCGCACCGTAACTCGTCAGCCAAGCCACAGGCGAAACTCTTCTGAAAAAAAAATGTAATCGCTCAGAAGCTTTCATGCAGCTTACATGAAGCCCTCGTATTATATTTTCTAGTAAAATATCCACTCTAGCACTACAAGCATAATTATTTAACACGTTCACTGAGCATGGCACGCTTGTGCACCACTACTTAGCTGCCATGGCGCTCTTGTGTGCCGATCGTCCGCTTAACTTTATTACGCCAGTACAATCTGAGCTTGATAGGTGGGTGTATACGTTTTGATCAGCGTGTGGCTAACGTAATCGAACACCATATTTTGTCTGCCGTTTTTGAATATTTTAATTCTGACTAGTTTAGCATGACGGATAGTGGAGAAGGCCCTTCAAACAAAAAAAAACATAACTTACCATAAGAAATCCTAAAAAAACTAACGGATGAAGAGCTAGAGAAGGCTCTAAACGAATCCTTTAGCTAAGACGATGACGTTATTTTAGAACATGGCGATTCCGAGTCCGACGAGAATCTTTGTTTTCGCCCCATTTTTTTTACTGTTTTCACAATTTTTTATATACTTATTAGACGTTTTAATCTGTTTTTTTGTTTTATTTTGTGTACTCTATTACCAAAAACTGTAAGATATCTACACGCATACGCGCCACTGGGCCAAATATTCTTAGTAAGGTGCTCCTGGCGTTCTTGCGCGCCGTGTACGAAATAACATTGCCGCTCCTGGTGAACGCGCGCCCTTAATAGTCGCAGCGAACGTGTTAAATACTATTCAAGAAATGAAGGTTGACAGATAAGCCTTCGAAATGTAAGGAAAATTAGAGTTGTCCAAATAGTATACATTTAGGCTTAGGATAGCTTGCTAATAAAATGTTAGTCCCGTAAAATGTGGCTAAATTGCTGAAAAGTATTTTTATCTGTATCCAGCTGTAAAATCTCTATCTCTACATATTGTAACAAAGGCGAATATCAAAATATTAGCTAAAGCTTGAATTGAATTCAAGTAGTTCAGTCCACTAATACACGAGTGTTGATGTGACGTCATTCGGTAAAGTCATTAACTGAATAGAGGTACACGTGCGACGTATCAAGTTACAGCGTTTAAGAATGCAAGGAAAGTCACGTATGAAATGAAACTCGATACCTAGTACGTGACTTAAGGCAGTTTTATAATACGACACGCGCTAGAGATAAGACATGGAATTTGAGAAAAGGGGGTTCGATTTACTGTATATAGGGTTAACGGAAACACATTAGAGTATGGTTTTCTACCCAGCCATCAAGCATGCAGTACCACGGTAAATCGACACCCTTCAAGATGTGAATTCATGTAAGATTGTTTAATTTTAACTTAACTTAAATTTGTGTAAATTGTTTAAGTTCATTCTATGGACTTAGTTGTTTAAATGTAATTCTGGACTTAGGAAATAATTGTCTAAATTGTTTAAATTCATTTCATGCACTTAGACGTTTTAAATGTGATTGAGACTTAGCGTAATTTTGTATAACTTTAAAATGTAATCAGAACTTAGAGTAATTTATATTTGTTCACTTTGAAGCTGGACTTGTATTGACTTATATCAATGTACTTTGAACTGGGACTTGGAAACGTTTATATTGTTTTGTAAACTAAAAGTACGTATAGGAAATACATGATTGTTAGTTGAATTTGACTTTGAATTAAAACCTCTTGCACAGCTAAGCAAACCCTAAGTAACGGAGTTGAGTCAAAGTCTCTACCATCATTATTTAATTAACTTATTTCATTTAACTATTGTTATAATACAGCCCCAACTCACTATGTTACAATATGTATGGAAAATATCTATAACACTACTGACTAAATGCTAGCAGTAATTCAGTAAATCACCCAAAGCTGTATTAATGATCCGTACAAACTGTAGTCTTAAATGAAACTAAACTCAAGAAGTACTTGCCCAGAAAAGGGTCAACCAAATATGTTTTTTCAATAGTATCCCCGAAAGTCCCAAATTGCTACTAATTTTAAAGTGAAAGAGCTTTAAAACTCGAAAATCTGATTACAATACTTACTTTGTTGCCTGACAAATGCCAATACGTTTGAATATAAACTAATTTTTTACCCGGCAGAACACAAACGGTGCGAATGTTATCTTTCTTACTAAGCATCGTTTGCTTACAGTTCAGTAATATGTGATTAGAATGTTTACATAACCGCAGTGCGTTTGAATATATACAAAAAATTTACTAGGCAGAATACCGACGTTGCGAATACTGCCTTTTTCATTCTGAGCATTTTTTGCTTGCGACTCAGTAAGACATAATTAGATAATTACAATAAATACCTACCTACGTGTCCGACAAATGACAATATGTTTTAATACAAACGAATGTTTTGCTCGGCAGAATGCAGACGGCTAAGCAACGTTTGCTTTTAATTATAACTCAGCAAAACGTGATTATAATATTTATCTAATTGCCTGCCGTGGCTTTGACTATAAACAAAATTTTTATTAGACTGAGTGTAGACGGTGCGAATGCTGCTTTTTTTTAGTGAACATAGTTTGTTTACGACTCAGTAAAACGTGATTAAAATATCCCCTAATTGGTTGACAAATGACAATACATTTGTGTATAAACAAACGTTGTGCTCAGCAAACTGCAGATGGTACAAATGCTTTTTTAATCAGCGTCGTTTACAATAATTATAATATCTATCTATCTGACAAATAGTAATACGTTTAAAATAAATAAAAATTACTCAGCAGCGTCACTTAAAGTAATGATTGATTTTTAGATATAGAAGAATAGAATTGAAACTAATCATGGTGAAAAAAGACATACTTTAGTGTACTGAGCATCAGTTATCTATTGAGCATAGGTTGCTTGCGACTCAGTGCAACGTGCAGCGATTCAAACTTATTATGATAAATTTGGTTATGGTAGGCAAGCTATTGAAAATACTGTAGTTTGTGATGGACAAGTGAACGAAGAAAATCTGTGTGTAAGCTTTAGATTCTGTAAATTTGAATTTTAACCTTTTGTGCCTTTTCTTTTCCGACTGAACCGTTCTCCATGCTTATTCTGAAACACAATTGACTGATCAAAAAAGATCAACTAAGTCTTTTGATGCTGTTGCAGCTTTCGTTTCAGCAAGATAGTTATAAAGATAGAAAGGAGAAATTTTCTCTTAGAACAGCTTTTACTAATTGTATCTGTTGGGATTGAAAAAGTATTCGAAGGTGTAAATACAACAAAACGATTATGGAAAAATACATGTTTATTCCAATGCTGCTCTTTACAGATTTGATTAATTTTACCACGCTTTGTCTAACGACATCGGATACAAAAAAAAACACAAAGCTGGTTGTAATTTATTTCATTTCAGCAACAATTAATTCAAAGCCACCCTATACATTTCAGGTCTTTCCAGCGATTGTGAAGGCAGCCTTGTCATTGTTCTAATACGTTTTGTGTTTTGAATAATATAGATTCATGATTTTCACAGTCTCCTTAATTATTTGCTAAATCACCCCAATAAAAATAATAACAATAATGAAAATTATTTTATTGTTTTATTACAATATTAAAATGTTTTCGAGCTGCATATTTCGAAAATAATGTACAAAAATATATTTATCTAAAATATATACACAAACAACTTAATACAAGCAAATAAGTAACATAACAAACAAAAAAACAACCACAAATATCACATTAGTGCCACTTAAACAGCACATGTGCTACCAGTAGATAACCTGTTATAACCAGCAGGCTGTTGATCATAACTGGAAAGCCAATCCTGAAAAATACACGACCAATTAACAGAAGAAGAGGAATGTTTTAAGAACTAGCTTTAAGTTTCATTGATGGCTTCATTTATTTAAAAAAACATTTGGTGGAGGCGCCGAAAACATTTAAAAATTAATATTAAAAGTAATCTCTTTGATTTTACTATTTAAAACAGGTACTCACTTCATGAAGTGGAGAAACGAAATTCTGTAACCATGTTGTTCTGCTACTCCGGCACAGACGATATTGGAAGAAGAACCAAACAGCGTTCCATTACCTGAGGAATTTATCATTTAGTTTTAATTATTTTTTATAAATACATAATCAATAAAGCCCAAAGATTGTGTATTGTTTTTAATCATTTTTGACTTTATATGGCCCAGGTGTAAAAGCAGAGTCTGGGACCAATTAAGAACATCTACATACTTATGAATGGCCCGCGCGTAATAAAGCAAGCCTTTACTGTGATATAAACTTACCCCCAAAACAAGCGCCAAAAGACAGAGCCCAAACAAGTGGTTGTAAAGGTAGCTGAAGCTCCCTATTGTCGGCTAAATTCGTAGCAATCCTAACCATCATGGTTGTTAAAGGGATGTTATCAACGAAAGCAGAAGCGCCAGCAGATACCCAAAGGATAAGTAAAATTGCAACAGTCAACCTTGATTCTTGTTCTACGGCCATTACAACATATTGGGTTTGTTTACCTATCCATTCTATCAAACCCATCCGTGCTAATGCCTACAAATTTAAATTTATAGTTAACTTTGAGTATACTTTTGCTTTTGCTGAATAAAAGCTTGCTGCTTGAAGATTAGTAAAGCCTCAAAGCCTCATAAAATTTCTATTAAATGAAGCTAGAAAAGGGTCGGGGCTTAAGAAACGCACTAAACACAGTAAAAGTACAATTCTTAAAACTCAGAAGACTAAAATCTCGGTCGCTCAAAAATAAGCCCAAAACTCGATCGGGCCGCAACTCATAGAATTCTACGATAAACCGAGCCGAGTCAAACCGAGTTTGTTTTACAGTTTTTTTCTTAAGTCGAGCCGAACCTAGCCGAACAGAACAAGAAGGAATTTTTTTAACATTTTCCCAAGTTGAGGCGAACTTAGCCAAGCCGAGCTAAGAGAAAATACGTAAATTTCCATCCGTAGTACTAGGAATCTGCCCAAATGTTAAATACATATATAAGAGCAATGAAGCTGCAGACCTCTAATTAGTGAGCAGAATCAGGTACAGGTTTCGGTTTTAAGTACAAGGTTCTTGCAGTTTTCTTTATTACTAGTTTTTTGTTAAACTGCCATCTGTAAATCATTATTTGAACCCTCCCTTATTTCTTTTATCTTCTTGAAACCAGATCAGCAAGCTAGATGCTATACATGGTTTTGTTGTCTGAGTATAGTTGTCGCTGGGTAGTTAGAAGAAGGGCATCTCAGTGGGAGATTCCTCGGTGGCTTGCAAGCTATTCGTTGTCGGATTCACTAGAGGATATCCAGACGTCTTGAGGAAGTTGGCGTTTTAATCTTGTGTGTAAGTGTCTTGCACCAAGGGAGTAGTTGAACAATAGTCTTTACTAGCACCAACTGGCAATGTACAGGGTGAGCGAAACTCGATGTCTCAGCTCTATTATAAGAAAAGGAAAAACGATAGAAAAAATCTGAAAAGAGGTTCTTAAATGGAATTGAGTAAGGTCCATTTTAAGCTGAATTTGCATATTTTTGCATATTTGGAAACTGAAGTAATGACGTCATCGAATTTCTTTTTCCCAGAAACATACCTATATTTTGGCATATTTAAAAAGAGCTAATTTTTCTGAACAAATTTTGTAAAGAAAAAAATTTGCTATCTTTTTCCGTTAAAAAATTATAAGCAAATTTATAAAAAAAAGTATTATCAAAAATTCGCAATCGTCGCGATTTAAACAAGTAGCCTTTGGAAACAAATAGCAAAGTCGCATCTGTCAATAATTAAACATTATCAATTAGTATTATTTATTAATTTAATATTAGAAAACACATAATATATGTTACCTACATACTTTGTTTCTTTCTGTGGTAATAGTTGTAACATATTATTATGTGTTTTCTAATATTAAATTAATAAATAATACTAATTAATAATGTTTAATTATTGACAGATGCGACTTTGCTATTTGTTTCCAAAGGCTACTTGTTTAAATCCTGACGATTGCAAATTTTTGATAATACTTTTTTTTGCAAATTTGCTTATAATTTTTTAACGGAAAAAGATAGCAAATTTTTTTCTTTACAAAATTTGTTCAGAAAAATTAGCTCTTTTTAAATATGCCAAAATATAGGTATGTTTCTGGGAAAATGAAATTCGATGACGTCATTACTTCAGTTTCCAAATATGGAAAAATATGCAAATTCGGCTTAAAATGAACCTTACTCAATCCCATTTAAGAACCTCTTTTCAGATTTCTTCTATCGTTTTTCCTTTTCTTATAATAGAGCTGAGACATCGAGTTTCGCTCACCCTGTACTTTTTACTTAAAATATAACCTCCCTATTTAATATCGATAGCTAAAATTGTGTAGTTTTACAATAATACTTTAAAATAACGCAAATACAAATTTTATTTGCATTTGTTTTTAGATTTAAGACATTTAAGACATAGATTCTATGTTCATAAGATCCTCTTGACTAACAAGACTGTGTGATTCGGTCGGGCCATTTACGTACTACACTACCGAGCAGCTTAACATGTTTTTATAGGAAAATGTCTGTGAAAACTTACCTCCATTAGAATAAATAAAGAAGCAAAAAATAAGAGAGTTGACCATTCAACTCGGGAAAAAACAGATTCGATGTCAGCTTTATCGTATAAAATTAACAACAATAGTGCACCAAGTAATGCTGTCCAGCCTAATCCAAGTCGACCTGAAATATATTAAATATTTTAGTTTTACTCATATAATAAGTCCAAATGCTTTTAGACTACAGTAAACCATAATTTTAGTTTGTTACGGCTGTACTAATTTTTTTATTGATAATCGACCAGTCTGTTATTTTGTCTTATGTTGAATGTTTAATTAGCTAGAGGGATATTCTGCTTGCTAAAATGGCTTCTTATAAATTACTTTAATTTGAATAATATAATAAAGTTTACAACTAACACCCTTGGTTTGATTAGTGAACCACACCATGTTTTCAAATTAATTCAGTATGAATTTTTTTGGTGTATACTAGGCAAAGTTTAGTTTATACCAACGAAACTCCATGAGATGGCCTTACTGTTACCTAAAAAAAATAGTCATATTACACGTTTGATCACATAGCCACTTTGGATCGATTTCGTTAAAATAATCATTCTGTAATATAAGCTGATGGACTGGGACTAGTTCTAAAGAGGCTCGGCAACTCCAACTTTATTTTCCACACGAGCAAGTAAAAACAATTCTAGCATGATAGCTATATCTATAATGGCCATTTTAATTAGATTCAATTTAGTGCCAGTAAATTGGCATAGACGCCACCACCATGATTATAAAGCGAAACAGGTGTCAAAAAAGGGCATACAAGTTAAGAGAGATTACGAAAAACAGATTACATAGCTGACCGCGCTCGTAAGGTGGGTCATGTAAGTTTGTCGACTCCATTTATTGGACGCGCAATTTGAATTTTAACGCGGATATGCTGTTTCAATGGCTAATAATATGATGATGATTAATAATAACATCTAATTTTCATCACAACATAGTACCCTTTAGTGCTACGTTAATGTAGTTTCGGCGTAGTTTCTGCGTTTGCTATAATAATAATCATCTATCATTGATCATCAAAACTTTAACTTTAAAATCATTTACGGGCAATAAACAAAGGAAATACTCACTTAATTCCGGAACGGAGTGCATAAAGAATAAACAAATAACCAAAAGCAGCGTACAACCAGACTTAATCAACAGGCCTTTATCTCGTATGGGATACTAAAAAATACTTTAAGTTAAACATACCAAGAGAACCTCCGATCACTAACTCACCTTCGTTTCTAAAGCTTGCAAAGTGGTGGCGTAGCTTTCCTCAGGCGAATTGTGCATAGCTCTTCTGGTCCTCAACATTCCCAAAAGCCTTGTAGACCTTTTCTGTAGTTTTTCTTTAACAGCGCCTTCATCTTGACTGTAACTGCTCATGCAAGCTGCTGCTCTTTGCCATACTGCTATCTCACGCTCAAGTTCTGAAATTCATTATTTTAAAATTTGTTTGTTTATTTATAGGGCGAATTCATCACTAGGACATGTTAGTTAGAAAGGTGTAAATTCCGATACTTTACCCCTTACTTCCGGTGGTTCCGTACATCTCAAATCCTCGAAGTTTTTGTACCAAAATCTGAGGTGAATGTAAACAGTAACCGAGGCAAGAACAACGCCGATTCCCATATGAGAAATGAAAGTTGTGAAATTCACCCCCTGAAATTATTATTTAAAAACTCTTAAGGGTTTGACTCGTCAGATTTTTAGTTCAGGAAACAGATATGCTATTAAATAATTCATTAAAATAATTTTATAAGGAAATTTACTAAACTACTCTTGCAACGAAGGAAACAAACCTTTTGTTGTGAAGAAGTTATGAAATGTGATAGAAGACCAAATAGAATTAGCAACATATGACGAAGAGAAGAAGTAGAAGAAAAAGAAGAAGAAGAAGAAGAAGAAGAAGAAGAAGAAGAAGAAGAAGAAGAAGAAGAAGAAAAGAAGAGGGTGAAACAGAAGGAGGAAGAAGTAATGACAGAAAGTGGAATCAGAAGAACAATAGGAAAAATAGGAGAAATAAAATGAAAAAGGGACAGAGAAAGAAGAAGAATGATAAGAAGCTAGCCGAAGAAGGGAAAAAGTAAATGAACCAAAGAGTAGAAAGAGACGACACAGAAGTTGATGATGATGATAAATAATGACTATCATAATCTTTAAAAAATTACTTACAGATTTTGCAACATCCGGATTAGAAGCAATAATAACATTAGGGGGATCCCCTATTGGTGTAATTGCCCCACCAATATTCGAGTAAATAATCAAGGCAATTAGAACAGGAACTGGGTTTAATTTGGTAACTTCACATAACCTAAAAAGATATTCTAAGCTTTCGTATATCAGCAACAAAATTAACTCACCTTATTGTTACTGGAGTCATTAACAAAGCCGTGGTCACGTTATCAAGAAAACATGACAATATCGCAGTTAATAAACACAGTGCGTTGATTAACGGCCACTCCTTACCACCTGTTAACTGAACAGAAAATTAAATGAGGCAGTCCTTATTTTTGGTACATAATAATATTTTTGAATACAATTCGAGACTTTGGTTAGCCTATTTTTCCTCTGCCCAAAACTAAACTTTGGTGGCTTCAAGTTAATTAATTAATCGCAAAAAAAAATGTAGCAGAGAGTTAGTTAGTTAATTAATAGCTTCAGATTCAAAACTAATTAATTCTGAGTAGCATTTATTCAGTCTTTCTATCAGGATCGCATAAATTAAAAGAGATTAAGGACAACAAACTTTTCTTCATTTGAACGTCGTTTGTTATAAGCTTATAAGTTATATGTTATAAGACTTCAGCAATTTCGGCCAGGATTACAGAAATTGAAGGAGATTAATTACAACTAACTTTCCTCCATTTACAGATGTTGAAGCTTTGAAGACATCCATCAGTTCGAAAATAATTATCCTCATTCACGTATACATTTCTGACTTTTGATAGAGTACAATCTATACGCCATGAATACCTTCTTCAAAAAGAGAGATCGGCGAAAAATGATCTGAACTGTGGGCAATTGGACAAGCTTTGAATAATTACAGAATTGATTTCAGATATCGGCAACTGATATACAACATATATGACACTATAGTTTAAACAGAAAGGAAATACCAATACGAAGAGGGGGACGTAATAGCACCACAGTTATTTATTCTAGCGTTAGAAGATGTCTTCAAAACTTTACCCTGGCAGAACCTAGGTATCAATATAAATAGCAAGAAACTCAATCACTTGAGATATGCCGATGCTATAAGCTTGATAACGGAAAATTATGAGGAAATGCAGGAAATGATGGTGCAACTTGCGGAAGCTTCAGAAAACATAGGGTTTAACGATGAATCTCAGTAAAACAAAGACCATGACGAACACAAATGACAAAAGAGACATAATAGTGAATGACAGGAGGAGTACATCTACCTAGAACAAATAATCAAAATTAACAATAAAAACGAGAATGTAAAGCTTACCAGAACAGGCTAAGAAATAAGAAAATACAACAGTATTTAAGCATTTGTGTCTTCGATCAATACATATACGGCCAATTCTTATCTATGGTTGTCAAACCTGGACTTTTACAAAATCTAACATCGATAGACTCGAAAAGATACAAAGAGCAATATAGCATGTTGAATGTAAAGCCAGAGGACAGAAAGACAAATGTCTGAATAAGACAGAAAACAAAAAGATGCTGCCGAACATGCTGAAAAACTGAAATTGGGCTTCGCTGGTCACATAGATGGAAGGTGGAACGAAGCTGTACAGCGATGAAGACCATGACTAGGCCAGCGACAGAGATGTAGACCACAATTGAGGTGGAAAGATGGCCTAGTTAGAGAGGCGGGATTCTGTTAGATGAGAATAGCTCAAAATCAAGAAATATGGCAAAAATGGACGACATAAAAGCTTAAAAGAAGAGAAGAAGAAGATCAGGGTCGCAGAAATTAAAGGAGATTAATCAGAACAGAATTACTTCTACTTAGATATTGATAATCATCATGCTCAATCCTTTATTCTCACTTTTATTCAGGATTGCTAAAATCGTAGGAGATTAAGAACGACCAACTTCTTCTTTAAAAGAAGAATTCGACGTTCACTCATTCGAGAATGAATGAATACTTACTTGTTGGTTCAAAAATAATTATTTGGGTAGCATTTATTCTAACTTTTGATCAAGATCGCAGAAATTGAAACAGCTTAAGAACAAACAGCTTTCCTTTATTTAAACGTTGAGAAAAGACTTGAACTTAAGCGGTTTCGGCCAGGATTGCAGAAAATAACAATACAACAAACTTTCCTTCAAACATTTAAAGATATTTTAAATCTTCATAGAAGAATTAAACTCCATCTTTTGGAAAATAAATATTCGGTTGGAAATGATTTAATTCTAGATTGCGTTTGCTCTTTTAATCAGGAACGCAGAAATTAAAAGAGATTAAAAAATAACAACAGAGTTTTCTCTATTAGAACATATTTGAACCTTGATGGAATAATTGAACTCCGTCGAAACCGCGCTCGGGGAGGGATTACTTTAGGTTATAAAATAACTAACTTTTGATGGAATTTATTCTGATATTCGATCAGGATCGCAGACATTAAAGAAGGTTAAGGACAACTAATTTTCCTCCTTCAAACTTTGAACTTTTGGCTGAAGAATTTATTAGACTCCAACGATTCGGAAATAATTTAAAAATAAATTTTTGAATTTGTTTCGATTTTTTATCAGGGTCGCAGAAATTAAAGGAGATAAAGAATAACAAACTTCTCTCCATTTAAAATACTGAACTTCATCGTTCAAAAATAATTAATTTTGACTTACGCTTGTTTTGACTTTTGATCAGGATCACAGAAATTAAAGGAGATTAAACATAACAAACTTTTCACCACTCAAAAATATTTGAACCTTGTTGGAACAATTTAATTCGAAAATCTTGCTCGGGAATGATTTTTTTCGGTTCAAAAACAATTAATTTTGATTGCATTGGTTTTTACTTTTGATCAGCATCGCAGCAGAACTTAATGAAGATTAAGAATAACAAACTTTTCTCCACTTAAAGTTTAAAAACAAATCATTTTCGAAGGCATTTGTTCTGATTTTTTTATCAGTATCGCAGAAATTAAAGAAGATTTTTAAGAATAACAAACTCTCCTCCACATAAAAATATTTTAACTTTGATGAAAGGATTATTTATTGGTCGCATTCTGACATTTGAACAGGATCTCAGACATTAAAGGAGATTACGAAATAACCAGTTTTCCTCCACTAAACATTCTAACTTTTGATTGATAAAAAAATTTAAATTTATCGTTTCAAAATTATCTTTGTTTAGGAATGAATTTCATTAAGTACCTCTATTTAAACATATTTGAAAGAATTGAATTCAAAAATTCTTTCGGGAATGAATTATTCTTTTAGGTTCAAAAGTCATTACTTTTTGCCGAACCGTATTTCCCTAACCAAATGCATTTGGTTAGGGCTAGGGCCACATAGGTTGAAAAATAAAAAGGACATATTTTTTGCTTAAAGGTAATTACATTTCGTCTGAAATTAAATCCTATGTTTTTGAAAAGAATCTTCTACTTTAAAATTTTTTCTTCTTTTTCAGAATAATAAGTTTTGGGCCAAAATCATTTGAGACGACTAATTTCACTTACCCTGTATGCCAAAACAGCCGTATAATCAAATATCCCAGTTTCGCTAAAGATTGTTACCAAAGTCATCATGGAAAACAACAACAAAAGAGTCTCGATGTCTATCCATGAAATTATTTCCGTCATTGATGGTCTTGCATTTAACGATGCTAAGATTGCCACTGATATCGTACTCGCCAACATTGCCGCTATCGTACGATGAATTATCTGTAAAATTCAAGTGGAATCAGTAAAACAACAGTGGAAAGGCCCCAAGATTATTACATCCAGAGAACAACCATTAAGCCCAAAGCTACCAAATTTTTTGATCTAGAGCTAACTTACCTCTGTCATAATCACCAGGTAGAGTACGATTAGCAAAATGGCAGCGTAAATAATCCCATCGTCCATATTAATGGGTTGTAGATTATAAGTAAGTGAAAGTGGTAAATTCGTCTTCAAATTAGTTTGCATTTTTACCCTCAAAAGAGCATTCGATGAACTACTTAACGACAAATTTCTCAATTTAAATTCGTGTTTCTGTTTTACTTCCGGTACAACGCCTATTAGTTTTTCCGAGACCAAAGGTACCTTCCATATCTCGGACACGTTCTAAATTTTTGAAAAATTAACTATGGAAATCCTGAAAATTTTATGAAGTTACCTGTACAAGCAAGATGTTTGTCTCTTTTAAACCAGAAGTATTTTTAAGTGGTTCCATTGTTAATATGTGTTCTACCCAAACGTACATGCAATGGGTGGAAAGATTGCTATAATATGGTGGTAGAATTGCACCTTCCAATCTTAACCATACTTTTCCGAATTGTGGCATTTCTGTTATTATGTATCCTGAAATTTACAAGAAATTAAAGAGCAGCCTAACATTAATCCTGTTGACGAAAGTGAGTCTTGTGATTAAACATTTGCTTCGTAGCCAAAAGGATACAGGTTCAAACCCCGGCGACTAGCGTATGTGTGGTGTAATAAAGGCTTTCTTTCAGAGGCCTCACCTCACGTATGTGCAGTGTGAGAAATATTTTTTAAGGATTCTAGTGCGCATGTGCCAGATATGCCTTACAGCCAATGGCCTGTTAGTAACCCGTAATAACGAGTTCTTACAGCAAATCAAAAATGGAAAAGTCCCTGATGAAGATCTGTTAACAACCAAAATGATTAAGTTTTATTGACTATTTGAAGGAAGAATACCTGACTCCTGGAAGAATCCCGAAATAATTCTTATTCATAAGAAAAAAGATATAACAGATATAGAAAATAAAAACTAATCGATTATCATCGAAGTTAGACTCTTACCAACCAACAGAACAAGCCAATTTTCGAACGGGATTCAGTACTATTGATTATTTGCATACAATTAGAATCAACATAGAAAGAACAACTGAATATAACATTCCTATACATCTAGCATTCGTGAACTACCACAAAGCCTTTAACACTATTGAAACATGGGCCTTCTTAACAGCTTTGGATGATGCTCCAATTGATTCGAGATATTCAAATCTCATCAGATATTTATTATCGAGAAGCTACGTTTCAAGTAAAAATAGATTACGATTTAAAGTCAGAAAAAAATAGTGTTAGAGAAAGGTGTTAGACTAGGTGATGTTATATCGCCAAAACTATTTACGTTGGTGTTGAAACAATCGAATTAGCAGAATAGAGGCTTAAATATCGATGGTGTCTACCTTAACCACTTAATATTCGCGGACGACATAGTCCTGATAAATACCGACATGGAAGAATTAAACACTGCTGAGTGAATTAAATACGAAATCCAAAACAATAGGCTTCACTATGAACTTTAACAAAACCAAAATAATGAGCAATAGTCAATAGAACATCACCCTAGAGAACACCATATTAGAAAAAGGCGACCAATACACCTATCTTGGCCATATTATACTTAAATTAGGGGAAGAAATCAGCCAGCGGAACTTAAGAGAAGAATTCATTTAACATGAGGAGCCTTTGGTAGACTCAGCTATATTCTTAGAGATGAAAATGTGCCAATAAATCTAAAACGAAGAGTAGTTATATGACAGCTGTATATTTCCTGTGTCTACATATGGCCTGGAGATAATGGCATTAACAAAAAATATGATAGAAAAACAGAAAGTCAGTCAAAGAGCTATGGAGCGAGCGATGTTTGGAATTACATTAAAAGACAAGATACGAAATGAGGAAATCCGGAGAAGAACAGGGATAAAAGATGTTATGAAACTTATCGCGAGTCTTAGATTGCAGTGATCAGGAAATATTGCCAGACAAAGAGATGAATGGTATGACAGAGGGCGACACTATGGAAACCAAGAAAATCAAAACGAAAGAGATGGTCAGACGATGTTAAAAGTGTTGCAGGAAGACAATGGATGAGAACAGCTAACATGGAAACAACTAGAAAAGCCTTATATCCAGCATTGGACGAACAAAGGCTGAAAAAGATGAAGACTATGGTCATTGGCACTACACGACTAAAATGTTGCCGAACCCAAGAAATCTTCAGCCCTGGAAGGGACTTTTATCGTGCCAAACATCATATTGGCACAGGACCCACGGTTTCATTTCATATCCGAAAGAGGGCATACTTTCAGATATTTTTCCGTATTAAAAATCTCACAAACCCGGACCGGCAATCGAACCTAAGATCTCTGGTTTATAAGGCAAGTATGCCAACCTTAAACAATAAGTAAGTAAGAGAATTAGAGAAAGAAAACGAAAAACTAATAAACGCGAATATTAGTATAAAAAGAGATTAACAAAGAGTTACGAGTCACAAATGTGAGATTGAAACAACTTGAAAGAGAAAAGACAGGGAACAATATAATAATGAAAGGTCTAACGATGAATTCAAGGAACCCAACGAAAATAAAAAATAAAATGAAAAAATTAGTAATGAAAAATAAAGATAATGAGGAATAAGACGAAATTAAAGAGCATAAGAGGAGATAAGGTATTATTACTAATGACCTTACAAAGCAAGAAATGTTAAAAGCAGACATCAGAAATTGATTATTGATGCGAAAGAATAGAGATGGAACAGCGTGCTTAAAAGGATCGTTGGAAGAAGTGAAATATAAAGCGAGGCAACGTAAAAATAATTCAAAGACTAATTACTACTACAAGGACTGAACACAAGATTACGCACATGGCAAAGAAAAAGGTCACGAAAATAGAATTAAAAGAACTAAAAGACAATGATACGACTGAAGAAAAAATAAACAAGAGAATTGAAGAGCGAAAAAACGAAACGATCTGGACAATAGGTACATGGAACATTCTGTCCTCCTGTACGGACGCGAGAGCTGGACCCTTGATGTAGCCATGGAAAAGCGAATTGATGCATTTGAGTTGGCAAATATTACGTGTTTCCTGGTTAGGACGTAAAACTAACGCAGAAATTCTCGATCGAATGACAAAGAATAAAGAGCTTCTCCTGACAATCAAGGAGAGAAAACTGAAATATCTGGCTCGCATTTTAAGAGGCGAACGATTCGAGATTCTTCGCCTGATAATCGAAGGAGAAATCCAGGGAAAAACGTCAGCCGGGCGTCAACCGAGATTTTCAGAGCTGCGGTCTCCCACACAATAATAGCAAATTGGATCGCCAACCACCGTGTGGAGATGGCTTCCTAAGAAGAAGAAAAACAAGAAGAAGAAGAAGAAGAAGAAGAAGAAGAAGAAGAAGAAGAAGAAGACCAGAAACTTAACGGGAAAAGATAATGAGTTAGAAGAGGAATTCGAGAAAGCAGGCCTGGATATTCTGTGAATAAAATAAATTAAAAAGAAACGGAAAGGAGAAATGGAAATGGAAGGAGCTCATATTCTAATAAACAGAGGGATAGACAACAACCAGGGCCGGCGGAAGCTGGCATTCCGAGCATGCCGGCGCCGTTACGAAAGGGGCGCCGCCCCCGGAGCGTCGGTTCGTAAGTTCATTTTTAAGACACAAAATTTTTATCATAAAAACAAAAAATTCTTAGAATGATCAATATTACAATAAATAAGGCCGGATACACCGATTAAAAATTTAAAAAAATTGTATATTGCCGCCTCTTTGATCAGCCGGCTGTTCACAATTTTGCAACGAGAACAGGCTAAATGCTTGCCTGCATAATGTTGACCACGAAACTAACACATTATTAGTCTCTCTTCAGGTGAATGGAAAAATATTGATTAGAAATTACGAGCCGTTTTAATTGAAATGGGGCCTGTTTAAAAGAAAAATATAATACGAGGTGGCGCAAAAGAAACAACACGGTTTTAAACATTCATAGAATTTTTATTTCTCCTTTTCGACATTTTTTCTGTTGAGACCTTATAGAGGATACTTGGGAAATTAAACCAAGATCATCGAGTTTTATTTTAAAAATCAACCTTCGATAATTCTAACTCAGCGAACTTATAGCTGCTATTTTAATGTAAGAAATTCGCCTTCTGTTTCCATGATTAGGCGTTTGGTGGAACGTTTTCAGCAAACAGGATGATCAGTAAAGAATCTGTCTAAATCCGGAAGAACGCGCAGTGCCCGAAGCGAGGAAAATATTCAACGAGTACGGTACAGTATCGAGGAGAACGCAGAAACATCAACTCGAAGATGTTCTCTTCAATTACACACCACTCGAAAATCTCTGCAGCGGATATTACAGAAAGATTTAAGGTTATTCCCATACAAAATCCAGCTCGTGCATGAAATGAAGCCGACAGATATATACAACATCGGCCTACATTTTGCAGTACACTTTCAAGAGCTGGCCCGAGAAAATGATGACTTTATTCATCATTTCATAATGAGGGATGAAGCTCACTTCCACCTCAATAGATTTGTAAATAAACAGAATTGCCGAATATGGGAAAGTGAAAATCTTAAAGTTATTCATGAAAGAGCATTTAACTACACAAGCTGGTGTGGTGTTACCTCCCAAAGGATTATTGGGCCTTATTTTTTTGAGGATGTGAATGGGAATGCCGAACCCATAACTGCTGAACGATACCGACATATAGTTCAGAATTTTTTGTGACCTGCGCTTGACAACAATGTGTTTCCACAAGATGGAGCCACTGCTCACACCTCTCGAGTCAGTAAGATTTTTGGAGAATGCTTCATTTCAAGCAATTCCGCAATTAATTGGCCTCCTCGTTCACCAGACTTAACAGCCCAAGACTATTTTCTATGGGGCTATCTAAATTAATATGCCAAGGACCATCCAACAATTAAAAACCAATATTCGGACAGAGATTGAGACGCTAACTCCAAAAGTGTTAACCATTGTTTAAAAAAACGCTGTGAAAAGATCACAACTTTGCGAGGCAGCAAATGGAGGTCACTTGCTTGATCTAATTTTCCGTAAATAGTTCAAAAAATCTACAAGAACCAGAGTTAATATTCCTTTATTAAAATAAATTGAAGATTTAAATATAAAGTTGTTTCTATAGTTTTAAATCCGTCCGATTCCTTTGCGCCACCCTGAATATCCCAGAGATACATATGGTCATAAATTTAGCGACAAGTATTATAATAGAAAGATGGAAAACAGCTCTGTTCAAAACAATCTGGCGCGCATCGTGAATAACCTACGTGGAGAAAATTTTAAATTATTTTAATATTTTAATTTTAAAAGAAAAGAATGCAAGAATTTTTTTAACTTTAGTTCAGATAAATTTTAACTTTAATTAAAATTAATTTTGTTAGCGATTCGGGTCGGTGAGAAGGCTATAATCCCTAAGTGAAATGGTTTTATTAAAATTTGCTTTAACTTTTGAGA